>OY997274.1:598636142-599941767 GCA_963921465.1 Triticum timopheevii
TACACCCATATGACCCAAACGGCAGTGCCACAAATAAGTTGCACTATCATAATCAACTCTGCATCTTTTGGCTTCAACATTATGAATATGTGTATCACTACTATCGAGATTCAAATAAAAATAGACCACTGCTCAAGGGTGCATGACCATAAAAGATATTACTCATATAAATAGAACAACCATTATTCTCTGATTTAAATGAATAACCGTCTCGCATCAAACAAGATCCAGATATAATGTTCATGCTCAACGCTGGCACCAAATAACAATTATTTAGGTCTAAAACTAATCCAGATGGTAGATGTAGAGGTAGCGTGCCGACCGCGATCACATCGACTTTGGAACCATTTCCCACGCGCATCGTCACCTTGTCCTTAGCCAATCTTCGCTTAATCCGTAGTCCTTGTTTCGAGTTGCAAATATTAGCAACAGAACCAGTATCAAATACCCAGGTGCTACTGCGAGCATTAGTAAGGTACACATCAATAACATGTATATCACATATACCTTTGTTCACTTTGCCATCCTTCTTATCTGCCAAATACTTGGGGCAATTCCGCTTCCAGTGTCCAGTCTGCTTGCAGTAGAAGCACTCAGTCTCAGGCTTAGGTCCAAACTTGGGTTTCTTCTCTTGAGCAGCAACTTGTTTGTTGTTCTTCTTGAAGTTCCCCTTCTTCTTCCCTTTGCCCTTTTTCTTGAAACTGGTGGTCTTATTGACCATCAACACTTGATGCTCCTTCTTGATTTCTACCTCCGCAGCTTTTAGCATTGCGAAGAGCTCGGGAATAGTCTTGTCCATCCCTTGCATATTATAGTTCATCACGAAGCTCTTGTAGCTTGGTGGCAGTGATTGGAGAATTCTGTCAATGACACTATCATCAGGAAGATTAACTCCCAGTTGAATCAAGTGATTATTATACCCAGACATTTTGAGTATGTGTTCACTGACAGAACTATTCTCCTCCATCTTACAGCTATAGAACTTATTGGAGACTTCATATCTCTCAATCCGGGCATTTGCTTGAAATATTAACTTCAACTCCTGGAACATCTCATATGCTCCATGACGTTCAAAACATCGTTGAAGACCCAGTTCTAAGCCGTAAAGCATGGCACACTGAACTATCGAGTAGTCATCAGCTTTCCTCTGCCAGACGTTCTTAACATCGTCAGTTGCATCTGCAGCAGGCTTGGCCCCCAGTGGTGCTTCCAGGACATAATTCTTCTGTGCAGCAATGAGGATAATCCTCAGGTTACGGACCCAGTCCGTGTAGTTGCTACCATCATCTTTCAACTTAGCTTTCTCAAGGAATGCATTAAAATTCAACGAAACAACAGCACGAGCCATCTATCTACAACAAACATAGACAAGCAAAATACTATCAGGTACTAAGTTCATGATAAATTTAAGTTCAATTAATCATATTACTTAAGAACTCCCACTTAGACAGACATCTCTCTAGTCATCTAAGTGATCACGTGATCCATATCAACTAAACCATGTCCAATCATCACGTGAGATGGAGTAGTTTCAATGGTGAACATCACTATGTTGATCATATCTACTATATGATTCACGTTCGACCTTTCGGTCTCCGTGTTCCGAGGCCATATCTGTATATGCTAGGCTCGTCAATTTTAACCTGAGTATTCCGCATGTGCAACTGTTTTGCACCCGTTGTATTTGAACGTAGAGCCTATCACACCCGATCATCACGTGGTGTCTCAGCACGAAGAACTTTCGCAACGGTGCATACTCAGGGAGAACACTTCTTGATAATTTAGTGAGAGATCATCTTAAAATACTACCATCAATCAAAGCAAGATAAGATGCATAAAGGATAAACATCACATGCAATCAATATAAGTGATATGATATGGCCATCATCATCTTGTGCTTGTGATCTCCATCTCTGAAGCACCGTCATGATCACCATCGTCACCGGCGCGACACCTTGATCTCTATCGTAGCATCAAGCCATCTATTGCTTCTACGAATATCGCTACCGCTTAGTGATAAAGTAAAGCAATTACAGGGCGTTTGCATTTCATACAATAAAGCGACAACCATATGGCTCCTTCCAGTTGCCGATAACTTCGGTTACAAAACATGATCATCTCATACAATAAATTATATCATCACGTCTTGACCATATCACATCACAACATGCCCTCCAAAAACAAGTTAGACGTCCTCTACTTTGTTGTTGCAAATTTTACGTGGCTGCTACGGGCTTAGCAAGAACCGTTCTTACCTACGCATCAAAAACCACAATGATAGTTCGTCAAGTTAGTGTTGTTTTAACCTTCGCAAGGACCGGGCGTAGCCACACTCGGTTTAACTAAAGTGAGAGAGACAGACACCCGCCAGTCACCTTTAAGCACGAGTGCTCGTAACGGTGAAACCAGTCTCGCGTAAGCGTACGCGTAATGTCGGTCCGGGCCGCTTCATCTCACGATACCGCTGGACCAAAGTATGACATGCTGGTAATCAGTATGACTTGTATCACCCACAACTCACTTGTGTTCTACTCGTGCATATGACATCTACGCATAAAACCAGGCTCGGATGCCACTGTTGGGGAACGTAGTAATTTCAAAAAAATTCCTACGCACGTGCAAGATCATGGTGATGCATAGCAACGAGAGGGGAGAGTGTTGTCCACGTACCCTCGTAGACCTAAAGCGGAAGCGTTAGAACAACGCGGTTGATGTAGTCGTACGTCTTCACGGCCCGACCAATCAAGCACCGAAACTACGGCACCTCTGAGTTCTAGCACACGTTCAGCTCGATGACGATCCCCGGACTCCGATCCAGCAGGGTGTCGGGGAAGAGTTTCGTTAGCACGACGGTGTGGTGACGATCTTGATGTTCTACCATCGTAGGGCTTCGCCTAAGCACCGCTACAATATTATCGAGGACTATGGTGGAGGGGGGCACCGCACACGGCTAAGAGATCTTGGAGATCAATTGTTGTGTCTAGAGGTGCCTTCCTGCCCCCGTATATAAAGCAGCCAAGGGGGAGGGGGCGGCCGGCCAAAGAGGGCGCGCCAAGGGGGAGTCCTACTCCCACCGGGAGTAGGACTCCCTTCTTTCCTAGTTGGAGAAGGAGAAGGGGGGAAGGAGGAGGAAGAGGGGAAGGAAAGGGGGGAAGGAAAGAGGGGGCGCCGCCCCCCTCTCCTTGTCCTATTCGGACTAGGGGGAGGGGGCGCGGCCCACCTCTTGCCTCCTCTCTTCCTATCCACTAGGGCCCATGTAGGCCCATTAAGCCCCCGGGGGGTTCCGGTAACCTCCCGGTACTCCGGTAAAATCCCGATTTCACCCGGAACAATTCCGTTATCCAAATATAGGCTTCCAATATATCAATCTTTATGTCTCAACCATTTCGAGACTCCTCGTCATGTCCGTCATCTCATTCAGGACTCCGAACAAACTTCGGTACATCAAAACTCATAAACTCATAATATAACTGTCATCAAAACCTTAAGCGTGCGGACCCTACGGGTTCGAGAACTATGTAGACATGACCTAGAACTGTTTCCGGTCAATAACCAATAGCGGAACCTGGATGCTCATATTGGCTCCTACATATTCTACGAAGATCTTTATCGGTCAAACCGCATAACAACATATGTTGTTCCCTTTGTCATCGGTATGTTACTTGCCCGAGATTCGATCGTCAGTATCCAATACCTAGTTCAATCTCGTTACCGGCAAGTCTCTTTACTCGTTACATAATGCATCATTCCATAACTAACTCATTAGCTACATTGCTTGCAAGGCTTATAGTGATGTGCATTACCGAGAGGGCCCAGAGATACCTCTCCGACAATTGGAGTGACAGGACCTAATCTCGAAATACGCCAACTCAACATGTACCTTTGGAGACACCTGTAGAGCTCCTTTATAATCACCCAGTTACGTTGTGACGTTTGGTAGCACACAAAGTGTTCCTCCGGTAAACGGGAGTTGCATAATCTCATAGTTGTAGGAACTTTGTATAAGTCATGAAGAAAGCACTAACAACATACTAAACGATCAAGTGCTAAGCTAACGGAATGGATCAAGTCAATCACATCATTCTCCTAATGATGTGATCCCGTTAATCAAATGACAACACATGTCTATGGTTAGGAAACATAACCATCTTTGATTAATGAGCTAGTCAAGTAGAGGCATACTAGTGACATTAAGTTTGTCTATGTATTCACACATGTATCATGTTTCCGGTTAATACAATTATAGCATGAATAATAAACATTTATCATGATATGAGGATATAAATAATAACTTTATTATTGCCTCTAGTGCATATTTCCTTCACTAGGTACTGTTGCAAACCAATTCATATTTTGTTTTTGCATTGTGTCAACTGTATTATAGCTTTTCCATGGCTTAATCCACTGATATAAATTGATAGATTCATCAAAACAAGCAAACTATGCATCAAAAACAGAATCTGTCAAAAACAGAACGGTCTGTAGCAATCTGAACATTCACCATACTTCTGTTACCCCAAAAATTCTACCAAAATTAGGAACAATAAACAATTTGTACAGAAAGACACTGCAAAAAGAATTAGAACCATTTGACGTTCCAGTAAAAATGTAAAATCGCGCACTACAGCCAAAGTTTCTGTCCTGCACCGTACAAACCAACAAGCATTGTAAACATCCCAAAGGCAAACCTTAGCACAATATTTTTATAATACAATGGAATTGTACAAGGGGATAATTATTTTTGATGAAAAGTTTCTGTAATTAAGATTCACAAAGTTTCTGTGAGCATGAACAAAGTTGAAGGAGCTCCCCCGCTTCAACAATGCTTGTCTTTCTTACTTTCACTTTCCTTTTTGAAAAGTTTTGGTTCCCCTCTTAATTTTTTTTGTTTTTAGACTATATGAAAGCAATCAACAGAAATAGATGACACTCTAAAACTTCCGGGTTGTCTCCCTGGCAGCGCTTTCTTTAAAGCCATTAAGCTAGGCATATAGTGCTCAAGTAATGAATCCACCCGGATCCCAAGGTATATCAAAGCCAATTTTAATTAACAATGATTTGTGATTTAGTAGTGAGCACAAAGTAACATATATCATGCAACAACAAAGTCTAACTCTCTTCCTATGCATCGGCATGTCATAAAAGAACAATTCATGAACACCAAGTAAAGGCCAATGCATAGTATAAACACTTTCTTGCAATTCTATCGTGTTGGAAACATAGAGAGGTGGAGATATAGTTCCTCTCTCATAATAATTGCAAGTAGGAGCAGCAAGCACATGCATATTATATCTATCTAAATCATCACGTGCAATGGTAAAAGGCAACCCATCAATATAATCCTTAATAAGCACAAACTTCTCCAATATAGTGTAGTTTGGATAATTCAAAAAGATAATAGGACTATCATGTTTGGGTGCAATAGCAACAATTTCATGTTTAACATAAGGAACTATAGCAAGTTCATCTCTATAAGCATAATTCATATTGGCATCTTGGCCACAAGCATAGCAAGCATCATCAAAAAGGGGTATTTCAAGAGAATCAACGGGATCATAACAATCATCATAGCAATCATCCTTCGGTAAGCACGAAGGGGAATTAAACAATGTATGAGTTGAAGAGTTACTCTCATTAGAAGGTGGGCACGGGTAGCTAATCCGCTCTTCCTCCTTTTGTTCTTCGCTCTCCTCATCATCTTTTTCATCCAATGAGCTCACAATTTCATCAATTTCTTCTTCCATAGACTCCTGCAAAATATTAGTCTCTTCTTGGACAGCGGAGAATTCCTCAATATATAGTTTAACATAGGCATTAGAAGCATAATTATCATAACAATATTCAAGTATGGCAAAATTTTCAGATTTGTAGAGAGTAGCATCATACTTTTCAATCAAAGAAGCAATTTCATAAGCACCCTTAAAAGCAACAAATTCTTCAATTTGTTGAACATCATAGTAATTATAAACGCCCTTAGCATATTAAGATACGATTACATTATCACTAAACAAGCATTGGTAGGGAAGGTGTTTCTTAGGGTTTTTAGAACAACAAGTAACATCATATATTTCACATAAAGTCCAAGCATAGCATTGCAAACGATGAATTTGATCCAGTAAAAGTTTCCCCTTTTCAGATATACGGTGTCGCACATAACAAGCATGCTCATCTAAAGATTTGCCCTCAACTAAGCTAGCTGGGGTTTCAGCATGAGCACAAAGGGATCGAAGATGATCCAAGTAAAAAGCTTCAGGAGTGTGATAGATTTTGAGTAGTTCGTCAAACATTGGTTCAGTAGGTACAACTATTTTTTTTGGTATATTGTGTTTCCTACCCATAACTAAAGATAGAAAATAACTAAGGACAGCAAATAAAAATTACTTAGTGATAAAGCAAACAAGCACACACGAGAATATTCACCCCCACGCTATGACTCCCCAGCAACGGCGCCAGAAAAAGGTCTTGATGACCCGCAAGTATACGGGATAGTTGTAGCCTCTTTCGATAAGTAAGAGTGTCGAACCCAACGAGGAGCTAAAGGTAGAACAAATACTCTCTCAAGTCCTATCTGCCACTGATACGACTCTACGCACGCTTGACGTTCGCTTTACCTAGAACAAGTATGAAACTAGAGGTACTTTGTAGGTGTTGTTGGATAGGTTTGCAAGATAATAAAGGAAGCGTAAATAAAAAGTAGGGGCTGTTTAGATAAAGAAGCAATAAAGTAAATATTAGTAGAGAGCTTTTTGTTACGAGAAATTTATTTGTCCCTAGGCAATCGATAACTTAGACCGGTAATCACTATTGCAATTCTATTTGAGGGAGAGGCATAAGCTAACATACTTTCTCTTCTTGGATCATATGCACTTATGATTGGAACTCTAGCAAGCATCTGCAACTACTAAAGATTCATTAAGGTAAAACCCAACCATAGCATTAAAGCATCAAGTTCCCTTTATCCCTTACGCAAACAACCTACTTACTCGGGTTTGTGCTTCTGTTCACTCACGCCACCCACCATAAGCAAATCATAAACATATTGCAAACCCTACAGCGGGGATCCCTCACGCTTGCGCGACACGCAGAGCACCATAGGACAACACCAATAATAAAACATGCAACTCAAACCAATCACGATCATCAATTAACTCATAGGACAAAACGGATCTACTCAAACATCATAAGATAGCCATACATCATTGGGAAATAATATATAGCGTTGAGCACCATGTTTAAGTAGATATTACAGTGGGTAAGAGAGAGGTTACACCGCTGCATAGAGGGGGGAAGAGTTGGTGATGAAGGCGGTGAAGTTGTTGGTGAAGATCGCGGTGATGATGATGGCCCCCGGCAGCATTCCGACGCCACCGGAAGCAAGGGGGAGAGAGATCCCTTCTTCTTCTTCTTCCTTGACCTCCTCCCTAGATGGGAGAAGGGTTTCCCCTCTGTCCTTGGCTCCCATGGTGTGGGAGGGGCGAGAGCCCTCCGAGATTGGATCTATCTCTCTATCTCTCTCTGTTTCTGCGTTCTCAGATTCTGCCCCTTCACCGTTTCTTTTATATCCGGAGATTCATAACTCCGATTGGGGTGAATCTTTCGCCCAGATCTTTCTCATAAAATTAGCTTTCTTGCGGCAAACGAAGAGCATCAACCACCTTACGGGGTGCCCAGGAGAGTCCAGGACGCGCCTGCCTCCCTGGGGCGCGCCCCCTGTCTCGTGGCCCCCTCGGGCACCATCTCGCGTTGATTTTACTTCCCAAAAATCATAAATATTCCAAAATAATTATCCGTCCGTTTTTATCCCATTTGGACTCTGTTTGATATTGGGTTTCTGCGAAACATAAAACATGCAACAAACAGGAACTGGCACTGGGCACTGGATCAATATGTTAGCCCCAAAAATAATATAAAAAGTTGCCAAAAGTATATGAAAGTTGAATAATATTGGCATGGAACAATAAAAAATTATAGATATGACGGAGACGTATCACCTGCTTTGACCATAAACTCCTCTGATGGCCATTCACAAGGCCACACGTCAGCTTCTCTTGGTGGTTCATCGTCCTGCTCACGCATTGCGAGCCTGGGTCCTTTCTTTCTTGAAGAACCACCTTGGTACATTTTCCTAGACATATTTCTTCCTCTGAAAAATTTCTGAAATTTTTAGTAACTCAAAATAAAAGTGAATCAAACTCAATAAAATTGATAGCAACTACTCCCACAAGTGCCTAGAGCCTATATCATGCATTAAAATTACTTGGGACCACATAAATTTGACATGCAAGCTCAAGAACAAGGTCACCTAGGCAGCAAAAATTTGCAATGAATAAAGCACTAGAACAAAAACTAATTGCACCATTCGAGGAGTCACATACCAAGGAACAATCTCCCATAGCAGTTTTGTGAATGGAGGTTTGAGCAAGGAGATCGAAAATCGCAGCAAAATGAGCTAGAACTCGTGCTTGAGCTGGATGGTGATTTTTTGGGAGGAAGAAGAAGTGTGTGGGTGCAGGAATAAGTGGAGGGGGGCCGCCGTGGGCCCATGAGGCAGGGGGTGCGCCCTATAGGGGTGGGCGCGCCCTGGACCCTCGTGGCCAGGTGCTTGCTCCCCCTACTGTGTTCTCATTGCCAGATATTCTCAAATATTCCAGAAAAAATCATACTAAATTTGTAGGGCATTTGGAGAACTTTTATTTTCGGGGTATTTTTTATTGCATGGATAATTCAGAAAACAAACAGAAAAATACTATTTTTTGCTTTATTTAATCTAAATAACAGAAAGTAAAAAGAGGGTACAGAAGGTTGTGCCTTCTAATTTCATCCATCTCATGCTCATCAAAAGGAATCCACTAACAAGGTTGGTCAAGTCTTGTTAACAAACTCATTCCGAATAACATGGAACCGGAGAAATTTCGAATAACACTAGGTTATTTCAACGGGGATATGCATATCCCCAATAATAAGAATATTATATTTCTTCTTGACAGCAGGAAGAGGAAATTCAAAACCTCCAATAATAATAGTTGGACTCTTTCCAATAGAATTGATGCTATGAACTTGAGGTTGTTTCCTCAGAAAGTGTACCGTATGCTCATTACCATTAACATGAAAAGTGGCATTGCCTTTGTTGCAATCAATAACAGCCCCTGCAATATTCAAAAAGGGTCTACCAAGGATAATCGACATATTATCGTCCTCGGGAATATCAAGAATAACAAAGTCCGTTAAGATAGTAACGTTTGCAACCACAACAGGCACATCCTCACAAATGCCGACATGTATAGCAGTTAATTTATCAGCCATTTGCAAAGATATTTCAGTAGGTGTGAACTTATTCAATTCAAGTCTACGATATAAAGAGAGAGGCATAACACTAACACCGGCTCCAAGATCACATAAAGCAGTTTTAACATAGTTTCTTTTAATGGAGCATGGTATAGTTGGTACTCCTGGATCTCCAAGTTTCTTTGGTATTCCACCCTTAAAAGTATAATTAGCAAGCATGGTGGAAATTTCAGCTTTTGGTATCTTTCTTTTATTTGTAATAATATCTTTCATGTACTTAGCATAAGGGTTTACTTTAAGCATATCGGTCAAACGCATACGCAAAAAGATAGGTCTAATCATTTCAGCAAAGCGCTCAAAATCCTCATCATCCTTTTTCTTGGATGGCTTAGGAGAAAAAGGCATGGGTTTCTGAACCCATGGTTCTCTTTCTTTACCGTGCTTCCTAGCAACAAAATCTCTCTTATCATAACGTTGATTCTTTGATTGTGGGTTATCAAGATCAACAGCAGGTTCAATCTCTACATCATTATTACTAGGTTGAGCATCAACATGAACATTATCATTAACATTATCACTAGGTTCATGTTCATCACCAGATTGTGTTTCAGCATCAGAAATAGAAATATCAATGGGATTCTCAGGTGTGCTACAACAGGTTCACTAGAAGCATGCAAAGTCCTATCATTTTTCTTTTTCTTCTTTTTAGAAGGACTAGGTGCATCTACATTATTTCTCTGAGAATCTTGCTCAATTCTCTTAGGGTGGCCTTCAGGATACAAAGGTTCCTGAGTCATTTTACCCGTTCTAGTAGCCACTCTAACAGCAAAGTCATGTTTATTATTTAATTCATCGAGCAAATCACTTTGAGCTTCAAGTACTTGTTCTGCTTGAGTGGTAACCATAGAAGCATATTTGCTAATGAGTTTAAGTTCACCTTTAACTCTAGCCATATAATCACTCAAGCGTCCAATCATGTAAGCATTACTCTTTAATTTCTACCAACATAAGCATTGAAATTTTCTTGTCTAGCCATAAAGTCATCAAATTCATCCAAACATTGGCTAGGAAACTTAGTAGACGGGGTTTCAACTTTATCATATCTATAGAGAGAATTTACCTTTACTACCTGTGTCGGGTTATCAAGAAAATATGTTTCTTCAATAGGTGGTATATTAAGACCATGTATTTCTTCAACAGGAGGTAAATTCTTAACATCTTCAGCTTTAATACCTTTTTCTTTCATAGATTTCTTTGCCTCTTGCATATCTTCAGGACTGAGAAATAGGACACCCTCTTCTTCGGAGTTGGTTTAGGAGTAGACTCAGGAATTGGCTAAGGAGTTGGCTCAGGAAGTGTCCAATTATTTTCATTAGTCAACATATTATTCAATAGCAATTCAGCTTGATCGACTGTTCTTTCCCTAAAAACACAACCAACACAACTATCCAAGTGGTCCTTGGAAGCATCAGTTAGTCCATTATAAAAGATATTAAGTATTTCATTTTTCTTAAGAGGATGGTCAGGCAAAGCATTAAGTAACCGGAGAAGCCTCCTCCAAGCTTGTGGGAGACTCTCTTCTTCAATTTGCACAAAATTATATATTTCCCTCAAGGAAGTTTGTTTCTTATGAGCAGGGAAATATTTAGCAGAGAAGTAATAAATCATATCCTGGGGACTACGCACACAACCAGGATCAAGAGAATTAAACGAAGTTTTAGCATCACCCTTTAATGAGAATGAAAATATCTTAAGGATATAATAGTAGCGGGATTTCTCATCATTAGTGAACAGGGTGGCTATATCATTTAACTTAGTAAGATGTGCCACAACAGTTTCAGATTCATAGCCATAAAAAGGATCAGATTCAACCAAAGTAATTATCTCAGGATCGACAGAGAATTCATAATCCTTATCAGTAACAAAGATAGGTGAAGTAGCAAAAGCAGGGTCATATTTCATTCTAGCATTTAGAGATTTCTATTTCAGTTTAACAAATAACTTCTTAAGATCAGATCTATCATTGCAAGCAAGAATATCTTAGTAGTTTCTTTATCCATAACATAACCCTCTGGAACAACAGGTAATTCATACTTAGGGGGAGAACCTTCATCATCACTATCTTCAATAATATCAGTTTCAATAATTTCATTTTCTCTAACCCTAGCAAGTTGTTCATCAAGATATTCACCTAATGACACAGTAGTATCAAGCATAGAAGTAGTTTCATCATAAGTATCATGCATAGTAGAAGTGACATCATCAATAACATGCGAAATATCAGAATTAATAGCAGTAGCAGGTTTAGGCGTCGCAAGCTTACTCATAACAGAAGGAGAATCAAGTGCAGAGCTAGATGGCAGTTCCTTACCTCCCCTCGTAGTTGAGGGATAAATCTTAGTTCTTTCGTCTTTCAAGTTCTTCATAGTGACCAGCAGATATAAATCCCAAGTGACTCAAAGAATAGAGCTATGCTCCCCGGCAACGGCGCCAGAAAATAGTCTTGATAACCCACAAGTATAGGGGATCGCAACAGTTTTCGAGGGTAGAGTATTCAACCCAAATTTATTGATTCGACAGAAGGGGAGCCAAAGAATATTCTCAAGTATTAGCAGTTGAGTTATCAATTAAACCACACCTGGATAACTTAGTATCTGCAGCAAAGTAGTATGGAAGTAACGGTAACAGTGGCAAAAGTAACAGTAGCAGCTTTGTAGTAATTGTAACAGTAGCAACGGTAAAGTAAATAAGCAAAGCACACTATGTGAAAAGCTCGTAGGCATTGGATCAATGATGGATAATTATGTCGGATGTGATTCCTCATGTAATAGTTATAACCTAGGATGACACAGAACTAGCTCCAGTTCATCAATGTAATGTAGGCACGTATTCCGAATATAGTCATACGTGCTTATGGAAAAGAACTTGCATGACATATTTTGTCCTACCCTCCCGTGGCAGCGGAGTCCTAGTGGAAACTAAGAGATATTAAGGCATCCTTTTAATAGAGTACCAGACCAAAGCATTAACACATAGTGAATACATGAACTCCTCAAACTACGGTCATCACCGAGAAGTATCCCGACTGTTGTCACTTCGGGGTTGTCGGATCATAACACATAATAGGTGACTATAGACTTGCAAGATAGGATCAGAAACTCACATATATTCATGAAAACATAATAGGTTCAGATATGAAATCATGGCGCTCGGGCCCTAGTGACAAGCATTAAGCATAGCAAAGTCATAGCAACATCAATCTCAGAACATAGTGAATACTAGGGATCAAACCCTAACAAAACTAACTTGATTACATGATAAATCTCATCCAACCCATCACCGTCCAGCAAGCCTACGATCGAATTACTCACGCATGACGGTGAGCATCATGTAATTGGTGATGGAGGATGGTTGATGATGATGACGGCGACGAATCCCCCTCTCTGGAGCCCCGAACGGACTCCAGATCAGCCCTTCAGAGAGAGATTAGGGCTTGGCGGCGGCTCCGTATCGTAAAACGCGATGAAACTTTCTCTTTGATTTTTTTTCTCCGCGAAGGCAAATATATGGAGTTGGAGTTGGAGTTGAGGTCGGTGGACGTTCAGGGGGCCCACGAGGCAGGGGGCGCGCCCCCACCCTCGTGGACAGGGTGTGGCCCCCCTGACGCTAATTCTTTCGCCAGTATTTTTTATTAATTCTGAAAAGTTGCTCCATGAATTTTCAGGTCATTCTAAGAACTTTTATTTCTGCACAAAAATAACACCATGGCAGTTCTGCTGAAAATAGCGTCAGTCCTGGTTAGTTCCATTTAGATCATGCAAGTTAGAGTCCAAAACAAGGGCAAAAGTGTTTGAAAAAGTAGATACGACGGAGACGTATCAACCGGCGGCAACCTTGGCATTGATTTCCTGTGGGAAACCGAGGCGCTGTGAGGACGACGAGGCGAGTGTCGCCGACTCGATGGGCATGTAGTTCATTCGCGCCAAAATTGCTGCCCCAGCGCCCTCGGTCGCCCCTAGCGCGCCGGGTTCGACCTGGGTCCGCCGGCGCCAGTTTCGGCCAAAACTGGCGAAAAACAGGCTCCTGGGGCGCGACTGGGCCGATTTTTGGGCGTCAACGCTAAAAAATCGTCTGGGGGGCCTGTTGGGGCGCGGCTGGAGATGCTCTAAGTCATTGTGCATGCGCCCCTAAGGACCAACACCCTGAAACCGTGGTCATTGCTGTTGAACCCTTAAATAGATGTCAAACGAAGGAAGGGAAGAAAATAGCAGAGCCCCAGGTGGTAGCTGCATCTGTTCTGGCCTACATGACCGAATGGTCAGCAGTACATGTGAGGAAAGCTTCAGCTACGAACAGCAGAGAAATGCATCGCTGGGCTGCTCCCAAGCCGGGATGGGTCAAAACCAACGCCGATGGCGCCGTCTCCAGAAACGGGGGCAACGATGGTGGAGGCGTCGTACTCCGGGGCGACCAAGGCGATTTCCGTGCGGCTGCATGCAACTTTTTCGCCGGTGTTGCGGACGCCGAGACGACAGAACTTATGGCGTGCCGACGGGCGGTCGAGCTAGCTAGCGAGATCAACGTTGAGAAGCTACATCTTGAGACGAACAACAAAGTGATCGCGAGCATGCTGGGAGACACGAACAAGAACCTGTCGGCATCGGGGCCGCTAGTAGAGGAGATCAAGCAGATGCTTAGTTGGTTCAACGATGTGAAAGTGTCATGGGTACGATGGACTGCTAGTAACGCCGCACATAAGTTAGCTATAAGGTAGGGGTAGGGAAAGAGTTATGTAAGCTTTGGTTAATGGTGCCTCCCGACTTTGTGTTAGATGTGGTCTCTGATGAGATCCCAGACTTTACTTAAGTAAAGCGGTTGTGTTACCCTAAAAAAAATAGATTTGAAACGTCTGGCACCACACGAAGAGAGACTACATGAATCTACGCCAGACCTCCTATTTAATCATGCAAAAACAAAAATATAATTCTAGTTAGTGAGATGGGCGTTTTGGCACACGAGAGCATATGCTCTTGGTTTTTAAAATGCATTTTAAAAGTATTTTGAAATATTAGAAAATTCTGACAAAACGTTTCACGCGTACATCTCAAAATTCTGCATGCTCACAAAGTCGTTTCGCGAAAAACAGGCAACTTTTATGTCGTGTGTGAAAAACACAAAAATCATTAGTATTAAAAAGGGCTTTTCATGAGACTTTTTTTGTCTTTTTTACACCAGCCACAAAAATGTTGGTTTCCCATAAAATTTGGCACACACACACATAGAATATCAAGATGTACACATCAAATTTTTGTTTGGATTTTTTTTGACATTTTAAAATGTGTTTTCCTAATGACAGGAGCATACGCTCCCACGTGCCAAAGTGAATTTTCGCTAGTTAGTGTCTTATAAAAAACTCCCATTGTAAAGAAATATAAGTTAAACGATCTTATATTTCCTTACCGAAGGAGTAATTAACTTTGCACAGTTATAATCAAACTCCAATAAACTTGATACTCCCCAAAAACAGTCAATTTTCCTCATAGTAAAAAAACATTATTTTTGTAAGAAAACATCTCTCAATCCCAAGCTGGCACCACCGCACCTCGGCGATACGGCGCCCGTCTCCCTCGTGCCGTCGTCGTCGCCGGCGATGGCGTCCCAGCCACCGCCTCCACCCCACGAGCTCGACCTAGAGGCGTTCCTCCCGTCGTCTCTCGCCCCCTCCAACGCCGACGCCGACGCCGATCACCGCCGCGCCGTCGACGACCTACTCCTCCTCCTCTCCTCGTCCGACTCCGACTCCGACGACGAGCCAACCCGCACGCCCAGCACCAACCACAAACCCCTGACCCGTATCAAAGCCCCGCCGCCGCCCGCTAAACCTTCCCCATCTCCCCTGCCATCGCCTTCCGTGGCCCCCGGGAGATCCACATCCGCATCGCCGTCGGCGGCGCTCTCCTCCCTCGTCTCGAGAACCTTTTCCAACGCCGCCGCCTCCTCGTCGAGGCCGCTCCCCTCGCTCTTCCGGGGTGTCCGCCCCAGCCCCAAACCCGGCGCCGCCCTCGCTGCTGCCGCCGCCGCGTCCCGCGCTGTTCTCACCCCGCACGCCGCTGCAATCAGGTCGCGGCGCACCGCCTCCGCGCCCATCGAGAAGCTCCTCGACCAAGCCTCCGAGGCAGAAGAAGTAGTTGACAAGGTCAGTAGTGAGGAAGTGGTTGATAGGGTGACGGAGGAGACTGTCGGCGGGAACGGGGCTGAAGAATTGGAAGAGGACAAGCACGGAGAAGTGGGGACTGAAGAGGATTCCGAGCCCTCAGAATCGGTGGGCGGAGGCAATGTGATTCTGTTGCCGCTGAGAATTTCGATGTGCAGGAGCTACTTGGGAGTCAAATTGGGCCTGTTGATGAGGAAAATAGTGATGAACAAATTAGGGACGGAAATTTAGTGGAATCTGGTGAGATTGTGGGTCAGGATGGATCAGTGTTCGATGAGAAGACTGATGATGAGCTTGAGGTTGAACATTCTGACACTGATTTGGAAGAGCAAGTGGAATCTGAGAGGATCATCGATAATGTGATCGAAGAGAGGTTGGAGATGAGCAGGGTGGCTGAGGAAAATGCGGAGGCAAGGCCAAAGGTGCCGATGAAACCATTGGAGCGGGCTGAGGAGCTCGAGAAGAGGCAGGCCTCATTTGGGCAGCACTGGGAGGAGGAAGCAGCATCGCAACCCATGCGCCTGGAGGGGATTGGGAAGGGCCAACCAGCTATTGGTTACATGCAGATTGAGGTGGACAACCCGATAACTCGTGCCATGGCCTCCCCATCTTTTAGACAGGAACATGGCACTCCTCAGGTCTTAGCAGTACATAGGAGCTATATTGCCATGGGCTTGTCCAATGGATCTGTTATCGTCGTCCCAAGCAAATATTCCATCCATCAAGCTGATGATTCAGATGCAAAGGTTAGTCATTGCCTCCTTGGCGCTGGTGTGCATATTGTTTGTTTGGTCAAATACTACATGGCTTATTGGTATGCTTCAGATGTTGGACTAATTTTTTCAGTATTAATTACTCCCTCCTTCCCATTATTTAAGGCGTATTAGCTTTCATAGGAAATATCAATATATAAGGCGTGTTAGCTCTCCCCCGTGCTATTTTCTCTCCCGTACAGTTAGCCCACTAGTTTTTCTCGTACGGTTAGCATTGGGGTGCGCAGTGCGCGATGGGTATTTTCAGTTAAACGGGATCGGTCAACTAGGTTGTTAGAGGAGATCGTGGGGTCCTTGCCTGTACGATTCATAAACCACCACCATCCGTTAATTTTCGTGCCAGAAAGTTATACGCCTAATATAATGGGAAGGAGGGAGTATGTGGTATATATTTGAAGATGATTCATTAGATAACACTGAGTCGTAGACATTACTTGGGGTTAGCATTTTGCAAGAGTTGTAGGCATCACTTGGTGTTACAGTTTGCCTGACTTTCACACCTTCCTTAACTTGAAGAGAAAAATGGGAGGAAAAAGAAGATGCGGTGGGATGACCATACATTGTATTTGTGCAGCATTGTACTTGCATCTCAGATACAGTGTGTTGCAAATAATGATCTACTTGACATGCAAACATCTGCTAGATATGGAGCAGAAACTATAAGTACAATAAGGTGCCCACGAGGAATCTGCTAAAGTGACCGCCATCTGAGCCCTATTAACATGACTGAAATTACAATTGCTGCAATACTGTGCATCAGTGACAGTAACCCTTTGAATAAATCTGCACAATAGAGCTTGTTATTTTCGGTAATTCATCTAGTTGTATAACAGGGAATAAAGAACAGAACAATGCATGCAGTACAGGATAAAAAAATACTCATCTGAATGCATGCTGTACATTGGTATTTCCAGCAGGACTTACACATCACCCTGTCAGATCTACGCATTTTATGGTGTTGCCAGAAGTTGACCCTGTGGGGTTTATGTACACACTAAAAAAATTGTGGTACATTTCTTGTTCTCATAATTTCATTTAAACTCACTAAGGCAAGGCCGTGGAGTCTAGGCCAAACAGTACCACATTCTCCATAGTGAGTCCCACTTATAGTCTTTAGCAGTTGATGGCAACAAAAGAAGACAAGGGGTACCTTGGTATTTTTCCTAGATGGCTCAGTACTCAAATATCCATATATTTAAAGCAACCATCCTTTTGTGCCAGAATATAATTACATCAACTTTGAATGATTTAACATAATTTCTGTTAAAAAAGCTGATTGATTGTATGACATTTATTGTCATGCCATACTAAATGGTATGAATAATTAAGCACAACCAGACGTCTCGAAGATGATTATGATACATCTCTATGTTCTTTTAAGGACAAGGAACCGGACGAAACTGTTTTTTTTTAACGTTTAGCTCGCCCAAATCATCAAGGCATTTTTAACTCTTTGTTCTACAGTTCCTCAATCTCTGCACAATTGACCCTTGTTTTCTCTTCTCTTGCTTGCTCGTCGAAAATTATTGTTTTCCAAGATAGTGCATGAACTCGAAAAGTATCTTCTGGATTGGTGCTTACTGCACATAAAGCTCAGTGGCTGCACATATAGCTATTAATCTTATAAGCCAGTAACCAGTTGCTATTAAAAAATCTTGTTGGATGACCCTGTAAAATAGTTTAAAACTGTAATACAAACTGTAATACTAGTTATGGTTTGAAATGAGGACAGCTGTCCTAGATTAGTGTTTCTGAAGTCCTGAGAATTCTATGTCAGTTTGATTTTTTGGTCTATAAAGACTGCTTTTATAATTTCAGATGCTGTTCTTTTGGAACCAAGGTGTGAAAACTCAGTCAAAAGTGACTGCCATGTGCTTTAACCTGCAAGGGGATCTTCTGCTAGTAGGATATGGTGATGGTCATATGACAATTTGGGATGTACAGAAGGCTACTGCAGCAAAAGTCATATATGGTGAGCATACAGGAGCTGTAGTGCATGTTTGTTTTATCTGCCAATCTAAAGCCATAACTGGTGATTCAAAAGGGCTTGTTCTTCTGCACACATTCTCGATTATCCCCGTCATTAATCGCTTGACTGTCAAGGGAACCCAGGTATGTAGAAACATCATTTTTTTTTTCCATTGTGCACATATTAACCCATTCGATCCCCTGTTAAATATATGTCTGCTCTGACAAAACTTAACTACACTTTGCCAGCACCTTTTTGATGGACATACTGGAATTGTGCTCTCAGCCTGCCCTCTTCTAGCGGATGAATCCTTTGATTTTGGCAACTCATCTATGCAAGGCAATCTAACAACTTCCTCCAGTGGTGGTCTTGGGAGCATGATGGGAGGTGTAGTTGGAGTAGATTCTGGATGGAAGTTTTTCAATGAAGGTTCTTCTTCAATGGAGAATGGTGTTACAGTCATGTTCATTATGCATCAACATGCTCTTGTGGTATGGGTGATATATTTAATAATGGAGACATTATATATATTTTTTACTATCTGTTATGCTATGAACTCATAATCGTTGTAACTCTTGTACTGATTGGTGATGTTCTGTGTTTTTCATGCTAGGTTAGACTTCGCACCAACAGCGACCACGTTGACCATATTGAGACCTTCCCTAGACCAGAAGGAGCACGAGAAGGGTCAATTGCTTATGCTACATGGAAATACACATCATCCTCGAGTGATTCATCGCCAATTGGTAAGATTAGACTTCCTTAGACATTGATAATGATCGGTAGTTCCTTATATTGGTAAATTGTAGTTTCTTGGGCTAAAGATGACAATATTATATAGATGAAGAGCCAGTATCTTGGCTTGCACTTGTCTGGGACCGTCAAGTACAAGTGGCAAAATTTGTTAAATCAAAGATGATCAAACACAAGGACTGGAAGCTTGATAGTGCCGCCATTGGTGCTGCTTGGTTAAATTATCAGGCATGCAAAAGTCTCCCCTTTTGGTTAGTCATTTAGTTTATGTTCTTTTCCCAGTTGTAAAATCAAGTTACTCTTTTTTTCCCATTCAGATGTTAGCTGTCCTTAACTTGAGAGGGCAGCTCTGCTTGTTCTCAAAAGATGGCAATGAGCTTCGCAGGACTATCTTTATTCTTGATGGTTTGGTCTTCGATGACAGCATACTGTACCATACACATTTTTCTAACAGGTTTGGTAACCCTGAGAGGCATTTTAACAACTCGATGGCAGTAAGAGGTGCTACATTATATATTCTTGGCCCAAGCTTTCTTACAGTTTCGCGACTTCTTCCATGGAAAGAGTGGATTGAAGCGCTAAAGAGGGCTGGTGATTGGATGGGTGCAATGGACATGGCAATGAAGCTTTATGACGGTCACACACAGGGTGTTCTTGATCTTCCGAGAACAGTTGATTCCATAAGGGAAGCCATAATGCCATATCTAGTAGAGTTGCTGCTGTCATATATAGATTATGTCTTTGAATATATTTCAATTGCATTGTCAAACCATACTGGAAAAGGGGGAGCAGCAGATGGCCTGATAGACGCTGATAGATCACTGCTGACAGAGAGAGAAGAACAATATGCTCGTGTAGGAGGGGTTGCAGTTGAGTTTTGTGTTCACATGGGACGGAATGACATCCTGTTTGATACAGTCTTTTCTAAGTTTGTTGCTGCTCAAAGTAGAGGTAGGTTTGTTCTAATTAACTCATATAAGAATTACAGCCTTTCCATTTTGCTAAACTCTGATTTTATTTTGTTCATGCCTGAAGTTGACGCAGTCCTCCTTTCCGTGCTTAAAACAACTTTCTTTAGATTATTCGTTGTTACATCCTGTGTTCCTCCTTAATTTTTCTCTACAAGAATGCAAAGGAAGACAGTTTCCTTTTTCGGTTCTAAGTTGCAGGCGTTCTGTAAATCTCTTTTGGTGGTTGCTTTAATGGGTTCTAGTTGTGTAGCCAGGCATTTTTTTTTCCCTTCCTTCTGTTGCTTTGACTCCATTTAATTTGGAATAATTTTACTTGCACTTTTGAAGATTCCACAGCCTTTTTGAAGGAAGATTTCAGAGGATATTTACATTTATATTTTCATGTGGAATAATATAAGAAACGTATTGCATATGTCCAGTTATCTGTTTGCTGATAAGATTGTGTATGCACATGTTTCTGTTATTAAATTGCTGCTATAACTTAAAAAAGGCTGACATGACATGAATAACAGGTATATTTCTGGAGGTACTAGAGCCATATATGTTGAAAGATATGCTTGGTTCTTTACCACCTGAGGTGAGTACCACTGAGGATTTTGTAGTGTTAGTACATAAATTTGCAAATTATGCTATCCACATATACACTTCAACAGTTATACATTTATGCCAATTTGATTTGTAGATCATGCAAGCTCTAGTAGAGCATTATAGTGGCAAAGGATGGTTGCAGCGAGTCGAACAATGCATTCTTCATATGGATATTTCATCACTGGATTTTAATCAGGTATACATAAAACTTGTATATCCAACTAGTGTAAGAAGTACATCTGTAGATCTTTCTCAGACATATTTGATGTTTCATTGTCTACATTCATTGTCCAAGAAAAAATCTTTTTCAGTTTCTTCTGGTACTGTTTTTGTAGTTTGGACTAGTGTGTTCCACAATTATGCATCCACATGATATTGCTGTACTTGTTCTGTATGCAGGTAGTCAGACTGTGTCGTGAGCATGGGTTATATGGTGCTCTAATATATTTATTTAACCAAGGCTTGAATGATTTCCGTACACCTCTGGAGGAACTTCTATCTGTTATCCAGAACGCTACTAGAAAAGATGTTACTTGGTATGTCATACTCTTGCCAGAAGGAGTTGTATTAAACTTGTCCATAATCACCTTGCTCATAGATGAGATAATAGTACACATTATGTTCTCAAGTTATTGATATGTGATTTGTTATTCTGAAGTTCCTGATTGAATATCTGTTCTCGTAAATTGATTAATCAGAATTTGATAATTTTCTTAGCATTAGTTACTTGGCTATCATTGCAATTTACATGAATCTCATTCGAAATGCATCTTTATGTTTTCCCTGGGATTTCTCTATGACATGCATGAGTGTGAACAAAAATGTTGATACTAAGCAAGGAAGTTCCCATGCTTTCAAAGGAAGTAGGCAAGAACCACAGTAGTACTTGGTTAGAGTAGCTTGATTTGGTTTGATATTGCTCATGGGTTAGTTCTGTATATGCAATTTGTATTTCTTTTAGAATGTTATACTAGTGCTATACAGAAGGCAAGTTTCTTACCATATTTTCACTTTAACAGCTACAGAATGCTTGTTTATCTGAAGTATTGCTTCCAGGGCTTTGCATTTCCTCCAGGTTAGTAGATTTACCATTCACGGTATCTTTTTTAATATTTCGTTAATTCTATGCCAGTTTAGTGTTGACCGTAGACTATGTTTTTCCTGTGCTGTTGGGCATTTTGTGGGCCTAGAACCTTGTAAATTATGAAGTGTGTAAGTAAAACTATATGCTTAAATTGTGATTTTCTAAAATTGAAGAGTTCAGATTTACCATAAGATGATTGGTGTTGTGTCAGCTTCATGAGACCACATCTGCATACTTCCAGCAGGATTATGTTCAGAACCAGGAATAATGAACTTGATGTATAGGAAGCTCTTATAAGACGATTCAATTCCATGATATGTTATCGCATGATCTACTTTTGCAGGGCATGGAATAATTCCCCGAGCCCAGCTTCATTCAGTGAGAAAAGAACTTCTGCAATTCATGCTTGAAGAGTCTAAAATGCAAACTTCTGAAGTATTTAAGGGTTTCAGTTCTTCTTCTGGAAAATGCCCAAACATATGCTATCTACTATGGATGGATACGGAATCTACTCTGGAAGTTGTCAAGTGTGCTTTTGCACAAGAGAATTTTGAACCTACTTCTAGTACTCCTGATGCATCTGTGTCCAAGGATGAAGATGATACTAATATTGAAAGAGATAGTCAAAATATCTTGTTACAAGGTGTAGTCGACACCATAATTCATATTGTTGGTTTGGAGAATGAGGTAATCCATTCCATTGTTGTGGGTACTGCTGAGTCAGAGGAATCAGAACTTTGGCATACAGTGAATGATTTTGGTTATATAATTGAATTTATGTCCTTTTTTATTTCCAATAAAAGGGCAAAGTCATCTCAAAGAGTTCTCAAGCACATTATTAAATACTTCACGTCATCCAGTACTCCATCATATGATGATAAAAAGATGCCAACGCAGAAAGAAGTTCTTCAGCTCTTCAATGTGGTTCCTCAAACTGACTGGAATTCTGATTATGTGTTGCATCTTTGTTTAGATGCCCATTTTCATCAGGTTTGTCACCACTACCCATTAAAAATTCACCTGTATAATATAGCACTGCTGCTCAAAAAGGCCTTTCAGCCTATAACTATAAATGTTATTGTTACTATACAGGCATGTGGCAGGATATATACAGCCAGAAATCAAAATTTGTCTGCTTTGGATAGTTACATGAAGGATATAGTGGAACCATACCACGCTTTTATTTTCATCAACAAAAAGTTATTTCAGTTGGCAGGCGATGAAGCTTTGTCGTTTCGTTCTGCAGTAATATCTCGTTTTGCCAAGCTAGTCAATCTAAGCAGGTGAGATTGCTGATTAATGTTTTAACTAGTATATATATATATATATATATATATATATATATTCTCCCCCTTCAATTTTTTGCTTGCGGTTTGTCTTCTACTGAATATGCTCAATTTCTCTCCTGTCACTTCATTTTTTAGGGAGTGCGCATTTGTCTTGTTCCTTGATCATTTTCAAAATCAGATCCAGCAAATATTGTCAGAGCTTCCTTCGGACAACCGCAGTCACTTTCTTTTCTTGAAAACTGCAATGGAAGTACACTTGTCAGGCAAACTTGACTTCAGCGCACTAACTGGCAACTATGAAATTGTTGAACGTCCGTACTTCTCTGGTGAACTCGAAGATTATCTGCAGAGATTATCAAATTTCCCAAAGTTTGACCGCAATCTTATTTCTATGATTGATGGGTTATTTAAGCCTTATCTGAAGGTACGATTATCGAGATTTTCAATTTTAGTATATTTGATATGGAGCCTTTTAAGCATAATGATATACCTTTGGGTGGAGCCTTTAGCCATCAGTGTAGACTGTAGTAGAGCCTTTGACTGCTAACCACTATATTGGCACAAAAAGTTGCACTGAGAGAACAATCTATCGGCAAATGGTAGCGCAGTGATTTGCCATAAGCGTTATATAGAATCAAGAGGCAGTATGTGCTTTGCAAATATGACACCAGCATCAGCTGCTTTTTACTTTTTGGAGCTTTGCAATATATTTTAAACTGCTGTGCATGAAATGAATGCTTTTCAGTTTCTTTATTCGACAATTTTGTGAAGAGATGCATCATTGATTTTACTAATAATAGTGAATAACCTAAAACTCAGAAGTTACATTATGTAATTTGTTAGGTTCAAGTATTTTAGTGGCAGCACATGTTATGTGAGATCATCATCCTTTTTTGTTAATCAAATACACTTTTGTTGCACAGCTTCTGTGTCAGTATGAACCAAGGTCAGTCCTGAAGTTTCTGGAGACTTTTGATAGCTACAGATTGGAAGGGTGTTTGCAGTTATGTCTAGATTATGGAGTTACAGATGCTGCTGCATTTCTGCAAGAGAGGGATGGTGATGCTCAGAGTGCACTAGCACTTGTTCTAGCTGGACTAGATGAGAAAATTAGCCAGTTTATCACTTCAGTGGAGAATGCGTTTTCTCAGATATCCTCAAAGGGTAGCTCTAAAATTGAGCAACCAGCCATTGTTCTGAAAACGAATGAGGTTCTTTTTCTCATACCTATTGAAATACTAACCAAGATTTGTATCGTCTATTGCATAATTGGTAACATGTTTGATATTCTATTAAGGCTCATCCGGTGCTTGATGCGTTACGTTCCTCCATTGGATTGTGCCAAAGGAATTCACCCAGAGAAGTCTCAATTACTTTGGTTTCATCTGCTTGATTCGTAAGTTCTGCTAAGATATACATATACACTTTCTTACAAGGGGGAACATTTCTCACTGCACTGTATTGGCAGTTTGTCCTATTATTTGGATCTATAACTAGAATTTTGATAGTCATTGCTGATTTCTGTTACTAGTGATTTGTTATTTAGCAGATGTGATATTGTTCTCTTCACTAGTAATACAGCATGGGCATGCTTTGCAAATATATGTACAGTTCAACACCTAAAGGCACCATCTCTATTGCTCATTGGGTGGGGTCCTTGACTCCTTGTAAGAGGCCACAGGAGCTGGGCGGGGACAAATGAGAATATAACATAGGATCAGTTAAACCTTACTCAACTGATGATTAACTCTCCCGGAACTCTTCTAACTAATGCTGTTATGACGTAGTTTCCAGTGGTTCAGTTTGATATTTGTGAGTCTGATCGCATGGATGATTAAGAACATTTGGATCCCACCCAACTTGTACCTTATATAGTTCTATGGATTGTTGCTAGGGATATGATCCTAAAATGTGCTGGCTGCTGATCTTATGCCATTTTGGGAACTAATAGTGTTCAATTGTCTCAAGGGAGGCTTATTGTCAAATACTACTAAAAGATGATTACTTGTATAAGATCAGATCCAAGTATGGAGGTTAAATTTAAAACCACCCCCTTGTTGAAAAACACAAGCAGACGGAAAAGGCTCCTGACCCCTCCCGCGTCGCCCCCGCGCGGCGACGGGGAGGATGACCAGATCCCGTCGAGCGCCCCCCTCCTCCTCTTCCCCTGCTCCGCCGCCGCCAGAGGGCACGGCCGGGCAAAGCCTGACCGGTGCCGGCGGCGGCGGGGCGTTGGCGTCCTCTTGCTCATCGGGGCTGCGCGGGGGGTGCTCTTCGGGCCGGAGCGTCGCGCGGCGGTGGGCGCGACGGCGCGGCGTTGTGCGGGTGTGGCGGCCTCGCGTTCTGGCGGCGGCGGCACGCTGGTGCAGCCTGCGTGGCAGACACTGTCGACGGCGGGGTGTGCCCGGGCTTCATCGGCCAGATCTGGCCGCCGGGCGGCGCGGGCTGTGCCGGCGCGGGATGGAGGCCGTCGTCCTGCTGGCTGGCGGCTGAAGGCGGCGGCGGATCCTGCTCAAGGTGCGGCCTTCGTGGCTGTGGTGGGCGGCGAATCTGTCGCGGCGGCGGCGGTACTGGTGGTTGCGGGCGAGCTGGGTTCCGGCCAGATCCGGCTGGATTTGTCGCCGGGGTCCCGGCTGGTGGCGCAGGGCGGTGGCCGGAGCTCGTCCTGGTCGCGGATTAGGGAGGGGACGGCGGCGGTTGCCGGCCTGCTCCTTGGATCTGGCACAGGGCCGTCGACGGGGGCCTCGGAGCAGTCCCTCGGGGCCCCGGCATGGATGTGAGCGGCCACGGCGTGGTGGTGGCCCATGGCGGGGGTCTGGGTCGTTTTACGGCGGCGGCTGGTCTTCTTCGGCGTCTGCCTGTCGGTGAACGACCTTGTCGACCTTCGATTCCTCTCCCCGTCATTCAGATGCTACCTTCATCGGAGGGTTGGCCCTCTCCCAGCGGCGCCCATCGCCCGTCTCGTGCCCGGTGACAGGACCGAGCTCGTCTCGCGCCCGGCAGCAGGACCGGACTCGTCTCGCGCCCGGCAGCAAGACCATGCCCGTCTCGCGCCCAGCAGCAGGATCTGACTCATCTCGCGCCCGGCTGCAGGACCGAGCTCGTCTCGCGCCCGGCAGCATGACCGTGCCCGTCTCGCGCCCGGCAGCAGGATCTGACTCATCTCGCGCCCGGCTGCAGGACCGAGCTCGTCTCGCACCCGGCAGCAGGACGGGTCGATGGTGGCCAGGTTTGGCCGGACTTCGGGTCTCGACGCTGGGGACTGCTCAGGAGTGCGAAAGGCGGTTCCTTTCCATTCGTCTCTTTGGTTGGGGTAGCGGTGGGCAGCGGGTGAGGTGGCGTCAAGGTCATGGATGCTGGGGCGGCGGCCCTGGTGGTGGTGTCGTGGTGCTCCTGGGCAAAGCTCGTGACTTGGTGCTGCCTGGTGGCCATGGCCGTGTGGGCAGCGTGGTAGCCAGGGTGCGGCGTTCGGTGGCGGTGAATAGTGGTCGGGGTGAAAACCTGTTCTATCTTCGGACTGATCGGCGACGGCGAAGCTCGTTCCCTTCTTGAAGGCGTCGCCGCGACTCTCGCTGCCCGGCGTGGTGCTCTGGGGGAAACTCTGATCCTTGGGTCGGGCGGTGGTGGTGCTTCGGTGTCGTAACCTTCCTGTTGGCACCGCCTTGGAGCCCACGGAGCGTCGTATGTAGCTTCTTCTCTTCGCGGTGGCGTGTTCACGGTTGAGGCCCCGGTGGCTCTTGTAGTGCTAGGGGTGGTGTTGCTGCGCTCAGCGCCTATGTATCCTGCCTTGGGTGTGTGCGTGTGTGTTGGTGGCGTGTGTTGTACTGAGATGTTGGTGATCTATGCTTTATATATAAAGCGGGGCGAAAGCCTTTTTTGGCAATTTAAAACCACATAGGTGGGGGGTTGATGATGATGCAAATTTGTGTTGACCACTCTCCTTAAGACTAATCTATCTTAATGAAAATGACAGGCAACAGTCGTTGCTTGATCTTGAAAAAAAGAGACTAATCTATCTGTGAATGAAACTGTAGCAATATCGCGATCGATGCCTTTCTTCATGGTTGAGATTTTAGACACAGGAATCCAGCGGGCAAAGGCAATTCTTGAAATATTATGCCATGATAAATTAATCCATTAGATTTATGACATGCTATCTAGAAATCTGTGATCAACATATAGGCTATAGCTCTCAAGTAGTGTAAAGTATTTTTCGTACTTTTAGCTTGTTGAGATCCATCAAGATCAACATATAGGCTATAGCGTCAAGTAATGCCGTTATGTTGTTGATGCAGTTTCTCAGAACCACTGAAAAAGTTGTATGGAAGCAAGGATGTAAATGGAAAACGTTGTTGGTCTGAGCGGGAGGAAACAACAAACGGACATCCAACAGGCAAAAAATTCTCACAACAGATGGGGATTTCAGCTTATCAAAGGTGTTCGAATACTCTGCGGAGAGTATTCTCACAATTCGTTGGAGAGATAATCGAGGCAATGGCTGGGTATATACCCCTACCAGCAATTATGTCAAAGCTTTTATCCGACAATGGGTGTCAGGAATTTGGTGATTTTAAACTTGTCATAGATAGAATGCTGTCTATGTATCTTCATCAAAAAAGAATACTGGTACATATTGAATTTCGTCCCTTTGCCATTTACTTCATAAGTATATCGCACACGAAATTCGATGAGAACATCACATTTTTGGTTATTTTCTTCTGTATTTTTCTAATAGTAAAAAATCAAGCTCCTCTGATACCTCGCTTGTTTGCAGGAAACAGCTAAGTCAGTTATCGAGGATGATTCGTTCTATACCTTGAGCTCATTAAAGAGAGGGGTTTGCCATGGATTTGCTCCACATACTTTTGTCTGTTGTGTATGCAACTTCTCACTTTCCAAAGAAGGTGCTGTTTCAGCAGTTCGAGTGTTCAGTTGTGGACATGCAACACATCTTCACTGTGAGTGTGAACAAAACAAATCATCCAGTAAGGATTTTCAAGACGGATGTCCAGTTTGTCTCTCAGCGAGTGACACACAATCCCGGAACAGATCACCTATAATATCTGAGAATGGGCTACGCAGGCACTCCATGTTTGAAAATGAAGTACCATATGGCGTCCATCATAATCACGAGACAGATCATGTTGAGAGATCTCGCAGGCTTCAGCAGATGTCACGGGTAGGAATATTTTGAGATATTTTTTTCTGCTAGTATAATAAATTTCTGTTGTGACTAGGTGCTTGCCAAAAACTTGACTAGTGTGACATTCGAAAGCCCTCATCCAATTATAAATTGCGCTATCTCTCTTGTATTGAATATGATATTATATCCCTGTTTTAGTCCTCTAAGATGTTATTATGGGACAGAGGGAGGAGTAAATTGCAAAAAACCGCCACAATTGTGCAAATGTCATCAAACACCCACCAAAATGCATGTTTTCTGGTGTTTTTTTTTACGAAGCATTGAAAACTTCGACCCAATTGTGGTGTTTTTTTGCAATTTACTCCAGAGGGACTATATATTGGGATAATATCATACGGAAACCAACATCCGGTGAAAACTTCGTGGAAACCATAGTTTAAAGTTTTGAAAAATTCTGAAAAAAATATGGATGTTAGGAAGGTGATGTTTTATTGCCACGCAAAATTTCATGTTGAAACACATTGCGAGATGTGAGCTGTGTACTTGGTTATGCTATTAATTAATCTCTTGTATAGGGTCTTTGTTGCTTATTTGCCTACGTATGTGCACGTATTATATTGGCCTGAGGTCAGTGATATGGAACTTAAGTGGCCATGCATTCCAATACTTCAAATTTAGTGAACAATATATCTCAGTTAGTTTCTAGTTTCTCAATGATGATAAAATGGATATGGCCTATACTCTGTATTTCTATAGTACGTACTCCCTCCGTCCCAAAATAAGTGTCTCAACTTTGTACTAGCTCTAGTACAAATTTGTACTAAGCTCAAGACACTTATTTTGGGACGGAGGGAGTACTTGTTAAAGTTTTTGCCATGATATTTCCTTTTGCAGTTTGAAATACTGAAAAATCTCCAGAAAGCTCAGAAGTCTTCATATTTAAACTGTACCTCCGTTTGAACTTTCTCCGCCAGCCATATATCATGAGAAGGTACATAAGAGAGAGTTTGGTAGGACAATCCAGCAGATATTAAGTTCGAAGTGAAAAACCACATATGGCACATGAAGGAGCCCGAAAATCAAAAAGGAGAAAAAGTTGAGTGGGAGAATCCATCAGACATTTGGCTAGAAGTGAAAAACCATGGAAAATATGGCACACGAAGGAGCAGAACCAAAGAAATCAGGGGATTGGCTTCCGCCAGAGTTGAGCATAATCGGTAACTCTCTAATTTTCTCGATCAACTGAATAAACAAGAGCATCATAATATTGATCTAATCTTGGTCTTTTATGTCTATTTACCTTTTAAAATCTTATATGCAGGTTCTGACAAGAATCAAGTGCGGTAGACTATGCAATGGTGAAAAGGTGCAAACACCTGAGAAATCTGCTTTTGTCCATTCATGTAATGACCTCAAAGGTCTACTGCTGCTCCGACTGCCGGAGCAAGGAAAACAAAGTGAGATGTAATGCGTGATAAAGGAGGGAACTACATGCAGTGAAGTTCTTGATATGGTTCAAGATGTACTATCAGCAGAGGCTACGGCTGTGAAACATGGCTTCCTCCTAGCTCAATCCTTGATATCATAATTGAAGTCAGTTCGTATAACTTGGAGATTCTAGCTCGGGCCCTGGAATCGCTTCAACAATTTTCCATGACATTTATTCCCAGGAAAATGAGTTTGCGAAGGTGCAATATGATCACAACAATATGGAACTTCAAAACTTATCGTTCTGGCTTGATGAGCCACCCCTCTATTGTACCCCTTTTAAATAATGATATAACACTGCTTTCTACTGTATTTAATTTATAAAGAGGTACTTTACGAGGTTAAAAAAACATGCGGTAGACTATGTTGGAATTATGAGTCCTGCAACTATATTCAAATTACTTGAAATTATTGAAATCATACATGTTTTTGTGCATGTAATTACTTTACATATTTAGTATGAAATTATTACTCGATGAAATGTACTTAAGAATATACTTTCTCTGTAAACAAATGTAAGATGTTTTAGGTCACTTTGTATTTATACTGAAAAGACTATCCTGGCACATTAATAATTGGAAGGAAAGAAATGTAAGACGTTTTAGGTCACTTTCTATTTAGCCTATATTTATACTGAAAAGATTATCCAGATATATTGATAATTGGAAGGAACTAGGTCATGAATGAGGTTACAACCTTGGAAGGAACTAGGTCATGGATTAAGTTATGACCCTAATGGCGACTTGCATGATTAATAATGAATTTTATACATGGTCATGGTGCACTGTTCACAAGTGTGTGTCTCAAGGACTCAATGGTTAGAATCTGTTAGCGGAATTTAACTATGTGACATTTGCCAATCTGATGTTGATAACCTTATTAACTGAATTTCGAATCTGTAGCAACCCTCTCACTTGTTCCTGGTGCTGCACCAAGCAAGCCTCACCAAAAAGAAATTAAGCATTTATTAATGAGAGTCTAGCTGGAAAAACAATTCTGTTGAAGGAGCATGGTTCCGGTAGAAGAATAATTTTGTTGGAGGTCGCAGCAGGGCGATTTTTTTTGTTGAGAAACACAGGGCGATTTTTGTTCATTCTCTTTTTTCAACTGGTTTTGGGAAAGGTTCTTAGAAGTTTTTAGTCCGTGGTTTTGTTTTTTATTTCTTTTTTCTAAGCGTTTCACTGCATGTTTTACCGATTTTCTTTCAGGTCTTCGTTATTTCCTGTTCATTTTCTAATTTTTATATTCTTGAACATTTTTTAAATTCAGGAACGTTTTTAAATTTGTGAAGATTTTTAAATTACCATAAAAATCTAAAATTCTTGAAGGTTTTTTAAAATTAAAATTCTTATATTTTTAAGATTGATTTAAATTGTAATATTTTTAATAATTCTTCTAATACTTTTAAAATTTCCTCAGATTTTGTATGTCAAAAGTCGTTTTTTTAGGAAAACAAAAGTCGTTTTTCTACGAAACAAAGTCGGCTAAAAAACCGGGCCCAAGAACAGATGGGCCCGCCTGGCCGCAGCTAGGGGTGCGCGATTTCTCGTTGCCCAGCGCGAACAGGAGCTCCGCTGGGCTTTGCCGTTCCCGTGGCAGTCCTCACCTCCGCCACCTCGGCTCGACTCCGGCGGGCGGCACCTAACCGCCGCTCCGGGGACCTCGCCTGGCCGCTTAGCCTCCGCACCGTGCGCGATATGGCGCGGGCCGCCGTATAGGGCTGGCGTGCTGCCTCCGTCGCCTTCTACGCACAGCCTACGTACTCGACGACAGCAGCTCTGTCCGTCCCGACTGCGCGCGCCCTCATCCCCGGCGCCGCCTGACTTCCAGCGCCCTCGGCTCCTCCTGCCATCTCCCTGATCCGCGGCACTCGTCCGCCTCTCCCCGAGCCTCGCAGGTAGACGCCGCCCGCCATCCCCATCGTCTCCTCGAGCTCAGGCGCACGCCAGCTGTTCGATTCATTGACCCAACGGATGTTTTAGCATTTCGTGGCCGAGAGTGCTGTTGTGAAATTGCCTAACAGAATGCTATGATTTGTGTCTGTGTTGTCAAATGAGCCCTCCTAATGATCTTGCATAATCTGCTCCTGTTGCTTCTACATTCAGTTCTTGCTTCCGTATAATCTTCTATGCAATGATTCAGTTCTTGCTTGCATTCAGAATTTGTGGTTTGTTTAATCTTCTATGTAATGGTTCAGTTCCTGCTTCCATAAAATCTGCTTCTATATTCTCTTCTTGTGTAACCTGCTCTGTAATGATTCAGTTTCTGCTTCCATATTCTGTCCCTGTATAATCTGCTCTGTAATGATTCTGTTCTTGTGAAAAGTTGCAGTCTGGAGTGTCCTGGGTTCAGGATCAACCTTACTCCCCCTTGGCGCTCAACCGAATTGCTGTTCTGCTTAACGCCGACTCACATCTCCGCCGCTCCCCTTAATTCCACGGGAGCACGCCGGGGCGCATTCTCCCCAAACGCAGGTGAGCAGCTCACCGCCCAAACTGGCCGTGGTTTGTCTCTGCAAAAATCTAACCTTCGCGCTCAAGTCTTGCTTGTGTTCGTGTCTACAGCCGCATTTCTCACCGTTGTCGCTGGAACCTGCTACTCTGTGCGTTTGCCTTCCAATGACAACATGTATGTGCTTTTCTTACTTGTTTTCTTTCATTTAAGCTGGTCGCCGAAGCAATTTAATATGGACAGCTTGCTGCTTTGTTTAGTTGACCGGACTCGACAACGGAGCACCATGCCGGACAGGAGAAAAGCGACCCTGCTCGAGGACCTGCCTGAGGAAATCATTGACAAGATACTCAAGGGATTGCCGCCAAAGGACGCCGGCCGCTGCCGCGCTGTCAGTACGTTGTGGCGCAGTATCACCTCCATACCCGAATTTATGCTTGAACACAACCGGCGCCAGCCATTGCTCCCCATCATCGACGGGCTTGGGCGGCCTGCCAGTTTCGTCCTCTTCCGAGGCGCTGGCGCCGACACCTCCAATCAACAGCTTTGGCCCTTCATCCCGGGTCTCAAACACTACCATTTAAAGCCTTCGCTCGCAGTCACCTGTGATGGCTTCCTCATCCTCCTAGAGCGAAACAAATTCTACATCTACAACCCGGTCTTGCACAAGCGTGCTCTCCTGCCGTACCCTCAAGCTGGGGAAAACGAGTCCAGCAACATAATCGGTTTCTACCGGCACCAGCTAACTGGAGAATACAGGTTGCTCTGGACCACATTCCGTCCTCTCTCGGTGGTTAAATACAGCTTATACATTCTCACAGTGGGATCAGGTGTGCCGAGGCAAATTAGAATCAGAATGCCAACAGTCTTGTCACCTCCCGCAGAACATAAGTTACTGGGGGCACTGTGCTATTCGAACTATTGTCCACCACCAGTCCACCTTGGTGGCAGCCTGCACTGGTGTCCTTTTTCTGTTTGTGGTGTCGCCGACATTACTGGAGGCAGCAGAGACATTGTTGTGTTCGACACAAAAGCAGAGTCATTCCGGTGGATGCGCAGTCCTGACCAGGCGTACCCTAATAGGAAGTTGTTCGACATGAATGGGACGCTTGGTTTCTGGGGCAGCTCAATCAAGGGTGATGCAGGAGGTTGTTTGAGTTTCACCGCTTTGGATATTTGGGTGATGCAGGATTACAAGGCCGAAATCTGGGCTTTCAAATACCGGATTGACCTGTCAACAGTTGAGGCATCACGGCAACTTTATTTGACTTCTTGCAAAGGAAGAAAGAAAGCACCGCTTCGTTCAACAGTGCAATGGTTGAATGATATGGCTGTGCTTAACGAGCATGAGCTGCTGATCATGTTTAATGATAAACACGTGTTGCGCTGCGACACTGATGGGAAGGTCTTAGGTTTGGTGAACATTGGAAAGAATCAATACGGTATGTCGCTTACTCCCCACCGCTTCCAAGAGAGCATTATTCCAATTCCATCCTTCCCATGAGATGCAAGAAGATGAGGAACCTCCATTCTCCACAGGGCGTCTCTGAATGTTCAAGACTCCTTCCTGGTTTGCTTTGCCATTGGGCTTAGACCTTGTTTTTTTTTTCGAGTTATTATTGCTAAGAAGCACCAATGGCACTGTTATGATGAGATGTTCGGTGATTGTCAAAAGAAAAAAATGATGAGATCTTCGGTCTTGCTCGTGTTGTTTGAGTGAATGCTTTTGGCTGACAGGGACGCACTCTAGCATTTTCTTAGATGTTAAGTTACTGCATTTTTAGTTGTGGAAATGATATTGTTAGCCTGGATCTCTCCTTGCAAGGCTGGTAGTTTGATCTTTGTTGTTGAGAATGTAAACTCTTAGGTATTACTTGTTGCTTATAGGCTATAGCACTCGGTTGATCCTGCTGCTTGTGTCAACGTGTCTTCACCGGGGCCATGGTTGCATATATAGCCGTGTGTCTATGATGGAAGAAAGAACCTCTATGCACGTTGGTCATGTGTCAGGAGTATTGGCTGGAGCTTAATTTGCTTGCTGCTTTTTTCGTGTGCCAGGACTTGACATCTTTTTTTGGGTAGTAATGATCGACTTGAAGATGTGCTGATCTGGAGCTGGGTGTTGCCCTGCTTGGCATTTCTTTCTTTTTGAAGCATTGTGTTGGTATGGCTTTGTGCATTCTCGATGCTTTGCCATTGGCTTGTTGCAGAGGCCGGGTTTATCTTTTCGCATCAGCTTGATACTAAATCCCCCCGCAAAAGAAAAGCAAATCTTGATACTAAATCAGCGACAATTAATATGGATCGGAGGGAGTGCTTTTTCTCCCAAAACAATAAGCTCCAACGTTTCTGTACATTTACTTGTGCGGTTGTACCAACATTTCTTTCTGTAGTTTTACTAACTGGCTAAGGTAAGTTATTTTGTGCTAGTTTCCAATCTCTTTTTGGTATCATGTGTTGTTTGAAGTTGGAAACTCTAGAGAGATTGTTGAAAAGGATTTAGGTGGAATAGTTTAGTGACTAGCAGCCGGCTGGAATGAATGTTTTGAGACTGCTCCAGTCCAGTGTTCACCTTTGTGTATATACAACATAATTCAGTGGATTGGGCAGAGAAAATTGTATGAACCAGACTTGATGAATGCGCCTCCTTGAAACCTTGAACTGAAGGTAGGAGTTGATTGAATGAGCTTCCTTGAAACCCTGGTCTCTGGGCTTCTTCGTCGGTGGTCATGGTGCTTGGCAGGGCACAGCGGCTCGCATTGCGTCTGGATGTCTGTTGGTGGATCTGGCACCTCGGGCTGGAGGCTAGCCGCCAGTGGTCTCCGCGAGTTGCAGTTGGCTCCGGCGGATCTCGGGGTTTCTTCGTTGGTCAGCAGCTTCGATGGTGGTGGTGATTGGTGGGCTTGCCGGCACCGATGTAGGATGATGTGCGGCTGGGGTGGTGTGGGAGCTTGGGTGAAGACCCTGTCTCGGCTTTGTGGCATGACCAACGATGGCGGTTGTTGTGGCCGTCATTGACCTTCCTGCAGGCATCGCTGCTTGCTCCCATACGGCCATACCCCTCCCGCACGGATCTGGCCATCATGGCCTCTCTAGGGAAATCCTTGATCTTGTGTGATTGGACAATGGTGGCGCCTTGGTGTCATATTCCCTCTTGGGGCCTTCATCTTGGGAGCTTGGCATCGACAACCGGGACCGATGGATGACGGCTATTGTGGCATCCGGGCTTCTGTGGCAACGATGATGGCGGGAGCGATGTCAGCGACGCGGCAATGGTTGCGGTAGTCGACTCTTCTCCGACGTGTCCACGGGATTGCCTCAGTTTGCTTGTTGATGTGAAGTTGAAAATGCGGTGGTGTCCCTTTTGCGTACAATGACCGGCTGCAGGTGGTCCGTTCAGTGTCTTCCGTGACGCTAACCATGCCTATTTGTCCTTTATAGCTGTCCGTTAGAGTTGGAGTTGTGCTGGCTAGTCGCAGGTGGCTGAGTTCTGGCGCAGATCTTCATGCAACTCCACATGCCCTCTAAAGTGTGTGTTGAGTTGACGATTGCCTATGGTGAAGTCGGATCCGTTTGCTCAGGGTTTGGGGATGCCGATGCGGTCTTCACCATAGAATGACATGGCAGGTCTGCGATACAGGTTCCAAATTTATTGTTTCAGAGTGTATGGTACGTAGGATATATGATGTATATTTAAGAGGAGCCCTAACTTCAGTTGTCCAAATAAATTATATTTCTTGAGGATTGAAATTAGCTTTCATATCTTCAGTTGCTTTTTAACCAGTTCAATTTCCCTCTTTGCGGTGTTTACAGATATACCTTGTGTTTTTGCAGATTGTTAAAATGTCTACTTAATAGAGAATGATATTTGGATACAGATAATAACTGAAGCACTGGGGTCTTCTTTAAGGCTTGTGCCCTGTTATGTCATGTTCATCTTTGTTGTTTTGTTCTCTCCTATGCATATTTTTTAATAACGAGCTATCACTCTTGGAGGCAGATACCTCTAAACGCTATAGCTCGCTATTTAAACTTTACTTTTATGTGTTAGGAGCAAAGTCTCTATGCGCAGGACCACTGTAAACATTACAGCGCAAAAAGTCCAGACAAATCCCTTTTGTCAATGTGATGATACTTTCTTAGCTTTCCTGCGCATCTGAGTCAGAGCAACATTGTTCCCAGGAAATCACATTCACGATTCAGATCTGTCAAAATTAGCCATCTCGATGTTAACATGCTGAAATTTGCTCAGACACCATACATGTGCGGTGACGTTGCTTCAGAGAAAACGTATTTGTGGATACCATTAGCAGATCAGCTCCAATAGTGCCTCCTTAATACTTCTTCCATGGATAATGTCCAATGTAAGATTGAAAGTCGTAGTCATATGTAAGGTAACGCCGTCGCGGCGTTGAAACTTAGGTGTTCAGTAAAATTGATATCTCCTCAAATCCTTCTGAACTAAAAGTAAATAAAAATGCTCAAAAGTAAAATATATATAAAAAATCACCATCGATAATTGCAAGGTCTCTTCAATCTCCACACGAAGTAAACAATTAACTCTTTTTATGTTCTAGAATACAAGCAACTGCCAACTCTGTTACATGTCGACAGGTATATCCAAATAAATGAATCAGGATGATGGGCAAAATATACGCTTCATCAGGATTCTTTGTCAGTTCACTGAATTGCTTTGCTGCTGGTCGTTTTACTGACCTATCATTTGCAGCACAAATTCTGACAAACCCATTGCTGTTGTGGATAAATTTGAGTTGCCTCATGTCTAAATCATGAATGTGCTGAACTTTGCTCCAAATTAGTTTCGATGTGAAGAACATTTTCTAGTACCCGTTGCCATTCAACAATTCATTTGTAATCTTGTATCCTTGATCCCTAGAAAAAACTATTTTGTCCCAATTTGTTTATGCTCTTATGTACTCTTACCATTGATTTGGTAAGGTTGATTTGAAACCATGCCTTTCTGGGTCATACTTGATGATAGATGATAGAATTTGCATAGCTTTGCGTGGCCCCTGATCTTAGGAAGTTAGGGTTATTGGTGCGAGTGTTGGTGGAGTCCTGACAGCAGTTGGAGGTAATGAAATCTATGCATGCTATCCACTGTTTTAAATAGCCCGCTATAACTTCACTATAGCACGCTATAGCGTTTACAAAAGGTCTTGCGCTAAGAAATTTTGGTCCAAACAAATGAACAAACATTTTAAATAGCGCGCTATAGCTCTGCTATAGCATTTGGAAGAGCTCTGCCACTAAGATGCTTAGCGCGCTATTTAAAACTATGATGCTATCCCATCCAATCGATCTCAGAACTTTGGTTGTTATATTATGTGTCTTTTGCCTCGTGTCACGGTTACTTTGCGCATGTTGGCAGCCTATTTTGAGTATTGTATATAGTGGGTTATTCCCTTGGTTCTTACCCATTGCTTGTACATTGCCCTAGGTGGCGACGAAGCTTCATGTATGGGTTGGGCCAAAGAAAGCAAAGCTAAGGCAAAAGATGTGGAGAATAAAGAGCTAGAACAATGGTGGCGACGAAGAGACCTCCCACTATGGCATTACAAATCAGACGGAATCAAGACCTTCCATGTACGGTGGGTTGAAGAGAAAAACAGAGCAAGGCATGGACAACGAAAAGCATGATGGAATGCAAGACCATGTTGGGGATTGCTGCTGCACCTGTCAAGTGAGAAACACATGTCAAACTTATTATGAGGATGCACTGTGATGTTGTATTAGGATGCTGTGATTCATCTCTTCCAAATTTATTATGTCTGTTCTTTTTTTCTCTTTCTAGAATACAAGCAACTGTTAACTCTGTTACATGTCCACAAATATATCCGAATCCATGAATCAGGATGCTGTACAAAATATACAATGCAGACCCCAACTGTGCACAGCTGTTGGCTCTTGGCTTAGACTAACATATAAATCATCTTCCTTTGCGACTAACACTATCAAGTGGAAAAAATTCCAAATGCCATTAATTTTTTTTATGACAATGGGTTCAGGAGAGCTCCCGGCATGGAGGCAGAAAGACACACCAGGATTTTGTGGCTGAAGGTGAGAAAACCATACCTGTGCTGTGCACTCAGAATCATCCTCGACTCTTAACATGAGTGAACAGAAGGTCCTTACCAAAGCAATGCAGCCTGCACACCCGGCAGTAGCGATAAGTTTACAAGGAGATAGATAGAAATCATGGACCATTTAGACTAAATTACACCACATTGAAACAGCAAATTGCTCATAAACAAGTCAGGGGAACACAAGTTACTGAAATATGTCCATGGATAACAGGCACAACCAGAGACTAATCACCCGAGCTTCGGTTCATTGTTAAGACATGACATAGCTTAACTAGATAAGCATACCACATACATGGCACACACAAACAGAAACTACACATCACTGAATTGGACCACTAGCAGCACCTAACTATATGCATCAGTGCTTGTGCTTTCTCCCACACTTAGACTTGACTTGAGAAGGTCAGACAACACCGCAGGGAAGCTTGCCGCCAGATACTTGTACCCCTCCGTCGCCAACACAGCATCAAGAACCTCACGATTCCTGACGATGAACTGGACACACTTCGCCTTGAGCTGTGGACAATTATGCTGCTCGGCTAGAGCCAGAGATGTCGCTGCTGTGTCAACACTGATGCCACCAGAGAGCTCGCTTTCACAGATCACCTTGAGCCTGTCCAGTCTGTACCTATCAGCAGCCGCAAGCAAGTGCTGAGCTAACACCATCACCTCCTTGCCCTTCTCATCGAATTCAGGCACAGTATCAGTGTAGATGAAGTGAAGTAGCGCCTTGAATACCCCAGCCTGCATGTCCTTGATCTCCACATGCCCCGCACACTTCTCCTTCATGTCTCCAAAGAACTCGGCCATGAAAACAGGAGATCTTGCAGCCAGTATGTTCTTATGAGCAGCAAAAGACTTGCCAGACACAAGAAAAGTGACATCTGCCCCCGTCTTGCTCTGCAGGAGTTCAGCAAGGTGTTGGTGCAAGTTTGAGGATGGCACTGGCACTTCTTTGATCAGGTCCGTTGCCGGCACTTCCTTGAGAACGTCAATGGTGCATTGCACAGTAAAAGAATTGCCCCTAATATAGCCTGATGATGCTAGCGAACTTCTATTGATCAAGACTTTAGTGATGCATTCTTCGGGACGGCGGAACACCCCCTGCTCATTAACTTCCATGGATGGCTCAAGCTTCCCTGTCGGATCGACCAACCGGCAGCCTAGAACGACCCTCACACTGGGCCTGCGAGCTTTTCTGAGAAAGGCACGCTTCACATTGGCCCTGCGGGGTCTGCTGAGAAAGGCAAGCTCCACTAGTACACCGGAGCTCCAATCAGGATAAACACGGATTTCCCAATCATACCCATCGAAGCTCCATCTGGATTTGATGTGACCGTCCTTGCCCATGCTCCAATTCAAGCTGAAGCCGTTGACCTTGACCAGCTGCACTGAGCGCACAAAACTAGTCATGGTGACAGTTTTGGGGGCATTGTCCATGGCAAAGGCCGGGCAGTGGATCTGCTCAGATGGACAGTGGATTTTCTCAATTTAGCAAGCGACGAGCATAAGCATTGGAACCAAGGAGGCAAACGACGGCTCACCACGCCAATGGAGCAGAAAACCCTACCTAAGCGGGTGCCGACGGAGGTGGCGAAGGTGGTGTCCAGGAGCCAGCGAGGCGGATCGACTGGCCTGCCGGCGTCCGATGAGGCGGATCCGGCCGGATTTGTCCCCCTCGACGAGCCGGACCTGCGCCTTCTCTCGTGCTCGTGGGGAGAGGATCCGGAGAGAGAGAGAGAGAGAGAGAGGAGAAGGTGGAGGCGGCGAGTGAGGAACAGTCTGAGGATGGGGAGTGGACTGCACTGGACTGGTTGGTATCCACGGTGGGGGGGAGACCTTGAAAAAAAAACATTTCTGCCTTTAAAAATAAAATATAAGTCTTTTTTTTATGTGGAGACGTGTTTCTTTTTAAGGTTATGACCGTAGCAGCAGCCAAGTTTATTCCCCCACGTCGCCGCATGGGTCCCCTGCTCTTCTCCATCCGGACCCTCCTCGATGATAAGATACGAGGAGACCCGTCCGTCCATTCCCTTTGTTCTTCTTAGAGCATCTCCAGCCGTTGGCCCCCCAGGGGCGCCTTCTGGGGGTGCCCCGGCGCAAAAAGTGGGCCTGGGACGAGTTGGTCCCCAGCCGCCGCCCCCAGGGCCGGCCCCAGGCGTGGGAAAAAACGCGACGAGGATTGGGAGGATTGGAAAAAAACGCGGGCTCGGCCTTGACGCCGAGCAGCGATGGAGTGCCGGAGGATTGGGAGGAAGAACGCGACAAGGAAGAAGAGGAGGAGGAGCCAAACCTTCTTGGCGCCCATTGCCCGTCGCGTCGGCGGTGCACCGGGGCGGCCGTCCTCGCCGGGGGGTGATGAGGATACAGACCTGGGGTAGGGTCATAGGCCTGACCTATACATCCTACCCAAGGTCACTACCCCAGAAGATAAGAAGACCAAGAATCCACTCGACGGTAATAATCACTCGACCGTCTATCCCCACTTTCACTTGACCGTATGGGGAATGACTCGACCATATCGAAGACCAGGAGTCGGAAGAACGTAGAACGGTCGGGCATTCACTCCTTAGTCTTCAATGAGCATTAAGAGTATTTAAGACTGTCGTTACCAGTAACACCCTTACTTTATGTACATTAAGCCCCTTGTAATGGAGGTGGGCTGGGGTCCTGGCACACTCTATATAAGCCACCCCCCTCCTCTGGGACAAGGGTTCGCACCCCTGTAACACAACACACATAATCCAATCGACCGCCCCCGGGCATCGAGACGTAGGGCTGTTACTTCCCCCGGGAAGGGCCTGAACTCGTAAAACCTCGTGTGTACATCTTCGCCATAGCTAAGATCTTGCCTCTCCATACCTACCCCCTTTCTACTGTCAGACTTAGAACCACGACAGTTGGCGCCCACCGTGGGGCAGGTGTCTTAGCGACTTGTTGGTGAAGTTGCAAGTTTATTTTCCGATCATCATCATGGTTTCCGGCGGCGAGATGGTTGTGGGCCGCGAGATCCGTCTCGGCGCGCTCGTTTTCGTCGCCGATGACTCAGCGTGGCTCCAGGAAGCTCCGCTTGATGTCGAGGTGCTCCCCGTGCGAGGGGCGACGCACTTTCGCGCATGCGTTCGTGGCGTCCTTCTTCGGCAGCCGTCGACCCAGTATCAATCGACTCCGGCAACATCTTCCCTCCCCGCTGTGCGCCACTGCAAGCGATCTGGTCGGTCGTGGCTTCAGCGGTGGGTGAAGCATGCAGTGGCTCAGCGTTCGACCACTCATCAAGTGGTGGCAATCGAGCCCGACGAAACTCTCCACGGCCTGTTCGATCTGTCGTCTGGTTCCGCGGAGACGTCGTCCGAGTGCGATAGCAGCGATCCTGCGGCTGAAGTCTTGATGGTCGATGGTCCGCGAAGCCCGCCTGGCTTTCGCCGTGAGGACGGCGAAGGAGCTGGCAGCGATCCATCACGTGTCCACGAGGAGTACCGTCCCAAACCTCTCTCTTCGCAGCAGAGAGAGGATCTTTGTCGTCGCAACATGGACGCACTTCACACGCCCATCGTTGGGGAAACTCCCGAGGCTCGGGCCTTGGAGGAGGCGCGTTTGGCTAACTTGGCTGAGCGCACTCGACTGGAGAACCTGCAGCACGCTCTCAACGAGCGAGTCCGGGATCGAGTTCCTGATTCCAGTCGACGGTAGCTTTTCCCACCTCCATCTAAGGTATACCGTACTCCGATTCAGAACCTCACTGCTGCGGCCCGAATTGCAGAGTCGATTCAACCTTCTCAATCAGAGGCTAGCCGAGGGTTGGAGCAGATCAGGGCCCTGCTCCGAGCGGCAGGAGAGCAGAATTCTGCGGTGTCTTAGTCGCGGAATAGGATACATAGCAGATCCGTGGTGGCAGATACAGTTCAGTCGGCCCATAGCCCAAGATCGCCTCCGCAGCGTGAAGGTCATAGGCAGTACGGTCGTCAGTTCAACTGCGACAATCATCGTCGAGTGCCAACGCCTCCTCCGAGGAGTGCTTCGTACGTGCCTCGGCAGAATGATGACAGACGCCGTCACAGGGACGAGCGCAGAGTTCCAGTCGACCCAAGAGAGCCAGGCTTCGATGCGAGATCCATTCTCGTTCAAGGCCTGGTCGACCGGAATAGAGCACACAGAGAAGATCTGGGCAGAGATCGTCCGAGTGGCAGCAGATCACATGTTTCAGGCCCAGAGTGTTTTGGCAAAGCCATCAGAGCAGCAGTGATTCCTCCCAACTTCAGATTGGCAACAGAAGTCAATAAGTTCATCGGGGAATCCAAGCCTGAAACTTGCTTGAAGATTACCGAGTGGCTGTGCAGATCGGAGGCGGAAATGACGAAATAGCAATGAAGCATCTCCCTCTAATGTTGGAAGGGTCAGCCCGAGCGTGGTTGACTCAGTTGGCCCCAGACAGTATACACAGCTGGGAAGAACTATCCCGAGTGTTCGTACGAACCTTTGAGGGCACGTGCAAGCGGCCAGCAGGGCTTCCCGAGTTGCAGCATTGTGTGCAGAAGCCGAATGAAACTTTGAGGGAATTCATTCAGAGGTGGACAACTTTGCATCACACTGTGGAGAATGTATCGGAGCATCAGGCGGTGTGCACTTTGAAGGAAGGCGTCAAGTATCGAGAGTTGTATCTGAAGTTCGGTCGGACTGGAGATATGACTCTGACCCGGATGATGGAGATAGCCACCCGGTATGCTAACGGAGAAGAAGAGGATCGACTCTGAAGCGGGAAGAGTAAACCAGTCGGCCAAGAGGCCGGCGGAGGTGGTTCCAGTCGGAAGCAAAAGCGTAAAGCCGAGCCATCGGCACCTGGGGAGATCACAGCGGTGGCTCAAGGAAAGTTTAAAGGAAAACCTAAGGGGCCCTGACATCCTAAGAAGGTGAAAGATCAAGCGGTAAATGATGTGCTAGACTTGCCGTGTCACATCCACACGAAGAAAGATGAGGAAGGTAATCTGATTTACCCGAAGCATACCACTCGATAATGTCGACTCCTGATCCAACAGTTCCGGGAGAAATAGCCCAATGAGAAGGACAAGGAGTCGGACAGAGATGAGGAGGAAGAGGAGGATGACGGTTACCCCAAGGTCAATTCCACCCTCATCATTTTTGCCGATGTTGAGAGCAAGAGTCGGTTGAAGGTCATCAACAGAGAAGTGAATATGGTTGCTCCGGTGACGATGACCATGTACCTGAAATGGTCTCAGACAGCCATCACATTCGACCAGTTAGACCATCCTGCTCGCGTAGTCACCCCTGGGAGGCAAGCGCTGGTGGTCGACCCAGTGGTTGGTGGCACTCGACTGACTAAAGTGCTGATGGATGGAGGTAGTGGCCTGAATATCTTGTATGCTGAAACCTTGAAGGGGATGGGCATCCCGATGTCCAAGCTTAGCGAGAGCAACATGAGCTTTCACGGCATTATTCCCGGAAAGAAGGCCGAGTCACTCGGCCAGATCACTCTCGACACGGTTTTCGGTGACTCCAAGCATTACCGAAAAGAAAAGTTGACATTTGAAGTCGTGGATTTCTAGAGTGCTTATCACGCCACCCTAGGGAGACCGGCGTACGCACATTTCATGGCTCGACCGTGTTATGTATACCTCAAGCTGAAGATGCCTGGTCCCAAAGGTGTGATCACGGTCACTGGCAATCGGCAGAAAGCAGAAGAATGTTTCCAGAAAGGTTCCAAAATCGCCGATGCACAGATGGCGGCGGTTGAATTCCAAGAGTATCAGAAGAGTGCGGATCCGAGTGATTTGCTCCGAGCCAAAAAGCCTGCGACAGACTCTGCGTTTCAGTCGAGTGGTGACACAAAGCCGATTCATATTCACCCGACTGATCCCAATGCTACACCGACTCATATATCAACGACGCTCGACAGCAAATAGGAAGAAGCGCTCATCCAGTTCCTCCGTGAGAACTGGGACATCTTCGCATGGAAACCCTCTGACATGCGAGGTGTACCCAGAGGACTGGCTGAGCACCATTTGCGTGTCGACCCCAAGGTAAAACCCGTCAAAGAGCACCTTCGGCGGTCCGCCGTTCAGAAGATAAAAGCAATCGGCGAAGAAGTGGCTCGACTGTTGGCAGCAGAGTTCATCCCTGAAATCTACCACTCTGAGTGGCTTGCCAATGTCGTCATGGTCCCCAAGAAGGAAGATTCACTTTGCATGTGCATTGATTTCAAGCATATCAATCGGGCCTGCCCGAAAGATCACTTCCCTCTCCCCCGTATCGATCAGATTGTTGACTCGATTGTGGGGTGTGAGCGCTTGTCTTTTTTAGATGCCTATTCCGGGTATCATCAAGATCCGACTGTATGGTCCCGATGAAATAAAAACAGCCTTCATCACCCCATTCGGGTGCTTTTGCTATGTCACCATGCCATTCGGTCTTAAAAACGCTGGAGCCACGTTCATGAGAATGATCTAGAAGTGCCTGCTCACCCAAATCAGTCGGAATGTGGAGGCATACATGGATGACATCGTGATCAAGTCTCGCAAAGGTTCCGACCTATTGACTGATCTCGCAGAAACCTTTGCCAACCTAAGAAGGTACGATATCAAGCTTAACCTGTCAAAGTGCACATTCGGAGTTCCAGGAGGAAAGCTGCTCGGTTTTCTCGTTTCCGAACGAGGGATCAACGCCAATCCATAAAAAGTTGATACCATCCTCCGAATGAAACGCCCCATGCGAGTGCATGACGTTCAGAAGCTGACTGGTTGTTTGGCCGCCTTGAGTCCATTCATCTCTCGTCTCGGTGAAAAGGCCTTGCCTCTTCACCGATTGATGAAGAAATCTGATAAGTTCGAGTGGTCTGAAGAAGCTGATGCAGCATTTGCAGAGCTCAAAGCCCTGCTTTCCACCCAGCCGGTGCTCGCTGCGCCAATCAGTAAAGAGCCTTTACTGCTTTACATTGCTGCCACTGGACAAGTTGTCAGTACAGTACTCACGATCGAGCGAGAAGAGGAAGGAAAAGCGTACAAGGTTCAACGCCCAGTTTATTATCTCTCTGAAGTTTTGACTCCGTCCAAGCAGCGCTATCCTCATTATCAGAAGCTTGTTTATGGAATTTACATGACCATGAAGAAGGTTGCACATTACTTCTCTGATCATTCTATTATAGTCATCAGCGACGCACCGTTGTTTGAGATCCTGAATAACAGAGATGCAACTGGTCGAGTAGCAAAATGGGCGATTGAACTCCTTCCACTGGACATCAAGTTTGAGGCAAAGAAAGCTATCAAGTCCCAAGCAATCGCGGATTTCCTTGCCGAGTGGATTGAACAGCAACTACCGACTCAAGTTCACTCGAAACATTGGACTATGTTCTTCGATGGTTCCAAGATGCTAAATGGGTCAGGTGCCGGAGTAGTATTGGTGTCCCCCCGTGGAGATAATCTCAATTACGTTCTCCAGATTCACTTTGATTCCTCCAATAATGAAGCAGAATACGAAGCACTTCTATATGGGTTGCGTATGGCCATCTCACTCGGCGTCCGTCGCCTCATGGTGTATGGCGATTAAGATTTGGTGGTTAACCAGGTGATGAAGGAATGGGATGTCAGAAGTCCAGCCATGACTGGTTACTGCAATGCTGTCAGGAAGCTAGAAAAGAAGTTTGAGGGGTTGGAACTTCACCATGTGCCCCGATTGAAAAATCAAGCTGCAGATGAGTTGGCAAAGATAGGTTCCAAGAGAGAGGCCATCCCCCGCAATGTGTTTTTGGAACATATTCATTCACCTTCGGTTCAGGAGGATCCCTTAACAGAAGAGTCGCCACAGCCCAAGAGTGCTACAGATCCGACTGAAGTTGACATCCCAGCCGTGGTCGACTTAGTCATGGAGGTTCTGGTCATCACTCCCGACTGGACAGTGCCGTACATCGCATACATTCTTAGGAAAGAACTTCTGGAGGAAGAAGAAGAGGCTCGACAGGTCGTCCGGTGATCTAAGGCCTTTACTGTGATAAAGGGGCAGTTGTTCAGAGAAAGTGCAACTGGAGTTTGCCAGAAGTGTATCACGCCAGAGGAAGGTCGAGTGATCCTCAATGATATTCACTCGGGGACCTGTGGTCACCACGCGTCCTCTCGGATCATCATGGCCAAAGCATACCGAGCTGGATTTTACTGGCCGCGGGCCAACGAGATGGCTAAGGAAATAGTGGACAAGTGTGAAGGCTGCCAGTTTTACTCCAACATGTCTCATAAACCTGCGTTGGCTCTAAAAACAATTCCACTCATCTGGCCTTTCGCCGTCTGGGGACTGGACATGGTTGGGCCTTTGAAGACAGGCATGAGTGGATTTACTCATGTGCTGGTAGCAGTCGACAAGTTCACCAAGTGGATCGAAGCCAAGCCCATCAAAAGCCTTGAAGCAAGCACGGTTGTGAGTTTCATCAGGGAACTTATATTCAGATATGGCGTTCTGCACAGCATCATCACGGATAACGGCTCAAACTTCGATTCTGAAGAATTCAAAGCCTTTTGCGCCTCCCAAGGCACGAGAGTCGACTACGCTTTGGTTGCTCATCCTCAGTCGAATGGACAGGCCGAGCGGGCGAATGGATTGATTCTCAAAGGATTGAAGCCTCGGTTGATGCGTGACCTGAAACATGCAGCGGGAGCCTGGGTCGACGAGCTCCCATCCGTGCTGTGGGGGTTGAGGATAACCCCTAACCGGTCGACTGAAAGGACTCCATTCTTCTTAGTCTATGGAGCTGAAGCCGTGCTCCCCAGTGATTTGCTCCACAATGCACCTCGAGTCAAACTCTTCTCAGAAAAAGAAGCAGAACAAGCTCGGCAAGATGCAATCGACCTCTTGGAAGAAGAAAGAGAGATGGCCTTGATCCGGTCAACCATTTATCAGCAAGACTTGCGTAGATTTCACGCTAGAAACGTGAGGGGTCGAGCATTTCAAGAAGGAGACCTGGTTCTTCGAGTGGACCAACAAAGACCTCACAAGCTTGCTCCTGCTTGGGAAGGCCCTTTCATCATCACCAAGGTGCTCCACAACGAAGCGTACCGTCTCTTCAACGTCGAACATAATAAAGATGAGCCACGCACCTGGAATGCGGATCTGCTCCGCCCTTTCTATTCTTAAATATTTAGGATGATGAGATGTAATAAGAAATACCTTTTAGTTTGACTATCAAAAGACACAATTTACTTCTTCCGAATGATTGTTGTTTATTTCTTTTGTACGAAATTCCTTAGTTGTGAATCTATTTCGCCTAAGATGAAGTGTAAAATCCTACCGAGTGATGAGTCTGCCTCTCACTCGGGGGCTTAGCTGCAGCCCAGTGCTCGCCTAAGTGATAAAAATCCTACCAAGTGATGAGTCTGCCTCTCACTCGGGGGCTTAGCTGCAGCCCAGTGCTCGCCTAAGTGATAAAAATCCTACCGAGTGATGAGTCTGCCTCTCACTCGGGGGCTTAGCTGCAGCCCAGTGCTCGCCTAAGTGATAAAAATCCTACCGAGTGATGAGTCTGCCTCTCACTCCGGGGCTTAGCTGCAGCCCAGTGCTCGCCTAAGTGATAAAAATCCTACCGAGTGATGAGTCTGCCTCTCACTCGGGGGCTTGGCTGCAGCCCAGTGCTCGCCTAAGTGATAAAAATCCTACCGAGTGATGAGTCTGCCTCTCACTCGGGAGCTTAGCCGCAGCCCAATGCTCGCCTAAGTGATAAAAATCCTACCAAGTGACGAGTCTGCCTCTCACTCGGGGGCTTCGCTGCAGCCCAGTGCTCGCCTAAGTGATCAAAATCCTACCGAGTGATGAGTCTGCCTCTCACTCGGGGGCTTAGCCGCAGCCCAGTGCTTGCCTAAGTGATAAAAATCCTATCGAGTGATGAGTCTGCCTCTCACTCGGGGGCTTAGCTGCAGCCCAGTGCTCGCCTAAGTGATAAAAATCCTACCGAGTGATGAGTCTGCCTCTCACTCGGGGGCTTAGCTGCAGTCCCGTACTCGCCTAAGTTCGAAAAATCCTACCGAGTGGAGAGCAAACCTCCCACTCGGGGGCTTAGCTGCAGTCCCGTACTCGCCCAAGTTTGAAAAATCCTACCGAGTGGAGAGCAAACCTCCCACTCGGGGGCTTAGCTGCAGTCCCGTACTCGCCTAAGTTCGGAAAATCCTACCGAGTGGAGAGCAAACCTCCCACTCGGGGGCTTAGCTGCAGTCCCGTACTCGCCTAAGTTTGAAAAATCCTACCGGATGGTGAGCAATCCTCCCACTCGGAGGCTTAGCTGCAGCCCAGTGCTCGCCTAAGTTTTAAAAACCTTACCGGGTGGTTGACAGGAGCGTCAAGACCATTGCTGAGTGCCTTGCTGATGGGCTGATCAATGCTTCTCAAGGTTCACCCAATCGGTTGACAGGAACGTCAAGACCATTGCTGAATGCCTTGCTGATGAGATGATCAATGCTACTCAAGGATCACTTGATCGACCGACTGGAATGTCAAGACCATTGCTGAGTGCCTTGCTGATGAGCTGATCAATGCTACTCAAGGATCACCCGATCGCCCGACTGGAACGTCAAGACCATTGCTGAGTGCCTTGCTGATGAGCTGATCAATGCTACTCAAAGATCACCCGATCGGACGACTAGAACGTCAAGACCATTGCTGAGTGCCTTGCTGATGAGCTGATCAATGCTACTCGAAGATCACCCGATCAGCCGACTGGAACACCAAGACCATTGCTGAACGCCTCACTGATGAGCTGATCAAGGTTGCTCAAGGACCGCCCGATCAGTCGACTGACCATCCTTCTCCAGAAGCTGCATCAAGCAAACAGACAACAATTCGAGGGAAAAATGATTTTCGTTCGAAGATAGACGCAATATATGAGATGACAAATCCAAAGTTTCTTAACCGCAGAATAAAGTGCTTGGGCATCAGGCCCGAAGGTGTTTTAACGGTTACAAATTCACTCAGCATTCCGAGGCAAATAAAAGTGATAGCATAATGTTTTTATCACTCGGCGGGAGAAGGACTGGCCGGGTCACAGAAGCTGTCAAGGTCGATGCTGTCGGTGATGCGAGTGGCTGCCTCGAGGAAAGTGTCCATGAAGTCCTGGAAGGAGTGCTTCTTAGTGTTTGCCACTTGAGGGCTGCCAGCTTGTCTTCCTTAGCCTCCTTACAGTGCACTCGGACCAGAGACAAAGCGACATCAGCACCACAGCGGGCAGAAGATTTCTTCCACTCTTGCACTCGACCTGGAATCTGGTTTAGCCGAGTCATCAAGGACTCGAGGTCTTGAGACATTTCCTCCTGAGGCCAGAGCTCGGCGTCCACTCGGGCCATCGCCGCCTTCAGCCGAGCCAAATAGTCGACTGCACCACCCAAGCGTGATTCCAGTCGTAGCAAGTTCATTGCAACTTCATCTTTCATGGAACATTTGATGGGGTCGAGACCTGTCTCGACCCGCCCAGTTTCAGCCTCAAAGTCCTGACACGGCTCTGTCCCATTGCAAAAAGTGATGAATCGAAGTCAAGATAACAAAGTTCAATCGGCAACAAAGTGATGAGTCGACTGATCATACCTTCTGAACAAGTTTGGCGGCGAGTTGCTCCAGATAGGACTCTAGCTTGTCGGTCTTGGTCTTAAGGCCGCCAACTTCAATGGTCAGATTTTCCTTGTCCTTCTTCAGTTGCTCGACTTCCCGATTGGCGTCTGAGATGGCAGCCTTCAGCTTCGCGTTCTCCTCCTCCAGTTTGCTGACTGAAGCCAGCTTCTGGTCCGCAAGCTTTGTCTTCTTGCGTGCTTCCTTTTGAGCGGCTGCCAGATCCAGATCCTTCTGCTCCAAAGCCTCCTTCATCCTCTCTAAAGAAACAACACTCTTCAGACGAGACTGAAGTTGACGATTTTCACTACGCACATTTGCTCGTGTGAAATCACTCGGTTCAAAGAGACTGAAGGAAAAACTAGCGTGAAGTATGAAGCTACAAAACAGATAGGATGGTCGAGTGATTACCTCCCATGATGGCCGTTTCTTGTTGGGCAGTCTTCAGATTCTTCTTCGCAAGTTTGAGGTCAAGTTCAATGCTGATATGCTTCTTTTTTAACTCGGTGAGCCGAGCTCCAAGATCACAAGACCTCTGTAGCCAGAAAGACAGACATGTCAATCGACAGATCGAAGTGCCGAGTGAAAGCAAAGAATTACTCTAAGACTACTGCCGAATCAAATATTCAACAGTAGTCTCGGGGACTACACCCAGTGGGTGCACTTAGAGTTCCCCCACTGGATCAGATCAATACTCAGCATGAGTTCAAAAAAAGAAAGAGAGACACATCATTAGACCTCGGTCGACTGCCAGCAGCCGACCGTGGTCTCGGGGACTACACCCAGTGGGTGCACTCGACGTGCCCCCACTGATTCGAAAAGTGTAGAATTGAAGATTTCCTGAGTTCTAAGCGAAGGAACACCCAGTGGGTGATCAGATATAAAGCGACATTCAAAAATTTTAGTCGGAATTTTGCTGACCTGAACATTGGTCTGAAGAGCAGTGCTGGCGTTGTAAGCTATCTGACTGGCTTCATGCATCACTTTCACCTGCTCCCTGACAAGGTTTGCTGGCGAAGAGCTTCCCTAGCAGCACCCGGCGAGTCGTCTGGAGTTTGATATGTAGCAAAGAGGGATGGCTCCAGAGGGGTCAAAGTAGCTGCCGGGTCAGATGAGTGGAACTGCACCGGTGCAGCAGGTGTCTGCGCAGTTGACCCCGACGGACGATCAGTCGTCAACGGGTTAGCAAATGTGACGTTGGTCCGGACTATCGCTTCAGGCGCCGGTGTCGACTGAGGGACCTGGACTTCAAGCTTCTTCCCGCTTGAGCTTCCACTCTTCTTCCTCCTCTCCTGTAGAGGCACTTCTTCTTCTTCGTCATCAGGAAGCACACCGATATCTTGTGGAGCTACATAAGGAGAGAAATGTCAAGTTTTCAGTCAATTGGCCATCCACTCGACTAAACAGAACTCGGTCGAACGAACTTACCAGCTCGTGAGGTGGCTTCTTCGTCTCCTGGTGCCTTGTCGACGTCCATGTCAGTGGTAGCAGAGGTGGGGCTGGAAAGACACAAGGATTGGTCGGTCAGATCAAGAAAATCTTCAGTCGACTTACGAAAACACAAACAAGATACCCACCCTGAGGCAACAGGGATGTCCATCTTGATGCGCGGCAGTGTCTTCCGGGACTTGGAGGGAGCAACTTTAGGCTGCTTGGCCACCTTCTCTGTCGGCTCCGGAGTCGACGTCCGAGTGCACTTCTGAGTATTGGCACTCGGACCCACACCTTTCCCGCGCCCGCCAACCGGGTCATGCTGCTGTTTGGATCGACGTTCGGAGCATGGCGGCGAGTCGACTTCCTCCTCCTCGTCCGACTCCTCACTCTCCTCCTCCTCGCCGTCGTCTTCCTGAGAATCCCACTCATCACTATCTTCCGTGCTGTCCACCCCCTCCTGGGCCTGCTCCAAAGCCTGCTCGCCATTGGGCATCGAATGCATCTCAGTGAACACCTGCGGAACAAATTAGTCGAACGAGAGTCGGTCAATCTCAAGTGCAGTCGGAGCATGAATGAGAAGCAGTCGGAGTGAAAAGCGTACCTTGTCGGGTGGGTTGTCGCTGCTAAAGGGAATGACTCGCCTAGATCCTCTGGGATTGTCCTGATTGCCTGTGATGCTCCTCAGCCACAAAGCTACTATTGTAGACGGTACTTCTTCTGGATGGACCCAAGCGGTGTCGTCCGGTCCGAAATACAGCCACATCGGGTGATCGCGGGCCTGGAGAGGCTGGATGCGTCGACTGAGGAACACCTCCAACAGATCCAGACCCATAACACCATCATTGATAAGCTGAACCACCCTATCCACCAACATCCTCGTCTCCATGGTCTCGCCAGTCGTCACTTTCAACGGAGCAGGAGTCTGGACTCGGTCAAACGAGAAGTGGGGGAGGCCGGTCGACTGACCTGGAGCCGCGACATCCTGACATTAGAACCAAGTCGATTGCCAGCCTCTAACGGAATCAGGAAGAGTCATAGCAGGAAAGGCACTCCCTTTCCTCTTTTGGATACCTAAACCCCCGCACATCTGGATGACATGGGTTTTTGAGTCACTCGACTTCGCCCTTTTTACCGATTGGGAACGAATGGTGAAGATGTGCTTGAAAAGACCCCAGTGTGGTCGACACCCCAAGAAGTTCTCGCATATCGACACGAAAGCAGCTAAATACGTGATGGTGTTGGAGGAGAAATGGTGGAGTTGAGCACCAAAGAAGTTCAGAAACCCCCGGAAGAAAGGGTGTGGGAGAAGCGAAAAGCCGCGGTCGACGTGGGTGGCGAGCAGAACGCGCTCACCCGGTTGAGGCTGAGGGCTCATCTCCCCCTCCGGCAGCCTTGCCGCTCCCTTGGCGATTAACCCTGACTCCGCCAGCTCGTCCAGGTCCGCCTGCCGAATCGAAGACCAGATCCAATCGCCCTGGATCCAGCCCAGCGGCAGCCTCGCACTTGACGACGACCCGCGCTGCTGCTTCCTACCCTTCGCCACCTCCTTCGTCTTCTTTGCGCGCTCTAGCGCCGCCATCTTGTCCTTCACCATGGCGACAGGGCAGTGGCGTCGGAGCGGAAGAGTAAGGTGCGGCGGAGAAGCGGAGAAAGAAGAAGGAAGAGAAGATGTGCACAGTACAGATGCCTCGGTCCGGCCACCTTATAAGAGATTGTTTCCGAGTGGCTGATGCGTGGGACCGGGAGATCCCGTCAAATCCCGCAACAGTCGCGCGCAGCGTACGTGGCGAAAAAGGCGGCATGGGAATCAAGGAATCACTGTTTATCCGCTCCGCCCTCTTCGGCACTCCCCGTCTGGCGTGCTTCCCGAAAATTTCATATCCCGCGGAATCCGGGATACACTGCAGATGATCGCGCCCAGGATCCCGCGCTACAACACGACACTCGGCACATAAGATCAACAGATTCACTCGACTGTCCAATGAATGGATCAAGGCGACTGAGTCAACACCAAACATCGACGCGGGCGCTCGGACTTGCGAAAAGCACTCGCGAGATCCCAAAGCTCAGGACAAGTTCAATTTCAGCCTATTTTGCACTCGCACCTTAATCCATTCGGGGACTACTGATGAGGATACAGACCTGGGGTAGGGTCATAGGCCTGACCTATACATCCTACCCAAGGTCACTACCCTAGAAGATAAGAAGACCAAGAATCCACTCGACGGTATAATCGCTCGACCGTCTATCCCCACTTTCACTCGACCGTATGGGGAATGACTCGACCATATCGAAGACCAGGAGTCGGAAGAACGCACAATGGCCAGGCATTCACTCCTTAGTCTTCATGAGCATTAAGAGTATTTAATACTGCCGTTACCAGTAACGCCCTTACTGTATGTACATTAAGCCCCTTGTAATGGAGGTGTGCTGGGGTCCTGGCGCACTCTATATAAGCCACCCCCTCCTCTGGGACAAGGGTTCGCACCCCCTATAACACAACACACATAATCCAATCGACCGCCCCCGGGCATCGAGACGTAGGGATGTTACTTCCTCCGGGAAGGGCCTGAACTCGTAAAACCTCGTGTGTACATTTTCGCCATAGCTAAGATCTTGCCTCTCCATACCTACCCCCTTTCTACTGTCAGACTTAGAACCACGACAGGGGGTACGCCAACGGTGGGTTGTTGCCGCCTTCGAGGTGTGCGGCCGGGGACGCCCCACCAGAGGTGGCGCCCCTCACTGTTCTTCAGGCTGCCGACCACCGGCGCCCCGTCAGTGGACGCCAGCCGCTGCTGCTGGCGGCGCTCGAAGTACGCCGCCCAAGCCGCGTTGTTGTCGCCGGCGTACTGGGGAGGGAGAGCTCTGCGTCGGTGAGGGAGGCGCGCGCGATCTCGACCTCGTCGGCGAAGTACGATGGCTTGGTGACGGCGTCGGGCAACGGGGGAATGGGCACTCCCCCATTGCTGAGCCTCCAGCCCGTCGGCCCGGCGCGCATGTCCGGCGGTGCTGGGATGTTCGCCTAGAACAGGAGCCAGGACTCCTGTTCGTGGAGCGAACGACGGTCGAAGCCGTTGGCCACCGCCTCGTCTCCGGGGAAACGCTCGGCCATCGGGAAGAGGAGTGGCTAGGGAGAAGAGATCGGCAGGAGAGGGAGGGCTAGGGTGGGGAGAAGAGCTCGGCGGCGGTGCTCGGGAAAGGTGGAGAGGTGGCACTCAACGCAGGCGAGCGAGACCATATATAGCCGCGCCGCGTCCGTGTGTACGCGTCTGAGGGAGGGGAGGCGTCGGCGCACGTCGGCGCGCCGCCCCGTGACGCGCCGCCCGTGAGGAATCAATGGCAAAGCTGACCGGCGGCAGCCTTGCCATTGATTCCCCGCGGGAAACCGAGGCATCGGGAGAAGACGAGGCAGACGGGCGGTGTCGCTGACGCGGCTGGCCCACGGCGCTTTCGCGCCAAAAACGATTCGCCCGGCGCCCCCGAGCGCCCCCCAGCGCGCCGGGTACGGGTTGGGTCCGCGGGCGCCAATTTCGGCCCGAGCCGGCGAAAAATGGGCCTCTGGGGGCGTGACTGGGCCGACTTTTTGGCGCTGGCGGCCGAAAAATCGTCTGGGGGCCTTGTTGGGGGCGTGACTAGAGATGCTCTTAGGTTTTGTTTCCCAGCGACGTTGATAAGGTAGCGGCAGTGATGACGTGTTGGAATAAGGTTTTTCCGTTCTTTCCCTACCTCGACAGCATTTGATCCAGAGGCAGCAAAGGTTCTGTGAGAGTTTGTGTCTTCAAATCTTTTCTCTATCTTAATATCTCTGATTGGTGTGTCCATCGAGGAGAGCAGTTGGATGGCCACTGGTGCCAACATTTTCTTCTGTGTTGTTCTGCATGGTCTAGTTTCTACAATCAGCTGGGCCGGCAGTGATAGATTGCAAGCATGTGTTGGCATGGGGTATGCTCCAACTAATGTGTCTTTCGCGACTTCAAAATCTTGTCCCAAGGGGCGAATAGTTATTGCAGTCTTTAAAGCCTGATATGTTGAAGTCGCACCTCCGCCAGGATCCCTAAACCTCGCGCGGGTGAGCGTGTCATCTTCGTTTCTCATCTTGTTCGAGGTTTGATATTTCCTATCCACCCATTCCTCCGAGGCCTCCTTTACTTCTATGGTATTCCATTCCACCACCTCGCGCCCAACTCCATCCTTCACTTCATCTACTATGTCACATTCTGCGAGGCATTCCTCTGGGTCGAGCCCAACGTAGCACTCTGGCTCAAGCTCTTCTACGTCAAGATGCAGACGAACGACAACAAGCCCATTGAGTACGGGGCGGCTATGATAAGCAAGATTCAGGGCGCGAGGTGGCTACTCAGGAAATTTATCGACACCACGAAGCATTGGCAAGAGGAGTGGTTTTATATGGCGGACATGCCATTGTCCAATTGATACATGATTGACAAAAGGAGGAGTTGACAAAGCTCATGGAAAGGACGGGCTACTTCATCGAGAAGGGCGTCTCCTTGATTGATGTGATGCACATGGAGATCCGATGTCTACTACACAACTTATTCTTTGTAGACTTGTGTTGGGCCTCCAAGCGTAGAGTTTTGTACGACAGTAGAAATTTTCCTCAAATGGATGACCTAAGGTTTATCAATCCGTGAGAAGTGTATGATGAAGATTGTCTCTCTCAAACAACCCTGCAATCAAATACAAGAAATATCTTGTGTCCCCAACACACCAGCTACAATGGTAAATTGTATAGGTGCACTAGTTCGGCGAAGAGATGGTGATACAAGTGTAGTATGGATAGTAGATATAGATTTTTTTAATATGAAAGTATAAAAACAGCAAGGTAGCACGTGATAAAATGGAGCACAAACAGTATTACAATGTTTAGAAACAAGGCCTAGGGTTCATACTTTCACTAGTGCAATCTCTCAGTAGTGCTAACATAATTGAATCATATGACAATCCCTCAACGTGCGACAAAGAATCACTCCAAAGTTCTTATCTAGCGGAGAACATAAGATGAAATTGTTGTAGGGTACAAAACCACCTCAAAATTTTCTTTTCCGATCAATCTATTGAGCCATCCCTATAAGTGTCACAAATAGCCATAGAGTTCATACTAAAGTAACACCATATGATACACATTAACCAACTCTAATGTCACCTAGATACTCCAATGTCACCACAAGTATCCGTGAGTTGATTATTTGATATGCATCAAACAACTTCAGATTCATAATATTCCAACACAAAGAAATTCAAAGAGTGCCCCAAGATTTCTACCAGAGAAAGTGGGACGAAAACATATGCATCAACCCCTATGCATAGATTACCCCAATGTCACCTCGGGAATCCGCGAGTTGAGTGCCAAAACATACATTAAGTGAACCAATATAATACCCCCATTGTCAACATGGGTATTCATATGCAAGACATACATCAGGTGTTCTCAAATCCATGAAATAGTTCAATTCGATAATAGTGAAACCTCAAAGGTAAAAACTCAATTCATACAACAAGATAGAGGGAGAAACACCATATGATCCGACTATATTAACAAAGCTCGCGGTACATCAAGATCATGCAAAATCAAGAACACGAGAGAGAGAGAGAGAGAGAGAGAGAGAGAGAGAGATCATACACATAGCTACCGGTACATACCCTCAGCCCCGAGGGTGAACTACTCACACATCACCATGAGAACGAAGGAGAAGTTGGTGGTGATGGTGAAGGAGGAGATGCCCCCGACGGCATTCCTGCGCCACCGGAGGTGAGGGGCATGGGGCCCCTCCTTCTTCTTCTTCCTTGGCCCACCAAGGGGGAGAGGGGCTGACGGTGTCCTGGACTAAGGGGTACTCACCACGTCGTCTCCCAATCAGTTGGATTGGGCCGAGGACCCCCATGGCCGTTTCTCATGGGCCAGTTCGGACAGCCGATGTATACACGAGGAAGATTCCACAAGACTTGGTGATTAAGACAAGGACTCCTCTCCACCGGCGTATTCGACTAGGACTCTTGTTATCCTAGGCCTCTCGTACATTATACAAGCTGAGGCCAGGCTAGTCGATAGGTGATCATGACATTACTCATCATACCTCTAGGGTTTAGACCACAACATATGATCTCGAGGTAGATCAACTCTGTAATCATACACATCGAATATAATCAAAAGCAGCATGTAGGGTATTATCTCCTCGAGAGAGCCCGAAGTTGGGTAAAATCCCGTGTCCATGTTACCATTGATCCTAATGCACGCAGCTTGGGACCCCCTACCCGAGATCTGCCGGTTTTGACACTGACAATGGTGCTTTCATTGAGAGTTCTGTTGTGTGGTCGGCAAAAGGATCAATGGCTCGTCTGCAGATCAATTGCGACGTCGGCGTCTTCGTCGCCCCCTCGACTGGTCACCTTGGCTTGACCAAGGACTGTTCCCTACCTCCAATCATCATGTTCGGACGAGGGCCTTCATCAACATCAACTCCGATCTCTATCAAGATCATGGAGGAATCATCCATGGAGCTCAGGGGCTCAACGTCAACACTGCCCTCGGGCGACCGTGCTGTTTTTCTGAACAGCGAACTTGTATCCGCTACCACCACCTCCTCGAGCATCATTTTGACGATTCCTTCGGTGGAATTGTGCGGAATTGAGTTTACAACAACACTGTAAAATTTTGTCACATTCCGATGGAGTAATCTCCGCCGGCCGGACCTGCGCCTTCTCTCGTGCTCGTGGGCAGAGGATCCGAAGAGAGAGAGAGAGAGAGAGAGAGAGAGAGAGAGAGAGAGAGAGAGAGAAGGTGCAGGCAACGAGCGAGCAACAGTCTGAGGATGGGGAATGGACTGGACTGGGTATCGACGGTGGGTGGGATACCTTGAAAAGAAACATGCCTGCCTTTTTAAAATATAAGTCTTTTTTTAATGTCGAGACGTGTTTTTTTAAAGGTTGGTGACCAACGTCAACCTTTTTTTTGCGGAAAAATCTTCCAATCTATTCATCTTCAATTATGGTAGTACAACGAACACTAGAAATAATAAAAATTACATAAAGATCCGTAGACCACATAGCAACAACTACAAGCACTGAAGCAAGCCAACGCGCCACTGTCATCGCCCCTCCCTTGCCGGGGCCGGGCAAACGCTGTTGTAGTAGACAGTGGGAAGTCGTCGTACTAAGCCCCATAGAACTAACACACCAGAACATTAACCGCTGAAAATGAAGATTGTGACCCCTCAAACGAAGTAGTGATGGAACCTAAAAAGCAAACAAACAACTAGTTACTTTTTTCAACTAGTAAACAATATCAAGAAATCCACAAATAATGATAATTACCTCCCCTCTTTCCACAAGCACCGCACTGTGACTCTCTTCGTAAAAATCATCAGGGCCAAGATATTTATCCGGCTCAAACATCTTACATAATACATCATAGACTAGTTAACACCAGTGCTTAAAACCTTGATGACATTATAAGATACTTTCTAGATCCACTTACATTCTACACTATAAATTCTCTCACAAGAACCATGAGTACACATTATTCATTTCAACAATTATATCTAAAGTCACTAGCATAATTCAGACAAAAAAACGCATTCCATACACAATGCAGAAAGAAATTATCTCTTACTAAAATACTACACAATACCAACTACATTAACACAACAACTATGTACTGCCTCTCAACCAAACATATCCATAAACAATATATTCAACTAATTTGGACAATCTATTCTTAGGATCCCATCTAATAGAAAAAATATCTAAATTAAGTACTACACAATACCTACTACATATATATCAAAAAATTGTATTCTTTCATTACCAAACATATCACAAACTGTCTATTCAAACAACCAACGAAAATCTAATCTTAGGGTTTCACCTAATACAAAAAAATGCAACCACAATAGGAAGATTTGACCGAAAAAATGAAGGAAAGGAAGGAGAATACCTCAAGCTAGTAGGGGAAGGTCAGATCCACAATTTTTTTATGGACAAAGTTGAGGATTTGAGAAGGGGGGTGATGGAGAAGGAGAGCGGGTACCCCTTGTTCTTGGTCGCGATGGGGAAGAAGAGAAATGGAGCTCTAGCCAAACCGCGACCACTGATGCATCCAACGTTGAAATTCCATGGACAACGGTGTTGCAGGAGACACACTTGTATTTGACGTTTCCGCTTGCCACATAGGCGAGCATCGCCAGCGAGGCCTAACGGTGGGCCATCCCGCAACGCCAAGGTTCATGGTGTTTCTATGTACGATGGAAACGCCTTGGTCTTTGGCGTTTCTAAAAGGGTCAAATCGTGAAATAGTTTCCTGATGAGGTCATTTTGTGCGCACATTTTTTGAAAAAGGTCAGAACAGTGATTTCGGCCTCCACCGAAAACGGTGGGACCCTAAGACCTATGCACAAACTATGACCAGAGACACACCTATTTCACTATAGACTGCAAAACCATACTTGATCACCGAGATTAAGTCAAAAACTATGAAAGGATGAAACTTGAGAACTACTGGATCCATGGAGTTACGATGGCCACACCACAAAGGGGAGCCAGAAGCCCTTTTTTATTTTCTATTGTTCTTGCATCCAATCTATTTTATTTTATATTAGACTAAAATACAGTCGAGAAACTAAAATATACTACAAGATTTCTCAAAACATGAGAACCATAAGGTCACTTCGTTTTTTGTATCAAACTTTGACTTATAATTTTGGTTAAGAAAATATGGGTGTATGTCACAAAAAATATATTATCAAAAAGTTCTGTCACATGTGCATCCAATGGTATACTTTTTATGGCATATAACTCACATTTTTTGGTAAAATTAATGGTCAAAATTAGACATAAAAATGCGAAGCCACCTTGTATTAATAGATGGAGGGAGTAGTTTATTTTGAAAGCACAGTAGGTCCAACAGGAGATATACGCCAGCAGTTCTCACAAAAAGGGAAAAAACATCCAAGCATTAATCCTCGTAACCAAATCAAACAGATCACAACCCAACTGAGAGACCATCATAATTGTGCCTAAACATATAACATTGATAAATCTTCATAATTCTACGGCACATCGGGTGTACGTCTGCTCAGCTGCGAGTTTCCTTTCCCCACACAGAGGCAACTAGGGCAAAGTTCTAGTCCCCTCCAAGATCCACTGCCAGGCCATGGATTACTCTCCCCTCTACCTGCCGCTCCAGCAGTTGGTGGTGGGGAGGAAATCCCGGTGCCTTAGCGCTGGCTACTAGTCTAGGTTAGGTTTCTTAGTCCTTATAAGGGTGGCGCTTAGACAGGGAGTGCCGCTTCATCTTCAAGTTGGTCTGTCGGGTTTCGATCGTCCTTAAATTCGTTTCTCGGGACAAAGCCGATGGAGCTCCGATGTAGATTCCTGCCATCTCTTTGGGGCGGTGACATTAGAGTCACGCGGCATGCGTGCACGACATGCAAGATTGGTGTCAGGTGCTCAAAATGATTCATGGGTTCAACTGGGACGACTATGACTCCAGGGTGCTTGTCCTTTGGTGTGCATGAAGACTTCGTGACTGTCATCGACAAGGTCAGGCCATCTCCTATATGGGAACGACGACAACGGTGCGTCGACGGCTTGTTCGGACGGCTTGTAGTGATTGTTTGGTGGTCTAGAGACCTCGATGTAATTTTTATTATGTTTGTGGTGCTTTGTATTTCCGATGAACTTTTATTAATAGATTCGGGTATTTTGCAAACAAAAAATCTTCATAATTCTACCTGAACATGCTAAATTCTATAATTCGTCATCATTGGATTTAAGTAGATATACACTCTGAACATATTGAAGACAATGCCCTCACATTTGCGTGCGCCACTGGGCTAGTTTGGCATGATAATATCTTTTTTAGAAGTTAGTGAACTACATTGTGCGAATTATTTGTTAACATTTCTAGATAGTTATTTCTAAATCTAAAAATCTCTAGTGTCTGAATCTTCTGTTTGTTTCAGAATAAACAACATACCTCGTGCAAGTGTTCTATATGTGCTAATTTTTTATTATATGCTTTGTTATCTGTCCAGGACGTTGCTGCCAGTATAATATTCTTCTCACAAGAAGGCCCAAGAGTTGTTTGCAACATTTCAGCAACAGGAGCCGTCTCCACGGCTACGCTTCCTCAGGATTCAATCTCTGGTGTAGTTGAGGCATGAGGTATCTTAGTCATGTTCTGCTCCCGAGCTCATTTGAGCTTGGGGTGAACAGTAAAATCGAAAAAAATTAAAAAACATTTCCAAAAATTCTGAATTTTTTTGGGTGGAAACATTGACAAAAATTCTCAGTGCTTGCAAAATTTCATCCAAAAATGACATTCATACAAGTCGTGAAAAAAAAAAACAAAATCAGTACTCCAAAATGTTTTTGGATATAACATTTTTGGAGCATCAATTTTGTTTTTTTTCTGCGACTTCCACAAATGTTATTTTGTGATGAAATTTGTGAACATTGAGAAATTTTGTCAATGTTTGCACCCCAAAAAATCAGAATTTTTTGAATTATTTTTAAATTGTTTTCGGGGTTACTGTTCACCCAAGCTCATTTGAGCTCGGGCTCAAATACGTCACGGCCTTTTCATGCTTAGTTTCACTATAGCCAAAACTCACTAGGACATGCATGCTTTTGTTCTTCTCCTGTTTTTCAGTGAAAAAAGGTAAAACATTTTGGCCCATGTTTAATGTGCCGACTGGCGAGGTCTGTCAGTTCAATGAAATGGTTTGCTGCTGGTGGTTTTACTAACCTGTCGTTTGCAGCAGAATATTCTGACTAACCCATTGCTGTTGTAGAGAAATAGAGTTGCATGTTGTCTAAATCATGAATGTGCTGAACTTTGCCCCAAATTAGTTTCGATGCGAAGAGCCTTTTCTAGTATCTGTTGTCAACGAACAATTCATTTGTAAGGTACTAAGGTTGTACCCTTGATCCCTCGAAGAAACTATATATCGTGTCCACATTTGTTCCATGCTCTTGTTGGGATGCACCAGGTGGAATGCAAGAACTTGTTGGGATTTGCTGCTGCGTCTGTCATGTAAGCAACACATGTCAAACATATTAGGATGATGTACTGTGTATTTGAATGATGGGTCCTGCCTATTATATACAAGAAAGAAAACTTGGAAAAATGATAATGAAGTACAGAAATTCCACAACCTCAAAGTTTTTTTACTTGCTATTGTTTTCTTGAGCAACTTGCCTTAAAACAAAGTAAGGATTCCATAGGCAAACAGAGCAAAATTCTGTCTAGTTATGATATTTTTTAGAGAACAATTTTTGTTTGTTTGTTAGCAATTAGTAGTGCTCAGTATTCCCTCTAAACAATTTACAGTCTTCCACTCAAAAATTACAATTTAGAGTCTAAAAGTAGTGGTGGATGCTGCTAAAGGTAGACATACACTGAAGAAAATCGCGTCACTTCATACTAATTCCATGGATATTGTCCGATCTTAGATTGAAAGTCATAGTCACATGTAAGGTAACCCCGTTGCTGCGTTGACGACATCGACATATGATTCAATTTCTCGACGTTTATGTGTTGAGTAAGACTGATATCTCCTCAAATCCTTCTGAAATTAAAAGTAGAAATGCTAAGAAGTAAACAAAAAATCACCATTATTGCAGGCACCTTCAATCTCCACACGAAACAGCAATTAACTCCTTTTCTGTTCTAGAATACAAGCAACTGCTAACTCTGTTACATGTCTACAAATATACTAAATCAACGAATCATGATGCTGTACAAGATATACAATGCAGAACCCAACCACGCTCAGGTGTTGGCTCTTGGCTTAGACTAACATATACATCATCTTCCTTTGTGATTAGCTAACACTATCAAGTGGAAGTTTTTTCCAAATGCCATTCCCAAATTTGATGATAAGGGGTTCACAAGAACTCACCAGGATTCTGTGGCTTAAGGTAAGAAAACTATACCTGCACACTCTGAGTCATCCTTGACTGTTTAACATCACTGAACAGAAGGTTGCACACCTGGCGGCAGTGATAAGCATACAAGGAGATAGCTAGATACCAAATCATGGACCATTTAGACTAAATTACATCACATTGAAAGCAGCAAGTTGCTCATAAACAAAGTCAGGGGAACACAAGTTACTAACATACGTCCGTGGATAACTGGCACAACCAGAGACCAACCTACCCGAGCTTCGGTTCATTATTAAGACATGACATGGCTTAACTAGATAAGCATACCGCATACATGACACACACAAGCAGAGACTACGCAGCATTGAATTTTGAACCTCTAGTGGCACCTAACTATGCATCACTGCTTTCCCCTACACGCAGACTTAACTTGAGAAGGTCAGCCAGCACCAGAGGGCAGGTTGCCGCCAGGTACTTGTACCCCTCTGTTGCCAACACAGCATCAAGAACTTCACGATTTCTAATGATGAACTGGATGCACTTCGCCTTGAGCTGTGGACAGTTGTGTTGCTCGGCTAGAGCCAGAGATGTCGCTACCGTGTCAACATTGATGCCACCAGAGAGCTTGCCTTCGCAAATCAGCTTTAGCCTGTCCAGTCCATATCTGTCAGCAGCTGCAAGCAAGTGCTGAGCTAACACCATCACCTCCTGGCCCTTCTCGTCGAATTCAGGCACAGTATCAGTGTAGATGAAGTGAAGCAGCGCCTTGAATACCGCAGCCTGCATGTCCTTGATCTCCACACGCTCCGCACACTTCTCCTTCATGTCTCCAAAGAACTCGGCCATGAAAACAGGAGATCTTGCAGCCAGTATGTTCTTATGGGCAGCAAAAGACTTGCCAGACACAAGAAAAGTGACATCTGCCCCCGTCTTGCTCTGCAGGAGTTCAGCTAGGTGTCGGTGCAAGTTTGAGGATGGCACTGGCACCACTTCTTCAACAGGGTCCGTTGCTGTATCAGGTAGTTCCTTGAGAACGTCAATGGTGCATTGCACAGTAAAAGAATCGCCCCTAAGATAACCTGATGCTGCTAGCTGACTTCTGTACATCAATACATTAGTGATGCGTTCTTTGGGATGGTGGAACACCCCCTGCTCACTAACTTCCTTGGATGGCTGAAGCTTCCCGGTCGGATCGACCGACTGGCAGCCTAGAACGACCCTCACATTGCCCCTGCGGGCTTTTCTGAGAAAGGCACGCTCCACACTGGCTCTGCGGGGTTTGCTGAGAAAGGCAAGATCCACTCTTACAGAGAGGCTCCAATTAGGATAGACACGGATTTCCCAATCGTACCCATCGAAACTCCATCTGTATTTGATGCAATCGTGGTCGCCCATGGTCCGGGTCAAGCTGAAGCCGTCGACCTTGACCAGCTGCACTGACCGCACAACAGTGGTGATGGTCTTGGGGGCATTATCCATGGCGAAGGCCGGACAGGATGAATCGGCGGGGAAGTTTCTTGTCTGCTTCAGATCGAACGTTTCTGCGTGGGGATGAGCGCGTATAAGCTCGATTCGGCAAGCGACGAGCAAATGATGAGAACCAAGGAGGCAAAACGACGGCTCACCAAACTACTGGATCAGAAACCCTAAGCGAGTGCCGGCGGAGGCGACGAAGGTTGGTGTTCGATGCTGGGTACCGCTGGGGAAGCAATGTGATGCCGACCATATGAAGAGCACTATGGAGAAGATCGCTACATGTATACCAAGGCTGTGGCAAGCGAATTGAAGCATATCCTGTCTCCTTTTGGGGTCTAGTTTGTGAGCTAGAGTGGGTCGGGTCCCTACTAAGTATGTTGTATTCGATGTGACGTGCGTGGCTGGTGTAGCCTCTTGAGACTGTTATGCTATGTGTGGTCTGTGATGTGCAAACCTTGGATGCTGCCTGTGTGGCTTTATTAATTTAAAGCCGGACGCGTCTGGCGTCTACGTTCCAAAAAAAAAAGGTTGGTGTTCAGGCGTCGGCGAGGCGAATCAACTGTCCTGCCCGCGTCTTCTGAGGCGGATCCGGCCGGATTTGGGGGCCGCCGACGAGCCGGACCTGCCTTCTCTTGTGGGGAGTGGATCCGGAGAGAGGAGAAAGTGGTGGCGGCGAGTGAGGAAGTGAGGTCTGGGGGAGAAGGTGGAGTGGAGACTGGCTGGTTGGCATTGACGGTGGAAGACCTTGAAAAAAAATTCTGCCTTTTACAAATAAGTTTTTTTTTTATGGGGAGATGCTCTTTTTTCAAAGATTGACTAACCCATGCCGCCGCTGCATCGCCCCCTTACTTGAGTAAATAGCATAAAACTACTACTTTACAGGTTCTGGTTCTTGGGCAACGATCTGCGCCGGTGCACCGGCACCGGCCGAACGTTTCGGCCGGTCGCACCCTAGCCGTCAGATCGGCCCGTCTCGAGCCGTTGGATCCTTATCCCTGGGCGGCGTCTTCCTCTCGCGAGCGCGTACGAGAAAAGGAACCCCATCTCGCCGGCGCGCGCGTTCTCCCTCGTCGTCGGCCCCCCGCCTGCCCTCCTCGTCTCTCGAGCTCGTCGACACCCTCGCCGCCCTCGCCGGCCGTCTTCGCCGGCCGCCATGGTCGCCAGTCCCAGCCCTGGACGGCTGTCCTCGTCACCGGCTTCGCCCATGCAACAGCCCACCCCTGCGGTTGTAGCTTCCGTGGCAACCGTTGTAGCTCCGGTGGCGACGACCGGAGCTCACCGGCGTGCTCGCCGGTCTGCTCGCTGGTGCTCATCCCCCCGCTTGCAACAAAAAATCAAGCCCCGGGGGAATATGCCCAGTGCTGCAACCGACGACGGAAAAAGCTACAATCGCTGACGAAAAAAGCTTCAACTAGCTATGAACGACGGAAACTATGAACGACCAAAGAAAAGTTACAACCGGTGACAAAAAAAGCTTCATCTCGCGACGAAAAAAGCTTCATCCGACGATGAAAAAAGCTTCAACTGTGGAGCCGTACCCATGGACGACAAACGAAAAAGCTGCAACAGGCGGTTACAAAAGCTACAACGGGCAATGAAAAAAAGCTTCAAACTTATTGTCTTAGTTGTGAACCCGCGATGATGATGACGCCGTTTTGCTGCAACCATAGTTTGGTTTTGCTACAAACGGCGTTGAAATTTGCTACAACCATTATCACAGCTACTTGTGCTGCTCCACTGAGCTCCCATGCCTGCCCATGGCCATCGTCGTTTTGCTGCAACCGTAGTAGATTTTCGCTACCACCGATGATTGAATTTGCTACAACTGGTTCCACCGATGATTGTAGGCAGAGCTCCGATGCATGCGGATCCGCACGGATCTGGTCGAGGGTGGCCAGATCGGTTGATTCCCATGACGGCGACGTCCTTGGGAAGCCTCCGGCGTGGGCGACAGGTTTACCATGGCAACAGGGAGAGAGAAGAGAGAGATGACCGAGAGGAAGAAGAGAAAGGGCAGGAAGGAGAAGACGCACGTGGGCGGGCCCCCTCATCCTATGTGTCGTTAGACGGGTCGCTGGGCGCGTTTGCACGTGGACGCGACCAGCCGAAGCTTCGGCCGGTGCGCCGTTGGCAAACGATTCCCTTCTAAAAAACTACTGATTTTTATTTTTTTTCTCAGATAACTATCAAGTGAGTGGTCGACTGTTTCAAAAAACTTCAAATGCCTGTTGCTTAAAATTTAAACGTGTTTATGACAGGTCGCGCACGCACCTAAACGATCCGTCTATTTGACTGTGTGTTTGACGGTTAACTAACATGTGGGGCCCACATGTCAGTGTACCTTCCACACTTTTTCCTCCTCTCAGGTAATCCCTCCTCTGTGCCTCCCTCTCGTCTCACCGGCGCCACCTCACCTTCCTTCCTCTCCTCTCACCGGCGCCACCTCACCTTCCTTCCTTTCCTCTCGCCGGCGTGCATGCCCCGTCCTTGTAGCCATTCACTAACCCTCCCGGCGCGACAGTCGCCAGCCACCGCGTCCCCCCGCCGCCCACCGCGTCCGTCCCTCACCTTCCGATGGCCGTAGCAGAGGCCGGCCTTGGCAGCGGCAGCGGGAGGCACACGCTCCAGCAGCAGCGCATGCTGTACTCGTCGGCGGTCGCGGCGAGCTCGAGGAGGCCGGCGAATGCGTTGACGGCGGCCGCGAGCAAGGAGCTCCGCCTGGACCCGAACACGTCGCCCGCCTGGACCCCCTCGAGCCGGTGCGAGGAAGAGGAAAGAGAGACAGGTCGCGTGACGGCGAGCTCTGACGGGTGCCGGCGCGGCTCGCCGGCCGAGCGAGGCGGCGTCGAGAGGAGCTGCGCCAGTGGTGCTGTGATCTCGAGCAGGGACCCGATTTCTTTTTGGAAAAAGATGCTGGGACCTGATTGCTTTTTAAATTTTTTTTCAGGGAGCTGATTGCTTTTCAGAAATACACTGACATATGGGTCCCACATGCTAGTTAACGGTCAAACAAACGGTCAAATAATTAGAGCTCTGATGCATGGGGCCCAACTGTCATATTCGCGATTAATTGTAAAAACTCTGTCATCAGGGTTTTCTGAAACAGCCGATTACCCAGTTGGTAGTTATCTGAGAAAAATAATAAACCGGTAGTTTTTTGGAATCCTAGGCTGTAAAGTAGTAGTTTTATGCTATTTACTCCCCTTACTCTTCCCCTTCCGGGATTCGTCAGCAGCAAGAGAAGTGGAGACCCGTGTGTTCATTCTATTTTTTCTTTTTATTAGGTTTTATTTACACTGACGAGGCGGTAGCGCTGATGGCATATTGGAATAAGGTTTCTTTGGTCTTTCCCTATCTTGACGACGTCTGATCCGATGGCGGAGTTTGTGTCTTCGAATCTTTTAGCGTTTTCAATGTCTTGGCGATTGGTATGTCCTTTAAGGAGAGTAATTGGATAGCCATTGGTGCGACAATTTCGATATCTTCTTTTGTATTTGTTCTGCGGCATGGTCCAGTTTCTCAAATCATCTAGACCGGGGGTGATAGATTGCAAAGTAAGCACCAAACCGATGGTTCTTTAACGACTTCTAAATCTTGTCATAAGGGGTGAGTAGTTACTGTGGTCTTTAAAATCTGATATGTCAAAGTCACTTGCATGTGTCTCGTTCCTTTACTATTTTTTAGGTACTCCTTTTTCTTACTATTGATCCAACACAATTTAATTTCGTACAAGCGCATACAATCAGAAAAAGACTAGCATGTTTTTGTAATATAATTTTACTTTATATTGATTTGCATTCACTAAATACTCCCTCCGTTCCTAAATATAGGGTGTATAGTTTTTGGCACGGAAATTAAAGAACGCATCTAGAGGGAAAATTTCACAAGTTTTGGGAGAGATTACACCTGACTAATTGACATGAGAAAATAGAGTAGCTTGCCCTATAAAAGAAAATGTAATCAAATCCTTTAAAAAATTATCCAAACGAGTGGTGCAAGGCAATACACCTTATATTTTGGATTTTTTCTCAAAAATCTATACACCTTATATCAAGGAACGCAGGGAGTATTACTTTTCTCAATAACTACAAGCCCTAAACATCTGCGCGCCCTAAATATTACAGTTGTCAGTCAATTTTTCTTTATATTGTAAAACATGCAGATCAATATAAAAATGTCACGCTCTTTAATATAAAAATGTAAAATAAAATAAAATTGACCGACAAATGTAATATTTAGTGGATTCCATCCAACTGCAAGCCTAAACGTCTGTGCACATTTCAAAAGTAATATTAACAAATCAGACATATTTGATGCCAATCGGACGATTTGATGCAAATCGAATAAGTCTGACATATTACAACTACCGGACAAAATCAACTAAAATAGAAAAAACCTAGAAAAACTAAGCGAGGCATGGGCAAACAGTGACCTTGTATGCATTCCCGTCCTGGCCAGCTGGATCTCTGTTGTCGTCCTCCCCATCGTTGTTGTCTGTCATCGGAGTCGTGGTCGTTCCAACGGCGGAAGGGCGCGTAGGGGCCGCGACAGACCTGATTGGCCCCTGCTTGCCGCTCGGCTTCCTCTGCCGCCATGCGCATGTCATCGTCAACCGCGGACGCGGCCCCGGCCCGCCCGCACCTCGCCTTGCCCTCGCCGGGGACAAGGGGGACGGCGCAGCGACTCAACCACACCAATCTTGACCTGTCGTTGCCCAATACTACACTACAACAATTTGAAGAAATCTGCAAGTGATACTAATCTGAATTCACTAGTCGTGTTGAGTTTTTTTTCCAATATAGTCACGGACCAGGTACTGTTGCGATTTCTTAGCAGAGACCAAGATCAGCTTTATGAATGAAATAGCTGGACCAAATGATACCAAAAATCAAAAACGATATGGGCCAAATGGAAGTATCGTTAGAATTCCTACAAGGCTACAAATACATTTCTTAGCATAAGAATTATAACTTGTTTCTTCATTTTATTACGGGTGAACTGTGAGCAGCTACGGTTTTCTTCGTACCAAACCGCTGAAGCAAAGGTAAGTGGAAACATGGTAGTTCAGGATGCATCTGGAATAGCAAAGAAATAAGAGTTTCACAATACTTGTACACGTCTAGCACGCACGACCTCGGTGTTGGTCCGCTGTCTCACACATTATGGCAAGCCGCCGAGTCGTGTACCGATTATGATTACTAACTCTGTCTGGGTTTATAAATTGGAATAGAGATTTTTAGGTCTTCAATTTTATGGGTGAAATATGTATGATATACCATAAAAATATATTTTTGGGTTCGTCGTCAAATGAAATTTCTAAAGATTTTTTTGACATATTACACATATTTTGTTACTCAAATTAAAGACCTAAATATGCATGATCAACTTACAAAACCAGGTATAGGGAGTATTTGTCTTTTGGCTAGTCTGCTTCGATTCCTACTTTCTTCTAGCAAACAACCTACTGGTTACAAAAGCGGGTACATGGACTAAGCTGGACGGAACAACTGAACAAGCCGAGCTAGTAGCAGTTGCAATGCTAGGTATCACTTATTTATTTATTCTGAGACATGGGTATCACTTATTGCGAGCGATATCGTCATAGCACTCGCCAACTGAAAATACGAATTGGACCGGCATCTTTAGCGGCAACGAAGCGTTAACTCTGAAAGATCCAATCTAGTTTTAGGATGTTTTATTTCTTTATTTCTTGTTTTTCATTTTTTTTGTTTTCTTTCTTCCCTTTTTAATTCATTAACATTGTTTTTTGAAGTCTTGAATGTTTTTCAAATTCGCATAATGTTTTTGAATCATGAATTTATTTCAAATAATGCAATCATTTTCTGAATTCATGAACATGTTTCGATCCTAAATTATTTCTTTCAAATTTGCAAACATTTTTCCAATTCATGAACATTTAAATTTTCAAATTGTTTTTTGAATTAATCTATATTTTTAAAATTCACAACTTTTTAAATTTGATAATATTTTGAAAATCCTGCATGTTTTAAAATTCGTAAAATTTTAAATTCTTGAAGATTTTACAAATCAGCATTCATAATATTGAATTAAATTAAAATAGACCAAAATAGGAAAACAAATTGAAGAAATGGAGGGCAAAAAAGGAACGCAAGTGGCCTGTGCTCTCACTTGCGCCTGGCGTCATGCACTGGGCCAAGCCCGTGTAAGGGTGCGAGCCTTTAGCGGACGGGCCAACCACTTTCAGTCCCAGTCCATTTTTTTTTTCTCGAATACGCACGAGTGTGCGTACTATATATTAAAGAAGAAGGAGGGGTAAAGAGCCCTCGTGCAGCTGTTAATTAGAAAGCGTTTGCACGCTTGTTCCACCCGGCTAGGCCGGTGTACCCACGCACGACTAACTCCTCACACATGCCCACCTATCTAACTCCCCAAAGAACGCCGTCGTGTCGCACTTGAAGAGTCGTGCCTTTTTCCATGTCCTCCCCTCCTCCTGCACACGTTGCAACACTGGCCTTATGGATGGAGTTGCCCCATCGAAGACGATTGCGTTTCTGTGCTTCCACAACTCCCACATCACAAGTGTGAAGAGAGTTTTGACGTCTTTTCGGGCTGATTTGTTCTTGATCTTGTCAGTGCACCAGTCTTGCAGCGAGCTGGGTCATACCATCACCCACTCAGATTTCCCCAAAGCCCGGTAGAGCACCGTCCACGCCTCTCTGGCGAAGACACAGTGCAACAGAATGTGTTGAATGGATTCTTCTTCTTGGTCGCAAAAAGGACAAGTCTCTTGGTGGTCCAACCCACGTCGGGCTAATCTGTCGGAGGTCCAGCAGCGATTCCTAAGCGCCAACCATCTAAAGAAACGGCACCGCATTGGCGCCCCAGAGTTCCAAGTGAATGCAGATGTCGAGATTCCTTCACGTCCCCAAAACATGGCCTCATAAGCTGAGCGCGTGGAATGCTGTCCATTGTGCTCCCAGGACCATCTGATTACATCATCACATCCTGGCTGTAGATGTGTGGTCTGAACCCTTGACCACAATTGAAGGTACTCTTGTAGCATCGGCTCAGTGAGTTCGGGGCCAATGTCCCATGCCCAGATGCCTTCCTCCAAAGCTTGTTCGACTGTACGCGAGTAGCGGGTCCGTTTGGCCACCATGTCGTGAAGGGCCGGCGCAAGCTCTTGTATTCGCATTCTGTAAAGCCACCGGTCCTCCGAGAATAGAGTAGTTCTTCCATCTCCCACAGATACTCTAGCTGCCGCACGGAAAAGGTGCGTGGACTGTTCAGGCACCGGGATGGAGAACTCAGCCCATGGTTTGCTAGGGTCGGATCTTTGTAACCATGGCCACCGTGACTGCATAGCAACATTCAGCCAGCTCAAGTTAGGGATACCAAGCGCTCCTGCCCACTTTGGTGTGCACGCCTGCTTCCATGCCACTGCACAATGACCACCATTCGCTTGCTCCTTTGCACACCATAGAAATCCTCAACATATCTTGTTCATGGCTGTTATTGTTTTTTGTGGCAGGTCGAGCGCCATCATTGCATGGATCGGGATAGCGCACAAGACGGATTGCACCAGAGTTAGACACCCACTTTTGGGCATGTATGCCGCCTTCCACTTCGGCAATTGTCCTGCAAGCTTGTCCACGAGGCCACCGAGCTGTGCCACAGTTTGTTTCCGTAAAGTCAGAGGAAGGCCAAGGTACTTACTAGGGTATCTACCCGCTGGACAGCCAAGGATCCGCAACTCTGTTCAATATGTCCTCCGAGCAGTGGATAGGCAAGGCGGCACTCTTCGCCAAGTTGACACGCAGCCCCGAAGCATCTCCAAACACTTGCAGCAGCGATGCATAAACATGCAAGTCCATATCATCCAGCTTGAGGAAAATCATTACGTCATCCGCGAACATCGAGACACGCTGCTTCATACCCGATCTTGCAAGGGGGGTAAGTGATCCACGCTCCACCGCCAGCTCAAACAAACTTTGTAAAGGCTCCATTATCAGTAGGAAGAGCATTGGCAAAACTGGTTCTCCTTGGCGGAGCCCTTTCCTGTAGTATATCGGCATCCCGGGAGTGCCATTCACCATGATTCTTGTGCTTGAGTTTGCTAGGATGCCGCACACCCATGAAATCCATCTATTGCCAAACCCCATGTGTTTGAGCACCTCCACTAAGAATGGCCACTTAACAGAATCAAACGCTTTGGATATGTCGAGCTTGAGCATGATTGCGGTCTCTCTTAGGGCATGTAGACGTTGTGCCATGCACTGCACAGGCATGAAGTTGTCGTGGATAGACCTCCCCTTAATGAACGCGCTCTGATGGTTTCCCACAAGCCTTGGCAGTTCTGGCGCCAATCTGGTCGAAAGTGTCTTCTCAAAAAATTTGACCGCCCCATGCACAAGACTTATAGGCCTGAAGTCTTTGATATCCACTGCCCCATCCATCTTTGGGATCAGCGTGATTATGGCCTTATTGATCGCCGGCAGCCCTCGCATATCACCACAGAAGAAGGTGTCCATGGCCCTCATTATGTCGCCCTTGATAGTAGGCCAACAGACCGCATAAAACCTCCCTGTAAACCCATCCCGGCCGGGAGCCTTGTCCAGTGGCATTCCCTTGACCACCTTCTCTACATCCTCCTCAGTGAATTGCTGTTCCAAGTGCGTAAGATCCAGGGTGGGCAGTCACAGCGCGTTGAGGTTGATGGTGCAATCGCGCGGCTCGGTTTGCTCAAACAGATTGGCATAGTAGCTGTCTACCGCCTCACCAATCTCCTCTTGTCCTGTGGCAACCCCTGATCCGTGCTACAGGGTGGAGATCATGTTTCTCCGCTGTCGGTGGCAGGCATGTTGGTGGAAGAAAGCGGTACTAGCATCTCCTTCGCGTAGCTGAAGAACTCTAGAGCGCTGTCGCGCAATCGTGCTATCACACCCAATATGCGATACTATCCTAAAGAGACTCGAAGGTCCCACCAAGGATAAAACCGCATATTGATACGCTTTTGCAAGGTGGATATCATTACATCAACATTACATAATAGATGGGGATACATATAAAAGGCATACAATGCCACACGAATACAACATTATCATACATAAGAGAACCATCCGACTACGGATGAAACACAAACAGAAACTCAAACGACATCCACCGTGCTAGCCCAGGATGCCGACCTGGAACCTATCCCCTGATCGAAGAAGAAGCAGAATAAGAACTCCAAAACAAGCAAACATCGCTCTCGCGTCATGGTCATCGCATAACCTGTACCTCCAACTGTTGTTGTAGTAATCTGTGAGCCATGAGGACTCAACAATCCCATTACCATGGGTATCAAGACTAGCAAAGCTTAATGGGAAGCAAACAGAACGGTCGTGAAGCTAGCAATGATCAAGAGGTGATCCTGAACTCCTACTTACGTCAAACATAACCCAAAACCGTGTTCACTTCCTGGACTCCGCCAAAAAGAGACCATCACGGCTACACACACGGTTGATGCGTTTTAATTCGAATCTGGTGTCAAGTTATCTACAATCGGACATTAACAAATTCCCATCTGCCACATAACCGCGGGCACGGCTTTCGAAAGATAATACCCTGCAGGGGTGACCCAACTTAGCCCATCACAAGCTCTCACGGTGAACGAAGGATATACCTTCTCCCAGGAAGACCCGATCAGTCTCGGAATCCCGGTTTACAAGACATTTCGACAATGGTAAAACAAGACCAGCAAAGCCGCCCGAATGTGCCGACAAATCCTGATAGGAGCTGCACATATCTCGTTCTCAGGGCACACCGGATTGTCCAAACTTCCGGTAGGCCAGCCCAGAGTTGCCCCTGGTGGCCACCGGCGGCTGACAGGTTGGACCAACACTCACAACGAGCACTGGCCCGGGGGGGGGGGGGGTAAATAAAGATGACCCTCGGGCTCCGGAAACCCAAGGGAAAAAAGGGCTAGGTGAGGCAAATTGTAAAACCAAGGTTGGGCCTTGCTGGAGGAGTTTTATTCAAAGCGAACTGTCAAGGGGGTCCCATAAATCACCCAACCGTGTAAGGAACGCAAAATCCCGGAACATAATACCGATATGACGGAAACTAGGTCGGCAAGAGTGGAACAAAACACCAGGCATAAGGCCGAGCCTTCCACCCTTTACCAAGTATATAGATGCATTTATAATATAAGAGATATTGTGATATCCCAACATAATCCTGTCCATCATGGAGCAATCTTCAACTTCACCTGCAGCTAACAACACTATAAGAGGGGCTGAGCAAAGCGGTAACATAGCCAAGCAACGGTTTGCTAGGAAGGGTGAAAAAGGTTAGAGGCTGACATGGCAGTTTGGGAGGCTTGAAGAACAAGTGATAGGTAGCGCAACAAAGCGATAGAACGAAGCAACTAGCATAGCAATGATAGTAGTGAGATCCAAGGTGATGGTCATCTTGCCTGAAATCCCGCAAGGAAGAAGAACGAGTCCATGAAGAAGATGAAGCCACGAAGACGAACCAAGCGTAGACGAACGAATCCTCACGATCGCAACGAAACGGGAACTATCAAGAAGGAGCACACAACATGGTAAACACACCACACATAGACATGACATGATGCTCAACCAAGTATGATGCAAGACAAGGTTACATGGAGCTACTCATGGCAAGAGATGATGCAAACAAGAGCAACGCATCAAAGCAAGTTTAAATGAGGCCGGAAACAACATATAACAAATCCGGTAACTCCTCATATGCAAGTTTCAAAGTTGGTCCAGATCTGAACAAACATTAAGTTGAAGTTATTAAACAGCAAGTTAAAGATCACCAAGAGTATCTACACGAAATTCTAGTCAAGTTACATATAAAGTTCAATTAGTTCGGAGCTACGGCCTAGAAGATACGAGCAAAACAAGTTAAACATGGCATTGATGCAAAATGCACTCAAACATCAAGCACACACCTCAAATCATGGATGCAACATTATAATATGAAACTACATGCAAAATCAAGCAAGTTTCATATAGAGCACACTCAAAACGGAGCAACGGTTCAACACATACACATGAAACAAGTTTTAAGGACAAGCTGTCCAAAACAGCAACTAGGCATCTAGCAAGCATCAAAACAATATACTACAGCACCTCAACATAAGATCAAAAGGCATGGGCATGAAGTACAGGTAAAGCATGACAAAACATGAACACTGAGCTATCTCCAGAAAACACTATAACATGCTCAAAAGGACATGGCAAGATTGCAAATAATGACAGTTCCAGACTTAGCAGAAATAACATCAGGTTGCAATGTTTAGAGCTATCAAGCAACATGTTACAGGAATTAACATGGCAAACAAAGGCATGGCATGCTAATACTAAAGACAAATAACAAAACTCCCTTACTGAACTAATTCCAAAGATCAACAGAAAAGATGGTAGCATCCATGCAAACATGGCAAATGATATGACAGATTCATACATGGCAGGAACAACAATAAGTAGGCATGTTGGTGAGCTTGTACCACTCACCACAGAGCAATACATGGCATGGAAAGGTGACCAACAGTAAGATGGCGTATTTATTAAGCTAAAAATGGCAAGAGCAAGTTCATAGCATGCTTGGATCACTAACAACAATCATGGCAACATTGAACTTAATGTTAACAGACTGACATCAACATTATTTAGCAAGTTTGGAGCAAGATAACAAAAGTTACAGCAGGATATAAATGCAACCAGGGGCATGAATGGATAGAGCATGACATGTGTAACAAGCTATCCTTAGTGAACATCTCCAGATTATGCATAGAATGACTTCTAGCAGCAGGTTTACATAGCATCATGATATAGCAGATTCAGACTAGCAAAACAGTAACAACAAGTACCCTACTTAACAAGCTCGATGCACTCACTACAATACTACCAAAAATACATGGATTGCACCATTGTAAATATGACATGATATAGCTCAAAACTCATGTAGACATCAAGCTCATAAGATGCACACACAAAATGCAATGAAAAAGACAAATCACCAAGTTATAACAGTTTCAGCAGGTTAACATCATATAGCACTCTTGCAACGATGATTAGGGCGTCAAGATAGATTCAAACAAGCATGGCACAATGGAATGAAATGAAGAGCATCTCTCAATGAATATTTTGATATATCATGCACGCAAAACAGAGCAACAGTCATGGAGTTATGGCATGATGAACAGGGCATCAGAATGCAAAAATCTTCGGGGCTTGGGAATTTTCGGGGTCAACCTTTCTAGATCTAGATCTGGCGCGGACTTCGAGGTTCGCCGGAGATGTGGCCGGAGATGTCGTGGACGTGGCCGGGGAGGAGCGGGGACGGCGGATCCAGCGGGGCGCGGGGCCGGACTTGGCAGGGGGCGGCGAGGGCGAGGCCTGGACGCGGACGGCGAGGCCTCCGGGGCGACCGGGGCGGCAAGGGTCGCCGGCGCTGGAGGCGAAGGTCGGCGGGGCAGCGCCGGAGACACGACGGACGGCAGCGGGGCGACGAGGAACTGTGGGCGGCGCGGAGAGGGAGGCTCTGGCGGCGGAGGGAGGGGCGCGACCGGGCGGCGGTGGTCGGGGAGGAGAGGTGGCCGGAGCGGAGCTCGCCGGCGGCGGGGTCGCGGTGGCGAGGCGGCGATGATGCGGCAGAGGAGCGCGGGGCGCGGGCGGCGGCGAGCGGGCCCGGCGAGGCCCGGTTCGGCCCCGGGCAGGCCGGATCTGGGCCCCAGGCGGCGGCGGCGATGCGGGCGCGGGGTAGGTGAGGTGGCGGCTCCGGATTGGGCGCGGAGGTGGCGGCGGCTGATTCGTCGGAGCGACGTGTCCGGCGGACATGTCCGGTGCGGACGGACGTGTCCGGCGGCGCGAGGAGGAAGACGCTAGGGTTTCATCCGTGAATTTCGGGGGGAGGCACATATTTATAGATAGAGGGAGCTAGGAGTGTCCAAATGGGGAGCGGTTTTCGCCCACACGATCGTGATCGAACGACCGAGAGCATGGAAGTTACTTAGATGGGTTATTGGGCTGTTATGAAGGGGTGTTGGGCTGCACACAAAAGAGGCCTTTGCGGCTACCCGGTTAACCGAGTATCAAACGGACTCCAAATGGCACGGAATTTGACAGGCGGTATACCGGTGGTGTACCAAGGCCGCTTGGCAAACCTCAGTCCATTCCGAGAATGTTTAACACCCGCCCACGAAAAGAGAGAAGAAGGGGACGCCAGATGACATAGGAGTGCCTGATTGCAAAACGGACAACGGAGAAAATGCTTGGATGCATGAGACGAACACGTATGAAAAATTAGATGCACATGATGACATGATAAAATGCAACTCGCAAGCAAATGGCCTGGCAATGATGGTGAATAACTGACAGACACCTGGCGCATCGAATCCGGGGCGTTACATGTGCGCTCCAGGGAGCAAAGGCCCAAGAGTTTGCGCTTGAGTAGTTTACGAAGTTCATGTTCTTGTTGGGAAATATCTCTTGCGTCCATGGCCTTGTCCAGACGTGCAATGATTTCAATGGCGATTGAGATCTGGAGTTTCGTGTTGCCCACCCATCTATCACTTCACTTCTTGAGCTGCTTCGCCGTTGCCCTCAGCTTCCTATCCAGGGCTGTATACGGATTGCCCGTACTAGGGACCGATTCCCATGCCTCACTTACCACTTGGTGAAATCCCTCCACCTTGGTCCAGAATGCTTCGAACTTGAAGCGTTTCCCCATGCCAAGTGCCGCTCGCAGATCTAGCAGCAATGGGCAGTGGTCCGATAGCGCCGAGCCAAGCGCGTTTAAGTGTGATGTCGGGTGCAATTCCTCCCAAGATGCAGTACAGAACACACGGTCGATCTTCTCAAGAGTTGGACGTTCCCTTTCATTGGATCGGGTGTAACGACGGCCATTTAGGTACATATCTTTCAGCTCAAGAGTGTTCAATTTGGCCTTAAACTTCGCCATCATTCTCCTGTTTACCCTATCGTTGCTCTTGTCCTCGGGGTCCACTAATAGGTTGAAATCCCCGGCCACCATCCAAGGTCCCGTGTGAAGGTCGCGTATGTCAGTGAGCTCTTGCAAAAACATGAACTTCTCATGATCATCTTGCGGTCCATAGACTCCTGTCACCCACCAGAGAGCCTCCGGCTCCTCCACCGGTCGGGCAAGCGCCGTGACTGTGCAGTCAATGTAGTGTGGATTTGACAAAGCTACCACCAAGCGGTCCCAAGCTAAAATGATTCCACCACGCGTGCCCCTAGCAGGCAAGAAGTAAAAATCCTCAAATTTATTGCCGAGGCAATGCCGCACCACCTCCGGAGTTACAACCTCTAGTTTTGTTTCGTGGATGCATACGATAGCCAGGCTCGCGGCCTCTACAACTTGCGAGATGACATTACGACGTGCGGGGTTATTCAGTCCACGCACATTTTGGTTCTAGCACATTCTCCACGAAAGGTTTATCCTGAAATTGAAATTGACATTGATTTTTTTATTATGAAATTATTTGAAACGCATCTTAGAATTTTAGAGCTCTACTTTCTAGTCTAAGACTCTAAGTGTATTTCCAACCGATTCTCTTCCCGCAAACAAAATTTGCACGTATTAGGAGTGTTAGGGTTATTTCCTTGCTCCGACATATCCTTTATTCTACCCCCCCCCTCCCCCCCCACCGGATCATTGATATATTCACCCACCCCCACCCCCCAAATTATATAGAGAGGATAATCCAAAAAGTTTGTTTGGAGTAGCCCTAGTTACACCCTCTTGTGGATGGATTACCGGGGATCTGCTCAAGAGGCTCTAAGCCCTTAATTTCCCAATGTCCACATATAGAAGTTCTTCAAAAGATAGTTAGAGGTTTCCACCATTGTGTTCATTTTTATCTGTCATTGGGAGCTGGGGTGGGACCGTGGTGTGGCTTGTTTCCTGATAACCATAGGTGCTTTCTTGGTTAACCACATGAAGATATTATTCTCAACACCTCCTTTATTCAAACTTGGGTCATTATTTGTTACTATATAGTATTGGCCTGATACCTTAAACCATAGATCCTTACTCTCATATCAATTATATGTGTTCCCATAAATGCTAAAATGAGCACACACACACACACACACACACACACACACACACACACACACACACACACACACACACACACGCGCGCGCGCGCGCGCGCACGCACGCACACGCACACGCACACGCACACGCACACTTGTCAATAATTATTTCAAATATTTTTTACAACACTTTAGATTTAGCATAAGAAAACTTTTCAATGATATGCAATACATCTATACAACAAAACAACATTAATATTTAACAATATTCTTATGTGGTTATCTATTATAATAAGTAATCGAAAAAAAATACTCACTAGGCCTGTAGTATGAAAAATAAGTTTGAAGTATATGAGTTTAGCATAAAAAGTATATATTTACGAAAATGCATAGGTGAACATGGCGCCACACGAGGTCTTCATCTCACCATCCATTTCTCTCAGATTTGTATCGTATTTATACTATAAGTAGTGCATATCACGTATATTGAATATTCCTCCTTGCAGTATTGGATTTGTATTCCACAAAACAATCAATGCATAAGGGGCCACATGCTTGACAAACGTGACCCAACTCATTTACCAGGAGCAGACTTCATTTACCAGGCACAGATTGGGAACGCTAACTGCATTTGAAGCCTGCACCACCATCTCTCTCCATCCAGCGTTGTTGAAGTTGGAAAGTGAGGTATTTTAGTGTCATCACATGTTTTGGACTATTAATTTACAACTGAAACCTTTACATGTATCAGTTTCTCTGCTATGCATTCATCTCCCCGCATTCATCCTTTTCCTTGACTTTGTTCAACTGCTGGTCTTCCCTGCAATGCTTTCTATAATGTGCTTCTCCATGTTCTAGTACAGTTCATTAGCTCCTCCAAACATGTATTCATTTAGACCTGGAAGCTCCCCTTTCGCTAATTTGATAGCCATCATTAGAAGGTGAGTTGGAGTAGCTGACGAACTAATCCTTCTAATGATCTAATCCATCATGTCGCATTAGGTCCTCTCATCGACTCTGGGTGTGCTACCTGTTCAGAATCAACTGGTGGACATTGCAAGCTCGTATTTTGCAGGGGGGGGGGGGGGGGGGCATTGGAAGCTCCTGTACTAGAATGCCAACGAGCCTAAGAAAGCAATAACAAAAACTCGCCCGAGCACATATTTTGAGCTAAGGAAAGGTTTTGCTACAGTAGCAAAATTAATGGACAACTAACCTTGTGCTGTCGCTGTAGTTTGATGCCATGGTCATCTTGTTCTGTCTTCTCCCAGCAGGCAGGTTGAAGAAGGTTGTACTAGGGGTATTACCATTGTCTGCACTAATTAATCCATCATGTCTAATTTCAGAGACAAAGAGTTGCTTCGCGTAACCTTCCCGTCATTTTTGTTATTACAACAACGCATGTAGTTTACATTTATCTTTGGGTCTGCTTCCGCTGCCTCAGCTCCGACCACCGCCGCAAAGATTGCCGTGACCCTGTGCGCTGCATCATCTGCAAGCTCCAGGGCCACTTTGGAAAGGAGTGCCCACAAAACCCTCGTCGGCTGGGCGCCGGCGGCCCTGCTCGCGCCGTGCAACCACGTCTTTCGGTGCAGCAGCGCCTCCATTTCCCCGCCCCCGCATCGCCGCCCCCCGCCCCAGCCCCAGGCATGGACCGCTTCCTCCACGCCGACCCATCGCGCCGCCCCCGCACCAGCCACAAGTTCATCGTCGCCTCGCCGGCGGTGGAGCATGAGGAGCACATCCTGCACCAGCACGCCGTCACGCTGTCCGCGGTCGACCGGAGGAGCCCCACCACCCCCATGGCGGTGGGCCTCGCCATCGAGGAGCAGCTGCGCTCCCCGCCGCACCAGCTGCGGGTGACTGCCCACAAGCCGGAGGATTTACTGGTCATCTTCGACCTCCTGGCGCACCAGGACAATGCCGTCCGGCGTGGCGTCCTCAAGGTGGAGGGCAACAAGTTCCTGATCCGGGCTTGGAACAAAGATGACCACGCCGCCCTTCTCAAGCTGACGCTGCACGTCAGAGTGGTGGTCGAGCACCTTCCCATGCATCTCTGGACGCTCGAAGGGGCCGAGGAGGCGTTTGGCGACTGCTGCCGCATCGACCGCCTTGACAACCGCACCGCCGCCCGCGACAACACCAAGTTGTTCTCCTTCTGGGCCTGGGTGTGGGACGTTGCCCACATCCCGACGAAGCATGCTCTCTGGATGCTCAAGCGAGGTGCGGGACGGGTCGACGAGGTGCTGGGGTTCGCCCCCCGGACTGCAACACCCCCCTGCCGCCGGGAGTCAGCCGCTTCGATCTGCTCATTCATGTCGACCGAGTTGAAGACTGGGCTCCGCCCTCCTCCGACCGCTCCTCCCACTCTACGTAGAGTGGCATCCCCTCCTCAGAGTCGGAGGACGGCCGCCTCCTGCCACAGATCAAGACGGGGACATGGGTGGAAGGCGCTGAAGACGGCCAGAGTAAACCCCGCCGGCTCGCCCCGCGACTCTCCGCCTCGGGTTGCCACGGCGTCCCTCGCGGCGCGCGCCGGGACCATGAAGACGAAGACGACAACGACAACGCTGGCGGCAGCCGGGGCCGGCGCTCCTGGAAGGACACGTTGCTCGGGCACGGCAAGGGCAAGGACAAGGACACTGTTGTGGCGGTCACGAGGCGCCGCCGGAGCCGTACCCCCTCAAGCGGCCGGAGGGAGCTGGGGGCCAGGGGGCGCTCCACACAGTGTCAGTCCTCTGGCCTTGCGAGAACTCCCCCGCCGGTGATCACGGCCTCCCCCCTCCCGCTGCCCCGTCGCGTCTCCACCACCCCGCCCCCCCCCCCCCCCCTGCGCTGCCCGGCCCCGGAGGTCGACCCCATCCTCGCCACGTTCTTCTCCGACAGGGGCAGGGCGGTCTCCCTCCCTCCCAGAACTAATGTGATGCATCTGGAGTTCGAGCGCGCCATGCTGGATGCCCTGTCCAAGCCACCGGAGTTTGCGGACGATCGTGTTCTGGGGCCTGAGCTTGGAGTGGTCCATGACCGTGCTCTGGGCCCCGACCTGCTGATGCGCTGCCGCGCCGCGCCTTCTGCGACGTGCGTTCAGCTCCAGGTGGGAGCGGTGACCCAACAAGTCGATCACATGCACCTGGCTGAGCGCGAGTGTAAGTGCATCTAGTGCCCCTTAGTGATTTTGGTGTATTGAAGACTTATAGGTTAAGTAACTGATGCGTTTGTGAGTGTGCACAGGTCTATAAGTCTATGAGGAGTTTGATATTTACAGAGAAAGTCGACCCCTAAAAATGAAGTTCTTCAACTGAAGACTTTGATATTCTGAAGAATTTCTGAAGACTTTGAAAGTGAAGAAATTGGTGTGACCTTGAAGACATGATATTCATTCGAGGAATATGAAGCGTGAAGACTTTTGTTTTCATAGTTTCATTTTCTCTTTCTTGAGTCATAGGAAACACCGTACTGTTAAAAGGGGTCAAGGAAATACTAAGGAAAAATTTCCATGTGATGCTCAACTCAAAATCCTACACCTACCAATCCCTTCGAGTGAAGCCATTGGAAATCTCATACAGTTCAGTCAAATTCTTCAGTGACAGAGACGCAGTTCTTCTGGTCACTGAGGACTTTGCTCTGACTGAGGAGTTAGGAATTCTCCAGTGCAAATTGCCTACACAGTGAGGAACATCATTGCCCTGAGGAATGAGTCAAATTTCCGACCGTTGCTGTGCTACGCGCCGGCTGTCCAAAATATCTTATCCATCTAACGGTCATATCATTGAAGGGCATTTATGTCTTATCATGTCGGGCTGCTCCCTAGGCTACAAACAGCCACCCCCTACAACCACTAGTTGGTTGGCTGCTCCGAGAGAACTTGACACTTGTCATCTGAGAGCAACCCATCCTCTGAGGACTTTGAGCGAAAATAATCAAGTGAAGAAAATCCCAAAACCAAATCCCCACAAACCCAAAGTGATTGAGCATCACTGAAGAAATTGATCCTGCGTGGATCCGACACTTGTTACCTTTGAAGACTGTGCTTCTTCCAGACGGTTAGGCGTCAAGGTCTAGAGCATCCAAGAGGAATTGTGGATCGCCGAGTGACCGAGTCTGTGAAGGTTTGGAAGTCACCTGAAGACTTACCACGAGTGATTGGACGAGGCCTGCGTGGTCTTAGTTCAAGGAGAATACGGTGAGGACTGGGTGTCCTGAGTTGTGGCTTAGAGACTGGGTGTCCGGGACTGTGTGTCCTCGAGTTTAAATACTCAGCCGCTCCAACCAGACGTACAACTGAGACAGCAGTTGGAACTGGTTTACCAAATCATTGTCTTCACCAACTAATTGGTTCTATTTCCTCAACTCTTCCATTTCCTCATTACTGTGTTGAATGTTGTTCATATCTGTGCTTGAAGACTTTGACTGAAGACTTTCACAAATTCCTCAGTTCAATTTCTTCAGTCTGTTTGTCTTCATCTTGTTATCCTGTGTTTACGCTTTTCGTACTCTGTGTTAGTCTTCATCTCATCATGATGACTATGTTTGTATCCTGTTATGTTTACTTCTGAGTACTTATTCCGCTGCAAGTAGTTCTTCGCTAAGGAATTTCCTCACCAGCAAATTCCTCAGTGAAGAATTCATAAAAATCGCCTATTCACCCCCCCTCTAGTCGATATAACGCACTTTCAATTGGTATCAGAGCAAGGTACTCCCTTGTTCTGTGTGATTTTGGTTTAACCGCCTGGAGTTTTAGTTATGTCGACCGTAGGTATGATCAAGGTCTCGGCTGGGTGTCCTACCTTTGATGGAACGGACTACCCCTACTGGAAGAACAAGATGCGAATGCATCTTGAGGCAATTGATAACGATCTCTGGTATGTTGTGGAAAATGGTGTCCCCTCTGTCACTCCCACACTGAACGCTACCGATGTGAAGAGATTCAAACAACTCGATTCTCAAGCAAAGAATATCATATGTGGTCATCTGAGCAAAGGACAGTATGGAAGAGTGAGTGCTTTGGAAACTGCTAAGCTTATCTGGGATACGCTGTCCAAAGTAAATGAAGGAGTTTCAACTCAGCGTGACTCTCGAGTCGATGTTCTTCGGAATCTTTTCAACCGCTTCAAAAGACTCGACAATGAGAACGTCCAACAAACCTTTGATCGCCTCACTGACATCTCAAATGAGCTTCAAGCCCTCGGTGCCACTGACATCACTAATCATGAAGTTGTGAAGAAACTGTTGAGATCGCTTGATTCCTCATTTGATACTCTGGGACTGACGATACAAAAACGTGTTGACTACAAGTCGCTTGATCCTGCTGATATCCTCGAAAGGCTAAACACTCATGAGTTCCAGCTTGCTGAAAAGAGAGATCTCTATGGCTCAAACTATGGCAAACCATGTGCCCTGAAGGCTAAGGTTGTATCTGACTCTGAATGTGAGGATTCTGGTAGTAGCCTTGGTGATCCTGAAGAACTGAGCCAGGATCTAGCACTGCTTGTGAAGAAATTCCAGAAGTTCACAAGACGTGGTCGCTTTGGAAAATCCTCAAGAGGCAATGATTCCACATCCAGTGACTACAAGAGAAGGCTTTGCCACAAATGCAAGAAGCCTGGTCACTATATTCAAGATTGTCCTCAGTGGGAAAAGGAAATGAAGAAGAAGAAATACAAGGATTACAGTTCTGATGATGCGAAGAAGAAGAAGAACTCGTCAAAATCTTCGTCATCAAAATCCTCAAAGTCTTCATCTCACAAGAAGAGCAGCTCCAAGAAGGCTCGGGCATTCATTGGCAAGGAAATGGACTCTGAAGCTGAATCTGAGGAAAATGATGAAGAGGAGGCGTCTGAAGATTCTGAGTCTGGTGTGGCAAGTCTGGCCGTTGCTACTGCTTTCGTCAGCAAGCCCATCTTCAACACTGAAGAAACTGACTACACCGACAAGCCTGATGAAGATAATGATGGCTACGCTCCCACCTATTGCTTCATGGCAAAAGGTGCTAAGGTACTCAAATACAACTCCTCCGACTCCAGTGAAAATGAATCTGATGAGGATCTGAAGCCCAGTTACTCTAAACTTGCTAAAATTGCTGTGAAACAACAACAGGCTCTTGAAAAGGTTCAAAACATGCTAGATAAAAGTGATGATATGTTGGGTGAAGAAATGGATCGCACTAAAGCCTTGACTGAAAATCTTCAGAGACTTCAGTCTAGGTATGATAACCTTCAAGGTCATCATAACTCTCTCTTGTCTGATCATGAGAAACTTTCTTATGAATTTCTTCAAGAAAAGCAAGATCACGAGAAGCTTTCTCTTGAAGCTCTTCAAAGAAAGGAAGATCTTGAAAAGCTAAGAGTGTGTTATGAAGATCTTCAGAAGGAGCGTGATTTATTACTAGCTCAACAAATCAGCGCTTCTCAGGAAGAATTTGTTCCTCCATGCTTAAAGTGCATTGAACGTGAATCTGCTAATTCTTCACCTGAATGTTCAAATGCTTCAAATGTTACAAATTCTTCATCTGCCTCTGCTATCAATAATTCCTCATCTGAGGACATTGCTAGTATCACTGACAATGCAGGGCTGAAGGAATTGTACATGACAGGCATGTACAAAAGCCTCAAAGGGCATCAGACACTTTGTGATGTGCTCAAAAAGCAGATCCTCAATAGAAACCCTAGGAAAGAGGGTATTGCCTTTGAGAGGAAACTTAATGCCGATGGAACATATTGGAAACCTGAGCAGTATCCCAAAACCTCATGGGTTGCTGCAAAGGGACCTCCAGTTGATCCATCTAACTTATCTGGCTTTACATGTGAATCTCCTCATTCTTCTGATGAGTCATTTGACTCCAACTATAAACTGTTCAAAAATCAGAATGGTGAAGTATTTGCTAGATATGTTGGCACTAACTGCAGGAACGGTTCCCCCATGAAGAAAATCTGGGTTCCCAAAAGTTGTGTTGAAAGTCTTCAGGTGAATGTCCTCATGACACCACCTGTGAAGAACAGGAACCCCAGATCAAATTCTTCATACAGATCAAATTCTTCACATGGATCAAATTCCTCAACTGGATCAAAGTCCTCATATGATTATCATCGTGCTAACAACTCTGTCTCGCAGGGTAGAGCTAAGGGCTATGAATATGTGCATTATTCTTCAAACCTTTATGTTCATAAGTCCTCGAAGAATTACTCTGCCTATTCATATACTTACCCTAACCCCTCTTATGCTAAGCGAAATGGTTTGGCATCTTTGCCACCTTTCTCACATGGTGCTCGCAGGATGATGAACTCTTTGCCACCCCTCCAGATGTGGGTGGTGAAGAAAAAGGACTAATCTCTTCTGCAGGGTCAGGTCTCCAGACGTGCCTTAACGTCTGAAGAATTTGCTGGGGACCTGACGAAAATGCCTGAAGGGACGCAGGCGAATCATGATGAAATGAACTTTCATTTCACACGTCCTCATACTGCTATATCTGTTTACCGCTTGATGAAATTCATCTGATGAACTTGATATCATATTCTTCACTGATGAAGCATATGAGATTGTAAGCTACACTAATTCATCTACAGGATGATCAACCCAAAACCACTGAATGGGTCCTCGATAGTGGATGTACAAATCACATGACTGGTGACAAGAATCTATTGATGGATGCTCCCTTATCACCATCACCTCTGAAGCATATCATCTTTGCTGACAAAGGCAAAAGTCAGGTATTGGGTCTTGGTAAGGTTGCTATCTCTAAGGATAAGCACATGGACAAATTCATGCTTGTTGAGTCCTTAGGATACAATCTCATGTCAGTCTCAATGCTTTGTGATCTTGATATGGTTGTTGTCTTCGGCAAATATCGCTGTGTTGTGATTATGGAAGCTGACAATTCCAAAGTCTTCGAAGGCTTTAGGAGAGGAGATCTGTATATTGTTGATTTCTCTACAGGACCACAACCAGCCGTGTGTCTACTTGCAAAAGCTTCAGAAGGCTGGCTATGGCATCGTCGACTTGGTCATGCAGGCATGAGGAATCTAAACACGCTTGCGAAGAAGAAGCATGTCATTGGCATTGAGAATGTCAAATTCCTCAAGGATCACTTATGCGGAGCATGCGAGGCTGGAAAAATGACCAAGGCCAAGCATCCAGCGAAGACTATCATGACCACTACCCGTCCATTCGAATTGCTTCACATGGACCTCTTCGGACCTAATCATTATTCAGCAGTCACTAATGATGCATCTCTATATGGTTTAGTCATTGTTGATGATTATTCTCGATATACATGGGTACACATTGTTACTTACAAACATGAAGTGCAGGAAGTCTTCAAACGATTTTCCTCGAGGGCTTCAACCAACTTTGGTGTGAAGATCAAGCATATCAGAAGTGACAATGGAACTGAGTTCAAGAATTCCGGTCTTGATGCTTATCTTGATGAACTTGGTATTACTCATGAGTTATCTGCTCCCTATACTCCTCAGCAGAATGGTGTCGTGGAGCGCAAGAACAGAACTCTTGTTGAGATGGCTCGCACTATGCTTGATGAATACAAAATGCCTCGGCGTTTTTGGATTGATGCAATTGATACTGCTTGCCACATCATCAACAGAGTATATCTTCACAAATTCTTCAAGAAGACTGCCTATGAACTCCTCACTGACAAGAAACCCAATGTGAGTTATTTCAAAGTCTTCGGTGCTAAATGTTGGATTAGAGATCCTCACCACAACTCTAAATTTGCACCGAAAGCACATGAAGGTTTTATGCTTGGTTACGGAAAGGACTCGCACACCTACAGAGTCTTCAACATTGTTCTTCACAAGATTGTTGACACTGTAGATGTGCGGTTCGATGAAACTAATGGCTCGCAACGAGAGCACCTACCTTCTGTGTTAGATGAACCAGCACCTGAGGATGCTATCAAGCTCAAGGCAACTGAGGATGTCATTCCGACTGAAGAATCTGCTGAAGAATTCATTCCTGTTCATGAAGAACGTCGAGCTGATGCACCTGAAGAACAAGATGAGGAAAATGGTGCTGAAGAAAATGCTGATCAAAATCCTCAGCGACAACCAACTCATCCTCGCGTTGCAAAAGAAGTGCAAGTGGAGAAGATCATCGATGACATTAGCGCACCAGGTCCTCTCACATGCTCAAAAGCCTCACACTTATCTAACTTTTGTGGGCACTATGCTTTTGTCTCTATCACAGAGCCCACTAAGGTAGATGAAGCATTTCTGGAGCCGGAGTGAATTCAGGCTATGCAAGAAGAATTACATCAGTTCGAGCTGAACAATGTCTGGGAATTGGTCAATCGCCCAGATCCTCGCAAGCATAATATCATTGGCACAAAGTGGATCTACCGCAACAAGCAAGATGAAAATGGCCTTGTGGTGAGGAATAAGGCATGACTAGTAGCTCAAGGCTACACACAGGTTGAAGGAATTGATTTCGATGAAACTTTTGCACCTGTTGCTAGACTTGAGGCTATTCGCATTTTACTTGCCTATGCTAACCATCATGATATCATCTTATATCAAATGGATGTGAAAAGTGCATTCATCAATGGTAAGCTTGAGGAAGAAGTATATGTTGCTCAACCCCCAGGTTTTGAAGATCCCAAGAATCCTGACAAAGTCTTCAGACTCAATAAGGCCCTCTATGGCCTCAAGCAAGCCCCTCGGGCATGGTATGATACATTGAAGGAATTCTTCGTGAAGAATGGCTTCACACCCGGTTCACTCGACCCTACTCTCTTTACTAAATCATATGATGGTGAACTGTTTGTGTGTCAAATATATGTTGATGATATTATCTTTGGCTGTACTAATCAACGTTATAGTGATGAATTTGCCTATATGATGAGTGAAGAATATCAAATGTCTATGATGGGAGAGTTGAAGTTCTTCTTAGGTCTTCAAATTCGTCAGCAGCGCAATGGCATATTCATATCTCAGGAGAAATACCTCAAAGATGTTCTGAGGAAATTCGGCATGCAAGATTGCAAAGGCGTCAAAATTCCTATGCCCACAAATGGCCATCTATGCACTGATGAAAATGGTATTGACTTCGATCACAAGGTATACCGCTCCATGATTGATTCCTTATTGTACTTATGTGCATCTAGGCCAGATATAATGCTTAGTGTTTGCATGTGTGCCTGATTTCAAGCTGCACCGAAGGAATCACACCATAAGGCTGTGAAGCATATTCTTCGATATCTAGCTCACACACCAACACTAGGATTATGGTACCCCAAGGGCTCTGCTTTTGATCTCGTTGGATATTCTGACTCTGACTATGCTGGTGATCGTGTGGACCGCAAGTCAACATCTGGCACTTGTCATTTCCTCGGACGATCTTTGGTCTGTTGGTCCTCGAAGAAACAGAACTGCGTATCACTGTCTACTGCTGAAGTTGAATACATTGCTGCTGGCTCATGCTGTGCTCAACTGCTTTGGATGAAGCAAACCCTCAAGGACTATGGCGTCAACCTGAAGAATGTGCCTCTCCTCTGCGACAATGAGAGTGCCATCAAGATTGCTCACAACCCAGTTCAGCACTCGAAGACTAAGCACATCCAGATTCGTCATCATTTTCTTCGTGATCATGTGTTGAAGGGCGATATCTCCATCGAGCATGTGAAGACTGAAGAACAACTAGCTGATATCTTCACTAAGCCCTTGGATGAGAAGAGATTTAGCAAGTTGCGGTGTGAGCTAAATATCTTAGAATATTCGAATGTTCTTTGAAAAGGACACACGTCCTAACCCTTATGCAGAATTGATGACTTAGATGTGCAACACATGAAGAAACGTTTTTCTTCAATCAATGAAGAATAACACTCTAAGTGTGAAGAAATTAATGAAGAATTTGATTCTCAGAACCCTACGACAATTGTACGCGGTGTCTGAAATCATCATTCTTATACGGTGGGTTATGCCACCACAAAGGTTGAAAATCTTCAATTTGAGTTTTTCCTCATTTTTGAAATTCTTCAGTCTTACAAATTCTTCAACTTTGCAAAATCTTCAATGTTTTCGTCGTTTTTCTTCATTGGCTATATATATATGTGAGTTTATGTCCTCTACAGCATTCACTTATTGCTATTTCTTCAAGTTGCAATTTCTGCTAAGTGAATGTGATCGGACCCTTCCCCCTCTATGCTAAACTCAACCCAATCTACTCACAAATTCTTCATGTGCGTTCTGATTGAAACTCGTTCAAAGTCTTCACTGTGTCCTTGTCAGCTGAAGAAATTGCGAACGAAATTTTTAAAACAAATCTTATCCAGATTTTCGGTTTTACCGCTCAAACTGTTCCGCATCCCATGATGCATTAGTTTATTCACCCACGATCTTACACGATCTCATCTGCACAGTATGTGGGTGACACATGTCGCGTGAAGAAGAAAGGGCAGGGGCATGTTCGTTCCAAAATCTTCAGGCGAATAGTTTTTACCGTGGCTATAAATACCCCTCTCCCTTCCTTACTTCATTTACTCTGCTCGGTCGCTGTCTCTCGCTCGAGCTCTCCTCAAACCCTAGCGCCGCCGCTACTCCATCGCCGTCGGTGAGGAAGAGCTTCACTGCCTCGACCTCGTCGCCATCGTACTCGCGCCGGCTGCGGAAATCTTCACTCCGCCGCCGCTGTAGCTGTCTCCCTCTGCCAAGTTAGGGCGTGGGAGATCTAACTTGACGAACTTCACCACGGTTCATCTCTGTTCGTCATGTTCTTCAGTTCGGGTAATTAAAAGTCACTTTTGTTTACTCGCTTTGATTCTCAAACTTTTCTGAAAATCTTCAAAGGTGTTTTATTCTTCAAATCTTCACATATGAACACCTCACACACTGTATGCTCTTGATTCATCTCTCTAAGCACTCATTTCTTCAAGATTCCTCAATTGTGCGGATTTTTGATCTGTACAACTCTGGAACCTAAGACAAGAACGCTTAGTGAAATTCCTCAAGGCTCAACTGGTCAAATTCCTCAAAACTTGTCTTTTTGAAAAATCTTCTGAGGACGCATATGACCTCTCCAAATTCCTCGCACCTACACTCTGTTCACAGGTACTCATGTCCGCTGCTGAATCACTAGGTTCTCATCAACTTAACTCATTTGCAGCGTTCCTCGAAGAAAAACTGCATACTTCTTCAGAGTGTTCTATTGTTCAAATTCCTCATCTGAAGAAAATGGCAGAAGGAAAGAGACCGCAGAAAGGAGGAAAGAAACCGGAGGTCATGACCACCTTCGAGATCCCTGATGAAATATACAAAGATTATTGCACACCTGATGAAGCCAAGTTTGGCAAAGTGAACAAAAATCAGCGCAAAGTGCGCATTCAGAGGATAGAACGAAGATGGGCACGAGAATGGAGGGAATATCGCTATGTTACTCCAAAGTACATGAAGAAATTCGCCTTAAACCCTCCATGCCCAAGAGCTCCATTGGCACCTGGCCAAGTCGCTGATCCCACCAGCATCAAGCGTGGTGAAGACTTTCCTGAAGAATGGTCTAGGCGTCAAGCAAAACTGGCAAGACAAGCCAAGGAGGCAGTGAGGAAATTCAACGAGGATTCTGCTGCCGCTGCGGCCGCTGAGACCTCGGTCAAGCCGAGGAAATCAATGCCGAAGAAGCATGCTCGCAAGCCAAGTGCTTCACCATCAGCGCCCTCACGGCCCAGTTCCTCAGCCGCGCCCTCACGGCAAATTCCTCAGTCTACTGCTGCACCACCAAAATCCTCAGCAGCTCCCTCCAAGTCCTCAACTCCTGTGCATCTGGCTACATGTCAAAGGACTCAGGGTTTCTCAATTGCTTCAGGTGTCTCAGCAAGTTCCTTAGCTGCACCAAATGTCCTCATCAGGCCCCACTCTGCTGAAGACAAAAGCAACAGCTGGATGCGGTCCTCCGCCAAGTCCAAGAAAGAAACAGGTTGCTTTCCAAGTGCCCTCTGATGACGAGGCTTCTGATGAAGAACTTGCAGAAATCATCAGAGACAGACTAGCAAAGGCCGCTAGAGCCAAAGGAACAACTGTGCCTCTGCTTTTGGATCCGAAGAAGATCCTTGACTTCATCGACTTATGGCATCAGGATCCAAACACTCCAATGCCTGACCTGCCTCTGACTCCTGGTCAAAGTCATATGCTGACCCATTTCATCTCTGGAGAGAAATGGAAATTTGAAAAGACTCGTGAGATAAAGAGAGCACAAGCCAGCAAGGAGAAGCTTCTGAAGAAGAACATCGTCAACCTGACTCCTGAAGAACTTCTCAAAGCTCAATCTGAAATCCAAGCCCTCAGCAAAGATTTCGATGCTTACAATGCTGATTGGCAAGGAGCCAAAGTGAGATTCGTCAATTTGACGAAGAAAATGACAACTATTGCAGCCCCATCGCAACAAGAAAATCCTCAGGCTACACACTCTGCTCAGCCTGCTGAAGAACATGCCAGCACTGCTGATGACTTTCAGCCTGCTGATGAGAATACAAGTTCCAGGGCTGATGACTCCATTCCAGCCGCTGAAGAAATTCCCAGGGCATCCACTAGTGGTGCGCCTGAAGAAACTGAAGAGATCAGGGCAACTGCACCAGCTGCGCCTGAAGAAAATGAACCACAGTCCTCAGCTCCTCCTGCGCCAACACCAACTCCAATTCTTCCTTCTGCTTATGAAGTGAAGAAGACAAAGGCTGCAGAGCGAGCTGCAGTGAAGAAAAGGAAGGCATCAGCTGCGTCATATTCTTCGGCTGCGAAGAAAATGAAGCCAATGACCAGCTCGCTTGAAAATCCTATTGATGCCGTTCCCATTTCCTCCATGTCGTCTAAGGAAATTGTTCCTTATGGAGAAGACTACAAGATCCCAAGCGGATCTGATGAAGAAAATCACTCTGTTGCTACCTCAGAACAGTTTGATGAAGAAATTGAAGTGGAAGCATTCCCTTCACCGCCAATTGTTTCCTCACCCATGCCTCAGTTCACAACTGAAGAGGCTGGTGTTGAGGAAATTGAAAAAGAAGATGAAGACGTGGATATTGGATGCACTACACCAGTGATGAACGATGACTTTTGGGAAAGTCAGCATCCAAATACTCCTCTCTTCACTCCAATTCAACAAATTCCTCAGTCCCCGGCTACCACTGTTCAAATGGGTTCTGAAGAAACTCATCCCACATCGTCTGTTCATGAAGAGATTCCAGCCGCTAGTGCTGAAGAACCTGCTACTGATCCCCAAACTGCACAAGAAGAGGAACCAGAAATTCCTCAGCCTGAAGCACCTGAGATCGCGATTCCTGAGGTTGTGCTGCAAATCACTGACACCCCTCTGCCCAAACCGAAGAATCCGTTCTCGAGCAAGCAAAAATTCAAGGCTGAAGACTTCTTTTCTGAGCATGTGTTCTTCACTGATTACAATCCATATGACTCTGCTCGCATAAGGAAAATACGCTTCTGGACTGCTACTCAAGCCAACTTCTATTCCTCAGTGCTCTTTGACAAGGACAAAATCTTCGATCATGAGCATATTCCTCATGTGGATATGGAATCTCTGTCGTGCTTCGAGCCAGTACTCTGAGTTATTCACAATGTAGGACTCCTGAACTTCTGCACTGATATCTGTGATTGGAATGAAGAACTCATTCTTCAGTTCTATGCCACTTTGCATATCACCGGAGATGCTGAAGATGTCAATTCATGGGTGCTAGATTGGATGACAGAAAACACTCACTACAAGGCACCAGCAACTGAATTGCTTCGTGTCCTTCCTCTTGATCCTCCCCATGACAGTGCACGCTGCATCTACAATGACCGCGAACTGACTGATCATTATATGCAAGTGCTCATGAAGCCTTTAAAGCTAGGGCAGGCCCCTCGAACCAAATTCCTCGTCAAGGAACTGCTGTATGTGCCTCGGACTGTCTATCGAATCCTAACGAAGACAATGAGTCCTATCAAAGGCCACGACTCAAATGATGAAGATGTCGTTGGCATCATGAAGAACATGCTTTTCAACATCATTCATGGCGTTCCCGTCAACTTCCATGATTTCTTCATGAGGACTCTGGCTAATGTTGCAGTGTCACCTTTTGAGCTGAAGCCTTATGCGCCTTGGATTATGAGATTCATAAGGGCAAGATCTTCACTGAATTACAAGGCTGACACTCTGAACCATGGTAGCTACTTGCCGCCCATTGAAGTCCTCAAGCGACCAGTTTCATCATCTGATGATAAGGGCAAGGCAGCTGCTGTGATTGATGAAGGCACTCGTCCATTGGATGGTCAATTCCGTCTAGCTACTTCTTACTCCACCAATGACGATTCTGCAACACATGACACTGCCGCAAATACCTCAGCTAAGCAAAAGCCTCAAGCAACAGCACCCAGGGTGATGACTGACCGTGAGTTACTCCCCAGTCTTCATCAGAAGGTTGATCGCAATCACAAATGGGTGAAGCGTCAATTTGCTGCAATTCTTCACAACATGACCTCAACCCATAATGCAGTGAAGAAAAATCAGTATCACCTTCATGAAACCCTCAACCGCACCTGGGCTGTTCTCACTCATGTATATTCCGCGGAAGAATTGAAGACTATGGGTCTCCAGGAAGCATTTGACTGGTCTGCACCACCTCCGAAGAAATTCAAGAGAGTCAAAGTTCCTGATCTGGTGGCCAGTTCTTATTCTTCATCGCGTGAAACTGATGAACATGAAGATTTGGACGACACTGCGGTAGGCCCTACTTCAACAAACAACCCCGACAACGCTGGCGCTCCTCCATCGACTTGAAAATCTTCAGGGGCGTTAGTCCTCAGTTTCGATCCTTTTGGTCATTTGATGACAAAGGGGGAGAAATCTGAGTTAGTCTTAAGGCGGGTTTATATTATGGGCTTTTTGTTAAGTTACAACTCTCGTTCTTCCGAAACTTTTATTGGATCGAGTTGTAATCTTAAATCCGACGGTGCCTTGATACTTTTGGTCGTGCTCTGATGCTTTTGATGCACTGAGCTCTGAAACTTTTGATGTGCTATTCCGCATGCTTATTCCTCATTAATATTATTGCACGCATGCTGAATCTCATCAGGCACCATATTTCATCATGCATTTCAAATTCTTCATATTATATATCAAATGCGTGTATGAATTACAAGATATAGGGGGAGATCTCCATGATTCAATTCTTCAAATGTGCATTGCCTCAAAAGCAAATTCCTCACTATGAACATATTCAGGGGGAGTTCTTCTATATCTTGCAATCAAATTCCTCAATATCAGTATTTACACTTCATATGTTTATCCCCGTTGAAAACTTAACCTATGTTGTCATCAATCACCAAAAAGGGGGAGATTGTAAGTCCATCTAGTGCCCCTTAATGATTTTGGTGTATTGAAGACTTATAGGTTAAGTAACTGATGCGTTTGTGAGTGTACACAGGTCTATAAGTCTATGAGGAGTTTGATATTTACAGAGAAAGTCGACCCCTAAAAATGAAGTTCTTCAACTGAAGACTTTGATATTCTGAAGACTTTTTGAAGACTTTGAAAGTGAAGAAATTGGTGTGACCTTGAAGACATGATATTCATTCGAGGAATATGAAGCGTGAAGACTTTTGTTTTCATAGTTTCATTTTCTCTTTCTTGAGTCATAGGAAACACCGTACTGTTAAAAGGGGTCAAGGAAATACTAAGGAAAAATTTCCATGTGATGCTCAACTCAAAATCCTACACCTACCAATCCCTTCGAGTGAAGCCATTGGAAATCTCATACAGTTCAGTCAAATTCTTCAGTGACAGAGACGCAGTTCTTCTGGTCACTGAGGACTTTGCTCTGACTGGGGAGTTAGGAATTCGCCAGTGCGAATTGCCTACACAGTGAGGTACATGATAACCCTGAGGAATTTGAGAGTCAAATTTCCGACCGTTGCTGTGCTGCGCGCCGGCTGTCCAAAATATCTTATCCATCTAACGGTCATATCATTGAAGGGCATTTATGTCTTATCATGTCGGGCTGCTCCCTAGGCTATAAATAGCCACCCCCTACAACCACTAGTTGGTTGGCTGCTCCGAGAGAACTTGACACTTGTCATCTGAGAGCAACCCATCCTCCGAGGACTTTGAGCGAAAATAATCAAGTGAGGAAAATCCCAAAACCAAACCCCCACAAACCCAAAGTGATTGAGCATCACTGAAGAAATTGATCCTGCGTGGATCCGACGCTTGTTACCTTTGAAGACTGTGCTTCTTCCAGACGGTTAGGCGTCAAGGTCTAGAGCATCCAAGAGGAATTGTGGATCGCCGAGTGACCGAGTCTGTGAAGGTTTGGAAGTCACCTGAAGACTTACCACGAGTGATTGGACGAGGCCTGCGTGGTCTTAGTTCAAGGAGAATACGGTGAGGACTGGGTGTCCTGAGTTGCGGCTCAGAGACTGGGTGTCCGGGACTGTGTGTCCTCGAGTTTAAATACTCAGCCGCTCCAACCAGACGTACAACTGAGACAGCAGTTGGAACTGGTTTACCAAATCATTGTCTTCACCAACTAACTGGTTCTATTTCCTCAACTCTTCCATTTCCTCATTATTGTGTTGAATGTTATTCATATCTGTGCTTGAAGACTTTGACTGAAGACTTTCACAAATTCCTCAGTTCAATTTCTTCAGTCTGTTTGTCTTCATCTTGTTATCCTGTGTTTACGCTTTCCGTACTCTGTGTTAGTCTTCATCTCATCATGATGACTATGTTTGTATCCTGTTATGTTTACTTCCGAGTACTTATTCCTCTGCAAATAAACTTCGCTAAGGAATTTCCTCACCAGCAAATTCCTCAGTGAAGAATTCATAAAAATCGCCTATTCACCCCCCCTCTAGTCGATATAACGCACTTTCAGCGAGACGGAAGAAGACGGCATGATCCTGGAGTTGTTCAAGAAGACACCGCAGGCCATCCTCCCCACCCCAGCTGCGGCCCCCAAGTGGTCCTCGGTGCCACCGAAGACCCGCTCCTCTTCAAACCCGGCAAGACAGAGCGCTCGTCAAGCCGCTTCAAACAACATGGTGCCCGTGTCCAAGCGGGGCACCATGCGTCTGATCCAGGAGCTGGGCGGCCTTGGCCCCAAGGAGAAGTTCACGGAAAAGGCGGCCGCGGCGCTGGCAAAGAAGTTCAACGAGCCCCTTTCCGAGCGCGATATCCTGGGCATTGCAAAGCTCACCGATATGGACCCGGAGGCGATCAAGATCGCGGCCGGCATGGCTGGCCCTGACGGTGCTGCCAATGCGGCTGATCTGTAATGTCTTTAGGCCTCGCCGGTAGTAGTCTCCGTCGGCGGCCAGCCTTAAGCTGGTCTGAGTTAGGATTAGTGTTCATGTTAGTCTTCCTGGTGGAGTGGGTTAGGTCATGTCATCGCCGGGGTTTTGGGCCTACTAGTGGCCGGCGACGCCCCCTGGTTTGCTTGGTGGTGTGTTGTACCTCCGCAGTTTCTTCCTGCAATAGTATCTGTAGTCGACGGAGTATCTCCAGGTGTCCCCATGTATCACAACAACTGCGCCATCATGTGTTGGAATGTGCGGGGTCTGAACTTGCCGGCGAAGAGGGAGGTGATCAGAGAGGTAGCAGACGAGCATAGACTTGCCATTCTATGCTTGCAAGAAACCAAGCTTGAAACCTGGACGCCACAGCTGGCCCGCGAGATAGGTGGTAGTAGGTTAGACGGTTGCACGGTCCTGCCAGCGATGGGCACTAGAGGGGGTCTCGCCATTTTCTGGGACAAGGAGGCGTTGCTGGTAGATTCACACACGCTAGGGCAGTTCTCCATCACCGTTTCCGTTTGCAACATTGCCTCCTCGACCACATTCTGTCTCACAAATGTCTATGTCCCGACCGACGACAATCTTAAGGACGAGTTTCTAGCCGAGATCGCCGCCGCGGCCCCGCCTCTAGGGCAGCCCTGGCTTCTGATGGGCGACTTCAACATCATATATCAGGCCAGCGACAAGAGCAACCTCAACATAAACAGACGTATCATGGGTAGATTTAGGAGAGCCATCGACTTCGAGGGTTTGCGTGAGATAAAGTGCAAAAATAGAAAGTTCACGTGGAGTAACGAGCAGGAGCTTCCAACTTTCTGTAGTTTAGACAAAATCTTCTGCAACAACGACTGGGAATCGCTCTTCCCCTCCTTCATGCTGATGGCGGCCTCAACCTCCTGCTCCGATCACTGCCCGTTGCTGTTAGCTAGTGCCGCTGCTCCGCCGTTTCGCGCCCGCTTCCGCTTCGAGAGTTTCTGGGTGCGACTTCCGCATTTCCAGGAAACTGTTCGCTGGGCCTGGGAGAGGCCTGTCGATCACACCTGCCCAATCATCAGAATCAAGGTGAAACTGCAGAGGACAGCGAAGGATTTGTTGATATGGAGCAAGCAGCTGTTTGGAGGGGCAAAGCTCAAACTTCAGATCGCAAATGAGGTCATTCTGCTGCTTGACCTAGCTCAGGAGCAGCGCCCCCTGTCCCCCGCTGAATTTCAGTTACGCAAACAGCTGAAACTCCGGGTCCTGGGGCTGGCGGCGATCGAGCGAACAAGAAGAAGGCAGGCTTCTCGCGTACTCTGGCTCAAGGCGGGTGACGCCAGCACGCGGTTCTTCCATGCCAAGATCTGCTCTCGGAGAAGGCGCAACTTCATCTACTCTCTCACCACAGCTAGCCGCACTGCCACTGCCCACGATGACAAGGCCAACATCATTCACGATCACTTCAGCTCCCTTCTTGGATCCAACCTTCAGCGCGGTTGCACGCTCAACTAGGACGAACTTCACCTGCCCTCGGTGGACTGCCAAGACCTTGACGCCCCTTTTACAGAAGCTGAAGTATGGGCTGCGATCAGTGCCTTCCTGTCGGAAAAAGCGCCAGGGCCGGACGGCTTCTCCGGCAGATTCTTCAAAGCGTGCTGGCAAACTATCAAGCACGATATCATGGCCGTGTTCAGTCACTTTCACTCCATGGCAGCAACAAGGATGGAGGAGATCAAGGGCGCTCTCATCGCCCTGCTGCAAAAGAAGGATGGGGCAACAGAGGTGGGACACTTCAGGTCTATAAGCCTCATCCACTCGATCGCCAAGCTGATTGCAAAGGTCCTGTCCATCCGTCTTGCCGGTGTCATCGCTCCAATCATCTCCCCGGCCCAGAGTGTGTTCCAAAGATCTAAATGTATCCACGACAGCTTCCTATTCATGCAAAATTCAGTTCGCTCTCTGCATAGAAAACGGAGGAGGGCCCTGTTGTTCAAGCTAGATTTCGCAAAAGCTTTCGACTCCATCTCATGGGAGTACCTACTGGAGCTACTGGGGAGGTTGGGCTTTAGCGACCGCTGGCGGGAATGGATTGCTGTCATGCTCTCCTCATCAACATCTGCGTGCCTGCTCAATGGGATCTCGGGGAAACGCATCAAGCATCGAAGAGGATTACGTCAAGGGGACCCCATGTCCCCTCTGCTGTTCATCTTAGCGATCGACCAGCTGCATCGCATCCTACAGGCGGACACGGAAAAAGGAATGCTCTCTCCCCTCCCCGGCAAGCTAAGCAGCACCCGGGTCAGCCTCTATGCCGATGATGCTGTGATATTCGTCCACCCTGAAAAAGGAGAGGTTGAGGTGCTCATGAAGATTCTGAAACTCTTCGGGGAGGCCACAGGGCTAGTGATCAACCAGGAAAAATCCACGGTCTCAGCGATTCGATGCTCCGATCTGAACCTTGCAGAGATCCTTCAGAGTTTCGGCGGCAAGCAGGTGGGCTTCCCCCTAACGTATCTAGGGCTGCCAATCACCTTGGGGTGACTAAGGATGGTGCAGCTACAATTTGTCCTGGATAGAATCAGAAATCGTCTCGCCGGATGGAAGGGCAAGCTTCTGACATTGGCCGACCGACGCGTCCTGGTTTGGTCTGTACTGTCGGCCATGCCCACTTTCGCAATCACCGTCCTACGAGCCCCAAAGAAGTTCTTTGCTGAAGTGGACAAGATTCGCCGCAAGTTTCTGTGGGCACACGAGAAGGAGATCACCGGCGGCACCTGCAAAGTGAACTGGCAACGCATCTGCTCTCCGATGATCTCCGGGGGCCTGGGTCTCCACAACCTCGACAAGTTCAGCAGAGCGCTCCTCCTCCGATGGCTTTGGCTCGCCTGGACCAGCCCGGAGCGTCCATGGGTGGGCTCGGACCCACCGTGCGACGACGCTGACCGTCGGCTCTTCGAGGACTGCACCAAGATCTCGGTGCATGACGGGCAGCGGGCAATCTTCTGGGGCTCAAACTGGCTTCCTGGGGGGGGGGCGCTGTACAGGCGCTTCCCCACGCTGTTCCAGCATGCAAGGAGGAAGAATCGGTCGGTGGCTGAAGCTCTGCCAGCCGATCGATGGATCGCCGACCTACAGCATGGTAACTACGCCGCGCTGGTGGTTGATTTCGTCCGCCTATGGCGTGTTCTTGGATCGGCTGACCTAACGCTGGTGCAAGGGGCGCCAGACGACATCAAATGGACGGCGTCCAATTTCAGCGTTTACACCACGTCGTCGGCCTACCTTGCACAATGCGACACCTCAAGCAAGCCGGGCTTCATAAGTCTCTTCTGGAAGACGTGGGCGCCGGCGAAGGCAAAGATGTTCTCCTGGCTCCTCCACCAGGATCGGCTATGGTGCAACGATAGACTGCAACGACGAGGATGGCCCAACAACTACTTCTGCGGCCTGTGCGCAAGGCACCTGGAGTCCTCTCAGCATTTGTTCTGGGAATGTACAATCTCCAGGGCGGTCTGGCAAGCTGCAGCTGCATGGCTCGGCTGCGGCGCGCTCCATCCGGGATCCTGGAGTACAAACACCAACACCACTGCCTTGGTGAGAGGGATCATCGCAAAAACCCCGAGCGAGGCGCGGAGGGGGTAAAGTCTATGATCGTGATGATAACCTGGGAGATCTGGCAGGAGCGAAACGAGGAAACTTTCAGAGCTAAGCACCCTTCGGCCACATCCATACTCGCCGCTGCCCGGCGAGCCCTGGATCAATGGAGAGTGGCGGGAGCAAAGCATCTCATGAGCCCCTTCGGGGACAGTCAGGAAAATATAGCTTAAGGCCTGGCCTCTGCTGCCTGTACAGCACGGCCGCTGTAATTTTTCCTTTCTCTTTTGGCGCTCTCCTCTAGCCATCCACCTGATCACTTGATCACCATGTTTTTCTGCTCTCTCCCTCTAAATCAATGAAACGCCAGCAGCGCTGGAAACATTTATCTTTGGGGAGATATCCCATCATCCATGAGGTAATACCTGATGAACTGATAGAGCAGTACACCTCATTATAGACATGCAAAATGAACTTGGCAAAATAAATCAGCACAGAAACGGCAGGCCCACACTTGCTAAGTGCCATTAAAGGCGTACCTGTTCGACACAGAAACGTTTAAACGCAGCCGACCAACGTTTTTAAATGGCCTGACATCAACACAACAGAACAGCTAGAACTGTATTTTGCATGCTTATGAACGTGTATCAAACTCCATTTAAGATGGTTAGCCACCAACCTCTGTATGTCATATTTGTCAAATTAACCTGGCGTATCGTTCAAGTATTCATTCAATCACTATATTAATTTCTAATCTCATAGCATGAATGGGCTGCCCAGATAACATCCTCGCTTGCCATCATGTCCCAAAAATCCGCGTCCTTTTTATTTGCCCTAGTTCAACTATATTAGTGGACCCATAGACCTCATCGGATATGGGTTAGCGCTTCTCATGCATAGAACCAAGGCCGCACGTCGGCGGTCGGATCACCACCTATTGTAGATACAATTGGTTAAGCAGAGATGAAGGGGGAAGAGGGGCTGCGAAAGGGGCGGCGAGAGGGAGATGATGGGATACCTGTGGGTGCGGTGGCGGTGGCGCTACGGTGAAATGCGGGTTGGCGACGACGCGTGAGCTGGCGATCCATCGCCTCAGGCTCTGATCTTCGCGATGTTCTCATCGAGGTCTGTGCTAGGGTTTTGTTGTTGTGCCGAGTTGGGGGACTGGTCGAGCGGGGGACGATTTGGGCATTGGTGGCTCGTTCCCTGGTTTCCTAGCTGCTGTGATACTTACTCCTGTTTGTTTCCTGCGTTGTCCAGGCTTGCAGAATCCAAAGATAGCAATGGCCTGGACAACTCAGAATATTTCCCTAGGGGACTACAACAAGATACCTGGCAAGGAATGCAGAGAAGAACGACATGTACATAGTTAAATCAACTTACCGTTTATTAGCAACACAGGCTAGACTTGCTGAACTTGGCAAAAATATATTGCTAATGGTTCCTTTTATGATAATAACCCCACCTGGCGTAAGTTGTGGAAGTTGAAAATTCCTCCCTACATAAAATTCTTTTGGTGGTGTGTTATTAATGATAATGTCAGCCAGAGCCAATTTGACAAAATGATACTTGGAAACCGAATGCACGTGCTCAGATTGTGGAGTTGAGGAGAAAACTAGTTATCATGTGTTGGTTAAGTGCACATTTTCCCACTGTTTTTGGCAATATTTTAAAGAATTATGTGGTTATAAATTGCCTACTTTACATCCTGCTACTTGGCCACATGACTTGCTTGATAATGTTTTTGTCCACGTGAGCTTTGTAGTGTCCATGTGGGTGATCTGGACCCTTGGAAATAAAAGAAACCATGGAGAGACTATCATGAACAGCTCACAAGCATGCATATGAGCCTGGGAGATGGCATCGATATGATCCAAACATCAAATTATGATGCAAAGGAGAAAGATACTAGAATCATTAAATGGAAACGACCCCCGCTAGATTTTGTAAAGGTGAATGTTGATGCATCTTCAATTTGGATACTCATGAAGGAGCCACAAGGGTGATCATTCGGGATGTCTAGGGTCAAGTTAATGCAACAAGGAATTAAAAAACAGTATAACGCAGCTAGCTAGGAGCCTCCTCGGTGATTTGACAGGCGCAACCGTTGGATCCTCGAATGTACGATGCAGACCAAAGTCAGGCGTCCCATGGCCTCGGTGTTGGTCCACCGTCGGACACATTATGGCAAGCCGCCGAATCATGTAATGATTATGATTACTACCTCTATCTGGATTTATAAATTGGATAGAGATTTTTTGGTCTTTAATTTAGCGGTGAAATATGTATGATATACCATAAAAAATATATTTTTAGTTTCGTCGCCAAATAAAATTTCAAAAGATCTATTTTTGCGGTAATTGCCTTTGGCTCCTAGGTGCATATGCACCCATTGTCGAAATACACATTTTGAAAAGTTGAAAAATTCGAAACAAAAACCCCGCGTGTATATCCGGACATTTTATGTGTGTGCACAAGGTTTCAGTGAAAAACGACGTTTTTTGTGGCTTGTGTAAAAAAGACAATTTCTAATGCTTCATTTGAACTATTCACAAGGCATTTCTTTATCTTTTTTACACAAGCTACAAAAAAAGTCATTTTTCACCGAAACCTTGTGAATGCACATAAAATGCCCGGATATACACGTGGAATTTTTGTTCCGAATTTTTCAACCTTTTGAAATGTGTATTTCGACAATGACCGGGTACATGGACTAAACTGGACGGAACAACTGAAAAAGTTGAGCTAGTAGTAGTCGCAAATGCTAGGTATCACTCATTGCGAGCCATATCATCATAGTGCTCGCTAACTAGAAAAGCAAATTGGGTCAGCCCGTTTATCAGCTGTGAAGCGTTAACTCTGAAAGCTCAAATCCAGTTTTAGGAAGCTTGTGGAACATTTTACCCAATTTTGGAAGGTTCCAGAAGGTATATTAATTTATGTTTCTTATTTTCCATCATTTTCAGTTTTCTTTCTGTTTACCTTTTCTTTTTTCCTTTTTAATACTATAACATTTTTTTGAATTCATGATTTTTTTCCAAATTCCTAAATAATTTTGGATCATACATTTATTTCAAATAATGCAAGCATTTTTTGAATTGACAAACATTCTTGAGTCATGGATATTTTAATAAAATTTGTAAATATTTTTGTAATTCATGAACATTTTTCTAATTGATGAAAATTTAAAGTTTTCAAATATTTTTTGAATTCATGATTTTTCTTTTCTAATTCACAAATATTTTATGAATTTAATAATATTTCAAAATCTCGAATGTTTTTACAGAATAGCACAATTTTGGAATTCATAAATAAATTTATGTAAATAAAATCTACGAAAATAAGAAAACAATGTGAAAAGAAAATGGAAAACAAAAACGGAATGCAAGTGGCCCATGCCCCCGCTCGTGCCTGGCATGTAGGCAGATTCACTGGTCCACGTGAGCCTTTAGCCCATGGGCCAACCACCTTCAGGCCTTAGCACATTTTGGTTGTAGCACATTGTCCACGAAAGGTTTGTCATGAAATAGTTGAGATTAATTATTATTTTTTACTATTTGAAATGAATCTTAAAAATTTAGAGCTCCATTTTCTGGTTTAATACTATTTCCAACTGATTATCTTCATGCAAACAAATATTTGCTGATGTTGGGAGAGTTAGGGTTATTTAGTTGCTCCGATATATCCTTTTTTTTCTATCCCCTTTTGATCATTGATATATTCCCCCAACCACCCTCCAATTATACAAGGGAAAATGGACCTCCCCCAACAATCCACCTAAATCCCAACCACTACTGTTCCTTCTCATAAGCACGTGTGGGCCTCGCGTGATAAGCTGGTTGTTCACCGCCCGCGCGCGCTCCAGCCGTCAGAGCATCGCCGTCGCCCGCTCGCCTACTCCCCACTATGCCGAGTGTTAGTGTCCTGCACACACCGTTCTGCGCGAGCCGTGTCAGACTGAGTTAGCCACCACGTGCTAACCTTCCCTGAGCTCACAACCATGACAGTCTTCTTCAAGCTTGTTGTCGTACTTGATTCCGTCGATCCCATGGTCACGTTGAGGAGAGAAAACAAACAACATAGTTACCCACTAACAATGCCCCCCTACATGTCAATATATCTACTAGGATTGGGTCTATTGGAGATCCGCAGCAGGACCTTCCCCAATAATTCAAAAAGTTTGTTGGAGTAGCCCTAGTAACACCCTCTTGGGGATGGATTATCAGGGATATGCTCAAGAGGCTCTATGCCCTTAATTTTTCAATGGCCACCTATGGAACTTCCAGAAGTTCTTCAAAAGATAATTGGAGGTTTCCGCTAATGTGTTCGTTTTTATCTGTCAATGGAAGCTAGGTGGGGCCATGGTGTGGCTTGTTTCCTGATAGCCTTAGGTGCTTTCTTTTTTAACCACACGAAGATATTATTTTCAATACCTCCTTTATTCAAACATTGATTATTATTTGGTGACAATATATAGTATTCACCTGATACATTAAACCATAGATCCTTACTCTCATATCAATTATATGTGTTGCCCGGAGTGCTAAAATGAACACTTGTCAAGAATTAATTCAAAGAGATTTAAAAACACTTTATTTATCATAAGAAAACTTTTCACTGATATGCAATACATCCATATAACAAAAACAACATTATAATTAATATTTAACAACATTCTTATGTGGTATATAAGTAATAGAAAATATACTCGCTAGGCTAGTAGTATGAAAAAAATAAGTATGAAGTATAAGAGTTAAGCATAAGAAGTATAAGAGTTAAGCATAAAATTCTAGTAAACTAGCTAAAGCATGATTTAACATCTCAAAACCTGACCACTAATGAAACCAACAAACAAAACTCGTTAACATCGTAAAAATTAAAATCACATGAATTGACTTTTTGAAAATTGGGAAAAAGAGGGGATTGATTCACCATAGACAAACGAGAAGTGAAATTCTTTGAAAGTGAGATAGCTACGCCACCCCCTAGGATTATAAGGAAATCTTGGAATTGATTTCTCAAAACGAAGACCTAAGTGTAGGGACAAATACTTCAAGGAATAGTTGAACCGCTCCATGAATCCAGAGCGTCGCCTCATAATCACATGGAGCCATTGTAGGCCCTTCTGTGATGGCGGACAAGTAGTTGCAGATCTGGATATGGCTTGAGCAAGGAATGGTAAAAAGTGCTGGCTAGGGAGAGGTGTATTGCCAAGTGTTGAAGGGCTATCCGTAAATAGGCTCAGGGTTGGTGAACCACGACTAAGTTCTTATTATATTATGTAGATGCATATTTGTCCTCAATTAGTGGTTGGGGAGGTGTCTCGTGGAGTAGCAGACATTCAAGGTTCTGGGTTCCTAGGTGTCTCGGTGGGGGGTACGCTGACACGAAGGATGAGCATGCTCGGTGCATCGGCTGGGCAGACACGCCCTGTGGTATGTGATGTTGAGAAAAAGCCACCGAGCGCCTGTGTACACCAGCATGCTCGTGCTTCTTGCTCGGTCAGATAAGGCGATTTTCTACATTTGAATCCGACAGACAAAGTTGTCATCTATTGGTCGGACTAACATATTTTTCCTCTTTTTATTTTGTTGAGGATGGACTAACATAACTTTAAAATGTTGGCACTTCAAACAATTTAACAAAGTGCCCAAGCAAACATCTGACGCCTAATGATATGAGATATGAAGTTCTGATGATACTCTGCAACTTGCAAGCTCATAGGTCAATGCAGCCTTTGCATTTCTCTAAACATGTACAAATAAACATTGGATAGTCTTGTCTGTCCTCAACTAACTGGTTCACAAATACAACTTCTGGTAACAGCGAAGCAACTAACTTGTTAACAAATACAACTTCTGATAACTGCAAAGCATGTGCCTGCGCTATAGTGAGGGCGGTGCCGAGTGGTGGTGGGTCTAGCGGGTGCGTCTCTCCTTCCTATGGTGGCTGCTCCAGCCAGCGTTGTCATGTCCGCGTCTCCGACTCCGGCGCCTTCTTTGGTATTGTTTGGTCTCTGGCCAGGCGAAAGCCCTGCTCGGCTTGCCGATGCTGGTAGTGGCGACACCCGTGGGTGTCGTCCCCTTCTTGAAGGCGCTACCATGGCCTCTCTACCATACCCCTTGAGCGACAGGGGAAACCCTTGGTCGGGTTCGCCGGATCGGACAACGGCGGCGTCACGACATCGCACCCTTCGTTAAGGCATTGTCTTGTGCTCGTGAAGTCTTCGACATTCGATTGTGATGTTGGACACCGTGCTTGGTCTGGCTACTTCCCAGGGCGTGGGCTATCATGGCGCAATGTATGAAATCACTAGCACTTCCTCCTCTGGCATAACCGAGTCCTGCATCCTACTTGCCAAATCCTCTAGGCGCATAAGGTGGGGGTACGTTGATTTGGTCTGTGTTGGGGTGGTGGCCGCGGGATGGAGGTTTCATGTGTTGGTCGTGACGCGGTTTGTGTGCCCTGTGTCCTTCTCTTTGCCATCTGTGGGTAGTGTTCGGGCTAGGCGAGTGTTTAGGATGTGTAGCTTGTTAGTGTGGTGCCCCCTCCCCCCTCTGTCTCTCTGCTGTAATTGTTCTCTTCTACCTATCAATGAAATGATACACAATTCTTTGCGTATACGCGGAAAAAATAACTGCAAAGCAACTAACTGGTTAACAAATATACTTCTAGCTATAATAATAACCATACAGTTTGGGGTCTATATGCATTCATCTTCATTTCCAGGTAAAACCTTAAAAGGAGAACAAAAAGACTGTTTAAAAACAAATCGTGCAGCAGGCAGCTAGGCAGACGAATGAGCATCATAGAATATGGAGTCAATTAACTACTAGTGCTAAAACTTGGCGCGAAAAGTCACTTTAGTGCCAAAACTTGCGGCATACATTGAAATGGTGCCACAACTTGGCTTTGGCGTGCATATATGGTGTAAATCGCAATTCTATACAAACACCATGTTAACTAGGCGCGTCAGCCTGGCGTGGGACCCACTGTCAGCGGTTGGAGAAATCATGCTTCAGGATCCATTATGTGCCCAAGGCCTTTTCTTCTTCTTCGCATCCGTTATTTTGGCACAAGTTTTTACTTTGATATTTTCTATTTAATATATGCAAATTATTACATGAATAATTTTGTAATTTATATATAATTATATGGATAATTTTTGAAATAACATGTGAATATTTTTATAATGTAACATTATCTTTCTATTATTTGAAACATAAGATTATTATTTGAAACAACACGAAGGTGGCCTTCGTCGCAACGGGTGGTTGACCCTCTCCCTACACTGTCATCGGCAGCGTCCCTGCACCAATGACCTTCACAATAGCTGGTGGTGATGCACTGATGCTCATTGGTCGCCCCTTGCGCTTGCAACATCGTCGGCTCCCGCTGCTGCGTCGAGCACGTCCTCGACCTTGCAATAGCAGGGGATGCCACCACAAGATGCCCCTCATAGCTCGTCTACTCGAAACAACACCGTCACGCTCGCAACAGTGGTCATCCTCTCCTCGCAGCACTAGCGGCGTGATTGGCAGCAGTTGGTCCCATGAGGTCTGACACATGGGTTGACTTGGGAATGCCCTTAGATTGCTCACTGATTATTTACTTCATATTCACCACGCCAGGTGCCTTAGTGGCTGAAATATTTGTGGCAAAAAGAAAATACCGGGAATCATTTTTTTAAACTTGTGGCACACTTTATTGAAATCAAATAATGGTTACATCTCTAGCAAGGGCATCTAGAATACTGTGTGGAGGATCATTATCCCACACAATTACAGAATTTGAATCAAAAGATTTTCTAGCTAACTCATGTGCCACAGTTTTTGACTCTCTAGGACAACATGCATAGGATACCAGTACGATCCTGTGAGCAAGGATGAAACGGTCACTCAAAATAGCAGAATAAGGGCTCAGTATTTCCATCTCTCCGTTGCATCCTGATATGACTTCCAAGCAATCCGATTCAAGCAAGATATTTGAGCATCCCAGCTGATCTGCCAAGGCCAAGCCGTTCAGCATAGCCATTGCTTCAGCAGTAGGGGCATCTTACACTTGACTAAAGAGTGTCGTTGAGCGTGCAACTGTTTGCCCATGGTGATCCCGAAGAACAGCCGCAGTTGCTCCCCTTCCATTGTCCATGGAACATGCATCAACATACACCTTATACTTGTTACGTTCTGGTTTTGCCCACTTAACTTGAGGAACATCAGCAGCGTTCTTTGCTCCAGCAAAGTTCATCGTTATTGCATATATGGAGAGGGCAGATTTCGGTGGGCTCGCCATCCCTTCACCCTTCATCAATTGCCTCCGTTGCCACCATATATACCAAGCCCCCACCAATATGGACTCATGTATGTCACTCTGAGTTAGTTGCACAAGATGTTGCCGTTTATCTCTAAGGATATTCTCGAGGATGATACTGCCAGATCGGTCCTATTTTCTGCCACTTCAACAACCTCATGAACTCCCATAGCCCGCCAAACAGCTCTAGCTCAGTCACAAGTGAACATAAGATGGTTCAAATCTTTAGCTCCATTTTAACAAACCGGACATTGTGCCGAGACCGGAATATGTCGGTTTGCGAGTACTGCCATACACGGTATCATCTCATGTAGCACCTTCCAGCCAATTTTTTTTTACTTTGCTAGGAACATTCAGCTTCCAGAGAATCTCCCAAACAGGATTGGGAGATGATGGTTCGCCCTCTTCTCTTCTTATTCGGCCCCCAAACTGGTGATCCCATTCTCTATAGTATGCGGACCGGACAGAGAAAGAGAAGGACTATGAAATCCTCTGTCAGATTTGTGCTCAGGGGTATCCTCAAAATTCTCTCAACATCAATAGATATAAAATTATCATGTAAAAGTGCTTCATCCCAAGTTTTTGTCCAAGGGTCAATCAGTTCATCAATAGTTTGCAGCATACACATTCGTTTCAGTGAGATAACTTTCCTTGATGGGCTACATGGGATCCAATGTTCTTCCCATATGTTAATGCTACTACCAGATCCAACTCGCCAAATATCTTTTGAAGGCCTGCAACCCAGCCATTATACTTTGCCACGTAAATGATGACCCCTTTTGAGGTCCCGCTTTCAGAAGGTTCCCATCAGGATGGTACTTTGCTCGAAGCAATCTAGCACATAAGCTATCTGGATATTGGAAATCAATCTCCAACTTTGCTTTGCTAGCATCACTAAGTTAAAAGCATGTAGATCTCTAAACCCCATGCCACCATCTCTCTTGGGGATACACATCTTCCACCATGCATGCCCACCAATGCATCTTGTTCTTTTCCTCTGTATCACCCCACCAAAACCCAAATATAGCATCAGTAATTTCCTTGCAAATTTTCTTCGGGATCTTAAACACTGACATAGCAAAAACTGGTAGTGATTGTATTATAGCTTTTATCAGGATCTCTTTGCCATCCAAGGATAAAATCTTTTCTTTCCATCCTTGCAGTCTACTTATCACCCTTTCTACCAAATACTTGAATCTATCACTTCGGTCCACACCCACCATAGCAGGCAGCCCAAGATATCTATCAGGCATTGCCTCAGTCATGATTTTTAGTTCGGTACATGTATCAACTTTGACCTGTACATCCACATTTGGGCTAAAGAAAATGCTGCACTTTGCTTCACTAACTAGTTGACCAGAATTTGCACAATATTGATCAAGTACTTGTCTCAATGAGGTTGCATTAATCAAGTCAGCTTTCATAAGGATTAAGGAGTCATCAGCGAATAACAAATGTGAAACTGATGGTGCATTTCTGCATACTCTTACCCCTTCGATACCACGAGCCTCCTCTGCATGGGCCAATAAACTTGATAATCCTTCAGCACACAACAAGAATAAATATCGAGAGTGCGGATCTCCTTGTCTGAGACCCCTAGCAGGTGTGAACTCTTCTGTCTCCTGGTCATTAAATCTCACAGTATATCTAACAGATGGAACACAAGCCATGATGAGATCTACAAACTCCTGGTGAAATCCCAACCGAATCATCATCTTCTCTAGGAAAGCCCACTCCACCCGGTCATAAGCTTTATGCACATCTAATTTGACAACACAATATCGATGCTTCCCTTTTTTCTTAGATTTAACATCATCTAACAACTTCTTCAGGCGTATAGCAATCATCTTAGAAATATCGGGAATCTTTTTTTTGCTAGAGTTCCTTTTTGTTATTGCGAGCTTTTTTGGACTCTTTTTTTTGAACATCAATACAGACACAAGCGCTCATATACACGCGCATACACTCACCCCTATGAACGCACACACGTACACCCTACCCCTATGAGCACCTCCGAAAGACTGAGCCGGCATATCATCTTCAGATTTACGAAGTCACCATAAGCGCCTCGTCGTCGACGGGAACGTCTCCTCCCACTGAATGCGTATCGCCGGAAATCCTGAAATAAATCCAGGAATAAATGCGAGCACCAGGATTTGAACCCTGGTGGGCTGGGGATACCACGGTCCCTCTAACGTTCGTTTTTTGGACTCTGTATTATCGCAAGTGTCAAGTTTGGCCCAACATATACGTATTTGCCGCATCTTTTTGTTTTTCTACGAGGAGCTGGGCCCGAGAAATTAGGAACTGGCCTAGCCAATGCGAATCTGGTCCGAGGAGGAACAGGAAGACGGACTCCATTTTCTAAAAAAAAAAAAGGAAGACGAACTCCATACGACGGAGGGATCGATCGCGATACGGAGTCCGGACAGATATCTAGGGTTCGTGTCCACGTTTATATACAGCGAGCCGCCGCCCCCTCCTCACAACAAATCCCCACCAACATCGGCGACTTGCAAATCAGTAAATCACTCGGCGAGTCGACAGGCGCCGCGGATCAGACGGACCTACCCGAATTCGCGGGCCGGCGGTGGACTGAAGCCGCGCACCACGAAAAGCATGGGCCTTCCGCTCGACCATCGCATTCGCACCCATGAGGCGGAGGAGGCGCACACCGGCGAGGAGGGTGCACTGAAGAGGAAGGCGCCGGCGACCGGTGTCGAGGGGTCTGCCGCGAAAAGGAAGGAAGAGGACGGCCGCACCAAGCGAGAGGTGGAGCAAGCGACGGAGGTGCAGGTGGACTCCAACCTTCCTGCGATGGACGACGATCCATTGGATTGGGAAGGGGTGGAGGACATGGACTTGGATGTGTTGGTGGAAAAGCTGCGAGCAGATTACATTGCTCATGTAAAGCACATGTTTCCTCACCTTCACCCTGGGACTACAGTAGCCCGAACCCCGTGATGATCAGGATGCGAGAAGGGTGAAGAGCTTGGTGCAGTTGATGATGGGACTCCGCCGCCGGTATCTACCTGAGATGAGAGGAGATTCGACTGTGCTATGTTCTATGTTCAGCCTATCCATCTGGGAGGCTAACCGAGGCTAATAGTATATTAGTGTGCGAAATTTTATGAAAGTAGATTTGTATCTATACTACTACTAGCATAACGCCCGTGCGTTGTCACGGGCTCTTCAAAATTTATAATCAGTATCTTTCATTTATCATCCCCTCATATTGGGTGATTATGGGTGCTCTAATTAGAAACACAACAATCAAATATTAGGAAATTTCACCGAACGAACAACAACGAATAATACGATATCTATCAAACGAATAAAATGAGGTCATATTTTTGGTCCGTCATGCACTTCTGTTGAAAAGTGCCTATCCCTTTTAGAATCAACCCACTGTTTGCTCGCACGAGGAGCCAGCCGTCCAAGCTGGGCGAGGGAGCCAACGGCGGCCTGCAGCGCTGCCGGCTCGACTCCTTGCAGTAGGCGATCGCGCTCGCGACGGCCTCCTCCCTCGCTCGGGCGGTGCCGTCCTCGCCGGCGGCGACCCTCCTGTCCGGCTTCGTCGCCCGGCCCTTCCGTCTCCCGCGCCCGTCTGGCCGCTCGTCCGCAGCACGAGGAGCTGCCCTGCTCAACGCTCGAAGCGCCGTCCGTGGTCGCTGCCGTCGCCACGGCCGGCGCCATCGCCGCCCACACGGCGCACGGGAACATCCACGCCATGACGACCTGGAAGAAATGCATGGTGATCAGGAGCACTGGGGTTTGCTTGCAGGCCCTTGTGCACGTAGTACGTCCTTGTATATATATACACGTCGCGATTGCGATCGCGTTCGCCTCCGACTCTGGCGGTGGTTGCAGGGGGGGCACGGCGGCGTCTGCGGGCGCGTGATTTCCGAAATCCGAGATGCCACAGCGAGATTGCCAAAATCCTGTGGCTAATCTATGGAATACTCCGGCGGTTCCTTCCATATACGGAGGGAGTACTAATTACTGCACGGTTTAATTACTCGATCACTGATTTATCGGATGAGCTAGTAATGCGGACGGATCGCTGATTTATTACCATATTCGATATTTCCCGAGTTATGGCCTTACCATACGGATCTCTTTCCTACCTTAGCCAAATCAACGGATCTCTTTCATTAATGCAATTTGTTTTAGGAAACAAATAATAGATTCTTTCCTACCTTAGCCAAATCAACGGATCTCTCCCATTAATGCAATTTGCTTTAGGAAACAAATAATAGATTCTTTCCTACCTTAGCCAAATCAACGGATCTCTCCCATTAATGCAATTTGCCTTAGGAAACAAATAATAGATTCTTTCCTACCTTAGCCAAATCCCGGTTCACTGGGCACGTTTCGGTGGGTGGGCGTGGGGGTGGGGGTAATTTGATGGAAAAAACCGGTTGAAAAAAAACCGGTTGAAAATAAACCGGTTGAAAGTGGGGGACTATTCAACCAATTGGTCCATTAGGAGTAGAGATTAAACAAGCAAACATATTCATCACTAAACGCACCTTCATAACGTACCCACAACAATCCGGACCAACGAGAGCCACACGATTGAATCCACTCATTTTAATCTAACCCTTAAAATAACAACTAGCCCTTATTAAATGTGCGTTTATCAATTTCTTTGGCGGACGAAAACTCTGTCGCCCGCATCCGCGCGATCGGAGGTAACGAACCCGCTATCTGCCTTCCCACGATCCCTTAATTATGGAAAGGAATTAAGGATTTTCCTTATTTCTCTGATCCTCTATTATCTCTTTCTCCCAGACAAAAAGGAACATCTCACTCACCTGCACAGCTCTCCCCAATCCCCACATATGCCCTCCCCGCTGCCCCTCTGCTCTTCGCCACCGCCCCACGCGACCACGACCTCCCTCTTCTCCCTCGCCCCGCTCTACCTCACCTGGCGCCCCCTCCTCTCCCCCAGCCCCGGCACGGCCTCCCGCTTCTAGACGCTCGCCTCGAAGAAGGCAGCCGCCTCCACCATTCCCGGGCCCGACGAGGGCATGGGGAGTGGGCTGCTCTTGGTGCTCGGCCGGGTGCTCACCGACGAGGAGTATCGCCGCGCGCGACCAGGTGCATCGCAAGGGCGTGGAGGCGGAGGGGTACGCCATCAATGGGATCTCGGTGGGCGGGCACGAGACCTGCGTAACTATGTCGTCCTTGAACGTCACGTTCAACATCGGCCGCGGCTCACTCTTTGCCATGCGCCAGGCCCACCTCGACCGCATCGCGAGTGATGTACAGGCTGCGTGGCACCTTCTTCGTCCCAAGCCCACCATGCCATTGACCAGTACGAGCTCAAGCACACCCTCATCCCAAAAGACGCTAACGAGTAGTGTGAATTCAGGAGAGATCTAAAGGTCAGGGCCTTCAAAACCTACCATGTCATACCCCGCTAGGTGCATAGACTTTATGTAGTTCTTGGAATTGTAAATTATATACTGAGTGTATGTTCCTGCTAGATTGCTATTTTCTTTGATTCTATAATTGAACATGGCATTGGTTTAAAACTTGCTATTCAGATGATTGCATGGGAAAATTGGGCATGGCATATCTGAATATTGAAAATTCATTACTGGAGCATTCTTAACTGATTGCATGTGAAAATTGCTACGGGGGAAATATTGCTTAAATAGTCTAAATGTTTTGTTGGCTGTTGCCCTTTTGGCCTATATCTTAGCATTTTTCCATCACATTCATGGTAAGATATAGACATGTTCTTCCTCTGTTTTGCTTATCTGTTTACATGCTTGCAGTACATAGTTAAATGACCAGAAATGGCAGTTTCAGAGAAAGAGGAACAAGAAGCTCTTCTGGGTCTGTGTTGCTGCACCTGTACTTGCTGTTGCGCCATCACGCCTGTATTTATCAGTTGGATATTGTAAAGCATTATGTGCACATACGAGTCCTTGTAGTCACGAATTTTCGGTTTCCTATTGTCCATAATAGAAAGTTGTTTTATGCTGGTCTGAATTAGTACTAATACATAATTTTGTAGTCCGCAGAACCAAAATCCATTAACCTCCCTTTTGCTGGTACTTATAATTTTATATTTTGCTATGCAGATGTAAGATTGGATTTATGGAAGAAAAATAAGATTCAAGAGGTGAACCAGTTCACTTTTTTTTCCTGCCTACACTCAAGATTTTGGTGAAGAAAATAAGATTCGAGAGGTGAAGCAGTTCACCTTTTTTCTGCCTACATGCCTAATCAGGTTACACAATATTTAATTTAGTAAATCATTCTGCACCAGCGTTGCTGCAAATTAATGGCCAACCTCTTCGTCTTGATTTTTTAGAAGTTAACTCACTTCAGAAGGGGGCCAGGATTACCTTATATTCAGCATTGTTCACATATATTAGATTTTTTAATGATGAAAAAGTGTGACTATTGAAAAGCTATCCTTGAATCATGCTGGTTTGTGCGCTGCAATTTGCAACTGGAGAGGTTCGAACGTCTGGCCAGTTGGGCACCATCTATTTGTCTGAACCTGAAATTCATATGTCACTTTAGTTTTCACTAACACAGCTAGGCCAGCCCCCCCCCCCCCCCCCCCCCGTGGCGGATCAATCACATACCCACGTTACAGTAACTGCTAGCTATACTATATGGAGCAAATTTTTTGTCGTAGTCACCAGGCTGCGGATGGCGTTGCGGGGGTACATGCTCGCCAAGGTCTCCTGCCATATATGCTTGTGAGGAGGGATCCAGGGCTTGTTACTCTATGCAAGAACATGACCACTATGGTGTCTTGGTTTTAAAAATACAATTTGAGTGGCATCACAACATTTAGTGCATTTCTTCTCCAAGAATTCCCTTCTTTTTATCACATCATGTTTTTTATCTGTTATTTTTGACTTAATTTATTCTCTTGAGTGTTACAGAAGAGGTGTCTTTGCAGAGCTTAATAACAATTTATTTGGTTGGAGCACACTGATACTGCATTGAAAATGATCGAGCATCCAACCAGGTAAGCAGTTCTACGTCGTGCCATGTTGTTATCAGAGTATTTGTCGTGCCATGTTGTTATCAAAGTATTTGACGCCATTTATTACCTTAATCCCATTATATGACAGTCTTACTTTTTGGTCATGAAACGAGAGATTGCAGTGCTTATACATGATATTTTGCAGGCCTTGCAATTTTTATTGACATGATTTATGAGTCGGTTATAGGTAGTTGCAATTTTCACTGACATATTCTAAAGACATTTGGATTGCACTCTTGCTGCCTCTTGATTTTATATGTTTAGAATAATGTCCACCCATCATCTTAAAGCAAGTTTTCTGGTGTTAAATTAATCCCAAATAAATGTCACCAATGTGTAAAACAAAACAATCTGATTATCTTCTTCTAAGTTTCTTTTGATTATGATTGTTATCCCCATTTCTAAACTTTTGACACTCTGCCCTATTACATGTACAGTGGAAAACTTCTCTTTTTGATTGAATCGATCTAAAGAAGCATAAGAATGTACAGGAACTGGTGGTCCACCTTGCTGCTACAAATGGACAGCCTGATTTTATACATGTGTTTGACTAGATGATATATGATGATTTGAACATTGCACCGGTAGGGTTTCAGCAACACTATGTATGATCTAAACAATGCCTGAAAATATTTATTGGGGCATTTGTTTCAAACAAATTTGTTGAAAGATATTCCTAATATTTTAGTGCGTGGGATATATACTGTTTAATATTGTGTGCTCGATTGTTATTGTAGTTAACAAATATAAGTTTTAGAAAATGTACATCAAATAATATAGTACTCCTCTGCTTAAAATATAAGTCAATTTTTGGTCTAGATTAAGCCCAAAAAATATTCTACAGTACATTTTAAGATAGGAGTAGTTATTAACATTTATAAATGTTATTAACATTTATATTTGTCAAGACGTGCGTTGCACGTGCATTTTTACTAGTTATACAAGAAGTTTGAACTAAATGTTTATAATTTCCTATATATCTACCATTTGCTTAATTTCATCCACCAACGATTGGATTTTGTAGTTCGTCACCACTTGGAAGGCTTACCCACAATCACGAGTTTGTACTGTTTCTTGTGTGATCGTTCAGTTTTTTTTGGCAGCATTAGAAGCAGTACAAAACCTCGCATGCTTAAAAATACATATTAGCAAAATGCCAGTCGACTGACTTTCAAATTAGGGTCAGTCGATTTTGAGAGTTTGTCGGAGTGAGGCAGTGAGCTAGATGGAAGGAAGGAGAGGGGGCTCGCCGGAGAGCTGCCCCATTATCTATCTTGGGGATTAGGGTGTGGGCGGTGGTGGGGGCTTGCCTGAGAAAAAAAACGGGCGCGAGCAGGGCTAGAGGGATGGCCGGGGGCGGCTGCAAGACTGGCGGTGGGAAGTGGTTCCGGGGAGGGGGCCGTCGAGGCTGCGCGGGAGCGCCGCCGGCCGTTGGTGGCGGTCGAAGGTGGTTTGGCCAGCGGCCTGTGCGGCGGTATGGGGAAGAAGAAGGGCTGCCCACCGTTTGATCTGCATCCAACGGACAAAAAGATCGACTGGCTCAAATTTAAAAACCAGGCAACTAGGGTGTAGTGATTCCCTTAAAAATATACCAGAAAACGGCATCAGATATTCAAATATCTTAACTCCATTATGTCTGCAGAAATATTCTTAAGGATATTGCAGGATGCCGTGGAAGACAATACAATACACCAATCGGTTAGTTCCTGGCTTGGGTGTTGCATGGCACTCCCCTTTTCCTAATATTGTTTGTTTCCAAAATTTAGTGCTTTTGCTAGAGCTATGGATGGATTTAACGGATGATAGCTACCGGCTGATGTGCCAGGAAAAATCAGGGGAGACGAGAGATTAGAGCATCTCCACTAGTGCCCCCAAGAAGTCTCCCCAAGCCACTTTTTGGGCGCCGACGGGTAAAAATCGCCCCAGTCGGGCCCCCAACTCGTAGTTTTTCGCCGGTAGAAGCAAAAATTCCCGCCGGCGACCGCATACGACACCGGGAGCTCCTATAGGACGCTCTTTGCGTCAAATTGTCGTCCCGACGCACAGGGAGGCATCGTGGCTGGGCCGGCCCATAGAGCTGTATCGCTGGAACGAAAAGAAAGCAAAAAAGAGAATCAGGCGCGATGGAAGGAATCGAACCAGCAACCATCAGCTTGCACATGCGTCGTCCCAACCACTCCAGCTGTCTACCATTGGTTGTACCAAACCAACGCGCAACTTAAATAACCGAGCACAACCGACCAACCAGACATGTCTACTGTATCAAACCGAAATTAGTTACTCTACTGAACATCTTTAAAAATGCACATTTCTTCTGAATGTTTATATTTTGAAAAAGTGCGAAGATTTTTTAAATATCTGAAAAAATTGTAGACAGGAACATCTTTTCACATATGCAATTTTTTTTGAAAACTGCAGGAAATGTTTAAAAACATGAACCATTTTTTGAAGCTGTATACAATTTATGAAATACCGAACAAAATTTGAAACTGCGAATATTTTTTGAATTTTTGAACAAATATTTGAAAATGCAACATTTGATGAAATTACAAAAATATGAAACCGCGAACATTTTTTGAATTTGTAAACAAATATTTGAAAATGGAACTTTATGAAATATCTAACAAAAAATTTGAAACCACGAACATTTTTTTGATATACCCATACACTTTTTCAAACGTGAACATTTTTTGAATTTCGGACCAAATTTTGCAACTGCGAACATTTTTTACAATTCCAGAGGTATATTTGAGATAAGAACTTTTTCTAAATTTGTGAACAAATTTTCAAATACATGAACTTTTTTGAAATTCTGGTACATTTGTTGAATTGAGGAACATATTTTGTAAAGCAGAACATATTTAAAAATCTGAAAAAGAATTAAAAAATACAAATATCAACACGAAAAAGGAAAAAAGGTGAAAATAAAAAATGAAACGAAAGAAAAAAGGAAGTAAAAGACAGGAACATTTTTTCGTATATGCGAACAAAAATTTGAAACTGCGGAAAATGTTTTTGAAAAACCTGAACCATTTTTTGAAGTTGTGAGTAAATTATGAAATTCTGAACAAAATTTGAAACCGTGAACATTTTTTTTGAATTTTTGAATAAATATTTGAAAATGTAACATCTGATGAAATTACGAAATTATGAAACCACGAACGACGGACCCACGAAACCTTAAACTCCTCAAACGATCTCAGCATCGTTTTGATCTCTTCCACCAACGGACCAGCCGCCGAAAGCTCCTTTCCTTTAGCTTGCAGCATGTGCACCACCCCCTTGGCATCTAGCTCCACGTGAACTCGCTGCACATTCAAATCTCCCGCCACCTCGAGAGCACGCCTGCAAGCCAGAAGTTCTGCTACTTCAAGGTCAGTAACGCCCGAGAACAAGTGACAAGCTCCTGCTCTAAACGCTCCAGAATGATCCCTGAGCACCACCCCTCCTCCGGCGTTGCCAGCCACTTTTGCAATCGCTCCATCTGCGTTGGCCTTGGTCCATCCCTCCTCCGGCGGTTCCCATAGCTGTGTTTCCCGAGTGATCCTCATAGGCAAAGTCCTGGGATTTGCCAGCCTCCACTCTGTGATATGCGTCATCACAGAGCCCAATATTTCATGTGGCTCCTTCATTTGCTTGCCATCGTGCGTCTCATTCCTTGCTATCCACAGATCATATAGCGCTTGCACCATCACCTGTCTCGCGTCATCCGTGGCCTCCGCTAGCCACTCCAATAGCCAGCGCACCACTTCTCCCTGGGAGATTAACTGCCATGGGGGGATCGCCACCATATCTCCCATCTCCGAGCGAAGTAGCTGCCAAAAAAGAACCGAGTGCTGACATGACCAGAACCGGTGAATGATGGTTTCTTCACGCCCACAGACTGCGCAAAAAACGCCCGGTTTAATCCTCCTCCGATGAAGCTCCGATCCAACCGCCAGGCCGTTTGAGATCAATCTCCATAGGTGAATCTTAGCCTTCCCCAGTGCATTAGTATCCCAAAGAGCCATGTACCCCTTATGTTTATTGACTGAGCTAGAAGGTTCCGGTCGTCCGGTCCTTGCTCTCATCATGGCCATTCTCAAATGATATGCTGAACGCACCGAAAATACACCGTTCTTTGTGTAATTCCAAGCTTGATAGTCCACTGCTCCAAGCCCTCCCGCCACAATTTGAAAGATATCCTTTGCATCTTCCGGAGAGAACATGTCCAGTACCCGCTGCCTGTTCCAAGTTTTGCCATCTGCCTCCAGGAGATCGGCCACCTTAGTCACCCCCTGCATATATACCTGTCCAAGTGGCTTCATGGAACCATTCCTCGGGATCCAGTTACTGTGGTGTATGTTGACACGAGCACCATCACCAATGCGCCACACGAGTCCTTCTCTAAGGAGGTCCCGGCCATGCAGAATGCTCCTGTATGTATATGAGACTGAAGAAGGGCACGTTGCACTCATGATGGACCCCCCCTGAACGTAGCGCGCTTTGAGCACCCTTGCAACCAGGGACCCCGGGTTTTGCAGAAGGCGCCAAGCTTGTTTCACAAGCAAAGCCTGATTAAATGCAACTGGATCACGAAAACCCATTCCTCCGTCTCTTTTGGACGTGCACATCTTCTGCCAAGAAATCCAGTGTACCTTACGCTCACCATCCTTTGCCCCCCCACCAGAATTTTGAAGAGATAGAGTTCAGGTTCTGGCACGTCTTCTTTGTGAGGTGGAAACAACTCATGATGAAAGTAGGCACGGATTGGAGTCCAGATTTGATGAGAACCTCCCTTGCCTTCTTAGACAGGCCCAAGCCCTTCCAACCGCTACATTTGCCCTTTGAGCTCTCGGTGACATACTGAAAAGTTCCCTCCTTGGATCTTCCAACCAGTGTTGGGAGACCGAGGTACCTCTCACTAAGAGCCTCTGAAGACACACCCAAAGTCGATTTGAGCTCCTCTTTTGTGGTGTCTAGACATCCCTTGCCAAAGAAAATAGACGACTTCTGCATGTTTACCTTTTGGCCAGAAGCGGCCTCATATGTTGCTAAAATTTCCTTAAGCGTTTGTAGATATTCTGTACGCCCCTCTAGAAACACGATGCTGTCATCGGCAAAGAGAAGATGTGTGATGTGGGGGCCAGTGCCTCCAAACGAAACACCCTTCATCCTGTTTTCAGACTGTGCTCTCCTCAGAAGCGCCGAAAAACCCTCAACACAAAATAAGAACAAGTATGGCGATAGCGGGTCTCCCTGCCTGAGCCCTCGGGATGGAAAAAATCGCCTAGAACAGGCCCCGTTCAGTTTCACCGAAAAACTAGCAGTAGTCACACAACGCATAATCCTCGTTATCCATGGCATAGCAAATCCAAACCTCTCTAACATGAGCTGCAGAAAGTTCCACTCCACTCGATCATAGGCCTTCATCATATCCAATTTGACTGCACATAAAGGTTTCTTCCTCTTCCTATTTCGAATGGCATGTACACATTCATAGGCCACTAACACATTATCCGTGATCAGGCGACCTGGCACAAAAGCACTCTGCTCCTCTGAGATAAGAACTGGCAATATACCTTTTAATCTGTTGGAAAGGACCTTTGTTGCAATCTTGTACAACACATTACATAAACTGATCGGTCGAAACTGGGATAGCAATTCCGGAGAGTGAACCTTAGGTATCATAACAATCACCGTATCATTAAAGCCCTCCGGGGTTGCTACACCCTCCAAAAAATCATGAACCGCCCTGCATATATCATCCCGAAGAAGCGACCAGTGTCGCTGATAGAAGAGCGCCGGGAGCCCGTCCGGCCCTGGAGATTTAGTTGGACCCATCTGAAATAGAGCCGTCTCTATTTCATTGTCCGTAATCGGTGCGATCAAAGCTGTATTCATCTCCTCCGTAACCGCCCCCTGAATATGTTGCAGCACCTCCTCCGCGCCTGCCGAGCCCTCCGAAGTGAACAAGTGTTCATAGAATGTCGCGGCCATTGCTCTCATCTCTTCATCCACCGTACATCTTGTTCCATCATCCCTCCTCAAAGCCTTGATCGTATTCTTCCTCTTTCGGTGCGAGGCCCGATTCTGGAAATATTTAGTGTTTTTACCGCCCGCTTTGAGCCAGTCCACCCGTGAGCACTGCCTGTACATGACTTCTTCTCTTTCATACACCTCTCGCAGCTGCTCCTCCAACTCCCTAACCTCATAATGAAGTCCAGAAACCAGCGCTCGCTCCTTTGCCTCCAAAAGTTGAGCTTTCAACTGTTTAATTTTCCTCTTGATCGACCCAAACACTTCTCTTGCCCACCGCTGGATAGAACCTGACATTCTTCCCAGTCTCTCCCAGACCGCCGTCAGACCCTCCTCTCCTGTACAAGATGCTTCCCAAGCCTCCTCGATCATCGCCTCGTACTGGTCATGACGGAGCCATGCTTCTTCAAATCTGAACGGCCTGTCCCCCACGCCGGTGCGAACTGGAGCCGTCTCCATAATCCGCACCAAAAGGGCCTGGTGGTCCGACTCTTCACAAAGAAGATGCTCCACCGATGTCTCCGGAAACATCTCAAGGAAACCATCGTTGCTAGTAGCCCAGTCCAACCGCACCTGGATATTGTCAAGACCATCTCTTTTGTTATCCCAAGTATAGGGGTAGCCTGAAAAACCAAGATCTGCGATGCCACACTCTGAAAGGCAATCTCGAAAATCCTCCATCTGATTAAAGCATCTCGGATTTCCCCCTACTTGATCCGTGCGGAAGAGGGCCTCGTTGAAATCACCAACGCAAAGCCAAGGTAGGTTGTCCTGGGCACGGAGGTACCGGATAGCATCCCATGACTTTTTACGAAGTTCTATTTTAGGCTCCCCATAGAATCCAGTGATCCTATGGGTCTTTCCTTCCCACTCCACCTCTGCATCGATGAAGTACTGGCTCCACGGCCTCATCTTGACCTGCAAATGATCCCTCCACCACAAAGCTAAACCCCCACTCCTCCCTTTGCATCCCACCGCAACACCGCTAGTAAAACCCAAACTCCACTTCAACCGCTCCATCGCTCTCGCTGATTTTTTTGTTTCCGAAAGAAAAACCACCGCTGGGTTGTGAGATCGAATAAGATCCCGTAATTCACCAACTGTCGAGTCCAACCCCAGTCCTCGACAGTTCCAAGCTAGGAGATTCATTGCGCTCGGCGGCCCTGAGCCCCAGGGTCCGCCGCTTCATCAGTACTGTCTTGGATGCGATCAAACACTGAGGCAGTTTTCTGCCGTGTTTCGCGAATGAACTCATCCTCCCCACTCCTCACTTCAGCATCTCCTTTCACCCTCCACACTTGCCTCTGACCCCTCTTCCTACTCCCACCGTCCCTCCCTCCAAGTGGCTCCGATTGGTAACGTTGGTGGTATCCTGATCTCTCCTGACGTACATAATAGCCACGTCGCCGATCTCGGGTAGCATGCATGTCGGGTCGCCCCAGTGGGTCAACCCGCCCCGCTTCTGCATGGCGCCCGTTAGAGCCCCCTCCCACGTAACTCCTGGAGTGCTCATTGCTTCTGTTTTGCACCATCGTCTCGCGACCCGCCTCCATCTGGCTTCCCAAAATAGGACCTGTGTGCTTCTCCATAAGTTTGCTTCTCAGGTCCTTCTCCCTTCTAGCTTCTAGGCTGTCCCGAAGATCATTCCCTTGCATCCCTCCAGTTTTGCCTCTCGCCCTATTTGGACTAGTTACCTCCACACCTCCTTGTTTGGAGCGATCGCCAGTGCGACCGTTCGAGGTGCGGGAGAATTCAGACTGCAAATTCCTCTTAGTAGGTATGTCTCTAGCTCTAGCTTGGCCATGATCATAATTTGCCGTCTCACCAGTGTGAGAGCTAGTCTGGCTGTTATTGTAGTTACTATATGATGCTCCTCCTTTCGATCCCTCCTTACCAGAGTTGTTCCTCCCTGGGGAGGCCCGTAGCCAGCCACCCCACTGCATTGACGAGTCAACCGGCGGCTCACAATCTCCCTCCTTATGAACCAGTCTTCCACACTCAAAACAAAAATGCGGGATTTTTTCATAGTAAAAGTCAAACCAAGTCTTATCCCTGTCATCTTTTTGCTTCTTCAAGTATATGCCTCTAACCAACGGTTCGAACACAGAAATCTTAGTCCGTACCCGGAAGAACTGACCCCTAGCAAATCCATCTTTATCCACATCCACACGTACTGTCTCTCCCAGCCAATCACCCAAAGCCTTACCAAAAGCTTCCGTCCTTCTGTCCGGTGGCAAGTCCGAGATCCTTACCCATACATCAATCTTATCAAAGATCATCTCGGACGGCCTTATGTTTCCTTCATACTTCTTCATCACCAGGACGCTAAAGTCAAACTTCCATGGGCCATTGTAGATGACGTGCCTGTAATCACCCTCAGAACCAAAGTGCACCTCGAAGATATTCGGCCCAATCTCTGCAAATTTTGCTTCTTTATGCAACCCCCAGGCCCTCGGCAGTGTCTTCTCAACTACTGACATTTTCATCGGACGGGGAGAGCAGACTTTACCTACAGCAGACCATCGGTAATCCTTACGGACATGCGGACTTGGATCTTCAAAAACGAAACCTTTCTCTTCCTTGTCCATAAGCACCATGCCGCCTAAACGTGCCGAGAGGCTCGCAGCTGGATCCGGCGTCTTGCACTCGGCCGGGGACCTGTTTGATCCCCCGCTCGCTGATCCTCCAACCTTTCGCGTCGGCGTAGCCGCCACAGCCGCCGGAGGGGTTGAAGTAGATCTGTTCGCCACCGCTGCAACCTTCTCACTCGTTTCTCCCGCCATGTGCGCCGCACCATAGCTCGGAGACTCAAGGCTGATCGCACCCCAGGGAGACGCCGTCGCCACCCCGAGCTTCACCAGATTCCAACCACCCCAGATCACCAAAACCCTAACCCTAGCGAGAGGGAGCGGTCGCCTCGACGATCGCCTCCTATCGCCTCATAGCGCTTCGTGACTTGGTGGACCCGTTCCGGACGACGCAGTCGAGTCCCGACAGTTCTAGGGTTCGTGTCCACCTTTATATACAGCGAGCCGCCGCCCCCTCCTCACAACAAATCCCCAGCCACATCGGCGACTTGCAATAGGCGAGGCGGATCAGACCTACCCACCCCAATTTGAGGGCCGGCGGTGGACTGAAGCCGCGCACCAAGAAAAGGATGGGCTTTCCGCTCGACCCTCGCACCCATGCCGAGGAGGAGCAAGCCGGCGATGAGAGTGCACTGAAGAGGAAGGCGCCGCCGACGAAGGAAGAGGGTGGCTGCACCAAGCGGGAGGCCAAGAAGCGACGGAGGTGCCGGTGTACTCGGACTTGACTGCGCCCGCCGACGATCCCTTGGACGGGGAGGAGGAGGAGGAGGACTTCGCTGTGTTCTACGAAAAGCTCCGAGCACGATACGCAGCTCGGATGAAGGATCTGTTTGGTCCTAACAGTCGAGGTGGGGTGTGGAGCGGGCTGCATGATCCCTATCCTACTGATGATCAGGACGGCGAGGAGGAGGAAGAGGAAGAGCTCGGCGCTGGGGATCATGGCACTCCGTCGCCGGTATCTACCTGAGACAGGGGATTTTTTTTTCGTTTTCTTTTTAGCTAGAGAGATGATGAGATTTAACTGTCATCGGTGTGCTAATTCATCCAGTTGTCAGCACGAACAAACCGGCCTCGCTTCGATCGTTCACTTGTTTTCTAGCCACACTAGATTCGGTTGCTATTATATAACTTCAGCTCTGGCCTTATCATGGATTTGTTGAGCACACAAGATATTATTCCCTACGTCCCATAATGTAAGAACCTTTTTTGACACTAGGGAATATTAACTAGTCAAACACGACGTATGCACAGTACAATCCCATTGTCCACGCCAGGTCAATAACCATGTCCACAAGTGTAGATCACAGAAAGGAACTCGAAGGGAAGATCATCTTCTTCTTTAACAAGAGACCATAATCTCAGCCTTGTTCCAAAAACAATCCATATCAAATGAAGTCTAAAAATCATATAGGGGATTAAATAAGATAGGGATGAGTATATTTTTTGTCCCCCAACTATTTTGAAAGTATAGAAATAGTCCCTCAATTTTAAAATCGGCAAACTGTGGTCCCTCAACTTATAAAACCGGGATAAGTTTAGTCCCTCATACTACCTTAAGTGGTTTTCGTCCGACGTGGACTCAATTTTGAACAGAAAATTGACACGTCATCCGGATTAGACTGCCACGTCACGAGCAGCGACCGCACTGTATGTTGTGTACATGCTCGTCCGTGCTGCTTGGCTTATGGGATGTTGGCTCTTGCCATGCTGACCGTCCCGGTTATGCGGCCGGCACCGGAAGGGGTGCAGGCGCCGTGGCGCTCGGGCTTGACGTACACAACAAAGTTGGCTTTGGATGCTCATGTGAAAAACCAGCTAGATGCCGAGCGTATGGACGACGAGCACTTGGACGACGTGCATGCTGAGCGCCTGAGTGGTCGAACACGTACGACCTGGTGTTCATGGCGTTCCCGTGCTCAATCGCCGAGGCCATGTGCCCATGTTAGAGGACGCCGAGCGCATGGACAACGCGTGCCGAGCGGTCGAACACGCACGGCCCGACGTCCATGGCGTTCCCGTGCTCGACGGCATGCGCGCACCCCTCGTCCGACAGGGCAGATGACGTGATGCCAGCGTCAAATTGGCTTGCATGGCTAGCTTGCACATGAGGAATCGATCAGCTTTGCTTGTTGTGTACGTGCGTGTCGAGGAAACAATAAGCTTTCTTGTTGTGTACGTGCGTGTCGAGGAATCGATCTTCTATACGTTGGTGTCGAGGCGAGCTCAGTCCTTCCTGCGTGTTTGTTGCTCTCGGCGAGATCGACAATGTAGTGTCTGTTGGATGGCCATGCGTCACCGCCGTCCTGCTATAGCTAGAAAAAACAGCTCTTCGACCTGTCAGATACCGCGACACATCAAACACCACTGGCATGTACAACTTGGACACACTGACCCATGTCGGGAGAGAGAAAGAGAGATCCAGACCTTTATGTGTGACGTGGCGCTGATGTGGCGAGGTCAAAGGTCAATACCAGGTCCATGTCAGCCCAAAACCACCTTGACTGGCTGGAGGGATGAAAAGTATCCGGTTTTACAAGTTAAGGGACTATGTTTGTCTGGTTTTGAAGTTGAGGGACCATTGTTATACTATTGGTAAAGTTGAGGGACCAAAAATATACTTATCCCAATAAGATAACATGATTGTCCAAACTCTAAAACTAATACTCCTACATAATGGCAATCAGGATTACACGAGATCTATGAGACTAAATCATAGTCAAACGACCAACAGAAGATCTCCACTAAAGATGATTGCATAACACCATTTGTTGGGGAAAGGTTCCCGCGTTACCTGAATTGGACGTCATCTAAGATTTTGTGGGGTACCAGCCCCGCAAGAGCATCCCACGCCAGAAGGGCGCAAACAAGGAGGGTTTACCAGGAGAGTGCGGTAGGAGTGTCCGACCCCTGCGATGATGCATGGAGCGTCGGGTGCTCAAACTCACACAAACAAGAGGTGGTACACCGGGCAGGACCGTGGCGTATTCCCAGAATATGCCCTTGTGAGATGATCGAGTTGCCCTCGAAGGTCTTAGTGCATCTAAGGGTGGCATAGTATAAAGGTTTGAGGGCCACCTCCATTTTTTTCCTGAAAAAGAGGAGTACCCCCTCAACTCTAAGGGGCCAAAGTTCGAATAAAGAGACAGCTCGTTTTCTTCGTTGCAACATCTATTTCCCCCCTGTTGCGTGCAAGGTCTCCTCATGTCGGGTCATCGGTGCGTGCGTGTGCGCTTCTCTGTCTCAAGTTTCTCGCGGCATCATGCGACTATCTTCATATCCGGGTGCGGGTGCCACAAGTTTCTTGTCTATAGGTTTGATGCTATGATAGTTCGTGCCGTCTGTGGGAATCTAGAGAACATGTGTGTGACTAGAGAGCTGACTATCACTGACCGACATGGCGGATGCTGAAGGATAGGAAGGAAAATTGACACCCATCTTGTGCACTCTCTTGGAGGACTACACGGGAAAACAAGGAGATGGCGCCAAAGAAGCAGAAGGTCATCAAGAGGAAGGCGACAACCAAGCTCACATCACCTACAAGGGCGCGACATGATGTTCAGCTCATGCTCAGACTCACACGACACCCGACACTCCATTGATGCATACGTCATTTTTTTTGCATTGATTGATGCATAAGTCATTGACTCAGAAAGACCTACACATGTCATCATCAACGCGGAAAGAAGTCGAAGCACTGAGGCAAAACGCCACTGACACAAGTGCGATGGCGGAAGAACTGCAAGCCCGCTAGGAAGAATCCCAAGCGGGCTCCATTCACCTAACCAAACCACTTTGCCTAAAAAAAAACTAACCAGACCCCTTACACACCTTGCAAAGGATATTCTTGTCATGTGGTTGCAAGTTTCAGCGATTGTTACGGGCGCATCTATTGCCGCCACCTTCACCATCTTGGTGCCCAGGGCGATTGTGGCGGGCAACATTGCTGGCGGGGGAGTGCTACTCTAGCTTTGTGCTATGCTGCTTCAGGTGCTGCTCGAAGATCAACTGGTGGGTGAAGAAGTCATTGAGGGGAATGACGCTAGTGCTGCTGAAGAGTTTTTGACTATTTGTGTGTATCGGGCCAATGCATAAATTGACCTTTTGCCAATGCGTTTTATCTCATATATCATTATATGAGTATGCTTTTTCGATAAAGGGCGTTTTTATTAACTCATAATGCAGCATCAAGTGGATACAAAGCATAATGAGCGACACTCGGCCTCTGCATAGCTAAGATGCACACATCCTTAACGAAGAGTCTAGCAAAGTATGTATAAAAAAACGACAAGTTGGCAACAATAAAGCCATATGAGTCCAAAACTATGCCAATGTCAACGGGGGAGGTGGACCGATCCGGAGATTATGTTGCCACCCATGTTGGGTAAAAACCTCCCTGGCCACCCGCTCCAACCGCATACACACCGCCTTGAACAGCGATTGACACTCCGTTTGCTATAGCGTAGACCACATACGAAGCTAGTGCGTACAACGGTAAATAACCTGCATAGAAGAAGAGGTTTTGCCATTAAAAACACAATCATTTCTACATAGCCAAAGCGACCATAATAAGGCAGACGCTCCCACCCGTATTAGCGCACCAAAAGTATTTGGTATTCCATCGAGCCAGTGACCATATACATTGGCAACACTTGTTGGTGGATACAAATTGGACGCTATTTGGATGACTGACCATATAGAACGTGCTTAGCTTATGAGTATGCTTAGCTTATGTATACTTGGCTTATTTCTCCATGGAAATATTTAATTAAACATTGTTTATCTTCTGCATCTATTTTGATCTTTGTAAAGCGCATCACTTAAATTGGTGATTTTCCTGTTCATGTAGATAACCAATTTCAGCAAATGCCTTTTCTTTGTTACCCTTAGCAGCAGTTTGTAGTATATATTATATACAGAAAGCTCGTTATGTTTGTCTATGTCTTATATCCATTCTTTGATGGCTGAACCTTTAGAATGGTCATGTTACTGACTTAACTTCTCTCTTTTTTAGGAACCTTTAGAGAAGTTGAGCCAAACAATAAAGTTTGGAATATTTCTAATTACTCCCTCCGTCCCATAATGTGTCAAAAACGCTCTTATATTATGGGACGGAGGGAGTACAAAACATTGCATCCAAAGTAAAGTTGATACCTTCGGGGATTCAGTTCTCTAAACCCGAGCAAATTGATTTATAATCAAAGATGGTGTCTGATGGTCCAATGTTGGTTCTGTTGCCAACTTGCTTTCAAATGGAGAGACAATCTCTTCACATCGTTAGAAAGTAGTAAAACACTCAAACATTATCAGTCGTAAGCTTCCAGCCTATAGAACCAGCTTGATTGATAAACTAATTTCAGAAGCTTGGGTACTTCTAATTAGTTTGAAGCACTCATACCGCCAAATATTTGTTAGCAGATTTATTAAAACCGAAGAAGAGAATTACTGCAGAAAGTTACTCATGTTGTTCAACAGCGGTGCAAAATTCTCGCCTCCACATTGAAATTGGTGGGAGGGGGGGGGGGGGGGGGGGGGGTTGAAAAGAAGCTCGAAGAGCAGTAGGTTGTAGTTGTTGCATCAATGATCACTGGCCGTTAGAATAGAACATGCTGGGGTAGACCCAGAGGCTCAGCAATTGCTGCAACATATTTCTTGTGAACATAAGGTCACGATTGGTAGATGGATCCTTCTCAAGATCAGGCTCATTACCCAACCAGCGTACACCCCAAGGCTGAGAGCCTTGAGTGTAATACAGGCAATTGCTTCTTCCTCCCCATCGTTCTGGGTTCATGCAAGAAAAAGGTGGGTCTCTCGTGTCAGCAGCAACGAAGAGTGCCCAATTGTTCAGCTTCTTCATCTCCATCCATTTTGCGGGACTGATTGACATGTCCAGGCGATGGAGTGTACAGAAGGCTGATCTCTGAAATGGAAACCTGAGATCATAACAACCCATCAGAAGCATATCACGGCAAACCACTAGCCATGGTTTTAAACACATGCGTGGGGTCTTGCCGTGGCACCACTCGACTGGTAGGTCCCGCAGGACAAGCTTTGGGGATAACTGCAGAGTGTAGATCTTCATATGATCATCCATGGCGATAAACTGACCATTCAATTCCACAATCTGCTTTATTCGTACATTGGAAATTTTTATTTCAGACCAAGAGTCACTTCCAACTTGCCAATCAAATAAGGAGGATTCAGCAATAACAAGGAGGTGTGAATTGGGTGATGCAAGTGGAGCAGTGAGAGTGCTACAATAGTACAACTCAGTCACACAAGGGAGACGTGGAGGTGAAACTTCTGCGCCACTGAACGCATCAACAACAAGACAATCTTTGTTGTGGAAGAAGATGAGGTGACCATAGGAAGAACCGGCATACCGGAACTCTAGCAAAATTTCTTCCCGAATCTGGCAGCGGCGGTTGGTCTTTGGGTTGGATGGATCAATGAATTTAAATGTATGTCGATTGCGAGAACCACTTATAGGAGTTTGGATGCCGAGCCTTTGTTGGATGAGGAGAGGAGGGCATAAGGTGCGGAAGACAGATTTGGATGGGTATGCGAAGAAGGCAACACGCCAAGAGCGGCAGGTGGCAGCAAAGGCGACAAGGTCAAGGGAGGAGTACAACATAGCAACGATTGAGTGCAGCAGGCAATCTGGGAGGTATGCCCAGCCTTGAAGGGTAGACATGTCGAGGTGTTTGGTGACAGAGGCGACAAGCGGTTTTCCGGGGATGTTCATGATGACAAACTCTCTGCAAAATATATTAAAAAATATAAAGGCGGGAAGATTAAAGAGAGGAGCCGGCGAAGAATTACAAAAAATAGGCATATAGTTTGCTAGAACTGAGCATACAGTGTTGTTTATATGTAATCAATAACCATGCATAGACTCTTCAAAAAAAAAAACATGCATAGAGAACCACATATGCCCTCATATATTAAGGAACCTGCTATCTCAGAAATCAAACAATTGCACCCAAAGCTGGGGTTTTCGATCTTAGTTTGGAGTCTGTATATCTATATCTTATACACCAAAAATGAGCGGAATCTAGTCATACCAGGTACCAGCCGAGTTCTTCTGACGGGAACCACTGCACGTACGATGTGTTTCCTGGTAGGTCTGGATTTGGAGACACATACGCACGAGAGGGGGAGAGGGATAGAGCGCATGCCGTGTGGAGGTGCAGATGCATGGTGCGTTCCTTCAAATGGAGGCCTGCTGCCGGCTTCGTTCCGCCCGGGTGGCTACTGGCTACAACAACAAGAACCGTACTGATGACTTCAAGAAAGCAGGTTTTGTTTTCTTTGGAGCAAACAAGGCCGGCGCTGGTGTGTCTCTCTCAGCGCTGGTTCCTATTCAGCGCCATAAGCGCCCGTTGTTACAGGCATTCCTGCTAACGGGCGCACACCCCACTTGTCACGTTGGTCCGGCCCAGTTTTAACTTTTTTTTCTCTTTCCAAACTCCAAAAATAATCTTGAGATGGATTTCGAACCCGACCGCGAGTTTAGACTAGAGCGACACAACCAATCAAACACTTCAGTGAGTTTGATTACATATATGTTTTCCAGCTTCTTCTTCTTCTTCTTCTTCTTCTTTTTCTTCTGCTTTTCCATTTTTCTTTCCCTTTTTTTTCTTTCTTTTCCAAATTCGTGAAACTTGTTTTCTTCATTTTTTTCTGCAAATCGACTTCGATAAACTTTTTTGAGAAATTCGGTGAACGTTTTTTCAAATTCGGTGAACCAATTTTCAAATTCGATGAACCATTTTCAAATTCGGTGAACTTTTTTAAAATTTAAAGACCTTTTTTTCAAATTTGATGAACTTTTTTCAAATTCGATGAACTTTTTTCAAAATGGATAAACTTTTTTTTTTCAAATTCAATGAACTAATTTTCAAGTTCGATGAACTTTTTTCTAGGAACAAGAGTATATACTGTTGTAAGCCGGGTTTTTTTCTAAGAAACGCAATCTATACTGTAGCAGTTTTTAGAATGAAAAAAAAATGATCAAGCGGGAGCCAGCGATGCAGCGAGCAGGGGCAGCCAGCGATGGAGCGAGCGGCGGCATCCAGCGATCGAGGGAACGATCGTGCGCTGCTGGGCCAGGCCGCGCCAAGGAGGAGCTCTCTCTCTCAGCCTGCTCTGTAGTAGTCTTTTGGAGTTGTTTGTGGGCCTTCTCTGGGCTAGTACGGGCCGTCTTGAGCAGAGATGGAAGGTGTAAGCTGTATATGATGAGCTGGACCAAACTGCCTCAAAAAAATGAGCTGGACCAAATAATTCCCAAAATGAAAATAATCTGGACTAAATGAAAGTATTATTACATTTCCTTATAAATACATTAGAATTCAAATTTGTTTCTCCACTTTTTTTATTACATTTCCCTCCTGGACCAAATGAAAGGATGGGTGGAAATGGGTACAAAGTACAAACTATCATATGAAGCATTTGGATTTATCTCACAAGGCCTGCAGATGGTCCGCCCCGCGTGAACTTTTTTTTTTTTGCGAGAAGGAACAGAGGTAACATCTCCACTACTATTAAACAAGAAAACATATTCATCGTTAAGTGCACACAGCCTAATGTACACATAACAACACAGATCAATTCCAACCTCACGATCAGGACACTTAAATTAATCTAACCGTTAAGATTATGCTAATCCTCAGCCGAGGCTGCATTTAGCAATTTGCTCTGGCGGACGAAAACTCTGCCGAACCAAACTTCCGCGCTCCCCGCATCCACCCAATACATCGCTTTCCCAATCCAAGGAATGTTTTGCCGCCGCTCCGTGCGCTTTGGCCCTGATTCAGCGCCGCCTCGCCGTCCGTGCGCCCACTGCGCGGTTGCCGCTTGCCACGCCTCACCCGTCGGGGTCGAGGGTTCGCCTGCAAGCATGATCGGTGGCACCAGCCGCCACGTCGACCTCTTACGGCGCTCCTCCAACCCCGACCTTCAGCGGTGCTCCTCTGGTACTCCACACCCTGACGCACCACCCACTTCTCCGTCCCCACGCCCCGATCCCCTTCGTCCTCCTCTTCCCAAGCCTCTGGCGTTCACCACATATCCTCTCCCCTTCTCTACAGCCCAGCCCATCCCCACACGGCGAGCCCCTACAGATCGAGGCGTCCATTGCGCTCCCTTGCGATGGTCGCCCGACGGTAACCCAGCTCCTCCCTTCCTCCTCTTCACCGTCACAGGGGGATGTCACATCCTTCCACCGCAAGGACGTCGTCGACGGAACGGCCCGGATGCTGATTCCGTTGCTGCCTGCGCCTGAAACCACGCGGACACCACTTCCTCGATGTGACCGGCGCCACACTCCACGCGAACGCCATATCTGGTAATCTGGTTATGCGTGTAGGTTTAACTGAAGTTCAGATGTCATTTTATTACTAAAAGGAGGCAGAAGGTAGTGAGAGCGAGGATGATGGGGATGAAGCGGAAGCGGAGGACGTGACTCCCAAGTTGTGCTTTACTAGCCACACAAACTTCAGCTCTCGCAGTTTGTCTCGGAGTTCCGTCGGACAAAATTCTCAGGGAAGCTCAGGACGGTTGCTTGGGCTCCAGGAAGAACTTCTGTTAACATGGGTGAGTGGATTGTGAGGTTAAATTTGTTCTTCTGATTTGGGGGATGGGATTGGGTTTAATTGATCCTAAAATCTAAAAAGTGGTCGGCCACCAACTAACAGAACCGAGCGGACGCTTCCTGGCCGCACGATCGCGCCCGGATCCGCCGGGGGCCACCTGGTCTGGATCGGCCGTGCACCGCGGTCGGGGGCGGTTTTGTCCATATCCGGACGTGGCCAGGCCCACCTGTAAGCGGTAGAGAGAGGGAGTAGTGGGGGTCGTGGGCGGCGGTTTCGAAATCTGTGCCTGAAATCCCTCACCCGCAGCGTGCTCTCTCCCCATTCCATCTTCGTCTTCCTCCTCGCCATCCTCTCCACCGAACGGGCGCGATACGGGGGAGTCGCGGCGGAGTGCTCAGGTCGGCGACGGCTTGCGGGTGGTTCTCTACGCGGGGGAATCGCTGCTGCTCCTCGCTGTCGGAGGTATGCTCGTCTGCGACTTCTACATGCTTCTCCTCCCTCTCCCTGTCTCGCGGAGCACGGATGGTGTCGAAATCTGAGGGGAATGCTCTCTAGGGTTCGGGAACGGCGCGAACTACCCCAGCTTATCCTCGATTTTGGTCATGTTGAGTTCCCTTCTCCTCTCTGGTAGCACGCACCCAACGGCGGTCGGGATCTACAAGGACGTGTAGTTCACGGCACGGGGTGGCTGACCAGGGTCAACGTGTAGTTGGCCAGGGTACGCGGTGGTCGTTAGGTAGCAGGGGATGCATGTCCACGGCGCCCGTCGCGCGATTTTAGGGCAATTTTGGCTATTTAGTTCATATTCCGTTCAATTTTACAGGGGTTTGAGATCTGTTCATGACTCTTAGTCATTCTGGAAGTTGTATTTTAGATGTGTGCAATGATGTATGCAATGCATTGGCTGATTTGTAGTTGGTGTTCAGAGATTTAGGTGGTTAGTTGCACAAAATTCTCCCCAGTTGGCTGCGTCCATATAGTACTTGGCTGTCCATATGCTCTGCAGTTCCAGCAGTTGTTTTGGTCAGTTGGCTCACTGTTTGTACTAGTTGGTTGTCTATACGATGTTCAGTTGCACAAGTTGCCTGCTCAGTTGGCTGCATCAATTTTACTAGTTGGATGTTCATATGTTATACACTTTGTGCTAGTTGCTCTGCTTAGTTGGCTTTGCTGTTTCTCCCTCCGCTGTGTGCAACTAGGGACTCTTGTTTGTGCAATTTAGCACCAATGCTTGTCAGTTTTTCAATATAGTCTACCCAATCCACCAGCCTTGTTGTGGCTGTGGTGGTTCACAAATTAGCACTGAATGGTTGCTAATTTTTCAATATAGTATGCCCAATTGTTTTGCTGGATTTTTTGCTTTGCATTTTTTGCTTGTTCCAGTTTGCACAAGTTATCTTACTGAGCTTGTTGCCTTTAGTTAACTATTTTCTGCCTTGTTATTACTTGTCACAGTTGGCAAGTAATACCTAGGCAGAAAATAGTTAGTTGGCTTATATGCTATCCAGTTTGCACAAGGTTTACTGCCTAGTTGGCTGCATCATTGTAGTAGTTGGTTGTCCACATGTTTTTTTGGTTTTTGCATTTTTGTGTCCTGCTTATGTGTAGATGTTTGTAGGTCAAAGCAACCTTCTATGATTTCCCTAGTTTGTTTCCGCATCTTCTAACTATGTTTTCTGTTGTTGTATTTCCTCCCGCAGGGCAAAAATGGTTATAATAGGAGGAGATGCGGATGGCAATGAAGAAGATGTATTTCTTTTTACTTTTTCTGTGTTTTTGAGTTGTTTTCAACTTATGCACGCATGCTAATGTCCGTTTTTTCATGTATTCTTTTTGGGTTGCTTAATCAGCGTTCTGGAAGTCAGTCGCTTCGCCGGAGGTCGAAGCGTCCTGCTAATCACCAGCCACGACCTGCGCGGAGTGTTGAGTAGGGAGATGATGTTGAGGTAAGTGGCATGCTGATGACACAAGCCCATTTTTCGGTTTTGTTTGGGTCATATAACATTTTTTATTTTTCCCCATGCTCATGTTTTTTTATTTTTTCTTAGGATGCTGAGCAGTTCCGTGTTGTAAAGCGGCCTAGACGTGCAGCAGTTGGAAAGGGAGTTGAGTCATCTTCTAGGGTAAGTAAATTTCTCGAATATAAGTGTTTCTCGCTTTTTTAGACGCTGATGAAATTATGCAGCAGTTCTCACCACCATTTTTGTTTTTAGTTTGTCAATAACAACATTGTAGTTGACATCTCTAGTCATCTTTGATCTAAATACAGTTGACATTAGTTGGCATCTTGTAGTAGACAACTTGGCTTCTTTATAGTTGACATCACTGGTCATTTTTTTGTGCAGGCAGCAGTTGCTGGAGGAGCTGTCGCATCTTCCGCAACAGATGCTGAGGTATGTGTTTTTGTGTGTGTTTACGAGCTATTGAACAGTTCCTAGCAAACCTTTTTTTAGTTGCTGTTATCTTGTTGCAATATCATTTCTTATTGTTGCACATTCGTTAGAACTTTTTGTAGTTGCCTGGTATCGTATATTTTCTTAGTTTTTTTTGAAGGTTGCACACTGGCAGTTTTTCAGTTGTCCTCATGATCTTTATTAGTTGCACAAATACATCATATTAGTTGGCATGATCCATTTTCTGAATATATAGCTTTTTCCAATACTGATCCAAATGATGATTGTCAGATTTTTTTCATTCTTATTTTTTCTCTTGTTTTTAATGTTTCCTTAATGTTTTTATATTCTCATCAACAGGCCAGCGGTGAAGGAGTTGAGGTGGCTGCAGGGGAAGATGTGGAGCGACCATCACAAGCGGGCAGGATAAGGGAATCACCAGCGCGGTTTGCAAATTTCAACGCCTCTCTAACCCCACCACAGAAGTCAGAGCTAGTTTCGAGGTTGTTCAGGGGGCTATTGAACTTGTCAGACACACTTCCAGCGGACCTCACTAAGTTCCTGGTGCAGTCCTACCAGCCACACACTACTAGGGAAAAGCCTATACACAGAATCTTACCAGCAGCACTCCTCAAAATACGACGCTACTGCTATTTAGCAGCAGCGCGTGATAGAAAAACGCGCTGCTGAAAGCAACATAGCAGTAGTGCGTCCACCACAAACCGCGCTACTACTCTAATTGCCATGACCTCGCCCCCCTCTAGTTATAGCAGTAGTGCCCTATAATGAACCGCGCTACTGCTATGGAAGTTAGCAGCAGCGCGCTTAGTAGAAAATCGCTACTGCTAAGATCAGCCCACAAGTTTAGTCCCACCTCGCTCCGTGAACAGGGTGTTTACCACCTTAAATATGTTATTTCTGAAACTATCGCAACTAGTTGGTCTTCACTGAACTCTATATGTAAAATTTGTGGCTGCAATATGAGTCCTCTCCGGTTCCTACCGGAGAGGACTCATATTGACAATTCAGATTGTACACAAAAAGATCATTGATGGCCAATGTATTTTTGCATTGACGTATATTTTTTCTATAGTTACACTTAGCAGTAGCGATTTATATGAAAAGCACTGCTGCTATTCAGATTAGCTGTAGCGCGTTTTGGCGAATGCGCTACAACTATCCCTACCTTATCCCCACGCGCACGACCTCTCCCTCACTCACACTCTCACTCTCGCCCGCGTGCCGATAACCGTCATCGTGCATTGCCGCCGCCGCCTTCGTCCGTCCGCCGCCGAGGTACTCCCCTCCTTCCGTCCCTCCTCCCTCCTCCTTGCACATCCTCCCTCCGCCTGCGGCCGCCCCTCCCTCCTCCGCCGCCGCCCTCCTCCCTCCGCCTACGGCCGCCCCTCCTCCCTCCTCCGCCGGCAGCCCTCCTCCCACCGCCCTCGACCTCGCCGCCCCTAGCTACCTCTCCGTCGCCCCCACCCCCTGCCACTAGTTAGTACAAGATTTAGTAGCAGTAGATGTTAATTTAGGGTTCATAGCTAGTACTAGATGTTGCTCAGTTAGTACTAGATTTTTAGTAGTAGTAGATGTTAATTACTAGTAGTGATGGTACTAGTTAACTAGGGCAATATTATTAATAGTAGTTGTAGTTGAACTACTTTAGGTGTAGTTGAACTAGTTAAGTAAGTAATGTATTTTTAGTAAGATAATTAATATAACTAGTTGAATTACTTTCTTTTTAGAAAGAACTAGTTTTTTTTCTATTTATAGTAAGTTTATATTTAGTAAGAACTAGTTGAATTAATAAAACTAGTTGAACATGTCATATTTGTTGTTATTTTTTAGTTTAAGCAATTATTCGGGATGTATTAGTGATAACTTATACGGTTTCAGGTGACCACGGTCGTCCCCGTCATCGACCCCCTCCGACATCCCCGCCGTCGTCCCAGTCACCGACCCCCTCCGACATCGAGGTGAGACCATCCAAATATCCTTGTATATCTTGTGTTGTTGCTCAAAAAGGATATGTGGTTGCCCAAGTGGCCGTTCATGTTCAGTTTACATCTCCGAGTGGCCTATGTTTTGCCGGAGTGTTGATTAATTTCCGTTCCGGCAAATTTCAGGCGCTCGATATGTCCTTTTTTAGCAAAGGTCATGCCGGATTTTTTTGTGAATTCTGGCATGACTTGTGCTAGAATATGTACAAGTTTAATCTTTGAATTATGAACGTAGGAAATGTCGTCCTCAGACGACGACAGTCTCCCGGGGGAGTGCAGCTGGTGCCATGATGATCGAGGTATGTGCGACAGGTTCGTTGAGCTGGACGAAGATCGGCGCTTCAGCATTAAGCTCGAGGTGACCTTCGATTGTGAAACGGTACGCAACAACAACAAGTGTTTTTTCGTAATTAAGCATGACTTCAACTATTTCAACGTCTAATTTTCATATTTTACAATTCGACTAGCTTATCCCATGCCATGCAAGATGCTATGTCTTGGAGAGGATGGGTTTTGAAGAACATGAAAATTTTGAAACAAAGAAAATACACCTAAGGACCCATCATGCTATGAATTTTGAAGTAAATCTGTGCAATGCTCAGAGCGTAACTCATTTTGGTTGCCAAAATTGGGAAGCACTTTGCAAAATGTATGGTTTTTATGAGGGTATGATTGTCACCATGGATCTTGGTGATCCTGACATCGAGCAAGACAATATGGACATTTGGGTCCTTGTTGATACGCTTCCGATTGTACCGCTATGTGAGTTTCTCAAACATAGTTATTAACTAATTTATATTGTTTATTTCAAAATAGTTGATAGCTTATTTCCATTGACAGCTTATTTTGATTCTTCAAAGACTGCGCGAAAGATGGTAGATAAAACCCACTACACCGATGGCACCGAATTAACGTATAAGGAGAAAAATCATCTGATCGCATTTTGTACTCTTCTTGAGAATTACAATAACTATTATCGAACTCCTCCAAATTATGGTGAATACGTGCCACTAGTGCATGTGTTGAACCACGATAACTTCTCTGGAGATACCCTGGTAAGATTTTTTACTATTACAACATCCGTGCATCTTTTGCATACTATGAAGTTATTATTATGTTTTTCAACAGAAACTCCCGATGGATTGTGTGCCTCATCTGATGTCTCTGAATGGTCGCCTCTCAGTTCTGAACATACTGCCAGGTAAATCTAGGGAGCTCACCTGTGCATATCGGATTTCTAAAACTGGTGAACACATGATCATCAAAGAATGGAAGAAATGTATGGACATTCGCAAGGAGGTTCTTGGAAGTAACATTCAGCGAAAGGCAAGAATTGGAGACAGGCTAATCTCCATTCTCCATAATGGAGAGTCAGGGGCTATCTTGTTTTTTGCTACTTTACCTTAGAAAATGTAGTGGGTCTTAATGAATGCAGTAGGTCCTATGAGGTACAATATGTTTATTATGTGGTAATGTGTTAGAGTTGATAATGAGGAGTACTTGTGATTACGACTAGTGACCAATTTGCTATGTGATGTCATTGATGAAAACTATGATCTTGAGGAGGTGTTATATGACAATGATGTATTATGATGATAAGTTGTTAATGATATGATGATGATGATGATATTATTATATCATTGGGTGAAAGAACCGCGGATTAGTTTCAAGTGGATGGAGATCCACTTGAAACTAGTCCACGGTTCTTTCACCCCGTGATGTAATAACTCATTATGATGCAAAAACAGTATCTAAATTCCTGTTGTATGAAAACTTGTGTAAAGGTGTATGAATACAACATGAAATAAAATACTAAATAATAGTAGTAGCACGGGAGAGGAGAAGAGCTGCTACTAATTACCAGTAGCGCTGTTCTGAAGAAGCGCTACTACTAAGTCAATTTAGCAGTAGCGTGGGTCTAGGCGTGCTATTGCTAAGCTTTAGTTGTAGCGCCTTATCAGTAGCGCTCCTGCTCGCGCTACTGATAGGCCTAAACCCCGCGCTGCTGCTAGGCTTTTCCCTAGTAGTGACAGACCTCTAAAATGGTTTTCCCAGGAAGGGGAAGGATCCGTGTCGATGCTGACAGTGTTCAAAGGGTATTTGATCTTCCTAACAGGGGTCTAAAAGTCTGTTACAAAGTTGACAAGGATACAACTAGGAGATTCAGAGAGACCTTCAACATAACTGGAACTTCTCATCCCCAGATCAGTACATGGACCAAGATGATTAAGGATATGGGCGGAAGAACGGATGACACATTCTTTATGGCCTGGTTTGCAGTTGCCTTCAACACTTTCTTAGCACCAACCACGGCCTTGAAGCTCAGCCCAAAGTGCTACGAACTCGTGCTAGATCATGAAAACCTCAAGAACACAAACATCTGCCTTTTTGTAGCAGAACACATTAACGAAGCTTTTCGGAACATGGACCAGGAGAAGCAAACTGTCTGCTGCTGCTTGTATCACTTGATGGTTAGTAAAAACGACCACTTCCATCTGTTCTTGTTCTTTTTTGTGCAGTTATAGTTTGCTGAAATACTCATAATAATAACTGAATTTAGCTTTTCTTTTTGTTGAGTCTGGTGAAGATACTATACCTTGATGCGCTTGTCCATGACATCCCAATAAGCAACTGCGCGATACGATCGAATGCATGGGATAGTACTCTAATTGCCAAGGTGATCAAGAAGGATACCATCTCTCCTGGTGTGTTCGGCAAATTACAAGTGAGTTCTCTTTGTTTTTTTCCAACAGTTTCTTCTTTTTATGTTCTTTTGATGTTTGGTAACATTTTTTGGAAATTGCACAAAAACTGTCATCAGTTGGCACAACAATGCATGTAGTTGCACAACTTGTAGCTTTAATTTTGGCATCTGCACACATGTTCATTTTAAATTGGCACACCATCTTTTTTAAGCTGCACAGTTTTACTAATCTTGCTGCACAGATGTGTGGCATCAGTTGGTAGAAACTTTTTTTCAGGTGCCATGTGGGTTGCACAAATCTGTTTTGACAACCTTGTTCTTTTCTTTTTCTCCTTTTTTACATCAGCTTAAAGAGGAGTATAGAGGCACGGAGCAGACACCACTGTTTGGTGGAATTTTGCAAGCTGAAGCATTCGTGGCATCCAAGTTACCAATAACCTACAATCCGCAGGTTAGTGTTTTGCATACAGAAATTTGTACCACTTACCAACATTTTCTTTTGGCTGGGATGTATGTTCAGTTGGACATGTATAACTTTTGTAGTTGCGAAAATACAGGATTCACTTGGCTGTGATGTATGTTCAGTTGCACATATAAGCTTTTGTAGTTGCACATGTTCTTTTGGACAGTCAAAGTGTTCGTTTACAACCATTGTCATCAACTTGGCAGAATGCATGTTTTTAGTATGTGCCACACTGCATGTGTAGTTGGCTAGAATCATGTTTTTAGTTGGCCAGAAAGTGTGTATTAGTCGGTTTTTGCTTATCACATCATGGTCACTTACAGACATTTTACTCTTTTTTTCTAAATGAATCAGTACTGAATCTTTTTTTTGTGTTGATGCAGAAAAAGGCAAAGATTGCGAAAGTGGTCAATGACCTGTGCAAGGCTGTAACTGAACAGGTTGGCACCTTCATTGAAGCAGTTGCCAAGATCGATGATGAGGAACCGGATATTGATCCTTACGTGCAGCAGCCATCAATGCAAACCGGGGCGTCACGCCGTGCTCCAAAAAGAAAGAGATGGGGGTCAACTATACAAGAAGAAGAAGAGTTTGTTGAGGATGAGTCAGAAGAAGATGAGGAAATGGAAGCAGCGATAGATGTTGACGATGACGGGGACACATACGCGGATGAATCAGAGGAGGAAGACAAGGATGAGGATGACAATGAAGAAGATGCAGAGGAGGAGGAGGAGGAAGAGGAGGAGGAGGAGGAGGAGGAGGAGGAGGAGGAGGAGGAGGAAAAACAAGAAGAGGACAAAGGAGAGGAGCAGGAGGAGGAGGAGGAGGAGGAGGAAGATAGTGAGGCGGAGGAGGAGGAAGAAGAAGGTGAGGCCGAAGAGGGGGACGGGGACAAAGGTGCAGCAGTTGATGGCAGTGAGAGGGGAGAAGACAAAGGCGCAACAGTTGATGGCAGTGAGAGGGAAGAAGACGACGATGAAGAAGACGAAGACGGTTATGGTGATGATAAAGGGGGATCCAATGGAGGCAGCGACAACAACGATGATGATGATGATGACAACGCCCCTGGTTCTGGTGGTACAGGCGGCAACACATCCAAGAGGACTAGCACTTCTGGCACCCCTGCTAGCAGCAGCAATTCATTGAGTAGCAGGAGCACACTACAGATGTTAATCGACAAAACTTGCTGGAAAGACAAGGATTTGCCGAAGTCAAAGAAAAATGACGAAGCAGAGTCTCAGGGCAGCATTGATATGTTCAAGCTCTGCAACTTGAAGCCAGCTTTGCCAACCACCTTTCCTGTGCCAGATTTTGGCGACCAAGATATGTGTGAGAAGATCAACTTTGCCATTGACAATAGCCTGTTTATCAAGTGTTGCTGAAAAGAATCAAATTGACATGGAGGAAGCAAGAAAGGATCTTGACTGGGTTCATTCAAAGGAAAAATACAAGGAATATTTGAAGCAGCTTCCAGACCTAAGCTCCGACAAGAGCAAGGTAGCATCTATGGCAAACCCTCACGTGGTCCAGAAGCGTAAAGCAGTTTCAATCAAGAAGAATCTGCAGTTGCCTGAAAGCAAGGAGAAGATGGTGAGTGCAGATGCTGAAGTAAATATGGTCAAGGAAGCTGTGCTTCAAACTAATATGCCAACTGTAGTGAGCAGAGAGCCAACCACCATCACAGGAGTTCAACGGATCAAGGGGAAGACTCCCCTTTCAACAGTCCCACCAAAACCACCTAAGCAGCAAAAGATTGTCAAGTTTCCCAGGGGCACAAAGGGGGAACAGGCCACAAAAGGTTTGGGGTTCAGAGACGAGAGAGAACTGCGAGCCGCAGCCATTGATGCAGGGGTGCCAAGTTCTGCTAGGCTACTGCCAACTCAGACGAGAAAGATGCCAACTACAGATACCAGTGTGCCAACTGATGTGTCAGCTAGCAGCGTGGTCACAGTCAAAACCACCACATCTGCTTAGGAAGGCACCACTGCAACTGCAAGCCCTAAGGTGTCTACTCATAGAGATGCTTCAATGCCAAACACAAAAGGAGGTGATCCTACTACCAAATTGCCGTCCCCAAGAGCCAGCACACAGTAGCCAAGCAAGCCTGCATCACCAAGAGCTAACTCTCAGCAACCATTAACACAAGAGGAGGTGTTCAAGATTATAAGTAGGTGCAAGCCTCCAGGGCCGCCAACTACAACACTATCACGAACCAAGTCAGTGAACGATGCACCCGTGTTTGTGCCGCAAGGAGATGCCCTGGTCCTTGAACCCATACGATGCCCTGGTCCTTGAACCCATACGAAGATCAAAGTCTTATCATGGTGATGGGTTCTGCGATGCACCATCTTTTGACCTCGGCATAGATGGTCATGCTCCAGCACCTGCTCCAGCAGCAGAAACAACGGAAGACGGTGTGATTAGTATTGATGAGTGTGAGTTGGACCCAGCAGCTGTGAATGAAGGATGCGCTGCTGCTGATGCTGGCAAGGCAATAGCTCAAGAGCTAGATGTTGGATCACCAGAGAATTGCCATACCCCGATATGTGCACAACCAGAAACTGGCACGAGCAGTTCTCCGGGACCACCTATTGCACGAAGACAAAGGAGGGTAATAAGGCCCGCAGCATCTCAAAGGTCTCCATTCATTGACTACAACAAGAAGAAGTCTTTCAGCTCCAATGAGGCAGTGAACAAGCTTATAGCTGTCCTCTTGTGTTGGGTCAGGCATCACGAAGGAGCAAATGATGAAGCTACCAGGTAAACTAACTCCCCACAGCCTACATACATATCTTTTTCAGATGCACAAGACCAGCCACTTAGTTGCATAGAAAACATAGCATGTTGCACAGAACAGGGCTTTTAGTTGCACACTGTTCTGTTTTTCAATTTCATGCACATTTTTTTGCTGCTGTGACCCTTCGAGCTAACTTGACTTTTTATTGCTTTCAAAAAAAATTCAGCCCTGAGATAATCAGGTATGGTGATTTCTACATTTCTTTAAAGGAGTTAGTTGATTCGATGAAGCCGGTTCAATGGCTGTCAAAAATTGTTATTGAGACTGGAATCTTACACATCATGGAGAGCTTACCATAAGGGTCAAAAAAGGTTGTTATGCCACTGAGGTTTTCGGTAAGTTTTTCCAAAACCTTCCTTACCCTTATCTTTGTTCTGTAGCACTTTTTTGTTGACCAATTGAGCCATGCTTTATAATCTCTGCAGATGAATTTACAGCAAGGTATCCACAACGTGAATGAGATAAACAAGAAGTTTGACTACAAGAACCGTCTCGACAAGAAGGACTTGGTGAGTGATGTGCCCACCTGATCCATCTCTTTTTGTTGACACCCACAGCGTATTCAGTTGCACATGGCACATCTGTTAGTTGTCACATACTTGTTGCAACCTGTTTTTAACTTTGACCAAGTCTTTTACTATTTTTTCTTAGCTACAGCATGTATCTATGTCTGAAATCGTTCACGCTTGCAGGTCATGTTGCAAGTGCTCGAGTGCGCTGATGTAACCGATAAGGAGGGAGGGAGGCATTATTAGGTCTTCAATGTCAACTTGAGGGACGGACGCTTCGAAGTTCTTGATTCAAGCAGGACGCTAGATGACATTGAGCTGATGACCACCGCCTCTACCATCGCGGGGGCAGTACGCCAGCTATGGAGGAAGCATTACCCAAAGTTCAGCATCGAGCACTTCCAGATTATTGACATTGACGTACCGAAGCAGATCGACAAGTAAGACAATAAGCATGGCTCTCTTCTCAATTTCTTACCATCATTTCGTAGTTTTTAAAATTTTCTACATGTGCAATCTTTAGTTTTTAAGACACAGTACTAGTCTGCAATCTGTTTATCATTTTTATGAGTTTCTAATGGATTATCTAGCCAGTTGCAGAGTGGCACATAAGCAGTTGCACAGTGTCACATAAGCAGTTGCACAGAGTGCATTATCTTTATTGGTTTTAATTTTATGTGACAAATTTTCTTTTCTTGCCCATCGCAGTAACGAGTGTGGGCTGTTTGCACTGCTTAACGCCACCGAGTGGAACGGTAGCCAACTGCCCAACTACGAACCCAAGGAAGTACTCAACATCAGGAAGAAGCTGGCATATGACTGGGTCACCAGCATGCACAACAGCGCCCCATGGAGGAAGTTGCTGAGATACGACAAGGACTAGGTCAGTACTCTTTTTCTTTCTCTGCTCCATTGAGGTAGTTGCTGGTTTGCACAATTTTTAAGCAGATTTTATAGTTGCACACTAGTAGCAATTCCGTTTGCAAGTCAATATCATCACTTTTGTGATACATTAGGAGCACTGGACATACAATTGTTCAACAACTAAATATTTAACCAGTTGCCAACAAAGGCACAAATAGCAACCTTTTTTACACAGTGCATGAACTAATTCAAGGAGCATAAATTACATAAAGAGAAATCATAGATGCTGAATGTGTCCACTTGGCCCAATATTGCTAAAAAAACACCATTCTTTTCCTTTTTTGTCTCAAAGTTACAAACGATGAAACATAATCATAGTAGCCTGAGTGGACACACACCAGCAGTGTGCTCTGTAGATTGGCACTGGCTGCATTTGTTTTTCTTCTTTGGGTGTAGCTCCAGCGCCGATTTGTACCGTCGACATTTTGCCCTACCCTTTGTAGTAGACCTTGGAGGATCCCTGGGCACAAAATCATCAGAAGCTTGTGCAGGGGATGCAACCTCCAACGGGGCAGTAGGACCATCACGATCACCTGTGTGATAATCATATAAAAAATTTAGTACTTTTTTTGTTGTGCAACCAGCACTGATGTTCTCTGCAACCACACAGCCCATGCTGTGCAACAAACTTGTTGCTGTGTGCAAGTTAAGTTGAAAAAAACACCTGTAGTATCATGGCCCGTCATGGTACTTGGATTGTAATCGCTTATGGGAAGAACAGGACTAACAAGTTACATTTTTATCTTCATCCTCAAACTAACACATCGCATGCAACTAGGCAGCATGTTCTGTGCAACTGGGCAGGATGATATGTGCAACTGAAGTCACACACCCTAGTTTTGTTGGTAGTTGGGGAAGGTATTTTTACCTGGGTGATGAGCCCCCTGAGTCCTGCCTGTAGGTGAAGGAAATATGCCCTAGAGGCAATAATAAAGTTATTATTTATTTCCTTATATCATGATAAATGTTTATTATTCATGCTAGAATTGTATTAACCGGAAACATAATACATGTGTGAATACATAGACAAACATAGTGTCACTAGTATGCCTCTACTTGACTAGCTCGTTCATCAAAGATGGTTATGTTTCCTAGCCATGGACAAAAGAGTTGTCATTTGATTAACGGGATCACATCATTAGGAGAATGATGTGATTGACATGACCCATTCCGTTAGCCTAGCACTTGATCATTTAGTATGTTGCTATTGCTTTCTTCATGACTTATACATGTTCCTGTAACTATGAGATTATGCAACTCCCGTTTACCGGAGGAACACTTTGGGTGCTACCGAACGTCACAACATAACTGGGTGATTATAAAGGAGTACTACAGGTGTCTCCAAAGGTACATGTTGGGTTGGCGTATTTCGAGATTAGATTTTGTCACTCCGATTGTTGGAGAGGTATCTCTGGGCCCTCTCGGTAATGCACATCACTATAAGCCTTGCAAGCAATGTGACTAATGAGTTAGTTGCGGGATGATGCATTACATAACGAGTAAAGAGACTTGCCGGTAACGAGATTGAACTAGGTATTGGATACCGACGATCGAATCTCGGGCAAGTAACATACCGATAACAAAGGGAACAACGTATGTTGTTATGCGGTTTGACAGATAAAGATCTTCGTAGAATATGTGGGAGCCAATACGAGCATCCAGGTTCCGCTATTGGTTATTGACCGAGAATAGTTCTAGGTCATGTCTACATTGTTCTCGAACCCGTAGGGTCCGCACGCTTAAGGTTTCGATGACAGTTATATTATGAGTTTATGAGTTTTGATGCACCGAAGGAGTTTGGAGTCCCGGATGAGATCGGGGACATGACGAGGAGTCTCGAAATGGTCGAGACGTAAAGATCGATATATTGGACGACTATACTCGGAGTTCGGAAAGGTTCCGAGTGATTCGGGTATTTTTCGGAGTACCGGAGAGTTACGGGAATTTGCCGGGGAGTATATGGGCCTTATTGGGCCATACGGGAATAGAGGAGAGAGGCCGAAAGGAAGGAGGCGCGCAGCCCCCCTCTGGTCCGAATTGGACAAGGGGTGCGGCCCCCTTTTCCTTCCTCCTCTCCCCCTCTTTCCCCCCTTCTCCTACTCCAACAAGGAAGGAGGGAGTCCTACTCCCGGTGGGAGTAGGACTCCCCTTGGCGCGCCCCTACTAGGCCGGCCGCCCCCTCCCCCCTTGCTCCTTTATATACGGGGGCAGGGGGCACCTCTAGACACAACAACAATTGATCCCTTGGATCTCTTAGCCGTGTGCGGTGCCCCCTCCACCATAATCCACCTCGATAATATCGTAGCGATGCTTAGACGAAGCTCTACGTCGGTGGTACATCAAGATCGTCACCACGCCGTCGTGCTGACAGAACTCTCCCTTGACACTCGGCTGGATCGGAGTTCGAGGGACGTCATCGAGCTGAACATGTGCTAGAACTCAGAGGTGTCGTAGTTTCGGTGCTTGATCGGTCGGGACGTGAAGACGTACGACTACATCAATCGCGTTGTTCTAACGCTTCCACTTTCGGTCTACGAGGGTACGTAGACAACACTCTCCCCTCTCGTTGCTATGCATCACCATGATCTTGCGTGTGCGTAGGAAATTTTTTGAAATTACTACGTTCCCCAACAGTGGTATCAGAGCCTAGGTTTTATGCGTTGATGTTATATGCACGAGTAGAACACAAGTAAGTTGTGGGCGATACACGTCATACTGCTTACCAGCATGTCATACTTTGGTTCGGCGGTATTGTGAGATGAAGCGGCCTAGACCAACATTACGCGTACGCTTACGCGAGACTGGTTTCACCGTTACGAGCACTCGTGCTTAAAGGTGGCTGGCGGGTGTCCGTCTCTCTCACTTTAGTTGAACCGAGTGTGGCTACGCCCGGTCCTTGCGAAGGTTAAAACAACACCAACTTGACAAACTATCGTTGTGGTTTTGATGCGTAGGTAAGAACGGTTCTTGCTAAGCCCGTAGCAGCCACATAAAATTTGCAACAACAAAGTAGAGGACGTCTAACTTGTTTTTGCAGGGCATGTTGTGATGTGATATGGTCAGGACGTGATAAGATATAAGTTGTTGTATGAGATGATCATGTTTTGTTGAAGTTATCGGCAACTGGCAGAAGTCTTATGGTTGTTTCTTTGTTGCATAAAGATGCAAGTGCCAAATAATTGCTTTACTTTATCGCTATGCGATAGCAATAGTTGCAAGAGCAATAGTTGGCGAGACGACCATGTGACGACACATTGATATAGATCAAGATGATGAAGATCATGGTGTCGTGCCGGTGACGATAGAGATCATGACAGTACTTTGGAGATAGAGATCAAAGACGCAAGATGATCATGGCCATATCATGTCACATATTTTGATTGCATATGATGTTTATCTGTTATACATCTTATTCTGTTTTGTTTGACGGTAGCATTTTAAGATGATCTCTCACTAATTATCAAGAAGTGTTCTCCCTGAGTATGCACCGTTGCGAAAGTTCTTCGTGCTGAGACACCACGTGATGATCGGGTGTGATAGGCTCTACGTTCAAATACAACAGGTGCAAAACAGTTGCACACGCGGAATACTCAGGTTAAACTTGACGAGTCTAGCATATACAGATATGGCCTTGGCACACGGAGACCGAAAGGTCGAGCGTGAATCATATAGTAGATATGATCAACATAGTGATGTTCACCATTGAAAAGTACTCCATCTCACGTGATGATCGGACATGGTTTAGTTGATTTGGATCACGTGATCACTTAGATGACTAGAGATATGTCTGTCTAAGTGGGAGTTCTTAAGTAATATGATTAATTGAACTTAAATTTATCATGAACTTAGTCCTAGTAGTATTTTGCAAATTATGTTGTAGATCAATAGCTCGCGTTGTTGCTTTCATATGTTTATTTTGATATGTTCCTAGAGAAAATTGTGTTGAAAGATGTTAGTAGCAATGATGCGGATTGGATCCGTGATCTGAGGTTTATCCTCATTGCTGCATAGAAGAATTATGTCCTTAATGCATCGCTAGGTGAACAGACCTATCGCAGGAGCAGATGCAGACGTTATGAACGTTTGGCTAGCTCAATATGATGACTACTTGATAGTTTAGTGCACCATGCTTAACGGCTTAGAATCGGGACTTCAAAGACGTTTTGAACGTCATGGACCATATGAGATGTTCCAGGAATTGAAGTTAATATTTCAAGCAAATACCCGAGTTGAGAGATATGAAGTCTCCAACAAGTTCTATAGCTAAAAGATGGAGGAGAATCGCTCAACTAGTGAGCATGTGCTCAGATTGTCTGGGTACTTCAATCGCTTGAATCAAGTGGGAGTTAATCTTCCAGATAAGATAGTGATTGACAGAATTCTCTAGTCACCATCACTTAGTTACTAGAACTTCGTGATGAACTATAGTATGCAAGGGATTACGAAAACGATTCCCGAGCTCTTCGTGATGTTGAAATCGACGAAGGTAGAAATCAAGAAAAGGCATCAAGTGTTGATGATTGACAAGACCACTAGTTTCAAGAAAAGGGCAAAGGGAAAGAAAGGGAAACTTCAAGTAGAATGGCAAACAAGTTGTCACTCCCGTGAAGAAGACCAAAGCTGGACCAAAGCCTGAAACTGAGTGCTTACACTGCAAAGGAAATGGTCACTAGAAGGGAAATGCCCTGAATATTTGGTGGATAAGAAGGATGGCAGAGTGAACAAGGGTATATATGATATACAGGTTATTGATGTGTGCCTTACTAGTGTTTATAGTAGCCCCTGAGTATTTGATACTTGTTCGGTTGCTAAAGATTAGTAACTCGAAACAGGAATTACAGAATAAACAGAAACTAGTTGAGGGTGAAGTGACGATGTGTGTTGGAAGTGATTCCAAGATTGATATGATCATCATCACACACTCCCTATATTTTCGAGATTAGTGTTAAAACTAAATAAATATTATTTGGTGTTTGCGTTGAGCATAAATATGATAAGATCATGTTTATTGCAATAGGTTATTCATTTGAAGTTAAAGAATAATTGTTATTCTGTTTACATGAATAAGACCTTCGATGGTTATACACCCAATTAAAATAGTTTATTGGATCTCGATCATAGTAATACATATATTCATAATATTGATGCCAAAAGATGCAAAGTTAAAAATGATAGTGCAACTTATTTGTGGCACTGCCGTTTGGGTCATGTCGGTGTAAAGCGCATGAAGAAACTCCATAAAGATGGATTTTCGGAATCACTTGGTTATGAATCATTTGATGCTTGCGAACCGTGCCTTTTGGGCAATATGACTAAAACTCCGTTCTCCGGAACAATGGAACAAGCTACTAACTTATTGGAAATAATACATACCGATGTATGGGATCCAATGAGTGTTGATGCTCGTGGCAAGTATCATTATTTTCTGATCTTCACAAGATGATTTGAGCAGATATGGGTATATCTACTTGATGAAACATAAGTCTGAAATAGTTGAAAGGTTCAAAGAATTTCAGAGTGAAGTGGAAAAATCATCGTAACAAGAAAATAAAGTTTTTGCGATCTGATTGCGGAGACGAATATTTGAGTTATGAGTTTGGTCTTCAATTAAAACAAAGTGGAATAGTTTCACAGCTCACGCCACCTGGAACACCACAAAATTATGGTGTGTCCAAACGTCGTAACCGCACTTTATTGGATATGGTGCGATCTATGATGTCTCTTATTTATTTACCATTATCGTTTTGGGGTTATGCATTAGAGACAGCTGCATTCACGTTAAAAGGGCACCATCTAAATCCGTTGAGACGACACCAGATGAACTGTGGTTTAGCAAGAAACCCAAGTTGTCGTTTCTTAAAGTTTGGGGCTACGATGCTTATGTGAAAAAGTTTCATCCTGATAAGCTCAAACCCAAATCGGAGAAGTGCGTCTTCATAGAATACCCAAAGGAAACTGTTGGGTACACCTTCTATCACAGATCCGAAGGCAAGATATTCGTTGCTAAAATGGATCCTTTCTAGAGAAGGAATTTCTCTCGAAAGAAGTAAGTGAGAGGAAAGTAGAGCTTGATAAGGTAATTGTACCTTCTCCCGAATTGGAAAGTAGTTTATCACAGAAATCAGTTCTAGTGATTCATACACCAATTAGTGAGGAAGCTAATGATAATGATCATGAAACTTCAGATCAAGTTACTACCGAACCTCGTAGGTCTACCAGAGTAAGATCCGCACCAGAGTGGTATGGTAATCCTATTCTGGAAGTCATGTTACTTGACCATGGCGAACCTACGAACTATGAGGAAGCGATGATGAGCCCAGATTCCGCAAAATGGCTAGAAGCCATGAAATCTGAGATGGGATCCATGTATGAGAACAAAGTATGGACTTTGATTGACTTGCTCGATGATCAGCAAGCCATGTTAAATAAATGGATCTTCAAGAGGAAGACAGACACTGATAGTAGTGTTACTATCCACTAAGCTCGACTTGTTGCAAAAGGTTTTCAACAAGTTCAAGGGGTTGAATACGATGAGATTTTCTCACTCGTATCGATGCTTAAGTCTGTCCGAATCATGTTAGCAATTGCCACATTTTATGAAATCTGGCAAATGGATGTCAAAACTGCATTCCTTAATGGATTTATTAAAGAAGAGTTGTATATGATGCAACCAGAAGGTTTTGTCAATCCTAAAGATGCTAACAAAGTGTGCAAGCTCCAGCAATCCATTTATGGACTGGTGCAAGCCTCTCGGAGTTGGAATATACGCTTTGATGAGTTGATCAAAGCATATGGTTTTATACAGACTTTTTGAGAAGCCTGTATTTACAAGAAAGTGAGTGGGAGCTCTGTAGCATTTCTAATATTATATGTGGGTGACATATTGTTGATTGGAAATGATATAGAAATTCTGGATAGCATGAAAGGATACTTGAAAAAGAGTTTTTCAAAGCAAGACCTCGGTGAAGCTGCTTACACATTGAGCATCAAGATCTATATAGATAGGTCAAGACGCTTGATAAGATTTTTCAATGAGTACATACCTTGATAAATTTTTTGAATAGTTCAAAATGGAACAGTCAAAGAAGGAGTTCTTGCCTGTGATGCAAAGGTGTGAAGTTGAGTAAGACTCAAGACCCGACCATGGCAGAAAATAGAAAGAGAATGAAAAGTCATTCCCTATGCCTCAGTCATAGGTTCTATAAAGTATGCTATGCTGTGAACCAGACCTATTGTATACCTTGCTCTGAGTTTGACAAAGGAATACAATTTTGATCTAAGAGTAGATCACTGGACAGCGGTCAAGAATATCCTTAGTGAGAACTAAGGAGATGTTTCTCGATTATGGTGGTGATAAAAGAGCCTGTCGTAAAAAGTTACAACGATGCAAGCTTTTACACCAATCTAGATGAATCTAAGTCTCAATCTGGATACATATTGAAAGTGGGAGCAATTAGCTAGAGTAGCTCCGTGCAGAGCATTGTGGACATAGAATATTTGCAAAATACATACGGCTCTGAATATGACAGACCCATTGACTAAACTTCTCTCACAAGCAAAACATGATCATACCTTAATACTCTTTGGGTGTTAATCACATAGCAATGTGAACTAGATTATTGACTCTAGTAAACCCTTTGGGTGTTGATCACATGATGATGTGAAATATGGGTATTAATCACATACAGATGTGAATATTGGTGTTAAATCACATGGCGATGTGAACTAGATTATTGACTCTAGTGCAAGTGGGAGACTGAAGGAAATATGCCCTAGAGGCAATAATAAAGTTATTATTTATTTCCTTATAACATGATAAATGTTTATTATTCATGCTAGAATTGTATTAACCGGAAACATAATACATGTGTGAATACATAGACAAACATAGTGTCACTAGTATGCCTCTACTTGACTAGCTCATTTATCAAAGATGGTTATGTTTCCTAGCCATGGACAAAAGAGTTGTCATTTGATTAACGGGATCACATCATTAGGAGAATGATGTGATTGACATGACCCATTCCGTTAGCCTAGCACTTGATCGTTTAGTATGTTGCTATTGCTTTCTTCATGACTTATACATGTTCCTGTAACTATGAGATTATGCAACTCCCGTTTACCGGAGGAACACTTTGGGTGCTACCAAACGTCACAACATAACTGAGTGATTATAAAGGAGTACTACAGGTGTCTCCAAAGGTACATGTTGGGTTGGCGTATTTCGAGATTAGGTTTTGTCACTCCGATTGTCGGAGAGGTATCTCTGGGCCCTCTCGGTAATGCACATCACTATAAGCCTTGCAAGCAATGTGACTAATGAGTTAGTTGCGGGATGATGCATTACGTAACGAGTAAAGAGACTTGCCGGTAACGAGATTGAACTAGGTATTGGATACCGACGATCGAATCTCGGGCAAGTAACATACCGATGACAAAGGGAACAACGTATGTTGTTATGCGGTTTAACCGATAAAGATCTTCGTAGAATATGTGGGAGCCAATATGAGCATCCAGGTTCCGCTATTGGTTATTGACCGAGAATAGTTCTAGGTCATGTCTACATTGTTCTCGAACCCGTAGGGTCCACATGCTTAAGGTTTCGATGACAGTTATATCATGAGTTTATGAGTTTTGATGCACCGAAGGAGTTCGGAGTCCCGGATGAGATCGGGGACATGACGAGGAGTCTCGAAATGGTCGAGATGTAAAGACCGATATATTGGACGACTATATTCAGAGTTCGGAAAGGTTCTGAGGGATTCAGGTATTTTTCGGAGTACCGGAGAGTTACGGGAATTCGCCGGGGAGTATATGGGCCTTATTGGGCCATACGGGAATAGAGGAGAGAGGCCGAAAGGAAGGAGGCGCTCAGCCCCCCTCTGGTCCGAATTGGACAAGGGGTGCGGCCCCCTTTTCCTTCCTCCTCTCCCCCTCTTTCCCTCCTTCTCCTACTCCAACAAGGAAGGAGGGAGTCCTACTCCCCCTTGGCGCGCCCCTACTAGGCTGGCCGCCCCCTGCCCCCTTGCTCCTTTATATGCGGGGGCAGGGGGCCACCTCTAGACACAACAACAATTGATCCCTTGGATCTCTTAGCCGTGTGCGGTGCCCCCCTCCACCATAATCCACCTCGATAATATCGTAGCGGTGCTTAGGCGAAGCTCTGCATCGGTGGTACATCAAGATCGTCACCACGCCGTCATGCTGACGGAACTCTCCCTCGACACTCGGCTGGATCGGAGTTCGAGGGACGTCATCGAGATGAACGTGTGCTAGAACTCGGAGGTGCCGTAGTTTCGGTGCTTGATCGGTCGGGACGTGAAGACGTACGACTACATCAACCGCGTTGTTCTAACGCTTCCGCTTTCGGTCTACGAGGGTACGTAGACAACACTCTCCCCTCTCGTTGCTATGCATCACCATGATCTTGCGTGTGCGTAGGAAATTTTTTGAAATTACTACATTCCCCAACAGTAGGTCCATTGGGAGTAGCACACAGGGCACTGCAAGTTGGGCCAGGCGGGGGAGGAGGTCTTTGAAGGTTGGCATCACCTATAGCCAGAACAGGACAAACAAGTTAGTTGTGTTATCTTTGATGCTCGAACTAACACAGCGTGCGCAACTAGGTAGCCTGTTTTCTGTGCAACTGAGCACCATGATGTGTGCAACTGGAGTTACAGACCTAGTTTGATGGGGAGTTGGGGCAGGTAATTACCTGGACGATGAGGCCCCTGAGTGCTGCCTGTAGGGCCAGGAGGTGGAGGATGTCCTTGAGGGTTGACATCATCTATATCCAGAACAGGAAAAACAAGTTAGTTGTGTTATCTCGATGCTTGAACTAACACAGCATGCGCAACTAGGCAGCCTATTTCTGTGTAACTGGCCACCATGATGTGTGCAACTGGGCACAATGATGTGTGCAACTGAAGTTACACACCTAGTTAGATGAGGAGTTGGGGCAGGTAATTACCTGGATAATGAGCCCCCAGATTGCTGCCTGGAGGTGGAGGAGGTCCTCGAGGGTTGCTGTCATCTGATGGCCCCGTGGCAGCAGTCGGTTTTTTCTTTTTCTTGGACTTGTCTAGGTGGCCGATCTCGGTACGTGTTGCGCGCATATGCTTGTATACAATAGCTTGTGCTGGATCAGAACCACTCGCAAACTTTGCTAGTTTCCGAAAATCGTATATCATGTTCCTCTCCCTTATCTGCTTCTTTGACTAAGGAGACATTTCATCCGGTTGCTCATAACCAGTCCCTGGCGCACTAGGTACGGCAGTAGGTGTCCACCGTCTTAGCAGGTACCTTTCCGGTATGACATCAACTCCAATATGGGTGAACACCTTGAGGATGTGGCAACAGAGGATGTCGTCCTTGTCCATTTTACAGCACTCACACAAATAGGAACCCTCCTCCACCCTTGCCTGCACCAAGTAGTTTCGAGAACCATATTTGGCAACAAATTTCTGGTTCGGTCTGAGCTCAAATATATCAGCACCAACTTGGAATGCATTATAACGTCCAATCAGCTCAAACTCTTCTCTGAACTTGCGGTAAAGGTCCCTAGTATATGTTTTGTAAGCTTGCTTCTCTATTGGGAAGTTGGACCACAGCTCAATCTCAAGGTGTTCTGTCCTGTAATCATTGCAGCCTTCCTTGGCAAGGGTGTGGTTCTGGATTTTTTCATATTGCTTGACGAAGTTCAGCATTGAGTTGTGTGGGTTCACATATCTTTTCAGGACGGCGTTAAACCCCTCACTAAGCTGTGTAGACTGTCGGAACGGGAAGAACCGTTGCTTGAAGTAGCACGGCACCCAAGTTGACCTGTATTCGTACAACTTCTCAAAGTGCGTGTGTGTCATAGCCTCGTACTTCACCATTAACCCAACCCAATTCTGCTCAAACTCATTATAGTGAAGCTGAAGTCAACACACTTGTTGAAATCATCAGAGAGTCCTGGATTCTGGCACAGCAGCCAACCAACTTTTTCCTGAGCCTTTTTCATGATGTGCCATCGACAACAGCGGTGCACGGTGGTTGGAAAGATGCTCTGTATTGACTGCCTCATTGCACCATCCTGATCGGTGATGAAGTTGTCAGGAGGTTTGCCATCCATAGCCTCTAGGAATGCTCCAAAGACCCAATCAAAGCTCGATGCCAACTCCTGCCTCACAAACGTGCAACCCAGAATGAAAGATTGGCCATGTCGGTTTATTCCTATGAAGGGCGCGAATGACATATTGAACATGTTGGTCATGTAGGTGGTGTAAAACGATATGCAATCATGGTACGCGTCTGCATAAGCTTTTCGAGCTAAGCCATCCACCCAAAATATGTTGACAACTCTGTCCTCTTCATCATATTTCACCTTATAGTAGAAGTCTGGATCGGTTTTTTTGTATATCCTTGAAGTGCGCAATTGTCTCAATGAGATCACCCTCCTTTGTGTCATCTCTACGAAAACTTGTACAAAGATTTGTTATTGCCTTTGGTCCGAATGGCACCATCATCTCAGATCCATAGAACTCTGCCATTACATGCATCATACGTCCTGCATAATACAAAAACAAACAGTGTATCCTTTTTTTAGTTGCACGAATGCGCACATCCAGCTGCTCAGTAATAGGACATGTGTTGGTACAGAAGATAATCGCAGGAAATGGACACCTAGCTGCATCTTTTTTAAAACACTTTTGCACTTTTTGCATACAGGGCATTGTTTATTTGCACAGTAAAGACAATCTAGTTGCACAACAAGCCCCAAAAGTGAAGTCATTTCAGTTGCACACCAGTTGGACACCAGTTGCACACCAGTTGGACACCAGTTGCACATTTAAGTCACTTCAGTTGCACAGTAGTACCATAACAGTTGCACACTGGACTGCCTAGAGGAAAACTTAATTCTTTAAGGGATATAGAAAAACACCACACCTGTAGTCAAGTTGCAGTTATACAAGATGCGCAGAAACTCCTTTTCATCAGGTGAGATGCCTTGGTGGGATCTCAAGTATTTGGATAATGAAGGTTTGTTCACGAGCGGATGATTGTGGTCACGAAAAAAGTGCGTCACCTCCCATCGCCCATCTATCAGCTTCACCAACATTTCCGTTTTGCACTCAGTCTGCTTTATTGTCTCGTGTTTGCGCTTCTTCTTCTTCTTACTAGTCCCAGCCTCTTCTTCAACAAATATTGGAGGTTCTTCTTCCATCTCCTCATTACTGTCAACAGATTTTGGATCTGGAATAGGGTCTAGGACAGGAGGAGCCTCAGCTCCTCCATCATCAGCTTTGGGCATCTTGAACTTGTTGCAGCAAAACTGTTGTTTTATCAATTCATTGGTGCGAGGTTTCCGTCTAGACGTGTTCATCTTGATAGAGAAACCCATCCGTAGTGCATAGCTGTTGTAGTGATCCTTAGCAATTTGAAGGATGTCAAACCTCATGCCAGCATAGGGTTCCATAGGTTGAGAACCAGCCTCATCCTCTCCTTCTTCTTCTTGCACAGCTCCGTCAACAGCCCGAGCTCCTAGCTCAGTCTTGGTTGGACCAGGAACATTTGTCTCGGTTCCCATGTCATCTAGAGTATGGCTCTCTGACTGCAAAGACACCACTACAGGGGCACCACGGGTTGATGGCTGGCCTGCCACATTGTCATGGCCCATAGGGTTTCCACCATGACTTGCCCGCGTGTAGTAAACAAATCGAACATTTTCTGTCCAGTTTCATTGTGGTATGCTGGGTTGCTGCTGATCCGTATCATGAGGAAGCTCATTGAGATCAGGAGGCAACTCATTGAGATCAAGCATTATTTTTCCTTTTTTATGACAATTTTAGTTCCAAAACTCAGTAAATAGGCAGTTGCACACCATTTTATGACAATTTTAGTTCCAAAAGCAGCATGTCTATAGCAGAATCTTTTATTATAACATGCATGCATTTTTTTGTTTTTGCACACAGTTGTTATGTTAGTTGCATAGTTTGCAGTAAATAGTTGGCAAGAACTTGACTTCGTTTTACCACAGAGTTTTCTTACTTTTACCTCTGTTTTTGTTGCAATGATCCGCAGGGTTTCCGTTGGCAAGGAACTTATTCAGATTTTGCTGCACATAATTGGGACACAATTTGATGCTACTTTTTCAGATGCAAAATCCAGGTGAAAGAAAAAAATAAGAATTTGAGGACAAACTATAGATATATGTTTTTCGTCGCCGTTTCTGTTTCTACTTCCAGTATATTTGAACATATTTTTACACTATAGCTTTTCAATAGGTGTGCTACCAGAATATATGTGTGGGACAAGCAATATATGTGTGACTACTTAAATGTGGTTTTATGGCTTCAATAACCTTGTTTATTTATCTGTCGCACATATTGTTGCAGAAGTTACCGTACTGCAGTTTTTTGGTTTTGACTAGAATAGATCTGTGAGTTGGCAGTCAATGTGTTCAATTTTTGCTAGAATAGATGTTTCAATTTCCCAGGATGCATATATCAGTTGCCAGCATGCATGTTCAGTTGCACAGTCCATGTTTTCAGTTGGATAGAATAGATGTTTAAATTTTCCTAGGATGCATATATCAGTTGGCCAGTATGCATGTTCAGTTGCACAACCAATGTGTTCAGTTGGCTAAAATAGATGTTTGAATTTTCATGGTATTTAGCTGGCTAGAATAGACATTTCAGTTGGCCAGGATGCATATATCAGCATGCCCTGGATGCATGATCTGTTGTACAGTCAATGTGTTTAGCTGGCTATAATAGACGTTTCAGTTGGCCAGGATACATATATCAATTGGCCAGCATGCATGTTCCGTTGCACAGTCAATGTTTTCAGCTGGCTAGAATAGACGTTTCAGTTGGCCAGGATGCATATATCCAGTTGGCAAGCATGCATGTTCACTGTTGGGGAACGTAGTAATTTCAAAAAAAAATTCCTACGCACACGCAAGATCATGGTGATGATATAGCAACGAGAGGGGAGAGTGTCCGTCCACGTACCCTCGTAGACCATAAGCGGAAGCGTTAGCACAACGCGGTTGATGTAGTCGTACGTCTTCACGATCCGACTGATCAAAGCACCAAACGTACGGAGCCTCCGAGTTCAGCACACGTTCAGCTCGATGACGATCTCTGGCCCTCCGATCCAGCAAAGGCTCCAGAGATGAGTTCCGTCAGCACGACGGCGTGGTGACGATGATGATGTTCTACCGGCGCAGGGCTTCGCCCAAACTCCGCGACGATATGACCGAGGTGGAATATGGTGGAAGGGGGCACCGCACACAGCTAAGGAACGATTCGTAGATCAACTTGTGTGTCTATGGGGTGCCCCCCGCCCCCGTATATAAAGGAGCCAGGGGGGAGGAGGCCGCCGGCCTAAGGGGACGCGCCAAGGGGGGAGTCCTACTCCCACCGGGAGTAGGACTCCCCTTTTCCAAGTTGGAGTAGGAGAGAAGGGGGAAAGAGGAGGGAGAGGGGAAGGAAAGGGGGGGGGGCGCCGCCCCCCTTCCCTTGTCCTATTCGGACTAGGAGGGGGAGGGGCGCGCGGCCCCCTCCTGGCTCCTTCCTCTTCTCCCTCTTGGCCCATGTAGGCCCATTAACCCCCCGGGGGGTTCCGGTAACCTCCCGGTACTCCGGTAAAATGCCGATTTCACCCGGAACCATTCCGATGTCCAAACATAGGCTTCCAATATATCAATCTGCATGTCTCGACCATTCCGAGACTCCTCGTCATGTCCGTGATCACATCCGGGACTCCGAACAAACTTCGGTACATCAAAACTTATAAACTCATAATAAAACTGTCATCGAAATGTTAAGCGTGCGGACCCTACGGGTTCGAGAACTATGTAGACATGACCTAAAACCATTCTCAGTTAATAACCAATAGCGGGACCTGGATGCCCATATTGGTTCCTACATATTCTACGAAGATCTTTATCGGTCAAACCGCATAACAACATACGTTGTTCTCTTTGTCATCGGTATGTTACTTGCCCGAGATTTGATCGTTGGTATCCAATACCTAGTTCAATCTCGTTACCGGCAAGTCTCTTTACTCGTTCTGTAATACATCATCTCATAACTAACTCATTAGTTATAATGCTTGCAAGGCTTAAGTGATGAGTATTACCGAGAGGGCCCAGAGATACCTCTCCGACAATCGGAGTGACAAAACCTAATCTCGAAATACGCCAACTCAACATGTACCTTCGGAGACACCTGTAGTACTCCTTTATAATCACCCAGTTACGTTGTGACGTTTGGTAGTACCCAAAGTGTTCCTCCGGTAAACAGGAGTTGCATAATTCTCATAGTTACTGGAACATGTATAAGTCATGAAGAAAGCAATAGCAGAATACTAAACGATCAAGTGCTAAGCTAACGGGATGGGTCATGTCAATCACATCATTCTCCTAATGATGTGATCCCATTAATCAAATGACAACACATGTCTATGGTCAGGAAACATAACCATCTTTGATTAATGAGCTAGTCAAGTAGAGGCACACTAGTGACTATATGTTTGTCTATGTATTCACACATGTATCATGTTTCCGGTTAATACAATTCTAGCATGAATAATAAACATTTATCATGATATGAGGAAATAAATAATAACTTTATTATTGCCTCTAGAGCATATTTCCTTCAGTCTCCCACTTGCACTAGAGTCAATAATCTAGATTACATAGTAATGATTCTAACACCCATGGAGTCTTGGTGTTGATCATGTTTTGCTCGTGAGAGAGGCTTAGTCAACGGGTCTGCAACATTCAGATCCGTATGTATCTTGCAAATTTCTATGTCTCCCACTTGGACTTGGTCCCGAATAGAATTGAAGCGTCTCTTGATGTGCTTGGTCCTCTTGTGATATCTGGATTCCTTTGCCAAGGCAATTGCACCAGTATTGTCTCAGAAGATCTTCATTGGTCCCGATGCACTAGGTATGACACCTAGATCGGAAATCAACTCCTTCATCCAGACTCCTTCATTCGCTGCTTCAGAAGCAGCTATGTACTCCGCTTCACATGTAGATCCCTCCACGACGCTTTGTTTAGAACTGCACCAACTTACAGCTCCACCGTTTAATATAAACACGTATCCGGTTTGCGATTTAGAATCGTCCGGATCAGTGTCAAAGCTTGCATCGACGTAACCTCTTACGACTAGCTCTTTGTCACCTCCATATACGAGAAACATATCCTTAGTCCTTTTCAGGTATTTTAGGATGTTCTTGACCGCTGTCCAGTGATCCACTCCTGGATTACTTTGGTACCTTCCTTCTAAGCTTATTGCTAAGCATAAGTCAGGCCTGGTACACAGCATTGCATACATGATAGAGCCTATGGCTGAAGCATAGGGAACATCTTTCATTTTCTCTATCTTCTGCTGTGGTCGGGCATTGAGTTTGACTCAACTTCACACCTTGTAGCACAGGCAAGAACCCTTTCTTTGCCTGATCCATTTTGAACTTTTTCAAAATTTTGTCAAGGTATGTGCTTTGTGAAAGTCCTATTAAGCGTCTTGATCTATCTCTATAGATCTTGATGCCCAATATATAAGCAGCTTCACCAAGGTCTTTCATTGAAAAACTTTTATTCAAGTATCCCTTTATGATATCCAGAAATTCTATATCATTTCCAATTAACAATATGTCATCTACATATAAAACTAGAAATGCTACAGAGCTCCCACTCACTTTCTTGTAAATACAGGCTTCTCCAAAAGTCTGTATAAAACCATATGCTTTGATCACACTATCAAAGCGTTTATTCCAACTCCGAGATGCTTGCACCAGTCCATAAATGGAACGCTGGAGCTTGCACACTTTGTTAGCACCTTTTGGATCAACAAAACCTTCCGGCTGCATCATATACAACTCTTTTTCTAGAAATCCATTCAAGAATGCAGTCTTGACATCCATTTGCCAAATTTCATAATCATGAAATGCAGCAATAGCTAACATGATTCGGACAGACTTAAGCATCGCTACGGGTGAGAAAGTCTCATCGTAGTCAACCCCTTGAACTTGTCGAAAACCTTTTGCAACAAGTCGAGCTTTATAGACAGTTATATTACCATCAGCGTCAGTCTTCTTCTTAAAGATCCATTTATTTTCAATAGCTTGCCGATCATCGGGCAAGTCAACCAAAGTCCATACTTTGTTTTCATACATGGATCCCATCTCAGATTTCATGGCCTCTAGCCATTTTGCGGAATCTGGGCTCATCATCGCTTCCTCATAGTTCGTAGGTTCATCATGGTCAAGTAACATGACTTCCAGAATAGGATTGCCGTACCACTCTGGTGCGGATCTTACTCTGGTAGACCTACGAGGTTCAGCAGAAACTTGATCTGAAGTTTCATGATCAATATCATTAGCTTCCTTACTAATTGGTGTAGTTGTCACAGGAACCGGTTCTTGTGATGAACTACCTTCCAATAAGGGAGTAGATACTGTTATCTCATCAAGTTCTACTTTCCTCCCACTCACTTCTTTCGAGAGAAACTCCTTCTCTAGAAAGGATCCGAATTTAGCAACGAAAATCTTGCCCTCAGATCTGTGATAGAAGTTGTACCCAATAGTCTCCTTTGGGTATCCTATGAAGACACATTTCTCCGATTTGGGTTCGAGCTTATCTGGTTGAAGTTTCTTCACATAAGCATCGCAGCCCCAAACTTTAAGAAACGACAACTTTGGTTTCTTGCCAAACCACAGTTCATAAGGCGTCGTTTCAACGGATTTTGATGGTGCCCTATTTAACGTGAATGCGGCCGTCTCTAAAGCATATCCCCAAAACGATAGCGGTAAATCAGTAAGAGACATCATAGATCGTACCATATCAAGTAAAGTACGATTACGACGTTCGGACACACCATTTCGTTGTGGTGTTCCAGGTGGCATGAGTTGCGAGACTATCCCGCATTGTTTCAAGTGTAGACCAAACTCGTAACTCAAATATTCTCCTCCACGATCAGATCGTAGAAACTTTATTTTCTTGTTACGATGATTTTCTACTTCGCTCTAAAATTCTTTGAACTTTTCAAATGTTTCAGACTTGTGTTTCATTAAGTAGATATACCCATATCTCGTCAAATCATCTGTGAAGGTGAGAAAATAACGATATCCGCCACGAGCTTCAACATTCATTGGACCATATACATCTGTATGTATGATTTCCAACAAATCTGTTGCTCTCTCCATAGTACCGGAGAACGGTGTTTTGGTCATCTTGCCCATAAGGCACGGTTCGCAAGTACCAAGTGATTCCAAAAGCCCATCATTATGGAGTTTCTTCATGTGCTTTACACCGATATGACCTAAACGGCAGTGCCACAAATAAGTTGCACTATCATTATCAACTCTGCATCTTTTGGTCTCAACACTATGAATATGTGTATCACTACTATCGAGATTCAATAAAAATAGACCACTCTTCAAGGGTGCATGACCATAAAAGATATTACTCATATAAATAGAACAACCATTATTATCTGATTTAAATGAATAACCGTCTCGCATCAAACAAGATCCAGATATAATGTTCATGCTCAACGCAGGCACCAAATAACAATTATTTAGGTCTAAAACTAATCCCGATGGTAGATGTAGAGGTAGCGTGCCGACCGCGATCACATCGACTTTGGAACCATTTCCCACGCGCATCGTCACCTCGTCCTTAGCTAATCTTCGCTTAATCCGTAGTCCCTGTTTCGAGTTGCAAATATTAGCAATAGAACCAGTATCAAATACCCAGGTGCTACTGCAAGCATTAGTAAGGTACACATCAATAACATGTATATCACATATACCTTTGTTCACTTTGCCATCCTTCTTATCCGCCAAATACTTGGGGCAGTTCCACTTCCAGTGTCCAGTCTGCTTGCAGTAGAAGCACTAAGTTTCAGGCTTAGGTCCAGACTTGGGTTTCTTCTCTTGAGCAGCAACTTGCTTGCTGTTCTTTTTGAAGTTCCCCTTCTTCTTCCCTTTGCCCTTCTTCTTGAAACTAGTGGTCTTGTTAACCATCAACACTTGATGCTCCTTGATTTCTACCTCCGCGGCTTTCAGCATCGCGAAGAGCTCGGGAATAGTCTCGTTCATCCCTTGCATATTATAGTTCATCACGAAGCTCTTGTAGCTTGGTGGCAGTGATTGGAGAATTCTGTCAATGACGCTATCATCCGGAAGATTAACTCCCAGTTGAATCAAGTGATTATTATACCCAGACATTTTGAGTATATGCTCACTGACAGAACTGTTCTCCTCCATCTTGCAGCTGTAGAACTTATTGGAGACTTCATATCTCTGAATCCGGGCATTTGCTTGAAATATTAACTTCAACTCCTGGAACATCTCATATGCTCCATGACGTTCAAAATGTCGTTGAAGACCCGGTTCTAAGCCGTAAAGCATGGCACATTGAACTATCGAGTAGTCATCAGCTTTGCTCTGCCAGACGTTCTTAACGTCGTCAGTTGCATCAGCAGCAGGCCTGGCACCCAGCGGTGCTTCCAGGACATAACTTTTCTGTGCAGCAATGAGGATAATCCTCAGGTTACGCACCCAGTCCGTGTAATTGCTACCATCATCTTTCAACTTTGCTTTCTCAAGGAACGCATTAAAATTCAACGGAACAACAGCATGAGCCATCTATCTACAAAAAAACATAGACAAGCAAAATACTATCAGGTACTAAGTTCATGATAAATTTAAGTTCAATTAATCATATTACTTAAGAACTCCCACTTAGACAGACATCTCTCTAGTCATCTAAGTGATCACGTGATCCAAATCAACTAAACCATGTCCGATCATCACGTGAGATGGAGTAGTTTCAATGGTGAACATCTCTATGTTGATCATATCTACTATATGATTCACGCTCGACCTTTCGGTCTCCGTGTTCCGAGGCCATATCTGTATATGCTAGGCTCGTCAAGTATAACCTGATTATTCCGCGTGTGCAACTGTTTTGCACCCGTTGTATTTGAACGTAGAGCCTATCACACCCGATCATCACGTGGTGTCTCAGCACGAAGAACTTTCGCAACGGTGCATACTTAGGGAGAACACTTCTTGATAATTAGTGAGAGATCATCTTAAAATGCTACCGTCAATCAAGGCAAGATAAGATGCATAAAGGATAAACATCACATGCAATCAATATAAGTGATATGATATGGCCATCATCATCTTGTGCTTGTGATCTCCATCTTCGAAGCACCGTCATGATCACCATCGTCACCGGCGCGACAGCTTGATCTCCATCGTAGCATCGTTGTCGTTAAGCCATCTATTGCTTCTACGACTATCGCTACCGCTTAGTGATAAAGTAAAGCAATTATAGGGCGTTTGCATTTCATCCAATAAAGCGACAACCATATGGCTCCTGCCAGTTGCCGATAACTCCGGTTACAAAACATGATCATCTCATACAATAAAATATAGCATCACGTCTTGACCATATCACATCACAACATGCCCTGCAAAAACAAGTTAGACGTCCTCTACTTTGTTTTTTGCAAATTTTACGTGGCTGCTACGGGCTTTAGCAAGAACCGTTCTTACCTACGCATCAAAACCACAATGATAGTTCGTCAAGTTGGTGCTGTTTTAACCTTCGCAAGGACCGGGCGTAGCCACACTCGATTCAGCTAAAGTGAGAGAGACAGACACCCGCCAGCCACCTTTAAGCACGAGTGCCCGTAACGGTGAAACCAGTCTCGCGTAAGCGTACGCGTAATGTCGGTCCGGGCCACTTCATCTCACAATACCGCTGAACCAAAGTATGACATGCTGGTAAGCAGTATGAATTGTATCGCCCACAACTCACTTGTGTTCTACTCGTGCATATAACATCAACGCATAAAACCTAGGCTCGGATGCCACTGTTGGGGAACGTAGTAATTTCAAAAAAAATTCCTACGCACACGCAAGATCATGGTGATGATATAGCAACGAGAGGGGAGAGTGTCCGTCCACGTACCCTCGTAGACCATAAGAGGAAGCGTTAGCACAACGCGGTTGATGTAGTCGTACATCTTCACGATCCGACCGATCCAAGCACCGAACGTACGGAGCCTCCGAGTTCAGCACACGTTCAGCTCGATGACGATCTCCGGCCCTCCGATCCAGCAAAGGCTCCGGAGATGAGTTCCGTCAGCACGACGGCGTGGTGATGATGATGATGTTCTACCGGCGCAGGGCTTCGCCTAAACTCCGCGACAATATGACCGAGGTGGAATATGGTGGAAGCGGGCACCGCACACGGCTAAGGAACGATCCGTAGATCAACTTGTGTATCTATGGGGTGCCCCCCGCCCCCGTATATAAAGGAGCCAGGGGGGAGGAGGCCGCTGGCCTAAGGGGGCGCGCCAAGGGGGGAGTCCTACTCCCACCGGGAGTAGGACTCCCCTTTTCCAAGTTGGAGTAGGAGAGAAGGGGGAAAGAGGAGGAAGAGGGGAAGGAAAGGGGGGGCGCTGCCCCCCTTCCCTTGTCCTATTCGGACTAGGAGGGGGAGGGGCGCGCGGCCCCCTCCTGGCTCCTTCCTCTTCTCCCTCTTGGCCCATGTAGGCCCATCAACCCCCCGGGGGGTTCCGGTAACCTCCCGGTACTCCGGTAAAATGCCGATTTCACCCGGAACCATTCCGATGTCCAAACATAGGCTTCCAATATATCAATCTTTATGTCTCGACCATTCCGAGACTCCTCGTCATGTCCGTGATCACATCCGGGACTCCGAACAAACTTCGGTACATCAAAACTTATAAACTCATAATAAAACTGTCATCGAAACGTTAAGCGTGCGGACCCTACGGGTTCGAGAACTATGTAGACATGACCTAAAACGATTCTAGGTCAATAACCAATAGTGGGACCTGGATGCCCATATTGGTTCCTACATATTCTACGAAGATCTTTATCGGTCAAACCGCATAACAACATACGCTGTTCCCTTTGTCCTCGGTATGTTACTTGCCCGAGATTTGATCGTCGGTATCCAATACCTAGTTCAATCTCGTTACCGGCAAGTCTCTTTACTCGTTCTGTAATACGTCATCTCATAACTAACTCATTAGTTATAATGCTTGCAAGGCTTAAGTGATGAGTATTACCGAGAGGGCCCAGAGATACCTCTCCGACAATCGGAGTGACAAAACCTAATCTCGAAATACGCCAACTCAACATGTACCTTCGGAGACACCTGTAGTACTCCTTTATAATCACCCAGTTACGTTGTGACGTTTGGTAGTACCCAAAGTGTTCCTCCGGTAAACGGGAGTTGCATAATTCTCATAGTTACAGGAACATGTATAAGTCATGAAGAAAGCAATAGCAGAATACTAAACGATCAAGGGCTAAGCTAACGGGATGGGTCATGTCAATCACATCATTCTCCTAATGATGTGATCCCATTAATCAAATGACAACACATGTCTATGGTCAGGAAACATAACCATTTTTGATTAATGAGCTAGTCAAGTAGAGGCACACTAGTGACTATATGTTTGTCTATGTATTCACACATGTATCATGTTTCCGGTTAATACAATTCTAGCATGAATAATAAATATTTATCATGATATGAGGAAATAAATAATAACTTTATTATTGCCTCTAGGGCATATTTCCTTCATTCACTTGGCTAGAATCACGTATTAGTTGGCCAGAAAATATGTCTTAGTTGACTTGTTGAACACATAAAAGAGGCAGGGGAAACACTTTTGAAGCAGCTTATTTAACACATCCAGGTGGGAGTGACTTTTTTTGCATGCATCAAGTAGTTTTTGGCTTGTTTAACACATCCAGCAGTAACATCAAGTAGGCTGGTGTGATGTGCCAGATTCACCTCTTTTTTGAAGTAGCTTCTCCATGGATTTGTCCTAGATCCATGGAGAAGGGGGTTTACATATGCCTACATATATGCAGTAGAAGAAAGGGGGAAGTGAAGAGGGGCAGAGGGGGGTTTACCTACTTGATGCTGCTGCCTGGTATGGCTCTGACCATCCTGCCTTAGATCTTCTTTTTTGAAGCAGCTTATTCTTCTACTTTGGGGCTCCCATGGCGGCTGTGTAGGAGGAGGAAGAAGGGATGGGGGCGATTCTGTTGGATCTCTTTCTGGCGTGCAGAAGAAGAAGATGGCAGCGTGGGAGGGGCTGGGGCGTGGGGGCGAGCGGGCGTGGGGGCGAGCTGGGGACGGTTGGCCATGTGGGGGGGGGGGATTCTGTTCGATCGGTCGATTTGGTGGCCGCTCGATCGGTCGGGATGGTGGCCCCTTCCTTTTCTGTTTCGCGGGGGACAGGGGGTTACCTTTTTCGGCCGGTCGCTCGATCGCGCTAGTGGGCAGCCGGCCGCCCACTAGACGCGTCCTTAATTGATTTGCGGTGCGTTTGCTTGCAGATGTCCAGAAGCTTGGGAGTGCAAACCGGATCAACTGGAGGTCCTTGGGATTGAAAATAACAAGAGAAACACAAAATTAAGGCATGTGCCGATTACGTCGAATTTGATATGCAATGCTCAGATGTTGTGTTAGATGTTAATACAAATATAGCTGCTTCTTGCATGTTTAGGGCCTGCCATACTCATGTGACTGATAGTGTGATAACTACTGTATCAGGACCATAATTAATATCTTCAGAGGGTTTTGAACTGAACTTTGGTTTTGTCCGTTCTAGGTGTTATAGTAATTGTGTTTGTTTTTATTTCCTCACATATTCTGATTGCACAATAATTGTTTGGATATCATATTTGCATACGCTGGCTTGTTAAATACCATCAGTCTGGTGCCAATTTATGACTTCTGAATCTGGAATGTTCACAAGTATATTTCCGTCTCTTTACCAAAAACAAATGTGCAGAATTAGCATGTCCAATAATTGTTATCTTTATCTTTGTAGAATATGTTTTCATGACTTTTAGCTATAAACCATTCCGATGAGGAGTTTGTGCACTGCTTTAGTCGATGATTAATTCATGAAATTTCAGAGTTGCCTGGGGATGACGGCCCGGCCACATCCGTAGCAGGACGTGGCAGCGCTACCACTGCGAATACTTTGACAATCATAGCCTGATGTAAGCTTTTAAAAAAGCTAAATGCCATTTCTCCTTTCTAAAATAATGATTTTTTGATGCAATTTCTCCTTTCTATGAAATTTGGATGCAGTTTAAGCTAAAATAATGATTTTTATGATAAGTTAGAATATATAATTTAGTTCACGATTTTTTCCTTATTAGTGGAGATTTATTGTACAGGATCTTTAAAATAGAAGTGTTATTACTTGTAGTGTGCTTTTGTTGAATTTATATCGGTAACTTTGAGACGGGCATTGCACGCGCAAGATTACTAGAGTTTTTCTTATTGTGCATCAGGTTAGCGATGTGTAGAAACATCAAACTCCACGCAGTCCAAGTAAGTTCTATGTATTTTATTATATTAAGTTTGGATAAAGCAACCTAAGTAGAATAAATAAAAGTAACTAGAGTTTGATAACCAGCAACCTAAGTAGAGTGGATAAAGCAAAATAACTGGAGTTTGATAACCAGCAACCTAACTAGAGTTTTGATAAAGCAACCTCACTTGTGCGCAAACAAGCTAGGTGTCTGAATTTTTTATGGTTATATGTCGAGATGCTTAGAGAATTGGCAATCAATGTAAGGCAACAGCAGCACGCAGATCGCCAAATGTTTGTCATTTCTTAGTCAGCGATCCAAATACTAATGGTAAACTGTTCAAACTACTATTCACATATTGTATTGAAAATTTAAGAAGAATCTGAAAAAAGTTGGAGTTTCCAGCCTAATCCTGGCTGAGTTTTTGTTTGGTTTCTATTCGTTATTTTTGCGATACTATATTTTATACAAAATGACAAGGATAGGCCAAAAATCAAGAATGTGTTATATAGCCCCTGTCATAATTGGAATTACATAGCAGATCTTAAAATTGAGAGGCAACCCTGAAGCCCTACATGGGGTTTAGTGATGTCCGTGATTACTAGCATATTTTCCTACATTATTTCTGTTGTATCCATTACCTTTGTTATTTTTAATTGTGACATTTTGGTGAATGTTACGGTGGTGGCAGAGATCTCATAGCATGTGTGGACTGTGGACAGTACCACCCATAGTGAATCATCAATAATACTGGTATGTTCTCTGCTCATATCTGTATTTTGTTTTTTACATGATAGATTGATTTAACTACATTTTACTATGTTATGCCTCAAGTGTACAGAGCTCATTCAGTTTAGGTACATACAGATATTTTAAAACGTGTATTTATATACCTTCCCTTTTCTTTTCATTACCTTCCTTGTTGCTTGTTTTCTATTTTGTGGAACCATGGAGCAATAGTTGATGGCCACACAATGCAATTAAGGTGCCTTTTACTGCAAACTCAATGCAACATTTTATTATTCCCAAAGAAGATGATGTGGTGATGAGAAAACATAGCATATAGCTCATTATTTTTTACTCTCCGTCTCACCATTTTTGAAAACATTGTTTTCTGTTAGCAATATATTTTGGCAATGTTATTTTGTATATTGGTTTCTTTCACTCATCTTATCACCAAGATTTGTTGCTCCTGTTATGTCTGAGAATTTTGTTGACCTCGGCAGTGCTGCCCTTTGTATCTGGTTTGAGGCCTGGTTGAATGCATTGTTCGGGCAATTCTCTTCTAAATGAATGGGCACAGCTCCTGAGGATGAAGGCAGGCTATGGATTCCACGGGCTTGATATGCACTTATAGCTTTGACCACACGCCGGTGGCTAGGTTGTCTGATAGGGAGTATTGTAGCATCTCCAACACTTGTCCTGGAAAAAAATGCCTAAGAATTTTTGGCAATTGTAATGCGCTCTTTCTGTTCATCAATATGGGTTGTGGGCTTCTAACTTTCAGGCATATTTGAGATCTGTATTTTGGACTCTTTCATATCTGCCGCATCATTCGGTCTTATAACTTTCAAGAACATGACATGATGTTTTATTTTTATTTTTTGCATTGTCCATTACTAACTTGTGTTCCAAAAAACACAAACAAGCGGTTACTTCTGAAAATCACTACAAGCATCTCTCAATGCTCAAGATACTGTAATACATTGGTCTATGCAGCTTTTAGGAACTTGTCTTGTCTTGTTAATTTTTTTAGTTTTATGCATTGATGAATAATAGAAAAGACCCTGTTATTCAGAGAGTATTCACGGTTGCACATGTTTGCATTATACTGCTGAAAACTCTTCACACAATAACTCATAATCTTCAGAGGATGATTGTGAGCTAAGGAATCGACTTTCACCTTCTCAACTATATCGAGAATGCAGCTACAAACAACATCATGATGTCGTACAAGTGTTGCTTAACCGTATAAGGATCATCCCCTAAAAAAACCTGTCTAAGGATCAAGCAATATTAAGATAATTGGTTGTTCTTTTCTCTATGCATGAGCCTAAATTATAGTCGTAATATTATGCCGTGCTATCATAATATCTTCTTTATGCATTCCCATATATGGTTCTGGTTGTAATATTAATCAAAATGTGCGTTGCACGTGCACGCTTACTAGTTGCAAAGAAGCAGTCGTACAACGCAACCCTAGGAAAATAGAAAATTACAAATAGCACCCAGGGGAACCAATCTAGCGCCACCACCAACAAGGGATGAGGTCACGTCGCCGTCACTGCTGCTCCTTGCTGGAGCTAGGGAAACCCTTGGTTGTGCGCACTGACTAAAGACGTCGGAAAGTCACCATCCTCTATCCTGAGGACTAGCGCGCCGGAGATAAGCCAGATTATAGCTGCGCCGCCCCTTGCGCCGACTTGTTGAACAACGACGAGAGCCTGCAAATCCGGAATCACCACGCTCCCACAAAGCTACATGCCCCCATTTCTACGCCGGAGCACGCGTCACCACGAAAGCGAGGGCAGGGCATAAAATCCACCTCGAGGTCGACATCGTCGCGGCACCAGCCTCGATTGGTTATCCTGCTACTAGATCCACCGACGATCGCCTCCAAAAGTCGGCTTTAGGCCTTCTCATGGCATTTTCTGGAGGTCTAAGGGGTAAACATGATTTATTTTTTTCACGCAAATGACACCACAAGCAACGAATAGGGCTTACAACAGATCCTTATATAATCTCATGCCATAAAAAATATAATGTGTTTTGGTTATTGTTTAAACGTTCTCTATGGCTCTAAGTATTTGAGCAAAAGGATATTAAGCCATGGTTTTGTTTACGACTTATTAAACCAAAGCATCAAATTTACCTTAACCACAAGTCAGAAATAAATAAGGGAGTTAGGTCCAATTATAGTGCCACGATAAAACGAGTCTATGTCACCTAAAACTATTACCGATCGCTTCTAAGTTCTAACCACTAAGAGATAAAAGAAGAGAAACTAATAATTAAACTCACTAAAACTGAAACAACGGCAGAGATTGGAAGATGGAACGTGTGTGGGTGGAGAAAATGGGAGAGATTGGAGGCGGGCCGGGAAGAATAAATGGGAGACGTCCATGAAAGAGGAGGAAGGTTCAGTCTAAGCGGTGTATTCCTTTTTGACACAAGAGTAAAAGTGGTGAATCAACCAAACCGACACCCATAAAAAACCGGTAGCGTGAACTGAGCATAGCTTGAGATAACTCTGTGACTTCAGCTAGGAGGGCCGTACGTGTCTGAGCTGAGCTGAGCTCCTCTCCTCTCTCCGTCCGGGCCGCTGGCCACGCCGGCCGCGGCGGCCACCAACCCTCCTCCCTCTCCTTTACTCCTGCCCCCGCCCTATGGGGCTATGCCGCCCCGCTCCCCTGCGCGAGCTCCGGCCTCGCCCGCCGCGAGCATTGAATGGAGCACGCCCGAAAAGGAGGAGATCCTGGGCGGATCCAGTGGTCCGTTGGAGGTGCCGGAGACTCCTCCGTCGTCGTCGCTGCGGGATCCCCGGACTCCGAGCTGTCCCCCGCATGGATCTAGCGCGGGGACCGAGAATGCGCGCTTGATGGCGTGGCTCCCCCAACTGAGCGACTCCGCCTAAAGTCCATTGTGGTAAGTGCAAATTCTTGGCCGTCTCCGGCAACCGACGCCATTGAAGAAGGATGCGAGATCCATCAATTGCGCAAGAACCGCTGCGCCAGCAGAGATCCATTAAGTGTTAGGCACAAATCCAGGAGCCAGCTACCTCGCCACCGCCGCAGTCACAGCTCCTCGGCGGGCAGAGATGCCTTTTTAAGCAGGTTCAAAGGCCTCTGCTTCTGCTGCCTGAGCCCGCACCACCGTAGAGTCGACTGTAGGGATCCGCTCCGCTGCATAATCTGCAAACACCAAGGCTATTTTTGTCGAGAGTGCTCCAAGAACCCACGCAACAAGGGGAAGGGCTCGGCTGCTGGCCCGCCGCGCCCCGACCGCCGGCCGGTCCGCGAGCGCCTAACCTTTCCGCCCGCGCCTGCTCCCCTGCATCGCCAAGCCATGGAGTCGGGCACCCTCATCAACCACGCTCGTCGTGCCCGCAACAGCCACAAGGTCATCGCCTCCTCGCCGGCAATGGAGCACCAGGTCTTCCTTCTGAATCAGCACGTTGTCATGGTCACGGCAGTGGGTACCAAGATGCACCCGGTGAGCCCGTTGTCCCTCGGCCGCTAGCGGGAACTCATGATCCCACCGCACCTGCTTCGCGTCACCAACCATGACCCCGAGGACTTCTTCATCTACTTCACCCTGCCGGCGCACAAGGACCTGGCGGTGCGGCACGGCTCGTTGTCGGTGGACGGCGTGTCGTTCCTGCTCGAGCCCTGGCGGGAGGATGCCCATGCCGTTCACCTCAAGTGGATGCTGCACATGCGTGTTGTCGTCGAGAAGCTCCCCATGCAGCTTTGGACGATGGAGGGGGCGGTGGAGGCCATCGGCGACAAGGTGATCGTCGACCGCCTCGACAGCCGGACTCTCGAGGCGTTGACACCAAGCTGTTTGCGTGCTAGGTCTGGTGCTAGGACACGGCGCACATCCCCACGAAGCGCACGATCTGGAAGCACGCCCAGGGCGCGGGCCGCGCCATGGCACCACCACCGGAGCTCCTGCAGTACAACCTGCTTCTTCAACTTGACCGCGTGGAAGACTGGACGCCGCTCTCGTCGCGATCATCCTGCTCACCGCAGAGCGGCATCCCCTCCGATGACGACGAGCCCGACGAGCGCCCCTACCCAAGAATCGAGCCGGGCGTTTGGGCCGAGCGCGTCGACGACGGCATACCGGCGCTCGCCCAAACTCCAACCATGCGTTCGCAGCCCCGTGTTGCCTCCATGGGCCGCCGGGGCGTGTCGGCCACGGAGGGCTGGCACGACAACGATGGAGATGACCAGGGGTACCAGAGAAGGAGCTGGAAGGACACGCTCCTTGGCAGGGGGCGGGCTGAAGGAAATAAGCCCTAGAGGCAATAATAAAGTTATTATTTATTTCCTCATATCATGATAAATGTTTATTATTCATGCTAGAATTGTATTAACCGGAAACATGATACATGTGTGAATACATAGACAAACATATAGTCACTAGTGTGCCTCTACTTGACTAGCTCATTAATCAAAGATGGTTATGTTTCTTGACCATAGACATGTGTTGTCATTTGATTAATGGGATCACATCATTAGGAGAATATGTGATTGACATGACCCATCCCGTTAGCTTAGCACTTGATCGTTTAGTATTCTGCTATTGCTTTCTTCATGACTTATACATGTTCCTGTAACTATGAGAATTATGCAACTCCCGTTTACCGGAGGAACACTTTGGGTACTACCAAACGTCACAACGTAACTGGGTGATTATAAAGGAGTACTACAGGTGTCTCCGAAGGTACATGTTGAGTTGGCGTATTTCGAGATTAGGTTTTGTCACTCCGATTGTCGGAGACGTATCTCTGGGCCCTCTCGGTAATACTCATCACTTAAGCCTTGCAAGCATTATAACTAATGAGTTAGTTATGAGATGACGTATTACAGAACGAGTAAAGAGACTTGCCGGTTACGAGATTGAACTAGGTATTGGATACCGACGATCAAATCTCGGGCAAGTAACATACCGATGACAAAGGGAACAACGTATGTTGTTATGCGGTTTGACCGATAAAGATCTTCGTAGAATATGTAGGAACCAATATGGGCATCCAGGTCCCGCTATTGGTTATTGACCGAGAATGGTTTTAGGTCATGTCTACATAGTTCTTGAACCCGTAGGGTCCGCACACTTAACGTTTCGATGACAGTTTTATTATGAGTTTATAAGTTTTGATGTACCGAAGTTTGTTCGGAGTCCCGGATGTGATCACGGACATGACGAGGAGTCTCGGAATGGTCGAGACATGAAGATTGATATATTGGAAGCCTATGTTTGGACATCGGAATGGTTCCGGGTGAAATCGGCATTTTACCGGAGTACCGGGAGGTTACCGGAAGCCCCCGGGGGGTTAATGGGCCTACATGGGCCAAGAGGGGAAGAGGAAGGAGCCAGGAGGGGGACGCGCGCCCCTCCCCCTCCTAGTAGGAATAGGACAAGGGAAGGGGGCGGCGCCCCCCCTTTCCTTCCCCTCTTCCTCCTCTTTCCCCCTTCTCTCCTACTCCAACTTGGAAAAGGGGAGTCCTACTCCCGGTGGGAGTAGGACTCCGCCCTTGGCGCGCCCCCTTAGGCCGGCGGCCTCCTCCCCCCTGGCTCCTTTATATACGGGGGCGGGGGGCACCCCATAGACACACAAGTTGATCTACGGATCGTTCCTTAGCCGTGTGCGGTGCCCCCTTCCACCATATTCCACCTCGGTCATATCATAGCGGAGTTTAGGCGAAGCCCTGCGCCGGTAGAACATCATCATCGTCACCACGCCGTCGTGCTGACGGAATTCATCTCCGGAGCGTTTGCTGGATCGGAGGGCCGGAGATCGTCATCGAGCTGAACGTGTGCTGAACTCGGAGGCTCCGTACGTTCGGTGCTTGGATCGGTCGGATCGTGAAGACGTACGACTACATCAACCGCGTTGTGCTAACGCTTCCGCTTACGGTCTACGAGGGTACGTGGACGGACACTCTCCCCTCTCGTTGCTATATCATCACCATGATCTTGCGTGTGCGTAGGAATTTTTTTGAAATTACTACGTTCCCCAGCAGTGGCATCCGAGCCTAGGTTTTATGCGTTGATGTTATATGCATGAGTAGAACACAAGTGAGTTGTGGGCGATACAAGTCATACTGCTTACCAGCATGTCATACTTTGGTTCAGCGGTATTGTGAGATGAAGCGGCCCGGACCGACATTACGCGTACGCTTACGCGAGACTGGTTTCACCGTTACGAGCACTCGTGCTTAAAGGTGGCTGGCGGGTGTCTGTCTCTCTCAATTTAGCTGAATCGAGTGTGGCTACGCCCGGTCCTTGCGAAGGTTAAAACAGCACCAACTTGACGAACTATCGTTGTGGTTTTGATGCGTAGGTAAGAACGGTTCTTGCTAAAGCCCGTAGCAGCCACGTAAAATTTGCAAAAAACAAAGTAGAGGACGTCTAACTTGTTTTTGTAGGGCATGTTGTGATGTGATATGGTCTAGACGTGATGCTATATTTTATTGTATGAGATGATCATGTTTTGTAACCGAAGTTATCGGCAACTGGCAGGAGCCATATGGTTGTCGCTTTATTGGATGAAATGCAAACGCCCTATAATTGCTTTACTTTATCACTAAGCGGTAGCGATAGTCGTAGAAGCAATAGATGGCTTAACGACAACGATGCTACGATGGAGATCAAGGTGTCGCGCCGGTGACGATGGTGATCATGACGGTGCTTCGAAGATGGAGATCACAAGCACAAGATGATGATGGCCATATCATATCACTTATATTGATTGCATGTGATGTTTATCCTTTATGCATCTTATCTTGCCTTGATTGACGGTAGCATTTTAAGATGATCTCTCACTAATTATCAAGAAGTGTTCTCCCTGAGTATGCACCGTTGCGAAAGTTCTTCGTGCTGAGACACCACGTGATGATCGGGTGTGATAGGCTCTACGTTCAAATACAACGGGTGCAAAACAGTTGCACACGCGGAATACTCAGGTTATACTTGACGAGCCTAGCATATACAGATATGGCCTCGGAACACGGAGACCGAAAGGTCGAACGTGAATCATATAGTAGATATGATCAACATAGAGATGTTCACCATTGAAACTACTCCATCTCACGTGATGATCGGACATGGTTTAGTTGATTTGGATCACGTGATCACTTAGATGACTAGAGAGATGTCTGTCTAAGTGGGAGTTCTTAAGTAATATGATTAATTGAACTTAAATTTATCATGAACTTAGTACCTGATAGTATTTTTCTTGTCTATGTTTGTTTGTAGATAGATGGCTCGTGCTGTTGTTCCATTGAATTTTAATGCGTTCCTTGAGAAAGCAAAGTTGAAAGATGATGGTAGCAATTACACGGACTGGGTCCGTAACCTGAGGATTATCCTCATTGCTGCACAGAAAAGTTACGTCCTGGAAGCACCGCTGGGTGCCAGGCCTGCTGCTGATGCAACTGACGACGTTAAGAACGTCTGGCAGAGCAAAGCTGATGACTACTCGATAGTTCAATGTGCCCTGCTTTACGGCTTAGAACCGGGTCTTCAACGACGTTTTGAACGTCATGGAGCATATGAGATGTTCCAGGAGTTGAAGTTAATATTTCAAGCAAATGCCCGGATTCAGAGATATGAAGTCTCCAATAAGTTCTATAGCTGCAAGATGGAGGAGAACAGTTCTGTCACTGAGCATATACTCAAAATGTCTGGGTATAATAATCACTTGATTCAACTGGGAGTTAATCTTCCGGATGATAGCGTCATTGACAGAATTCTCCAATCACTGCCACCAAGCTACAAGAGCTTCGTGATGAACTATAATATGCAAGGGATGAACAAGACTATTCCCGAGCTCTTCGCGATGCTGAAAGCCGCGGAGGTAGAAATCAAGAAGGAGCATCAAGTGTTGATGGTTAACAAGACCACTAGTTTCAAGAAGAAGGGTGAGGGAGTCCTGGACTAGGGGGTGTCCGGACAGCCAGACTATCATCGTCCGCCTGACTCCAAGACTACGAAGATACAAGATTGAAGACTCCGTCCCGTGTCCGGATGGGACTTTCCTTGGCGTGGAAGGCAAGCTTGGCGATACGGATATGTAGATCTCCTACCATTGTAACCGACTCTGTGTAACCCTAGCCTCCTCCGGTGTCTATATAAACCGGAGGGCTTTAGTCCATAGGACACAACATACATTACAACAATCATACCATAGGCTAGCTTTAGGGTTTAGCCTCCTTGATCTCGTGGTAGATCTACTCTTGTACTACCCATATCATCAATATTAATCAAGCAGGACGTAGGGTTTTACCTCCATCAAGAGGGCCCGAACCTGGGTAAAACATCGTGTCCCTTGTCTCATGTTACCATCCGCCTAGACGCACAGTTCGGGACCCCCTACCCGAGATCCGCCGGTTTTGACACCGACATTGGTGCTTTCATTGAGAGTTCCTCTGCGTCGTCACCGATAGGCTCAATGGCATCTTCAGTCAACAACGCTGTCCAGGTTGACACTTTTCTCCCCGGACAGATCTTCGTATTCGGCGGCTTCGCACTGCGGGCTAATTCCCTTGGCCATCTGGAGCAGATCGAAAGCTACGCCCCTGGCCATCAGGTCAGATTCGGAAGCCTAAACTTCACGGCCGACATCCGCGGGGACTTGATCTTCGACGGGCTCGAGCCAAGCCGAGCGCGCCGCACTGTTACGATGGGCATGATCTAGCTCTGCAGCCGAACAGTACCTTGGTGGCCGCACACGAACCCGCTTCGGCCTTTAGTCTGGAGCCGATCGCCCAGATCGAGGATCGGTGGATGGACACCACCTCGGGGGCTTCAACTTCCATGGCGATGGAGCCGAACGCAAATCTTGTCCCTCGCGAAACTCGTGATTCCGAGGTGCCGGACTCCTTGCCGGACTCTGGACCTCCCACGCCCCTACCAACCGAATCAGATTGGGCACCGGTTATGGAATTCACCGCCGCGGACATCTTCCGATACTCGCCCTTTGGCGACATCCTAAATTCGCTAAAGCATCTCTCGTTATCGGGAGAGTCCTGGCCGAACTACGGCCAGGATGGTTGGGATGCGGACGACGAAGAAATTCAGAGCCCACCCACCACCCACTTTGTAGCCACTGTCGACGATTTAACCGACATGCTAGACTACGACTCCGAAGACATCGACGCTATGTACGACGATGCCGGAGACAAACAGGAACCAGCGCCTACAGGGCACTGGAAGACCACCTCGTCATACGACATATACATGGTGGACACCCCAAAAGACGGGGAGGGCGAAGAAACAGCGGAGGCAGATTCTTTAAAGAAACAGCCCAAGCGCCAGCGTCAGCGGCGCCGCTCTAAATCCCGCCACAGCAAGAATGGAGATTCCGGCACAGGAGATAATAATACCCCAGAGAGTGCCGAAGATAACCCCCTCCAGCAAGACTCGGCGCAGGAGGATGCAGAAGCAAGCCCTCACGAGAGGGCGGCAGACGAAGAGGTTGAGGATTATAACTATATGCCTCCCTCCGAAGACGAGGTAAGCCTCAACGACGATGAATTCGTCGTGCCCGAGGATCCCGTCGAACAAGAGCGTTTTAAATGCAGGCTTATCGCAACGGCAAACAGCCTAAAGAAAAAGCAGTAGCAGCTTCAAGCTGATCAGGACCTGCTGGCTGACCGATGGACAGAGGTCCTCGCGGCCGAAGAGTATAAACTCGAACGCCCCTCCAAAAGCTACCCAAGACGCAAGTTGCTTCCCTGATTAGAGGAGGAAGCATACATACCTCCATCACCAGCGCACGATACGGCCGACCGACCACCCCGTGGTCGTGACAGAGAGGCATCCAGGCCCCCAATCAAGACCGTACCCCGGCATCGCTCCAAAAGTACGAAGCCAAGGGGGAACGCGCCGGACTTGCGAGATATATTGGAGGACAAGGCAAGGCAATCCAGATCCATCTACGGATCACGTGGGCGCCCCACGACCCATGACGAATACCGTCGCGCCGGATACAATAACCCCGGCCGGGCCAAACACAGCAGACAACACTCTCTCGAGCTACGTCGTGATATTGCTCAATACAGAGGCGCCGCACACCCGCTATGCTTCACTGACGAAGTAATGGATCATCAAATCCCTGAAGGGTTTAAACCCGTAAACATCGAATCCTACGATAGCACAACAGACCCCACGGTTTGGATCGAAGATTATCTTCTCCACATCCACATGGCCCATGGCGACGATCTCCATGCCATCAAGTATCTCCCACTCAAGCTTAAAGGACCAGATCGGCATTGGCTCAACAGCTTGCCCGCAGAGTCAATTGGGTGTTGGGAAGACCTGGAAGCCGCATTCCTCGACAACTTCCAGGGCACGTATGTGCGACCACCAGACGCCGATGACCTAAGCCACATCATTCAGCAGCCAGACGAATCGGCCAGACAATTCTGGACACGGTTCTTGACAAAGAAAAACCAAATCGTCGATTGTCCGGATGCAGAGGCCCTTGCAGCCTTCAAACATAACATCCGCGACGAGTGGCTAGCCCGGCACCTGGGACAGGAAAAGCCGAAATCCATGGCAGCCCTCACATCATTAATGACCCGCTTCTGCGCGGGAGAGGATAGCTGGCTAGCTCGTAGCAACAACCTCAGGAAAAATTCTGGCAGTCCGGATACTAAGGACAACAACGGCAGGTCACGTCGAAACAAAAACAAACGCCGCATTAATGGCGACGATAAGGAGGATACGGCAGTCAACGCCAGATTCCGAGGCTCTAAACCTGGTAAGCGGAAGAAGCCATTCAAAAGAACCACTCCGGGTCCGTCCAATTTGGACCGGATACTCGACCGCTTATGCCAGATACATGGCACCCCTGAAAAGCCAGCTAATCACACCAACAGAGACTGCTGGGTGTTCAAGCAGGCAGGTAAGTTAATTGCCGAAAACAATGACAAGGGGCTAAACAGCGACGACGAGGAAGAGACCCGACCGCCGAACAATAGAGGACAGAAGGGTTTCCCCCCACAAGTGCGGACGGTGAACATGATTTACGCAACCCATATACCCAAGAGGGAGAGGAAGCGCGCACTAAGGGACGTCTATGCGATGGAGCCAGTCGCCTCGAAGTCCAATCCATGGTTCTCGTGTCCGATCACTTTCGATCGAAGAGACCATCCGACCAGCATACGCCATGGCAGATTCGCCGCATTGGTTTTAGACCCAATCGTTGATGGATTTCACCTCACAAGAGTCCTGATGGACGGCGGTAGTAGCCTGAACCTGCTTTATCAGGATACAGTGCGCAAGATGGGCATAGACCCCTCAAGGATTAAACCTACAAAGACAACCTTTAAAGGTGTCATACCAGGTGTGGAAGCCAACTATACAGGCTCAGTCACACTGGAAGTGGTCTTCGGATCCCCGGACAATTTCCGGAGCGAGGAGTTAATCTTCGACATAGTCCCGTTTCACAGCGGCTATCACGCTCTGCTCGGACGAACCGCGTTTGCAAAATTCAACGCGGTGCCGCATTATGCATACCTCAAGCTCAAGATGCCAGGCCCTCGTGGAGTCATCACGGTCAACGGAAATACAGAACGCTCCCTCCGAACGGAGGAACATACAGCGGCTCTCGCGGCAGAAGTACAGAACAGCCTTTTAAGGCAATTCTCGAGTCCGGCCGTTAAACGGCCGGATACAGCAAAACGCGCCTGAAGCAATACCAACCAAGATCACCTGGCGCGATCAGAGCACGCGTAGAAATGCGGCCCCAACCCCCGCCCTCGCATGATTGCAAGAACAACCCTCCGCGTACATCATTACGCTTTGGAGATACCATGGGCGCAGGGGAAGGGGCACGATCACAATGGACCCAGAGTGCGGCTCGACCACACCAGGGGCTCGCAAGTGTGCCCCCCCTTTTTTTTATCACTTTACTTCTTTGTGTACACAGGACTCCGTTGACCAGAGGCCCTGTCCGGCGGTGAACCTGCCAAACTCATGATGCAACAGCCAGGAAAGAAAGAAGGCTGCGACGAACACTCAGGTGGTCTCAATTATGAGCATTAAATTCGATTATATACACCAAGTTCGCAGCTCACCCCTGGAGGGGGACACGTTTAATTAGTCCAAATCCCTTGCTTACCGCACTATTTGTATCAGTCCGCACTCATAGCAGACTTTCTTTAATAAATAATGCAGCACTTTTCGACTGCAATGGCATTACTTTTTATATATATGTTCATTACATGACATCTTGCACCCGTATATTTTGGTACGGCCGAATACACTAGGGGCTTATGTTCCCCACATTATGGTGTGATAAGTCCGAACACTTTCACAAGTGCGGCACCCCGAACTTATAGCATTATATGAATCGGCTCCGAATCATGTCTTGGGTCAATAGTTGGGTTTGCCCGGCTCCCCCGTTTTGGTGCCTTACGTTCCGTTCTATCGGCTAAGGTGGCACTGGGAGAACCACTGCGATTGCGCCCCGGTTGAGCCGGGCGAGCGCCTCAGTGGAGAAAGCTAAAACTGACCGGCATGATAAGGCGAGAGACTGGTCGCTGTTCGAGAGGTTTTTTCGGGTCCTTAAAGACTCACGCCGCTTCGAGCGAAGTTCCGGACAATGTCCGACGAAGGCGTGGATAGCGCCCCGGATTCGGTCTTCCGAATACCAGGGGCTTCACCGAAATTTAAAATTATAGAATTCTATGGCTAAGTGAGAGTGTTCAAGCATTATAAGTCCGGTTGCCTTGTTCGTTGTGTTGAGCGCCTCCCTAGATGGACCCAAAAATGGGAACACGAGTGCTCAAGTTTATCCCGAACACCCCAGCACTCGCGGCTCGGGGGCTGAAACCAACGACTTGCCATCTCTCAGATTTTATAGACGGCCGCACAGAAGGTAATATTTTAAATTAAACAAGCGTTGCTCAAGGCGCATATGAACGAAGTTTTCAGCGCACAGGATAATACATAGCGAGTTTACTCAAAGATTACATTTCTGGGGCACTCATCCGCAATATCGCGGGCTCCCTTCAGGACAGTTTTATAATACATTTCGGGCGTGCGATACTCCTTGCCCGGTGGCGGTGGATCCGTGAGAAGCTTCTCCGCATCCAACCTGCCCCAATGCACCTTCGTGCGGGCAAGGGCCCGACGAGCACCTTCAATACAGGCGGAGCGCTTGATGACCTCCACGCAGGGGCACGCATCCACCAGCCGCCGCACGAGGCCGAAGTAGCTCCCAGGCATGGCCTGTCCAGGCCACAGCCGGATTATAAGGCCCTTCATGGCCTCCTCAGCTACCTTGTGGAGTTCGACCAGCTGTTTCAGCTGGTCGCTTGGGGGCACCGGATGGCCGGCCTCAGCGTACTGAGACCAGAAGACCTTCTCCGTCGAGCTCCCCTCCTCGCCACGATAGAATGCGGCGGCATCGGACGCACTACGCGGCAGATCTGTAAACGCCCCTGGAGAGCTCCGAATGCCGGTAAGTGTCAGGTAGTTTACATTAACATGCTTGCTTTGCATGAAAAATGCCTTACCCGCCGCTATCTTCTTTACATCTTCAACCTCCTGAAGGGCCTTACGGGCCTCGGCCTTGGCGGACTTGGCACTTTCGAGAGCCGAGGCAAGCTCGGACTCTCGAGTCTTGGAGTCACGCTCCAAACTCTCATGCTTCTCCATGAGAGCCTGGAGCTCTTGCCGTACTTCCGCCACCCGTGCCTCCTGCCTTTCTCACTCTGCCCGTTCCGTGGCCGCACTGCGCTTGGCCGCGGACACAGCCTCCTTCAGGGCTGCCACCTCATTCGTGGCCCCTGCAATACCCATATTATCCTTGTTAATTTTATTGCAACCAAAATCCTTTTCTGTAAGGTAATTATTCAAAGCGGTGTTACTCACCTTCTTTGTCCTCGAGATGCTTCTTGGCATGGCCGAGCTCTTGCTCGGACCGCTCGAGATCCTGCTTCAACACACCGACCTCCGCAGTCAGTGCGGCAGAAGTCAGCAGCATAGCCTGCAAACCCATATTGACATATTATAAGCAACCCTGCGTATATCTTGTTAGATCCTCAGTCCGGCTTTTCTTGCCAAACACCGAACTGAGCATCAGGGGCTACTGTCTATGCGGTATTACATTACATAACTTTAACTTCTTACCTCAAAGCCTGTTAGAAGGCTGCTGCAGGCTTCGGTCAGCCCGCTCCTGGCGAGCTGAACCTTCTGAATCACCGCACTCATGAGAGTGCGGTGTTCTTCCTCGATGGAAGCGCCTTTAAGCGCCTCCAACAAGTTGTCCGGCGCCTCCGGTTGGACGGAGGCCGCCGGTGTCACAGTCCTGCCCTTCTTTCGAAGGGGCCGCTTGCCGGACTCTGGAACCGCTGCGGGTTCCGATCTAGAGTCCGGCGCAAAGTCCGGGAGGCTGCCTGACGACGCCTCCGGAGCCTCCTCCTGATGGGTCCCTCTCTGGGATCCCACCTCGGCGTCCTTGTCGGCGCGTGGGGTAGTGGCAGTCGGAAGTGAATCCACATCCGACGGGGCCAATGACCCGCTCGATGAAGCGGGGAGATCATCATCGGCCGGACTATGAACAAAATGCGGCATTAGAAGGACACTACGCAATACGAAAGAAATTGCATATCAAGGATCCGGATACTTACGATCTTGCCGGACGCCTGGCCCTTAAAGGCCGCTCCTCCTCGCCAACGATGGTGTTGGCGAAACTGTCCGGGGGGATAGTTCTCCCCCTCTTGGACCCTTCGGCCTCCCCTATTGGGGAAGCCTTCCTCTTCTTCTCTCCCTCCTTCGGGAGAGAGTCTTCTTCCTCCTCCTCGTCTTCGGGGGAGGAGTCCGCCTCGTCGTCGGACGCCTGATGGCGGGAACTCTTTCGAGTCCCCGCGGCCACCTTCTTGGCCTTCTTCTCCGGCACCACATGCGGTGCCGGAACCAGCAGCCCTGCTAGACGGGCGTTCACTAGGTCCTCTGGCATGGGAGCCGGGCTGATGAGCTGCTCGGCCTTTTCCATCCATTCCTGTCAAAGGAAAAGAGAGATTGAAACCCTCTTAGAATCAATTTGATTACCACAAGTGTCCCGTAAAGGGGTTGAATCACTTACCTCGTCAGCCGGATGCTGCGAGAAAAATCCGCGATCTTCCGTCGCGGATGCGGGGGCTTCGGCACCCTTAAACAGCACCCTCCAGGCGCCTTCATATGTCGTATCGAAGAGCCCGCTTAGCGCCTGGTGCTGTTCCGGATTGAACTCCCACAGATTGAATGCCCGTTCTTGGCATGGGAGAATTCGGCGGATGAGCATGACTTGGACCACGTCGACGAGCCTGAGCTTATTGCTCACCAGCTTCTGGATGCAGGTTCGGAGTCCCATCAGCTCCTTCGGATTGCCCCACAGCAAGCCCTTCTCTTTCCAGGAGGTGAGCTGTGTGGGGATGCCAGATCTAAACTTGGGGGCCGCCGTCCATGTGGGCTCGCGCGGCTCGATGATGTAGAACCACCCCGATTGCCACCCCTTGACGGAGTCCACGAAGGCCCCTTCAAGCCAAAGGACGTTGGGTAACTTACCCAACATGGCGCCTTCGCATTCCGCTTGCGTGCCCTTCACAACCTTCGGCTTGACGTTGAAGGTCTTGAGCCACAGGCCGAAGTGGGGCCGGATGTAGAGGAAGGCCTCGCACACGACGATAAACGCCGAGATGTTGAGGATGAAGTTCGGTGCCAGATCGTGGAAATCCAGGCCATAGTAAAACATGAGCCCCCGGACGAATGGGTGGAGTGGAAAGCCAACTCCGCGGAGGAAGTGGGGAAGAAAGACGACCCTCTCATGGGGCCCTGGGGTAGGGATGAGCTGCCCCTCGTTGGGCAGCCGATGCGCGATATCGCCGGAGAGGTATCCGGCGCTGCGCAGCTTGGTGATGTGCTCCTCCTTGACGGTGGAGGCCAACCATTTGCCTCCCGCTCCGGACATATTCGGAGAAGGCCGAGGCGAGATGCGCGTGCTTGGGCGTTGGAGCTTGAGTGCGCGGAGATGGGTAAGCAAAGGAGGAAGAAGGCATAGGTGAGAAGGTAAATCCTTCTCCCTTATATATAGGTGGACGAGGACTATGCGTCCCCCACCGGCCCGGTAAAACTCGCTTATCCCCCAAGCGCCACCATCAATGGCGCGGTTGGGTTACCCACGTCCGTATTGATGAGAATCCCGGAATAAGGGGAACACGATCTCTGCTTCGACAAGACATGACAAGGAAACCGCTTCGCTAAGCGTGCTGAGGTGGTATAGTAAAAAACGATTCAAGTAAAAGCCTGGTAGCGGTGTTATGTCATGCCGCATAATACGTCAGCAAATTGGACTCGTGTACATTTTATTCTCTCTACAGTGGAATGTGGAATTTATTTTGCAGAGCCGGACACTATCCTGGTGTTCATGATCTTCTCTGGATTATTCAAGGGAGGAACCCGCCTTGCAATGCCGAACATTATGCGCGCCGGACTTATCGTCATTGAAGCCTGGTTCAGGGGCTACTGAGGGAGTCCTGGACTAGGGGGTGTCCGGACAGCCAGACTATCATCATCCGCCGGACTCCAAGACTACAAAGATACAAGATTGAAGACTCCGTCCTATGTCCGGATGGGACTTTCCTTGGCGTGGAAGGCAAGCTTGGCGATACGAATATGTAGATCTCCTACCATTGTAACCGACTCTGTGTAACCCTAGCCTCCTCCGGTGTCTATATAAACCGGAGGGCTTTAGTCCATAGGACACAACATACATTACAACAATCATACCATAGGCTAGCTTTAGGGTTTAGCCTCCTTGATCTCGTGGTAGATCTACTCTTGTACTACCCATATCATCAATATTAATCAAGCAGGACGTAGGGTTTTACCTCCATCAAGAGGGCCCGAACCTGGGTAAAACATCGTGTCCCTTGTCTCCTGTTACCATCCGCCTGGACGCACAGTTCGGGACCCCCTACCCGAGATCCGCCGGTTTTGACACCGACAAAGGGCAAAGGGAAGAAGAAGGGGAACTTCAAAAAGAACAGCAAGCAAGTTGCTGCTCAAGAGAAGAAACCCAAGTCTAGACCTAAGCCTGAAACTGAGTGCTTCTACTGCAAGCAGACTGGACACTGGAAGCGGAACTGCCCCAAGTATTTGGCGGATAAGAAGGATGGCAAAGTGAACAAAGGTATATGTGATATACATGTTATTGATGTGTACCTTACTAATGCTCGCAGTAGCACCTGGGTATTTGATACTGGTTCTATTGCTAATATTTGCAACTCGAAACAGGGACTACGGATTAAGCGAAGATTAGCTAAGGACGAGGTGACGATGCACGTGGGAAATGGTTCCAAAGTCGATGTGATCGCGGTCGGCACGCTACCTCTACATCTACCATCGGGATTAGTTTTAGACCTAAATAATTGTTATTTGGTGCCTGCGTTGAGCATGAACATTATATCTGGATCTTGTTTTATGCGAGACGGTTATTCATTTAAATCAGAGAATAATGGTTGTTCTATTTATATGAGTAATATCTTTTATGGTCATGCACCCTTGAAGAGTGGTCTATTTTTATTGAATCTCGATAGTAGTGATACACATATTCATAGTGTTGAGACCAAAAGATGCAGATTTGATAATGATAGTGCAACTTATTTGTGGCACTGCCGTTTAGGTCATATCGGTGTAAAGCGCATGAAGAAACTCCATACTGATGGGCTTTTGGAATCACTTGATTATGAATCACTTGGTACTTGCGAACCGTGCCTTATGGGCAAGATGACCAAAACACCGTTCTCCGGTACTATGGAGAGCGCAACAGATTTGTTGGAAATCATACATACAGATGTATGTGGTCCAATGAATGTTGAAGCTCGTGGCGGATATCGTTATTTTCTCACCTTCACAGATGATTTGAGCAGATATGGGTATATCTACTTAATGAAACACAAGTCTGAAACATTTGAAAAGTTCAAAGAATTTCAGAGTGAAGTAGAAAATCATCGTAACAAGAAAATAAAGTTTCTACGATCTGATCATGGAGGAGAATATTTGAGTTACGAGTTTGGTCTACACTTGAAACAATGCGGGATAGTCTCGCAACTCACGCCACCTGGAACACCACAACGAAATGGTGTGTCCGAACGTCGTAATCGTACTTTACTTGATATGGTACGATCTATGATGTCTCTTACTGATTTACCGCTATCGTTTTGGGGATATGCTTTAGAGACGGCCGCATTCACGTTAAATAGGGCACCATCAAAATCCGTTGAAATGACGTGTTATGAACTGTGGTTTGGCAAGAAACCAAAGTTGTCGTTTCTTAAGTTTGGGGCTGCGATGCTTATGTGAAGAAACTTCAACCAGATAAGCTCGAACCCAAATCGGAGAAATGTGTCTGCATAGGATACCCAAAGGAGACTATTGGGTACACCTTCTATCACAGATCTGAGGGCAAGATTTTCTTTGCTAAATTTGGATCCTTTCTAGAGAAGGAGTTTCTCTCGAAAGAAGTGAGTGGGAGGAAAGTAGAACTTGATGAGATAACAGTATCTACTCCCTTATTGGAAGGTAGTTCATCACAAGAACCGGTTCCTGTGACAACTACACCAATTAGTAAGGAAGCTAATGATATTGATCATGAAACTTCAGATCAAGTTTCTGCTGAACCTCGTAGGTCTACCAGAGTAAGATCCGCACCAGAGTGGTACGGCAATCCTATTCTGGAAGTCATGTTACTTGACCATGATGAACCTACGAACTATGAGGAAGCGATGATGAGCCCAGATTCCGCAAAATGGCTAGAGGCCATGAAATCTGAGATGGGATCCATGTATGAAAACAAAGTATGGACTTTGGTTGACTTGCCCGATGATCGGCAAGCTATTGAAAATAAATGGATCTTTAAGAAGAAGACTGACGCTGATGGTAATATAACTGTCTATAAAGCTCGACTTGTTGCAAAAGGTTTTCGACAAGTTCAAGGGGTTGACTACGATGAGACTTTCTCACCCGTAGCGATGCTTAAGTCTGTCCGAATCATGTTAGCTGTTGCTGCATTTCATGATTATGAAATTTGGCAAATGGATGTCAAGACTGCATTCTTGAATGGATTTCTAGAAGAAGAGTTGTATGTGATGCTGCCGGAAGGTTTTGTTGATCCAAAAGGTGCTAACAAAGTGTGCAAGCTCCAGCGTTCCATTTATGGACTGGTGCAAGCATCTCGAAGTTGGAATAAACGCTTTGATAGTGTGATCAAAGCATATGGTTTTATACAGACTTTTGGAGAAGCCTGTATTTACAAGAAAGTGAGTGGGAGCTCTGTAGCATTTCTAGTTTTATATGTAGATGACATATTGTTAATTGGAAATGATATAGAATTTCTGGATAGCATAAAGGGATACTTGAATAAAAGTTTTTCAATGAAAGACCTTGGTGAAGCTGCTTATATATTGGGCATCAAGATCTATAGAGATAGATCAAGACGCTTAATAGGACTTTCACAAAGCACATACCTTGACAAAATTTTGAAAAAGTTCAAAATGGATCAGGCAAAGAAAGGGTTCTTGCATGTGCTACAAGGTGTGAAGTTGAGTCAAACTCAATGCCCGACCACAGCAGAAGATAGAGAGAAAATGAAAGATGTTCCCTATGCTTCAGCCATAGGCTCTATCATGTATGCAATGCTGTGTACCAGGCCTGACGTATGCTTAGCAATAAGCTTAGCAGGAAGGTACCAAAGTAATCCAGGAGTGGATCACTGGACAGCAGTCAAGAACATCCTGAAATACCTGAAAAGGACTAAGGATATGTTTCTCATATATGGAGGTGACAAAGAGCTAGTCGTAAGAGGTTACGTCGATGCAAGCTTTGACACTGATCCGGACGATTCTAAATCGCAAACCGGATACGTGTTTATATTAAACGGTGGAGCTGTAAGTTGGTGCAGTTCTAAACAAAGCGTCGTGGCGGGATCTACATGTGAAGCGGAGTACAAAGCTGCTTCTGAAGCAGCGAATGAAGGAGTCTGGATGAAGGAGTTCATTTCCGATCTAGGTGTCATACCTAGTGCATCGGGACCAATGAAGATCTTCTGTGACAATACTGGTGCAATTGCCTTGGCAAAGGAATCCATATTTCACAAGAGGACCAAGCACATCAAGAGACGCTTCAATTCCATTCGGGACCAAGTCCAAGTGGGAGACATAGAAATTTGCAAGATACATACGGATCTGAATGTTGCATACCCGTTGACTAAGCCTCTCTCACGACCAAAACATGATCAACACCAAGACTCCATGGGTGTTAGAATCATTACTATGTAATCTAGATTATTGACTCTAGTGCAAGTGGGAGACTGAAGGAAATATGCCCTAGAGGCAATAATAAAGTTATTATTTATTTCCTCATATCATGATAAATGTTTATTATTCATGCTAGAATTGTATTAACCGGAAACATGATACATGTGTGAATACATAGACAAACATATAGTCACTAGTGTGCCTCTACTTGACTAGCTCATTAATCAAAGATGGTTATGTTTCCTGACCATAGACATGTGTTGTCATTTGATTAATGGGATCACATCATTAGGAGAATGATGTGATTGACATGACCCATCCCGTTAGCTTAGCACTTGATCGTTTAGTATTCTGCTATTGCTTTCTTCATGACTTATACATGTTCCTGTAACTATGAGAATTATGCAACTCCCGTTTACCGGAGGAACACTTTGGGTACTACCAAACGTCACAATGTAACCGGGTGATTATAAAGGAGTACTACAGGTGTCTCCGAAGGTACATGTTGAGTTGGCGTATTTCGAGATTAGGTTTTGTCACTCCGATTGTCGGAGAGGTATCTTTGGGCCCTCTCGGTAATACTCATCACTTAAGCCTTGCAAGCATTATAACTAATGAGTTAGTTATGAGATGACGTATTACAGAACGAGTAAAGAGACTTGCCGGTAATGAGATTGAACTAGGTATTGAATACCGACGATCAAATCTCAGGCAAGTAACATACCGATGACAAAGGGAACAACGTATGCTGTTATGCGGTTTGACCGATAAAGATCTTCGTAGAATATGTAGGAACCAATATGGGCATCCAGGTCCCGCTATTGGTTATTGACCGAGAATGGTTTTAGGTCATGTCTACATAGTTCTCGAACCCGTAGGGTCCGCACGCTTAACGTTTCGATGACAGTTTTATTATGAGTTTATAAGTTTTGATGTACCGAAGTTTGTTCGGAGTCCCGGATGTGATCACGGACATGACGAGGAGTCTCGGAATGGTCGAGACATGCAGATTGATATATTGGAAGCCTATGTTTGGACATCGGAATGGTTCCAGGTGAAATCGGCATTTTACCGGAGTACCGGGAGGTGACCGGAACCCCCCGGGGGGTTAATGGGCCTACATGGGCCAAGAGGGAGAAGAGGAAGGAGCCAGGAGGGGGCCGCGCGCCCCTCCCCCTCCTAGTCCAAATAGGACAAGGGAAGGGGGGCGGCGCCCCCCCTTTCCTTCCCCTCTCCCTCCTCTTTCCCCCTTCTCTCCTACTCCAACTTGGAAAAGGGGAGTCCTACTCCCGGTGGGAGTAGGACTCCCCCCTTGGCGCGTCCCCTTAGGCCGGCGGCCTCCTCCCCCCCTGGCTCCTTTATATACGGGGGCGGGGGGCACCCCATAGACACACAAGTTGATCTACGGATCGTTCCTTAGCCGTGTGCGGTGCCCCCTTCCACCATATTCCACCTCGGTCATATCGTCGCAGAGTTTAGGCGAAGCCCTGCGCCGGTAGAACATCATCATCGTCACCACGCCGTCATGCTGACGGAACTCATCTCTGGAGCCTTTGCTGGATCGGAGGGCCGGAGATCGTCATCGAGCTGAACGTGTGCTGAACTCGGAGGCTCCGTACGTTCGGTGCTTGGATCGGTCGGATCGTGAAGACGTACGACTACATCAACCGCGTTGTGCTAACGCTTCCTCTTATGGTCTACGAGGGTACGTGGACGGACACTCTCCCCTCTCGTTGCTATATCATCACCATGATCTTGCGTGTGCGTAGGAAATTTTTTGAAATTACTACGTTCCCCAGCACGGGCCAGCAACCGTGGCTCGGCCCCAGCACTGGCGCCACCCACGGAAAGGCCGCGCAGCCGCACTCCTGCATCGCGCCACCGCCAGGGCGCGCTGAGGGACAGGAACATTTGCATCAACAAGCGGCCAGCGCTCCAGCCCATCAAGAGGAAGGAGGCCACGGCTGTGCAACCTTGTCTGTCCAAGACCCGGGGCAAGGAGGTGCCCCGGAGCAAGCACGGCGGGACGCCGTGGCAGAATCGTCAGGCGCACCTCCCTACTCGGCCCGCCACGTAGGCTTGCCCATGAGCAGGGCCAGGATGCTGCCCTGGCTAGGGGGTCGGCAGTGCTGGCTGACCCGGTCGAGGAGTTCTTCTAAGGGGCAAAGAAGTGTCTCCCTCCACCGCCCCGCCCAGACGTCATGGCTTCGAAGATCGATGAGGTGATCGCCGCCAAGCTGGACAAGCCGCTCTGCTTCAATGACGAGGAAGACAGAGGCAGTGGCGAATCCCTTGACTTGGGACTAGCCCTGTCCCTGGCCCGGCATACTCCACGGGCGGTGGACACGCATGTACTGCAGTGGGGCAAGGTTACGCAGAGGGTCACGGAGATGCAGCTCCAGGGAGAAGGAAAAGATGCTGCGCAGCTACCCCTCTTCACCAAACCAAGGCCAGCGCTCGTCGGGAAGCCATCGACAAGAGACAAGACCTTGCTCAAGGCCAGGCCGACCGCCAAGCCGGTCAGGCGGAGTGCCCGATAGGCTGCGAACCCCTCCCCGGTGCCGGTCTCATAGCAGGGAACGCTAAGGCTAGTGAAGGGGCTTGGCGTTCTGGGCCCAAAGGAGAAGATGACGGCACGGGCGGCGAGGCCCTCATTCGACGTTTCGACGAACCCCTCAGGGACAACGACATTGCTGCCATCGCAAAGCTCACCAGCCTCGACTCCCGTGCGCTCAAGGCGATCGCTGGTCTGCCAAGCATGCATGGAGAAGCCTCTGAGCCCCATTCCCCATGTTAGACATCCATAGTCTTGTGTCCGGCCATCGACGACTAGCAGTGCGGTGGGTAGAGTTAGGTTTAGTTTCCTGCATGTCGTCTTGTACCAGTAGTCAGGCTAGATGGGTAGCTGCTCGCCGGTGGGGTCTTGGGCCTATTGGTGGCCGCCGGCAGCCCCAAGTTATGTGGATGGTGTACCCATGTTTCCCCTTGATTTCAGCAGTAGTTTGTCGTTGGCAATTCATCGAGCAGCATCATGATCGGCTGCACCTTAGCCAGAGCCCCCCTTGGTTACACCTGAATGACACCAACATACCGACCATGAGCTAGAACGTGAGGGGACTAAACTCACCTGCGAGACGCTCTATCATCCGTGACACTGCATGTGCCCACAAGCTAGCCATACTTTGCCTTCAAGAAACAAAAATCGACTACTGGTCCACCTGCTTAGCTAGGGAAGTAGGCGGCACCTGGCTTGACCAGTGCATTATGCTTCCAACCATTAGAACAAGAGGAGGGGCAGCCATTTTCTGGAACTCTAGCCTGGCAACCATGTAGTCTCACTCGATAGGGCATTTCTCCATCACGGCAAAAGTTTTGATAGGAGGGACAAACAAGGAGTATTGGTTAACCACTGTCTATGGGCCTTCGGACGACGATCAGAAAGATGACTTCCTTGCAGAACTAGCTAGGGCTGCACCACCAACAGGCCAAGCGTGGCTCATAAACGGCGACTTCAACATCATATACGAGGCCAGAGACAAGAGTAACAGCAACATCAACCGTAGGCTCATGCGCAAATTTAGAGCGGCGATCGACGCTGGTGGCCTACGTGAAATCAAAAGAAAAAACCGCCGTTTCACCTAGAGCAAAGAGCATCGAAACCCTACGTTAGTTAGCATCGACAAATTCTTCTGCACCATTGCTTGGGAGGGGCTTTTCCTGTCATACTTGCTGCATGCCACGCCCACGTCCTATTCATACCACTGTCGCCTCCTTCTCGCAGCTGCTGCACCACCGTGCCGCCCGGCCACATTCAAATTCAAATCGTTTTGGCCGTGGTTCCCGTGCTTCCTGGAGACAGTGCAAAATGCCTGGAACCACCCGACCCCATCTACTTGTGCTTTTGCAAGGCCGAAGGAGAAAATGGGAAGGGTAGCAAAGGATCTCAGAATATGTAGCAAATCACAGTTTGGAGGGGCTAAGATTCAGATGCACATTGCAATGGAAGTAGTTCTACGTATAGACATTGCCCAAGAAACTAGAGCACTCTCGGATGCGGAATTCCAGCTTCGGAAAATGCTCAAGATCAAGATCCTAGGGCTTGCGACAATTGACCGTGCTAGGAAGCGCCAGGCTTCAAGGATTACCTAGCTGCGGGCTGGAGACGCGCCCTCAGCTTTCTTCCAAGCGAAGATCAATGCTAGAAGAAGGAAAGCATTCATCCACACTCTCCAGGGGCCAGCCGGGGTTGTCACCTCACAGGAGGACAAGGAAGCCATGATCCATGATCATTTCTCCTTCCTACTGGGCACGGCAGCACACTGCGACACCACCATCAACTGGCAGGCTCTTGATATGGCCAGGCCACAGGGCGGGGGTCTCGACAACCCTTTCACAGAGGGGGAAGTGTGGCATGCAATCAAGGCCTCGCCGGCTGACCGGGCGCCAGGCCCTGACGGCTTCTCCGGCACCTTCTTCAGGTCTTGCTGGACAATTATCAAAGGCGATATCATGACGGCATTCAACCAGTTTTACAACCTAGTGGGCAGCAATTTTGGAGCACTAAGCAGGGCGGTGGTTGCTTTGCTGCCAAAGAAAGATGGAGGAGCGCACAATTAGCGACTACATGCCAGCCTCATCCACTCCATCGCAAAGCTGATCTCCAAAGTGCTTTCACTCAGACTAGCTAGTGCCATCCACAAGCTCATCTCCCTAGCGCAATCAACCTTTCTTCAGACGAAATGCATCCACGATAGTTTCTTATACGTCCAAAACTGCATCAAGGCCTTGCATTGTTGGAGAACTCAAGCTCTACTTCTCAAGTTGGACATCGCAAAGGCCTTCGATAACGTGTCCTGGGAATACTTCCTAGAACTGCTGCAGCAGAGAGGTTTTAGCGCGCGTTGGAGAGACTGGATGGCGCTGCTCCTCTCCACTGTCATCCTTCCTACTAAACGGCACCCCCGGCAAGAGGATTCGGCACCGTCGAGGCCTACGGCAGGGTGACCCCCTGTCGCCCTTCCTTTTCATCCTCGCAATTGACACACTGCACCACATTCTTCAGGCTGCAGCAGAGCAACACACCATCGCGCCGCTTCCAGGAAGAGAGCTGAAGCTTAGAATTAGTCTATACGGCAACGATGCTGTCATCTTCACCAACCCAAGTAGGCAGGAGATCGATGCACTGATGAAAATTCTTCATGATTTCGGTGCAGGAACAGGGCTGCACATCAACCCCTCAAAGTCTGTGGCACTACCCATTCGATGCGTGAACATCGACCTCGCGGACGTGCTGCAGAATTTCGGGGGCACCCAAGGGCACTTCCCATCCACATACCTTGGGTTGCCACTCACCCTCTCCAGGCTTAGACTAGCAAACTTGCAGTTCATCATAGATAGGATCAAAGCCCGACTTGTGGGTTGGAAAGGAAAGTTGCTACCCATAGCCAGCAGGCAGGTCTTGGTCAGATGCGTCCTGAGCGCTATGCCAACTTTTTCTATGCCCGTCCTTCGAGTGCCCAAGAAACTGCTAAAAGAGATTGACAAATGCCGTCGTGGGCTCCTCTAGAAACAAGATGAGGAGATTACAGGGGCAGCTGCAAGGTAAATTGGTCTGCGGTGTGCACTCCCACATCGAATGGTGGTCTGGGGATCCTAGACCTCGAGCGGTTCAGCCGTGCCCTTAGACTACGGTGGCTTTGGATCTCCTGGACAAACCCAGAGCGGCCATGGGTTGGCACGGACTCACCATGCAATGCCAGTGACAAGGCCCTTTTCGCGGCGGCGACCAAGGTCACCATAGGAGATGGTGCAACAGCACTCTTTTGGCACTCCTCCTGGATCGGTGCAAACACCCTAGCTAGCTCCTACCCCCTCCTCTACAAGCACTCCAGGCAAAAGAACAGGACGGTAGGGGAAGCGCTTAGAGATTGATGGAGCATGGATAAAAGACCTACGACATGGAGACGTCCAACCACTGCTACCGGAATTTATCCGGCTGCACTACATGCTTACAACGGCTGCCACGGAGCTTGTGGAGGGACGCAGAGACCAGATTAGATGGGTTTTTGATGGAAAGGGCCAGTACTCAGCGCGATCAGCCTACATCCCGCAGTTCCAGGGCAGAATGCATGCGGATTGGCAGCATCTTATCTGGGAAACCAAGGTGCCAGGGTGTATCAAGATCTGCGCTTGGCTTTTCCTGCAAAACTGCCTCTGGACCTGTGACAAGCTTCAACAGCGCAGCCGGCCTAACAGCTACTTCTGCCCGATGTGCGTCCAAAACCTGGAGACGGGGCACCACCTGATATGGAGCTGCCCCTTAGCTTGCATGGTTTGGGAAAGGGTGGGAGCGAGAGGAGGGTGTCAACAGCTACACCCAAGGCATCATGTGCAAGAAGAAGACACCATTGTCACACCCCAACGGATGATGGTAGCAAGCCAGCCGGCACAAAGAACGGCCAGCAACTTAACCATGCTTCTGACATGCTGGGAGATTTGGAAAGAACGGAACTGGTGCATGTTCAGAGGGAAGGCGCCAGCAGTGGAACACATCACAAAGGCCATCGTGAACTCCATCGAGCTATGGCGGCAAGTGGGTGCAGTTCATCTAGAGAGCCCCTTTTGGGATCCATCGTGAGAAATTGTAGCTCATGTTTTTGCTAGGAGAGATGTGTTTGTAACCAACAGACTGGTCCTAGGACCCTCACTCCACCCTTTGTACTTCCCCACTTCTTTCTGCTTATGAAATGAAATGCCAGCAACATGCTGGATCTTTCAAAAAACAAAAACTGAGCATAGCTGATATGGTTAGCTTCCTTGTGGTGGTGACAGCCCATCAAAGTTAAAGTCCTAGACTTGGACACTGATGCTCGCATTTTCAAGGATTTATTTCAGACTTTTCGGCGATGTTTGTTTAGTGGGAGAAGATGTTTCCGTCGACTATGAAGCCACCAGCAGTGATTTTGTCAATATCAAGATGTTGTTCCGGCTCAGTATTTCGGAGGTGCTCACAGAGGTAGGGTGTGTGTGCGTGTGTTCATAGGGGTGAGTGTGTGTGTGTGTACGTGGGCATCAACGTCAACTACGTACGAAGATGCATGCGATGACTTCGTCAATCTCAAAATATTGTGTCGACTCGGTATCTCGAAGGTGCTCATTGAGGTAGGGTGTGTGTGTGCGTTCATAGGGATGAGTGTATCTGTGTGTACGTGGGCATCAACGTCGACTACGAAGATGCCTGCATTGACTTTGTCAATCTCAAGATTTGAGTGTGCATGCGTGCATTCATATGGATGAGTGTATGTGTGTATGTGGGCATCTACGTCGACTACCAAGATGCCTGCATTGACTTTGTCAATCTCAACATGTGAGTGTGTGTGGTGTGTTCATATGGATGATTGTATGTGTGTATGTAGGCATCAACGTCTGACTACTAAGATGTCTGCGTTGACTTCGTTAATATAAGATGTGGTGTCGGCTCAGTATCTCGGAGGTTCTCATAGAAGTAAGGTGTGTGTGTGTGTTCATAGGGTGAGTATATGTATCCGTATATCCTATAAAATCTGAAACCGACCAAACATTACTTCCACCAAAAGTCATAGGTCACAGCGAGAAAAATAATCACATGTGGTGGAATAGGGGGAAGATGTTACCAGAGTTGAATTCGGGAACGCGGCCATCGCGATGTAGTGGAGGCAGTCGGCAAGCTGGAAGTGGCCGAGGATAGGCGCTGCCACCGGGAGTCAGGGAGACGACCGAGGTAAGGTTGGCTCCCTTTGCCAGCAAGGATAGGCATTGACAGAGAGTGCATGATTGTGAGTTTGGGTGTGAGGATGCCATGATGTTACACAACCCATGCCAAGAAATCCACGCCGACTGCCGCTAGCTCCCATACCCAACCAAGGTAGGTGCGATGCCATGTGAGAGGTCGGAGGCATGTGGTGATCTGTTGCCATGGGGAGAGGCGAGGCGCCATTCGACGCTTATGATGCACAGGGAGGGATGGATCTGAACTGGAAGGAGGAGGAGGAAGAGAAGAAGATGCGGTTGCGCCAAATCGAAGCAAGAGGATAAAGCGATAGGATGGAACCTGCGCAGTTTCTGAAGTCCACGAGAAACATCTAGTGCAGTCTAAACCAATGAAAAAAGAGTGCGCTATAGCAAAATAGCATCACCCTTAAAATACAATGTTAGCAAACATTATACACTATTTTATTTAACAAATTTTGAATTGCTCAAAACACTATAGCATGCTATTAGCGATGCTATAGCTTGCTATTTTTCGAAACACATAGGAAAAACACTTCAAATGCACTGGAGGCGTGGAACCTTAGCTGCTTTATAATTCTCTAATATATAAAGGAAAACATTTATTCTAAGGGAAATGCTTCTATTCACCTGACCGCGCGCACCGATGGACTTTATCGCCGTCGGATCTTTCTTTAATCGGATGGCTAGAAGCATTCTCTTTCCATAGCATATGTTTGCAACTGGACCACTGTTGCAATTTCCTCCCCCGCAACAACTAGCTTGTTGCAAGATCTGCATCCCCAAAGCCTCTAGACACGTGCACCACCGTACACGTCGGCATCAGCACAGACGAGCATGCTCTCCCCTCCCTCTCCTCCTTCATCGGTCCTCCCCTCTCTCCTGGTCACTTCAACACCGCATGAAGACCTCGTCCGAGCCGCCTCCCGCCGGATCTGCGCCGCTTTGATGAGATCGATGCCACCTTGCCTTGGCAGCCTCCGCCCCTCGGTTGTCCCTGACCTCGCCCGTGTCTGGGTTGCTGCTGGACGGTGTGGAGTGGGATCCGCACTCGATTTTTGTCTTCTGCAACATGATATCTTGCAACAAGACTCTTATTGCAAAAAGGCTCTTGTTGCAACAGGTTCAGAGAAAAAAAAGTTTCCAAAAAATTTCTGCAACATGACCTTTGTTGCGAATAGTTTCTGCAACTGAACCTATGATGCAGAAATTACAGCAACAACACATTTGTTGCAAAGATGACGGATCACATGGGTGGATCATGCGATCATTCGCAACTTCATCCAATGGTTAGGGAGGTGGTCGATCTTTTAACTTTATCCGCCCGCGGACGCGTAGCGTCGCCCTTATTCTAAACCGGATGATTTTCTCACCCGCCAAACCGTCTCCTCTGGTTGACACGTGTTCTTTGCGGGTCCCATCCACTTCATCCCCACCGAGCCTTATCCCCTCAGCCTTATCCTCTTCCCAGGATCCAACCGCGGCTCATATTCTTCCTCTCGCCTTTCCTCTTGAAACGGGACGAAGCAGCGCCACACCACCGAAGGCCTCCTCCCCCGCCCTCCAACCCATGTCAGGGACTGCAAGCCCGCTGCAATCCAACACATTCGCCACCAGCTGCTACAAGCATTTTTTTGCCACGGTGCCGCCGCCCACAGCGCCGACCGGGGATGACGCACGCGTTGCAACGTCCGGGGAGAGGCATCCTTTTGTAAGGGGCGCACTGCAACATGGGGATAGCTTTGAGGGGTGGGGGTTGCCGTTCACAGTTGCTGCCATGGAGCATCTGGAAGCACCGCTGAGAGTCACCGGCGCTGCGAGGCAACACTCGCCGGAGCCAGCCGGTATTGCGATGCATCACTATAGAAGGGCATAGGTGCTGCGGTGCAACCTCGTCGACGCGCTGAGGCTGAGATGCAGCCTCATCGGCACTGCTGGTGCTACAAGTCGCCGGCGGTGAAGCTACAATGGAGTGCTCGCTAGCAGCAAACCCGAGCTCCGATGCAGCACTCACGCGGGGCGGCTCTCCGTACGGTAGCATAGCGCTTGTCGGCGGCTCTCGAAGCTCCGTGCTTCAATGGAGCTTTCACACGGCGGGTTACGCATCACCAAGGAGGAGATCAGAGGCGGCAGCGCTCATTATGTTGTTGCAACGCAGCATGCAAGGGGCGGCAGGCGGCGTTCGCGGCCAGTGTTGAACCGCAACGCTCGCCGACGGCTCCGGATGCTGCATGGCAGCACTCGCTGGCGATTCCCGATGCTAACAGATCGAAGCGGAGAGAGGGGCTTGTTTGTGCGATGGCAGGAGGAGACTGCGTGCATTGACCATTCCACCGCCGAGAGGAAGGGATCGAACGTACACGGTCGAGATGATCTAACAGTCTGCGAGGCGGCTTAGAATTTTCTGGCATCAGCAGGATGATTCGTAGCATGCACCATATATAAACGGAAATGTTAACGCCCACATGTGTGGGCGTTTGCACATCGCCCACACGCCTCCACCACCACACATTTTGCCACGTATGAATAGATGACATCAGCAGAATTTTTTTTGGTTTTCGGCTTAAAAATGTTGTATCTCCTAAATAAAAAAGCGAACTAAAAATCAGTTTTCACCATTAAATCCGTCTCGACGAGATCTTCAAAACTAGACCCCATGTTGATATGTTTCGACGAATTTTTTTTTACCAGAAGTTGCCATGATGTTTACACTGCAGTTGCCATAGGGCTTAAACTAAAGTTGCCATGTGGCAATTTTAGTTTGTAGATCATGGCAATTTTAGTATTTTGATGATGGCAACTCCAGTACTTTGACCATGAAAATTATTTTTTGTATGAACCAGGGCAATTTTACGTGCATGTATCATGGCAATTTTAGTTTACGGTTCATGGCAAGTCTAATTTCTTAATTTCCCATTTTATAAATATCAAAATTTACTTTTAAATGTAGAAGAAAATAGCTGAAACATAGCATGGCAACTTCAGTGTAAACATCATGGCAATTCATATGCAATAGACATGGCAACTTTTAATCCAATTTTTTTTCATCAAAACATATCAACATGGGATCTAGTTTCGAAGATCTCATCGCGAGGGATTTATTGGTGAAAACGGATTTTCAATCGGATTTTTCGTTTAAGAGATAAAACATTTAAAAATCTGAAAATCCAAAAAGATTCCTACATGCATGCATGCGATGACGTTGCAATCTGTTTACTTTAAAGACGTGTGGTGTGTCTCCCTTCCTGCCACACGTGTGGCAGTTAGTGCGACCCTATATAAATGTCTCTTACTTTCCGTACTTTTACTTGATTTTTCTTACAATATCCGTATTTTCACTTTGAACGAGACCGACTTTAGTGCAACCTTTTTCTTTTGGAAAATGATTCTATACATCCGGATGTAAACATCCGCACGCGTCAGCCATCTCCATGACCAACCACGTGTCTAGTCTGGGACCCACAGGTGCGTCCGCGTGACCCAAGTCGTTGTTGTGGCTTCAAGCCGGGACATCATTTAATGTTGCAAGGTCAACATTGTCTATGCTGAAAGCAAAAACCATGGTGCTACAAAGACTGCCCGGTATTGCTGCAAGCCAGGACGCAACACCATGAGGCCCCTGCCGCTGATGCTCCAAGGGCAAGGGCTAGCTGCCACAAGTTGAGGCGTGACGTTGCACGGCCAGCACCGTTGCTGCTACATGTCAAGCACAATGTTACAAAGACCTGCCGGAAACAGGACGGTGCAAGGTCGGCGCCGCCGCTAATCTTTTTTATGTTATATGTTTGTAACACTTTTTGACCAAAAAGTTTGTCGCAGGTGTATGTAACAAAGTCCCAACATTGTCGGTGCTGCAACAAGACGCTGCAAGGGGCAACCGTTGTAAGCCGCAAGCACACCAATGCAATACCGGCCACCGCTATTCTTTGCTACTAGAGAGGCGGCCCCATGAATGCTGCAATGATGACCGTTGTTGCTCAAGTCGAGCGTGTAACGTTGCAAAGCCGACCATGCAGACGCTGCAAGGACGGTCGGCGATGCTGCAAGCTGGACGGGGTGATGCTACAATGCCAGTCGTCGTTGTCTGCTACAAGCCAGGACGCAACATTGCAAGGCTAGACTGCCGCTAAAATGCTTTCAATGGGCGCGACGATGATGAGCGCCATGTTTCAATGGCGTGGCGATGCTTCAACCACCACGGCAGCGAGGCATGTCTCAACAACGTTCACGGCCGAGGTCATGCTGCAAGGCATGCTTCAATGGCGCGGCGATGCTTCAACCACCACGGCAGCGAGGCATGTCTCAACATCATTCATGACCTAGGTCATGTTGTGAGGCATGCTTCAATGGTGCGGCGATGCTTCGACATCCATGAGGCATCGCTACGGCGACGAGGTATGACGTGACGACATGGACGACTGCGGCCATGCTGAGTGGCGTGACAACGCTTCGACGACCACGACGACGTGGACGGTCGTGGCAATTCGTCGACGCATGCTTGAACGACCGCGACAATGCTTCGACGGACGCGGCGATGAGCCACGCCACGATGCTTCGGCAATTCTTTGAAGTCCTCGGCAACAAGTGTGTTGTGACGCGGCCGACCTTTGTTGCAAGCGCTACTGTGAGGGTAGAAGCAGTGCCACGATGATCTGCTACAAAGGCCGGAGGCTGGCGAGACCGATGTTTGCCGCAAGCGACGCTAATGCTGTAGCGACTATCGGCGACACCGCTATGGATCGGGCGGCGATGTTTGTGACGGAGCGGCACTTTTGCTGCTGTAGAGACAGAGGCGATATGGTGTTGCTGAGCGTCGTGTGGTGTGGTTGTCCTGAGTCAGAACCGAGCGATGCTGCAAGAAGGGAGACTCGGTGTTTGCATGACGTTGTCGCATTGGAACAGGGGGAGCGGCAAGAGAATATACGACTATGCGTGTCCCATCGGACGGCTTTTAAAGGAGACTTATTATGTTTGCATATGTTGCGACCATTTTTTTAACATTTTTTGTCGCAACTAATTAGGTTGTTGCATATATACACTCAAAATATTTGTAAAACTTTATTATTGTCCTTGACATGCAACAGAAAAATTCTTACAAACATGTTACAAGGTTTGCTTAGTCAACGACCTGGCCGTTTCCAGCGTGAGAGACAGTCCCTCGTATGGCAGTCTTTTCCACACGAGGGAACATCCGACTGCCGCCTAGCACGCACCTTTTCTTTTCGACTCCTTTGATGCTTTCACCTAATCACACCCCACCTGCACGGTCTCCTTCCATCGACTCTAGTCTCTAGTCGCCGCCGGCAGTCTTCTTTTTCCTCGTCGCCCCCCTGGATTCACCCTCGCTCCCTCTCCTTGCCGCGCGGCCGACCTCCCCGCCGCCGCTCCCTACTAGACAAGGCAGGTGCGGCTTGCCTGGCCCCCCAAATCCGGCCGCAACCTCTCCGGATTGATCCTCTTACCGGACGCCAGGAGATCAGCCGTTGTCCTCGTCGTCTCCTCCGCCGGCACGGCTCGCAGGTGAGTCGTCCTTTGCCTCCTCGACTAGCCGGCCTTGTCCGCGCCGATGCTCTCAGGCTAACCCTGTAATCATTCAGCTGTACTAATTCATGACCGTCCACGCGCAGAATTAGTCTTCAACTGTACTAGTCTGGGCCCAAATCCGACCGCCGGGAGACCAACCAATCGACCTCAGCCCAGCCGTGGCCCTCGTCGTCTCCTGTGCCGGCAAAACTCGCAGGCAAAGCCGCGACCAGCAGCACGTCCACGGCGGGGCACGGTGAGCGGAGCCGTCAGGTACCTCCTCCATTAGGCGGACTAGTCAGCCTAGCCCCTGTATCAGCCGTACTAATTCAGTGTATCCGACTTCAGAAACTTTCCATCTCAAGGCTCAAGCAAAGAACAAGCTTCAGCTGCGGCCACTCTCCATGGAAAATGCCTGCACGAACCTCAACCAAGTCGTGCGCTCGGTGCGGCTGCTCAAGATCGACGGATTTAGCTTGACCGTGAACCTGAGCTCTGAATATCGCTTCACATCGAGATGGAATGTCGATGGGTATGATTTGGAAGTTGGCATCTATCCTGCAGCCCAACCCTTATATCCAGATGGCAACAAGTTTGTGTCTCTGAGACTTATGTTTCTCAGTAAAGCCCGCACAGAGTGTGGTGTGCCAGTGAGCCTAGCCTGTCAGCTGGTAGATCCGAGTGGGGAGCTTGAACCATTTAAAGAGGACAGTGTGTCGGAGACCTTCTTTGCACCCCACTACTTCAAAGAACTCTTCCTCGTGAATAGGAAGTCCATACCATCTGCTTATCTCCGGGACGATTCTTTGGCTCTGCGATGCGCCATCACAATGCTCAAGGAATTACCGGTGCAAACCATCCCAGCTGAAGAGGTGATCACTCTACCATCCACCAATTTGCACCGGCACCTCGGCGAGCTCCTGGAGAGCGAGACGGGAGCCGATGTCACCTTTCTCGTGTGCGATGAGTCGTTTGCTGCGCACAAGGACATACTTGCCGCGAGGTCTCCGGTTTTCAAGGCCCAGTTCTTTGGAGACATGAAGGAGAAGTGCTCGCAACGTGTGGAGGTGAAGGACATGGAGGTGGCAGCATTCAGGGCCATGCTGCACTTCATCTACACCGACACGGTGCCCGAGCTTGATCAACCGCTCGAGGTGGTGGCGACGCTCGCTCAGCATCTGCTTGCGGCTGCTGACTGGTACGGTCTCGATAGGCTCAAGCTGATTTGTGAAGTAAAGCTGTCTGGTGGCATCACTGTCGACACCGCAGCGACAACTCTTGCTTTGGCAGAGCAGCACAATTGCTCGAAGCTCAAGGCCAAATGTGTCGAGTTCATCGTCAGGACTCCTGCAGTTCTTGATGATGTTTTGGCGACGGAGGGGTATCGGCACCTGGAGGCAAGCTGCCCTTCGGTCTTGACTGAGCTTCTCAATTCTGTCCATGGGAGGAAGTGTTGAAGTGTAGCCATATTGCTGCTAGACTTCCAGGATCTGACAATGCGTGTAGTCTCTGTTTGTGCTTGTCAGAAATGATTAATGCATATAGAAACTTGTGTTTGTATTTACCTAAAATGAAAAACTTATGTCCTGTTATGAGCAACGTAATGCTTTCGTCCGCCTACAGTAGTTGTAATTTAGCGACTGGCAATGTTCGTAGTCTTTTGAACTGAGTGTGCAACTGTGCATACGGATACATGATTTGCTCAGTTGCAGCCACACCAATCCTGGTGTTGGGAGGTCTTTTGAAGACCTTCTCACAACAAAATTAGGGACAACACTAGCACAATGCTCACTTGGGAGTTCTGATTGTGTCAGTTACAAAATTAAGATGATCTCTGTTTTGTAGGCCAAGAGCCAACTTCTGGACCAACCTATTGTTGTCTGATTTGTATAACTGTATGCTTTCCGTGGCACCCTACAATATCCTTGAGAATACTTGTGCAGATAACAGAGTTAAGAGATTTGAATGTACTTTTAAGCACACAAGGTTTGTGCCTCTTTTGTTGCCTTCTCAATGTTTTGGTGTATCTTTAGTGATCATGTCCATCTATACAAGGATTGACTGCTCTGTTTTTCATGTAAAGCTTCAGGCTGCTCCAGACTGCTTCAAATTCTAAAATATTTCTTACCAGATGTCCCTGAAGGGGCTTCAAAGCCTAAAATCATCGGGGGTATGATCGTTTTATTTCATTTTACACCTCCCGGTTGTCATGTCACCTTTGATGATAATATTCTTCGTATATTCCTCTTGGACATGCATCAACTTGTGGTACTATAAGCTACAAGTAACCTGTAACGTGACTGCTAAATGAGATTACGGAGTATTATAACGTAAATTTGTAGTACTATATGCGTCAGCTCAGGAAATCTATTTCATTCTTTCAAAATGTCTAAAAATCCACACATGTGGTTGATGGTGTATTTCCTGCAAAGTTTCGCATTCTTGTTTAAAATTATTATTTTTTGTTGCTTGTCTCCTTGTATATGCTTATATCAATTTTCCTACCTTCAGCCGCATAAGCCCGGTGCGTGTTTAAGTCTTTGTACTGTAAGCTTTGATGAATGCATTGTCATCTAATTTAGGAATAGCATTCGGCTCAACAGTAATTATCCCTTTCTTTTTCTCTTTACTTTTTCTTTCAAAAAAGTCCCTTTCTCCTCACACTTTCACTTCACTTTTTCTGGTTCATCATCGAGTAAGCGTCCCCCCCCCCCCCACCCACGTCGCCCCCCCTCCCCCCCCCCCCCCCCCCCTCCCCGTGCGGGCGACCGAGGGGCTCCAACCCTAGCCGCTGGGTTACCGCTCCTTCCTCTCCCTCGCCTCCGTCTGAGGCACTCATCCCTCTCGCGGGTCATAGGCTGACGCGGGGCACCCTGACTCGAGGGTGTGACCCCGATCTGGACTGTGGCAGCGCCGATCTGGTTCATGACGGCCCAGATCTAGACTAGGCGGTGTGGCGGCCGGCCAGCGTCCTAATGGCGGTTGTGGTGGCAATGTTGGCGACGCGGGCTGCGGGCGTGGCGGTCTTCCCTGTTTGGGCCGTGGCGGCGGCGCGCCATCTGCCTTTGGATCGGCAGCAGCGACGTGGAGGGCCTGGTGGTCGCGTCGGCGGCACCTCCGGTTATATCTGTTCTAACCGGTGCAGCCGGCGGTGGTGGTCATCTCTTCCGTCAGAGGTGGCCGGCATGTGGCTGGGTGGTCGGATCACGAGATTCGTCATCTTATCTTGGCTACGAGTCGGGGAGATATACTTGCCGGTGAAAACCGAGCCGTTGGCGGGCGATGGCGGTGTTTTTCACCGTTACCTGGATGGAGGCATCATCATGTAACTGTTGTCGACCCACTCGTGTTGCTTCGGGGGAAACCCTATGATCTGGTCTTCCAGATCGAACGATGGCGGTACTACAGTGCCGTTTCTCTCTTGAGAGTATCATTTGTGGAGTAGCGCTGGAAGACAGAGGCAGAAGGTGGAGTGGTTTTGTCTTGCACTGAGCTTCGGTGGAGCTGTCAAGTCATGCCTGGCCGACAGGTGCTACGTTGAGTCATGCCTGGTTGGCAGGTGCTACGCACGACGGATCTTCCAGAGTCTTCGCATCCGGAAGGACGAGTGTACGTAGGGCGGTGGTGCCGTGGGGCGTCAACGGATATCCGGACTAGCAAGGATGATGCGGATCTCTCCTGAAGATGGGTCAGTGATCCGATGATGATGGCGGCCTCTAAAACATATGTATGTGGTGTACGCTTTAGGTAGCTTGCACCGGCTATTGGTCCCGATATGTTATGTGGATGGATCGGCGACGACACCGGTTTTAGATATGGGGAGTGAGAGCAGTCCACATTATCGGGTTTGTAGATGTGAGTGGTGGCTTCGGGTGGATTGATGTATGTTCTTATCAGACATTTGTGAAATAATTAATAAAGATGGCCGCATATGCATCGATTGATGCAGAGGCCGGGGGTTTAACCTCCTTTTCAAAAAAAAACTTTCACTTTCCAACCGAGGCCTGCCTCACAAAATCTTTTATTTTTCCACTCCTCCCACCTAGACACCTCCCACTCGTCCCGGTCTGCCACTTTCCTCTTCTCCCTCTTTGAGGAAAGTGGCGGCGGTCTCGGCTGTGGCTGCCTCACAGGGTGTTGGATTTGAGGAAAATAACCCCAAACAAGTCCCGCCAGAATAGTTTTAGGGCCAGTTCTTTTGAGCGGCTTAAAAAATAAGATGGCACTCCTCGGCTTAAAAAGTAAGCTGTCTCTAAATTTTTTCAAGACTTATGAATTAGTTATCCCATAATTAGTTTAGAAGCCCCAATGAATATAAAAGGTGGCTAATGAAAAAAGCTGGGATAAGGCGGCTTATTTTTTAAGCCGCCCAAAAGAACTGGCCCTTAGTATTGTCATGGTACTAAGACTGACAGTAGAATAGGGGGTAGGTATGGAGAGGCAAGATCCTAGCTATGGGGTAGTTGTATACGCAAGTGATTTACGAGTTCAGGCCCTTCTCGGAGGAAGTAATAGTCCTACGTCTCGGAGCCCGGAGGCGGTCGACTGGACTATATGCGTATGAGTTACAGGGGTGCGAACCCTTCTGCCAGTGGAGGGGGTGGCTTATATAGAGGATGCCAAGACCCCAGCCAGCCCACGTAGCGGAGGGTTTAACGTACATTAAGGCCTAGCGTTACTGGTAACGCCTTACATAAAGTGTCATCATGACCATAAAGACTCCTTAATTACAGACCGTTTGGATACAGAGTGGCTCTTGAACTCCTGGTGGTCGAGTGAGTCTTCATGGTCGAGTGTCTTCAAGTCCGTCAACTGGAATCCCTCTAGGTCGACTGGAAGACGGTTTCTTCTAAAGATGTCCTTGGGGAGGGTACCTTGCACAGGTCCATGACCCTACCCTAGGTACATGACTTCATCAGTAGCCCCCGAATGGATCGAGGTTTGAGCGAGGAAGGAGTTGATAATCTTTCCGACCTGTTTTCTGGTGCTGTGAATGTGTCTTACTCCGGACCAATGGCTTTCTAGCGAGGGTGTCAACTTCTCTTCCAATCGCCTTGATCCATTCCTTATATCTGTCGAGTGAACTTTATGAACTTGGAGATTTCCGAGCGACGGATCGCAGGAGATCTTCCGTCTGACAAGTTGTCCTGCTGTTAGCGGATTTAGTGGGATCCGAATTTTGGGAAGCGCGCAAAGCGGAGAAGACCGCGGTACTTGGACGGGATAAGGCAGAGACGCCTCAATTTCCGCGCCGCCTTTTTCGCCACGTATCGCTCGCGTGACTGTTTCGGGATTTGACAGGATTGCCCGGGCCTACCAGTCAGCCACTCGGGAGCGACTCTATATAAGGCACCGGGTGAGGGTTTTTGAACAGTGCGCCCCCATTTTCCCCTCCTTCGTCCTCAGATTCATCGGCTTCGCTCGCTACCTGTTCCGGGTTGCTGCTATGTGCCTGCTTCCCCGGCAACAATGGTGAAGGAGAAGACGACGGCCTTGGAGCGGGCAAAGAAGGCGACGGCGAAGGCGAAGGGGAGAGCGACTAGTCGGGTTGGATCTTCGTCGCGGTCCCGCCTGCCGCAAGGTTGGATCCAGGGGGATTGGATCCGCTCGACCATCACCCAGAAGGATCTCGACGATCTGGCCAACGAAGGGTTGATTGAGCATGGGGCGGCTAGGCTTCCGGGGACGGAGTGGCAGCCTCAGCCTCAGGACGGTGAGTGTGTCCTTTTAGCCACCCATGTCGACCGTGGGTTTTCTCTGCCGCCGCATCTTTTCTTTCGGGGGTTTCTGAACTTCTTTGGGGCACAACTCCACCACTTCACACCCAATTCCATTGCCTATCTCGCCGCTTTCGTGTCTTTGTGCAAAAACTTTTTGGGTTTGTCGGCCGCACTGGGGCCTTTTCAAACACATATTCACCTGTCGCTCGCAGACGGTGAAAAAGGCTAATCCAAATGACGAGAGAACCCAAGTAATCCAGATGTGTGGGGGTCTTGGGGTCCAGATGAGGAGTAAGAGCGCTTTTCCAGCTATGACCCTTCCCGAGTCAGTTAGAGGGTTGGCAGTCGACTTGGTTCTACTGCCAAGACCAGTCGACGCCAGGGCAGTCGACTGGGCTCCCTCCCTTCTCCATGAGTCGAGTGAACAAACCGTCTTCTCTGAAAGTGCTTCCGGAGGAGAAGGCTCAGGTAAAAATGTTTATGGAGCGCGTAGTCCAGCTCATTCGCGACGGGGTCACTGGCATGGATCTCCTGGAGGTTTTCCTTCGATGGCGCATTCAGCCACTTCAATACCGAGGTCACTCGATGTGGTTGTATTCTGGTACCGAAGACACCACTCGGGTCCACCCAGAGGAGGTCGACGACGCCACACTGGAGAGGTGGATGACTGCCATCACAGGGAACAAAGATAACCCTCGTGGGGCCAGGAGGATCCCGCCACTCGACCAGTCTTATGATCCAGACAAGGTATGACCACTTGTCTCCGATTGTAATCATGCTTCGTCCATTCTGTTTTGCTGTAGATCAGTCGATTGACTTTGTCTTGTTTGTTGTCTTTCAGGCTACCACTGAGTTGTATTCGATGCCCAACAGGGCGCAAGCACAGACCGAGGAGGAGGAAGGAAGTGGAGGTGAAAGTCAAGAGGAGTGGGAATCGCATGGCGATGAGGGTGATGAAGATGGTGATTCCGAGGAGGAAGAGGAGGAGGAAGTCGCGCCTCCCCGTTCTGAAACAAGATCCAAGCTTGCCCATGACCCTGCAGTCGAGCGCGGCAAGGGGACTGCGCCTGTTGTACAGTCGACCAAGCGTCCTCGGACGACCTCTCCGGCGCCGACTGAGAAAGCGCCGAAGCAATCTCGAGTGGCGCCGCCAAAGCCGACGAAGGCCTTGCCGAAAATGAAGTTGGCGATTCCCACTATTTCTGGGTAATGATGTAACTTGTGTCTTCTTGTTTCTCATGAATTTACTCTTGGTCGATTTGTTAGTTGACTGACTGATTTCTGGAACTGCAGTGCTGCAACTTCTGAGAACTCGACCAAACCTGAAGATCAAGAGATGGAGGATGCTGTTACTTCCAACCCTGGTATGACCTTTGTAGTTTCGTTTTCAATCGACATGATCTTCATTTTTAACTTCGAATCTTTTCTGCAGCTCCACCTAGTATTGTCATTGATCTTCCTGATGATGATGACGAGGAACCACTGAGGCAGAGGAGGAATAGGATAGCGTCTGCTGACAAGATAACTCGGGTCGTATCAGCACCTGAGACGTTGGTTGCGGAGGGGGACAACATCACTCGGCCTACCGTATCCTTTGTGGTGCCGCTGACGAGTGCTCGCCCTTCATCGTCGAGTGCTGATTAGCCTTCACTTTTCTCTATCCACCACGTCCCAGAAGACCAAGCAAGCGCTGCTAGAGAAGCCATACGCCAGGCGGGGATTATGATGGAGCAAGTGAAGGCAATCCGAGACGCCAGTCAAGCGGCTTATGACGCCAGTTCAACCCTTCAGAGCAATGTTTAGGTTGGTCGATCACCGCCTGTTCTGTTAGGATATGATACCTGAAAACTTTTCTTTCTAAAAATCTTAGTATCTGTCGTACACCCACTGGGTGTGTCGGTTGAATATCTGGATTGGTGGGGGCACGCTGAGTGCACCCACTGGGTGTAGTCCCCAAGGCTATGGTGGACTGCTGGCAGTCGACCATAGTCTTAATGCCTTGAACTTTTTCTCATTGCTTTTTTTTACTCGATCTGGTCGATTGGAATCATAAACCGATGGGGGCACGCTGAGTGCACCCACTGGGTGTAGTCCCCGAGACTGTGGTCGATTGCTGGCAGTCGACTACGGTCTAAAGAACACTTTTTTTTGAAACTATGACTAACAGTTGGTGGTTAGCCTTTCTGCCTTTTTTGGTCGACTGATCGACTCTAGCTGATAGAACCAGTGGGGGCACGCTGAGTGCACCCACTGGGTGTAGTCCCCGAGACTACAGTTGAATGTTTAGATTCGGATGTAGTCTTAGAAATACTACGCTTTTTCTCTTAGTCACTCGGAAGTGACCTATTTTTGATGTTTGTCGATTGATCCTTTGGAGAAATCTTGCGAGCTTGCAGCTCGTTATACTGAATTGGAGAACAAGCATATCCAGCTTGAACTTGATCTGAAGCTTGTCCAAGAGAACTTCACGAAGGCGAAGGAGGAGGCAAAAGGTATGTTTGGTGAGAACCTCGACGACTGCCTTTGTTCCTTGATCGCTCCCGAGCTTGATCTCACTGTTATTTTGCAGACAAACTGAGGGATTCTCTGAAGAAGAAGGATCTTGAACTTGCTGAGGCGCAGAAAGCAGCTTCGGAAAAGACCAAACTCGTAGAAGAAAAGTTGGCTTCCATCAGCAAACTTGAAGAGGAGAATACCAATCTGAAAGCTGCTCTCGACACGGCTAACAAGTATGCCAGTCGATTGAAGAGTGACAAGTTGGCCTTGAGTGATAAGGCTAGTGAGCTGGCTGGAAAGAAGAACGACTTAGAGATTTATCTGGGGGAGCTCGCCAAGAAGTTGTTCCTCATGCTCGAAGGTAACCCCTTATATCCGACTGGTAACATTGACTTATTGTATAAATGTTGACTTATCATTGGATCGTATCCGCAGAATTCTGCCAAAGCTTTGAAGAGGAGACTAGTCGAGTGGAGACTGGCTTGGATCCCATCAACTCTCCTGTGAAGGATGAAGCCGCCATGAACGTGCTCCGACTCGAGTCTCGTGTTGCCGCTGTGGTCGACTATATTGCAAGGCTGAAGGTTGCAACGTCGCGCATCGACATGGTACTCTGGCCAAGAGAAACACTTCAGAACGACCTCGAGTCTCTGATGACTCGACTGAATGAAGTTTCAAGTCGAGTGCAAGAATGGAAGAAGTCTTCTGCCAGGTGCGGTGCCGACGTTGCTCTATCCCTGGTCCGTGTTCACTGTAAGGATGCGCGAGAGGACAAGCTGGCAGCTCTCAAGGTGGCCAATACCAAGAAGCATGACTTCCGATCCTTCATGGAGACCTTCATCGCTGCTGCCACTCGGATCGCTGATGGAATTGACCTGGACGAGTTCGTTGCGCCTTCCAGCCCTCCGCAGGAGGGGTAAAAAACTTCTATGCTTGACGCTTTAAATTTGCCTCGGTATGTCGAGTGGTTTTTGTAACCGATAAACTTTAACAGGCTTAGCGCCTGAGCACTTCTGGTTCCGTAAGACGTTATCTGAACTTGGATTTGACGTTGAATACGTTTGCATCTGCCTCCGAACGATCATTGTCTTTCGCTCGGTCTATATGTTGTTGTTTGAAATGCTCTTTTGCAGGCGAGGATGAGGCACAGATTGCAATTGACTCGTACCTCGTCATACTTAAGGCGAGCACTGGGCTACAGCTAAGCCCCCGAGTGGTAGGTCTGCTATCCACTCGGTAGGATTTTCAAAAACTTAGGCGAGCACTGGGCTGCAGCTAAGCCCCCGAGTGGGAGGTCTGCTCTCCACTTGGTAGGATTTTCAAAAACTTAGGCGAGCACTGGGCTGCAGCTAAGTCTCCGAGTGGGAGGTCTGCTCTCCACTCGGTAGGATTTTCAAAAACTTAGGCGAGCACTGGGCTGCAGCTAAGCCCCCGAGTGGGAGGTCTGCTCTCCACTCGATAGGATTTTCAAAAACTTAGGCGAGCACTGGGCTGCAGCTAAGCCTCCGAGTGGGAGGTCTGCTCTCCACTCGGTAGGATTTTCAAAAACTTAGGCGAGCACTGGGCTGCAGCTAAGCCCCCGAGTGGGAGGTCTGCTCTCCACTCGGTAGGATTTTCAAAAACTTAGGCGAGCACTGGGCTACAGCTAAGCCCCCGAGTGGGAGGTCTGCTCTCCACTCGGTAGGATTTCCGTGGCGTACCTCTGAAGAAGAAGGTAACAGTCAACCTGCACCTCGTCCTCCTTGCGAGTCGCACGTTGTGTTTGTGGCGTAGCTCGGAAGGAAAGGGTAGCAGTCGACCTACGCCCCGTCCTCCTTGCAGAACGCACGTTGTATTTGTGGTGTATCTCGGAAGGAGAGGGTAGCAGTTGACCTGTGCCTCGTCCTCCTTGCGGAACGCACGTTGTATTTGTGGCGTAGCTCAGAAGGAGAGGATAGCAGTCGACCTGCACCTCGTCCTCCTTGCGGAGCGCATGTTGTGTTTGAACTTAGGCGAGCGCTATGCTGCAGCTAAGCCCCCGAGTGGGAGGCTGGCTCACCACTCGGCAGGATTTTGTTTAAACTTAGGCGAGTACTTGGACTGCAGCTAAGCCTCTGAGTGGAAGGCTGGCTTACCACTCGGTAGGATTTATGTTTAACTTAGGCGAGTACTTGGACTGCCGCTAAGCCTCCGAGTGGAAGGCTGGCTTACCACTCGGTAGGATTTTGTTTAACTTAGGCGAGTACTTGGACTGCAGCTAAGCCTCCGAGTGGAAGGCTGGCTTGCCACTCGGTAGGATTTTGTTTAACTTAGGCGAAGCGGATTCGCAGCTAAGCCCCCGAGTGGGAGGCTGGCTCACCACTCGGTAAGGATTTTTTTTTACAGACTTAGGCGAAACGGATTCGCAGCTAAGCCACCCACTGGGGGACTGCTTTATGCGGACAAAAGTAACGACAATCACTGGGAAAATTATAAAGCTCTTGTCTTTGATAAATAAACTACAGAAGTACTTTTATTACAACTCATCCGAGTGAATACTTAAGTATAAAAGGGGCGGAGTAGCTCCGCGTTCCACGCTCGGGGCTTGTCAACCTGGTGCTCGACATTGTAAAGGCGGTATGCTCCGTTGTGGAAAACCTTGGTGACGATGAAGGGACCTTCCCAAGTAGGAGCGAGCTTGTGTGGCTTCTGCTGATCCACTCGGAGAAGCAAATCTCCCTCCTGGAAAGCTCGGCTCTTCACGTTTTTGGCATGGAAGCGACACAAGTACTGCTGATAAATGGTCGATCGGATCAAGGCCATCTCTCTTTCTTCTTCTAGAAGGTCGACTGCGTCCTGCCGGGCTTGCTCGGCTTCAGCTTCGGTGTAGAGTTCGACTCGGGGCGCGTTGTGAAGCAGGTCACTCGGCAAGACTGCTTCAGCTCCGTAAACCAGGAAGAACAGAGTTCTCCTAGTCGACCGGTTGGGTGTGGTCCTTAATCCCCAAAGTACCGACGGAAGTTCATCGACCCATGCGCCAGCTGCGTGCTTGAGATCGCGCATTAATCGGGGTTTCAACCCTTTGAGAATTAAGCCATTTGCTCGTTCTGCCTGTCCATTCGACTGGGGGTGAGCGACCGAAGCATAGTCGACTCGTGTACCCTGAGATGTGCAGAAGGCTCTGAATTCTTCAGAATCGAAGTTTGACCCATTGTCTGTGATGATGTTGTGTGGAACTCCATATCTGAATATCAACTCCCTGATGAAGCTGACAGTAGTGCCGGCATCAAGATTTTTTATGGGCTTAGCCTCAATCCATTTGGTGAACTTGTCGACTGCTACTAGCACATGGGTGAAGCCGCTTCTGCCTGTTCTCAGTGGTCCAACCATATCCAATCCACATACAGCGAAAGGCCAGACGAGTGGAATGGTCTTCAAGGCTGAGGCGGGCTTATGTGACATATTGGAGTAAAACTGACACCCTTCACATTTGTCGACTATCTCCTTTGCCATTTCATTCGCTCTTGGCCAGTAAAATCCCGCTCGGTATGCTTTAGCCACAATGGTCCGAGAGGACGCATGATGGCCACAGGTCCCCGAGTGGATATCATCAAGGATTATCCGACCTTCTTCTGGCGTTCTACACTTCTGCCCAACTCCAGTCGCGCTTTCTCTGTACAACTGTCCCTTTATCACGGTAAAGGCCTTAGATTGGCGGACGATCTGTCGAGCCTCTTCTTCGTCCTCTGGGAGCTCTTTCTTCAAGATATACGCGATGTATGGCACTGTACAGTCGGGAGTGATGACCAATGCTTCCATGATCAGGTCGACCACCGCTGGAACTTCTACTTCAGTCGGATTTGTAGCACTTTTTGGCTGCGGAGCTTCTTCGGTAAAAGGATCTTCTTTAACTGATGGAGTATGGATATGCTCCAAGAACACATCACTGGGAATGGCTTCCCTCTTGGAAACTATCTTCGCCAAATCATCAGCTGCTTGATTCTTCAGTCGGGGTACATGATGGATCTCTAACCCCTCGAATTTCTTTTCAAGCTTCCTTACTGCATTGCAGTATCCAGTCATGGCTGGGCTTCTAACGTCCCACTCCTTCATCACCTGATTGACCACCAAATCTGAGTCGCCATAGACCATAAGGCGACGGACGCGGAGTGAAATGGCCATGCGCAACCCATACAAAAGCGCCTTGTATTCTGCTTCATTGTTGGAGGAATCAAAATGAATCTGGAGCACATATCTAAGCTTATCTCCTCGGGGGGAAACCAATACAACCCCAGCACCGGAACCATTTAACATTTTAGAACCGTCAAAGAACATGGTCCAGTGCTCCGAGTGAACTTGAGTCGGCTGCTGTTGTTTAATCCACTTGGCGATGAAATCTGCTATTGCTTGGGACTTAATGGCTTTCTTTGCCTCGAACTTGATATCAAGGGGAAGGTGTTCAATCGCCCATTTCACCACTCAACCAGTTGCATCTCTGTTGTGCAGAATCTCTGACAATGGGGCGTCGCTGACGATTGTAATGGAATGATCAGAAAAATAATGAGCAACCTTCTTCGTGGTCATGTAAATCCCATACACAAGCTTCTGATAATGAGGGTATCTTTGCTTCAATGGGGTCAATACTTCGGAGAGATAGTATACAGGGCGCTGAACTTTGAAGGCTTTCCCTTCTTCTTCCCGCTCGACCGTAAGCACTGTACTGACGACTTGTCCTGTGGCTGCAATGTAAAGCAACAAAGGCTCTTTGCTGATTGGAGCAGCAAGCACCGGCTGGGTGGAGAGCAGAGCTTTTAGCTCTGCAAACGCTGCATCAGCTTCCGGAGTCCACTCGAACTTGTCAGATTTCTTCATCAATCGGTAAAGAGGCAACGCCTTTTCACCGAGGCGAGAGATGAATCGACTTAACGCGGCCAAGCATCCAGTAAGCTTCTGGACATCGTGCACACGCACAGGGCGTTTCATCCGGAGTATCGTACCAACTTTTTCTGGGTTGGCGTCGATTCCTCGTTCGGAAACGAGAAAACCGAGTAACTTTCCGCCAGGAACTCCGAATGTGCACTTTGATGGATTAAGCTTGATATCGTACCTCCTGAGATTGGCAAATGTTTCAGCAAGGTCGGTCAACAGGTCGGAACCCTTCCGTGATTTGACCACAATATCATCCATGTATGCTTCCACGTTCCGACTGATTTGAGTGAGTAAACACTTCTGAATCATCCTCATGAACGTGGCTCCGGCATTCTTGAGGCCAAATGGCATGGTGACATAGCAGAAGCACCCGAATGGAGTGATGAAAGCTGTTTTGATCTCATTGGGTCCATACAGACGGATCTGATGGTACCCGGAATAGGCGTCTAAAAAAGATAATCTCTCACATCCTGCAGTCAAGTCGACAATTTGGTCAATGCGAGGGAGAGGAAAATGATCTTTCGGGCAGGCCCGATTGATATGTTTGAAATCAATGCACATGCAAAGTGACTTGTCCTTCTTGGGGACCATGACAACATTGGCGAGCCACTCGGAGTGGTAAATCTCTCGGATAAACTCTGCTGCCAGGAGCCGAGCTACCTCTTCGCCAATGGCCTTTCTCTTCTAGATGGAGGGCCGTCGAAGATGTTCTTTCACAGTTTTTATCTTTGGGTCGACTCGTAGGCGGTGCTCAGCCAGCCCCCTGGGAATACCCGGCATGTCAGCAGGCTTCCATGCGAAGATGTCCCAGTTCTCACGGAGGAACTGGATGAGCGCTTCTTCCTATTTGGAGTCGAGTGTTGTGGAGATATGAGCCAGAGCAGCATTGGGGTCGGTCGGGTGGATGTGAACCGGCTTGGTCTCACCAGACGACTGAAACGCTGATTCGGTAGCGGGCTTCTTGGCTCACAACAAATCACTCGGATCCGCGGTTTTCTGATATTCATGTAGTTCTACTACCGCCATCTGAGCATCAGTGATCTTTGAGCCTTTCTGAAAGCACTCTTCTGCCTTTTTCCGATTGCCAGTGATGGTGATCAGCCCTTTGGGACCAGGCATCTTCAATTTGAGGTACACATAACATGGTTGAGCCATGAATCGTGCGTAGGCTGGCCTGCCTAAAATGGCGTGATAAGCACTCTAGAAATCCACAACTTCAAATGTTAACTTTTCTTTGCGGAAATGCTTTGAATCGCCGAAGACCACATCGAGAGCTATTTGGCCGAGTGACTCAACCTTCTTCCCAGGTATGACTCCATGGAAACTCATGTTGCTAGAACTGAGTCTGGACATCGGAATGCCCATTCCCTTTAACGTCTCCGCATACAGTATATTCAATCCACTGCCACCATCCATCAGTACCTTAGTCAGTCGAGTGCCTTCGACGACAGGGTCGACCACCAAAGCTTGCCTCCCAGGGGTGGCTATGTGCGTCGGATGATCGGACTGGTTGAATGTGATGGCAGTCTGAGACCATTTCAGATAACTGGGCGTTGCCGGAGCGACCATATTCACTTCATGGTTGATAACTTTCAGTCGACTTTTGCTCTCAACATCAGCAAAAATCATCAGAGTGGAATTGACATGGGGATATTCTTCATCACTGCCCTCTTTGTCCTCAGCCTTGTTCGACTCCTTCTCCTTGTCCTTGGGCTGTTTTCCTTGAAACTGCTGGATTAAGAGTCGGCACTGGCGAGTGGTATGTTTTGGGTAAATGAAGTTACCCTCTTCATCTTTCTTCGTGTGGATATGGCATGGCAAATCCATCACGTCGTTTCCTTCCTTGTCTTTCACCTTCTTGGGGTTCCAGGATCCTTTGGGTTTCCCTTTAAACTTGCCCTGACTCACGGCTAAGGCTTCTCCAGGAGCAGCGGGTTCGGCTTTCCGCTTCTGCATCCGACTGGAGTTTCCTTTTTCCGACTAGCTTGGCTTGTATTTGCCACTCCGGAGTCGATCCTCTTCTTCACCATTGGCATATTTGGTGGCGATCTCCATCATTCGACTCAGGGTCATGTCTCCGGTCCGACCAAACTTCAAACTCAACTCTCTGTTCTTAACGCCTTCCTTGAAGGCACATACTGCTTGGTGATCAGATACATTTTCCACTGTATGATGCAACGTGATCCACCTCTGGATGTAATCTCTCAAGGTCTCATTCGACTTTTGCACGCAAACTTGCAGCTCGGTCAAACCTGCTGGTCGCTTGCAAGTTCCTTCGAATGTCCTGACAAACACTCGGGCAAGATCTTCCCAAGTGTAAATGCTGCTAGGCGCCAATTGATTCAGCCAGGCTCTGGCTGAGCCCTCCAGCATGAGCGGTAGGTGTTTCATGGCCACTTCATCATTGCCACCGCCAATCTGAATAGCCACTCGGTAGTCCTCAAGCCAAGTATCGGGCTTGGACTCACCGGTGAACTTGCTTACCCCAGTCGCCAACCTGAAGTTGGAAGGGATCACTGCGGCCCTGATGGCTCTGCTAAAACACTCTGGTCCTGAAACATGAACCCTGCTGCTGGTGGGCGCGTCTCTGTCATGGCCTTCACTGTGAGCTCTGTTCCGGTCGACGAGACCTTGCACGATAATGGATCTCGCATCAAAGCCTGGTTCCCTGGGGTCGACCGGAGCTCTTCGACCAACACTGTGTTGGCGTCTGTCATCTTGTTGCCGAGGGGAGTAAGACCCACCTTTTGGGGGAGGAGTGGGCACTCGACGCCGATCATCGCGATCGAATCGGTCATCATATGGATCACGTCGACCTCCATGTCCCTCATGTCGCGGAGGCGATCTTGGGCTATGAGCCGACTGAATAGTATTCGCAACGACGGATCGACTGTGAATCCTATTGCGTGACTGTGATACAGCTGAATTCTGATCTCCCGCTGCCCGGAGCAAATCCCTAATCTGCATCAAGCCTCTGCCAGCCTCTGATTGGGAGGGCTGAATCGACTCCACTATACGGGCTGCAGCTGCTAGATTCTGAATTGGGGTTCGGTATACCTGAGTCGGCGGCGGAAAGAGTTGACGTCGACTGGAGTCTGGAACTTGTTGCCGCGCGCGCTCGTCGAGTGCTCGCTGGAGGTTCTCCAGTCGAGTGCGCTCAGCCAAGTTGGCTAAACACGCATCCTCCAAGGCACGAGTCTCGGGGGTTTCTCCTACGATGGGAGTATGCAGAGCATCCATATTCCTGCGGCGAAGCTCTTCTCTTTGCAGAGAAGTGAGTGGCTCGGGTTGATACTCCTCGTGGACCTGAGCGGGGTCGCCTCTGTCGTCCGCTCCATCGGTGCGAGGGAAGCCGGGAGGACTACGAGGCCCATTGACCATCAGGACCTCCGCCGCTGGATCACTGCTGTTGCATTCGGATGCGGTCTCTACGGAGCCAGCCGACAGATCGAACAGGCCGTAGAGAGATTCGTCGAGCTCAATCGCCACGACTTGGGTGGTGGCCGATTGGCGAGCCACTGCGTGTCTCAGCCACCGCTGAAGCCTCAACCGACCAGAACGCTTGCGCTAGTGGGAGACAGGGAGTGAGGATGATGCAGGAGTCGACTGATACGGGGCCGACGGTTGCCGTAGCAGGACGCCGCGGACACATGTGCGAAAGTGTGTCGCCCCGCGGACGGGAAGCGCGTCGATGTCGAGTGGAGCCTCCTGGAGCCAAGCGGAGTCGTCGGTGATGAACGGGAGCGCGCCGAGACGGATCTCGCGGCCCTCGACCAGAACTCCGCCAGAAACCATGATGAAGGCGATCGGAGCAATTGCAACTTCTTCAATAAGCCGCTAAGACACCTGCCCCACGGTGGGCGCCAACTGTCATGGTACTAAGACTGACAGTAGAATAGGGGGTAGGTATGGAGAGGCAAGATCCTAGCTATGGAGTAGTTGTATACGCAAGTGATTTACGAGTTCAGGCCCTTCTCGGAGGAAGTAACAGCCCTACGTCTCGGAGCCCGGAGGCGGTCGACTGGATTATATGCGTATGAGTTACAGGGGTGCGAACCCTTCTGCCAGTGCAGGGGGGTGGCTTATATAGAGGATGCCAAGATCCCAGCCAGCCCACGTAGCGGAGGGTTTAAAGTACATTAAGGTCCGGCGTTACTGGTAACGCCTTACATAAAGTGTCATCATGACCATAAAGACTACTTAATTACAGAACGTTTGGATACAGAGTGGCTCTTGAACTCCTGGTGGTCGAGTGAGTCTTCATGGTCGAGTGTCTTCAAGTCTGTCGAGTGGAATCCCTCTAGGTCGACTGGAAGACGGTTTCTTCTAAAGATGTCCTTGGGGAGGGTACCTTGGACAGGTCCATGACCCTACCCTAGGTATATGACTTCATCAAGTATTACACAAAGTTAGCATCGTTTACCAACCGCCGCAGCTGATGACAAACTAGCAGCATTCGGTGATACCAAAACGTTGTTAATGCTAACTATGGACTAGCAGCGCTCTATTTCGTCGAACGCGGCTAGTGTTGCCAAACTATCTCTCCAAACAGGCTTTCGCCCCGCTTTACATACTAGAAGCGTTCAATTTCCTTAAACGCTGCTACTAAATACAGACTAGCAGCGTCTGCTTATTACTGAACGCTGCTACGTTGAAATTATGGTTTAGGAATTTTTTCAAAAATGTAAACGTGGTAGATAATTTTTGAAACTAGGTATGTTGTTATCAAATGACCACTTAAAACTATAGTAAAATTATTGAAGTTTCACAGACTGGTTATGATACACGTTGAATACACAGTCGGCTGGGATGTGCGGGGAGATGATCGAATATATAGGTAGGGGGGAGGGGGGGGTTCAAGGGCGCTTTTATAGATGCACACAAACAATCATCCCGATAAGTCTGACAAAAAGAAATGAAACAAAACCGACAAAACGGTAACAGTAGAGTCTTGTAGACCGACACTATGCCTATGCCGAAAGTGGGGGTGGATCTATCTGGAGATTATGCTGCCACTCATGCATGCATGTCGGAAAAAACCCTCCGTAGTCACCTGATCCAACCGCGTATACACCGCCTTGAACAAAGATTGGTACTCTTGTAGCGTAGGCCATGTATGAAGCGAGTGCGTACACCGAAAAATAACATGTAGAGGAGAAGCATTTTTGTCATTAAAAATCAAATCATTTCTACATAGCCATAGCGACCACATTAAGGCATACACTCCCACCCTTGTTAACGTTTTGAACCTATTTGAAATACATGCACCTAGGACAACCATCTCAAATAAATTGTACTAAATGTGAGCTTATTTTCTTCACCTACACCTTCTCACCATTTGGAAGGACTACACAGTCTCCTTGTTGCTCACGTATTCCTTACTTACAATGCTGGTACCTGCCTTTAAATCGATTATTAAGGGTGTGTCTAGAACTCAGTCGACACAGTCGAGTGACGTCAGCGTGTTTTTTTTTTTTGCTACAAGCGGCATAGCTAGATGTTACAAACGACGACAAAAAATGTTGCGATGGTATTGCAAGCAACAACAACAAATGCTACAACGACCGTTCTAACTAAAATGGTACAACCGTTAATGAAGTATGTTGCAACCGGTGAGATGACGTGCTGCAACCGATGAGCGATGACATGTTTCAACCAACAAAACGAATGTTGCAACAGTAGGAAAAAATGTTGCAAACAGTCACAAAAAATGCTGCATGGTCGACTGAGACTTGGTTAAATCTCAGGCGTGATCGATTAAATACAACAGAAATAAAGCAGGAACCGGCTGGATGATTCATCACCAAGTCGTCTGGATTCATCAATTTACAACTAAAAGTCGTCCGTATCCCACCAATCACAAACCAAAAGCTAGGTGTCTTTTTTAGAAAACTGTCTTGGGTCGAACTAAAGCCGCCGGTGGTCCAAAGAAAAACAAGACTTCATGGTTTATACTATGTAGCCTGCAAATTAGATCATTAGACCTCACATGAAGAGAACCACAAATTAGGTCATTAGACTGCATGGTTGTCATATCTCCCATGTTGAAAGACTTCTAGAAGTCGTCTGTATTCCTCCAATCACAAACCAAAAGCTGCCTGTCTTAAAAAATGGTCTTGCTTAAACAAAAGCCGCCGGTGGTAGAATGATAACTTAAAGAAATACAGGTTCCGTTGAATTCCGTTTAACATGAAAAAAGTAAACGCCAAGGCTAGCTCATACAAGTATCATGGTTCTCATAAAGCCTGGTAGAGCATGGGGTGTTTGCACTCGGATCTGTTGGAACCGCTCTTTCTCTCTTTGATGGATGGAGCACTTTTTCTGGCGACCAACGCTTCGGCGATGAACGCCCCAGCGCCGAAACGCCTCCTTTATATTCAGCACACAGGCTACATCACGGCTCATTCCAGCGCGACTACAAGCAGTACATGAGAGGGCTTTTTATACCCAGACTAGCTCCGGCGCACACACACGAGCCAGCCACACAACTCCACGCACGCAAGTCCAGTACTAATCTTGCTAACTAACCACATGACCCGGTAGCTAACCAACTAACTGGCCTACATGCAAGTCATATCCATCTGATGCATGCACCTAGCTAATAACCTGGACGTTGCACGGCTTTGTAGCCCTCTGCTACACACGCATGCAGCGCCTGCTCAACCCACCGCCACAGCAACGGACACTCGCCAAGACCATTGATGCGGCCACGCACCAGTGCCCGTCTCGACGCACGCACACGCTGATCACCTACTCATGGCTTATGCCTAACACTCCTAAGTCATGACGTCGTCCTCGTCGGAGTTGTTGCAGCTCTCGTCGTCGATGTCGCCACGACCGTGACCCAGCCCGCGGACGCGACCTGGCGCAACGACGCCGGTCCCACCGTGCTCCGTCACGATTCCGGCAACACACGCTGAGCTCCTTCTCCGCCGGAGACACACGCCTAGCGTCCCTCTGCGCCCCGCACGTCCCGCACGCACCCGACACGTCCGACGAGCCCGACCGCACCAATGCGTCCCGCACGTCCCGCGCGCACCCGACGCGCCCGACGTGCCCGACTACACCAGACGCTCACTGCGCGCCGCCTCCGCGTCCGCCATGGAAGCCGCCAGCGACAAACGCCGGAAGGATGTAGCCGAACTCGAGCACGGACTCGAGCACACCGGCGACATACGCCTCCTCCCAACATCAACCGCATGCTCGTACGCGCGCCCGAGGTCCCGACGCGTCCGAAGCATCCAGTGCGCACCCATAACACGCACCGGTCGCGCCCGGCTCGCCGCCACGGCTTATTGCCCTGCACCGCTGCGGCCTCAACCGCAACGCATCACCTCCATGCCGCCATGCCGCTGTGTGTCGTTGAAGCCGCCACCACGCAGGTCCTCCGCCGCCTCCTCACTGTGTCGCCGCAGCCACCGCGGCCTCCTTGCCGCGCCACGCACCTCCTTAGACCGACACACGACCCGGAGCATCGCGCAGCCGCCGGCGAACTCCGCCACCGCCGGCACGCCTTCGGCAAGGAGAACGAAGCCCAAGATGAACCAGCTCATGATACCAATTGTTGAAACCGCTCTTTCTCTCTGTGATGGATGGAGCACTTTTTCTGGCGACCAACGCCCCGACGACGAATGCCCCGGCGCCCAAACGCCTCCTTTATATTCAGCACACAGGCTACATCACGGCTCGTTCCAGCGCGACTACAAGCAGTACATGAGGGGGCTTTTTATACCCAGACTAGCTCCGACGCACACACACACGAGCCAGCCACACAACTCCACGCACGCACGTCCAACACTAATCTTGCTAACTAACCACATGACCCGGTAGCTAACCAACTAACTGGCCTACATGCACGTCATATCCATCTGATGCATGCACCTAGCTAACAACCTGCTGCACGGCTTTGTAGCCCTCTGCTACCCATGCATGCAGCGCCTGCTCAACCCATCGCTACAGCAACGGACACTCGCCAAGACCATTGATGCGGCCACGCACCAGTGCCCGGCTCGACGCACGCACACGCTGATCACCTACTCATGGCTTATGCCTAACAGGATCCCTCTCGATCTGATCCTGATTAATAACTAAAACAGGCCATGGAAGCCACATCAGAAACCCTAGTACCTATGCAAGAGCTGGTCAGGAAGACGACTGAGAGACTTGAAACCGATTTCTCCAAGATTCGAACCAAGATTCATAGGTTCCCGCGTGGCCTGAAGGCAGTCGGCGGCAAAGGCGGCCGCTACATCATCCCGAGCTTCGTGGCCCTCGGCCCGTACCACCATGGCTCACCCCAGCTGCAAGAAATGGAGGAGGTGAAGCACGCAGCGGCGCACTACTTTTGCGCAGAGTCGGGCCACTCGGTAGAGGAAATGTACGACAAGATCCTCTCCATCATCAGCCAAGTCCGCTGCTGCTACGCGGAAGATGCGATCGCGGGTTTCAATAACGCCGAATTAATTTGCGGCAATGATGTTCCTCGATGGTTGCTTCCTGCTGCGCTATATTACCTTTGATATGGAATGTGCTCTTCTGACGAATCGGGACCCTGTCCACCGGGCCTTGCATGCTGAGAACCAACTACCTTGGTTGGTGCTGGAGGCTCTCATGGCTTTCACCAATAACATTGTTCCTGTGTACAGGTTTGTTTATAACCTATCGTTCGATTTTGACGCCATCTCAGTTTCAGACTTGAGACTCTCTGAAGATGAGTTCCAGAGGTACAGGCCGCCACATCTCCTTGGGCTGTTTCGATACTATCAGATAGGTGCCATGCCCCCCGAAGATCCTAGCTACAGGCGCAGATGCCGTGCGCTAGCTAGTGGTGCGACCGAGCGGTTGGAAATCGGTGTCGAGCTGACCGCCAGCGACAAGAGATGGTTCGCAGACATGAGCATCCGTAAAGGACCCCTGGCCGGTGCGCTGTCGCTGACGCCATTGTTCCTCAGCGACTGCACTGCTTGCTGGCTCGTTAACGTGGCGGCCTTTGAGCCCTGCACGTCCACCAGCTATCCCTCCGATGGTTTCGTGGTTAGCTCGTACCTCTCACTCCTGGCGATGCTCATGGACAAGGAGGAGGACGTGGACGAGCTGCGAGCTAAGCATCTCCTGCGCAGCTTCTTCAGCAACCAAGAGGTGCTAAGGCTTCTTCAAGGGCCTCACTCGCCACATGTGCCTCGGAGAAAGTCAGCAAAACCTTGGAGAAAGGAGAAATCCAGGCTAAAAAGGAATTGCCTTTGGTTTTCCTATCCCTGCCATCATAGGAATAACCAAATACCCCCCCCCCCCCCCCCCCCCAAAAAAAAAGACCCAAATAATTTCTTCAGAAGCAAGTGAGGCTTTGAGTTTTTGCTAGGAACGAGACATTTTAATTCTTCAGAAACTAGCTCATAAAATATTTCAAGTGTTAGCCAGCTCATAAAAATATATTTCGGTCCCATGTCTATTTGGTGTCGTAGATCTTAACACATTTACCGATAGAGCTAGTCTAACATAAAAAAATGACTTACGACAAACCTAGAACTTCAATTAATTTGGAATAGAGTACTCCCTCCGTAAAGAAATATAAGAGCGTTTAGATCACTAGTATATTTCTTTACAGAGGGGGTAGTTCTTAACAAAAATGTATTTTCTGAATTTATCCATTCACATTTTTTCTGTAATGAAAATGAGCTAAAAATCCGCGGTCTAATGTTTTATTCTGCAAATCCGATGTTTTTTCAGTTTTTAGGGTATTCTGTCTATCTCAACTGATGATTGTCGAGGAAAACAATATGGACTTATGAACTATAGCATAAGCCCGTGAAATGTTGTTCCTAATCACCTGTGGCTTCTTGTAGTAGATGCATGATGACAAGAGTAATTTATGAGGAATGATGCTCTAGCTGCAAATGAATCACTTATACACATGAAAATGACATTCATGTGATGATATCTTAGGAAAAAATGCATGTCCATACCTAGCATAAATTGCATTCCTGGAGATCTTTGGCTTAAGCACTCTAGGACAGTCAAGGCTTGTTCAGAGGGACCTGATCACGAAGAGATCAAACCTGCAGAAAGCATCGAAATAACACACTAAACTTGCATGCTCAGAAGTACAGTAGAAGAGAAGTTCACCATCAATTATTGCTAGGTCCCTTCAATCTCCACATGAAGCAATATTTAACTCCGTTACAAATTTCTATATCCAGTCCATGAACCAGGATGCTGCACAAAACATACAATGCGAGATATGCAGAACCCAGTACCATTCAGGTGTTAGTTCTTGCCAAGCCCTGCCCTGCACACCCTGGTCATGTATCACCTTCTGCCACTGACAGGCATACATGAGCAGACAAAATCTTGAACCATTTAGCACTAAACTACATCAGACTGTTTGGGCACCAAGGGCAGTAAAATTGCACATGACATAGGTGAGGTAAATCCATGTTATTACTGTAGATGGATGCATAGTAAGCAGAAACAGAGAGGAGCCTAGCTGAGTTTTAGTTCATTGGGAAGACAGGATACAAAACACAACCAGACATGCAAACATGACAAACATAAACAGAGACTATGCAACATCATTTTGGACCTCGGGAACACCTTAGATATGCATCAATTCTTTCTCCCACACGCAGACTTGAGAAGGTCACCCAGCATCGAAGGACAGCTTGTCGCCAAGACAGCATAAGAACACTAGGCTGGTTCAGGTGTTGGCTCTTCGCCTCCAACACAGAAAGCCCCTTACGTTGTAACTAAGACAATGAGATGGTACCCAGTGTCCTGAAGCTGTTCCGAAAGTTGATGTGACAATGTGTTCAAAAGATACTAGTACTCCCTCCGTCCGGAAATACTTGTCATCAAAATGAATAGAAGGGGATGTATCTAGATGTATATTAGTTCTAGATACATCCCTTTTTATCCATTTTGATGACAAGTATTTTCGGACGGAGGGAGTACAAGGTAAAACAAACACAAGAATTGTGTGGCTGCAGGCTGCAACTGAGAAAATCATGTCTATACACTCTGAATCATCCTACCCTTAACAACACTGAAATAGCATATTTTTACCAAGCTGGGCACACATATGTATCAGCTTGTGCAAATATTGACAAGCACAGAAGAAGAGAGATATCGAATTCTGGACCATTTAGCATTAAATTAGATGAAATTGGAGAGGAAATGCAAGCAATAAGTTTTCCATTTGAGGTGAATACAGACACAGGGTTCTTACTAGACTACAGATGCATGCGACCATAAACAGAGACTACAGGCATGATAAAATCTTGGACCATTAGCACTATTATGGTTACCCTTCAACTCTTTCTTCCCCGCGCAGACTTAAGAAGCTCAGGCAACACCATAGGACAGCTTGCCTCCAGATGCTTAGAGCATCTTCAACAGGCGCCCAAAAAGAGCTCCGCGCGCTAAAAGTTTGTTTTTTTGGGCGCCGGTCAGCTCCAGCAGAAGCTGTAGCGCTAAAAGTTTTTGGGCGCGCGCTGAAAAACGCAATGGCGCGTAGCATATTTAGGGCGCCGGATTGCGCGTGCTTCACAATTTGCACTGTCTGTTTTTTGGGCGCGCGTTTTTGGGCACCTGCTAAAGCAAAGTTGGTCCCGGCGCTTTAAAAGTGCTATGGTGGCGCGCTATAACGTTTATTGGGCGCGGATTTTTTGTGCGACTGTTGGAGATGCTCTTATATCCATCCGTCGCCAACACAGCATCAAGAATCTCAGGAGTACTAACTATGAATTCAACGCACTTGACCTTGAGTTTGGGGCAGTTATGCTGCTCAGCTAAAGCCAGAGTTGTCGCTGCCGTGTCGATACTGATGCCATCAGAGAGCTTACCTTCGCAGATCTCCTTGAGCCTGTCGAGTCCATACTTGTCAGCAGCTGCAAGTAAATGCTGAGCCAACATCGTGACCGCCTCATGCTGCTGATCAAATTCCAGCACAGAGTCAGTGTAGATGAAGTAAAGCAACGACTTGAATACCACCGCACCAATGTCCTTGATCTCGACGCGCTGAGAGCTCGTCTCCTTCATGTGGCCAAAGAACTCGGCCATCAGTACAGGGGACCTTGCAGCCAGAATGACCTTGTGTGCAGCGAAGGACTTGCCGGACACGAGAAATGTGACATCCGCTTCCATCCCACTGTGCAGGAGCTCAGCAAGGTGGTTCTGCAGGCTAGGTGATGACCCAGACGCTTCTTTACCTGGGATTGCTCGATCTGGCAAATCCTCCTTCAGCACTGTGACTACGCATAGCATGGTAAAAGAATCATTCCTGAGATAACCGGATGATGCTAGGCCGCCCGTCGACATGAGACGAACGGGAAGCGAACAATCTTCACTGACGAAAGGCGAGCACATCTGGAGACAACGAGATAGCCATGAACGGTTGAATATACATGACACACTCTTTTCTTCAGACGGTCGAAGCACGCTTCTCGGATCAACCAGACGACAGCTCAGGTTCGCCCTCACGATGGACGGGCAGGTCTCGCTGAGGAACACGAGCTTCACCGCCACCCACGGGGTGCCGTCGTGCGCGCGGGGCATCATCGCGGGGTAGATGCAGATCTCCCACTCATACCCACCGATGCTGTAGGTGGACTTGATGCAGTCGTCGTTGCCCATGGTCTTGGTGGCGCAGTAGCCGTCCACCTTGAGCAGCTTCATGGAGCGCACTACATTGGTGACGTTTTTGCTGGCGGTTTCCATGGTGAAGACTGCACAGGGAGCAGAGGGGAATGTTTCCTCTTTGCTTGCTTGGGATCTAACGTTTCTGCAGTTGCAATTTAGTGCAGGTGAGACAGGCATGGTTACAACTTACAAGATCCAGAGCGCGGCTGAGAGCGAGCAAGGAGGCAAAGGCGGGCTCACCGAACCACCGGAGAAGAAGGGTCCCGAGCTACCTGGCGCCGGCGGGGGAGGCGGTGAAGACAACGTACGGAGGGTTAATCGGCTGGCCTCCCTGGCGTCCGGCAAGCGGATCCGAACAGATCCGTGGTCGGCGGCCTGATTTGGGTGCCAACAAGCCGGGCCTGCCGTGTCCAGTGGAGGGGGCAGAGGGTGACGGCGGCGGCCCAAGGAGAGGGCGCACGGGGTGGTTACTGGTTCCGACGAGTGAGGTGATGGTGATGGTGGGACAGGGAAAGGTGATGTTGGCGAGGGAGGGAGAAGCGTGCTCCGCCGTCCGGGTCCGGCAAGATGAACTCTGGCCGCGGCGGCGACTGGCGTTGACGGCGGGTGACTTACGAGTGGAAAAATTACTAAGGAAGTGGGCCCCGTTGGAAAGAGAGTTTCATCATCAGCAAAGAAAATTCTCCAGCGCCCGATTAACCTTAGGGGGTGTTTGTTTCGAGGGACTTTTTGGTGTAGGGACTAGAAAAAGTCTCTAGCAAATCAAACAGGGTGGGACTTTTTTGGAACTTTTTGCTAAAAGTCCTTAGAAGCACCTCCTTGAGAGTCTTTTTCAAAAAGTCCCAAGGACTAGAAAAAGTCCTAGGACTAGAGAAACAAATACCACCTTATTCTAGTCGGAAAAGGAGACGCGCCCTGACTTCGAGGGGATTGCAGGGGATCCACTCGAAGGGTGCAGCTAATGTCGTTTCTGATGCGGCTGCCACTTTTAACACGCATAATCAGGTTTTATTTGAGTCTGGGGTGCTTGAGGCACTTACAGGAGCTGTGGCTGCGAGGCTAGCTAGCCCAGCTACGGCCATGGAGTCTGGAGTGTTTACTTTTACTGCTAAAAAGAATCCTATGCAGGGCCACGCAAAAAGAATGGAGAGGAAAGGTAAAAAGAAGGGAGGGGATGAGAAAGCTGAGAGTGCTCAAAAAGGAGTGTTTGACCAAAAACTACCACAACTGAGGTTCGCGTCCCAGGAACTACCACTTTTAAAAATGTGACTGATAACTACCAAAAAATTGGAATCTCGTGACTAAAAACTACCACTTTCGGAAAATGGCCAGTTTAGAAGATTTAAATGTGTTTATGACATGCGGGGCCCGTCTGTCAAGGCTGACGTGGCGAGAAAGTCAACTCCGTTTATTTTGACTGTCATGTTGACCGTTATGACAGGCGGGGCCCACACGTTAGCACCAACCGTCTTCTTCCTCCTCTTCTCCTTCTTGTTGGCATTTCCTCGAACACCTTACTAGCAGCAGAGCAGCACACCGGCGTCAGCTCTTTTGACCGCAGCACAACGGCGAACAAGTAGAGCTCTGGCCCCAGGCTCGGGTGGTGGCGTGCACCACCACCGACTGGCACCACGCGCATGCGAGTGCATGGAGACCACCGGAAGTGTCGAGCTCGTGCGCCACTGCCATTGATATTGGCATGGCCGTCCTCGCCTTTTAAGACGACTCCCCGTTGCCTTCCCCTTCCCCGCACCACCCTCTCGGCCACCACCGCCGCCGCGGGGGCCAGGCACGCCCTCCTCTCGCGCGCCCCCTCCTCCTCCCTCTCCTTCGCCTCCCGCCGCCTAGCACCCGTGGGGCCCCTCCGCGACCGCGTCCCCGGCCGCTGCAACGACCATCGCGGTCGGCAACCGGCTCCCTGACGCGACGCTCTCCTACTTCGACTCCCCCGACGACGAGCTGAAGACGGTGACGGTCCGCGACCTCACCGCGGGGAAGATTGTGGTCATGTTCGCGGTCCAGGGCACGTTCACGCCCACCTGCACCCAGAGGCACCTCTCGGGGTTCGTAGCCAGGGCCGGGGAGCTGCACGCCAAGGGATGGACGCCGTGGCCTGCGTCTCCGTCAACGACGCCTTCTTGATGCGACAAGGTGATGCTGTTCTCGGACGGCAACGGGGGCTGACGCGTGCCATGGGCGTGAAGCTGGACCTGTCGGACAAGCCGGTGGGGCTCGGCGTCCGGTCGCACCGCTCGGCCGTGAGGCTAGCAACAGGGACTGTTGGCGTGCTCCAGCGAGCCTAGCTTCACAGGATTCCCACTACAGGGAGCAGGAGGAGGAGGAAGAAGGCCGCTGGCGCCACGGGCTGCTGCTGTTCACCGGCACCACGGGCTGCCGCTGCTCACCGGCGTCGACGCATCGGCACGGTGGTGCTGCCCGATGCACATAAGGTGCTTGTTGAAATAGCAAACAGAGAATGAGAGAGAGAGGAGGAGGAAGAAGGTGATGCTGACGTGTGGGATCCACCTGTCTTAACGGTCAACTTAACGGTCTGAAATAACAGAGTCAACTTTCCCGCCGCGTCAGCCCTGACAAACAGGCCCCACATGTCATAAACGCGTTTAAATCGTCTGAACTGGCTATTTTTCGAAAGTGGTAGTTTTTAGTCACGAGATTCCATTTTTTTGGTAGTTATCAGTCACTTTTTTGAAAGTGGTAGTTCTGTGGGACGCGAACCCCAATTGTGGTAGTTTTTTTGTCAAACACTCGCTCAAAAAGAGATCATAGGGAAAAAGAGGGGTAATCCTTTTGGGGTTCCACCAACAGGGAGTGACCAGAAATTTTCTTTCGAGAGGGAAATGGATAGCGATGAGCGTGTGCTGCATGGTGACATGAGTGTTTCTTCCAAGAGAGTCTGTATGGGTAGAGTTGACACTATGAGGGATGGGGATGGTATAGTCACACATGTAGCAAAGGAAACAGAGGAGGAGGAGGCATACATGCAACAGAGGAGGGAGTCGGTTGGAGATGATGGCGCATCGGCGGCCTCCGAGGAGGAGGACCGCCAGGCCAAATGAGGATCCTAGGATGGAACTGTCGTGGTATGCTCTCCTCCACGGCAGTTCGTGAGCTCTTGGAGCTCCAGCAGCGTACCAAGGCTGATTTGATCTTTCTCTCAGAGTCACACTTGAATAAATGTAAAGCAGATGAGCTGCGTTGTTCTTTATCTTTTGATTCGATGATTGTAATAGAGAGTGATGGTCGGGCCGGTGGCCTAGTCTTGTACTATAATAAGTTGAATAAAGTTGTTTCAAACTATGTGTCGTCTCATTTTATTGACATTCTTTTTATGAATGATAATGATGTACATTGGCGGTTCACAGGTTTTTATGGTCATCCGGCTTGGAGAGATCGTACGTTATCGTGGATAATATTAAGAATTTACATAATCTAGGTCATCACCCCTGAGTGATCTTAGGGGATTTTAATGAAATTTTACTGTCATCAGAAAAAGAGGGCGGAATTGCAAGACCAAATGCTATGATGAAAGACTTTCGTAATTGTTTAGGAGAGTGTGGCCTCGAGGATATGGGTTGTATTGGTGACCCTTTCACTTGGAGGAGAGGCGATACTAGAGAGAGGCTTGACCGTGCAGTGTGCAATGTGGAATGGGCGAACAAATTCCCTCGGGCTGTGTTAATTAATGAGGAACATGTTCATTCTGATCATCGTCCACTCATACTGGATACGGAATATTTTGATGGAAATATTTTTAATGCCCCAAGGGGACGAGTAAAACAATTTGAAGCTAGATGGCTCAAGGAGGAAACGGTGAGCGAAATTGTTCGTACAGCATGGGAAAAGGTAAAAATGATGGGTATTGGGCCAAAGCTCGCTGATCGAACTCGTGTGCTTCAGTCAGATCTGCATATTTGGGACCGTGAGGTTTTGTGAGGCCCAAAATAGAGAATAAAAAAGCTAAAAAAGAGTTGAAAAAACTATCGAGAGGCCCTATGAATGTGGATTCCCAAGCACGACAAAAGGAGATTTTGGTTCTCATTGAAAATTTGCTGGAACAAGAGGAGATTCATTGGGTACAGCATGGTCATGCAAATTGGTTATTGCATGGGGATCGCAACACTTCTTTCTTCATAATGCGGCAACGGCTAGAAAGAAACGGAACCAGATTAAAAAATTGCTTGGCGATGACGGAGTCTGGGTGCAAGGTACGGAAATGAAGGATTATATTAGAGGGTATTTTTCAAAACTCTTCACGTCAGAAGTCTCGCAACCAGACCCAGGAGTTGTCTCTCTTGTTAAAAGAAAAGTGACAGATGAAATGAATAGGGCCCTCATGGAAAGGAAATTTTGCTTAAGTCTGTTGTTCAAGCTATCCCAACATATGCAATGTCCGTCTTTAAAATTCCTAAAAAGATTTGCAAAGGAATCATAGACGCGATGTCGTAATTTTGGTGGGGTCACGAGGACAATCAGAAAAGGATGCATTGGATGGCATGGTGGAAGATGTGTGTTCCAAAAGAACAAGGAGGAATGGGTTTCCGTGATATACACTGCTTTAACCTAGCGCTATTAGCGAAGCAAGCATGACGTCTTGTGGATAATCCTGAATCATTATGTGCAACAATCCTAAGAGCCAAGTATTTCCTTCGAAGGTGATTTGATGAACGCAATATTAAAGAAGGGCTCTTCCTTTACTTGGCAAAGCATTATGGCGGGAGTGGACTCTCTCAAGAATGGCTATATATGGAGAGTGGGAACAGGAGAAAATATTGACATATGGAGAGATGCATGGATCACAAATTGTGCAGACAGGAAAATTATTACACCCGGAAGGGGGAATCTATTGACGAAAGTTTCTAATCTTATTAACCCAGTCACTAATGGCTGGGATGGAGATTTGGTGAGACAAACTCTATGGCCAATTGATGCCCGTAGAGTCCTAGCGATCCCGATCCCTATGCATTGGAGCTATACAACAAACGGTTTATTCACTGTACGATCAGCTTATGTGGAGGAATGGAATAAGCAACATGGGAGGAAGTTGGAATACTCGAATGGCATGGGTAGAAGCAAGGTCAATCCTATTTGGGGTAAGATCTGGAAATTAGCTTGTTCGGCGAAGGTTAAATTTTTTATTTGACGGACGCTTCACGGGACTCTACCGTGTCGTGTTACATTGGCCAACAAACATATAAAAACTCAGCCAATATGCCCAGCATGTTTGGACGGGCCAGAGGACACGAAACACATATTATTTCTGTGTCAGAAGGCAAAAGAAGTGTGAGAACATTTGGGGTTGTATGAAGTGGTAAAAAAAAGCCTGCGTCGTTGATCGTGCAGGAGAGTCAGTCCTTGAATTCCTACTCCTTATGCCTGATCATGAACTACCCATCTTTGGCTCTTGGAATGCAGGGGAACTTATTGCTATAGCTGCTTGGTATTTATGGTGGAATAGACGGAAACTAGTCCATGAGGGTAAGTCTCAAGAGGCGTCCCAAACCGCGACGGGGATTCGGGCTATAACATCGAACTATGTAAATGCCGACTCTCCTACAGCAAAGAGAAAGAATGAAGGATGGTGCATACCTCCTAGGGGTTTCGTTAAATTGAACGTGGATGCTTCTTTTGATCATGATCAGCTAAGAGGCACAACGGGTGCTGTTATCAGAGATGACAAAGGAAACTTCATAGTAGGTGGTAACTGGGGGATTCAGTACTGTGCGGATGCCCTGATAGTAGAGGCGGTAGCACTCAGATTTGGTTTACTGTTGGCACAAAAGACAGGCTGCAATCGTCTAATCATCAATTCTGATAATATGGAGATCATCGACACAATGAAGAATGGAGGACATGGGCGGCTGCTGCAGTTTTTGAGGATTGTGTTTTTATGGCCTTTGATTTTCCTCAAACCAGTTTTGAACATTGTAACAGGGAAGCGAATAAAGTAGCTCATGAGCTTGCTAGATTAGCAAAAGGTTCCATGACTAGGGATTGGATAGAGGAGCCCATCAAAGATCTTGTAACTCTCTTGATAGACGATGTAACAATTATTTCTAATTAATAAAGTTTCAAATTGTTTTTTTAAGCCACACCAGGCCATTATCAAAAACAAAAAGACACCAGGCCGCCGCCGCTTTGCCGCCGGCGATTGGTTCGTGTTGGTGTTCCTCTTGCTCATTGACGAGAAACTGCCTTCCGGAGGGCCTTTGCCCCCCTGGAATCCGCCGCCTGGCGTGAGTTACTTGACTGTGTTGCTCTCCATGAACCGTTGGTGGATGACGAGCCTGACCTGGTGCGTTGGCGCCTTGAGCCTTCGGGATAGTTCTCCACCAAGTCGCTTTACTCAGCCATCGCCCCATCCGCCGCCGCCCCCCCCCCCCCCCCCCCTATCGATGGTTTGGGCCATCCGCTTGCCACTGAAGATTCGTATCTTCATGTAGCAATGGATTCGCGGTCGGATCCGGTCAGGGGTTGAGGTGCGTAAGCGAAATGGCTCGGGTACTGGCATCTGCCCGCTCTGTGGGGTTCCCGAAGACTCGAATCACATTTTCTTGTCTTGCGCTTCTGCCCAGTTTCTCTGGAGCTGTTTTCGCGAGGCGGTCGGTGGAGATTGGTGTCACACCAACTTTCCGGACTTATTTGCCGAACTCCAGATGTCCCCTGCGACTTCTCGCCACATTAGGTGGCTTGAGATTGGGGTCCTCGCCTGGACCCTCTGGACTGTCCGCAATAAGCTTGTGATTCAGCGCACTCCTCTTCGCCGGTCTACTAACGCTCTCTTCAAATTCTCGGGTTTCTTGCAGCTTCGGCAGCCGCTTAGCCGCCCTCGAGACCGCGACGCCATCTCCGCCTTCATCTCCGCCTTCATCGCCGACCTCCGATCGATGGCCGTCCGCTTGTCGCCGCCGCCCCCGCCGCCTCCTCCGGAGCCAGACTAGGCGATCTCTGCGTCCGGCTTGTTCTGTTTGTTTTCTTTTTCTTTCTAGACTTGTTGAGTTGTGCCCTCAGCAGAATCTTTGTACCTGTTTGTGAGATCTGGATGTGTGTGGACTTAACTCTGTATGTGTGCTCTCTGGCGGTTTGCTTTATTTATAAAGCGGGGCGAAAGCCTTTTTCGGTATTGACGAGAAACCAAGGCAAGATCAGATGCCTCGCGTGCTGTATCACATAAGGATCCGTCCTTCTCCAATCTCCAGAGCCGAGCCCCCCTTCCTCGCCCGCTTCTTCTGCTGGACAAACGCGAGCGACTGCTCATGGTGACTCCACGCCAACGCCATTAACGACTACCACTGCTACCACCACCAGCAGCGGTCCTTCGACCCAACAGGTGGTGCTGGATGGCCCCAATTCTCCTTCGTCGCCACTTCTTGATCCCAGCCACGAGCTGCGGTCTGGTTCTGAGTCTGACAGCGATCAGTACAGGCCGCCGGATTCCCCCGAGCAAGACTGGGTGGACTCCTTACATCACGCTGAGGACGCACATTTTGAAGCTTTCACTTACCTCCGAAACTGCGACGAGTTCGCAAACAGCGCGCTGGAGCACTACAACAAGGAGCAGGAGCAGATCAAGGACGGGATCAAATACGCGCTTGTCAAACCCATCATCAGCGGGAGAGTCATGGACGACGGTTCCTATTACCATGTGAATTTCATGGCGAAGAGCACTTCACAAGAGAATTCAGAGGTGGAGTTCTTCTTTGCGGAGGTACTTTATGACCGCGATGGTTGGGTGCCGACGTGCATAGTCTCCTTGGACGAGGACGAAGGGGTTGGTGGGATTCAGGAGAGCGTGCATGGAAGTGCTGATCCTCAACGCTGCTATTATTGTGGAGATGTGGTGAAGCACCCGGTGGATGGATCGCTGTTTGAGGTTGGGCATATTGAATCAACCGGGTGATATGCGAGCAGAAACTAATTACAATGCATGGAATGACTTCTAGGGATATTGTGATAAGGGTATTTGTTAGTATTTATTTATTTATGAACAAGTCTACTTTTAGATATTGAGCTATTGCATCATGTCTAAATCTGGGTCTAATACTTTCAGTAATCGCAAATAAACATCAATACTTTTGTAGCTTCCTGTAGGTGCGGTTGAAGTGCCTCTAGATGTATGAGTAGTGTTTCCTGATACAGATGTTAGGCATCGAAAAATGTTAAGTTTGTATGAAACTTGCTTTGTATGTTGTGACTCCATTTTCGTAATGAAAATGGGGGCCATGGGGCCCCTCTGATCGAAAATAATAATAATAATATCGAAACCCGTGAATCAGGGTGCCATGGAAATCATACAAAGCAAAAGCATACACAACAACGGCATTCAGTTGTTGGCCTATTTCAGTGACAAGGTGTTCATAAGAATACCCAGTATACTCATAGTGAAACACACAACACTTGTGTGGCAGCAGCTAGATGAGGCAATCATGTTTGCTCATATTCATGTCAGTATCACCTTGTCGATGCTTTCCATCAACCAGCACCATTTAGCACAAAATTACATCAAAGGAAGTGGAAATGTAAGTAAATAGATGCCCAGAGCATATACAGATGTACATAGGCAGGTTTTAATTTTTATTGAAAGACGGCATATGGTAGTACGTACTCCCTCTGTAAACTAATATAAGAGCGTTTAGATCACTATTTTAGTAATCTAAACACTCTTATATTAGTTTACGGAGGAAGTACTAAACTTCAAACAGATACAAAAGTGTACCATGGACCATCAAATCTTGGCCCCGTGACGCCAAGATATGCTTCAAGTGTTTCTCCCACGCGCAGACTTGAGAAGGTCAATCACCACAAGTGGGCAGCTTGCCTCGAGGTGCTTAAACCCCTCCGTCGCCAACACGGCATCAAGAGTGGCAGAGGTTCTGATAATGAAATCAACACACCTCGCCTTTAGCTCCGGGCAGTTGTGCTGCTCGGCTAAAGCCAAAGCTGTTGCTGCCGTGTCGACGTTGATGCCACCAGAGAGCTCACGGGCGCAGATGAGCTTCAGCCTGTCCAGTCCGTACCTGTCAGCAGCAGCAAGCAGATGTTGAGCCATCATTGTCGCCGTCTCGGCATCCACCTCCTCCTGATGTTCGAACTCTGGAACAGAGTCGGTGTAGACGGCCTCCGCATCCACCTCCGCCTGCCGTCTGAATTCCGGCACAGTGTCGGTGTAGATGAACTGGAGAAGGGCCTTGAACACCACAGCCTCCATGTCCTCGATCTCCACACTCTGCGAGCGCTTCTCCTTCATGTTTCCAAAGAACTCGGCCATGAAGACAGGGGACCTTGCAGCCAGTATGTTCTTGTGCGCAGCAAAGGACTCACCGGACACGAGAAATGTGACGTCCGCTCCGGTCTCGTTCTGCAGGAGTTCCGCGAAATGCTGGTGCAAGTTAGACGATGGCAGATGCAGTTCTTTCAGGGAGATGGTTGCTATATCTGGTAGTTCCTTGAAAACCTCAAGGGTGCATTGCACGGTAAAAGAATCATCTTTGAGATAATCCGATGCTTCCAAGTCCCTTGTATCCATGAAAACCACTTCGAATGAGCTGTCTTGTGGCTTCTTGAATGTTAATGACATACAACATCTTTCAAATGGTTTAAGCACTCCTCTCGGATCTACTATGCAATAGCGTACTTTCGTCCTCACAGGGCATGTGCGGGCTTCACTGAGAAAGATAATATTCAGTGCCACAGAGTCATGGCACCTTGGATGTATGCGGATTTCCCACTCATATCCGTCCAAAGTCCATCTGAATTTGAAGCAATAATCTCTGTGCGCGCCCAAGGTAAAGCTATAGCCATTGATCTTGAACAGCCGCACCGAGCGCACGACTTCGGATAGGTTTGTGCAGGCCTTTTCCATGGCGAAGACCTGAGAGTGGTCACAGTCGAAGCTTCGTGTGTGCGTTAAATCGAATGTTTCTGCGTGTGAATGATTCTGGATCAGTACAATCTAGCACTTCTCTTCCAATATAAATAAAAATAAAAAATCACCGTGCAAGGCATGCGAACCAAGGAGGCAAAGGACGACTCGCCGTGCCACCAGAGAAGAACCGGTCCGCTGGCAACGTGCTTCGTGGCACTGCTACGTGGGCTGGGCCTTGCTTCGGCACTGACGGAGGAGATGACAAGAGCGAGGTGAGTCAGCTGGTGCCCCTGCTTCTGCGATGCGGGTCAATCGGGGCAACTCAGGGGGCAACTCGGTGCTCTGGAGAGGAGATGAGGGAGTAAAGAGGGAGGAGAGAGGGGGTAAACAGGAAGAAGAACAGAGTCACGCAGCAAGAATAAAGAAGATTAGGTGAGTGGCGTTGATGCATGGTGGGCGACTGAGAGAGTGGAAGGTGACTAGGTGAGATGAGTGGAAAAATGAAAAGATTCACTCAGGCAGGCCCCTTGAAATGAGAAAGTATGGAAAGAAAGGGACATTTAACAAAGAAAAATTCGCCACCAGAAAAAGAAAATTCCCACCACCTGATCTGTCTCTACCTAACTGTTTTTTTTTTAGTTTTTTAGGTACCCTACATATCTTATACGATAATCATCAAATCATCAAGGAAAGCAATACGAACGATCATGCACAAACCTAAATCTCCTCAGATAGATTTTTTTGGTAGCTTACCAAGCTAGCTAAAAACTCATCTACACCACGACACGACACAAAATCTTACCGTCTGCACATCAATCAAACCATGCCCCAAGCTTTGCGGGCATGGGACCAGACATGGTCACTCCAGCACTTAGTAGTAAAGAATCATGACAGCTCTCAAGAAAAGAAGAAAGGTCATGTCACACAAAACAAATGCAGAAGGGGTAACCCACAAAGCCTGCACAATATACTGCAAATTTCCACTTGAACTTAGCATAGAGTCTACTTTAACTATAGTCATATGCATGCTTCGTGTTGCCCGTTGGCATCCCCGGCTACGGACTATAGCATAGAGGTACCAAAAGTAAAGAACATAAACATAAGAAATTTTGTTCTTACTAATATTTCTAGCTTCTTGTATTAAGAGTCGATGCGTCACATATGTCAATTTCTGAATAATACTGCAAGCTGTAAATGAGCTGCTTGCGCATGATAAATAACATTCATGTAATAATTTCTTAGCATTTACAAATAACCAAGTGCAAATAACGAACTTGCATGTGCTGCCATACCATCAGTTATATTCCTGTAGTTTGCAGATCATCGACTTTCAAGCAGTCAAGGCTTGTCCAAGTGGACCTGATCAGGAAGAGTCCATACCTGTATAAGGCATCAAAACAAACACTAAACTTGCTCTTTATCGAAAAAGAACTATTAACAACACTGCAAAGAAGGTTCTTGCCAAGCCCTGCACACACTGGTTATGTATCATCGTGTGACACTGGTAAGCTTATAAGGAGACAGATAACCAAACAATTTGTAAAGAGAAAATGTCATATGCAGATAACAGAGGGAACTATGAATCTGCAACATTTTGTGAGAAAATGCATTGGTTTATGGTTTGCATAGAATAGACAGGAATGAGGTGAAGAAGCAGCTTTATGAGCTTTCCAAAACTTTACTCTGTCATCTACATGTGTGATATTTTGATTTTTCTTAAAGAATGAAAAATATCTGTGTGAGCCTGGAGCATGTGCTTCTGAGCTGATTTAGCAGTTACATTACTGATTATTTGTAGCTTATAGTACTGGTACAAATTGATGCATGGCAGAAAAGAATATTGTCATCAAAGGATATTGCAGGATGTTGTGGAAAGTATACAATTATACATACGAGACACCAAAAGGTTGGTTCAGGTGTGATTCCTATAAACAGGAATCATTTTGTTTGATGCGAGAATGAAGGTGTTCAAAAGAACTCCCAGCATACAGAAGACCTGGACTGTGTGGCAGCGGCTGAGCAACACACTCTGAAGCATCCAACTTTATTTATCAACTTGTACTAATATTGACAAGCATGTGACCAAATCTGGGATAACATTGTACTAAATTACATCTAAATTGGAGGAGCAATGAAAGCGTTAAGTTGCTCATAACATAACATATATAGATGCACATAAGTTTTCAATTTTAGGTAAATGCAGACATAAGTTTTACTACACCACACATGGATGCAAGCACAAATAAAGACTATGCATTTTCAATTCTTGGAGGTCCAGCACTATTCTACCCTTCAACTCTTACTCACATGGACAGACTTGAGAAGCTCAGTCAGGATCAAAGGGCAGCTTGCTTCAAGGTGCTTATACCCATCTGTCACCAACACAGCCTCAAGAACAGCAGGCGTGCTGACGATAAACTCGACACATTTGGCCTTGAGCTTCGAGCAATTGTGCTGCTCCGCCAAAGCAAGCGTGGTCGCTGCGGTGTCGACAGTGATGCCACCAGAGAGCTTTATTTCACAAATCAGCTTGAGCCTCTCAAGTCCATACATGTCAGCAGCCACAAGCAAATGTTGAGCCATAGTCGTCACCTCCTCAAGTGGTCGATCAAACTCAGGCACCGTGTCAGTATAGATGAAGTGCAGCATGGCCCTGAACGCCGCCACCTCCATGTCCTTGATCTCCACGCGTGCCGAGCACGTCTCCTTCATGTCGCCGAAGAACTGGGCCTTGAAAACCGGAGACCTTGCGGCAAGTATGCACTTGTGTGCAGCAAACGACTCGCCGCACACAAGAAATGTGACATCGGCTCCCATCTCGCTCTGCAGGAGTCCGCCGAGGTGCCGGTGTAAGTTGGTGGATGGTTGGGCGATCACTTCTTCAGCTGGGATGGTTGGCGCCGGTAATTCCTTGAGTACCGTGATCGTGCATCGCAGGGTCAACATATCATCCTTGATATAACCAGATGGTATCTTGTTTCTATCCATGAAGACCAGTGCCCCGAAGTCTTGGGGATGGTAGAAGGTTTCTGACACACCGTACTCATGATATGGCTCAAGCTCCCTGCTGAGATCTACGAGCTGACAGGCCATGTTCGCCCTCACGCCCCACTGTGTACGGGCTTCGCTGAGAAAGACGAGTTTCAGAGCCACCCATGTGGTGCCTGGATAGATAAGGACTTCCAGCTCATACCCATCGACAGTCCATATAGACTTGAGGCAGTAGTCGCCGCCCATGCCTGCGGTCAGGCTGAACCCGTCGATGTTGAGCAGCCGCGCCGAGCGGACCACCTGGTTGAGGCTTGTGCAGGCATTTTCCATGGCGAAAGACCGGAGAGTGATTGCAGCTGAAATTTCTTCTCTGCTGATGGAACGTTTCTGCGTGGGAACAATTGCAGGTTAGAGCATCTCTAGCATATCCCGTATAAACCGCCGTCCTGCAAATTTTGTTTACAGTATCCCATGAACAAAATCTGCGGGACGGCGGACGGATCGGCAAAACAGATCCCGTAAACTTCGCTGGATTTCTTACTCGATTTAAAACATATAGTTCGCACTATCTAGTTCCTCTTAAAACTATTAGGATAGTTCATACATAGCATAGTTCATACAAGCAAATTTAAAACATCTAGATAGATAGTTCAAGAGTTAGACCGTCTAATGGAGGCGGCACGGGATGACTCACCGGGCCAGTGGAGTAGATGCCTCCGCTGGACGTGCTTTCCGGCCGCGGCCTTGCCTGCGAGTCGCGCCGACGGAGGAGACGGCGAGGGGAACGGCTAGCCTCCCAGCGCGCGCGAGGTCGATAGGCTGGTATTCCGGCGTCAGCTAAGAGGATCAAACCGGCCAGACCCGTGCTCCGGCGGCCGGATTTGGGCCCCGACGAGCCGGACCCTGCTTATCCAGTGCAAGCGGCGGCCGGGGAGAGGGACTAGGGCTGGGGCGGCGCCGCGGTCAAAGAGAGGAGGGAGGTGGTACGTGAGGGGTAGGTGCGGAGGTGGAGGCCGACGCGGCGGGGGGAAGGGAAAGGTCGCGCGCTCGCGCCGGCGATTGGCGTTGACGGCGGCAGACCGGGGGTAGTGGGAAGTGAGCGGCATGGAAAAGGACCGGCTTAACCGGCGAACGTTCGTTGGATGGCAAGGGCGAACGATTTTGACGGCAATTTGTGTTGGTAAGGATGACAAATTTAATTAGACAACTCCGCTTCAGTTCAGTTTTTGGTCAAGATTTGTCGTGCTTACAAATTAAATTTTTCATCCTTGCAAAATATAAATTATCATACCCCGCCAAAAAAAATTATAAATTATCATAGAAAATGTTCGATTTGCCATCCCTCTCAACGAACGTGAGCCGAATAACATTACCGTATGAAAAATTGATTTACTCAAGAAGAGGATGTATTGGCGGAGCGCACTTTCAGTGTAAGGCGGCTTGGCGCACTTAATCCACGTCGTCAGATGCATGCGTCGTGATGGGCCAAAGGAACTACAACATGTAATACAAATCAATACATGGAACATATACTACTTCCTCGCGGTAGCTATTGACTGCGGTTACGGTCCAGTATATCGACTGCTACTTCACAGAATACTATAGCACATGTTCTAGAAATCTTTCTGCTTTGGCGATTTCAAAACAGGTCCACTTTGCATGACCATGGGGGGGTACGCACACAAAGTTGTGCCCGAGCAAGTCGAGTGCATCAAGTTGTCCGTAGGGCCAGCCATAATGACGAGCCAACATTAGCCAGCCAGGACGTGATAGTTGACCACCAAAGGCTAAAGCTACCAAGTCTTCTCTCATCGTTCCAGATCTGCCATTTTGCATCCTTGCGCTATGGAGTTCGTCGACATGGATGGGCAACTAAGGTTGTTTTGGTTGTAATCTTAAGCAAATTTGGATCGTCGACTTAGTTCTAACTGTTATTATTTTCCATACTTTTAGATCTACCAACAGTTTGATTCCTGAATTCTCCGGGGCGGCATCAAGAGATCGTGCTATTCTTCTGCCTCAATCGAACTGTTCTTCAGGGTCATCTAGGGTTTGCGAGCTTGTCCGAGAAGAGGGAGGGGTCCTGCAAAAGGATGTTTTCCCTACTGATCCGGCAGCTAACGGGCAAGATCTTGAGGAGAGATCGATCGACCGGGGACCGGTTGATTCTGTTTTTGGTGCTCAGAGTGTAGAAGCTGGTTCGTGCGAGCCGCTTGCAAATGATGCTTGTGGAGAGGCAACGTCAAAGTGGAAACGAAGGTTTGCTTGATAACTATGCTTTAAATTATTTACAAAATTTGCGTTGAATGATATCGGTATGATGTGCTAAATATTAACAAATACGGCATGGAAGTGTTCATTAATATTAATTGACATCGCCAAAGTTTCCTATGATAATTTTATTCTGAAGTAACATTTCCTTCCATCTGATTAAAAAATCATGTTCGTGGTTTTACAGCATGCAAAATTCATGATTAAACAATTTTCCAAATGCTTCAAAAGATGTGCTAGTTTATATTTGTCGGCAAATGTAATTTGCAGGAAAACTTGACTAGTTATCTTTTAAAAATTATTTGAACTAGTGACACTGCGTTCGAAGCGCGTGTAAATTTTGTACATGCATGCAAATAGCTGGGCCATGGCCTTTGTGGGCCAATTCTACACTGCATAAAGGCTGAAGGACATGGGCCCTGTTTTATGGGAGGCTAACTCAATGGGTTATATGCCAGCATTGCGGAAACTTAGATAAAACGGCCCATTCATTTGGTCATATGCCAGAATTGTGAAAACTAAGACAAAAAAGGCCCGTTTTGATTTTTTATATTCGTTTACATTACACTGGTTTATGTTTGATTGAATTAATATCAAAAAAAATATTCAGGGTTAGATTATCTGATGGAGACAACGAGAGAGAATGGAGCGCAGACAGAAAGAGTGCACTGGAGCTGACAATCCAGGGATTTGCAGAAAAGAAGGAAGGCGTTGTCATAAACCCTAAGATTGGGTTATCATTCCATTCGTTGAACGAGGCATTCGAATTTTATAATTTATATTCATGGGAGATTGGTTTTGGGATACGTTTTGCTAGAAGCCGTCTAAATGTGAAACGCGCGAAATGCATGCAGGAGCTCGTATGCGGTTGTGCGGTAAGAATTGCGGCTTCGCTGTTTTTTATATATTATTATTATCTGATGGCCAAAAATCAATATGCACCGCGTTTTAATGTAGGGCGTACCAACAAAGGAGAATAGTAGGTCAACCAGGTGTGGTTGCGATGCAAAGATTCGTCTCCTGCGTTCTGCTGACAATGGATGGTGTATCAGTGAGCACCACAGCGAGCATAACCACCCTCTGTCTATTACATGCGGGCAGAAGCTGCATTGGAAGTCGCACAGGTACATTGATATACACACTAGAGACTTGGTGAAGCAGTTACGAGAAAACAATGTAAGCCTAAGCAAAGTTTACAGTATTGTTGGAAGCTACTTCGGTACGTTGGAAAATGTACCCTTCACAAAAAGATCATTGAGGACCCTATGTGGTAAGCTTAGCAGAAACCAATCTGATCATGACGCAACCAAAACAATAACCCTGCTACAGGACTTGAAAGCTGCTGATCCTGACTTTACGTACAATGTCCATGTAGACGAAGAGTCTAGGGTTAAGACACTGATGTGGGTTCCTGGACGAGGCATAGACCAGTATAGATATTTTGGGGATGCAATCACATTTGACACCACCTATAGAACTAACTTGTATGACATGCCTTTTGGTTTGTTTGTTGGTGTGAACAACCATTTTCAAAGCATTATTTTTGGTGTGTGTTAATGAGGGACGAGACGGTGGAAAGTTTCAAATGGGTGTTCAAGGAGTTTCAACCCGCCGTTACAATGTTGACTGGTTACTACCTATTAAAATCATGTTTTTAAAAGGCACGTCCCTTTCATAGAAGTATCTATAGTTTCAATCATTTATTTCATACACATGGTTCAGACGAGGCCCGCGCAATGGAGTTGGCTATAATTGATGAACTACCGAATACAACTCACCGTTGGTGCAAGCGGCATGTGCTGAAGAAAGCGAAAGAAAGCTTGGGTGTCCTTTATGGGAAGAAATCGGAGTTCAAGAAAGACTTCCAAATGTTGGTGCATCATGTTTTAACTAAAGAGGAATTTGAGAACGGGTAGGCTGAATGTTAGCAAAATACGGTTTGCAGAATCATCAGTTCCTAACTCAAATTTTTGAGGTCAGGCATAAGTGGGTGAAACCTTACTTCATGGGTGTGTTTTGTGCAAAGATGACAAGCACACAACGAAGTGAAAGTGCAAATCATTTGTTGAAGGGGTATGTCCCGCCAGGATGTCCTATGCATCTTTTTGTTAAACAATTCGAGAAGATATTGTTTGATAGAGATTCGGAAGAAAGCTATCAAGAGAAACGAACTGCAATTGTAAGTGAAACTTCGGTATATATAATGGTTTTTTTTTCATGCAAACAGAGTACATGTTTTTTTATATAACTGTTTTTCACTGAATAAATTATGTTGACTGGATAAATAGTCAGGTGTGGTCCTGAAGGGGAATTGGCCGTTGGAACGTCATGCAAGCAAGGTGTATACACGAAGCATGTTTGAGCAATTCGGTGAGTCTTTGTACAAGGCTGGGTCTTTTGTCACGGAGGAGGTGGAGCATCGGAGGAAATATATTGTGAGCCATGTTGAAGCTGAGAGAAGGAACGGTTGGTGCAAAGTTGTTTTCATAGTTACCGTTGATGCCGACATGACGGAGTTTGTGTGCCAGTGCGGCTTTTTTGAACATGCGGGATTGTTATGCCCTCACGCTATTAAGGTCAGCATTACTTCACTCACGTGAATAAATTTAGGGTCCTGCCAATGTATTAAATAAATATTGACTTCCAATGACTTGTTATTAAAAAAAAATGATTTTGCCAGGTGATGCTAGACATGCGGGTTTCGGAGATACCGAAGAAGCATATACTGAAAAGGTGGACTCGGGATGCCAGAGACATTCTGCCAGAAGAACTGGTTAGGTACCAAAATGACAATGGCCGTCCAAAAGCAGACACGTATAGACACTCGAAGTTGTATCATGCTGCTTTGGCTTTTGTGCATCTAGGAGATGCAAATGTGGAGTCATACAACGCTGCGATGTTACTGTTGCATCAAGCTAGTGAAAAACTACATCTGCTCTGCATAACAAGAGATGGGATGGGGGTGGCCGATAAAGAAGCTGTTGCAAGGGCATTGGTGGAGGAAAACGATAGCGTGATGGCACAACTTGATAACAATGATGAAGGGTCGACATTCAGCAAAGCACCGGAGAGGAAGCGTACGGCAGGGCGTCCAACAAACAGCAGAGAGAAAGCACCGTACGAACAGGCAGTGAAACACACACGTTTTTGCAAGATTTGCCGAGGAGAGGGACACAAGAGTACAACTTGTCCAGATCGTGGTGATATGCCTAAGGCTCCGAGGAAGGAACCTAAATATTCTAATTGTGGTGTGTTGGGGCACAGGTGGAACAACTGCGGGAAGGCACATAGGATAGTTTGATTTTGTTTTGTTCACCAATCAAATTGAAAATTATGTAATGTAATTTGTGACAACAATACTATCCTTCTGTCATACAATTTTTTTAATAATGCTATCTGTTATTTTTGTTATATGGTTTGACTAAAAAAATTTGCCCAATTTTTTTATTTATAAACAAGTAGGGCCTTTAGTTATCAAATAAATCTCAATAACTACAGCCGATAATTAGGTTTTCTATAGGAACTTAATTGAGTGTTGTAATTGCACTGAAGCGATATTGTAACATCATTTTTCTGTTCTTTTTAATTTTTTGTTTTGTTTCCGTACACCGCAAAGTGGACGCACATGCACACGTATAGGTGCGCGTGACAACTGGAGTGGACTTGCTACGGTTGATGAGGGGGGCGAGAAGATGGCTTGCCACTGCGAGGAGTTGCAGCAGACGGTGGATTGTGTGCCGAATGAATAGTGACATGAATCGCCGTCCACAGATCTCGTCAGTGTCTCCGGTGCATTCGATGCACCGTGCTGGCCTGTGTACTTGCTTAAATTTTCTCTTGGTCCATGCCATGCGAGCTTACGCAGGCACTCGACTTTTCTCTGGCTGGCGTGTTTGGGCACAAAACGGGCCCGCTGCAGAGTTGACAGCTCGAGCCGGTGCGAGGCGTACTATCCGTCGTCACCTTAGGCAAGAAATTCATCCGGACGATCAACCAGAGGGCCAGCTCGCGGTTTCAACTCTTGCATGCACAGGCTGGGCGTGCATTTATAATGTACTGTGTCTGGTCTACCTTTTCTCTTGGCCAATATTATGAGGTTCAAATAATTTCAAACGCTCTCGAGCAATGCGTGTGGTGAGTTGATAAACTCTCTACCTATATAAGCAGACAGTGTGGATAGTGGAATTTTGTATCCTCAGAAGCATTCCATCCAAACATCAAATCTATCTGCTGCTGCAGTGAGCTAACACTTCGGCCATGGGTGGCTCCATAGGTTCAGCTGGAAAGATCAGACAGGTTAGAGAACTTGTATATCAATCTTTCTTCATTGATATTTTCTTCTCCTGAAGTTTTATGAACTTCTTCTTATCAAAGCAGCCGGTGAGGTATTTCAAAATGAAAGCAACTGATTCTACTGATGTAGAAATTTGCTCAACCGTATCATCTGCTTCCATAAATGGCCATATACAGGTTTCTTCGCCAGACCATGTTGTTCACAAATTAATTCACACATCTAGTAATTGCTTTTCCGATTTGTTAGGGAGAAGATTAACTTATGCTACTTTTCTGTCAGTGCTATCTTGATGTAGGGTGCGGCGTGGAAGCAGAGTCTCTGCTCTCTCGTCATGATGTTCTGTCAGATAAGGTATCTGTTCCGTCGATCTTCAGAAAAATTTAGTCGTAATAATACTTATATCTGTTTTTATTATGACCAGCTGCCTGAATGCAAAATGGTGGAGGAAAATCCTGCCAATGGCAAGGCTGCTGCCGGGTACACCTATGGCCGCATAGCTAGAGGCGTGGTCGAGGGATTCGCTAACTTTGACCCACTGTTTGGAGTGGTTGCAGAGGTGCTGTCTGATGGCGACGCTGCATCGAGCTGCGCGTGCTCTGCAGTGGGAGGCGTGCTAGGGAAACGTTGCGATCGGACTGGTGAGGACGAAGAGGTGGACAACCATGGCACAAAGAGGATTAAGAAACTGTAGCTTGCAATTATTGTGATAGGTAGATCATTTAGTGAGTGTGGTTACAGCTCATGACTTTAACTCATCTTGTGTTGTGGCCTCCTATTTGTCTTAAAAATTTATAAGTTCTGTGGTACTATATTGTTTAGTAAAGTCTCTGAAATAGTTTTTTATCAGAGTTTAAACTTGCAAAAAATATATTGGCATTTTTTGGAAGTATGTTGCCAAATAAATTGCTAAAGTTTATTGGAAGGTGAAATGGAAATATAAATTTATTAAATAATAATGATTATGTTGGAACGGCACATTAGGAACTCCTGTTATAGGACGAAATGTGCGAGAGGGGATAAAAAAATTGATCGGTTATTGGATGGATGCTGGCGTGTAGTAGGTATTTTTTTCGGTCTTTGATACTGGATTGTGCGGGTTGCACACTATTTACCTCCACGTGTGTGGCAAATTAAGGTTTGGAAAAGACGCTTGCTAACAATTTCGGTGACCGGAAAACCTCTGTCCAAAGAAACCTCTGTGCATTAGATAACGATACATTATAGAATTGATAGGATTGTGGTGGTTATCTCTTTCACACGATTACATCATATCCGATGACACCACGGCCACATGTCGATGATACTTAATTGATTACATGGAGTTGAAACTGCCGTCCTCCACATGTGTTGGATTCCATAGCTCCTATGAATTATGTGACTATATTGAGAGCAAAAATGTCATTAGCCAAATTAATTTCATGACAACGATAATCTTAGGTGGCAGATGGCCGAATGTTATTGGCGAAAAGATAATCCGTATTTTAGTTCTTTGTGATAACTCGTTGGTAGGTAGCCGACCAGATTGTTATGCCGAGAATCTGGGTGGCGTTGAGTCCCCTAGGGTGCGGCTGGCCATCGGGGGGAATTTGATACCATCGGGGGCGGGCAACCGTATTGGGATAAACTCAATATATGGATGATGTCGGTTTCTGATAAATTAGATCGTGAGCAAGTGCAGGTGGAACATCGGCGTCATCGGCATGGGTGGCAACGAGTGGTGAGTATCATTCGTCCTTACCAAAACGGTCTACAAAAACATAAAATGGTTTATCACGTGCTATGAGAGTTACAACTAATGAATTAGAATGGGATCAAATGACGAAAAAAATTCAGCCCGTTCCATTGGTGATAGCTAGGAAATCTAGATGGTCGGATCGTAAGGGGATATATATAACTTAATAAATTAGATCATGACTTTTTTTGTGTAAAATACATTCGTACTGTAAAAAGAAAAAATCAATTAGTTGGGAAATAACAAAAACCGTTGTCCTAAAAACATGTGTCGCCTCACGGACACGTCCGACCGCAAAATCTACGTGTTTGGATATATTCGAAACTCCTGGTTGTGACCAGTAGTCGGAATGTTCGTTCACTGCTGGTTTGTGTGTGACATGTCTTTTTGTCTGTGAGCATGGACGAGGCCGAAACAAAAGGCTCTGGCTGCTGTACCGTTGCATGCGATATGGCAGCAGCAATAAACATGGGCCTGTGGTGGGTGGGAAGCAATGCACACTGTGCGTCGGCGTGGAGAGGTGGCTTAGTGAGATCCTGCAAAATCTAGCCGGCTATCAATACCGATGCATGTTGTGCCAGAGGAGGGGGCTGCTCGTTCCTGCCCTCCATTAATACCTCCCCACCCCGGCCTCCTCTTTCTCCCTCCTCTCTTATTACCACCAGCTGCCTTCTTCAAGACGAACACCATTGCTCATAGGTAGTTGCTGTGCACTGCTAGGGAGAGAGTGCAAGGTAGCTAGTGGGAGAGGAGAGAGCAGGGTAGCTAGTTGGAGATGAGGAGGGGGTTCTTTGGCCCGGCCAAAGACGCGGCGAGGAGGCGTGTCTCCGCTCCACGAGAGCATTCGTCCGGTGGGGGTGTGGGTGTTGTTGTTGACGATGACATGGCTGACGACTTCGTCCACGTCGAGGGGGCGACCGGAGAAGAAGCCATGCCGGCGGCTGACACTCTCCCTCCGCGTCGAGGAAGGATAATGACATCCTACTCTCTTGTACATCTTCTCCGAGCTCAGTGAAACTGGGAATGCTCCACTAGTGGAGATCTTGGGGGAGGGTGGCATGGCTGCCCTCCTAGCGCTAAAACCGGGTGGAAACACCGACCGTGTCTTCTGCTTGTGGTTGCTCTTGAAGATCGATCCAGTTACAATGAGGTTGGATCTTGGGGATGGTCGTTTTAGGGATATAAACGCACGAGAAGTCCGTAGAATACTTGGACTAGTTGGAGGTGGTGGCCGCAATCGTATTTTACGTAGGATGTGTTTGCGTAATAGGCTAGAGGTGCTTGAGAGAGTGCACGAGCTGCTTGGGAATGATTATGCAAAATGTGCTTCTATTTCGATTTTGCGTTTGAAGAAGATTCTTCAAAATGCAAGAAGAGAAGTACTTACTCCGGCAGTTAGGAGAAAACTAAAGGTTGCATATACAATGTTCGCGTTCTCAACATTCCTAGCCCCTCAAGATCCGTATGCCAAGGTGGCGGACGAGATTTTGTACATGGTGCAGTACCCGGATGAAATAGACAAGTACGATGTAACGGAGTACATCGTAGAGAGTCTCAGGCACGGCACTAGACGTGCGCGCCGCAACCTCGAGTGTGGCCACGCAAGAATCGTCCTTGAAGGGTGCATGCTAATCCCGCAGGTAATACTTGCGTTTAACAGCAAAACAACAAAAATACTTTCCATGGGTTTGTTTGGGAGGGTACTGAGCTTTGCTTCAATCACATACCAGATTCTATTTTGCGAGTCTTGCGAGTACTTGCCGAGCAAGATCGTCACCCTAGCAGAACCGCGGATCGCTGCCTACGGCCAGTCCATACTAAAAAGAATCTTCAGGCGTTATGCACCACCTGAAATTTATTGTTGTCTCGGGGTGAGGGCGCGTACATGCTTGGTTTTATTAATAGTTTCTATAAATGAAAAAAATCCAATGTGTAATTAATGTTGGCTGCCGTTCGTGCACAGGGGCAAGAACATTCGGATAGCAGCATGGGAGCTGGTGGTGGCCATGGAGCGGTACCAACAGAGATGCATAGCTCTGGTGCTGATCACGACAGCGATGCAGGAAGTATTGGAGGTGGGGTGGGTGGAGAACCAGGTCCGGATATGGAGGCTTTCAAAAAGATGGTAACTATCAGTGCCGATACATACATTGTTTAGGCACAAATTGTTCTGCCGTGAAATCTAAAAACTTTGTTCATCTGTTAATGCTATGTGTTTGACAGGTAAGTGATATAGCTGATTGATGCGGAGACTGACTACAAGTTGATGACGCTGGGGAAGGAACTTGGAGCTTCTGAGAGGCATAGCAGAAGCCTGCATGCTCAGATGGACGCAGTCATAGCAGAAGGGAATCGCAGGCGCATGCATATGCTCACCCGGGGGATCGTTCAGGAAGTGAACAATGGTTTGCGTGATGCATTCCAGCCAGCAGGGGCAGGACAACCATGGTTCTACGGGCTTGAGCAGAAGATGTTTGATTTGTCTGGTGCGTGAAGATGCACTATTAACTGCAAGTTCATATTAACTTGTTCGTAACTATATATGTCCGATGCTCTAGTAATGTCTGTGTTTTGCAGTTGAGAAGGCTCTGTCAGGGATGGAGGGTGCGTTTGGAGATGGGGATCGAAACATGTACAACCATAACTACCATGGAACACGTTACTCTGGTAAATAATGGCAATTATGTACTAATCTTTCAAATACTACAGATTTTTTTTTCTGCATCAAGAAAAATGCATTGTTCTTTTGAATGGTAATCTGAACTGATGAAAATAATGTTGTGTGCAGGGGCGCGAGCGATGCGTGACAACAAGGGGAAAGGTGATAAAAAGTCAAATTTTGATTTATGTCCTTCAGCAAAAGGATGTATTACGCATGATCTATCTTGGTTTCTAAATGTTAATATATATATATATATATATATATATATATATATATATATATATATATATATATCCATACTTAGCTATGAAAAAAAGAGTTTGTGGCGATATGTTGTTTTGTTTAGCATGCATACAGAGATTTTAATAATAATTAATTGCGCCTAACTGGTTTTGAGTCATTAAATTGCTTTTCATAGCACCCCTAGTAGGAGAAAAAAAATTATAATTGTAATTAATCAATTATCCAACTTCATTTACATGTGTAAAACAAGAAAAACATTGTCTGGATTAGCTACATGGAGTCACATGAAAAATTGTTTATCATTTTTTTTATTTCGAACAGATATGGTGTTCCTGCATATAAGTTTTTATATTAAGCATGTATACATGATATTGAAATGTGAACAAATAATGTTACTTCAAAAAATTGTTGTTTACATACAAATAATAACATCTCCCACTGTTGAACATTTTTTTAAGGAAAATTTTCTCCTTGATGATTGTAATTTTTTTTATGATTTTCATAGATTCCTAGATGCACTAATATGCTTGTTATTATGTCCTTGATTATAAAAAACAGCTTATCCAGTTATAGGTGATGACCTGTCAGGTTAATATGGGATTACCAGATTTGTTTCGTTTGATTCTTGCTGTGTTATTGCATACATGTTAGTTCTTCCATATTTTGAATTTTGGAACTAGAATAACATGACTGGTTCCCATTTTACAACAGCTGCTCCTGCACACTTGAATTTGTATGCTGGAGTTGCGTGCGTGTTATGGTCCTAAATGCAAAAAATGTTTTTCCTTTGCGTGCTTTCAATTATTTAAAAAAAAACATTAGTTAGATTGTAGACAATTTACTACATACATTTTTTGACGGGCAAAAGAGGCAACAGTCTCGATATATGATTAGTAAAGGACATTTGATATTTTAACTAAGTTTTCTATGAAAGCTTAAATTTATTAAGGACAAAAGAGTTAGCATTAAAGGTCGAACTAAAAAAATATATTAGGATTTGGAACTAAAGTAATTTTTTAAATGACTCAGAGGTAACAATAATGATCAAACTAAAATTTCCTTTTCCAGAAGTGGTGGTCGACATTGAGACGACGCAATGCTCGTTAGGTGATAACAATAAGAAGACCATATCTGATTCCCCGCAAAACAGTAATAACAATTGTCTGGGTGAGTGTGAGTGCATAGTGCTACCAGATATATAGTGTAATTTCTGGATTTTGACTAATTGAAGTATAATAAACAGGCATGATTGGTTGTTCTTCTACAATGGCTGAACCATTTCAGTGCATGCTTTCAGGAGAGGCTTGGGTGCCAGTTTCAAGGTCTGTTGGTTTTGCTACACCAAATCTGCCAATGGATGGTATGTATGGCATACATGATACCGAATAGTCTGTTTATTAATACTTTTTGTTTTACTGACATATAATTCGTGTTGTTCTGATTACAAAAACAGGTGTGGTAAACTTAGACACTGGGTCTAGTTCAGCTGGACCAGCCTTCGATTCATACCCAGAGAGTGCACGTGCTGGGATGAATCTGCGACAACTTAGGTATTCAAGTCCATTAACATATGTGGGGGATGGTTCAGCATTTGCATCTGCTTGCCAGCTGGCACCTCTACCTGATGTGCTCATGATGTCAGGTGATTAGTTCAGCTCATGCTTACAACTATCAATATGATGAAACTGCTTGTGGTCCTTATATGTCATGTGAAGTATGAAATTAATTCATGTGGTGTCATCTTGCAGAGATGGCCCAAGTTATACAACCTGTTGTGTTTGTACTCCCCCTTTTGACATGGGGTTGCGCCGCACTGAGGTTTCCGAAGAAGTGTCACTTGCATGCTATGAATCCGTGCAGCAGTGTGAAAGCTCTGAAAACAAAAAGTATGTCCCGATAGTTCCTACGTATTTCAAAGAAATAAATACATCCAATGATTTGCTAACATTGCTTGCTATGAATGTTTTTTTTCTCTTGCAAAATTTGGTTTCATCATGACGTTCTGTACATGATTAGAATTAATGGAGAAAACTTCAAGGCTAGGTACAATCACAATGTGGCATTTGATTTAGATGTGATGGAGATAACTGTTCGTTACTTCAATGAAAAGGAGATAGCCATGATGGGGGGGTTTGAGGGTCCAGACTGGAGGATGTTTGTGTCGGTACAACTATGGGTATGTAAACTAGAAAAAATCAAGAATGTTGAATGCACTTGTTTTATCTATCTGTTATTAATTTGATTGTTCTTGTTTTCTTTTTGAAGATGAACTTCACCGTCACAAATGCTGCTAATAGAGACCTCCAGTACATCCGTACCTTGTTGACACCGAAAAGGCATGGCTTTGGACCAATGCACACCAGGCTGGTGAGTTTCATAAACATTTGTACTTTACTTTGCAGTATACATATCCACCATAGACTACTGTGATTAATATAGATATGTGACTCAAACTGTCGTTCCTTGTAGATAGTCTCCGGTACAACTAGAGGATACTTGGAATGGGTATGGTTTTGACATGCGTGACAAGATCCTACACGTCCTTGATCTAGTGAACACAAGGGCTAATGAAGCAATGTATGTCGCTAAGCACGGGGCGATGATTGAGCTCATGTTTGATGGTATGGCTCAGGATGGGGGGCTGTTCGGAAGTGAGGGGTGGACACTGGATCCAGCAGAGTGGAACGTTTGCTTCAATAGCAACATGCACCCGCCGTGTTCAAAGTAAGCTATTGATGTTTGAAGAAAGTACTGACATACTATGAAACTTTATTTCTGATCGCTGTTGTTGTTCTGGCAAAAGATCGGCATCAGGGGCTTATTTGTGGCACTACACAGAGCACTTCACTTGTGATGGCCTGGATAACGATATGACTGAGGTAAAATGCTATGAGATTTTTCCATGTCAAATTTCATATTGGATGACTGTTTGGACAAAACCATTACTTAAAAGAGACTCTTTTCCTTGTCGTGCGTCCTTTGAAGTTGGATCTTGCCCGGAAGCGCAAGATGTTGGCATACCAAGTCTTGACGATGGAAGGCAACGTTGGTGAGAAGCCGGGTTTCCTCTCTCGTTTATGAACGGCGACGGCAATGCTTCTGGTGGTCATGCTGATCAAGCTTCAATCCTATTACCTATGCTTTCATAATTCCCTAAAGACAATTATGTTCTAGCTTGTCGCAAAAACTTATATTTGTAGTACTATAATATATATTTTAGTATGATCTCCTATGAAACAAAATGACACCTTATTGTAATATGTATTTGCAATATGGTAAGACTTATTCTACTAGTGTGCTTCCTATTGGACTGGTGGTAAATTGAATTGCTAGTGGACAAGCTTGGTTGATCAATCTCATGATGATGATTAATAAGCACATGCTTACTTATCATGGGAAAATTTTAAAACGGGGGTTAGTTCATAGAAATGGAAGCCATTCATAGAGTTCTGGAACATTTTTGTAGTCTTGAGGATCCAGATATATTTGTAGTCTTGAAACCGTTTTTGTGCTGGTGTGGTTCTTATTTCACTGGTATACTTTGCATTGTTATGTATGGGCAAAACACAGATTGTGTATGCTTGGTTGTTCCATCATATGATGAAACTGGTCGATTGGCTAAAGGTAGATGATCAGTAAACTGATGCTAACTTATAAATCAAAGAATGTGTATGGTGTGATATTTGATACAAAAGATTGTTCTACGTTATCCTGACAAATCAATCATATGTGAAATTTGTATTGGCTTTGATTATATATCTAGGTGTCACATTTTCCAATGTGACTTGTTGTTTAATTAATAGCTCTTACTGCAGCCAAATTTGAAAATTTTAAGGGGTTTTGAATAGTTGTTTATTTGTTGCACATAAAGTTGATAGACGTTGTTTTAAATTAGTTGGACGGACTAAACCATAAAATTTACATTTCATGGGCATTGTATATTCTACCAATGTTCCCCTTACATATGGATATGATGCCGATTTTGAATTTTTCATTGCTTGGTTTTTTATTATAATTATATGATGATGAAAATATCGTTGTAATATGGATTTCATTTGAATTTTTCCATTGATTGGCTTCTATTAAAAAAATATGGTGAGAAAATACTTTTAATATGATATGCATTTGTATATTTCATTGGCTTTGATTTTCTGATAAATATGTCATGATGAAAATAACCTAGTAATATGATATGTATTACCATTTTTTCCTTGCATTTTTAATAACTCTATGATGATAAAAAATATTGTAATACGATATGTACTTTGATTTTTTCATTGCTAGGATTTTATTAATTAAACTATGATGATGACAACATCCTTGTGATCAGATTCAGTTTATGTTGAACTTGTAAGCAACTTGATGGATATTATTTATTTTCCAATGTTTTCCTTACACAATAGTTGTACATAAATTTGGTTGACCTATCGATATTCGTTGGGTGGGCGGGGGAGATGATGAAATCCATATAATTTGCTTCACAAATATGCAGATTTTGTTTTACTACGGGTTAATGATAAATTGGTTTGCTACTTTGTAGAGCGAACCGGTAAAATAAACCTTTTGTTCAGCGAAGCGGTAAGAGACAAGATGTCAAAGACGCGGGGTACTTTTGTGAAATATTGTTTGTTATCTATATATTGTGCCAGTCGTAATTGTTTGCTTTGGAATAGTTTTGTTGTTCTGCTATACATGGTGACAGTAAATATATAAAAAATACTTCAAAAAATTATATATAGATAATATTGAAGTGCATGTACAGTCCGTTAGTGCATATTATGGCTTCAGGTGGTAGAAAGTTTTATTGGTGAAAGCTAATACTTTCGAACTGGGGTGGATGTAATATAGATATATTATATGGTAGCAAAAAATTGCAGCCAATATTTTATCATGATGTTATAATTCAAAAATATTAGTGCGGCAGAAAATTGCTAGATTGTGGGTGTTTGCTATACAATGTTTCAAATGGGAGGGGGGGGGGGGGGTTGCATGTTTTGGGCTGGCATTTGGTATTTTATTTTTCTATTTGTTTTCAGTCTATGTTGATGGAATAGTGAATTTGTTCCGTTTCGGGTTATGGACAATTTCTTAACTGCTTGGGGGATTTTTTTGCATGCTTTTGGGGGATAGTCAGCTTGCAAAAATAGTGGATTCTGCTTGAAGATTCTTTGTTATGTATTGGTGGGAGGCCAAATTCATGAAATTAATATTGTTTGCTTCGCACCTACCAAGTTTGGTGGCTTCGGGTTTGGGGGACCGGCAACAATTTATTTAGGTGGTATCTGCAAGAATGAAGAACACGGGGTAACCATTTTAGATATATATATATATATATATATATATATATATATATATATATATATATATATATATTCCATATATATAAATTGTGTCGGTCGTAATTGTTTGTGATCGGGAGTATTTAGTGAACAGATAATAAATTATGGTTATGGAGTGCAAGTGTGGATAATTATTATGTGTGTATATATTGTTAGTCCATATTATGGGTGGTAGTTGATAAGAATAATAATATGAGACATATACTAAATATATAGCGTTCTGCTTTTGTTATGTAGAAAAAACAATTTACTGGGGCAACAAAAGTATTAAACAAATTAATAATAATAATTTTGTTTGCATGGTTGGGTGTATATTACTGCTGGTAAGAAATTTGACGTCGGTATTTGTTATTCCTAATATATTAAAAATTAGTAAGTGTTTTCTTCCCGGACTATGATGGTGCAAAAAGTCATTGTGATACATTTCGAGATATGGAAAAATTCATGTCGCTGCAGTTGGGAAACAATTCTTGCATACTTTAGGGGAATAGAGTCCTTGTGCAAATACTGGATTCAACTATAAAAATTCATTCGCATCGATTGGTGGGAGGGCAAGATCATGAAATTAAAATATTGTTTGCTTCACACCTATCAACTTTGTGGGCTACGGGTTAGGGGGACCTGCAAAAATTTATTTAGGTGGTATCTGCAAGAATATGGAAGACAGGGTATCCATTTCAGATATATGTCTTCCATAGTTATAAATTGTGTGCGTTGTAATTATTTGTGTTCAAGAGTATTTGTAGCACTATTGTGCAAGGTTAAAATTTCATGATTTAGGTGGTATCTGCAAAATTGTAGAAGACATGTCATCCATTTTAGTTATACTTCCTCCACACATCTAAATTTTACCCGTCGTAATTGTTTGTTTTAGGAATATCTATTGCTAATATATTAAATGATGAATTAGAAGTGGATGTATGGATAACTACATATTGTTACTCCATATTATGGGTCGGAGGCGATAAAAAAATGAATATGAGACAAAAAATAATTATATAGCGTTCTGCTTTTGTTATATAGAAGAAACGGATTGCGGGGCACTCCAAAATTATTAACAAATGGATAATGATATTTATGTTTGCATTTTTTGAGGTATATTAATGGCAGATAAGATATGTGAATACGGTACTTGTTATTCCTAATATATTCAATGATCCACATCTTACAAATGAAAAATAAACATTGGCACTTGACAGACATGAATATCTTCGAAACATGGAGAGTTGGTAAACTCAAAATAATCATTGTGTACAAATTGCACTGCAAAGTGGAAACATTGCCAAATTCCATACTAGTTTTACATCGCTGTGAAATACTGCTTGATGTTGTCCAGTGTATCTATAGGTACCCCTGACTTGTTTCCTTCCAGCCTCATGATTTTGTACAGGTCGCCCTTCGGTAATCTGCCAACGTGACCTGATGACAAATTGGAGTTATAGAAGTAGTATAGCGACATGAACAAACAAAGTATGTCCTTGTTTATAAAAGATTTAAATACAATCAAGAAATTTAGTTCCCATCGTGACCTTGTCAATAGGTGTGATTAGCCTGTCACCATCGTGGTGGCGAGCCATGAAAATAGTGCATAAACCAGACTCGCAGCTGCAAAACAAATGGTATATTGGATAGTGTGGTTAACAAAGTGTGATATATATAGTAATAAATAACTACATGGAACATTTAGATTATGTTGTATATCATTTGGGTAAATAAAAAAGACATGTGGACCATGATAAATGAGGTGTCAAACAAATCAGTTGATCATTATTATTCGGTGGCTAAACTAACCTTGTGAAATGGTCTTTCAACCCAATAGGAAATGACCTGGTCCATCCCTGATGGTTGCAGTGCCAACTATTGAATAAGTTGGTAACACAACTGAAAAAACCATCGATTATTTTTTGGCTTGCATGCTTGTGTAATGCTACTCTTTCATTTGAGTATCCATCGCGGCCGGCCTGAGGGTCGATTACAATTATCTTCTTCTTTAACATGTCCAACATGTATGCTACCCACCCGTCATGGAACGTTATTGGGCAAATTATCTGTAGTTCACAGGAGGATGTCATGGCATTGTAAAAATAAAGAATATATATATACAAAGATGATGAAATCGTTGAATTATTCATGGGTAAAATGTCTCACCATTCTACAAGTGTCTAGACTTTGGTCATTCAAGAATTGCACCTGAATAGACAACACATATCTTGGATCCATGTTGCCCATTATAGAAACTTGCAGGGCATCAAAATGCTTATTAATAAATTTAGTGAAACAAATCTAGATTTTTTCACAGCTGGATTCTTGACATACCGCAAAATCTGGTTCCATGAATTTGCGCCACACTTTCATCTTCCCATCTTTGGAATTACATATATGAACCTAGCAAATCCGCCTGCATAGTAATGTACAGCTATCGTGGCTAAGTTTGTCCCCCCCTATGATTTCCTTCCTAATAGTTATACCATCAATACGCAATAACCTGGGGGTGGGGTGATCAAACCAAACCCTGCATTATGCAACAAGGCCGAAATTGTTTTAATATTTTTGATCCTTCATAAAATGAATGCAAACAAAAATTGATGTTACATGCCTTGCTAATGTAGCTGTTGTGGCGGCGGAAATCCAATTTTCAACAGCTTTTGCGACGGTTGGATGGGCAACTGGCAGGCATGATCCCAATGACCATGGGTCCTTCGCAAACAAACTAACTGTCATGCCGACCTTCTCTTTCATGATGTCGGAGCACTGACCGAATCTAACGGTTGATGTATCTTCAGATTATGAATCTTGGTAACCAATGTTCATCAAATCTATTAGGTCATCTATAAAAAGGTCGAGTTTCTCCTTCGCTTCTACATGGGCGTTAGAGGTTGCTCGTTCCATACTACATTTGCTGCTTCTTTGTGTGCCATCAGGTGTGGTCTCGAAGTTAGGTTGCTCTATACTTATTTTCCTGAAGGGCTGTTTACCTGATAAAATGGAGGTAAAATCATTATTAATGAAAAAATGATATCAAATTGGGGGGATGAAAAATAAATACCGTGAGAAGGAATGGAAAGCCGGCTATCAGATCTAGAGCCGCCACTATGCTGATCGGGTAAACGCCTCCTCTTCGAACCACTGTGAGCAGTTGAACTGATCTCGCTTGCGGACTGTCTGGTGCTATTCGCCGGGAACATGCGATTTACAGGAGTTGTGAATTCCTTTTCTGTTATTATAAAAGATGGAAATGAATAGTTAGTAAATTGATAAGTAACTAGGACGTATATTGTAGTACTGATTTTGATGTTTTACCTATACGCGTTTTGGGTTGTTTTAGCACGCATTCTAACCTCCCGTGGAATTTGCAACAAGTGCAATTTTTTGCCATGTCGTCAACCATTTTATCGACGAATGATATCATCAATACCTAGGTTTGATTCATTATTTCGTACATATTAGAGATGATGCGTGCATTGTGTTCGCGCAATATGATGCCCATGTTATCAGCTGACTGCATAGGTGGCAAGATGGTAAGTGAAATGAACACAATTGAAGGTTGTGGTATTAAGTACAATAAAACTGTAGACATATTTGTTATACTTACTAAAATGAGGTAATTGTTAGTTAGGTGACTAGCAAATTCCCTTGGCCCGGTTCTTGGAGTTAAAATGCGTATTATAGGCTGGCGGATCTGTGGTGACTGCATATGAATGTTGGAGACATCTCTTGAAAAGTTAGGCGTGCCCAACTGTATTTTTTTGCACTTTATGATGTCTACATCATCTGGCACATGTCCTTCTTAAAATAAAGAAACCAAGTCATACTGCATTCAATTAATAAATTTAACAGGAATGAGTTGCTATTATTAAATAAAAAATTGGGTGATTACAAAAAAACATAAACGTTATCCATATATCTTTCGAATGGTGGCAAAGTAATGTACGATGACGATGATGTGGGGATTAACTCACATTTTCACCACAGAATGAGGTCTCACCGCCAATGTGTGTGATGATCGCATCAATTGCTTTCTGCATGGTGTCCTGGTCAAAACAACTAACCCTTGGCAAAACACCTTGGCGTATGAGTTTAGATGAAACAGATATCTTGTCAAGTGTACTCATCTACAAGAACATGAAACGGCAAAAAAAATTAGCATTTTTCATGGATGTGGTGTGCAAGAAAATAATAATTGTTGTACCTGCAGATACAGATGACATCCAATAATGTTTATGGCGGTCAAGTTTGCCTTCGCGTCGGCTTGGAATTTGGTTGCACCTCTGATTAGATTATCTTTTCCGTAAGCAGCCCAATTATAACTGTTTATTTCCGTCGGGTCTCGTAGGGCTGACCAATAATCAATAATGTTGTGATCGTGCTTGGAGCTGGGATTAAGTACAGTGCCTACACAGAAAACTATGTATGCCATTTTGAACGAAGCTATGTCCATGGGTGTGCTTTCTTCGGTCTAGCCAATATATTTTCAACCGCCTTCAAGCTATGTGGTCCTTTCTCGTTTATGGCCTCTGCTTCCTTCACGAAATGAATGCAAGCTGGAGATAATTTTGCCGTGCTGGCCAAAATTTGGTTCCTCCCTTCTGGCAAACCAAAATAGTTGGAGAAGTCTCTATCTGTTATTTTTATCTTCCTCTTTTCGTCTAATGCAATTTCTAACTTGTCTGCATCAACTCTTGCCATTAAGTAAGCGCTTAGTTTGAGATTTAACTTGTAAAGTATTTGAATACCCATCATGCCACCCAACCCTGTTTGGCAGGCTAAATCTCTCTTGCACTTGCTAAACATGGATACGACCGAGCAAAACTTGTTTACAGACATTCTTGATGTCAGGACAGGAGATGATTCAGACGAGCCGAAACTATCAGTTTTATGGCTCGCAGCTTTGATTGGGAAGATGCTTAGTTCTTCCATGAGTTGGTGTGCTTGACAAACTAAACCAAGAAATGACCCCTAGAGACCGTAGAAAAATGTTAAAATAATTTTTTTTGGTTCTAGAAAACTAAGGAAAAAGTGATGGAGCGTGAATGAATGAATACCATGAATTCAACATAACTTGCAAACTTACTTATGGATTCCAGACTTCTAGCAGTTGCATAAACTTGAGTGCTCCGCCATTGTTGAGGAGTGAAATATCTTGGTTCTTGCTTCTTTGAACTTGTCCTTGTGTGATGGGAGTGTGTGCGGTGCTGAGTGCAGGTGTATGCAAGCGGGACGAGTATAATGGACTACTTGCATTCATGTGGCTGCAGTATGGCCAGCTATCCGGTGTGCATGCATGCATGTAGCGCGTGTGACGACTGGGGAGTTTACCAGCGGATTGCTTCGGTCGGCACGACGAGCATGCACTTGTTTCGGCCCAGGGAAATGTATGTACTAGTGGGGCTGGGCTGTGGTGGTGGTCACTGTTGGGACAGACCGGGGTGAGGCCAGAAAATGTGGTCGACCTGGTCGAGCAGGCCCGAGGGTGAGCCGTTACAACGTGGCCATAAATATGGTTCCAGCATCAAATGCTGGTCGCTGGTCTCGCATCCACTGTCCCAAGAAAATCCCCTCCTATCCGATAAGCTGCTAACCCTAGATCGCCACCATGTCCAACTCCTCGAACGCAAGGTCAACCGCGGGTTCGTCTCGCCGGGGGAGCCATGCCCCGGTTCCGTACCGGCAAGCTCCTTTGGCATATGAGCCGGCAAAGTATTGCATGTGTGCTCCGAGGGTGAAAGCGCCGATGTGGATCTCCTGGAGCGACAACAACCCAGGTAGAAGGTACCTGGCCTGTCCTAAGGGGAGGGTGAGTTCCTCATATCGATCGTATATATTTGATCAGCAATCATATCTCTTCCAGGAGCAAGCTTATATCTAGGTTAATTTTTGGTCCATAGTCTTTCGGTTGTGGTTTCTTCCAGTGGGTTGACGAAGAAACGAGCCCGTTTCTCACACAGTTGTTTCTAGATCTGAGGAATGCCGTGTGGGCTCTAGAAGCACACAACAGAATCCTTGACCGCAATGTGCACGGCTGGCGGAGCCCGAACCTGGAGCATATTGAAGCAACTGCTTCGACTTGGGTCCAACCGTCTGATGTGCTTGCTGATGAAGATAATGAATACCACAGCTTGCACTTGTCAATATCAAGGTTGAAGCAATAACAACGTCTGCTGGGTTTGCTGCTACTGGTTTGCATTGTGATTGGATCAAGCGTGTTCATGCGTCTGGGGGAATGATTCGGAAGTTTGATGCTGCTGGCTTGCATTGTGATCGGAGCTAGCATGTTCATACGTATGGGGGGATGATTCCCAAGTAGTATGTATTAATTTTATGCTTATGTAACTTTCATGCGAGAGGGTGTGCTATGGGATTATGGTTGGTAGCTTTCCTATGAATTATGGTGTAGAGGATGTAACCATGTGATGTGTTTGTGTTTGTTGCTTTGCTATGAATTATGTTCTGCTATCTCGTGTCGAGAATGAAACCATGTGTTGTGCTTGTTGCTTTCCTATGAATTATGTTCTGCTGGTAATAACAATATGTTGCTAAACATGATTTTGATTGAGAGGAAAGGTAATGATAATGATGTATGGGATGCAGGAATTTGGGTGATACTGATGCAACGGTACATTACATATGGCAAGGGGGTACAACTGCTTCATAAACTCCTGATCACCTTGTTTGAAAAACTAATGAGCCGACTAGGGGGTACATTTCTCATCTGCTAACTCAAAAAATGTAAACAAACTACAAGTTGATTACAGTTGATCTGATGTGCTCCATTGCTTTGTGCGGAGCATCCGATTTGTTATCCTCAAGCTTCATAACATCCTAGAGGATGGCTCGGCAAAAGCAAAATATGTTCTCCTGAAAGATAAATGCGTAATGTTTTGATTAAATGAATTTATTTGAATAGATCGAATAGTCCTAGTACATTTTACAAACCTTAGTAGTCGGTTTCAGGAGTGTCTCGCCGTCATAGTGCATCGCCATGAATAATGAATATATGCCGGACTGCTCACTGAAAATGATACTAAGAAATGTTAGCATCTAGTGACATGAAAAAAATGATGATAATGTGTTCTAAGCCGCAAAATAATAGAAACGTTTGGACAAACCTTTTGATTTTCTCTATCATCAAAGTAGGAAACTCTCTGGTCCATCCATCAGGACTGCAAGGTCAGCTTGAGAAGATGGATTCCACACATCTGAAGAATGCCGCATGGATAGCATGACTGATTTGTTCATGAAACTTCACTCTGTCAGTCATAAAACCAAATGGGCCTGCTTGCGGGTCGAGCACGACTATCCTCTTCCTCAACATGTCTTATATATAACTGCGCCATCCATAATGCAGAGGGGCGTGGAAGATGAACTGCAATGTAATGGGGGAGATGATGAGTATTGGTTATAATGAAAACAAGCATGGGGGGGGGGGGGAAAGGTAACCTACTATTCGACACTGGTCGATGTGTTTATCCATTAGTAGTTCGGTCTGGACTGAGATGACGAACTTTGGGTCTATGTTGCGGATGACAAGTGTCTGCAACCAAATTGTGTTATTGTCAGAGGTTCAGATCCTGGGGGAATTAAAGTTCATGATCATATAAAATCCAGCATGTCGAAATGTACCGCAAAGTCTGGTTCGATGAGCTTTCGCCAAATTGCATAATCTGCATCTTTGGAATTGTTGCGTTTGATCTGAGCTAAACAGCGAACAATTAGGGTGAAGCATTCATGGCTTATAGCCTCTTTGCCGATGATCTGGTCACGTAAAATATTCCCCTGCAAAATCAAGAGCCTGGAGGTGGATGGAGGATGCATGAATTAATCAGTATGAGTGAACATCACATGTTTGTGTTTTCTGATGGAATATTACCTCGACATGTTTTCAGACTGGTCGTTGGAGATGCAGAATGCAATGATTTTGCTTGACTCGGGCGGGGGAGCTTGTGCAGTTGAAGGGGAAGACCATGGGTCAGGCACAAATGATTTGCATGATAGATCTATGGGTGGTGGAGTAGTGTCTGTTAATTGTGAGAAACAAACTCCTGTGGAATCCTCGTAAGCTAGTACTATGCTGGAAAATAGCTTATCGTTATAGTACACAAGGGTCATTAGGTCAACGGAAGAGTTGGTGGCCCAATCTAGTCTATCCTGTGAAACTTCTTGATTGTAGTGGTCGCTGTCGGTGTCAAAACCGGCGGATCTCGGGTAGGGGGTCCTGAACTGTGCGTCTAGGCGGATGGTAACAGGAGACAAGGGACACGATGTTTTTACCTAGGTTCGGGCCCTCCTACCCGAGATCCGCCGGTTTTGACATCGACATTCGTGCTTTCATTGAGAGTTCCTCTGTGTCGTCGCCTATAGGCCCGATGGCTCCTTCGATCATCAACAACAACGCGGTCCAGGGTGAGATTTTTCTCCCCGGACAGATCTTCATATTCGGCGGCTTCGCATTGCGGGCCAATTCACTTGGCCATCTGGAGCAGATCGAAAGCTATGCCCCTGGCCATCAGGTCAGATTTGGAAGTTTGAACTATACGGCCGACATCCGTGGAGACTTGATCTTCGATGGATTTGAGCCACAGCCAGGCGTGCCGCACTGTCTCGATGGGCACGATTTAGCTCTGCTGCCGGACAGTGCCCTGGAGGCCGCACAAGAGTCCGCTCCGACCCTTGGTTCGGAGCAGACGGCGCCAATCGAGGATGGGTGGTTGGACACCACCTCGGAGGCTGCTACCTCTACGGCGATGGAGCCAAATACCGACCCTGTCCCTCATGAAGCTCGTGACTCCAAGGTGTCGGACTCCTATCCGGACCCCGAACCTTTCGCGCCCCTGCCAATCGAATCCGATTGGGCGCCGATCATGGAGTTCACCGCTACGGACATCTTTCAGCACTCGCCTTTTAGTGACATCCTGAATTCGCTAAAGTGTCTCTCTTTGTCAAGAGAGCCTTGGCCGGATTATGGCCAGGACGGTTGGGATGCGGACGACGAAGAAATTCAAAGCCCACCCACCACCCACTTCGTAGCCACTGTCGATGACTTAACCGACATGCTAGACTTCGACTCTGAAGACATCGACGGTATGGACGACGATGCCGGAGACGACCAAGAACCAGCGCCTACTGGGCACTGGAAAGCCACCTCGTCATACAACATATACATGGTGGACATCCCAAAGGATGGGAATGGCGATGGAACAGCGGAGGATGACCCCTCCAAAAAGCAGCCTAAGCGCCGGCGTCAGCGGCGCCACTCCAAATCCCGCCACAGCAAGAATGGAGATTCCGGCACCAGAGATAATAACACCCCGGATAGTGCCGAAGACAACCCCCTCCAGCAAGATTCAGCACAGGAGGACAGAGAAGCCAGACCTCACGAGAGAGCGGCAGACGAAGAGGTAGAGGACGATAATTACATGCCTCCCTCCGGAGACGAGGCAAGCCTCGACGACGACGAATTTGTCGTGCCTGAGGATCCCGTCGAGCAAGAGCGTTTCAAACGCAGGCTTATGGCCACGGCAAGCAGCCTCAAGAAAAAGCAGCAACAGCTTAGAGCTGATCAAGATTTGCTAGCCGACAGATGGACTGAAGTCCTCGCAGCCGAAGAGTACGAACTCGAACGCCCCTCCAAAAGCTTCCCCAAACGCAAGCTGCTGCCCCGATTAGAGGAGGAAGCATATAAACCTACATCGCCAGTGCACAATACGGCCGACCGGCCACCTCGTGGCCGCGACAGAGAGGCCTCTAGGCCCTCCACTAAATCCACACCTCGGCATAGCTCGAAAAGTACATAGCCACGGGAGAATGTGCCGGACTTGCGAGAAATATTGGAGGATAAGGCAAGACAATTAAGATCGATCTACGGATCGCGTGGGAGCCCCACAATATGCAACGACAACCGTCGCGCTGGATACAGCAATTCCGGCCGGGCCGCACACAGTAGACAAAGCTCGCTTGAGCTACGTCGTGATATAGCCCAATACAGAGGCGCCGCACACCCACTATGCTTCACAGATGAAGTAATGGATCATCAAATCCTCGAAGGGTTCAAACCCGTGAACATTGAATCCTACGATGGCACAACAGACCCCGCGGTCTGGATCGAAGACTATCTCCTTCATATCCACATGGCCCGCGGTGATGATCTTCACGCCATCAAATACCTTCCACTCAAGCTTAAAGGACCAGCTTGGCATTGGCTCAACAGCTTGCCAGCAGAATCAATTGGGTGTTGGGAGGACCTGGAAGCCGCATTCCTTGATAACTTCCAGGGCACATATGTGCGACCACCAGATGCCGATGACCTAAGCCACATAATTCAGCAGCCTGACGAATCGCCCAGACAATTCTGGACTCGGTTCTAAACCAAGAAAAATCAAATCGTCGACTGTCCGGATGCAGAGGCCCTTGCAGCCTTCAAACACAACATCCGCGACGAATGGCTGGCCTAGCACCTAGGACAGGAAAAGCCGAAATCAATGGCAGCCCTCACATCACTCATGACCCGCTTCTGTGCGGGAGAAGACAGCTGGCTAGCCCGCAGTAACAACCTAACCAAAAACTCTGGTAGTTCGGATACCAAAGATAGCAGTGGCAGGTCGCGTCGCAATAAGCACAAACACCGCATTAACGGTGATAATATTGAAGATACGGCAGTCAACGCCGGATTCAGAGGCTCTAAACCCGGTCAACGGAAAAAGCCATTCAAAAGAACTACTCCAGGCCCGTCCAATTTGTACCGGATACTCGATCGCTCGTGCCAGATACACGGCACCCCCGAAAAGCCAGCTAATCACACCAACAGAGATTGTTGGGTGTTCAAACAGGCAGGCAAGTTAATCGTCGAAGGCAATGACAAGAGGCTACATAGCGACGACGAGGAGGAGACACGGCCGCGGAACAATAGAGGACAGAAGGGATTCCCCCCACAGGTGCGGACGATGAACATGATATACGCAACCCACATACCCAAAAGGGAGCGGAAGGGTGCGCTCAGGGACGTATACGCGATGGAGCCAGTCGCCCCAAAGTTCAATCCGTGGTCCTCTTGCCCAATCACTTTTGATCGAAGGGACCACCCCACCAGTATCCGCCACGGCGGATTCGCCGCATTGGTTTTAGACCCAATCATTGACGGATTTCACCTCACTAGAGTCCTGATGGACGGCGGCAGCAGCCTGAACCTACTTTATCAGGATACAGTGCGCAAGATGGGCATAGACCCCTCAAGGATTAAACCCACAAAAACGACCTTCAAAGGCGTCATACCAGGTGTAGAGGCCAATTGTACCGGCTCAGTCACACTTGAAGTGGTCTTCGGATCCCCGGATAACTTCCAAAGCGAGGAGTTAATCTTCGACATAGTCCCGTTCCGCAGCGGCTATCATGCACTGCTCGGATGAACCGCATTTGCAAAGTTCAATGCGGTGCCGCACTACGCATACCTCAAGCTCAAGATGCCAGGCCCTCGAGGAGTTATCACGGTCAACGGAAACACTGAACGATCTCTCCGTACAGAGGAGCATACAGCGGCTCTCGCGGCGGAAGTACAGAGCAGCCTCTTAAGGCAATTCTCGAGTCCGCCGTTAAGCGACCGGAAATCGTCAAGCGCACCGGAGTAACCTACAACAAGACCACCTGGCACGTTCCGAGCACGCGTAGCAATGCGGCCCCAACCCCAGCACTCGCGACATCGCGAGATCAGTGCCACGCATACATCATTACGCCCTAGAGATACCATGGCATAGGGGGAGGGGCACGACCACGGCAGGCCCAGAGTGCGGATCAACCACACCAGGGGCTCCCGAATTGGTCATTCTTTTTTCTTTCTTTCCTCTCTTATTCTCAGGACTCCGTTTTCAGAAGCCCTGTCCGACAGTGGATCTGCCGAACTAACAATGCAACAGCCAGGGAAGCAGAAAAGCTACGACGAGTATCCAGGTGGTCTCCATTACGAGCATTATGCCTGTTTTACATACCATTCCGCAGCCTACCCCTGGAGAGGGACATGTTAAACAGTCCCACCCCTTGTTTATCACACTATTTGTATCGTCCTGCACTCATTGCAGTATTTTTTGAATAAACAATGCATCTTTTTATCATGGCATTCCTTTTTTATACATATGTTCACTTATCACATGTCGCATCCGTACGCTTTGGTATGGCTAAATACACCAGGGACTTAAGTTCCCCAAATTATGGTGTGATAAGTCCGAACACTTTCACAAGTGTGGCACCCCGAACTTATAGCATTATATGTATCGGCTCCGAATCATGTCTTGGGTCAATAGTTGGGTTTGCCCGGCTCCCATGTTTTGGTACCTTACGTTCCGTTATATCGGCTACGGTAGCGCTGGGAGAACCACTGCGATTGTGCCCTAGTTGAGCTGGGTGAGCACCTCAGTGGAGAAAACTAAAACTGACCGTCATGATGGGGCGAGAGCCGGTCGCTGTTCGAGAGGTTTTTTCGAGTCCCTAAAGACTTACGCTGCCTAGAGCGAGGAACCGGCTTTGTCCGGCCTAGGCGTGGATAGCGCCCCAAATTCGGCCTTCCGAACACTAGGGGCTTCGCCGAAATTTAAAATTATAGAATTCTATGGCTAAGTGAGAGTGTTCAAGCATTATAAGTCCGGTTGCCTCGTTTGTTGTGTTGAGCGCCTCCCTAGAAGGACCCAAAAATGGGAACAAGAGCGCTCAAGTTTATCCCGAACACCCCAGCACTCGTGGCATGGGGGCCGAAGCCAACGACTTGCCATCTCTCAGATTTGATAAACGGCCGCACAGAAGGTAATATTTTAAATTAACAAAATTTGCTTAGCGCATATGAACAAAGTTTTCAGCGCACAGGATAACAAAACGCGAGTCTAATCAAAGATTACATCTTTGGAGCACTCACCCGCAATAATGCGGGCACCCTTCAGGATACCCTTGTAATACATCTCGGGCATGCGATACTCCTTGCCCAGCGGTGGCGCGTCCGTCACAAGCTTCTCGGTGTCCATCCTGCCCCAGTGCACCTTAGCGCAGGCAAGGGCCCGACGGGCACCTTCAATACAGGCGGAGTGCTTGATGACGTCAACCCATGGACAGGCGTCCACCAGCCGCCGCACCAGACGGAAATAGCTCCCAGGCATGGCTTCCTTGGGCCATAGCCGAACTATGAGGCCCTTCATGGCCTGTTCGGCCACCTTGTGGAGCTCGACCAGCTGCTTCAGCTGGTCGCTCAGGGGCACCGGATGTCCGGCCTCAGCATACTGAGACCAGAACACCTTCTCCGTCGAGCTCCCCTCCTCGGTTCTGTAGAATGCGGCAGCATCGGACGCGCTGCGGGGCAGATCTGCGAATGCTCCTGGAGAGCTCCGAATTCGGGTAAGTAACAGGTAATTCACTTTTACATGCTTGCTTTGCATGAAGAATGCCTTACCCGCCACTATCTTCTTCACCGCCTCGATTTCCTGGAGGGCCTTTTGGGCTTCGGCCTTAGTGGCTTTGGCACTCTCAAGAGCGGACGCAAGATCGGACTCTCGAGTCTTCGAGTCACGCTCCAAATCCTCGTGTTTTTCTACGAGAGCCTGGAGCTCTTGCTGAACCTCCGCCACCCGCGCCTCCTGCTTCTCTCACTCTGTACGTTCCACGGCCGCATTGCGCTCGGCCGCGGACACCGCCTCCTTCAGGGTCGCCACCTCATTTGTGGCCCCTGCAATACCCACGTTATTCCTATCATTTTTTTGCAACCAAATCCTTGTCCTCGAGCTGCTTCTTGGCACGGCCGAGCTCGCTCTCGGACCACTCGAGGCTCTTCTTTAAGGCATTAACCTCCGCAGTAAGTGCGGCAGAGGTCAGTAGCGTAGCCTGCATTCCCATATTGACATATTTGTGTTAGACTCCTGCGTATATCTTTTTAGATCCTCAGCTCGGCTTTTCTTTCCGAACACCGAACTAAGCATCAGGGGCTACTGTCTATGCGGTACTACTTTACATATCTTAAAAACCCCTTACCTCAAAGCCTGTTAGAAGGCTGCTGCAGGCTTCGGTCAGCCCGCTCTTGGCGGACTGAACTTTCTGAATCACCGCACTCATGACGGTGCGGTGTTCCTCGTTGATGGAAGCGCCGTTGAGCGCTTCCAGCAAGTTATCCGGCGCCTCCGGTTGGATGGAGGTCACCGGCGTCGCCGTCTCGCCCTTCTTACGAAGGGGCCGCCCGCCGGACTCCGGAACCACCAAAGATTCCGGCACGGAGTCCAGCCCAAGGTCCGGGAGGTTGCCCTACGGCACCTCCGGGGTCTCCTCCTCCTGGCCGGTCCCCTTCTGGGACCCACCTCAGCGTCGTCAGCGTCATGAGGGGAGGAGGCAGTCGGAAGTGAAGCGCTATTCACATCCAACGAACCCAGGGACCCGCTCGACGAAGCGGGGAGATCGTCCTTGGACGGGCTGTATGGTCGTGTTCGGCATTAGTGGACACTATGCGGCGAAAAGAAAAACATAAGTTATTTTGGGATCCGGACACTTACGATCTTGCCAGGGGCTTGGCCCTTGAAGGCCACTCCTCCCAGCCATCGCCGGCGTTGGTGGAACAGTCCGGAGGAAGGGTCCTTCCCTTCTTGGACCCTTCGGCCTCCGCTGCTGGGGAAGCCTTCCTTTTCTTCTCTCCCCCTGCTGGGGGAGAGGCCTCTTCTTCTCCTCCTCGTCCTCGTGGGAGGAGTCCGCCTCGGAGTCATCGGATGATGAGTCCGATAACACCTGGCGCCGGGAACTCCTCCGAGTTCCCGTGGCTTTCTTCTTGGCCTTCTTCTTCGGCACCACGTAAGGCACCGGGACCAGCAGCCTTGTCAAATGGGCATCCACTGGGTCTTCTGGAAGGGGCACCGGACAGTTAACCTATCCGGACGTCTTCTGCCAGGCCTGTCAAAGGTATTGGGAGTTTAGATCCCACATAGAGTCAAACTATGGAAAGCAAGTGTCCCGTAAAGGATAATATAGCTTACCTCGCCAGCCGGACGCTGTGAGCTGAACCCGCGATCTTCGGTAGCAGATGCGGGCGCCTCGCCGCCCTTGAACAGCACCCTCCAGGCTTCTTCGTACGTAGTGTCGAAGAGCCTACTCAAGGTCTGGTGCTGTGCCGGATCGAACTCCCACAGGTTGAAATCCCGCTGTTGGCACGGGAGAACCCGGCGGATGAGCATGACCTGGACCACGTTGACAAGCTTGAGCTTCTTGTTCACCAGGGTTTGGAGACAGGATTGGAGTCCGGTCAGCTCCTCCGAATCGCCCCACAACAAGCCCTTCTCTTTCCAGGAGGTGAGCCGCGTGGGGATGCCAGATCTGAATTCGGGGGCTGCTGCCCATTCAGGGTCACGCGGCTCGGTGATGTAAAACCACCCCGATTGCCACCCTTTGATGGTTTCCACGAAGGCGCCCTCGAGCCAGGTGACGTTGGGCATCTTGCCCACCATGGCGCCTCCGCACTCCGCTTGGCTGCCGCCCACTACCTTCGGCTTGACATTGAAGGTCTTTAGCCATAAGCCAAAGTGGGGCTGGATGCAGAGGAAGGCCTCGCACATGACGATAAACGCCAAGATGTTGAGGATAAAATTCGGGGCCAGATCATGGAAATCCAGGCCATAGTAGAACATGAGCCCCCGGACAAAGGGGTGGAGTGGGAAGCCCAGTCCGCGGAGCAAAATGGGGAAGGAATACCACCCTCTCATGGGTCCCAGGGTGGGGACGAGCTGCCCCTCGTCGGGGAGCCGGTGCGCGATATCGCTGGACAAATATCCGGCCTTGCGCAGCTTCTTGATGTGCCCCTCCGTGACGGAGGAGGCCATCCACTTGCCTCCCTCTCCGGACATGGTTGGAGAAGGTTGAGGTGAGATGTGCGGACTTGGGCGCTGGAGCTCGAGTGCACGAAGATGGATAAGCAAAGGAGGAAGAAGGCGTAGGTGAAAAGGTGGATCCTTATCCCCTATATATGAGTGGACGAAACTATGCGTCCCCACCGGCCTAGTAAAACTCGCTTATCTCCCAAGCGCCGCAATTAATGGCGCGGTTGGGTTACCCACGTCCGTATTGATGAGAATCCCGGAATAAGGGGACACGATCTCCGCTTTGACAAGACATGCCAAGGAAACTGCTTCACTAAATGCGCTGAGGTGGAACAATAAAAATGATTCGAATGAAGGCTTGGCCATGGCATGACATCATGCTACGAAATACGTCAGCGGATTGAACCTGTGTAAATATTATTCTCTCTACGGTGGTATGTGGAATTTATTTTGCAGAGCCGGACACTATCCTAGTGTTCAAAATCTTCTATGAATTATTCGGAGGAGGAACCCGCCTTGCAATGCCGAAGACAATATGCACGCCGGACTCGTCGTCATTGAATCCTGGTTCAGGGGCTACTGAGGGAGTCCTGGACTAGGGGGTGTCCGGATAGCCGAACTATCATCATTGGCCAGACTCCAAGACTATGAAGATACAAGATTGAAGACTTCGTCCCGTGTCCGGATGGGACTTTCCTTGGCGTGGAAGGCAAGCTTGGCGATGCGGATATGTAGATCTCCTACCATTGTCACCGACTCTGTGTAACCCTAGCCCTCTCCGGTGTCTATATAAACCGGAGGGTTTTAGTCCATAGGACACATAACAATCATACATAGGCTAGCTTCTAGGGTTTAGCCTCCTTGATCTCGTGGTAGATCTACTCTTGTACTACCCATATCATCAATATCAATCAAGCAGGAGTAGGGTTTTACCTCCATCGAGAGGGCCCGAACCTGGGTAAAAATATCGTGTCCCTTGTCTCCTGTTACCATCCGCCTAGACGCACAGTTCGGGACCCCCTACCCGAGATCCGCTGGTTTTGACACCGACAGTCGCCGTCATGAAAAGAACTGCCTGGATGGTGGTTCTGGTGCTTCTTGTTTATGCCTGGTTTAGGGGGAGAAAGTTCTTTTAGTTCCAAAATAACTATATATTGGTATACACTACCTCGGTTTTTATTTACTCCACATATTAGATTTGACTTTATTCAAACTTCTTAAAATTTGACCAAGTTTATGGAAAAAAATATGAACATTTACAATAACAAATTTATATGGTGTGAAACTATATTCAATAATGAATCTAATGGTGTTGATTTCTTATTGTAAATGTTAATATTTTTGTCTACAAACTTAGTTAAAGTTTACAAAGTTTGACTTTGACTAAAGCTAATATGCGGAGTAAATAAAAACGGAGGGAGTGGTTAAAGATAAAATGATTAAACAAACAATACCTATGTGGGTGTCATCGATAATATTATCACTGCTGTGTACATATACCCTTTTCCGGGCTTGATGAACATGCCCAGTGGAGCTACATGCTGATAATTGGTTTAACGAAAAAATGTAAGCATTTGGCGAAAATATTTAGTGGTATGGTAAGTATTCTAAAAATGATTACGACAAACTACCTTCGTTGTCAGAAAGTTCATCCTGGTGTCCTATACGGTCATTCACCAATTCTTGACCTGCTTTGAATGGCAATAATGAGTTGTGCTAAAAACGGCAACATATATACATTTGTTATATCCGTAAAAGGGAAGAAAGCTTTGATGACAGAACCTTCAGTGTTGTTTTCTACCAACCGGCATGTCGTTAGGCCGGCTTGCTGGCAACATAAACATCTGCTAGACAAACAGGCAGCTAGCTCATCAAGGAATTTTAGCATTCCCATTTGTGTGGTGTGTCGTATCTCGGTCGTGTTCGCCATAAGCCTGGTGTTGTGCTCCTTAAGTATGATTCCAATTAGGTCATCTGCCTGCATGAAAACAATCAACAATTGCTCAGTGGTGTTGAAAATCTAAAATGCGTAAGCAAATATATGAAGGGTTGGTTCTGATGTGGTACCATGTTTGGGTACTTCCGTCTCATTATGTTGGAAAACTCTACATGTCCAATAGAAGTTCGTGGCTTTATCTTACTAGCTGTGTGAACTGGGCACTTCGGAGAGGAAGGGCCACGCGTCTTGGTCGTCATAAGGTTGGCATGGTGAACTTTCGTCTTGGACACGTCATTCAGAACAAACTGGTTAAAACGTAACAAGGTTCAATTAACAGGATATAATAAGAGTGCAAGGGCAAGTGACATATGAATATGACTGTATTTAAATTCTTTTGAGATTACTTCTGAAGTAGCATAAATAACTTCTTTTCCTTGGTGGGATGTAATAGAGTCAATTGCCTTCTTCACTGACTCGTGATCGAAAACTTTCACACGAGGGAGGATATTCTGTGCAATGTGCCTGCTTGATTTTTCAATCTTGTCCAAAGCAATTACCTGAGTGCAAAACTCATATGATAACAAGATGGATTTTTTTTTATAAAGTGGCAGGGGTGGGGTGTTTGTTATGCATGAAAACCTGTAGAAGAAGGTGGCATCCAACTATGTGAATAGTGGTGTTGCAATTTGCGATGTCGACCTTGATCTTCCTTACTCCTTTCATCAGACTCTCCTTCACTAACCGACACCAGTTGTACGAATTCATCTCTGTCGGGACAACAAGTGCTGACCAGTAATCGACACTGGTATAATCATGCTTCGCACATGGGTTTAGGACATGGCCAAATGAGAAAATTACAAATTCTATCTTAAAGCATTCACATTCAACTCTGCTTGAATTCTCATCTAGTGGTTTTGATAAAATAAACTCAGCGACCTTCAAGCTGTGCACGAGTTTTGTGCTGATGCTTGAAGCCAGTCTGCTGAACTCTATGCAAACTTCAGAAAGGTCCGAATGTCCTGGAAGGATGATCCTACTTCCTTGTGGTAACCCAAAAACATCATTTACATCTTGGTCAGAGATTAGGATCTTCCTTGCTTGATCCAATTTTAACAAGCATTCGTCCGGATCTACTTTGAACATCAACGACGCACTGAATTTCAAATTGAGCTTGTGTGTGATTTTCAAATGCATCAGCCCTCCGAATCCAGTCTCCGTAACTAGACTGCGCTTGAAATTACTAAACTGGGATACCACGCAACAGAACTTCTGAATTGATATGTGAGAAGTAAGGGTTGCATCGGCCAGTGTGATCCTGGTGGAATCTTCCACTATGTTAGCTATTGGGCTAGCAGCAGCGTGAGTTGGTGGCTCTCCGCCGGCGTTGCTGCGGGTGGGCATCCTTCCCCCAAATATACAATCTGGCGATTTTAGATCAAGTCTTAGATAAACAGTTCGGAAGAGGGCAGCCATCTCGTAATGAATAGATTGATAAACTGGACTAGCTAAATGCAACTAGGATTGCGATTCATACTACTATACTAACAGAGATGGATTCGTGGATCTAAGAGATATTCAGGGCCGATATTGCTGATTAAATGTTTAAATTGCATACCTCGACAGTTCAGCAGGGGACTGGACGGATCGGATATATTGGGGGCTGGTAGTCAAGGTCCAATTCCGAGCCGGCGACGGAGGGCTGTCGGGGAAACTTCAGATGTTGATCTGCCCCGCCGCCGTGAGCGTTCTTGGTAGGTGGGGGTGGGGGTGCTGTCTATGGAGAAGAACAATTAATGTTTCCACTGCGCCAACTATGGGTACAAGTTGCAACCTGTTCTGAAATGCTGCCTATATTGCTGCTAGCTCTGGGAACATCTGCGGCTAATGGAGGAGGGAACCAGGACCAATGTGGATGCAATACGACCCAATACATACTAGTGGATAAGAAACAACTAGATGCTATACATTTGGCAATTAATGCGCGATGTTGATCCACATGCTACCGGAGGGTGAGGATATGCATAGCACTGGACGCCGTGCGCCAAATGAGCTTTTCGATGTATTGGTAGCTTCAAGATCAAGGCATTTTTTGTGTGTAAGCCACAATTTCACCATCTTTTTTTTTGACCAGAAAAAGCTTTCTGAAGGATTTTTTTGGAAAGGAGGATGACCACCGGCCTCTGCATCTGGGCGATGCATACAATCATTTTATTAATTATTCATAAAGACCTTACAAAGTAATACATCAGTCAGTCTAAAGCCACCATCTTGTCAATATTTGTTACTCTCCTATCCACTTGATGAAGGGGTGTGAATTGTCCGAGTCGAATACCAAACAGAGCTCGCACCAAAGCCTAACATCTAAAGACGGAGGCCCCAATCAAGCCTCATATGGGTATGGGCCACACACTGGCCCCATGCACTCTGAGAGGTCGCCGCCGCCGTCTACCACCTATCCATCTTCAGAGCAAGTACCGACACATCAATCTAGATCCCCCCCCTCCCCCGCGGCTCCCGTGTCGTCCTCCTCGAGTGACCCAGGGGCGACTAGGGTTTCCCCCCGGCGCCGCCACCCCCCCAGCCTCACTTCCCCTTGGCGCCACCTGAGGGACGCCAGGCAAGCCTCGTCGGCCACCGATGAAGGTGGCGGCGAGGCCTCTCGTCGCTTCGCTCCCCTCGCGAAGGACCCCGGACTCCAGGGCGGCGGCCCAGGACGGCAAGGCGGCGCTGCCTCCAAGGCAGGCGGCATGCATGGGATGTGGTGGCCGGTCTCCTTAGCTGCTCGGGTAGCACAGAGCCGGCGGGTGGTAGTCGTGGCGCGGTCTTCCTCCGCTCCAGATCTGAAGGTCGGTTTCTCCTCCTCTGCTCACTCCACCCCTTCGGTTGCGTCTGCCCGGCAGCTTTGGCTGCCAGGCCCCGTGCTGGTGGGGTGCTGGTGGCATAGATCGAGTCCAGGGGAAACCCTTGACCGATTCTCCGACCAGGGCAGTGACGACGCATGCATCGCCTTTCTCCTTCGAGGCGCCGCTGAGGACTCCTTTATCCATCCCCGTCCCAGATCCCGGGTGAAAGCCCAAACTCATCTCGGGTTGGGCGGCGGCGGTGCCCTGTGCACCGTTCCCTCCTTGGAGGCGCCGTCTTGGGGTATTTGGTTCTCCAGGAGAGTGGCGTCGAGGTAGGAGAGAGTCCGGCGGCCGCGAGCCCAAGCAGCGACTTGCCGCCCCGATTCTTTGCAGCTTGCTTCTTCAACCACCCCAGTGGCTTTCCCTTTGTTCTCGGGTGGCCAAGGAAGATGTAGTGCAGCTTGTGGGTGTGCCTACGGCGCGGTGAGGACCGCGAGCTATGCCTACTCTGGGTTTCGGCCGACGCCTGCTCTAGCTCTCGGGTGAGCGCCCAGCGATTCGACGGTCCGGCGCCTTTGAGCCTAGGCGAGAGGAAGAAAGGGTTCTTCTTCGGCATTCAAAGACAGGTGTTCGTGATCCCAATCCCTTGATACGGTTGCTCTCGGTGCTTGCGATCCAAAGTCTGGTCCTCAAGGCTACTTTGTTACATGTTCTTGGTGCCGATGTGCAGCGGGCTCTCACATTACTTGCAGGTTTTCATGGATCTTCTTTGTGTGCAGTAGTGTGTGTTGTGTTATAAGCTGCTTATCAGCTCCCTTGTATCTTTCAGTTGCTCTTGCTTGATGGCCTTGTGTAATCCTGGCCGGTTGATGGCTTTGTTAATTCAAAGCCGGGCTCTCCTGGAGCCTTCGTTGTAAAAAAAAGTACCGACACATCGACCTTGTCAAGCCTGTCGTCGACGTCCCACGGCTCCAGACAACACCTCCTCTCTACGCGCATCCATCATCCATCACACATCCGTCGCACAGACTCTGCCGCGCCACACTACCGAGACTCCATGTCATCGATGCGTCACATTGAACGCCGCTCCACCACTTGAACCGTCCACTGGTCCCTCAAGTCAAAGCATACCTCCAAGAATGACGTCCCCGAGAAGGTAGCAACACAAGGGCGCTGTCGTCATCTGATCGACTGATCTTGGGTTTTCCCCGGAGGTAGCAGGAGGAGTTGGGAGCTTCACCTTGATGATAAAATTTACGATTTTTTTTTCAATATTTGACGTCTTTTTTCTCATACTAGATCCCCGTGATAGTGTTCAACCAACTTTCATGCAACAAACCATGTGAATTCCGGATCACTTGGCTTCAATACCTTCTTTTTTTTGAGTCCGTGATGTTTGCCCAACTTCAAACAACGGAAAATTGGTATACCCCATGTCAAATTGCAAAGTCTGTTGACCATCATTTATAATGTCACACATTCTCTGATCCTACAATATGCATCAGAATTAAACTATCGTCCTACAAGTTTCATCGAATGGTACGCGCAACAGGTGAAGCGATGAGATCAACTTCCATCTCCGCACTGGTCCTCTCTGTAGCTACCTTCCTCGCCGCTTCACGCTCGCGTTGTTTCTGGCGACGCGCCTTCCATTGACCGCCACGGTCGGGTGCCCAGCCGATTCCGCCGATGCATCATCCATGCCGATTGTGGCGGATAGGGTTGTCAGCGAAGACATCGATGACAAGCAAAGAAGGAGATGGGCGGCTATACAGAGGTGGGGAATGGAAGATAGATACGAGAGGAGTGCAGTCGAAGTGGTGGACTAGTTAATTTTAAATGGACTTGGGATAGGTTCGGCTTGTCAGAGCCAACAAGATGAAAGCACCCAGACACCTCAGGGCGTCTCCATATGTGCCCCATATATGAACAAGGTATGGGAAGTGCTGATCAGCCCAGACATTTGGGCTAGTTTTGTTAGCTTCGGTTGGGTGGCAACTTTTTGTCCACTGACCTGACAGACCGCTCGGACATTTAGGGCGGATACATGTTCCGTCCTAGATGCTCTTAGGCCAACTCCAGCGCACGACCCAACGGACGTCCGTTTTTGTTGGGGAACGTTGCAGAAAATTAAAATTTTTCCCTACGGTTTCACCAAGATCCATCTATGAGTTCACCTAAGCAACGAGTGATACGAGTGCATCTACATACCCTTGCAGATCGTGAGCAGAAGCGTTCAAAAGAACGGGGATGATGGAGTTGTACTCGCCGTGATCCAAATCACCGATGACCAAGTACTGAACGGACAGCACCTCCGCATTCAACACACGTACGGAGCGGATGGCGTCTCCTCCTTTGTTGGGGATATTACCACTAGGCGTAAACCGGCCTACTTGGGCCGGGTTAACTTCATTAGTGGTATGAGCAGATGAAGGCCCAAGGCCTGTAGTCGGTTAGAGCATGTAGCCGTAAACAGGCCTGGTGTATGACTTGTATTGTAAGTTAGGAATAGAGAGATACCAACCGGAACACGAGTATGAACCGGTTAGGGACTCTATGAACCGACGGGCGTCACCCGTGTATATAAGGGGACGACCCGGCAGCGGTTCAGAGGGGACAACGACAACTCGAGCCTAGGCGAAGCTTGTTTGCTCCCTAGCCATCGAGACCACATCAATTCCATCACAACTAGACGTAGGCCTTTACCTTCATCGAAGGGGCCGAACTAGTATAAACCCTCGTGTCTTTGTGTCCGCTTTAACCCCTTCAAGTAAACCCGTAGCGATGGCTCCACGACTAAGTCCTTTCTCTAGGACATCTGCCGTGACAAATCCACGACAGTTGGCGCCCACCGTGGGGCTATCGCATGATGGTTTGACGATCTTGGAGGGCAAGCTCAAGGGACACGAAGGCTATGTTGTGGGCCGGATGACCAAGATCGTCGCGGCAGGATCTACATCGACGACGCAGGATGGGGTCCTGAGGCCGATTCAGTCGAGTACGGGTACCGGGTCCCCTTCGGCGGCATACACGTTTTCATTGGCAAGATTGGGGAGCCTGGGCCTGAGCCGGACATCTGCACCGACCTCGTCGAGACGGCTCAGCGTGCGAGACCTACCCAGGTTAAACCGGCCATGAAGCGTGCCTTCGTTGGAGTCATCCACGGAGGAGAGCGTGAGGACGAATCAGAACACGGTAGTGAGACCGTTGTTTATTCCGGCGACGAGTCCTCGACCGGAGACACCGAATCGCTATACCAGTTGCTAGACGACCAGGTTAGGGGCTGATCCGATGGCGACAGTATTCCGGACCCCCCAGGCCAGGTCAACCGGGTTGGAATATTCATGGCCGGCACCCAGGCGGCGAATCATTCTTCGACCGCTGCAGCAATGCTCTCCGGATCAGCAGCGGCAGCGGCAGCAGGGGCAGGAGGCCTTATGCGCTCGCCGGTTCAAGTCCTATCTGACCTGTTTGACGCACTGGCCGCGCTCGTGGCAGAAGCCAATCCGGCGGATCAGGAGGCTCATGATGCAGAGATTGCAAAGGTGAAAGAACAGATCATGCAGGCCAAAGCGGATCTGGCAGCAGAGAAGGACAGGATGGCTGCAGAGCGGGCCGCTTTGGACGCCCAGGCCTACAAGCTCATGCTCGACCAGAATGCATCGCAGGAGGTCTTGAAGCGGAAGAACAGATCACGCCTGCCGTTAGGGTTTGACCCCCGAAATCTCTTTCACACTCCAGGAGCAGGGCCCAGTAATCCGCCGCAGTACCTGGAGGCAAACCGGATTGAAGCACCGGGGCCAGGAGCGACGGTCCAGCCCCGCCTGACGGAACCCCCTCAACAGAACATCGTGGCCCCTCTGCCGGTCCAGACACCCCCGAGCCATTATTCGAATCCCATGGACAACCTTGTTGCGGCCGCTGCACGGTTGGAGGTCATCCCGGTCGAAGGAGACTCCCCGCAAGCGATAGAGACGCGCCGGGTTAAGGAGCTTCTCCGGACTGCGCTGATTCAGTAGGAGGCATACTCATACAGCCGTGATCGGATTCATTCTACGCCCCGTCCAAGCCGGAGCTATAGCAGGCGCATGGATGAACCGGCCATATCAAGCAATGCGCGAGGCCGTGAATTGGCCCGTGGCAATAATCCGGCAGGTGGAATCGGCGATGCTCAGGAGGTGGTGGACCGGGCCCGGGCACGAAGGGAGGCCGATTTAGCAGCACAAGATAATGCAGGTCAGCTCACACCAAATCGCTCTACCACCTTCGCCGGGCCAGGAGTTACATCCGCTTTGGGAGTGCCTTGTTTAATCCCCGCTTTACGCAATGTGCGCCTGCCCAAAGATTTCAAGGGTCCGCGCAAGGTGCCGAATTACACCGCTGATTTATCCCCTGAAGCGTGGGTAGAGAGTTATGAGATGGCCATGGAGATGCTGGACGTGGATGAGGCCGCGTGTGCGAAATACTTCACCATGATGCTTGAGGGCACGACTCGTACTTGGTTGAAGAGCCTGCCACCCAATTCTATCAGCTCATGGGCCCAATTGCGGGCCCGGTTTATACAGAATTTTAAGGATACATGTAAGCAGCCCAAGTCCATAGTAGACCTGGCGGCTTGTGTTCAGGAGGAAGGAGAATCAACGACACGTTGGGTGCGCCGCGTTTCAGAAATCTTGCACTCGTCTGACAGGATCAATGCCGACTCTGCGATCTTAACCCTGGAAGGCAACTGCCGGTTTGAGCCTTTAAAATTGAAATTGGGACGCATGAAGCGGTTCTGTAATGACATGGGAACCCTCATGGCTGCTTTGGTGAAGTATGCTGATTCAGACAGTACCAAGGATCCCGAACCTGATGAAGATGAAGCAGGGAAGGGAAGGAAGAATAGCAACTCTAAACAGCAGCAGTACAAACCGGCGGGTCATGGAAACGGAGGCAAACGCAAGGCGGATGGTAGCATGGATTTTGTGGCCAACGCTAATGCACAGGACAGAGGGCAGCGGCGCAGAGGTAAAGCGGCAAATCGTAATGGGGGTCCCAATCCTAACGCAAGCCGCTTGAATTACCTGTTGAATCAGCCTTGCCCAAAGCACGGGACGAAGGAGTCACCGGCTAACCATCTTTGGAAGGATTGTTATATTATGCAGGAGTTTAAAAACTCTAATGCCTTCCAGTATGACCATGGGTTAGGCGGCGGCTCAGGATCCGGTTTACACGGTCCGGGTCACGATGGAGCTTCCGGTTCAGGTTTCAATCAGGGCAGTCATAATAGCCAGAATAATCAGAACGGCCAACAGCAGCAGCAGCAGCAGTCAGGTTATCAGAGCCAGCCAAAGCAGTTGAGCAATGGGCAATACCATGTCTTCACAACTAGCTTGGATAAGTGCGAACGAAAACTCCACAAGCGAGCGATGAATTCTGTTGAACTGGCCTTACCATGCTACTTACGCTGGTCAGAACAGCCCATCGTGTGGAGCAGAGAAGATCACCCGCCCCGGGTTGATAATCCGGGCCAGCTAGCATTAGTGGTGGACCCTCAGGTGGGGGGTTATAAGTTCACCAAGGTGCTCGTGGATGGAGGAAGCAGTATTAACATACTGTACTATGAGACATTCCGGCGCATGGGACTAACAGACAAGGATCTCAGACCGTCGAATACGGTGTTCCATGGTGTTGTGCCAGGCAAATCTGCAAATCCTGTTGGTAAGATAGCCCTGGATGTGGCTTTTGGGGACGAGCACGATTCTCGGACGGAAAAAATAACCTTTGAGGTGGTGAAGATCCGGAGCCCGTATCACGCCTTGTTTGGGCGGCCTGCTTATGCCAAATTCATGGCGCGGCCTTGTTACATCTACTTACAGCTCAAGATGCCGGGTTACAAGGGGACGATAACGGTTCATGGGAGCCGTAGGGTCGCTTTGGAATGTGAGGAAGGTGATGCAGCGTATGCGGAGTCGGTCTGTGCCACGGAAGAGTTGAAGTATTATAAGGACAATGTTGATCCGGCGGATATGACCTCGTTGAAGAAGCCAACTACAGAGCATGATTCAGATCTGAAGTTCAAATCGGCAGCTGAGACCAAGCTTGTTGACTTCGTGCCCGGCGATTCGTCCAAGCAGTTCACTATCAGCGCCAACCTGGATCCCAAATAGGAAAGCGCGCTCATCGAGTTCATCCGTGAGAATCGGGACATTTTTGCATGGAAACCGTCTAACATGCCAGGTATACCGAGGGAACTCGCTGAGCACACTCTTAATGTGGATCCTAAGTACAAACCGGTGAAACAGTTCCTCCGCCGGTTTAATGAAGAAAGACGCAAAGCCATTGGAGAGGAAGTGGCCAGGCTTTTAGCAGCTGGTTTTATTGTTGAGGTGTTCCATCCAGAATGGCTTGCTAATCCGGTGTTGGTCCTTAAGAAAAACGGCACTTGGCGTATGTGTGTGGATTACACAGATCTTAACAAAGCCTGTCCGGCAAATCCTTTTGCCCTCCCCCGCATTGACCAGATCATTGATGCCACCGCAGGTTGTGAGCGTTTGAGTTTTTTGGATTCATACTCTGGATATCATTAGATCAAGATGGCAGTTAAGGACCAGTAGAAAACAGCATTTATTACTCCCTTTGGAGCCTTCTGCTATGTATCTATGCCCTTTGGGCTCAAGAGTGCCCAAGCCACCTACCAACGGTGTGTACAGAATTGCCTGCATAACCAGATCGGCCGCAATGTGCACACCTATGTGGATGATATTGTAGTGAAGTCGAGACAGAAGGAGACGCTGGTGGATGATTTGAAGGAGACCTTTGACAACTTGCGAGTTTACAAGATGATGCTTAATTCGGCCAAGTGTGTTTTTGGTGTTCCGGTAGGCAAGTTACTGGGTTTCCTGGTGTCTAATAGAGGAATTGAGGCTAACCCGGAGAAAATTACGGCTATTACATCCCTAGCTAAACCGAAATGTATCAACGATGTTCAGCGTTTGGCGGGCCGAATCGCTGCGCTGAGCCGGTTTATCAGCCGCCTCGGAGAGAAGGCCATCCCTTTGTATCAAATGCTGAGGAAGGAAGACAATTTCGTCTGGAGTACGGCTGGTGATGAAGCATTTGAGGACTTAAAGCGGTAGTTAGCCAATCCGCCAGTTCTTGCGGCTCCGGTTGACAAGGAGCCACTGTTATTATATGTAGCAGCTAATGCTCGGGCAGTTAGTGTGGCCATTGTGGTGGAACGCAAGGAGGCAGGCAAGGAGTATCCGGTTCAGCGGCCGGTTTATTATATCAGCGAGGTGCTTATTGAATCCAAGCAATGGTATCCACATTGGCAGAAGCTGGTCTATGGTGTCTTCATGGCCAGCCGAAAATTGAAGCAGTATTTTCAAGGGCACCCCATTACAGTGGTCAGTTCAGCTCCTTTGGGTGATATCATACAAAACCGGGAGGCCACTGGCCGGGTTGCCAAGTGGGCTATAGAGCTTGGACCACACGGACTGAAGTATGTGCCTCGAACGGCGGTGAAGTCTCAAGCACTTGTTGATTTCATCAACGACTGGACGGAATTACAAGCGCCAGAGGAAAAGCCGGATCTCACGTATTGGACTATTCATTTTGATGGATCCAGGCAGTTGGAAGGCTCGGGGGCTGGAATCGTATTAACTTCCCCACGAGGTGATAAGTTCTGTTATGTTCTCCGTTTAATGTTCCCTTGTACTAACAATGCAGCTGAGTACGAAGCCTTGCTCCATGGTCTCCGGATGGCTAAAGAGATGAACTTAAGCCGGGTTAAGTGTTTCGGTGACTCGGACCTTGTGGCTCAACAAGTGTCTGGCACTTGGGATTCTAAGGACCCACTCATGGCTGCATATCGTCGGGAAGTGGATAATATTGCAGGTTGTTTCAAGGGTTATCAAGTGGATCATGTGGACCGTCGAAAGAATGAAGCGGCGGACGCTTTAAGCCGGTTGGGTTCTCAGCGCAAACCGGTCCCGCCCAATGTCTTTTTGGACGTGTTGCACAATCCGTCAGTCCAGCTCCCAGGTGAAGCGAATTTGGCTATTCCTGATCCGGAAGCTCAATTGGTGGCAGCATTACATGCTATTCCGGATTGGATGATTCCTTATATTGCATACATGACCCGGGGGGAGTTGCCAGAGGATGAAATTCTAGCAAGGCAGATAGTCCGGCGATCCAAGTCCATGACGATTCTCAATGGAGAATTGCATCGTTGCAGTGTATCAGGGGCGTTTCAACATTGTGTTTCTCCTGAGGAAGGCTGTGAAATCTTAAGGGAAATCCATGAAGGGGATTGTGGACACCACGCCGGTTCAAAGTCTCTGGTGGCAAAGGCGTTTCGTCATGGTTTTTACTGGTTGACAGCACATGCTGATGCGGAGGACTTGGTTAAACGGTGTGATGGATGTCAGAAATTTTCAAGGCGTGCGCATGTGCCGGCTCAAGAATTGAGGATGATCCCAATAACTTGGCCGTTTGCAACTTGGGGGCTGGATATGGTCGGACCTTTTAAAAGATCCAAGGATAAGAAAACTCACCTTTTGGTAGCAGTTGATAAATTCACCAAGTGGGTTGAAGCGGAGCCTGTCAGCAAGTGCGATGCAGCAACAGCGGTGCAGTTCATCAAAAAGGTGATTTTCCGGTTTGGCTTTCAGCACAGTATCATTACTGACAATGGTACCAATTTATCCAAGGGGGCTATGAAGGAGTTCTGTGAACGGGAGCACATCCGACTTGATGTATCATCAGTGGCGCACCCCCAGTCCAACGGACAGGCAGAATGAGCTAATCAAGAAATCTTGCGAGGCATAAAACCCCGGCTTATGGTCCCATTGCAAAGGACACCAGGATGTTGGGTTGAAGAACTACCATCTGTGCTCTGGAGCATCAATACTACGCCAAACCGGTCCACAGGATACACGCCATTTTTTATGGTCTATGGAGCAGAGGCAGTTCTCCCTAGTGATATCCGACATGATTCGCCTCGTGTGGCAGCTTATGTTGAAGCGGGCAATGAGACGGCACGGCAAGACGCTTTGGACCTATTGGACGAAGCGCGTGATTTAGCGGCTGCCCGTTCGGCGGTTTACCAACAAGATCTTCGTCGCTATCACAGTCGCCGGGTTAGAACCAGAACTTTTCAAGAAGGAGATTTGGTGCTTCGACTAATCCAGGACCAGACAGATATGCACAAGTTATCCCCACCTTGGGAAGGACCTTTTGTGGTCAGCAAGAATCTGCATAACGGGTCGTACTATCTGATTGATATTCGAGAGCGTCAAGACTCACGTACATCAGAGGAGGAGATCAACAGGCCGTGGAACATAGCTCATCTTCGGCCTTACTATACTTGAGCCATCGGCTCTATCTATGTACATATCATGACAATGTATATATTATCTTTGATATATTAAACCGGAGCCTCAGCTAAAGCGGGGTCTCTGTCTGTTTCATCATGCGAGGTTACACGGAGTAGTTCTGTTCAAAGCGGCCTCCGGTTTACCCCTTGACATATGTTATTTATATATCACTGGGGGCCTTGGTCGTGTCCGAACCAACGAACACCTTTTGATAGGCGACAGCCACCAGATCATTTGGGGACATGGTCAAGTCTGAACCAGTCACGCCTCTTGGTCGGCCTAAGGCCACAAAATCACTTGGGGGCATGGTCGAACCCGAACCATTGTCACGCCTCTTGATCTGGCATATATGCCACGAGTCATTTGGGGACCTGGCTGACTTGAATCATTGTCACTCCGATTGGGGGCCTTGATCCTGTCCGACCATGGTAATACCATCTGAACAGCTCAGTATAGCATATTTTTGCAAATGGTTTTTATCATTGACTTTGCTTCCATGTTATTTTCATGGTTTGTTTTTTGCTTTTGTTGGATTTCTTTTATGTCAGCAAGCATATTTTTCCGGTTCAACTGATGGTTTTTTGATCCCCCTTTAATCCGGAGGAGACTGCCCGGTTTACCTTTTCCCTGTTAACATCAAGGGGTAACCAGGGGGCTCGTATTGATTCAGTACGGGTTATACGGGAGCTATTCTCTCCCTTTTTGACAGTAATGGTTTATAAAACCACCGCTCCAGGCTTGGCTAAAACCAGCTTTATGCCCAAACATGGCAGGTATTTATGTATCATCTATTTGTTATATTTCTGATACACATATCAAGATCATAATCTGGCTGGCGGTATAACCGCCACCGAAGTTCAAATTTTTCTGATTGCAGGAAATATGAATTAAAAAGTTTTTCAAGCAAAAACTTCAGTACTTATGCACGAAGGCATATTCCAGGCAGAAGTCTTAACTATCGTATTACAAGGCAGCATGGTGCCCAAACAAGATCATTGTTTTTGTGGAAAGATGTTACAAATAACTCTCCAAACCGGCATCCGGTTCAAGCCTGCTCCTCATCCTCCGCCGCTTCAGCTTCCTCGTCTCTACCCATTGGCTGGAAATCAACAGTGGTCCAGTCGATTCCCATTAAAGCTTGAAAAACAGCCTCTTCATGGATCAGGGAGGACGGTTCAATATCAGGGGCGTAAGTGTGCTTACGGATTGGAGGGATCAGATTCTCCGCTTCAACAGTTGGGGTAGGAACTCGCTTGTTTTGATCATTATACTGCGCTTGATAATGCGTCAAATCTGCCTCTTCAGCTACCTGGCAAGCCAGAGGGCGCACTGCACGGTTTATGGCCCTTAAATCTTCTTCGTTAAATTCCGAGCCATCTTCTTTCAGTCCGGGATAGCCTTGAGCTGCTTCCACAGGATCAAAATCGGGTACCCATGCCTTTGCCCGGATTAAGGCATTAATGGCTCCGGTTCGGGCAGCGGATTTTTTCAGCTCCTCAATCTGGGCTGGAAGCATTGACAACCGGCTAAGAGTGTCCTGGATTAAGGAGGGCGCCGGGTTGTTATGAGAAGCTGCGGTGATGATCCGTTGGGCTCCTGTGTACAATTGTTCCACCAAGGTGTAGGCAGCTTTCAGTTTCATCCGCACATCATTTCCTAAGTGCCCAATACGTGTGCCTACAACAAGATTGGAATGGTCTCAAACCGGATTTACGCTACAGCAGGTTCAAATTATCACAGAGGGTAAAAAGAGCTTACCAAAGATTGCAGCAGTCATAGAATGTATTTGCCGCTGTACGGCAGTCAGTTCATCCACCACCGGTTTAAGGGCAGCTTCAGCATTTTCCGCTCTTTTGATTAAACCGGCCTTCTCAGTGGCCCAATCAGCCCGCTCTTTCTTGAAGCCTTCTTTCAGCCGTTCAGTCGAGCTTAAGGCGCTGGTTAATTCTTGCTTTGACTTATCTGTTTCAGCTTGCTGGGTCTTCAAGGCCTCCTGCAAATCGGCAATCCGGTCCTCATTGATTTTCACCTCAGCCTGCATACAGATAGACATTTTAAGTTATGTACAGGCGATCCAAGAAATTGAAGTATCAACCACATAACAAAGTTATATGCCTGATACTTGGGGGCTAATGCACCTTCAATTTTTGTCTATTACTAGATTACAAAGTCCCAAGCTCAATACAAGTATTCAACTTGGCACTTGGGGGATAATGGCTATTTGATCAAGTTATGTTCTAAGGACAGCTTTCTATTTGGGGCCCCGGTTTACTTATGCTAAGTTAGACCGGCTCTGGAGGGTTATGCCAACGGATTTCAAAAATATTCAGGATCAAGTCCCGGTTTGACCAAGGTCACAAACCGACCCTTGGGGGCTACAAGGATGAATGCAATGGTAGCAAGGAAAGAAGGAGTTTACCTCAAATTTATCCCTCATCATTTTGACCAGGCCAGCTTCACAATCACGGCTAGTGTAAAGCCGGTTTAAATAGCCAGAGTGAAGATCTTGAGCGCTCAGAGCGGCGTATGTTTCTAATTCAACATCCCATTTCCCTTTGTTCAAAGTGGAAAAATCCTCTTTGATGGCATGCCTGGTAAGGGTGGCAGGATTCCCGGGTTCAGAGCGGCCCACGCCGGTAATCACAACATCATCATCTTTAGACTCGACGGTTTGTGTTGGCGCGGCCGGTTTGTCAGCTGGAGTATGAGATTTCTCAATCTGGACAGAGCTGGCAGGCGGATCAGCAGAGGCTGGAGCTTTAATAAGCCCTTCTTCAGGGATAGCGTCGTCTTGCAGAGGAGGATCATTGGGGATGTCTTCACAAGTAAACACTTCATGATCCGGCGCCTGGTCATGTTCTGGGGCCACATCTTCTTCAGCCGCTTTATCCAGGCGGGCCTTTTTGCTTGGCTTCGGCTTAGCCCTGAGGGGAAAACAAAATTCAAGGAAGAGCATAAACCGTTACGCAGCATACTGGAGGCATATATTTAATTTAACTTACCCAGCAACTATTTTCAAAGGTGGTAGCTGAGTGGCCGACGATTCACCAGACGATGAATGAGAAGTGACCTGATAATCGGAGTCGGATGGATTAAGAGGTTGACGGAAGAAACCCGCTTTAGGATTTAAATCAATAAAAAGGTCGGAGATCTCGGAGCGGCGTTTTCGAACCGGACTGTTCGGTAAACCAGCAGAAGTAACTACCTGGCCGCTATGCCGGGTTGTGCGGCGAGCTTCGTGTTGCTGGGTCTTCATAAGAAAGTTGGGATCCAGATAAGCAAGAGGATGAGAAAATTTAACTTTCCGGTTTGCCCGGCGGAATTTTGGCAAAGGCAAGATTTCTGAATCGGAGGAGAGAGTAATTACCTCAACGAATCCCGCATTGCTAGCTTCAGTGTCATCCTGACAAGCATCATCATCAATAAGGCGCATAAAAATCAAGCCAAGTGAATCAAGTTCTACCTCAAGATCCGGATTACCCACATCATCATCAAGGGCTGGGTCAGATGAAGCGGTGGTCTTTCTCTTGCGAGCTAGTTTCTTGACAACCTTGGTCTTGGGCCGGGTTGGCCGCCCTGCTTTCTCCGCTTTGTCTTGTGAAAGCTTCTTGCTCCAAAACGGATTATCACTCTGGGTCAGCAATAATTGAAGGTCAGGCAGATAAAGCATTAACAGGTTCAATAATAGAGCAGTTAAAACCTTACCGCTGGCGGTTCGTTGGTGGTGCAGTAAGGAAGTAGACCGGTTTGAGCACAGAGATGCTTCGGTTCATTCAACATCTTTTTCACAAATTCTGTGACTTCGTCGTCCGAGACCTGGATTTTGATATGTCGGAGTGGGTCATCGACACTGCCAGTATATTCACACATCAAACCGGGGCGCCGGCTCAGAGGCAGAATGCTCCATGATATCCAGCAGCGTGCAAGGTCTATTCCTGTTAAACCGTTGGCCATGAAGGCCCGGAGCTTGGACAGTTGGGGAGCATATTTGATTCTCTCCTTGGCGCTTAGCCTTTGTGGAAAGGGGTGAGTGTTGCTGAGCCGTTCCGGACGGAAGCCAGGCAAGGGATTTTCATTGTCTGGAGAAGTATCCTTGCAGTAAAACCAAGTGGCATTCCACTCCTTGGGGTGAGTATGAAGTTTGACATGGGGATAGGTGATTTCCTTCCTCTTCTGGATGGCCATACCGCCCAGTTCGGTATTAGGACCATCGGTGAATTCAGTACGGCGGTTCAGATGAAAGAGATCTCTAAACAGCTCGACTGAAGGCTCCTCTTGAAGGAATGCTTCGGAAAGTACTTGAAAGTGACATAGATTGGTGACAGAGTTGGGGCCAATATCCTGTGGACGGAGCTGGAAATTGGCTAACACATGCCGATAAAATTTAGAGCGGGGCGGTTTGAAGCCCCGGACCATGTGATCTGCGAAGACTACAACCTCTCCTTCCTGGGGCGTGGGAGGACACTCATCTCCAGGAACCCTCCAGTGGATCGTATCTTTATCATCTAAAGCGCCGATCAGCACTAGATCGTCCAGCTGTGATTCGGTGACACGGGAGGGAACCCAGTTGCACTCGTACACTTGTTTGGCCATGACGAGATCTACAAGAAATAGGTGATCCGGTTCAAGGACATATCGGATAAAAAGGTGTTGATCTAACTACGGTAAACCGGAGGCAGTACCCATAAACCGGTCTTCTACAACGCGGCATCAGATGGATTCTGGCGGTTCAACCAGGGGACTAATGACATATATACCAGTTTAGCAATTTTTTCTCTATGGTGAAGTTAAACCACCTGGCCTAAGCATCGGAAGCAATTGAAGCTATGGATAACTAGTTATGGAGAAACAAGTTTCACAGAATCGTGTTACAGCCGCGGATCTACAGAAAGCTCACAAAAATAGGAAATATTTCGAAGACTAAGGCGGAAACAGAAGTGAACCATTGAGCGGATATGTGCGGGAGATCTATGAGCTTGGATGAGAAATAGCAAGCGGATGCTAAAGGGATCGCTACTAAGCATAGCAAGAGTTCGCAGACGCAGTCAAGGTCAGAAAACAGTTATGAACGCGTGATGAACATGGCAAGAACATGGAACCCTAAGAAAAGATCTAGGGTAAGAAGGAAAGAGAACTTACCGGGAAGGAGAAGATGCGGAAAGGCGCCGCAACACTCTGGTACGTTCAGGTTGATGCAGCGGCCCGAGATGAGGCAGAGGTCGACGGCGGTGGCGGAGCTCCAAAGCCGGCGACGTGAGGAAGAAGAAGAAGAAGGGATGAAGGGGAAAAGAAAAGAAATGACCCTTCGGTCTTATTTATAGGGCAACTGGGCTAGGTCAAGCGCGCGGATCCAGGAGCTGTCATTAAGAGGGCGTTATAAATTTTATGATGACGTCATGCCGGTTCACAATAACCAACACTGATGACGTCATGCCGGTTTACAGCAACCAAAAATGATGACAGTATGGAGGTTTACCAATTAACAGAAGACATCCAAGACGCAAGATGGTGTGAAGGATTGACATGAACCAGTTCAAATCAATCTGGGGCCTAATGTTGGGGATATTACCACTAGGCGTAAACCGGCGTACTTGGGCCGGGTTAACTTCATTAGTGGTATGAGCAGATGAAGGCCCAAGGCCTGTAGTCGGTTAGAGCATGTAGCCGTAAACCGGCCTGGTGTATGACTTGTATTGTAAGTTAGGAATAGAGAGATACCAACCGGAACACGAGTATGAACCGGTTAGGGACTCTATGAACAGACGGCCGTCACCCGTGTATATAAGGGGACGACCCGGCATCGGTTCAGAGGGGACAACGACAACTCGAGCCTAGGCGAAGCTTGTTTGCTCCCTAGCCATCGAGACCACATCAATTCCATCACAACTAGACGTAGGCCTTTACCTTCATCGAAGGGGCCGAACTAGTATAAACCCTCGTGTCATTGTGTCCGCTTTAACCCCTTCAAGTAAACCCGTAGCGATGGCTCCACGACTAAGTCCTTTCTCTAGGACATCTGCCGTGACAAATCCACGACATCCTTCTTGATCTAGCACGGGGGAAGGAGAGGTTGAGGAAGAAGGCTCCAGCAGCAGCACGACGGCGTGGTGGTGGTGGAGATGCAGTACTCCGGCAGGGCTTCGCCAAGCAACCGCGGGAGGAGGAAGAGGTGTAGCAGGGGGAGGGAGGCGCCAAGACTCAGGGTGCGGCTGCCCTCCCTCCCCCTCCTTTATATAGGCCCCCAGGAGGGCGTCGGCCCTAGAGATGGGATCTCTAGGGGGGGTGGCGGCCAAGGGGGGTGGAGTGCCCCCCAAGGCAAGTGGAGGCGCCCCCTCCCCTATGGTTCCCAACCCTAGGCGCAGAGGGGGCCCAGGGGGGGCGCACCAGCCCACCAGGGGCTGGTCCCCTCCCCTCTTCGGCCCACGGGGCCCTTCGGGATAGGTGGCCCCACCCGGTGGACCCCCGGGACCCTTCCAGTGGTCCCGGTACAATACCGGGTGACCCCGAAACTTTCCCGATGGCCAAAATAGCACTTCCTATATATAAATATTCACCTCCGGACTATTCCAAAACTCCTCGTGATGTTCAGGTTCTCATCCGGGACTCCGAACAACATTTGGTAATCACATACAAGTCTTCCTAATAACCCCAGCGTCACCGAACCTTAAGTGTGTAGACCCTACGGGTTCGGGAATCATGCAGACATGACCGAGACAGCTCTCCGGCCAATAACCAACAGCGGGATCTGGATACCCATGTTGGGTCCCACATGTTCCCGATGATTTCATCGGATGAACCATGATGTCGAGGATTCAATCAACCCCGTATACAATTCCCTTTGTCAGTCGGTATGTTACTTGCCCGAGACTCGATCGTCAGTATCCCAATACCTCATTCAGTCTCGTTACCGGCAAGTCACTTTACTCGTACCGCAATGCATGATCCCGTGACCAAACACTTGGTCACTTAGAGCTCATTATGATGATGCATTACCGAGTGGGCCCAGAGATACCTCTCCGTCATACGGAGTGACAAATCCCAGTCTCGATCCGTGTCAACCCAACAGACACTTTCGGAGATACCTGTAGTGCACCTTTATAGTCACCCAGTTACGTTGTGACGTTTGGTACACCCAAAGCACTCCTACGGCATCCGGGAGTTACACGATCTCATGGTCTAAGGAAAAGATACTTGACATTGGAAAAGCTCTAGCAAAACGAACTACACGATCTTGTGCTATGCTTAGGATTGGGTCTTGTCCATCACATCATTCTCCTAATGATGTGATCCCGTTATCAACGACATCTAATGTCCATAGTCAGGAAACCATGACTATCTGTTGATCAACGAGCTAGTCAACTAGAGGCTTACTAGGGACAATTATGGTCTATGTATTCACACGTGTATTACGATTTCCTGATAATACAGTTATAGCATGAATAAAGACAATTATCATGAACAAGGAAATATAATAATAATCTTTTATTATTGCCTCTAGGGCATATTTCCAACAGTCTCCCACTTGCACTAGAGTCAATAATCTAGTTACATTGTGATGAATCGAACACCCATAGAGTTCTGGTGTTGATCATGTTTTGCTCACGAAAGAGGTTTAGTCAACGGATCTGCGACATTCAGATCCGTATGTACTTTGCAAATATCTATGTCTCCATCTTGAACATTTTCACGGATGGAGTTGAAACGACGCTTGATGTGCCTGGTCTTCTTGTGAAACCTGGGCTCCTTGGCAAGGGCAATAGCTCCAGTGTTGTCACAGAAGAGTTTGATCGGCCCCGATGCATTGGGTATGACTTCTAGGTCGGTGATGAACTCCTTCACCCAAATTGCTTCATGCGCTGCCTTCGAGGCTGCCATGTACTCCGCTTCACATGTAGATCCTGCCACGACGCTCTGCTTGCAGCTGCACCAGCTTACTGCTCCACCATTCAACATATACACGTATCCGGTTTGTGACTTAGAGTCATCTAGATCTGTGTCGAAGCTAGCGTCGACGTAACCCTTTACGACGAGCTCTTTGTCACCTCCATAAACGAGAAACATGTCCTTTGTCCTTTTCAGGTACTTCAGGATATTCTTGACCGCTGTCCAGTGTTCCTTGCTGGGATTACTTTGGTACCTTCCTACCAAACTTACGACAAGGTTTACATCAGGTCTGGTACACAGCATGGCATACATAATAGATCCTATGACTGAAGCATAGGGGATGACACTCATCTCTTCTTTATCTTTTGCCGTGGTCGGGCATTGAGCCGAGCTCAATCTCACACCTTGCAATACAGGCAAGAACCCTTTCCTGGACTGATCCAATTTGAACTTCAAAATCTTATCAAGGTATGTGCTTTGTGAAAGACCTATGAGGCGTCTCGATCTATCCCTATAGATCTTGATGCCTAATATGTAAGCAGCTTCTCCAAGGTCCTTCATTGAAAAACACTTATTCAAGTAGGCCTTAATGCTGTCCAAAAGTTCTATATCATTTCCCATCAAGAGTATGTCATCTACATATAATATGAGAAATGCTACAGAGCTCCCACTCACTTTCTTGTAAACGCAGGCTTCTCCATAAGTCTGCATAAACCCAAACGCTTTGATCATCTCATCAAAGCGAATGTTCCAACTCTGAGATGCTTGCACCAGCCCATAAATGGATCGCTGGAGCTTGCATACTTTGTTAGCATTCTTAGGATCGACAAAACCTTCCGGCTGCATCATATACAGTTCTTCCTTAAGATGTCCGTTAAGTAATGCCGTTTTGACGTCCATCTGCCATATCTCATAATCGTAGTATGCGGCAATTGCTAACATGATTCAGACGGACTTCAGCTTCGCTACAGGAGAGAATGTCTCATTGTAGTCAACCCCTTGAACTTGTCGATAACCCTTAGCGACAAGTCGAGCTTTATAGATGGTAACATTACCATCCGCGTCCGTCTTCTTCTTAAAGATCCATTTGTTTTCTATCGCTCGCCGATCATCGGGCAAGTCTGTCTAAGTCCATACTTTGTTTTCATACATGGATTCTATCTCGGATCACATGGCTTCAAGCCATTTGTTGGAATCTGGGCCCGCCATCGCTTCTTCATAGTTCGAAGGTTCACCGTTGTCTAACAACATGATTTCCAAGACAGGGTTGCCATACCACTCTGGTGCGGAACGTGTCCTTGTGGACCTACGAAGTTCAGTAGCAACTTGATCCGAAGTACCTTGATCATCATTATTATTTTCCTCTCCAGTTGGTGTAGGCATCACAGGAACATTTTCCTGAGCTGCACTACTTTCCTGTTCAAGAGGTAGTACTTCATCGAGTTCTACTTTCCTCCCACTTACTTCTTTCGAGAGAAACTCTTTTTCTAGAAAGGATCCGTTCTTGGAAACAAAGATCCTGCCCTCAGATCTTAAGTAGAAGGTATACCCAATGGTTTCCTTAGGGTATCCTATGAAGACGCATTTTTCCGACTTGGGTTCGAGCTTTTCAGGTTGAAGTTTCTTGACATAAGCATCGCATCCCCAAACTTTTAGAAACGACAGCTTAGGTTTCTTCCCAAACCATAATTCATACGGTGTCGTCTCGACGGATTTAGACGGTGCCCTATTTAAAGTGAATGTAGCTGTCTCTAGAGCGTATCCCCAAAATGATAGCGGTAAATCGGTAAGAGACATCATAGACCGCACCATATCCAATAGAGTGCGATTACGACGTTCGGACACACCATTACGCCGAGGTGTTCCAGGCGGCGTGAGTTGTGAAACGATTCCACATTTCCTTAAGTGCGTACCAAATTCGTGACTTAAATATTCTCCTCCATGATCTGATCGTAGAAACTTTATCTTTCGGTCACGTTGATTCTCTACCTCATTCTGAAATTCCTTGAACTTTTCAAAGGTCTCAGACTTGTGTTTCATTAAGTAGACATACCCATATCTACTCAAGTCGTCAGTGAGAGTGAGAACATAACGATATCCTCCGCGAGCCTCAACGCTCATTGGACCGCACACATCGCTATGTATGATTTCCAATAAGTTGGTTGCTCGCTCCATTGTTCCGGAGAACGGAGTCTTGGTCATTTTGCCCATGAGGCATGGTTCGCATGTGTCAAATGATTCATAATCGAGAGACTCTAAAAGTCCATCAGCATGGAGCTTCTTCATGCGCTTGACACCAATGTGACCAAGGCGGCAGTGCCACAAGTATGTGGGACTATCGTTATCAACTTTACATCTTTTGGTGTTCACACTATGAATATGTGTAATATTACGTTCGAGATTCATTAAGAATAAACCATTGACCATCGGGGCATGACCATAAAACATATCTCTCATATAAATAGAACAACCATTATTCTCGGATTTAAATGAGTGGCCATCTCGTATCAAACGAGATCCAGATACAATGTTCATGCTCAAACTTGGCACTAAATAACAATTATTGAGGTTTAAAACTAACCCCGTAGGTAAATGTAGAGGTAGCGAGCCACGTATAAGTTGGTTGCTCGCTCCATTGTTCCTGAGAACGGAGTCTTGGTCATCTTACCCATGAGGCATGGTTCGCACGTGTCAAATGATTCATAATCAAGAGACTCTAAAAGTCCATCTGCATGGAGCTTCTTCATTCATTTGACACCTATGTGACCAAGGCGGCAGTGCCACAAGTATGTGGGACTATCATTATCAACCTTACATCTTTTGGTACTCACATTATGAACATGTGTAGTATCACGTTCGAGATTCATAAAGAATAAACCATTCACCATAGGAGCATGACCATAAAACATATCTCTCATATAAATAGAACAACCATTATTCTCGGATTTAAATGAGTAGCCATCTCGAATTAAACGAGATCCCGATACAATGTTCATGCTCAAAGCTGGCACTAAATAACAATTATTAAGGTTTAAAACTAATCCCGAAGGTAGATATAGAGGTAGCGTGCCGACGGCGATCACATCGACCTTGGAACCATTCCCGACGCACATCGTCACCTCGTCCTTCGCTAGTCTCCGCTTATTCTGCAGCTCCTGCTGTGAGTTACAAATATGAGCAACGGCACCGGTATCAAATACCCAGGAGTTACTACGAGCACTGGTAAGGTACACATCAATTACATGTATATCACATATACCTTTAGTGTTGCCGGCCTTCTTCTCCACTAAGTTTTTGGGGCAGTTCCGCTTCCAGTGACCCTTCCCCTTGCAATAAAAGCACTCAGTCTCAGGCTTGGGTCCATTCTTTGACTTCTTCCCGGCAACTGGCTTACCGGGCGCGGCAACATCCTTGCCGTCCTTCTTGAAGTTCTTCTTACCCTTGCCCTTCTTGAACTTGGTGGTTTTATTGACCATCAACACTTGATGTTCTTTCTTGATTTCTACCTCTGCCGACTTCATCATTGAAAATACTTCAGGAATAGTTTTCACCATCCCCTGCATATTGTAGTTCATCACAAAGCTCTTGTAACTCGGTGGGAGCGACTGAAGGATTCTGTCAATGACCGCCTCGTCCGGGAGGTTAATGTCCAGCTGGGACAGGCGGTTGTGCAACCTAGACATTTTGAGTATGTGCTGAACTTGTCGGAGACTTCATATCTCTCGACCCGGGCATGAGCTTGGAAAACCATTTTCAGCTCCTCGAACATCTCATATGCTCCGTGTTGCTCAAAACGCTTTTGGAGCCCCGGTTCTAGGCTATAAAGCATGCCGCACTGAACGAGGGAGTAATCATCAGCACGTGACTGCCAAGCGTTCATAACGTCTTGGTTCTCTGGGATGGGTGCTTCACCTAGCGGTCCATCTAGAACATATGCTTTCTTGGCAGCTATGAGGATGATCCTCAGGTTCCGGACCCAGTCCGTATAGTTGCTGCCATCATCTTTCATCTTGGTTTTCTCTAGGAACGCGTTGAAGTTCATGTTGACATGAGCGTTGGCCATTTGATCTACAAGACATATTTGCAAAGGTTTTAGACTAAAGTTCATGATAATTAAGTTCATCTAATCAAATTATATAATGAACTCCCACTCAGATTAGACATCCCTCTAGTCATCTAAGTGTTACACGATCCGAGTCGACTAGGCCGTGTCCGATCATCACGTGAGACGGACTAGTCATCATTAGTGAACATCTCCATGTTGATCATATCTTCCATACGACTCATGTTCGACCTTTCGGTCTCTGTGTTCCGAGGCCATGTCTGTACATGCTAGGCTCGTCAAGTCAACCCTAAGTGTTTTTGCATGTGTAAAATTGTCTTACACCCGTTGTATGTGAACGTAAGAATCTATCACACCCGATCATCATGTGGTGCTTCGAAACGACGAACTTTAGCAACGGCGCACAGTTAGGGGGGAACACTTTCTTGAAATTGTTATAAGGGATCATCTTATTTACTACCGTCGTTCTAAGTAAACAAGATGCATAAACATAATAAACATCACATGCAATTATATAAAAGTGACATGATATGGCCAATATCATATAGCTCCTTTGATCTCCATCTTCGGGGCTCCATGATCATCTCCGTCACCGGCATGACACCATGATCTCCATCATCATGATCTCCATCATCGCATCTTCATGAAGTTGTCACGCCAACGACTACTTCTACTTCTATGGCTAACGCGTTTAGCAATAAAGTAAAGTAATTTACATGGCGTTCTTCAATGACACGTAGGTCATACAAAAATAAAGACAACTCCTATGGCTCCTGCCGGTTGTCATACTCATCGACATGCAAGTTGTGATTCCTATTACAAGAACATGATCTCATACATCACATATATATCATTCATCATTCATCACAACTTTGGTCATATCACATCACAAGACACTTGCTGCAAAAACAAGTTAGACGTCCTCTAATTGTTGTTGCAAGTTTTTACGTGGCTTCTATAGGTGATCTAGCAAGAACGTTTTCTTACCTACGTTAAAGCCACAACGTGATTTGTCAACTTCTATTTAACCTTCATAAGGACCCTTTTCATCGAATCCGCTCCAACTAAAGTGGGAGAGACAGACACCCGCTAGCCACCTTATGCAACTAGTGCATGTCAGTCGGTGGAACCTGTCTCATGTAAGCGTACGTGTAAGGTCGGTCCGGGCCGCTTCATCCCACAATACCGCTGAAGCAAAATAAGACTAGTAGCGGCAAGAAAGTTGACAACATCTATGCCCACAACAAAATTGTGTTCTACTCGTGCAATAGAGAACTACGCATAGACCTAGCTCATGATGCCACTGTTGGGGAACGTTGCAGAAAATTAAAAAATTTTCCTATGGTTTCACCAAGATCCATCTATGAGTTCATCTATGAAACGAGTGATAGGAGTGCATCTACATACCCTTGCAGATCACGAGCGGAAGCGTTCAAGAGAACGGGGATGATGGAGTCGTACTCGCCGTGATCCAAATCACCGATGACCAAGTGCTGAACGGACAGCAACTCTGCGTTCAACACACGTACGGAGCAGATGACGTCTCCTCCTTCTTGATCCAGCAAGGGGGAAGGAGAGGTTGAGGAAGAAGGCTCCAGCAGCAGCACGGCGGCGTGGTGGTGGTGGAGATGCAGTACTCCGGCAGGGCTTCACCAAGCAACCGCGGGAGGAGGAAGAGGTGTAGCAGGGGGAGGGAGGCGCCAAGACTCAGGGTGCAGCTGCCCTCCCCCTCCTTTATATAGGCCACCAGGGCGGTTCCGGCCCTAGAGATGGGATCTCTAGGGGGGGTGGCGGCCAAGGGGGGTGGAGTGCCCCCCAAGGCAAGTGGAGGCGCCCCCTCCCCTAGGGTTCCCAACCCTAGGCGCAGAGGGGGGCGCACCAGCCCACCAGGGGCTGGTCCCCTCCCCACTTCGGCCCACGGGGCCCTCCGGGATAGGTGGCCCCACCCGGTGGACCCACGGGACCCTTCCGGTGGTCCCGGTACAATACCGGGTGACCCCGAAACTTTCCCGATGGCCGAAACAACACTTCCTATATATAAATCTTCACCTCCGGACTATTCCAGAACTCCTCGTGACGTCCGGGATCTCATCCGGGACTCCGAACAACATTCGGTAATCACATACAAGCCTTCCTAATAACCGTGGGGCTATCGCATGATGGTTTGACGATCTTGGAGGGCAAGCTCAAGGGACTCGAAGGCTATGTTGTGGGCCGGATGACCAAGAGTCGTCGTGGCAGGATCTACACCGACGACGTAGGATGGGGTCCCGAGGCCGATTCGATCGAGTACGGGTATCAGGTCCCCTTTGGTGGCATACACGTTTTCATCGGCAAGATCGGTGACCCTGGGTATGAGCCGGACATCTGCACCAACCTTGTCGAGACGGCTCAGCGTGCGAGATCTACCCAGGCTAAACCGGCCGTGAAGCGTGTCTTCGTTGGAGTCATCCACGGAGGAGAGCGTGAGGACGAGTCAGAACACGGTAGCGAGACCGTCGTCTATTCCGGTGATGAGTCCTCGACCGGAGAGACCGAATCGCTATACCAGTTGCAAGACGACCAGGTTAGGGGCTGTTCCGATGGCGACAGTATTCCGGACCCCCCGGGCCAGGTCAACCGGGTTGGAATATTCATGGCCGGCACACAGGCGGCGAATCACTCTTCGACCGCCGCAGCGATGCTCTCCGGATTAGCAGCGGCAGCGGCAGCCGGGGCAGGAGGCCTTGTGCGCCCGCCGGTTCAAGTTCTATCTGATCTGTTTGATGCACTAGCCGCGCTTATGGCAGAGGCCAATCCGGTGGATCAGGAGGCCCATGATACAGAGATCGCAAAGGTGAGAGAGCAGATCATGCAAGCCAAAGCGGATCTGGCAGCAGAAAAAGACAGGATGGCCGTAGAGCGGGCCGCTTTGGACGCCCAGGCCTATAAGCTCATGCTTGACCAGAACGCATCACAGGAGGTCTTGAAGCGGAAGCACAGATCATGCCTGCCGTTAGGGTTTGACCCCCGAAATCTCTTTCACACTCCAAGAGCTGGACCCAGTAATCCGCCGCAGTACCTGGAGACAAACCGGATTGAGGCACCAGGGCTAGGGGCGACGGTCCAACCCCGCCTGATGGAACCTCCTCAACAGAACATTGTGGTTCCTCCGTCGGTCCAGACGACCCCGGGTCATTATTCTAATCCTATGGACAACCTTGTTGCAGCTGCCGCGCGATTAGAGGCTATCCCGGTCGAAGGGGACTCTCCGCAAGCGATAGAGACGCGCCGGGTTAAGGAGCTTCTCCGGACCGCGCTGATTCAGCAAGAAGCATATTCGTACAGCCGTGATCCGATTCATTCCACGCCCCGTCCAAGCCGGAGCTATAGCAGGTGCATGGATGAACCGGCCATATCGAGCAATGCGCGAGGCCGTGAAGCGGCTCGTGGCAATAACCCGGCAGGTGGTGTTCGCGATGCTCAGGATGTGGTGGACCGGGCCCGGGCACGAAGGGAGGCCGAGTTAGCAGCACAGAATGATGCGGGTCAGCTTACACCGGTTCGTCCTACCACCTCCGCCGGACCAGGGGTCGCATCCGCTTTGGGAGTGCCTTTTTTAATTCCCGCTTTACGCAATGTGCGCCTGCCCAAAGATTTCAAGGGTCCGCGCAAAGTGCCGAATTACACCGCTAATTTATCTCCCGAAGCGTGGGTAGAGAGTTATGAGATGGCCATGGAGATGCTAGATGTGGATGAGACCGCGTGTGCAAAATACTTCACCATGATGCTTGAAGGCACGGCTCGTACTTGGTTGAAGAGCCTGCCGCCCAATTCTATCTGCTCATGGGCCCAGTTGCGGGCCCGGTTTATCCAGAATTTCAAGGATACATGTAAGCAGCCCAAGTCCATAGTAGACCTGGCAGCTTGTGTCCAGGAGGACGGAGAATCAACGACCCATTGGGTGCGCCGCGTTTCGAAAGTTTTGCACTCGTCCGACAGGATCAATGCTGACTCTGCGATCTTAACCCTGGAAGGCAACTGCCGGTTTAAGCCTTTAAAATTGAAATTGGGACGCATGAAGCGGTTCTATAATGACATGGGAACTCTCATGGCCGCTTTAGTGAAGTATGCTGATTCGGACAGTACCAAGGATCCCGAGACTGATGATGATGAAGCAGGGAAGGGAAACAAGAATAGCAACTCCAAGGGGCAACAGTACAAACCGGCGGGTCATGGAAACGGAGGCAAGCGCAAGGCGGACGGCAGCATGGACTTTGTGGCCAACACTAATGCACAGGATAGGGGGCAGCGGCGCAGAGGTAAAGCGGCAAATCGTAATGGGGCCCCCAATCCTAACGCAGACCGTTTGAATTATTTGCTGAATCAGCCTTGCCCAAAGCACGGGACGAAGGAGGCGCCGGCTAACCACCTTTGGAAGGATTGTTATATTATGCAGGAGTTTAAAAACTCTAATGCCTTCCGGTATGACCGCGGGTCAGGTGGCGGTTCGGGATCCGGTTTCCATGGGCCGGGCCACGATGGAGCTTCCGGTTCAGGTCTCAATCAGGGCGGTCACAACAACCAGAATAATCAGAACGGCCAGCAGCAGCAGCAGCAGTCGGGTTATCAGAGCCAGCCAAAACAGTTGAACAATGGGCAATATCATGTTTTCAGAACTAGCTTGGATAAACGCGACCGAAAGCTCCACAAGCGAGCGGTGAACTCTGTTGAACCGGCCTTACCACGTTACTTACGCTGGTCGGAGCAGCCTATCGTGTGGAGCAGGGAGGATCACCCGCCCCGGGTTGATAATCCGGGCCAGTTAGCATTAGTGGTAGACCCTCATGTGGGGGGTTATAAGTTCACCAAGGTACTCATGGATGGAGGGAGCAATATTAACATACTATACTATGAGACATTCCGCCGCATGGGTCTAACAGACAAGGATCTCAGACCATCTAATAAGGTGTTCCATGGTGTGGTACCTGGCAAATCTGCATATCCTGTTGGTAAGATAGCCCTGGATGTGGCTTTTGGGGACGAACACGATTCCCGGTCTGAAAAACTAACCTTTGAGGTGGTGAAGATCCGGAGCCCGTATCACGCCTTGTTTGGGCGGCCGGCTTATGCCAAGTTCATGGCACGGCCTTGTTATATCTACTTGCAGCTCAAGATGCCGGGTTACAAGGGGACAATAACGGTTCATGGGAGCCGTAAGGTCGCTTTGGAATGTGAGGAAGGTGATGCGGCTTATGCAGAGTCGGTCTGTGCCACGGAGGAGTTGAAGTACTATAAGGACAATGTTGATCCAGTAGATATGACCCCTTTGAAGAAGCCAACTACAGAGCATGATTCGGATCTGAAGTTCAAATCGGCAGCTGAGACAAAGCTTGTTGACTTCGTGCCCGGCGATTCGTCCAAGCAGTTCACTGTCAGTGCCAACTTGGATCCCAAATAGGAAAGCGCGCTCATCGAGTTCATCCGTGAGAATCGGGACATTTTTGCATGGAAACCGTCTGACATGCCAGGTGTACCGAGGGAACTCACTGAGCACACCCTTAATGTGGATCCTAAGTATAAACCGGTAAAACAATTCCTCCGCCGGTTTAACGAAGAAAGGCACAAAGCCATTGGAGAGGAAGTGGCCAGGCTTTTAGCAGCTGGCTTTATCATTGAGGTGTTCCCTCCAGAGTGGCTTGCTAATCCGGTGCTGGTTCTTAAGAAAAACGGCACTTGGCGTATGTGTGTGGATTACACGGATCTTAACAGGGCTTGTCTAGTGGATCCTTTTGCCCTCCCCCGCATTGACCAGATCATTGATGCCACGGCGAGTTGTGAGCGTTTGAGTTTTTTGGATGCATATTCTGGATATCATCAGATCAAAATGGCGGTTAAGGACCAGGAGAAGACAGCATTTATTACTCCCTTTGGAGCCTTCTGCTATGTATCTATGCCCTTCGGGCTCAAGAGTGCCCAAGCCACCTATCAACGGTGTGTACAGAATTGCCTGCATAAACAGATCGGCCGCAATGTGCACACCTATGTGGATGATATTGTAGTCAAGTCAAGGCAGAAGGAGACGCTGGTGGATGATTTGAAGGAAACCTTTGACAACTTGCGAGTTTACAAGATGATGCTTAATCCGGCCAAGTGTGTCTTTGGTGTTCCGGCAGGCAAGTTACTGGGTTTCCTGGTGTCTAACAGAGGAATTGAGGCTAATCCGGAGAAGATTACGGCTATTACCTCCCTGGCTAAACCGAAGTGTATCAACGATGTTCAGCGTTTGGCGGGCCGGATCGCCGCGCTGAGCCGGTTTATCAGCTGCCTCAGAGAGAAGGCTATCCCTTTGTACCAAATGCTGAGGAAGACAGACCATTTCGTCTGGAGTCCGGCTGCTGATGAAGCATTTGAGGACTTGAAGCGGCAATTAGCCAATCCGCCTGTTCTTGCGGCTCCGGTCGACAAGGAGCCACTATTATTATACGTAGCAGCCAATGCTCAGGCAGTTAGCGTGGCTATTGTGGTGGAACGCAAGGAGGCAGGCAAGGAATATCCGGTTCAGCGGTCGGTTTATTATATCAGCGAGGTGCTTATTGAATCCAAGCAAAGGTATCCGCATTGGCAGAAGCTGGTATATGGTGTTTTCATGGCCAGCCGGAAGTTGAAGCAGTATTTTCAAGGGCACCCCATCACATTGGTCAGTTCAGCTCCCTTAGCACTACAGGAAATAGGTAATTTGCCGTCTGTGGACCACAGACGGCAAAGACCTAAATCCAGACGGCAAAGATTTTGCCGTCAAGAAGCAGACTACATCTTTACCGTCAGCTATTCATGTCTTTGCCGTCAGCCTCGTATACCACAGACGGCAAAGAAAGGGGTCAAATTAAAAAAACACATAGGAGCGTTGCTCCCGAGGGATGCTATCAACGCACGCAATGCACGGCCTATGTTTCTTCTTCTTCTTTTAACACGCAAAAGGCTCGGCCATGTTTAGTGCTTTCATTCCATGATAGTCTAGTACAAAATGCAAACATGACCCCAAAAAAAACTAAAACTACAGAATTGTCCTGCAAATTAACACAAAAAACCCTAAAAAGTAAAACTAAAAATCAATCGAGTCCTTCTTCTCCCCTGGAGTGCTCTGTTCGCTCCCCCGCTCGGCCCCAATGCTCGCCGGTCTGCTCTGCCGTGCTCTGCTCCGTGCACCATCGCCCGGCCCTGCTCAGCCATGTTGCTCCGGCCTAGCCGCGCTCGGGAGCGGTCTCGCTCCGACGCCACGACGAGGCACGCGAGGGAGGTCGGGGATGGCCGGAGCTCGACCGGCGGAGCTCGCGAGGTGGGGCGCCCGGCTGTTGTAGCGGTGGAGCTCGCGAAGTGGAACGCACGACCGGTAGGTGAGGAGGAGCTCGGAGTGTGGATGGGCTCGGGTGCCCGGCCGGAGGAGCTGTGGTGCGCATGGCCGCCAGGTGAAGACGAGCTCGCGAGGTGGACCTTCACGCGGCGCTGGCGAGGTGGCGGACGGACGGGCGGGAAGGTGTTGGGCGCGGCAGTGGACGGACGGCGGGAGGGCACTGGCCGCGGCGTGCGGCGTGCGGCTGCTTGGGGACGGGCGGGTGCTGGGTTCAGCATGCGGCTGCTCGAGGGCGGACGGACGGGCGGGAGGGTGTTGGGCGCGGTGGTGGACGGACGGCGGGAGGGCGCTGGCCGCAGCGTGCGGCTGCTCGGGGGCACTTGACGGGCGGGCGGGCGTTGCCCGGCGGCCTGTGGCTGCTCGGGGGAGAAGTAGCAAGGGAGGAGGGAGCAGGTGAAAGGAAGGCACTGGCCGGCGGTGTGTTGCTGCTCGGGGGAGAAGTAGCTACGGAGGAGGGAGCAGGAGAGAGGAAGGCACTGGCCGGCGGTGTGCTGCTGCCTGGGGTGGAGATCCGGTGGAGAGAAAAGGGAGCACGGGAGAGGAGATGGGAGACGTGGGTGGGGCAGGTAGGCTCGTGGCCTCGTGGGTGGGGCAGGTAGGCTCGTGGCCTCGTGGTTTGGGGCCGTGTGTGGGGGTGCGTGCATCGTGGGGTGGGTGGAGGCATGCGTCCGCCGGCGTGGGATGTGCCTCTGAGATATTGCCAACTCATCGATCCGTGTGATTGATCCGCGTGATGTGCTTCTTCTTTGCCGTCTACGAAAATAAATACAGACGGCGAATAGTTCACTTTGCCGTCTACCAAAAAACACAGACGGCAAAGAATCTTTGCCGTCTGTCACAGACGGCAAAGTTTCTTTGCTGTCTGTGATTTTTGTTGCAAAGGGCAAAGTGAGCTCTTTGCCGTATGTGTTTTTTTCGACAGACGGAAAAGTTTATTTTACCGTCAGTTTTTCTTTGCCGTCTACCGATGACGGCAAACCCACTCGTTGCCGTCTGCCCGACGAAAAGCTGACGGCAAAGACGCCTCCTGACGGCAAATTAGCTGTTTCCCGTAGTGTAGGTGATATCATACAGAACCGGGAGGCGACTGGCCGGATTGCCAAGTGGGCTATAGAGCTTGGGCCACACGGATTGAAATACGTACCTCGGACGGCGGTGAAGTCTCAAGCACTTGTCGATTTTATCAATGACTAGACGGAGTTACAAGCACCAGAGGAGAAGCCGGATCACACATATTGGACTATTCATTTTGATGGATCCAGGCAATTGGAAGGCTCGGGGGCTGGAGTCGTATTAACTTCCCCACGAGGTGATAATTTTTGTTATGTTCTCTGCTTAATGTTCCCTTGTACTAATAATGCAGCTGAGTACGAAGCCTTTCTCCATGGTCTCCGGATGGCTAAAGAGATGAATTTAAGCCGGGTTAAGTGCTTCGGTGACTCGGACCTCGTGGCTCAACAGGTGTCTGGCACTTGGGATTCTAAGGACCCGCTCATGGCTGCATATCGTCGGGAAGTGGATAATATTGCGGGTTGCTTCAAGGGTTATCAAGTGGATCATGTGGACCGTCGGAAGAATGAAGCGGCGGACGCTTTAAGCCGGTTGGGCTCTCAGCGCAAACCGGTCCCACCTAATGTTTTTCTGGACGTGTTGCACAACCCGTCAGTCAAGCTCCCAGGTGAAGCGGATTTGGCTATTCCTGATCCGGAGGCTCAATTGGTGGCAGCCCTGCATGTCATTCCGGATTGGACAGTTCCTTATCTTGCGTACATGAACCGGGGGGAGTTACCAGAGGATGAGATTCTAGCCAGGCAGATAGTCCGGCGATCCAAGTCTATGACGATTGTCAATGGTGAATTGCATCATTGCAGTGTATCAGGGGTGTTTCAACGTTGTGTTTCTCCTAAGGAAGGCTGTGAAATCTTAAGAGAAATCCATGAAGGGGATTGTGGACACCACGCCGGTTCAAAGTCTCTGGTGGCAAAGGCGTTTTGTCACGGGTTCTACTGGTTGACAGCGCATGCTGATGCGGAGGACTTGGTTAAACGGTGTGATGGATGTCAGAAATTTTCAAGGCGTGCTCATGTGCCGGCTCAAGAATTGAGGATGATCCCAATAACTTGGCCGTTTGCAACTTGGGGGTTAGATATGGTCGGACCTTTTAAAAGATCCAAGGATAAGAAAACCCACCTTTTGGTGGCAGTTGACAAATTTACCAAGTGGGTTGAAGCGGAGCCTGTCAGCAAGTGTGATGCGGCGACAGCGGTGCAGTTCATCAAAAAGGTGATTTTCCGGTTTGGCTTTCCACACAGTATCATTACTGACAATGGTACCAATTTATCCAAGGGTTCTATGAAGGAGTTCTGCGAACGTGAGCACATCTGACTTGACGTGTCGTCAGTGGCACACCCCAGTCCAATGGACAGGCAGAACGAGCTAATCAAGAGATCTTGCGAGGCATCAAACCCCGGCTTATGGTCCCATTGCAAAGAACACCAGGATGTTGGGTTTAAGAACTACCATCTGTGCTATGGAGTATCAATACTACGCCCAACCGATCCACAGGATACACACCATTTTTCATGGTCTACGGAGCAGAGGCAGTTCTCCCTAGTGATATCCGACACGATTCGCCTCAGGTGGCAGCTTATGTTGAAGCGGACAATGAGACAGCACGGCAAGACGCTTTGGACCTATTGGACGAGGAGCGTGATATAGCGGCTGCCCGTTTGGCGATTTACCAACAAGATCTTCGTCGCTATCACAGTCGCCGGGTTAGAACCAGAACTTTTCAAGAAGGAGATTTGGTGCTTCGACTCATCCAAGACCAGATAGATATGCACAAGTTATCCCCACCTTGGGAGGGACCTTTTGTGGTCAGCAAGAATCTGCATAACGGGTCGTACTATCTGATTGATATTCGAGAGCATAAAGACTCACGCACATCAGAGGAGGAGACCAACAGGCCGTGGAACATAGCCCATCTTCGGCCTTACTACACTTGAGCCACTGGCCTATCTATGTACATATTATGATAGTGTATATATTATCTTTGATATAATAAAACCGGAGCCTCAGCTAAAGCGGGGTCTCTGTCTTTTCTTATCATGCGTGGTTACATGGAGTGGTTCTGTTTTTAAAGCGGCCTCCGGTTTACCCCTTGACATTTGCTTTTTTATATATCACTTGGGGCCTTGGTCGTGTCCGAACCAATGCGACACCTTTTGATAGGCGACAACCACCATATCACTTGGGGACATGGTCAAGTCTGAACCAGTCACGCCTCTTGATCGGCCTAAGGCCACAAAATCACTTGGGGACTTGGTCGAACCCGAACCATTGCCACGCCTCTTCATTGGCATATATGCCACGGTTTCATTTGGGGACCTGGCTGACTTGAATCATTGTCACTCCTATTGGGGGCTTGGTCCTGTCCGACCATGGTAACACCATCTGATCAGCTCAGTATAGCATATTTTTGCAAATGGTCTTTATCATTGCCTTTGTTTCCATGTTATTTTCATGGCCTGTTTTTCTTTGTTTTTGTTGTATTTCCTTTATGTCAACAACACCTTTTTTCCGGTTCAGCCGATGGATTTGATTCCCCTTTAATCCGGAGAAGTATGCCCGGTTTACCTTTTCTGTTAACATCATGGAGTAACAAGGGGGCTCGTATTGACTCAGTACGGTTTATATGGGAGCTGTTTTCTCCCCCCTTTGGACGGTAATGGTTTATAAAACCTCCGCTTCAAGCCTGGCTAAGCCAGCTTCATGCCCAGATATGGCAGGTATTTTGTATCACCTATTTGTTACATTACTGATACATATATCAAGATCATAAACTGGCTGGCGGTATAACCGCCACCGAAGTTCAAATTTTTCTGATTGCAGGAAATATAAATTGAGGTTTTTCCAACAAAAGCTTCAGTACTTATGCACGAAGGCATATTCAAGGTAGAAGTATTAACTATCCTATTACAAGGCGACACGGTGCCCAAATAAGATCATTGTTATTTTGGAAAGATGCCAAAGACAGCTATCCAAACCGGCTTCCGGTTCAAGTCTGCTCCTCGTCATCCGCCGCTTCAGCTTCCTCGTCTCTATCCATTGGCTGGAAATCAACAGTGGTCCAGTCGATTCCCATTAAAGCTTGGAAAACAGCCTCTTCATGGATCAGGGAAGACGGTTCAATATCAGGAGCGTAAGTATGCTTACGGATTGGAGGAATCAGATTCTCCACTTCAAGAGTTGGGGCAGGCACTCGCTTGTTCTGATCGTTGTATTGCGCTTGATAATGCGTCAAGTCTGCCTCTTCAGCTAATTGACAAGCCAGAGGGCGCACTGCACGGTTTATTGCCCTCAAATCATCTTCGTTGAATTCAGAGCCATCTTCCTTCAGGCTGGGATAGCCTTGAGCTGCTTCCACAGGATCGAAATCTGGCACCCATGCCTTTGCCCGGATCAAGGCATTAATGGCTCCGGTTCGCGCTGCGGATTTTTTCAGCTCCTCAATCCGGGCAGGAAGCATTGACAACCTGTTAAGAGTGTCCTGGATTAAAGAGGGTGCCGGGTTGTTATGAGAGGCTGTGGTGATGATCCGCTGGGCTCCGGTATACAGTTGTTCCACTAAGGTGTAGGAAGCCTTCAGCTTCTTCCTCACATCTGACCCTAAGTGCCCGATGCGTGTACCTGCAATAATACAGGGACGGTCTCAAACCAGATTTATACTAAAGCAGGTTCAAGTTATACAGAAGCTAAAAGGAGCTTACCAAAGATCGCAGCGGTCATGGAGTGTATTTGCCGCTTTACGGCCGTAAGTTCATCTACCACCGGTTTAAGGGCAGCTTCAGCATTTTCAGCTCTTTTGGTTAAAGCGGCCTTCTCATTGGCCCAATCAACCCGCTCTTTCTTGAAGCCTTCCTTCAGCTGTTCAGTGATGCTCAAGGCGCTGGTTAATTCTTCCCTTGCCTTATTCTGTTTTAGCCTGTTGGGTTTTCAAGGTCTCCTGCAAATCGGCAAACTGGTCCTCCTTGATTCTCACCTCAGCCTGCATACAGACAGCATTTAAGCTTTAAACAAGCGGTCCAAGAAATTGAACTATCAACCACATAACAACGTTATACGCCTGATACTTGGGGGCTAATGCACCTTCAATTTTCATATATTACTAGATTGCAAAGTCCCAAGCTCAATACAGGTACTCAACTTGGCACTTGGGGGCTAATGGCTATTTGATCAGTTATGTTCTGATTGGAGTGCCGGTTTGACTATGCTAAGTTGAACCGGTCCTTGGGGGCTATATTGATGGATTTCAAAATGTTGAGGATTATATTCAAGACCCGGTTTGACGAAGGTTACAAACCGGCCCTTGGGGGCTAGGAGGACTAATGCAGTGGCAGTAACTAAAAAAGGGAGAAGTGCAAGGAAGTTACCTCAAATTTATCCCTCATCATCTTTACTAGACCAGCTTCACAGTCACGGCTAGTATAAAGCCGGTTCAGATAACCGGAATGAAGATCTTGGGCACTCAGAGCAGCATATGTTTCCAGTTCAACATTACATTTGCCTTTGTTCAGAGCGGAAAAATCCTCTTTTACGGTATGCTTGGTTAAGGTGACAGGATTCCCGGGTTCAAAGCGGCCTACACCGGTAATAACAACATCATCATCTTTCGACTCACCGGTTTGCGTGGGTGCGGTCGGTTTGTCAGCAGGATTGTGGGATTTCTCAATCCGGTCGGTGCTGGCAGGCGGGTCAGCAGAGACTGAAGTGTTAATAGGCCTTTCTTCGGGAATAGCATCGTCTTGCAAAAGAGGATCATTGGGAATATCCTCAGGAGAAAACGCTTCAAGATCTGGCGCTTTGTCATGTTCTGGGGCTACATCTTCTTCAGCCGCTTTATCCAGGCAGGCCTTCTTGCTTGGTTTAGGTTTGGCCCTAAAATAAAAACAAAGAGTCAAGGAACAGCATAAGCCATTACACAGTATACTGGAAGCATATGTTCAGCTTAGCTTACCCAAGAACTGTTTTCAATGGTGGCAGCTGAGTGGCCGACGATTCACCAGAAGATGAATGAGAAGTAACCTGATAATCGGAGTCGGATGGATTAAGAGGTTGACGGAAGAAACCCGCTTTAGGATTTAAATCAATAAAAAGGTCGGAGACCTCGGAGCGGCGTTTTCGAACCAGACTGTTTGGTAAACCGGCGGAGGTAACTACCTGGCCACTGTGCCGGGTTGTGCGGCGAGCTTCATGTTGTTGAGTCTTCATAAGAAATTTGGGATCCAAGTAAGCAAGAGGATGAGAAAATTTAACTTTCCGGTTTGCCTGGCGAAATTTTGGCAAAGACAAGATTTCTGAATCGGAAGAGAGAATAGTTACCTCAGCGACTTCCGCATTGCTGGCTTCAGCGTCGTCCTGACAAGCATCATCATCAATAAGGCGTGTAAAAACTAAGCCAAGTGAATCAAGTTCTACCTCAAGGTCCGGGTTACCCACATCATCATCAATAGCTGGATCAGATGAAGCGGTGGTTTTTCTCTTGTGAGCTGGCTTCTTGATAACCTTGGTCTTGGGCCGGGTTGACCGCCCTGCCTTCTCCGTTTTGTCTTGTGGAAGCTTCTTGCTCCAAAACGGATTATCACCCTAGTTCAGCAGTAATTAAATGTCAGACAGATAAAGCAGTAACAGGTTCAACAATAGAGCAATTAAAATCTTACTGCTGGCGGTTTGTTGTTGGTGCAGTAAGGAAGCAGACCGGTTTGAGCACAGAGGCGCTCCGGTTCACTCAACATCTTCTTTACAGAATCTGTGACTTCATCGTCGGAGAGTTGGATTTTAGTGTGTCGGAGTGGGTCATCGACACTATCAGTATACTTGCACATCAAACCGGAGCGCCGGCTCAGAGGCAGTATGCTCCATGATATCCAACAGCGTGCAAGGTCTATTCCCGTTAAAGCGTTGGCCATAAAGGCTCGGAGCTTGGACAGTTGCGGAGCATATTTAATTCTCTCCTTGGCGCTTAGTCTTTGTGGAAAAGGGTGAGTGTTGCTGAGCCGTTCTGGACGGAAGCCAGGCAAGGGATTTTCATTGTCAGGGGAGGTATCCTTGCAATAAAACCAAGTTGCATTCCACTCCTTGGGGTGAGTATGGAGTTTGACGTGGGGATAAGTGATCTCTTTCCTCTTCTGAATGGCCATACCGCCCAATTCAGTATTGGGGCCGTCGGTAAATTCAGTGCGACGGTTTAAATGGAAGCAATCTCTAAACAACTCGACTGAAGGCTCCTCTTGAAGATATACCTCATAGAGCACTTGAAAGTGACATAGATTGGTAACATAATTGGGGCCAATATCCTGTGGACGGAGCTGAAAATTGGCTAACACATCCCGATAAAATTTAGAACCGGGCGGTTTGAAGCCCCGGGCCAAGTGATCTGCAAAGACTACAACCTCTCCCTTTTGGGGTGTGGGAGGACATTCATTTCCAGGAACCCTCCAGTGGATTGTATCTTTGTTGTCTAAAGCGCCGATCAGGACTAGATCATCCAACTGAGATTCTGTGACGCGAGAGGGAACCCAATTGCACTCATATACTTGTTTGGCCATGGTGAGACCTACAAGAAATAGGGGATCCGGTTCAAGAATATGTTGGATAAAAGAAGGTGTTGGTCTGAACAAACCGGATGCAATACTTATAAACCGGTTTTCTACGATGCGGCATCATATGGATTCTGGCGGTTCAACAAGGGGACTAATGGTATATACCGGTTTAATAACTTTTTTCTATGGTAAGTTAAACCGCCTGAACTAAACATCGGAAGCAAGTGAAGTTGTGGACAGCTAGGTATGCAGAAACAGGTTTCACAAGATCCTATTACAGCCGCGGATCTACAGCAAGCTCAGAAAAACAGAAAATATTCCGAAGAGTAAGGCAGAACGGAAGTGAACCATTGAGCGGGTATGTGCGTGAGATCTATGGACTTAGATGTGAAATTACAGGCGGATGCTTAAAGATTGCTACTAAACACAGCAGGGGTTCACAGATTCTTTCAAGAGTCAGAGTATGAGTATGAGCAAGCGACGAACACAGCGCGAACATGAAACCCTAAGAACAGATCTACATCAAGAAGAGAAGAAAGCTTACTGGAAATGGAGAAGACGCGGAAGGATACCGCAGTACTCTGGTGCGTTCAGGTTGATGCAGCGGCCCAAGACGAGGCAGAGGTCGACGGCGGCGGCGGAGCTCCAAGGCTGGCGATGCGAGGAAGACGAAGAAGAAGAGACGAAGGGAAAGAAAAGGAAATGACCCTTCGGTCTTATTTATAAGGCAACAGAGTTAGGTCAAGCGCGCAAATCCAGGAGCTATTGATAAAGGAGGGCGTTATAAATGAGAAATTTCATGATGACGTCATGCCGGTTTACAGCAACCAGAAATGATGACGACACGGCGGTTTACCAATTACCAGAAGATGTCCAAGACACAAGATTTTGGGAAGGATTGACATGAACCGGTTCAAATCAATCTGGGGCCTAATGTTGGGGATATTACCACTAGGCGTAAACCGGCTTACTTGGGCCGGGTTAGCTTCATTAGTGGTATAAACAGATGAAGGCCCAAGGCCTGTAGTTGATTTAGAATCTGTAGCCGTAAACCGGCCTAATGTATAACTTGTATTGTAAGTTGGGAATAGGGAGGAACCAACCGGGATACGAGTATGAACCGGTTGGGACTCTAAGGACCGACGGGCGTCACCTGTGTTTATAAGGGGACGACCCGGCGGCGGTTCAAGACAGACAACCACAACTCGAGCCTAGGCGAAGCTTGTTTGCTCCCTAGCCATCGAGACCACATCAATTCCATCACAACTAGATGTAGGCTTTTACCTTCATCGAAGGGGCCGAACTAGTATAAACCCTCGTGTCTTTGTGTCCTCTTTAACCCCTTCAAGTAAACCCGTAGCGATGGCTCCACGACTAAGTCCTTTCACTAGGACATCAGCCGTGAAAAATCCACGACACCTAGCGTCACCGAACCTTAAGTGTGTAGACCCTACGGGTTCGGGAATCATGCAGACATGACCGAGACAGCTCTCCGGCCAATAACCAACAGCGGGATCTGGATACCCATGTTGGCTCCCACATGTTCCACAATGATTTCATCGGTTGAACCACGATGTCGAGGATTCAATCAACCCCGTATACAATTCCCTTTGTCAGTCAGTACGTTACTTGCCCGAGACTCGATCATCGGTAACCCAATACCTCGTTCAGTCTCGTTACCGGCAAGGCACTTTACTCGTACCGCAATGCATGATCCCGTGACCAAACACTTGGTCACTTAGAGCTTATTATGATGATGCATTACCGAGTGGGCCCAGAGATACCTCTCCATCATACGGAGTGACAAATCCCAGTCTCGATCCGTGTCAACCCAACAGACACTTTCGGAGATACCTGTAGTGCACCTTTATAGTCACCCAGTTACGTTGTGACGTTTGGTACACCCAAAGCACTCCTACGGCATCCGGGAGTTACACGATCTCATGGTCTAAGGAAAAGATACTTGACATTGGAAAAGCTCTAGCAAAACGAACTACACGATCTTGTGCTATGCTTAGGATTGGGTCTTGTCCATCACATCATTCTCCTAATGATGTGATCCCGTTATCAACGACATCTAATGTCCATAGTCAGGAAACATTGACTATCCGTTGATCAACGAGCTAGTCAACTAGAGGCTTACTAGGGACATATTATGGTCTATGTATTCACACGTGTATTACGATTTCCTGATAATACAGTTATAGCATGAATAAAGACAATTATCGTGAACATGGAAATATAATAATAATCTTTTATTATTGCCTCTAGGGCATATTTCCAACAATTTTGCCTTGATTTTGTCCGTTTGGGTGGGGCAATGGGGTTGTGTCCGGGCCTTTCCTGAAATGCATCGGCCGTGCGCTCAATGCACGGCCGCGCATACAGCCCGCATACATTTTCCATTTCAAGCACATATCTTTTATTTTTATCATTGATTTTTGATACATGGAAGCACATCACCAAATTTTGACTAGAAAAGCAAGACCAAAGAAAACAAGAACCACGAGAAGACATGTTAGAAGATAACCAATTTTCATAACTGCTCCCGTAAGTTGGATTAATGCCTTCTCGATGCATTCATTGTTGATATGCGGAGGCTCGATCTTGCGTGCTTCTTTCTACTTCGAGTCTAAAGAAGTAGACGTTGCTTCCTCCCATCTAGTCTCATGTCTAGCCTCTATTCTAGTAACAAGTGCACTACTCTCGTCTCTAGCCTCTATTCTAGCTAAAAGTGCACAAACATCTACTAAATTGCGCTTTATCAATATATCGATGTACTATTCTTCCCAATACCAAAAGTTGCATCCATTCTACACAATAAAATTAAGTTAGAGGCGGAGCCACTACCTGCATGCGGCCTTGTCGGGGCCTTCCGACCTGATGCCTGGCCAGTCCATGGCATGACGCGCCCTCCCACAGCCGGGCGAGCTCAAGCCCGGCCGGATCCGCTCCAAATCCGATTGTCGGGTGCGCAAATCAGGTGCCCGTGGTTGGGTAGCTCGGGGGCGTCGAGGGAAAGGGGGTTGGGCGAGCGCGCGTTCGAGTTGCACAGCGGCAATGGCAGCGGCGTCGACGGCAAGGGACAAGAGTGGCGGGGGTGCGGCTAGAGCGCTCGATGGAGGGGGAAAGGGGGCGGATAGAAAAAGGGAGGCCTGTGCCATCGAAGGGCAGGCCAGGAAGGAGGACAAGCGCACGCATCCCACCCGTTCGCGCGTTGTCCGTTTCACCTCAAGGCGGCCTAAACTTGGGTCGGGATAGGTAAAAAACGGACAGAAGTACATTTGCGCCCGCGCGTTGGGCCGTCTGTTATGTCTGTTTTGCCCCCAAACGGGCGCACCCGGACATGACGAGGTCGCGAGCTCAAGTTGGCCTTAGGCCAACTCCACCGCGCGACCCCATCCTGTCCGGGCCCGTCCGTTTGGGGTAAAACGGACAAACGGGGCGGCCCAGCGTTCGGGAGCAAACGGACTTTTGTCCATTTTGTGTTCGCTTTTGACCCATCTACGGCCCAAGTTTGCGCCGCTTTTGGGGTGAAACGGACACCACACGGACGCGCCGGCCGTCTGCGCGTGTCCTCCCCTGGCCCCCCCTGGCCCGCCCGTCGGTGGCACAGGACGGGCCTTTTTCTATCCGCCCCCTCCCTCCCTCCGGCCGCATCCACTCTACTCTTCCCCTCTCTTCCCCTCGCCACCGCCGAACGCCCGCTGCCATTGCAGCCGTGCAACTCGGACGCGCGCTTGCCCACCCCCTTCCTCTCGTCGCTGCCAAGCTACCCAAGCACGACCACCTTGTTTGCGCACCCGCCGGCCAGATTTGGGGCGGATCCGGTCGGTCTTGAGCTCGCCCGGCTGTAGGAGGCCAGGCCGTGCCATGGACTGGCCGGGCACCTCGCCGGAAGGCCCTGGCAGGGCCGCAAGGCCACATACAGGCAGTGGCTCATCCTCTAGCCGCTCGGATCTGCACCGTCGGTGGTCCGCCGGCAGATACGTGAATGGCGGCCGGCCGGGCTCGGTGCTTGCCCAAAAGCTCGTCGGCGCACCGTTGCCCCTCATCAAGTGCGACCTCTGCCCAAGGGTGGTCGTGCGCCGCGTGTCTACAACGCCGGAGCATCCCGGATGGGTGTTCATCAAGTGCTTAAACGATGGGGTATGTGCTCTTTTTAGCTTCGGTTTGTGCTCTTGGATTAGACTAGTGGTGCTAACTTTAAGTTTTATTGTGTAGAATGGATGCAAGTTTTGGTATTGGGAAGAAGAGTACATCGATATATTGATAGAGCGAAATGTAGCGCATGTTCGTGCACTTTTAGCTAGCCTAGAGGCTTTAGATGAGACAAGTGCCTTGTTGCTAGATTAGAGGCTAGGCACGATACTACGTGCGAAGAAGCAACAAGGCACGATACTACGTGTGAGGAAGCAACGTCGACTTCTGGCTTGAAGAAGAAATGAGGGTGCAACGTCGTGCCTCCTCCATAGATAAACAATGAGTGCATCGAGAAGGCGCTAACCCAACTCAAGGGAGCAGTTATGGAAGTTGGGTATCTTCTCAAATGTATTCTTGTGGTTCTTGTTTTATTTGGCCTTGCTTTACTGGTCAAAATGTAATGATGTATTGTCATGTACCCAAAATGAATGATAAAAAATTAAGGACTTGCAAAGAAATGTGCACATGGACAAGATGCGGCCGGGATGCGTCCGCGTGCTGGGCACGGCCACCGCATCTCGGAAACTGCCAGGACACGACCCCATCCCCAACCCAAACGGACAGAATCCGGACAAAACGGACGTCCTCGCGCGGTGTAGTTGGCCTTAGGCCAACTCCACCGCGCGACCCACCGGCTGTGTCCCTTTGGGGCGCCGATGGGTACGCCCGTTTCTCCTCGCGCGGTGTAGTAAACTGACACTACGTTTTTGTTTGCATTTTAACCCTTGTTAGTATGTTTTCCAAGCTACATGGCATGTTGCAACGCTCTTCGGAGTCAAACCCTTGGGATGGTCCCTCGAACATGATGGTCTAGCTATTACAAATTAACCAAGATCAGCAGGACTAAGAAAATACATATTTGACACTATTTGAGATGGTCCCTCAAACAGCCACGCCGCCACGCCTGCCGACCCCTGTGCAGCACACCCACCCCTGCGCTCGGCCACCGTGGCGGCGGCGGCCCGGCTCCAGCGTGCCGGCGGCCGTGGCGGAGGCCCCGGAGGCGGTCGTCGGGGCAGGCAGCGCGAGGTGGGAGCCGATGGGCGCGTGTGAGTACTACGACTACCGGCGGGCCATCTACGGCGACATCACGCACAAGGCCATCCTCGTCAACGCCGCCGGCACCATCCTCGCCCCCACCGAGTCCATGGCCCAGGTCGGCCTACGCCCTTCCCCCATATACCGCAGCTCCAATTCATGTTCCTCTGTTTGTTCCACTCGATTCTGCTGGCCGTTCCCATGGTTGACGGAGGCTTGCATGTTTTCTATGCGGTGCACACGCTGAGACAATGCGTGGCGCGTGGATCGACCTGATCCGTGCTCCCGTAGCCCGTTCCGTTCGTGTATGTTCGTAGATTCGGGTTGTGAGAACCTGGGCAGATTTGTTTCTGCTGTTCATTTCTGGGTTGTGTGGATTTGTTTCTCCATGCATAACGAATTACTGATAAAAATCTCCCTTTCCTCTGTTAATTGGGTATGCATATGGTGGTTTGATTAATATGGCTTGTGTTCTGAATGTTAATTCAGGTGTACATAACAGTAGGCAAAAAGTATGGGGTGAAGTACTCGGAGGATGAGATCTTGATGAGGACCTCGAGGCCTCGGAGAGCCCCTCCGAACAAGACGCGCACAGGAGCTCTGCCTTGACGGGGAAAGCAGCGGAGTTGGTGCAGTGGCGAATGTGGGCGGGGTCGGCCGTGGAGGGAGACTTGCTGGTCGGAGCAGCAGGAGCAAGAAGGTTGAGGCGGTTCAGGTTTGTCTCTATCATCCTCCCCCTCTCTTTCCCCCCTTGTCTCATGGATGAGGTCGTTGGTGCACGCAAGGAGTGGGTCGAACACGAATCGTAGCAAGAGCAAGGAGCTGGACGTGGTTCATGGTTTGCCTTTAGTTCCTCTCTCTCTAGATCTCTAGACATGGGTCTTTTTGTCCATATACTGAACCATGAAGTTGTAAGTTCATGTTCTTTATATTTGTACAGATATTTAACTGCATTAGTGAATGTTCTGGGTCTGATACAGCAGCTAAGCTTAGGTGATTCCTCATGTTCTATGTGGATCGCATAGAAAATAGAAATCCTAATTTCTGAAAATAGACTGAATCATGTATATATTTGCAGGGCAAGACAAGAACATTTAGTTGGATCCAGAGTATTGAGATTGCAGAGGACTCAACAAAGGGTCTGCACTTATTCTATAAATTCAGTATCACGTTAGTGCCTCTGTTTAGTGATTATATAGAACTACCTTTTGAACTTGCAGAAATTGAATGCATATAAGGATCGAGGACCTTTACATTGGATGCATGATGATGATCATCCACCGAGCAGCACATCATCTTGGAAAAGCAGATGCGAATTTCTGCTAGGTTTGCTTTTCCGGTTGTCCCTCCCATCAACTCTCTCAGCTCCCAAACCATTAACCCCGTCCTGGTTGTTCCTATATTTTCTTTTTGTTTTGTTTTTACCAATGCACTTTTCTTGATATGTTTTAGTGTGTTCCTTCCTACGGCCAGCTCGACCATTTGCTCCGCAGGGAGTTTTTAGCTCAGAAGGAGCAAATAATTTGAGAATGCATTGGTCTTTTCTGCAATCTGTTGTTCCTAAGTCATAACTTGTTCCTTTTCTTTTTCTTAGCTGCATGTTTTCATCCAAGTCAGAATTTTTATGTGCACTTGAGAACTAACCATGCTTGTACAGAGACATATAATACAGCACATTCGTTCCATAGGTAGGTGTTGGGTTAACCAATAATAATTGCCTCCTTTTTATTTTCTAAAACTTACATTCGAAATATGTCCCTTTAGGGGGTCCCCTAGAGTGTACAACATACCAGTATGCAAGGACTAATCAGTAGTCTTGTATGCTTTTTTTGTGCTTACATGTCTAAAATTTGTTAAGGTGGATGTCAAGCATGCTTTAGTTGTAGATTCCCTAAGTTCACTGTTTGATTGTCGTAAAGCGTCCACGTATAATAACTTTTGTGTGGTATAACCCTTCAGCTTATTAGTTGACCGTTTACATGTTTGAATAACCTTACCTCATGCTAAAGCCGAAAAGGTGGTCAGGTAGAGAGTCTCAACTCACCATTGGATCAAAACTATTTAGTAAGCTATTGTTCTCTATTTTCTCAGCGAATGAGCACAAATTCAGAAGGGTACACAAAAGAACCCATGTACAAAGTCTCTACTCTTTTACCAGGCTATCCACCGTCTACACAGCAGGATTCACAAAGGATGCTAGCAAAGTGATAAAATTCGGATGTTTTTTGGAACTATAGCATCACAAGCCCAATAAGAGAAAAAGCAAACATCCTGAAGAATGCATTAGGATAATGATTTTACCTTGGGGTTATACTCTGCATTGCGTGTCTGGAGAGCTATTGCTTCCGGTTCCAATTTACAGTCCAGGTTGACCGTCGACACAATATTCTTGTCATCAAATCAGACACCCGAAAGCAGAGTATACCCAGGAGAAATCAGACCAGTAAATAGCTCTGCCCCATACTGTCAAGCAACCATATAAAATATTAGTTCCAAAACAAGGAAAGAGACAATTTCTTGGAAAGAAAGAAAAAATATCATACATGATAAAATAGTGCTGACAGAACAGATTTCAACTTAGTAACTTATAGAGTTACACTTCAGAAAGCGCCGCGAGAATATGTGAGGCCCTGAAGCCTGATAGCCAGTTTCAAATAACGTAAGATCTCAGTGCTCCAGTTTTAATGTGAAAAGGGTACTGATATGCTTTTATATACTAGAAAAGCTAGGTATGAGATGCCTCTGGTATCTACGTACCACTGTGTAACTCTGGAGTGAGGCAATTGTAATCATATAGTAGATCACTACATTTTAGGCTTAGGGTGTGTTTCAGAGAGCTCCACCCCACCCTCGACTTCTGTTAACTTCCAAACTCCACTCTACTTCTAAAGTTCTAAACTCTCAAGCTACGTAAGCTCCAGATTCACATTACATGGAACATTTTTGTTTTAGTACCAATTACCCTTCTTTTTAATTTTTTTTACAGGTGGTTGCTCTAGGGCCTTCACTACTGCTATTTTCTGTTCTCTAAGAGACAAATTACGAAGCAAATCAAACAGTACAAATATATTAGAGGTTGTATTCATTAGTTCATGTATATCCAAAAATTAATAATTGTCACCCTAAGAGAAATTAGTAGTTATAGCTATCAGCAAGAATTCATGAAACCAACGGAAATCAAATATCATGTAGGAGTATAGTGTTTTCAGTTTTCTTGTCGAACAACATTTATTAATAGTTCACCATGTATCACTCAGTTGATTTGGTACTACACACTGGACCGCTTGAACGTCTGAACAAGCACGAGGATAGCTTTTGAGTGTGGATCAATTGTCTGAATCAATTACTAAGTAATTGATGCTGCCTGAACTCTGAATAAAAATGCATAGACGCTCATGTAGCCTGAATTTTCATCAGGTAATTCCCCATTCATTCATTCAGATCCATTCAACATCAACCGAATTAAAGAACACAGATTATATACAACCTGAACGAACACCACAAAAAGCGAAGAAATAGACAACCAAACAATAATCAGGAATCCACCATGTCAGAATATGGAAACTCACCAGTAGTAGACTGCTTTGTAGCCTCACTGGAACAGCTCGAGCGGCATGAGGAAGGAGGCAGAGCTGTGGCTGGATGCAAATGAGAAGGGCGACCGGGGAGATGAGGCCACCACGCGACGAGCAGGAGAGTCAGCAACGCCACAGCGGACCGCGGCGGCCGGGGAGTGGGGCATGCGGCCGGCGGGAGCAGCTGACCTGCGGCGGCGGCAGGCCGCAAGATGCGTGACAGCTTCTCCCACGACCAGCTCTAAGGGAGGTAGTGCCACCTAGATCCAGACAGCGAGCTCTTCCGCCCATCCAAGTCGAATCTGACTGCCGAGGATCGCGGATCTGCGGCGCGTGGGCTCGGTGCCTAGCAGTGGCGCGAGAGGTCGTACGGCGGCGGAGGGATCGAACCGTCGGGTGACGGCGCCGAGAGAGCGTTCGGCGAGATGAGAGAGGAAGAGAGTGAGGCAGTGATAGGAGTCTGCGTGAGTTTGCTTTTTCTTTTTCTAGAAACTTTTTTAACATACTGTGCAGCAGCGCCGTATCCGAACCGTCCGGTGCATCGCACGGCAAACACACAAGCGGTCGTCAAACAAAGTAAAAAAAAATCTCTTCCACATGCTGTGCATTTTGATGTTCATTTTGCACCCCTCACTGCAGTCTACTACGACTATGCTTTGCAAGATTGTTGCGAGGCTTGCCTTTCTTTGCTCTCCTATGTACAGTACGTGACTGCCAATTAGCATCATCATGTTATCGGTAGTAGGCCATCAATTTGCTTATTTATGCCAGTCGGTCCTATAAGCATCCATCTTTGAACTGTTCTATATAACAGATAGGGGAGCCTGTGTATGTTTGCTATATTCCAGTTTCCTGGTGAAGCCCAAACTAAAGTATTGTAATATTTTTTTAAAGGTCATCCCACGAGGTACTTAATTTCACTGTGGTTATGATCATTTCATTTTTATTGGTTGTAACTAATTTGACTCACGCGTGATAGATTATGCCTGCACCCTTGAAGCTACATTTATATGGTCACGTAAATCACTGGTTGGTATTCTAAAGATATTAACTTCGACATATAAATCATTGGTTGGTATTTCAACGAGCCAGGACAGTTGAATACTTGAAAATCATTACTTGTATTATTTCTTTGTAATAACATCAAAGATAATGATTAGTGATAGTGTATTCATCTACCTAATTGCTTCATCCATTTTGCACGGTGAGTATTTTATAATGCATATATATTCTTACATATTGCACATAATAGCCTCATGCTAACGACATATATTGCTCGTGTGGGATAGTTACAATCTTTGTACACTTGCTTAAATACCATGTGAATTACGCCAAAGACAACATATCTAAGTTATACATGAATTTCTTAAGCGTGTCAAAGTAGATATGTTACATTACTTAGCTGAATCATTGTTTTCTATACTTTATACAAGTACGGCCTGTTATAACATTTTGGCCATTGCGGGTGGCCCAAATTTTGGGGAGCCTGAGCTGGTTGCATGGTTAGATTTTGCGGAGTCTATTGGGCGCCGCTTGGATGTATGAGTGACAAACACCGTGGGAATGAAGCTAAAGACAACTTTTCTGATATTGTTAAAGAATTTTCTTAAGTGCATCATCTAGATATTGATAATTTGTAATAGATGTTTAGATGAAACATCGCTCAGTTTGTTACATGGACATGTCGTTAGTCTTTCTTTTTGTTATCAATTTTCATTGCAAAATGGACTTCAATTGTTCAGTAATTGTGTTCGTGTTATATTGTTTATGCATGTGAAATTTAACATGTAACTCTTGTAAACTTTGTCAAGAGCCCGTGGCAAAGCACGGGCCCTCTACTAGTTATTAGGTAAAGATTGTCTATCGATTCCTCAAAAAAAAAAATCATTGTCTCTCGTACGGAGAAGGTTCCCGCTTGAGTAAATCAATTTCCCGGTCTCCCGCCGTCAACGCAATTCCCCGCCCGGCGCCAGTCTTCTGCAATCTCTCATCGTCGGCAGCCCCCCTCTCTTTCGCCGCGTCGACCTCCACCTCCTCTCCCTCTTTGACTCTTTGCGGCGGCGCGGCCCCCGGTCCAGTCCCTCTCCCTCGCCGTCGCTTCGACTGGATCGGCTCGTCGGGGCCCAAATCCGGCCGCTGGAGCACGGATCTGTCCCGGATCGATCCTCTTAGCCGACGCCGGGAGACCAACCTACCGACCTCGCGACTCGCCGCGACCAAAAGCACATCGAGGGCGGAGCGGAGGCATCTACTCCCTGCCGTGGTGAATCGTCCGTCGCCTGCTCTGCTCTGCTCTCACCAGCCTAACTCTGTATATGCATATATATGTATATCGGCGGTACTAATCCAGCCTTTTCCACGCATAAACTCCAGCCGCGACCAAGATCTGTGGCCTACGCCATGGCAAGCACTTGCGCAGACCTCAACCAAGTCGTCCGCTCGGTGCGGCTGCTAAGGATTCAGGAGTTCAGCTCGATCAGGGGCGGCGAGTCTGGCTTCGAAGCCAAATGGGATGTTGATGGGTACGAGTGGCAAGTAAATCTCATTTTGGCAAGGAGACCGTATGTGGTTCCGGCTCTTTGTTTCCTAAGCGAAGCCCGCACACAGCGCGGCGTGAGGGCGACCCTGGCCTGTCGCCTGGTAGATCCCAGCGGGGAGCTTGAACCAGCTCACGAGGGTAGTGTGTCAGCAACCTTCTATCATCCCCAAGAGTTCGAACTATTGTGCCCCCTGGATCTCATAGATAGAGATTTCATACCATCTGGCTATCTCAAGAACGATACTTTGACTCTGTGCTGTTCCATCACAGTGTACAAGGAATCACCAGCAGTACCAACCATCCCAGCTGAAGAAGCGATCGCGCCACCGTCCTCCAACTTGCACCAGCATCTCGGTGAGCTCCTTCAGAGTGAGACGGGAGCCGATGTCACCTTTCTTGTGGGCGACGAGTCTTTTGCTGCGCATAAGAACATACTTGCCGCGAGGTCTCCGGCTTTCAACGCCCAGTTCTTCGGAGACATGAAGGACAAGTGTTCGGCACGCGTGGAGATCAAGGACATGGAGGTGGCGGCATTCAGGGCCATGCTGCACTTCATCTACACCGACACGGTGCCTGAGCTTGATCACCCGCTCCAGGAGGTGACAACAATGGCTCAGCATTTGCTTGCAGCCTCAGACAGGTACCAACTCGACAGGCTCAAGCTGATTTGCGAAATAAAGCTCTCAGGCGGCATCACCGTCGACACGGCAGCCACAACTCTTGCCTTGGCAGAGCAGCACAATTGCCTGAAGCTCAAGGCCAAATGTATCAAGTTCATCGTCAGCACTCCTGTGGTTCTTGGTGATGTGTTGGCGACCGAGGGGTATAAGCACCTCGAGGCAAGCTGCCCTTTGGTGTTGACCGAGCTTCTCAAGTCTGTCCATGTGACGAAGAGTTGAAAGGTAGCCATAGTGCTAAACTACTAATGGTCAAAGATTTCACAACATGTAGTCTTTGTTTGTGCTTGCATCCTTGTGTAGTCTAGTACTCCCTCCGTTCTAAAATAAGTGTTGCTGATTTAGTACAATGTCAGTACAAGGTTGTACTAAATCAGCGGCACTCCATCTATATTATGTCTGTAGTTACCTAAACTGGAAAACTTATGTCCATCTATATTTGTTTTGTGTTATCAGCAACTTTACGCATTCATTTCTTCTCTAATTTAGGTGTGATTTAGTACTAAATCATCCAAAATATGGTATTATCCTTGTGTACTTGTCAATATTAGTACAAGGGGATCAATGGAGTTTTAGAGTGTTCATAGTTTCATACATCCTTGTATTCTGTATGCTGGTACTTCTTTTGAACACCTTAATTCTCACATCAAATTTGCGAACAATGTTAGGAAAATGCCATCTGATTGTGTTAGCTATAAAATAAGGTGATTCCTGTTTTGTGGGAATCATACCTGAGCCAACCTAGTGGTGCCTGATATGTATACTTTTATCCTTTCCACAGCATCCTCCAATGTCCTTATGATTTCAGAATATTTGTGGAACTATAACAGAGTTAAGTGATTCAAATATTCAATGATGCGCTTTTCTGTTATTTTTAAGCATTCAACGTTTGTGTCTCTTTTCGTATCTTGTCCATATTTCGTCTCAGTCGTGACAACCCTTGACTGCGCTGCACTGATTCAAATCCTAAAATCTTCTAGTGTGATTCATGTTATGGAAGCATAACAGCTGTTCTCAGCTGTTCTTGTTATTTTACATGTTCCTCTCGGTTATTTTAGGATTTCACCTCTAATATTTCATGTTTGGTGACAATATTCTTCAGATATTCTTCTCTGGCATGCATCAACTTGTACCAGTACTATAAGCTATAAGTAAGGTATATGAGCTCAAGAGCACATGCTCCCAGCTCAGAAGAATATTTTTCTTTCTTCCAAATCAAAATATCACACATGTAGATGACAGAGTATTATATGAAAATTTCCACTTTTGTGCAAAGTTTTGCTTTCTTTTGTCGTGTGCAAAGTTTTGTATTATTTCAATCTTTTTAGCTCCTCATTCTTTTTAATTCTGTGCAAACAAGAAACCAATGTATTTTCTGACAAAATGTTGCAGGTTCATAGTTCCCTCTAATATCTGCATCTGATATTTTATCTTTACAAATTGTTGGGTTATCTGACAACTTATAAGCTTATCAATTCAAGGCCCATCAAGATGACCATAGTGCTCTGGCGCTTTGCGCATCTGCTGGGCATAGACTATGCAAGCGTAGCATTCCGGATGATGAATGTGTCAACTGTGGTCGTGATGAATGTGTCGAACATGGTTTCTTGTTGTTTGTCAATTTGCGCGAGAAGTTTGGGGTCAACTGTAGCATCTGTTTGGCATTCTCCTGCGGAAGAAGGCATTCATTCTGCTCGCCAAACCAATGGTGGAAAGTGCCAATCCCCAGCAGGTTACAATTTTGGCGGCCGTGGTGTGCAACATCTGGGAATCCCACAATGCAGCACACAATGGTGAGCGATCCCCTGACCTGAGCCGCATCATCTTCAAGGCAAGGACTTATATTCATTTGATCTTGATCTTTCAGCATTTGTTCAAGCCTGGCCTTGGCACTCGGCGAGTCCACCCCCACCTGCATTGGTCGTTGTCAATGTGGATGCTGCTGCAGTTTCTCAGCTTCTCATAAAGTGGCTGCCGGAGTCGTGATTCGTGTCGTGACCACAGTGGTACATGCTTGGTTGCCTCCAGCCAACCCCCTTATCGGTGTCGCGACTCTAGTGTTGGCAGAAGCCTGGGCCCTTCGCTGCACTCTCTCTCCTGCACTCGATGAAGGTTTCTACAGTTCTACTCTACCATGTTTCACTCTCAAGGAAAGACTGCAACCGGCCTTCTCATCTTTGTCTTCCAGCCATGTTGGTCGTTCTCTGAATGCTTCAGCACACATCCTGGGTAGATCTCGTGAGCTTGATGTGGTATTGTATATTCTGCTCTGGATTCTATCCGGGAGACTTTTGTGTATTGATGTTGTAGTCAATAAAGTTGCTACATCTTGTGTAACTGTGAATTATTATTCAATACAAAACGCCCTTTTATCAGAAAATAACTCAAGAACTCCCAGGCCTACATTGTAAAACAAACGCCACGATTACAGGGCTGCAACTGGGAAAATCATGTCTGCACACTCTGAATCCTCCTTCTCTAACATCACTGAAACAGATATGTATCACCTTGAGGACAAGAACACACAATCGTGGACCATTTAGCACTAAATTACCCCCCCCCCCCCCCCCCCCCAAAGCACCCAACAAACACACAATCGTGGAGCATTTAGAAGTAAATTACCCATACATAGATGGACATAAGTTTTTCTTGCTTGGTTGCCTCCTGCCAACCCCCTATTGGTGTCGCAATCTAGAATTATTCATTACCAAATCTTGGAGCATTATCACCAATTAGAGCTGAATTGGAGGGGAAATGCAAGCAGTAAGTTTAGCACTAAACCATGGACCATTAGCACCATTTAGCACTAAATTACACCAAATTGGAGGTGAAATGAAGTTGCTCAAAACATATATAGGTGGACATAAGTTTTCCCTTACAAGGGGATCGAGACAGACACAAAGTTTCTACTAGAGACAAATAGACGATGAATAATGCATTACCAAATCTTGGGCCATTAGCACCATGGTTATCCTTCAAATCTTTCTACCACGAGCAGCCTTGAGAAGGTCAATCACCACAAATGGGCAGCTTGACTCCAGGTGTTTATACCCATCCATCGCCAACACAGCATCAAGAATTGCCGGGGTATCAAGGATAAACTCCACACACTTTGCCTTGAGCTCAGAACACCTGTGCTGTTCAGCTAAAGCCAGAGTGGTCACCACCGTGTTGATGCTGATGCTACCAGAGAGCTTTCCAACGCAGATGAGCTTGAGCCTGTCAAGTCCAAACCTGTCAGCAGCAGCAAATAGACGCTGAGCCATCACCGTCACCGCCTCCTCCTGCTTTTCGAATTCTGGCACGGTGTCGGTGTAGATGAAGCCAAGCATTGTTTTGAATACTGCGGCCTCCATGTCCTTGATCTCCACACCTCCTGAGCACTCCTCCTTGTTGTCACCATCTCCGAAGAACTCGGCCATGAATACCGGAGATCTTGCGGCCAATATGGATTTATGCACGGAAAAGGACTCGCCGGACACCAGAAATGTGACGTCCGCCCCCGCCCCGGTCTGCAGGAGTTCACCGAGGTGCTGGTTCAATGTGCAGGACGGCACCGTCACTTCTTTACCGGCGATGGTTGGTTCCGGTAATTCCTCGAGCAATGTGATGGCGCATTGCACAGTCAAAGTATCATCCTTGAGATAACCTGACGCTACCAACTCCTGTTCATGTCTCCCCGCGACCACGAGCCACACGTGATTTGTGCGGCTTCGGGGGTCGTAGAGTAGACTCTTCTCTTCCGCCGGTTCAAGCTCCCCACTCGGATCCACGAGGCGACAGGCCAGGAACGCCCTGCATACGCGCGGTTTACCGAGAAAGATGAGCTCCAGCCTTACCAACAGAAGGACACGGCCCGGAGGGATCCAGTTGATCTTTGCCGGACAGATACGGATTTCCCACTCGTAGCCATCGACGCTCCATGCGGATTTGACGCAAGCTTTGCTGGCCAGCGCCGCGCTAAAGCCTTCGATCTTGAGCAGCTGCACCCGTCGGGCACGACGGGCAGCACCGGTGAGATCATGGCAGGGATTATCCATGGAGAAGGTGGATGGTGGGAATGGTTGTGGAGAAGGTGGAGGAGCACTGCAATTTATGCATGGCTGCTTTGGAAACCAGCGACTGCTAGGGGTACGTGACATTAATTGGAGGACGTTGGAACCAACAAGAGACCAATCGATTCACAGCGTAATTACGGAACGCGCCGCTCGGTCTTCACCCGTTTCACGCACTAAGTAATTTTTTATTCTATTTTATTTATTTAACTACCGGCTGGAGTTCCGTCTTTTCAGTGAAAAAATGCAAATATTGTTCACACAAAAAATAGAGAGAAAAAATACATTTACGAACAAATAATCATGATGGATCCTTCCTCCCTCGATTTTCTTTATGATCCGATTGGCGGAAGAGGAAAAACACGATGCAGTCTAGGGGTTGGAGGAATCGCCGGCAAGGGAAATTTAGGGACGACAGTTTTGCCCATGGATACAGGCACCTGCCCGAAAACAATTGGCATGGGAAAGATTTGGAGAGATTTTTTACGCGTGAGTAATGGCTATCCATACTCGGAAAATATATGGGTAGGGTATGTGTACGAAATTACATCCATGGTAACCCAATGAATACCAAAAAAGTTAATAAATGAAAATAACTCCTTTGATATGCGGGGTCAACATCTAACTCCTGTGGCCCATCCTAATTCCTGATTCCTTAAACCAGCCATAGCTCGTTTTAATTACATGCTCACCACTCCTCCTATGTCCTATGTAACTCCTCAAAAAGATGAAATCTTGACTCTTCGTTACCGGATTCCTGTCCAACTCTTGATCTATAGCAATCCCCCATTCCCCACACCAGCTCCCATTACGCCAGAGGGGCGTTTCTAGATCCAGAAGAGAACGCAGCCGCCGCCTCCTACTCCTGCAAAACAAAAGCTAGGGTTTGTGCCTCTCGCCGGCTCCGCCGCAAGTCCCCCATGTCTCTGGTGGCCCTAGGGACATGGGGCGAGGTGGATCCTAGCAAGGGCCGGTGGGAGGGCTCCGTTTTTAGTCGCTTCTTTCAGTTTTCTTAAGGTTTATGTCCTGCTCAGGAAGACGAGACGGCGGCGGCTCCCTGAAGATGGAATAAAGGTCTCCCCACCTAGCCCCCATTCCGGTGGTGTGTCTAGCATCGTTGGTGGGCGTGTGGAGGTGTGTCTTAGGCGGATTTATCTTTGGTGGATTTGCTCGGATCTCGTCGTTGTTCATCGTGTGTCTTTGGTTTGGATCCTTCCGATCTACATATTCTTCATCGGCAGCCGTTGTTGTTCTAGTGCGCTGGTCCTATGGGGCCTTAGCATGACGACTTTTCGACTTTCTACTAAAACAAGTTGTGCCAGACTCCGGCAATGGAGGGCGATGATGGTGGCGCGCCTTCGGCTCGCTACGGTGCTTGTAGTTGTCGCTAGGTGGTCTACGTATCTGGATGTAATTCTTATTATTTATGGTGTTCGTTGTACTGCCATGATTAAAGATGAATAGATCAGATGTTTTCTTAAAAAAAAAACTCCCACTACGCCAGGCATCCACCAACCACTACTCAGACTCCCTTTTGATGCCTCCAAGAGCCCACCCACTACTAGGGAAAATCCTAGCAGTAGCGCGTGTTTTGTGTCCACTAGTAGCGCGGGTGGCCGCGCTACTAATAAGGCACTACAGTTATTGATTAGCAGTAACGCGTGTCCGCACGCGCTACTGCTAGGACAAATAGCTGCAGCGTTTATTCAGAACCACGCTACTGCTAAGATAACTACTTGCAGCGTGTTTTCTGTCCATCGCTACTAGTATTGTTTTTTATTTTTTATTTTTAGTGTATTTATGCGCCATCGTACAAATATTGGTACAATACCACTTATGAGGTTTACATCATTATGTCCAAAACAGTGTGTCAAATGAAGGTGGATTAGGTTCAAGTGGAGGCAATATGTGGTGCATGTCAAAAGTATACTACTAATCCAAACTTGATCTAGTTTGGACTAGTAGTACTTTCGATGTGCACCTCATGTTGCCTCCACTTGAATCTAATCCGCAAGCACAAGCTATTTAATCATCATCATAGTCATTACCATGAACAATATTTATTTAATCACCACTAACACTAGCTAATAATAATCATCATAGTCATTACCACCAACACTAGCTATTTTATCATCATAGTAATAGTATAGCACATCATCATCCTCAAACTCATTCCTAGCTAGCTAATCACTCCTGCTGCTCTCTCTTAGGTAAAATAACATAAAACATGTATAGCTCTCCTCCTTGATCAAGCTGGAGCATGCAGATGAACCTGTCTCCTAATCATGGGTAGAGCATCTGTTTGCTGCCCCCTAGTACTTCTCTGCGCTCCCCCATCACATATTTGGTCCAGTCTTGCACTATTAAGCATCCGTCGCTAATCTTGAATGCACTAAAGTAATCTGTAGGATATCTTGGCCGTCAGCTGATAATACTCATGGTACCTTTAGTCTCGATCCCATAAGGCACAACATTCATCGGGAGTCCCTGTTGAAGAACATCGTACGGTAACATACTTAGCAATGAAGTTTAGCTACAAAAATAATGTATGGAAAAGATGCACTAATGACAAATAGTAAAAATCTTACCATCCTTCCTAAATAGACGTGACCGTAGTTCATTACGAACACCATTGGTCGCACATTTTCAGTACTAACATTTCTAAATGCAGAAAGAAAATTTGTCTTGACAGTATCAAGATCCTCAAGCCATGAAACATAATGACTGAGCTCCTCGCAATTGAGTTCAGCCCCAGGACAGTATACGGTCCTGTCTACCAAGCGCTGGACATGTTTGCTTGCACCGAAATAAGCTGACAATACAAATTAGTTGTCAACTATTTTTGAATAAACAATATTAAAAACATAAATATGATTGAGAAACTTACATAATGGTATAACTGGAGGCGTCTGCACATCGACCCAGATGTCGGTATTACCTTCAATATCATCTTCCGGACGAATATCAAAGGTGATAACCATATCAGGCTCAAATGCATAAGTCTTGCATAGTGCTCGCCATGTTTTGCATCCAAAATAGGTGTAGTCGTCTGAATTGTATAATTTTTCATGGAAAATATAACCATGCTCGGTCTTCAAGTAAACTTTCTTTTCCTCCATACTATGACTGAAACCTATCTTATCCAATACAAAAACTTTTGCATGGCAGGGGATACGCTAGTAGAATAGTAAAAAAATATAAGTTGAAGCAAATGAAGCAGATGTCATGCTTAATTACGAAAAAAGACTTGTCATTGTGACTTACTGTATCCACTTCGAAGTTCTCGTCCAGCTTGATGCTGAAGCGCCTATCATCATCTAGGAAGATTCCGTCGCACAGGCCATGCTCGTCTTCGCAGTATTTGCAAATACCAAAATCCTTTTCGTCGTCAGACATTTCCTATGTTCATAGTTAAAACATTAATTAAAAATCGATCGAAGACAACTACCAAGATACTCAACACACAAATCCGGGGCACTCGATATTTCCTACATATTCTGGCACAAGTCATGCCAAAATTCACGGAAAAATCCAGCATGACCTTTGCTAAAATAGGACATATCGAGCACCTGAAATTTGCTGGAACGGAAATGAATCAACACTCCGGCAAAATATAGGCCACTCGGAGGTGTAACCTACAAACATGACCAGCCACTCGGATATTGAGCAACACAAGATATACATTTTAAAATATCTTATAGGACTCAAATTAGCATGCATTCAATAAGCAAAAGTAAATCATCTCATGCGTCCGTACATCGTCGAATATTATCACTAATACATCACGAATAGTGTCATACATATAACATCACTAATACAACTAAAACTCTAGCACACGACGGGTATCGGCGCGGGCGGTGGACACCCACAGAGAAGGAACCATCACGGGATCATAGCTCCAGTGAGATCCCCGGAGAACCTGCCAGGTATTGGAGAACGACCTGTGCTCCAACGCAAACAAGTAGCGACGGGTGTGCGCGTCCTCCTCACTGACACGGTGATGCACCACCTCCGCGGAGTCCTCGAGCCTCTGGATCGTCACTGGCCCACGCGACCGCCACCAAAGAAGGTTCGGGTCAACGATAGGCTGGCTCCTCACCAACCTGTGCCCCCCGGTAGGTAGCGCCTCCCAGTACCACTCCGGCGGAGCCCAGTCCCGGACATGGCCGATCTGGTCAAGCAGGTGTCGCCCTCCACCGACTCGACGACGAGGATGCGGGATAGGCATCGTCCACGTCGAGGCGGGAAAAATTGCTTTAACTAAAAAATAGAAACAAGTTCTTACTAACTAGTTCTATTAATTCAACTAGTTCTTACTAAAAATAAACTTACTATAAATAAAAATATTCTAGTACCTAATTAGTACCTAGTTCTTACTAACTAATTACTACCTAGGAACTACTACCCTAATTACCATCTAAGTAATTAACTAACTAGCACTAAAAATAGCCTAGGGTTCATACTAACTAGCACTAAATAGCTAGGGTTCATACTAAGCAGAGAAGAGGGATCGAAAGGGGAGAGTGCTTACAGAGGGCGGGGAGAGAGATGGGGTCGGGGGAGACGACGGCACCGAGGCGCGGCGAGGCGGGGTCGGGGGAGACGGCGGCGAGGCGGGTCGAGGGAGATGGCGGCGAGGCGGGGTCGGGGGAGACGGCGGCGAGGCGGGGTCGGGGGAGACGACGGCGAGGCGGGGTCGGGGGAGACGGCGGCGAGGCGGAGGCGACGAGGAATAGTAGAGGAGAATTTGGGGAGGAAGCAGAGGAGAGGGAATCAGGCCGCGCGGGGGGGGGGGGGGGGGGGTTAGGTGAAAATAGCTTTAACTGTAGCGTGGGGAGGAAAAACGCGCTGCTGCTAAAATCCATAGTAGTAGCGCTGTTTGTAGAAGGGCGCTACTACTATACCTAGCACGTCGGGAATGGTGTGGCAATTATAGCAGTAGCGCTTTCTGCTCCTGCCGCGCTACTGCTAAGCGGCTAACAGTAGCGCGGTTTTGCCAGACGCGCTACTGCTAAGTAGCAGTAGAGCCTCATTTTAACAAGCGCTACTGGTAACATTCTGTGTATAAGGTTTTCACTAGTAGTGACCCATCGTAGGAGGCAGCGTCAATGCTATACTGTTTGCCCGTCATCACTTGAATTTTAAACTCATTTCTCTACCTTTTAATTTTTTTAATTGTTTTATATTGTACCCACTGGATACCCATTGGGTATATGATACCCCATGGGTATGGGCATAGGTGTCAGTTTATGCCCATATGTAATGAAGTGAGTGGGTGTAGAAAGTTTATGTGGGTATGAGTTTGGGCAGAAAGAGGTTTTACCTACCCATACCCTAACCCATTGCAATCCCTAGGAAAAATGCCTATCCTTTCACTCGGTGTGTAGCTGGGGTGGTGTCCCTGGTGGTGGTGGGTGTGTACCCCTTTCCAGACTAGAAAAGGGAGTGTTCTTTATAACAAAGAAAAATTTCAACTTCTCAAATTTTCAATGTCTCAAATTGAAGGAGTTAGTTTCAATTTCTTTGAAGGAGTTAAACATTTTAGCACCTTGTCTTTTTACCAAATTTAACTCTCCAAATCAGAAATTTCAACATTTGGAAAAAAAATTCCAGAAATTTCAACAATTTACTCTTTTCAACAAACCTTAAAACATAGTGTATATAATTAACATAACATTGCTACGTTGAAATTGGGTAGCCTTGGCCCTTGGGCACGGCGGAGTACCCCCTCGGTGGCCGTGGCTGTGGTGATGGCGTTTTGGCATGGTGGCCGGCTCCGATGGCCTGACCTCTCGTTCGCGCCGAGGTGTTTGATACGTCTTCAACGTATATATAATCTTTTATTGTTCCATGCTATTATATTATCATTCTTGGCACTAGTAGAAAAAGGGCCATTCGAACCGGTTCGTGAGGGCCATTTGTACCAGTTCATGAACCGGGACTAAAGGGTCGTAACTAAAGCCCTCCACCTTCAGTCCCGGTTCGACCGGGAACCGGTACAGATAGGGCTCCACGTGACCGTAGCGGCTTGCCCAGGCAGGGGGGCCTTTTGTCCCGGTTGGTGCCACCAACTGGGACCAAAAGGCCTCCATGCGTCAGTAGTTCAGGGGCTGGGTTTGTTTTTTTTCGAAAGGGGAGGGGGGTTTGGGGGGTTAATTTAGGGGTTTCATATATTGTGTTAGCTAGCTAATAGAGAGGAATGTCCTCTCTTATCTCCGTGCTTGGTCGACGCTATATATAGAGAGGACTCAACAAGCTAGCTAGCTGGTAAGCAAATGAAGGAAACCATTAAGTACAGAAGATCGTCATGAACACAGAGAAGTGATCGACCTCTCCTTCTCCAATAGATTGGTCGAACAACAAGTTTTCGTATATCTATCAGACGCTACTGGCTAGATTTGTTTTGTATATCTCTTACGTCCCCTAACATCTGAACTCAACTTCCACATGGTATTCTCCCTGTTTGTCGATGACGTGGTCAAGAAAGAATCCCACCAATTCCTCTTGAATTGCTCGTATGCGATCTTGTGGTAGTAGTTCATCCCGCGTCTGCCACATCTAATTTCAAGAAGGGGGTCAATACATATATATGAATGAAACTGAACACAAATGATGGTAATACAAAAACTGTAAATATTATTGCTTACGCACTTCACATTGTTGTTTAGAGTAGCCCCGCTCACAGGTGGTGTGGTGGATGAACTCGAAAATGTAGTATCCACACAAATCATTCCCGGGTTCCTGCCACAACCACTTTACAAGAAATAGAGGTCAATCAAACTGATAAGCAAGCATGCTAAATGGTATTGATGAAACTAGCTAGAATCAATGGGAGATGCGCGGAACTAGCTAGTAGCTAGTACTTACTTTCGGGTGGTTAAATCGCAGTTGCGCCGGCAGTCCCGGAGCTTGTGCGGTGAACTTTTTCCAAACCCTGCCAGACAAAGAAAACAAGTACTTGATATCAGGAAATGAACAAAGTTGACGATATGGTGTGATAATGATCGATTGAACTTACTTCTCGAGCATTTTAGTCATGGTTGCATACTCCTCTGAATTTTTTGTTTGGAGTCTATGACGGTTACTAATCCCTGCTCAAGCTTAATCTCTAGCAGAATAAAGTGGTACTTGCGCCTGCATGCATAACTCATCAATTACATTACTATAACCTCGAGTAATAAGGGAAACCGAATATGCACAAGATAGTAACACTCACTTGTATTCGTAAGGAAAGAGTATTGTAGCTTTGTTTTGATTTCGAAGTAACGATGCGAGCAACTTGGCCTCGGTTTGTCTGGTATCATGTTTAACACTCCATTCATCCATGAGATTTGTGTTAACGAACCCAATATCACCTACTTGTATTTTCTTCAATTCGGCGATCTTCAATCTGCATAATATAGTGAGGATAATTATATATACATGCAATGAAAGAGCTGAGCTATATATAGAGACTTAACTAATTACGGAGAAGTAGTACTTACAGACACAGTAGCAAGTGATGATTGTTTTATCGAGGGCCATTTGATTGTAGAACTAGAAGAACTCCTCAAATGGAACTGACAACACATCAATTCCAACGAGGTCGTGCTCCTGTTTAACCGATAGTGACAAAGTATTTTTCCTAGAATTCTTGCAGATGTCCATGTACCAATCATGGAATCTTTGCATCATCGTTGTTAGGGAAGTACCAGGTCTGACGAGAGGCTTCCCGTGCTCAAATCTGAATATGTCCACCTCCTCAAATGTTCCAAAAATTATTGCATCCTCGTCGGCCATGTAATCTCCAGGGTTGGTACCGGGCAGCACCCCCGGAAGATTAGCGACGATATCGCTAGACACATTGAGCGAGGGGCACAATTGCTTCGCTTGTTCGCCGAGCTAGGGAATTTGTTTCCCTTTTCTTCGTTCTGCTTCTGGCTGTACTACCTCCCGTTCTAGAGGCTTGACAGACGGTGGACCGTATCTGTTTTGCTTCCCGCCTCTGGCTGTACTGCTAGACGCCGGAGCAGCCGAAGCGGCTGTGGCTATCTTCTTTCGTTCGTTAAGAGGGGAGCAGCCGGAGCGGCGGCGTCTGTGTTCCGCTGTCGCTTACGAGGCGACGAAGGAGGTGGCGGGCTCCTCGGACGGGCCGGAGCAGGCGGAGAAGGAGGCGGAGTACTGCCGCCCTCACGCACTGGAGCAGTAGGCGGAGGAGGCGGATCACTCGTCGGAGGAGGAGGAGGAGGTGGAGGAGGCGGATCACTCGCCGAAGGATGAGGAGGAGGAGGCGGAGTGCCCAGCTGACTAGCAGGAGCCATGAAGTTCAGAAGCTTGATGTGCTCCTTCCGCCATAGACACGGAGTATGCATAGCAAGACCCAGCTGAGTCTCCCCCTCAATTGTAGGGTGGTCAAGCTGGAGCTCCTCAAATCCCTCCGTTATTGCGTCCACCATCACAACATCATAACCTTGTGGAATCGGACGGCAGTGAAAAGTTGCTCCGGTTGAATCTTGGGCAGGATGTCGCAGTTGCTGGTTCTCAGCATCCCGTTCCTCTAACTTTCTTACCCTTGCCTTAAGCTCCTGCGGTTTGCTCTGCTCCACTTTCCTCCTCCTCTCTTGGGTTTTGTAACCGCCTGCGTCAGGAAACCGAACCTTCCACGAAACGGAGCCTGGCGTGCCTCGTGTTCGTCCAGGGTGCTCGGGATTCCCGAGGGCCCTTGTGACCTCGTCTTTCTCTCTGTCGGGAACGAACTTCCCTTCCCACATTTTGTTGATTTCTTTTCGAAGCTTCATGACGGGTGTTGCACATTGCTCGTCCGTCCAGCAGCACTTCCCTGTTTCAGGGTCCAATGTTCCACCAGCCCCAAAGAACCAAGTCCTACAACGGTCTGGCCAGTGCAATGTCTCTGGTTCGACCCCTTTAGCAATCAGGTCCTGCTCAGCCTTGTCCCACAACGGCCGGGCTTTAAGGTAGCCACCTGACCCCATGCGATGGTAATTCTACTTCTTTGCAGCATTTATCTTGTTAGTCACTGACATCTTCTTACTCCTCTCCGATTTCTTGTTGGCCACAAATGCGGGCCAGTGATCTCTTATCTTCTCAAATCGGCCGGTGAATTCTGGAGTCTTGTCTTGGTCGACATACGTTGTTTTCAACTCATTCTTCCACCTCCTGAATAGATCTCCTATCTTCTTGAGAGCATAGGACTTGATCAATAGCTCTATAAGTGGATTCTACGGATCCTCCTCTTCCGGTAGGGTGAAATTTACCTTCAGCGCTTTCCGAAGATCTACTTTCTACCTATCTTCGACAAAAGAAACTCGAAGAAGCTCTTCCTTCTTAGGCTCATTCCATAGCTCGATGCTGATCGGGATCATGTCCCTAACAAGAACCCCGCACTGAGCAGAAAATGCTTCCTTGGTCCGGAGGGGTTTAATCGGTTGGCCATCACACGCGATTTCTGTGGTCGTGAACCTTTCATCCTGGCACAACTTTTTCTTCGGGCCTCGTTTCTTTATTGAAGTATTGCTTGATCCGGAGGGCTATATAAAAGAAGAAAGAAGAGTTAATATATGTACATACCAAAACAATTAATGCACAATTAGTTAGTCGGAACATGCTTAATTAATATGTATATATATATACCTCGCCGGACTTTGCAAGAGCTGATCCCGACTCCATTCGGTCACCGGAGCCGTCATCACGGTCGCCGGAGCCACCATCACGATCATGACCCTCCTCCATTGTTTGATCAACGCAGCCTGCTTCCTCTCCTTGCAGACCTTCTTCGATGTCGTTGAGAAACGACGTGACTACATCACCTCCGTCATGGATTATGTCCCCCAATATCTCTTCTTGATCGAAGTATCTTTGATGATCCATAGTTTCTGCAAATATTACAACATGGAAATTAATATACAAACATGAGAGATGGATATATCAAAGTTATCGGAGAGGAGGTATATCGACAACGACGACGTATACATAGAAAAAATGTTATCGGGGAGGGGGTATATATATTGACCCCCCCTCTTGTCGAAGTTATCGGAGAGGGGGTATATCGACCGCCTCTCTCTCATGATTGTCCGACGTTTATGTAGTGTCAAAGGATTCAAACAAAACCATGTCTTCATCATTAGGCAAAAGTAATAGGCGCATGATGGTACGAAGCTCTCCAAAGTTATTTTGGAACGGAATCCCAAATAGGATATATAATTCACTTTTTGGTACAAAGTACAACAAGAGCCTTCCGAATATCGCTATTTGGAAGGCCTGTGCTAAAATTTGTACCAAATGGCGGATTATCTTATCCGGAACTCTGTTCCAGAATAACTTCGGAGAACTTCGTACAATCATGCCCCGGTTACTTCCGGCTAATGATGAAGCCATGGATTTCTTCAATACTTTCACACTAGGCAACCTCTCGACCCCTCGGCGATCCTCGACCACTCGATGACCCTCGACCCTCCATCCTCGAACCCTCGGCGACCCTCGACCCCTCGACGACCCTCGACCCTCGACCCTCGAACCCTCGGCGACCCTCGACCCCTCGGCGACCCTTGACCCCTCGGCGACCCTCGACCCCTCTGTGACCCTCGCGACCTCTAGCCTAGTTTCCGACCGTTGACCCCTCAGCGATCCTCGACACCCTCGTTCCCGATAAAAAGAAGAAGAAAAAATAGAGGAGAAGAAGAAGAACAAATAGAAGAAAAAAAAAGAAGAAAAAACAGAGGAGAAGAAGAAGGAAGAGAGGAGAAGAAAAATAGAAAATTATTTTTCTTCTTCTCCTCTATTCGTTCTTCTTATCCTATTTTTTTCCCTTCTTCTTCCTCTTCTTATTTTTTCTCTCCTCTTCTTCCTCTCTTCTTCTTCTTCTTCTCCTTCTTCCTCTTCTTATTTTCCTTTTTCCTCTCCTTCTTTTTCTTCCTTCTTCCTCTTTTCCATATATATAAAAAGTACATACATGCATACAAAAAATACATCTAAAAACTACATATCTAAAAAATACATACATACATACATACATACATACATACATACATACATACATACATACATACATACATACATACATATATGAACATCTAAAAATACATACATACATATGAAAATACATACATATATGAAAAATCATATTAAAAAAACCCACAACGAGGCGGCGGCGGCGGGTGCAGGGGCGGAGCGGTGCTCACAGAGGGCGGCGTCGGGGCAGGGGGCGCACGGCGGGGCCGAGGGCGTCGGCAGCAGGCAGGGCGGTGACGGCGTCGGGGCGGCGACGGCGTTGAGGCGGCGAGGTCAAGTGGTGGCACGGGGCGGTGACGGTGTCGGTGGTGACAGCGACGGCGCGGGGTGGCGCGCGGTGTAACAGCCTGGTTTTTGGCCCTTTTCTTTTTCTTTTGATTTATTTCGGTTTTGCTCTGTTTTTCTTTTTGGAGTGGTCCCGTGGCCTTGCCACCTGGGAAATCATCCTCATTCCCCCTCCCAAGTGGCTCATCATTCTCAAAACCTTTCCAAGATCATGTCACTTCACTCCTTGACCAAACCCTAATCTCTTTTTCTACGGAAAATTCCTTTTTCATTAAAGGAATAGCCCTATCTGCCCTAGGTTGTGAAGCAACCTGTATTTCTGTCCATCCAAAAATTCTTAAATAATTCTCATAATTCTTTTGGGTCATATATAGCTCAAATATGCCAAAACATTGCCTTGGACTGTTCAAAAATAATTCCCCAATAATTATTCTTCCTTTCTGCCCTGAATGGCACTTTGTGAAGAAAGTGTCATTTATATTTTTCCTAGTGGCTCCAAACCTTTTTTGGCATGATTATATGTCCCAATAATTTCTTCATGCAAAAGTTCAACTTTATTTGCCTAGCCAATCTTCCTCAGTGAATTTTCAAAGTTTCTGTCAGACAAAAGGCTTTGTGAAGGAAGTACTATCTATAAGTACCCAAATGAGTTGAAATTTTTCACACTCCTTAATGTGCTCATATTATCCCCCTCCACCCATTTTTAGCCCCTTCCAATCATCTATGTGAGAACAGGAGCAAATATTTGATTCTGGCAATATTTTCAAGTTGTGAAGCAAGTGTATTTTATATTGCTTCACAAATCCTGATAAATTACCAGATCATTCTTATACCCATAAAACATCTATCCACCCAATTTGGCATCATTTCATTGAGCCATTTGACCACCAAAATTATTTCAAGTTTCTGGACAGAAATGATGTTTGTGAAGCAAGTGCCATTTTGGCTTGTCCATTTGGCATGAGATTTTTACATAATCTTCATATGTTCAAATAATCAAGCTTTGCCCAATATTAGCCCAAGTTGATACTCCATGTCAGTGCATCATCCAAATCACCATTTCTGGCCATTATGGCACTTTCTACAGAAACCACCCTCTAAACTCATCCCCTTAAGATGATTGCTGGTGATAATAGTTACCTTAGTGTTTTATCATCACCAGACAAACCATTTACTTATTTACCTATCTGGTGTCCCCACTGCACAGCACAAACACTTGGCTGCTGGTTTGCTCTGGGGTCTCTGCAAATCAATTCTTTGCCCCTGGACATTTTTATTTATTCATTTATACTAAGGTCACTAGGCTGAATCTACTGGACATGGTCTTCCCGGCCATAACGAGTTATTTGCACTAGTGCTTGTGGTGATCAAGCTTGCGTCATGCAGATTGCGCGCTCTGGCTTCTTCCCGCCCCTGTTCTCGTCGGCTCCCTCCTCGTCTCGACGTCCATTCATGTCCTGGAGCTCCCCCGTGATGCCCTCCGTCCCCCTGCATCGATGGCTCGTCGTGGTTCGTCATTAATGCGTGGCAAAGGCCATGCCCGTGCCACGCCCTGCCTCTGTCCACCATTAGAGCATGTCGTGAGCTTGCCCGTGAAGCTCTAGAGCTCTCCCCCGCGGCTATTTAAGGACCACAGAACTCCTCCGTAGCTCATCCATCCCTCCCACGCCTCTTCTGACCCCCGGAGCCTTCGGCCCCCTCCTCTTTTCGCCGGAGTTCGCCTCGGCCGCCGCGGTTCCTCCTTGGTTCCGGCGAGCTCGAGCCTCCTCTCCTCCTCCCAAGTTGTCCTCTAGGTTCCCCACATCTCCGCGAGTCGCCCAACCCCTTTCCCCTCGCCGGAGTGCACCATAGCCGCGGCCTCTATGTTCGGCGGCCGCCGTCGCGTCTCGGCCGCCTCTCCATCTCGGCCAACCGGAGCTCCTCCCTCCCTCCCGTCACCAGCACGAGTCTCCCCACAGCCTCTCGGTCCGCCCCACCCCTCAGCCTCGCCGGAGACGGCCACACCACCAGGAACCACCGCCGGCGCCCGCCTTCTGTCCTCCTCGGGTCGCCGCCCTGCGCCGACGTTCCAGGCCTCCCCGGCGGCCGTTCTTCGCCTGAACGGGTGCGCGTGGCCCCGCCGCACCCGCCGGTGGCCTCGCCCTGGCTGGAGACGGCCGCCCCAGCGCCGTCCCCTCCCTGCTCTCCTCTCTGTTCACGAGCGAACATGAGCGAGGAGAGGAGGAAGACGACGATTCGCCCAGCGCCAGCCTGGCCCCTGCCAGCGGGCCCCGCTTCCTTCCCCGACCCCACCTGTCATCCTCTGCGCGTTGACCCCTCTTGCCAGCTCAGCATAAGTGAAAACGTAGTTTCCAAAATACGCTTTCAGTTTTTCTGTCCAGGCCCCTGTTTGAAAATATTTTTCTTGCAGATAGGTCCTTGACAGAAAACACCTCAACACTTTTTAACCGTAGCTCCAAATCAGGTCAAACCAATGCTCACTTCTTCGTTTCGTCGAGCCCGTTCTGTTGGCCACACTTTCACCATGTGTTAACATTCTGAAAATGACCATTTTCCGCTTGCCCTTAATCAGCCCCCTCCGAGAGAGAACGATTTTCGGTGATTCGTTCCGCGAGCTTCTCGCATTTTCTCCCGGTGATTTCTTCCACCCTAGGCAAGCCACACCCTCCATTTGCATCACTGTAATGCAGTGACATGGTTTAATCTATTTGAACTTGTTTGAGCTACTTGTGATATGTGCATGGCATTTTTCTCGGAGTATTACTTTGATCTTGTCGTTGCCATGCTATTGTTTGGATTACTAGGAGTTATGTTTGTAGTTGATGAGTATCATGTTGCCATTCGAGTATTAGTGGCTGGTATTATGATTGTTTCATGATGATATTTGTTAGTATGTTTTGGAGTATTGCTTTGGATGTCATGCTACCTTTGGATTATTAGTGGTTAATATGATTATCTTTATGATGCTAGTTGATGTTCTGTTGCTTGGAGTATTATTTTCGGAGATGGTGTTTACATGTGGATCTTAGCTGGATAGCTTTATTCTGGTTATTGGAGTAGTAGGATTATTATTGTCGTATTCATCATGACAGTAGGGTTATGCTATCTTTGGAGTATTTTAAGAGGATGAAATTATGCTTGGATTATTTGTTGGATATTGCTATGACTTGGATCATAGTTTGATAGTTGATATCTGAGTATCAGTTATCACAACTATACTTTTAGGGATAAATTCCGTCATTAAGTTGGTCAGGTGCCGCCGAACCGGGCTTTTTCTAGTGCAACCACATTTGCCAGTATGGGACGGCCCTAATGCGGTCTATTGTCGTGGCTCTCGCCGGTGCCTCCAACAAGGGAAGGTTATGGGCGTGCGATACCCTGGCCCGGTAAGCAGACATAACCTTGTGTGCCCATAGTTGGTATTGAGAGCTTGGGTCCCCGTGTGGGATCGTTTATGTTTTGGCCACGACGGTGGTCATTGTGTCTTTGGTAGACACGGGGCCACCCATGACTTAGCCCAGTGGGGAGTGAGTCGGAGTGGCCAGGAGAGTGTCATGGCAGTAGATCGGTTTTGTCGGAACGTCGTTGGTCCACCCGAATGGCAGTTCGAGGCCATGGGTTCCGTGGTGTGGGTAAAGTGTGCTACCACTGAAGAGTGTGTTTATTTAAACTATCGATAGCTGCGTCCTCGGTCATGGGCATGGGTTCGTACTAGGTCACACCATTCGATCAACACTCACATGAAGGAATGACTTATAGGTGATCGCCGTAAAGATCACCGTTTGAGACCAAGTGTTTGTCGTGGTAGTGATCGCCGTAAAGATCACCGTTTGAGACCAAGTGTTGGTCGTGGTAGTGATCACCGTAAAGATCACCATTTGAGACAAAGCGTTGCTCGTGGTAGTGATCGCCGTAAAGATCACCGTTTGAGATCAAGTGTTGGTCGTGGTAGTGATCACCGTAAAGATCACCGTTTGAGACCAAGTATTGGTCATGGTAGTGATCGTCGAAAAGATAACAGTTTGAGACCAAGTGTTGGTCATGGTAGTGATCGCCGAAAAGATCACGGTTTGGTTTTGATCACGAGGTGATCGAGATAGTATATTGCTTGGCCAATTAGCCAAGAGAGATATGGTTATGGATATCTGAGATGGTGATTTATCAGTATTGTCTACCGCAAGGATCGAGTGTTCGGTGGCATATCCTTCTTATATATGGTGAGCATGCATCCCCAGTCATATCAGTCACTCATACGAGATACAGCAAGGATCCAACAGATATACCTAAGGAAAGTAAGGATCCCACAACCTCGCGAGCCAGGCAAAGGAAAATAAAGATGAGCAGAAATACATATCATGAATTACAAGGATCGACAAGATCTGGAGATGACAACGCCAAATCAACAGTCTTGACAATGGTCATCAAGGTCATTATTCCCGCAACTGACAAGGAGATATCATAAAACCTTGTCACCTTATTGTATGATTAGCCTCAACAATGAGCTTGGTACAGCTACAAACCCCGGATATATGTCATATGTGTGTGGATCCAGGTCAAAAAAACAAGCACAAGGAATAATGTCAAAAATATTAATCACATCCATGGTCATACGAAGAATCAAGGATATGTGTGGCCAAGTGATACGTCTCCAACGTATCTATAATTTTTAATTGTTCCATGCTATTATATTACCCATTTTGGATGTTTATGGGCTTTACTTTACACATTTATATCATTTTTGGGACTAACCTACTAACCGGAGGCCCAACCAGTATTGCTGTTTTTTTTTGCCTATTTTAGTGTTTCGAAGAAAAGGAATATCAAACGGAGTCCAAACGGAATGAAACCTTCGGGAGCATGATTTTTGGAACGAACGTGATCCAAAGGACTTGGTGTGCAAGTCAGGAAGCAGCCGAGGCGGCCACGAGGGTGGAGGGCATGCCCACCCCTATAGGGCATGCCCCCTATTTCGTGGGCCCCTCGGGCGGCCACCGACTTACTTCTTCCTCCTATATATACCCATGTACTCCGAGAACATCAAAGGCGACCACGAAAACCTATTTCCACCACCATAACCTTCTGTATCCGCGAGATCCCATCTTGGAGCCTTCGCCGGCGCTCCGCCGGAGGGGGAATCAACCACGGAGGGCTTCTACATCAACACCATAGCCCCTCTGATGAGTTGTGAGTAGTTTACCACAGACCTTCGGGTCCATAGTTATTAGCTAGATGGCTTCTTCTTTCTTTTTGGATCTCAGTACCATGTTCTCCTCGATCTTCTTGGAGATCTATCCGATGTAACTCTTTTTGCGGTGTGTTTTCGAGATCCGATGAATTGTGGGTTTATGATCAAGTTTATCTATGAGAAATATTTGAATCTCCTCTGAATTCTTTTATGTATGATTGAGTTATCTTTGCAAGTCTCTTCGAATTATCAGTTTGGTTTGGCCTACTAGATTGATCTTTCTTGCAATGGGAGAAGTGCTTATCTTTAGGTTCAATCTTGCGGTGTCCTTTCCCAGTGACAGCAGGGGTAGCAAGGCACGTATTGTATTGTTGCCATCGAGGATAAAAAGATGGGGTTTATATCATATTGCATGAGTTTATCCCTCTACATCATGTCATCTTTCTTAATGCGTTACTCTGTTCTTTATGAACTTAATACTCTAGATGCATGCTGGATAGCGGTCGATGTGTGGAGTAATAGTAGTAGATGCAGGCAGGAGTCGGTCTACTTGTCACGGACATGATGCCTATATACATGATCATGCCAAGATAATCTCATAATTATTCGCTTTTCTATCAATTGCTCGACAGTAATTTGTTCACCCACCATAATACTTATGCTATCTCGAGAGAAGCCACTAGTGAAACCTATGGCCCCCGGGTCTATCTCTTATCATATAAGCTTTCAATCTACTTTTATTTGCATCTTTATTTTTCCAATCTATATTATAAAATACCAAAAATATATTTATCTTATCATACAATCTATATTAGATCCCACTTTTGCAAGTGGCCGTGAAGGGATTGACAACCCCTTTATTGTGTTGGTTGCGAGTTCTTTGTTTGTTTGTGTAGGTGCGTGGGACTTTTGAGGAGCCTCCTACTGGATTGATACCTTGGTTCTCAAAAACTGAGGGGGAAATACTTACGCTACTATTGCTGCATCACCCTTTCCTCTTCAAGGAAAACCAACGCAAGCTCAAGACATAGCACCAAGTTATTTCAGTAAGGTATCCCAACAAAGAAAATCATGACTATAAAAAAAGATGAGACTGACAGCAAAGATATGATGATTTTTGCACGACCATCAGGGTCCGGATACCCAAGTCAGTTGGAGGCCATTATTCCATATGGGTCCCAAAGGCATACTCTCAAGGGCCTACTCTATTTACAAGGATTTTCATATCCCGCTGACCCGCTTGACATGGTTAGTGTGGAATATCCAAGTTTGTTCTGTCAGATCCAAGATTCCATTGCAACATCAGCAGTCTGATCTCAGCGGCAGTAATAAAGCATATCACCGCCTATTACCAAAGATGGGTATATCAACCACATGAGAAAAATCAAAAGCCGAACAATCAGCTCAGACCCGGTATACTCACCAACGGAATCAAGTACATGGTCATTTTGTCAAGAAAATCAATTGTCCGTCAGCCCCATGTCAGGCCAATCTCAAGATGTAAATAATGCACCGTTATATTGCTCACGACAGAAGACAGTCAAATATTTGGTACTCCCTCCGTCTAGGTGTGTAAGTCATCTTACAAAAACCAAATAATCCCAAAACACTTAGGCGCGGTGCATTAACTTCTACCTCGTTTCTTGTTTCTTGACATGTCAACCAATAAGAGATAAAGGGTGTGCATGCTTTTAATGACTTGAGACTATCAAACACGACATGCAGTGGTTAGTTCATTGCATGCAATACTATTAATTAGCAAATAAACATTAACGTTTCTCGTTTTTCCCTCCTTCTTGGTCACAGTGCATAGCCTAAGATGACTTACTCACCTAGACGGAGGAAGTACATATCTCATGCTCGAGCCAAAGAAATAAATCAAGATAAATCAGTGCCACTTATGAGTTGTCAGATCCCGTCAAAAGATGGCCATGATAATTCTCAGCATTTATTGAAACCAGAAGGCCTGCATTTATTTGAAGCAACCCCATGACCGGGGAAAAAGGTTTCATGACCAAAGGAAAAATTTATGCTCAGATCCAGTGGACATCACCGCAGATATGAGAAAATTCACGTCAACAAAAAGATTTATTATATGAGCAAAGACCTATCAGAATTTGGGAAAGGTGAAGCAAACCACCCCGGTACAAGTTAAGTTGATCATCTGAAATTCTCGTGGGAACAATAAATAAGGGAAAAAGGATACCCGAGTTGGAAACGGTGTCCTCAAGTCATACTTGTTCCCTGAGCAACCAAATCTCGAGGACGAGATTTCTTTAAGGGGGGAAGGTTTGTAACAGCCTGGTTTTTGCCCTTTTCTTTTTCTTTTGATTTATTTGGGTTTTGCTCTGTTTTTCTTTTTGGAGTGGTTCTATGGCCTTGCCACCTGGGAAATCGTCCTCATTCCCCCTCCCAAGTGGCTCATCATTCTCAAAACCTTGCCAAGATCATGTCACTTCACTCCTTGACCAAACCCTAAACTCTTTTTCTAGGGAAAATTCCTTTTTCATTAAAGGAATAGCCCTATCTGCTCTAGGTTGTGAAGCAACCTATATTTCTGTCCATCCAAAAATACTCAAATAATTCTCATAATTCCTTTGGGTCATATATAGCTCAAATATGTCCAAACATTGCCTTGGCCAGTTCAAAAATAACTCCCCGATAATTATTCTTCCTTTCTGCCCTAAAAGGCACTTTGTGAAGAAAGTGTCACTTATATTTTTCCTAGTGGATCTGAACCATTTTGGGCATGATTATATGTCCAAATAATTGCGTCGTGCACAAGTTCAACTTTATTTGCCTAGCCAATCTTCCTCAGTGAATTTTCAAAGTTTCTATCAGACAGAAGGCTTTGTGAAGGAAGTACTAGCTAGAAGTACCCAAATGAGTTGAAATCTTGCACACTCTTTAATGTGCTCATATTAATCCCCTCCACCCATTTTCAGCTCCATCCAATCATCTATGTAAGCACAGGAGCAAATCTTTGATTCTGGCAATATTTTCAGGTTGTGAAGCAAGTGCATTTTATATTGCTTCAAAAATCTTGATAAATTACCAGATCATTCGTATACACATAAAATATCTCTCCACCCAATTTGGAATCATTTCATTGAGCCATTTGACCACCAAAATTATTTCAAGTTTCTGGACAGAAATGATGTTTGTGAAGCAAGTGCAATTTTGGCTTGTCCATTTGGCATGAGCTTTTTACAGAATCTTTATATGTCCAAATAATCAAGATTTGCACAATATTAGCCCAAGTTGATACTCCATGTGAGTGCATCATCCAAATCTCCATTTCTGGCCATTATGGCACTTTCTACAGCAACCACCCTCTAAACTCCTCCCCTGAAGCTGATTTCTGGTGATCATAGTCACCTTAGTGTTTGATCATCACTAGAGAAACCATTTACTCAGTTACCTATCAGGTGTCCCCACTGCACAACACAAACACTTGGCTGCTGGTTTGCTTTGGGGTCTTCTGCAAATCAATTCTTTGCCCCTGGTCATATTTATTTCTTCATTTATACTATGGTCACTAGGGTCAATCTACTGGACATGGTCGGCCTGGCCAGAACGAGCTATTTGCACCAGTGCGCGTGGTGATCACGCTTGCGTCATGCAGATTGCGCGCTCTGGCTTCTTCCCGCCCCTGTTCTCATCGGCTCCCTCCTCGTCTCGATGTCCATTCATGTGCAGGAGCTCCCCCGTGATGCCCTGCATCCCCCTGCATCGATGGCTCGTCGTGGTTCGTCATTAATGCGTCGCAAAGGCCATACCCATGCCGCGCCCAACCTCTGTCCACCATTAGAGCTTGTCGTGAGCTTGCCCGTGAAGCTCTAGAGCTCTCCCCCGCGGCTATTTAAGGACCACCGAAGTCCTCCCAGCTCATCCATCCCTCCCACACCTCTCCCGACCCCCGAAGCCCTCGGCCCCCTCCTCTTTTCGCCGGAGTTCGCCTCGGCCACCGCGGTTCCTCCTTGGTTCCGGCGAGCTCGAGCCTCCTCTCCTCCTCCCAAGTTGTTCTCGAGGTTCCCCACATCTCCGCGAGTCGCCCCAACCCCTTTCCCCTCGCTGGAGTGCACCATGGTCGCGGCCTCTACGTTCGGCCGCTGCTGTCGCGTCTCGGCCGCCTCTCCATCTCGGCCAATCGGAGCTCCTCCCTCCCTCCCGTCACCACCATGAGTCTCCCCATAGCCCCTCGGACCGCTCCCACCCCTCAGCCTCACCAGAGATAGCCACACCACCAGGAACCACCGCCGGTGCCCACCTTCTGTCCTCCTCGGGTCGCCGTCCTACGCCACCGTTCTAGGCCTCCCCGGCAGCCGTTCTTCGCCTGAACGGGTGCATGTGGCCCCGCCGCACCCGCCGGTGGCCTCACCTGGCGGGAGTCAGCCATGACACTCTCCCGGCAAAACCGATCTACTGCCATGACACTCTCCCTGGTGGGATTCCTCGGTCATGGGCATGGTTTCGTACTAGGTTACACCGTTCGATCAACACTCACATGACGGAATGACTTATAGGTGACTGCCGTAAATATCACCATTTGATACCAAGTGTTGGTCGTGGTAGTGATCGCCGTAAAGATCACCGTTTGAGACCAAGTGTTGGTCGTGGTAGTGATCGCCATAAAGATCACCGTTTGAGACCAAGTGTTGGTCATGGTAGTGATCGCCGTAAATATCACCGTTTGAGACCAAGTGTTGGTCGTGGTAGTGATCGCTGTAAAGATCACCGTTTGAGACCAAGTATTAGTCGTGGTAGTGATCGCCGGAAAGATCACAGTTTGAGACCAAGTGTTGGTCATGGTAGTGATCATCGGAAAGATCATGGTTTGGTTTTGATCACGAGGTGCTCGAGATGGTATATTGCTTGGCCGGTTACCCAAGAGAGATATGGTTATGGAGATCTTAGATGGTGATTTATCAGTATTGTAGTAGTTTCGTATCATGCTTAAGAGTTGCTGTTGTATCATGGTAGCTATTAATTTAGTTAACCTGCTTAATGCTATGTTGTTGTCTTGCCTTGATGTTTTTGGTTGTTGTGAGCTTGCAAGTACATTCAATGTACTGGCCTAGCGTGTCATGCCAGATTGCAGGTGATACCATGATTGCTTGATTGCTTGTCCTGGTTTCCGTTCGTGTGAGCTAGATCGTGTCCCAGCCAGAGTCCCTGCGGAGTGGAGTTCACCACCTTCATTGTTGTTCCGTTGCTAGAAGATTTCCGCTGCTTCGAGTTGTTCTGCTGCTAGCATAGAGCAAGTGTAATATCGCAGGTGTAGTGTTGCCGTGCTGATGTGATTCTTTGTAACATCAGACCCGTGTATTATTATTCTTGTAATAAGAGCTGATTTGTTCTATGTCAAGCAGTGTCGTATTCCAGAGACTTCTCCTCAATCTCTGGGCTGGAATACGGGGTGTTCTGGTTTCTCTGAGCCGGTGTGCCACACGGACGGCGTCGGGGCGGCGACGACGGGCGGGGGCGACGGCGACGGCGGCGACGGGGCAGAGGGTGGTGGGAGAACGAGGAACTGGAACAGAAATTTCAGAAGTGTCGCTTATATACACCTTTACTCCCAGTTGCTGCCACCAACCGGGACCAAAAGTCTCTTTTCAGCAGCCCAAAGGGTGGGAAGCAGAGGCCTTTGGTACCGGTTGGTGGCACCAACCGGTACCAAAGGGGTGCATTGGTCCTGGTTGGTGCCACCAACCGGTACGAATGCCCCCCTTTGGTACCGGTTGGTGCCACCAACCGGGACTAAAGGCCTCGTGCTGCCCATGGCCAAAACTTTAGTCCCACCTCGCTAGTTGAGAGGGGCAGGCAGTGGTTTATAAGCCCCACTGCTGTACCCCTCTCAAGCTCCTCGCTATTGCAGACTTACGGGCCTAATTGTCACTGCTATGCCTGATGGGCCTACTGGGCCTTCTGCGGGCCTGAATCCTGCCCCATGGTAGGGTTTCTAGTCGTATTCTGCCCGTAGTGGCCAAGTAGGTGGCATTTTTTTATTTTTCCCAGTTTTTTTCCTGTTTTTTGCATTATTTATTTTCTTTTGTTTTTTGCTTTATTTTCCCAGTAGGTGGCAAAACGAATGAACTAATAGGAAAAAGAATGAACTAAAAATAATCAATTAAGAAATATAAACTTTCTGTTAGTGCCATTTCTTTTCCAATTTGAATAGTTTAAATTTGAATTTTTTGAAATTTGTGTGAATCACTAGTTTTTGAATAACTTTATTATAAACATAGATTTTTGAGTGATTCTTTTTCCTGCTATTTAATATTACTGTGTTTTATCATTATATTCAAAAACATATTTTGTTATTTTAGTTTCTAACACAAAAATTCTTTATAATAATTCTTTTTGCTATTAAAGTATCTAACAAAAACATTCTTTATGAAAATTCTTTTTGCTTTAATGTTTTGAACAGAAAATATTTTGATAATTTTGGTTGCATAAATTTTGTATAATTTTAGTTTCAATAATACTAGAGGGTTACGAAAAAAACTGGATACAAAACATCAGTGTTTCGGACGAAAACTCATCTGTTACAAAGGGATTTCATTTGTTTAAATGTAACTGCAGTGATATTCTACATCAAATGCATCATCATAATAGTCGTTGATAGAAAGTCTCCGCTTTTTCTTTGCTTGTGTTCTTTTCTTATTGCGCCATAACCATGGATAATCTTCATCGTTTAACAGGATGCTTGGGTCAGCCTTGACTTGGAAGGGAGGAATTTCATGAAACTTTTCATAATCTTCAGACACGTCTGTCTTGCCCTCCAATCCCAAGATATCTCTTTTTCCTGAAAGAACTATGTGGCGCTTTGGCTCATCGTATGATGTATCCGCTTCCTTATATTTCTTTTTTCTCGGTTTGGTAGACATGTTCTTCACATAGAAAACCTGCACCACATCATTGGCTATGACGAATGGCTCTTCTGTGTACCCCATATTGGTCAGATCCACTGATGTCATTTCGTACTGTGGGTCTACCTGTACCCCGCCTCCTGACAGATTGACCCATTTGCACTTAAACAAAGGGACCTTAATATCATTTCCATAGTCAAGTTCCGATATGTCCACTATGTAACCATAATATGTGTCCTTTCCCCTATTGATTGCTGCATCAAAGCGGACACCACTGTTTTGGTTGGTGCTCTTTTGATCTTGGGCGATTGTGTAAAATGTATTTCCATTTATCTCGTACCCTTTGTAGGTCATTATAGTTGAAGATGGTCCCCTCGCCAACGAGTACAGGTCATCGGAAATAGTGTTGTCACACCCGAGACGTGTTTGGAACCAACTGCCGAATCTCCTGATGTGTTCACATGTAATCCAGTCCTCACACTGGTCTGGGTGTTTGGAGCACAGAATGTTCTTGTGTTCATCGATATACGGGGTCACCAAGGTAGAATTCTGTAGAACCGTGTAGTGTGCTTGAGACCAAGAATGCCCGTCCCTACATACTATCGAGTCCCCTCCTAGCGTGCCTTTTCCACCCAGTCTCCCCATACCACGATTGAGGGAGACCTATCTTCTTAAGGTCAGGAATGAAGTCAACACAAAACCAAATGACATCCTCTGTTTGATGGCCCATGGAGATGCTTCCTTCTGGCCTAGCGCGGTTACGGACATATTTCTTTAGGACTCCCATGAACCTCTCAAAGGGGAACATATTGTGTAGAAATACATGGCTCAGAATGACAATCTCGTCGAGTAGATGAGCTAGGACGTGCGTCATGATATTGAAGAAAGATGGTGGGAACACCAGCTCAAAACTGACAAGACATTGCGCCACATCACTCCTTAACCTTGGTAGGATTTCTGGATCGATCACCTTCTGAGAGAATGCATTGAGGAATGAACATAGCTTCACAATGGCTAATCGAACATTTTCCGGCATAAGCCCCCTAAATGCAACCGGAAGCAGTTGCGTCATAATCACGTGGCAGTCATGAGACTTTAGGTTCTGGAACTTTTTCTCTGGCATATTTATTATTCCCTTTATATTCGACGAGAAGCCAGACGGGACCTTCATACTGAGCAGGCATTCAAAGAAGATTTCCTTCTCTTCTTTGTTAAGAGCGTAGCTGGCAGGACCTTCATACTGCTTTGGAGGCAAGCCATCTTTTTCGTGTAAATGTTGCAGGTCCTCCCGTGCCTCCGTTGTATCTTTTGTCTTCCCATACACGCCCAAGCCTAGCAGGTTCATGCAAAGGTTCTTCGTCACGTGCATCACGTCGATCGAAGAGCGGACCTCTAGGTATTTCCAGTAGGGCAGGTCCCAAAATATAGATTTCTTCTTCCACATGGGTGCGTGTCTTGCAGCGTCACTCGGAACAGATAGTCCGCCGGGACCCTTTCCGAAGATTACTTTTAAATCATTGACAATAGCAAGTACGTGATCACCGGTACGCATGGCGGGCTTATTCCGGTGATCTGGCTCGCCTTTGAAGTGCTTGCCTTTCTTTCAACATTGATGGTTGGTCGGAAGGTATCGACGATGCCCCAGGTAAACATTCTTCCTGCATTTGTCCAGGTATATACTTTGCGTGTCATCTAAATAGTGCGTGCATGCGTGGTATCCCTTGTTTGTCTGTCCTAAAAGGTTACTAAGAGCAGGCCAATCATTGATGGTGACAAACAGCAACGCATGCAGGTCAAATTCCTCCTGTTTGTGCTCATCCCACACACGTACACCTTTTCCAGTCCACAGCTGTAAAAGTTCTTCAACTAATGGCCTTAGGTACACATCAATATTGTTGCCGGGTTGCTTAGGGCCTTGGATGAGAACTGACATCATAATGAACTTCCGCTTCATGCACAACCAAGGAGGAAGGTTATAATACATAGAGTCATGGGCCAGGTGCTGTGATTGCTGCTCTGCTTCCCGAAAGGATTAATGCCATCTGCGCTTAAACCAAACCATACGTTCCTTGTGTCACCTGCAAACTCCTTCCAGCACTTTCTCTCGATTTTTCTCCACTGCGACCTGTCAGCGGGTGCTCTTAACTTCCCGCCTTTCTTACGGTCATCTCTGTGCCATCACATCGACTTGGCAAGCTCTTTGTTTCTAAACAGGTGTTTCAACCATGGTATTATAGGAGCATACCACATCACCTTGGCAGGAACCCTCTTCCAGGGGCGCTCGCCGTCAACATCACCAGGGTCATCTCGTCTGATCTTATACCACAGTGCACCGCATATTGGGCATGCGTTCAAATCCTCGTACGCACCACGGTACATGATGCAGTCATTAGGGCATGCATGTATCTTCTGCACCTCCAATCCTAGAGGGCAAACAACCTTCTTTGTTGCATACGTACTGTTGGGCAATTCGTTATCCTTTGGAAGCTTCTTCTTCAATATTTTCAGTAGCTTCTCAAATCCTTTGTCAGGCACAACATTCTCTGCCTTCCACTGTAGCAACTCCAGTACGGTACCGAGCTTTGTGTTGCCATCTTCGCAATTGGGGTACAGACCTTTTTTGTGATCCTCTAGCATGCGATCGAACTTCATCTTCTCCTTTTGACTTTCACACTGATTCCTTGCATCAACAATGACCCGGCGGAGATCATCATCTGGCACATCGTCTGGTTCCTCATGATCTTCAACAGCTTCCCCCATTGCAACATCACCGTATTCGGGGAGCACATAGTTCTCATCGTCCTCTTCTTCTTCGCTGTCTTCCATCATAACCCCTATTTCTCCGTGCTTGGTCCAAACATTATAGTGTGGCATGAAACCCTTATAAAGCAGGTGGGTGTGAATGATTTTCAAGTCAGAGTAAGACTTCGTATTCCCACATACAGGGCATGGACAACACATAAAACCATTATGCTTGTTTGCCTCAGCCACTTCGAGAAAATCATGCACGCCCTTAATGTACTCGGAGGTGTGTTTGTCACCATACATCCATTGCTGGTTCATCTGCGTGCATTATATATAATTAAGTGTGTCAAAAACCATTACAGAACATCATGAATAGATAATTAAGTGACCAAATTAATAGAAGTTCATCATCTCACATTAAAACCAAAGTACATACATAGTTCTCATCTAACAACATATAGCTCTCCAGAGCATCTAATTAATTAAACCATACATTGAAACTATGTAAAACATTTCAATGCGAAAACAAATGCGATCATTATCGCAACCAAGGTAACAACTGATCCAACGGCATAATGATACCAAGCCTCGGTATGAATTGCATATTTTCTAATCTTTCTAATCTTCAAGCGCATTGCATCCATCTTGTTCTTGTGATCATCGATGACATCCACAACGTGCAACTCCAATATCATTTTCTCCTCCTCATATTTTTTAGTTTTTCCTTCAAGAAAAATTGTTTTCTTATTCAACTAAATTTAACCTCTCGACAATAGGGTCGTGAGGGAGTCCTGGACTAGGGGGTGTCCGGATAGCCGAACTATAACCGTCGACCAGACTCCAAGACTATGAAGATACAAGATTGAAGACTCCGTCCCGTGTCCGGATGGGACTTTCCTTGGCGTGGAAGGCAAGCTTGGCGATACGGATATGTAGATCTCCTACCATTGTAACCGACTCTGTGTAACCCTATCCCTCTCCGGTGTCTATATAAACCGGAAGGTTTTAGTCCGTAGGACGAAGAATAATCATACCATAGGCTAGCTTCTAGGGTTTAGCCTCCTTGATCTCGTGGTAGATCCACTCTTGTACTACCCATATCATCAATATTAATCAAGTAGGAGTAGGGTTTTACCTCCACCGAGAGGGCCCGAACCTGGGTAAAAACATCGTGTCTCTCATCTCCTGTTACCATCCGCCTAGACGCACAGTTCGGGCCCCCCTACCCGAGATCCGCCGGTTTTGACACCGACATTGGTGCTTTTATTGAGAGTTCCTCTGTGTCATCACCTATAGGCCCGATGGCTCCCTCGATCATTAACAACAACACGGTCCGGGGTGAGACTTTTCTCCCCGGACAGATCTTCATATTCGGCGGCTTTGCACTGCGGGCCAATTCACTTGGCCATCTGGAGCAGATCGAAAGCTACGCCCCTGGCCATCAGGTCAGATTCGGAAGTTTGAACTATACGGCCGACGTATGTGGAGACTTGATATTCGACGGATTCGAGCCACAGCCGAGCGCGCCGCACTGTCACGATGGGCATGATTTAGCTCTGCTGCCGGACAGTGCCCTGGAGGCCGCACAAGAGCCCGCTCCGACCCTTAGCTCGGAGCCGACTACGACGACCGAGGACGGGTGGCTGGACACCTCCTCGAGGGCTGCCAGTTCTACGGCGATGGAGCCAAACACCAACCCTTTCCTTCGCAAAGCCCGTGACTCCGAGGTACCGGACTCCTCTCCGGACTCCGAACCTCCCGCGCCCCTGCCAATCGAATCCGATTGGGCGCCGGGAGTTCACTGTCGCGGACATCTTTCAGCACTCGCCCTTTGGCGACATCCTAAATTCACTAAAATCTCTCTCTTTATCAGGAGAGCCCTGGTCGGACTATGGTCAGGAAGGTTGGGATGCGGACGACGAAGAAATTCAATGCCCGCCCACCACCCACTTTGTAGCCACTATCGATGACTTAATCGACATGCTAGACTTCGACTCCGAAGACATCGACGGTATGGACGACGATGCCAGAGACGACCAAGAACCAGCACCTACAGGGCACTGGAAAGCCACCTCAACTCACGACGTATACATGGTGGATACACCTAAAGGAAGCGATAACGAGGAATAACGGGACGCCGCGAAGGATAATTCCCTCGAAAAGCAGTCAAAACGGCGACGTAAGCGCCGCTCAAAGCCTCGCCTCGATAAAGACATCACGCATACAGACCCAGCCATAGAGCAGGACAAACCGGTGGACAATGAACACGCTCTCGGGCAACCATCCGAACAGGATAACTTGGATAAACAATCCGTCCCCGGCGAAAACAACAGTTCGGACAACCTTACGCCGGACACATCATTGGAGCAGAAGAACCTCCACAAAAGGCTCGTCACCACTCCACGAAGCCTGAAGAAGCAGAAGCGGAAGCTCAAAACAACGGAAGATGCACTCAGAATGAGATGGAGCAAGGTACTCAACACCGCAGATAAATACGGCGATAGTCGCCAAACAAAGAGCTACCCAAAGCGCAAACTACTGCCTGAATTTGACGAGGAGGCCTTAGAGCCCCCACGATCAAAGAACAAATAGGCCGCCCGGTCGGATAAACGACCACACGACAAACAAAGAGCGGCAAGCAGCACCGCACACAAATCGACATGCGATCCGCATAAGGATCCGCGCCAAAAGGATGGCCCAGTGAGGTCTATCTATGGGCCAAGAAAGCAGGCTCTAGAAAGCAATACAACACGTCGAATATTAGAACATCACGGCACGCCCAAATACAGGGGCGCCGCACACCCCCTATGTTTCACCGATGAGGTGCTGGATCATGAATTTCCAGCGGGATTCAAGCCCGTAAATATAGAGGCATACAACGGAACAACAGACCCTGGAGTCTGGATTGAGGATTACATCCTGCACATACATATGGCTAGAGGAGATGACCTCCACGCCATAAAATACTTACCCCTCAAGCTCAAAGGGCCAGCCCGGCACTGGCTCAAAAGCCTCCCAGAAAATACCATCGGAAGTTGGGAAGAGCTCGAGGATGCGTTTCAGGCAAATTTCCAGGGGACCTATGTCCGCCCTCCGGATGCAGACGATTTAAGTCACATAACTCAACAGCCCGGAGAGTCAGCCCGCAAATTCTGGAACAGGTTCCTCATCAAAAAGAACCAAATAGTCGACTGTCCGGACGCCGAGGCCTTAGCAGCTTTCAAACATAACGTCCGAGACGAATGGCTCGCCAGACACCTCGGCCAAGAAAAGCCAAGAACAATGGCCGCACTAACAAGCCTCACGACCCGCTTTTGCGCGGGGGAGGATAGCTGGCTGGCAAGATGCAACACCAGCGACCCAAGTACATCCGAGGTCAGGGATGGAAATGGGAAACCACGACGCAACAAGGACCAGCGCCGGACTAAGGGAAATGGTCCGAATAGCACGACAGTCAACGACGGATTCAAAAGCTCTCAGCAGAACAACAAAAACCTGCCTCTCAAGGACAACAGTGACGAGCTATCCAACCTAAACAAAATCTTGGACAAGATATGTCAAATGCACAGTACCTCCGGGAAGCCTGCAAACCATACCCACAGAGATTGCTGGGTCTTCAAACAATCCGGCCGACTTAACGCCGAACACAAGGGGCTCGGCACACCAAGTGAGGACGATGACGAACCCCACAAGCAGAGCAACAGGAAACAAAATAATTTCCCACAAGAGGTCAACATAGTAAACTCACTTCAAGTAACGACAGGGAAAAATAGAGTGACGCCCATTAAAGTACGCGCCGCACGGTCTACCCCAACGGAGTCCCAACACTGGTTGTCAAAACCAGTCACCTTCGACCATCAGGACTACTCCGGAAGTATCTGGAACGCAGGATGGACTGCTTTGATATTAAACCCTATAATCAACGGATTACAATTCACACAAGTCCTAATGGACGGCGGCAGTGATCTAAACCTGTTATACCAGGACACAATCCGCAGAATGGGGATAGACCCATTCCAAATTCGTCATAGCAACACTTCCTTTAAAGGAGTAATGCCAGGCCCATATGCCCATTGTACGGGCTCTCTACGACTAGAAGTTGTGTTCGGCCCATCCGACAACTTCCGTCGCGAAAAGTTGGTCTTCCACATCGCCCCATTTAAAAGTAGCTATCAAGCACTATTGGGACGCGAAACTTTCGCCCGCTTTAACGCAATACCTCATTATGCATCCCTTACACTTAAAATGCCCGGTCCACGCGGCATCATCTCATTAAAAGGAAACTTCGAGTGTTTCTCGAATATTGAAGAATGTGAGACTGCCTTGACAGCCACACATTAATCCGGCCTTGCTGGTCAGAGCACCTAAACAGGTCATTGAGTCCTCGGACACGGTTAGGCGAGTCCGGCATAAATAAACAAGAGGCTTACTAGCCGCGCACCCCCTTACAAGGGGCTGCACGCATATACAATAAAGAGCCAATAAAGCTCAATTTTTCGAATCATACTCTGTTTATTTTAAAAATACATTTTTCGCACGATCTTTTTTCAAACTAAGTTCTTCTCTTTTACAGATGAACACCGTGCTACACCCGTCCAGGATACGGCACAATGGAGACACAGGCGCAGACGTGCAGTAGGGACCCGTTGTAATGATTCTTTTCAGATTGAGACCCTGCGTAAACCTTTTTTACTGTCTCTTGTTGATACACATCTCCCGGTTTCTCGATACAACCGAGGAGGAGGCTGGCATTTTGGCATCGGCCGCGTCAGAAATTTTTGCGCGTACCTGGACACTAGGGGCTTAGGGCATTGTTTTGCCCGTTTTCATAAAGACCGAATACCTTAGGGAGTGTTTGGCGTCTCGAGTTAGGCCTTATATGCATCAGCTCCGAATCATGTCTTTGGTCAAATGTTGGGTTTGCCCGGCTCCTGTGTTTTGCTGCCTTACGTTCCGCTCTATCGGCTAACGCGGCACCAGGAGAACTACTGCGATTGTGCCCCGGTTCATCCAGGTGAGCACCTCAGTAGAGAAAGCCAAAAACTGACTGTCATGATATAGCGAGAGACTGATCAACCACTCGATCGACCACCGGAATATTTAGAATTCCTCCACTTTGACGAAGGACCGTTTCCCGGTCAGGCACATACGCGCCCCAAATTCGGAGAGCGCGGTGCCCCCATGGGCTATATATTAGCCCCACCATCAAACTCCTATGGCTAAGTGAAAGTGATAAAGCATTATAGTCCGGTTGCCTAGTTTGCTATGCTATCACCTCCTTCACAGGACCAAGACGTTGGATTAAGTGTGAAAATGCGCCTTTTTGCAAACACCCCCGCACTATGTGCGTGGGGGATGAAGCCGAAGACTGCCATCTTTCAGGTTATATACACATATACATTAACGGCCGCACAGGAGGTATTTCAATACTTGAACGCACAAGTATAAAAAGCCCTTATATTATATATTTGAAACATGGTTTCACAAATCATACATGTCATTTGAACATAATATCCTTCGAGCACTGCGTCCCTATCAAACGAGCGCCCTGTAGGACTTCCTCAAAATAGTGCTCGGCAGGTACTCGGCTTCGGTCCGAATCCGGGGATGCAACATCGGTGGCCTTCATCTCTGCCCAGTATGTTTTTACACGGGCAAGAGCCATCCGCGCACCCTCTATGCATGCTGACCGCTTCATTGCATTGATATGCGGCACCGCATCACGGAACTGCTGCACCAATCCAAAATAATTCTTCGGCTCGGGCCTTTTCGGCCACAAATAAGCCACGACATCCTTCATGGCAAGTCCGGACAACCTATTCAGCTCAGCCCATTCGGCCAACCGATCGGTCAATGGAAGGGGACGCACTGGACTATGGAACTGCGACCAAAAAAGCTCTTCCATTCCGTGATCCTTTTGGCCTCGGAAGTGTGCGACCGCGTCTGTGGCACTCGCCGCCAAATCCAGATAAGCATCCTCCGCACCCCATAGCTGGCCCAACTGGGCATACTTCGGATCCGTGAACTTCGTCCGCAGCAGAAAGGGCTTTCCAGCCGCGATATCCCCGGCTTGACGTAGCTCCTCCCTTATCGCTCTCATCGCGGAGAGGGCATCCTTGGCTTTGGCGGTGGCCTTCTTTAGGTCCTCTTGCTCCGCTCGGCTTTCTTTTTCAAGAAACTCGCAGCGGTCGGTAGCATTCTTCAACTTCACGGCCATCTCGGCCATCTCCTCCCTGCTTCAGCAGTGAGCAGCCTGTTCGGCTTTTAACTCTTCGGCTGCCTTCAAGGTAGCCGCATTGCTTTTTCTGGCTTGCTCCTTGGCCCGGGCGAGCTCCGCCCGAAGGTCCTCCATAGCAGCGGCACCATCTGCATTAAGCATACATGTTGTTAGGCATGGGCGTCAAGCTCCCTTAACAGGTGTTCGCAGAAAAGCCACATACCTTGTGACTCGTCAAGTCGCTTATTGACCAGCGGGATGTCCGCATCCGCAACGTCAAGTTGCCGCTTCAGTTTGGCAAATCCATTAGTCCGGCTGGCCACCGAACGCTCTGCCACCTATATAGGAAAGGCGACATCTTACACCTGAGATTATGATCCTCGGTACGCTGTCACTTTTGACAACGTACCGAGTCTCAGGGGCTACTATCTATACAGGGCGCATTTTATATGCAAAACTGTCAGAAGGTATATCATTTTCGCGTACCTCAAACCCCGTTAGTAAACTTCTGACGGCTTCATGTAATCCGCTCTCAGCGGATGAAATCCTTTCAGTCACCGTACCCATTAACGCACGGTGATCTTCCGAGATAGACGCTCGCCCGAGCAGATCCTTCAGCTCCTCCGACCGTACACCAGTTGGTGTCGGACCTTCCGGCCCCGCCGGACTCGGGGAAACCCTCCGCGACAACACCTCAGGGTCGTCCGCCCTGCCTGACGGTGCGGCAGATGGAGGCGTTTCGCTCTCCATCATCTTCGGATGAAGATCCCCCGAAGATGAGCTCTGCTGAGAAGGGCTGAGATCCGAACTACAAGGTAAAACTTCAGTTATCTTTAGAGATAAAAATGGGGATATCCCTTATTACAAAACTCCCCGTTCTACTTACGGCTCGTTGGAGGGCTGATTCCCTTGGGGAAGTAGTGCGGCCGGGGCTTCTCCTGGCACAGGACCCTCTGGTGAAGATTTCTTCCCCCGTTTCGAGGCCTTGACCTCCGGATCTTCAGAAGCGGCCCTCTTCTCCCCCTGGAGGGAGGGATTCTCGATTCCCCCTTTCTTGAAAGCCTCCTTAGCGGAGGCGGTAGCTCCCTTGTTCCCCCCCTTCGCCCTTTTCCAAAGGTGCAGCCTCCGGCATCTTGATTAACACAGGATCCGACGTGATCTCAGGGAGGGGGGCTGGACACCTTATTAGTTTTGCTTTTGCTATCCACTCCTGTTCAAGGGACAATTCTTTAAAGGGCAAGTTTATGATAAACGTACGGATAGCATGTCCGGGCACAGGACTACTTACTTGAGTATCCGGGCGATTGCATCTCAGACCTGCGTCCTCGGTCAAGTCCGGACACATCTCTTGTGATCCGAAGAAAAGTTTATACATCTCCATGGGCGTCGAGCCCATGAAGTATTGGAGAGCTCGTGGTACCTCCGGATTGAATTCCCACAGGTGGAGGGGGCGACGTTTGCAGGGCAGAAGGCGCCGAATCAGCATGACCTGCGCCACTACAACCAGATTGATCTCTCTCTCTTGGAGGTCTCGAATACGGCCCTGCAACAGAGGTACGTCCTTGGACGGCCCCCAGTCAAGCCCTTTGTTGACCCATGACGCCAACCATTGTGGAGGACCCGAGCGAAAGGCAGGTGGCGCCACCCATCTGGTGCCCCTGGGAGCGGTGATGTAGAACCATTCATGTTGTCACAAACCAAGCTTCTCATGAAAAGAGCCCTCGGGCCATGGAGCGTCAGCGCTCTTGCTTATAACAGCCCCTCCGCACTCTACCTGTTACCCCTCGATCATCTTCGTCTCCACGTTGAAGGTCTTGAGCCAAAATCCGAAGTGAGGGGTAATGCGGAGGAAGGCTTCGCATACAACAATGAACGATGAGACGTGGAGGATGGACTCTGGATCCAAGTCGTGGAATTCCAGCCCATAATAAAACATGAGCCCCCTCACGAAGGGGTCCGTCGGGAAGCCTAAACCCCGAAGGAAGTGAGACACGAATACCACGCTCTCACCAGGCTCGGGAGTAGGAATAACCTGCCCTTGGGCAGGCAGCCTATGCGGGATTTCGCTGGTTAGATACCTGGCGTCTCTCAGCTTTAGCACATCTTCTTCCGTGACGGAAGAAGGCAACCATCGGCCTAGCAGGTCGGAGTCTGACATCGTTGAAGGTCCAAAGCGCCCGGATCTAGAGCTTTGGGTGTTGGAACTCGAGGCGAGGGCCGGATTCGATTGAGATTGAAAGAAAGGAGTAGGCCTTGGTCTCGTTATAAAGAGGTTGAATACCAAGAGCCCTCCCCATGGCCGTTTAGGACTCACCCTCGATGGAGGGGGCATGCCGACGGGCGCGGTTGGGTTACCCACGCCCGTATTGATGAGGATCCCGGAATAAGGGGACACGATCTCTGTTTTGACAAGACGTGCCAAGGAAACTGCTTCGCTAAATGCGCTAAGGTGGAACAGTAAAAACAATTCGAATAAAGGCTTGGCCGTGGTGTGACGTCACGCCACGAAATACGTCAGCAAATTGAACTTGTGTAAATACTATTATCTCTACGATGGTGTGCATAATTTATTTTGCAGAGCCGGACACTATCCTGGTGTTTAAAATCTTCTATGAATTATTCAGAGCAGGAACCCGCCTTGCAACTCCGAAGACAATATGCATGCCGAACTCGTCGTCAATGAAGCCTGGTTCAGGTGCTACTGAGGGAGTCCTGGACTAGGGGGTGTCCGGATAGCCGAACTATCACCATCGACCGGCCTCCAAGACTATGAAGATACAAGATTGAAGACTTCGTCCCGTGTCCGGATGAGACTTTCCTTGGCGTGCAAGGCAAGCTTGGCGATACGGATATGTAGATCTCCTACCATTGTAACCGACTCTGTGTAACCCTAGCCCTCTCCGGTGTCTATATAAACTGGAGGGTTTTAGTCCGTAGGATGAAGAACAATCATACCATAGGCTAGCTTCTAGGGTTTAGCCTCCTTGATCTCGTGGTAGATCCACTCTTGTACTACCCATATCATCAATATTAATCAAGTAGGAGTAGGGTTTTACCTCCACCGAGAGGGCCCGAACCTGGGTAAAAACATCGTGTCCCTCATCTCCTGTTACCATCCGCCTAGATGCACAGTTCGGGACCCCCTACCCGAGATCCGCCGGTTTTGACACCGACAGGTCGGTTGGAATTTCCGGTTCACATACCTCCTAGATAAATAAAATCTATGTCACGTTGGTCGGCATAATTGTCATAAACAATAGATGAACCAAATCTCTACTATTAAAGGAGGATCGAACGTCGTGATGGTTCGACCTCCCCTCGTGGTTCGACCACCTCGTTCGATCCCCAGCACCGGAAAAATCGCTACAAAAATCCCAGGCCTTCTCCCTCCCGCATGATTGAAAAAATCACGCAAGAAAACCAAGCGAATAGAAATCAGGAAACTACCGTCCACGCATGCAGTCAGCCTCCACCCACGACTCTCACCCGCATCTTGCGACCCGCCGCCGTCTTCCTGGTCGAACTAGGGTTGGGCGCCACTTTCGTCTTCCTGGTCGACGGCGTCCTCGTCTTCGCCGGTCGCGCCCATCCCCACCTTCCTATCTCTCCAAGGGAGCTCGAGTTCTTCCCTATCTCTGTTGGCGATGGCCGTCCTGGTTCGGTGGTGCCCCTGCGGCACGTGTAGGACACGGGAGATGAGCAGGGCGTTCTCAAGTGGCAGTGCCAGGTCAGCTTCAGGTCTTTGGCAGCGCCATGGTCAACAAGGTGGTCTTCTCATACTCATATGTCTATATGATTCTGCAGTTTATGCCATCAGCACCAACTTTCTTTCCTACAGTGCCGACCACCACATGTTGCTTATGTGTGAGGAGTTGCAACGGCCATTTAAGACTGTATATGAATACATTGATACATTGATCCAGTGCGAATGACCTATTCTTCAATAGCACATGTTTCTGTAGAGAGCATTTGTATAGCCTTCTTCAATCTAGCATCAAAGTAATGAGGTAACTTTTCAGTCATCAAGGTTCATGGGGCTAGGCTGAAAAGCTCACAGAAAGATGTTGTGATTAAAGTCCTAAAGCCAAGAATTGAATATACTTTGGTCGCCGGTATGAATTTTATCTATCTTGCCTCACATGTTTTTGGCTTCGTTACCTCTACGATCCGGTAACTGACCATTCTGCTAGCTGTTGCGATCTGACCGTCAGTTCAGTTCCTGACACTAAGCTCAACGCACCACGCTGATTGAACCTGGGAGGAGTTCGGATCGTGGGAGACGGCGTCACCCCCGGCACACCAGCGTTCCAGTAAGCGATGGTTGCGCTGGAGGAGAAGGGTAGCAGCGCCGCAGCGGCTCACGGGAGCTTCAATCTAACAGTCCACTGGCAAAATTAAAAAGATTTGTTACCTAAAATTAAAATGCACTTCTGAGTGAATAATAGAACAGTACACTTGTAAAATGAAAATGCTTTGTTTGGATACCAATTAGTAACAATACACCGGCAAAATGAAAATGAAAATGCTTTTCCGCATGTTTGGAAGGGTGGACATCGCCGTTACCCCCGCAGGGACGACTATGCCGACAACTGTTTGCACATTAACTATTTATAGCATCAGTGAGAATGATATAATTTTTCTTTATCAGTAGTCATATTTTGTCAGATTAAGGTCTACATGTAAACATTCCTGCTCCTTGTATCATATAGAACTAGCCTAAAGGGATTATGCTTGATCTTCTAAGCTAGCTGGTATTAAAAAGACATTTCTCACCAAGCAAGGTAATTATAATAAGCATCAAGGTCAGCACGAGATTTTTTTTTTGAGATGACCCAAATATGTTGAAATATAGTCAGAAGATCCTGATCTTACTAAACACAGTGTTCCTGGCTTATATATCATTTTTAATGTTCTACTCAAGTAGCAGGCAGTAGGTGACTTCGGTTTTCATCATGTTATAGGCAAATCTTGGTTTATCTAATGTAAGAAGAGGGTCACAGTTTGTTCAACAATATATACAACAAAGGTTGCCTGCCACCAGGATTGCCTTCCGTTGCTTGATGTATGTTGAGCATTTGTTTGTAACATAATCCAAGGTACGTCTGATGAAGGGGAAATCTTGTGTACACTTTTTATGTACGAGTATATATGTGTTGTTTCAAACTGTAAAACATGATCAGTGATTATTTTGTTATTAAACAGTGCTGGAGATGACAAACCAAAGAGCACATGCCCCATTGATAGAGGTGAGTGGAGTTGAGGTATATGGTGCACTTAGAGGGCGAAGTATAGAGGCTGAAAGTTCGTTCAGGCATGAGCTGCTTTGTAGCAAACTTATAGACCATGTTGTTTTACACTGAGGGGAGATACTCTTTGATGCTCTGCTTTGTGGCGCCAGAGGAAGATATCGTGTTACTTTTGTCCTATTTTTGTATATCTAAGCTTAATAACAATTTATTACACTCTTTGTTAATTTTCTGTGACGTAACTTCTTGATGACACGTTTTCTGGTGTGAAGGCCCGTATGTTTTATCAAACAATTGGTTCTAATAAAAATAAAGCATTCATGTGCTATCTATATTGCTAATTAACTGCACAGTAATGACTTGACTGTGTACCAATCTATTTTGTGCATTGAATCTGGTAAGGCTCCCCTTGTTTTCTTCTTCTTCTGTTCTGCAAACGACATAATAGGTCCAAGCTATTGTCCGGAGAAGATAAGACTAGGATAGTAAGTGAAAGTACAAATTTAAAGTTGTCACAAATAAACGAAAGAAGACATTCATATGATACATTTTTTTCCTGAAAATTATCATTATTATGTGTCCTTGCGGTTACAGTGCTATAGCCAAAGTTTGTTCATTCAGGTCTTACTTCTATGTTGCATAGATGGCTGGAGACACACATTTGTGCAATCTCTCCCATTCATCATATAGAAATGCATACACCTTTTATCTCTATTTCAGAAGCAACATTTTCTGCTAAAATGTAGCCAAAATGCTTTCGCAAACAAATGTAAGTGCATTATTCAAATCCACTTGTGCTTTATCGCTTCAGGAATGGTGCCTCCTTTAGTTTTTTTGAATTTTATTCTTTTTGGAATATTACATGCCTATGTTTTCGACACTTGTGATTTTCAACATCCATTATGTCTATACTATATGAGATGATGAAAAACTAGAAGGGGCCGTGGCAATGCACGGACAGTCAACTAGTAGTTATAAAGATAATATATACCACATCCGAATCATAGACAGGACGAGGGCCGATGGGGCGGACACCAAAACCATCGCACTAAATAATAAGAAGCAATAATAAAAGTAAGAAAATTATACAAGTATCTATATAAACATACAACTAAGATTTTTTTTCTTTCAAAAAGAAGATAAGAACAAGAGGCTCACCACGGTGGTGCCGGCGAGGAGATCGGCGCGGGCGATCGATGGCGGTGAAGACGGGGACGGGACAGGACGTGACGAACCGCTAAACCTAGACAAACATTGAGGAAAATGGAGCTTGGGGGTCGAGCTTGGAGAGGAGAAAGCTTAAGTAGTGTGGCTCGGGCATTCCATCGAACACCTGGTGTGCATAGGAGGTGAGCTAGAGCACCACAAAGCTCCCCCCTCGCCGGTCAGGAAAAACAGAGCACTGGGAGTGCTCTGCTCGCGGGCGAGGGGTATATATAGGTAACTCAATGGTCCCGGTTCGTGGCATGAACCGGGACTAAAGGTCAGCCTTTCGTACCGGTTCGTGCCACGAACCGGGTCCATTGGAGGTGGGCCAGGAGCGAGGACCATTAGTCCTGGTTCGTGCCACCAACCGGGACCAAAGGTCCTAGACGAACCGGGACCAATGCCCCCACGAGGCCCGGCAGGCCCCTGGCCTCACGAACCGGGATCAATGGGCCCATGGGTACTGGTTCGGGACCGAACCGGGACTAATGGGCTAACCAGGCCCAAACGTATGCCCTGTTTTCTACTAGTGGGATGTTTTACAATCATTTTATAGCAACCTTATATCATTTTTTGGGGACTAACCTATTGAAACTCCCGTGGTGCTGGATTCTCCAGTCGCGATGAAGGTTTACAATGAAGCACCATTAAGTCAAGCTACCCCATGGTGCTAAATCTAGAAGTAACTTATATCTATCTTTTCGAATTCTGACCATCTTCTACTTTTCTCGAAGGATTTTCAATGTGTTTTATGAGCAATTGGTTGCCTGCATTTTCCCATTCAGCTTGATGTATCTTGGAATTGTGGAACCCTATGATATTTAAACACCCGCTGCCCCCACGTCTGCCCCCTGCTCGGGTGACTCGGGGGCTCCCCAACCCTAGCCGCCGCCGGGCCTAGCCCATCTTCCTCCCCTCCTTCCGCCACCGCCGGAGGACGCCGCCGGCTTGCGCCCGGAGACGGACGGCGGTGGCGGGGGCTCTCCTTCCCTCCTGCGTCTCAGGGTGACGGGGCCCCAACATGCGTGGAGGTGCGGCCGATCTAGATGCGACGGCGTTGGCTTCGACGACGGCGGCGGCGGTCGGCCCTGCCTTGGGCCACGGGCGGCGGCTGTGGCGGCTGGCCTGGATCGGCGGTGGCGCGATGCGATCTTCGGCGGCATGTCATCTGGCTTTAGATCGGCGGCGGCGTCGAGGGCCTGGTGGACTGCTTGGCGGCATCCATGGCAGATCTGTTCTGGCCGGTGTAGCCAGTGGTGGTGGTCATCTTCGTCGGTGGTGGCCGGCTAGAAGCTTGGTGATCGGATCTCGAGATCCATCATCTAGTCCCGGCTGCGAGTTGGGGAGACATGGTTGCCGGTGAAAACCAAGCCGATGGCAGGCGATGGAGACGTTCTACGCCGTTACCTTGATGAAGGCATCGTCGTGTAACTACTGTCGACCCACTCGTGCTGCTTCGGGGGAAACCCTAGGTTCTGGTGTTCCAGATGGGACGATGGCGGCACTGCGGTGTCGTTTCCCTCTTGGGAGCATCGTTTGTGGAGCAGCGCTGGAAGTCAGAGGCAGGAGGTGGAACGGCTTCGTCTTGCACGGAGCTTCGGTGGTGATGTCAAGTCATGCCTGTCCGACAGGTGCTACGCTTGGTCATGCCTGGTCGGCAGGTGCTACGCACGACAGATCTTCCAAGGACTTCAAGCTGTGTCGGCTGGTGGTACTTGGAAGCATGGCGCTGAGGTATATCAGTGGCGACCGCGACGTGCTCAGCTGTTTGCGTGCAGGGAGGAGGTGCCCTTGGTCGCCGTGGTGGCGTCAACGATAGCTAGACCGAGCAAGGTTGATGCATCAGTACAGTTCTGAAGATGGAGCGGTGGCAGTTGGCGGCGGCGGGCTCTGAGAGCACGCCGGACCAGTGTGTGCCCCAGACCCGGCAAGTGGCTAGGTTGGGGTCTCAGGTCTTAGATGTTAGGCTTGGCTGCGGTGTCTGTTTGGTATTAGGCCAGGCTATCTACGCCCCTTCATCAACTAGATGGGTGTAGCGACATTTGTTGCTTAGACGGCGGCTTTAGTCTTATTGTTGTATGACTTTGTAAGGTCTTGTGAGAATAATTAATAAAGTGGCCGTATGCATCGCCCAGATGCAGAGGCTGGGGGTCATCCTCCTTTTAAAAAAAAGAAATTTAAACATGCTATGTATGTAGTCTGTATCACTTCGGTTATTGTGGCTCATGTTTTTGCACAAAGGGAATATATTAATATCGTGAAGATATCAATTACACCCGGCCTCTATACCAACAAAATGTCCAATGGCATCAAGGATACACATAACCAAAAAATTTAAATTAACATCACTAGCAGAATACACAAATCCAATAAAGATAACAAAAGAAAGGAAAAAATACCCCGCCTCGGTGAACAATCACTAGCAGCAGCAACACTCTAACCACCACCAAAAACAACACCCGGATTACAAAACAGGTTTTCCAGAAGAAAATCCACCAAGTAGAAAATAATGCACTAGCGTTGTCGTTGCCCAATCGAAGATCTTGGGTTTTCACCCTTGATATCTAGATCGGAAAGGCTCCGACCGCGCACGCTCATATTATCAGCTAGCACGGTCTTAAGAGGGGTTGATATGAAGCTTCGCTTTCTTATCGGTGTCATGTGACATGTCTAAGTCAAGATTTCCAAGGCATTGATAGAGGGGGAGAAAGTTATATGGCAGCTGCGATTGTCACTCGTAGCTTCTGGCCATCATTTTTGGTTATTTCTGCTCCCAGTTTGTTGAGGTCTAAATCATTGGATGGGAAAAAAGAGCATATGCGAATGAGAAAGCTAAGCTCGTGGTTTCCCTACCAGACTCAGTTAATTACCTCAGATATTTTTGCCTTGGGTTGTTTGCTAATCTTGGCATCCAATGGCTTGGCAGAATGAGCAGCAGTGACTAAAAAAAATTGTACATCAATGTTGCCCAAACTATTGGCAGAGCTCCAATATCCCGCTTCTCTTCTCGTGCAAGTATATGTATCTACTATCTCTATACCAAAATATAAGACGCTTTTGTGGGCTAAACTAACCTCTATAAAAATGTCTATATTTTGGGATGAAGGGAGTACATTTAAGTTACCTTATTTATCGTAGCAAACATTTTACTTTTCATTTCTTTGTTTCGCTCCGCTTGCGAGCTGTAATACTTTTATGACCAGATGCTACTTCGAGATTTTTTTAATAAGATGGTTACATGCATCATTATGATGCAGAGGCTAGGGGTAAACCTCCATTTCCAAAAAAAAAGCTTGCTCTGTTTTTCAAGCAAATTCTTGATCACTCCAGGGTGCTTAACAAATATTTTAATGTAACGCATGCAATGGAAACACAGATAGTAGTACTCGTTCATCCATCGAGAACTCCAAAGCGAGCCAACAAATTAATCCTGGCCATTACGACATCCATCCATCGAGAAGGCCAACAAGTAGTTTCTTCCTATTCTTCGCGCATTGACTCATCCTCATCACCTGTTCGTTTCCATGGGCAATTAATCGACCAGGCCATGCACAACCCGGTGCTATAAAACTGCACCACCCCACGGTCTTCCGTCTCCAGCCTTTCTTATTGAAAATCCAATCTCCAGTTCTCCACCCTTTCGCCATGGCATTGGCAACCAACGTCAAAGATGCCGCGCGCTTGGTGAAGCAGCTGAAGATTGATGGTTTCTGCACGACCAGCACCATGGGCAACGACGACTGCATCAGGTCCAGGTGGGCCGTCGGCGCATACGAGTGGGAGATATGTGTCTACCCTGCACGGACGGCGTCAACTGGCGATAGCAGAAGGTGGGTTGCACTTCAGCTTATCTTTCTCAGTGAAGCCCGCATGGCCGTCGTGAGGGCCAATCTAGGCTGCAAGGTGGTGGATAGACAGCGTGCAGAATACTCGGAGAAGAGCACGTCGGCAGTATTCAGGCGTCCCAAGGATTCTACGTCTCTCGTTTACCTCATCTCGATAAGTGATCCTCGGTCGGGCTATCTCAGGGACGATTCTTTGACCGTGGACTGCACCATCACGGTGCTCAAGGAGTCGCCGGTGCCGATTTCGCCAGCGAAAGAGATGCCCGTGCCGTCGTCCAACTTGCACAAGAACCTCGGTGATCTCCTGCAGACCGAGATGGGGACGGATGTCACGTTTCTCGTATCCGGCGAGTCTTTTGCTGCGCATAAGAACATACTTGCCGCCAGGTCCCCTGTTTTCAAGGCGCAGTTCTTCGGAGAAATGAAGGAGAAGTTGTCTCACCGCGTTGAGGTTGAGGGCATGGAGGCGGCAGTCTTCAAGGTCATGCTTCACTTCATCTACACCGACACGGTGCCCGAGCTTGAGCAAGGGCTCGAGGCGGTGGCTGTGATGGCCCAGCATCTGCTTGTGGCGGCTGACAGGTATGGACTGGACAGGCTCAAGATGATCTGTGAAAACAAGCTCTCCAGTGGCATCACCATCGACACGGCGGCGACGACTTTGGCCTTGGCGGAGCAGCACAATTGTTCGCATCTCAAGGCCAGCTGTGTCGAGTTCATCGTTAGCACTCCTGAAGTTCTTGACGCTGTCTTGGCGACGGAGGGGTATAAGGATTTGGCTGCAAGCTGTTCTTCTATGCTAGCTGATCTTCTCAAGTCTGCGTGTGGGAGAAAGAATTGATGTATTGAGGACGAAAGTTTGGTACTAGTAACTTGTGTTTCCCTTAAGTGTGATGTAATTTAGCGCTAAAATGTTCAGAATTGGGCATCTGTTTCCATGTGTGAGCTCTTTATCTTTTGGAATACGTATTGCTAAGAGGGTGTTTATTTCCAGGGACTTATTGGTTTAGGGACTTAAAAAAGTCCCTATAAGTCCCATCTAAACCAAACAGGAGGGACTTATAGGGACTTAAAATGAGCATTTGAGACTTATGAAATAAGACTCTCAAGGAGAGTCTTATAGGGACTTATAGTTGTAATATGGTCTTATAGGGACTTATAAGTCCCAGGAACCAAACAGATAGGGACTTTTTAGGGACTTGGGACTTATAAGTTGGGACTAAAAAAAGTCATAGAACTTATGAACCAAACAGGGCCTAAACAGCTCCGCCTCCTGCGCCGTCTCTGCGGCAGGTGTTGGCAGGAAAAAAAAGGGGAGAATTATATCATGATTTATTTTTTGAGGAAGGGAGAATTATACCGTTAGAGCACTATCTTTAGATCCACCTTTAGTGGTTGTTTGGATAAACGAAGTTAACACCTAGTTTTACCAAAACACGTTTTTATTGGATTTTTTGGAAAACTAGTTTTACTAAGAATTCGGTTAGAAACAAGCATGCACAAAACCTTGTTTGGATAATAAAACATGTTTAAGCACGAGGGTTGCACCGTCGACGCCTTGTTCTCGCATGTCCATCTGAATGCCTGGATGGGTCCATCATTTGCTCGCGGCAAGATAAGCGTAGCAATGCAGCTGGCCGGTTTGGGCGACATCATCCGGGATGGTTCTTTTTGCAGCGGTGAAGGTGAGAACTGATGGAGATGCAACGTTGTGGCCTCGAGATTCAAGTACTAAAACCAATCTGGATTCTCGTGAACGTGAATCGTTTGCTAAAAAATGCACTTGTGTGAAAGTAATGAGAATGATCAATCATTGAAGAACAAGAACTAGCGTACAAGGGATCTGTTGTGGCCGCACAAAAACTCAAGATCAGTTGGTAAGAGTCTGCCATCAGCGAGGAGGACGCTGGAGGAGTGCGTGCTTGGAAAGAACCAGTGGTCGACTAGTCGTCTGTGATGGCACGGCCGCCGGCAACGTGGAATGAGTGCTCAGCGGGGAACGACCAGTCCGACGATGGTGACGGTCGCGTACAGGAACGCGGGATTTAGTTGTCGCTGGAGAAGGGCCAGTCGTCGACGGTGACAGCAGCGGCCGGAGGCGGCGCGGGAGGAGCGGTCGCCGGAAATGGCCACGGGCAAAGCGGGATGAGTTGTTGCGACGGCGATGGCAACGTGCATGCCGGCTGCGCTATATGCACAGGTCGCAGACTGTGGATGATGAATTGGTTTATAGAAAAACGTTTAACTGTCGTTTTTCCATAAACTTGTTTTTTCAGTTTTACGAAAGCTAAGATTTACTTATCCATGGATTTGTTACGTCAACCAAACAGAGTTTTAGTTTGTTGTAACCGAAAACGTGTGTAAACGAAACTGGTTTAGTAAAATCCCTGTATCCAAAGGGAACTTGAGAAGATGTGCGTTTCTACGTCTCCAGAAAGAAGAAAGATCAATCGTTTTTGTTCCTATACTAAGAATACTAGGCCCGTAAGTGTTCCATTTTCTGGTTTTTCCGGAATTTTTTTTACCATATTTCTTTGAGCGACGCGTGTGCAGCCCTTGTCTATCTCTGCGTGTGCAGCGCGTCGTACGGGAGAGTTCCTTTGTTTTTTTAATATTTGTTTGACTGGCCGGTTTGCATGGTCAAATTGACGTGCCCGTTCCAGATTTTCTGGGTTTGCTTCATTCCACGCGTCCCTGCATGGGCATGCATGTCGTTGGCCCAGTTCACATGACCCGTCCAGATTTGCTGTGTTGGTTCTCCTCCATGCTGCATGGCCATGCATGTCGCCACGTTTGTCTCACATGCAGTTAGACATGTTGTCTTCTGGACTTTTCTGAAGGGCTCCGTTTTTGTTTTTTCTTTCCTTTTAGTTGCCTATAAGTACTTGTTTGCCTGGTGTTCGTTCACAACCCTCTTTATGTGTTCTTCCTGGTCGTTTGGTCTGGGCTGCTTCTAACCCTATCCGTCGTCGGCGGCCCCATCCTCATGGCCAACTCCACCACATCGCCGACCGACGCTATTCTCCGGCGCCAGATCCGGTTGTTCCAGGTGCATCCCCGCCGGATCCCGGCGGCATACCCCCGTGATGCAGTCCCCACGACCAGGCCTGATGCAGCTTCCTCGCCGGCTGGAAACACCACCAGCCCTGACGACATTGACGTCGGTGTTCACCTTGCCGGAGCCCACCTCGTCCTCTAATTTGGGCTGCTTCCAGCCAGTCTACACATGCGCCCATCAGTCCAGGAGCCTCCCTAGCTGGGCTGCCTCGCTGGGAGAAGCCAGAACGTGCCAAACGCTTATCAAATCGCCAGGTGAGTTGGAAGCTGGCTTTGAGAATCTGAATTTGTGGACTTGGGAGGCTGGGAGAGGTTCAAGTCGTTTGGGTTCTGTGTTTGGTGAGTACTGCTCTTTCTAGACTTTTATCATCAAGGGATGGTTTTGGTGACGGAAAGGTGTGGTTGGTCCCGGGAGTAGTCTGCCCCATTATCGTCCCCGTCGACTTCACGCGAAGATTCGTGCAGTAGTCACCAGAGCCCCAGCCGATTTCCAGCAGTAGCGTGCTTATCCACTGTGTTTGACCGAACTAACAGCGGTGGATAGGTCCTAGGGGTAGGTTGCAGGTCCTGGTATAGGCAGCAGGGGCTAGGCCAGCCACTGTACAGGCCTGACAGGAATGACAGATCGGTCACTGTTTAACCCACAGTGGTATTTTCAAGTTGGAAACGACGCAACATCCTGAGTGGAGAGAGAGGGAGAGAATAAATGTGAGGAGAGAGCCTCTTTTGCGGTCGTGGGAGAAAGGAAGACTGTCAGGAAGGAGAGACATGTTGTGTGAAAGAGAAGAGAGAGAAGGATTTGTTTACCATGAGATAGAGAGAGCGACGTGAATGCTTTTTTAACCTGAGCGACGTGAATGTTAGGAACAGAGAGAAAGGAAAACAGTGAGGAGTGAGGCGTTAGAGCAATAGCTTCCGTAAATATCAAATAATTATTGTTTACAAAAAGTTGAGAAAATAACACTTCAATAATCCCTGTAAAACCTAAAAAAATTGTGAGATCTTTAATAATACAACGTCATTCCCGCATCTAGCCAACACAATCATACTTGGACATGTACATTTAGTCAACATAAAGATATTTGGATACATGTACAAACCTGGACCTAGTACATTTATCCGGCACAACCATACACCACCCAAAAATAAGATTTCTACCAAGCAAAATACAACCCCCATCCAAAATTACTTGTCTTAGGTTTATCTAGATACAAACTTACCTAACACTAAAATGTGTCTAAATACATCCGTATCTAGATAAGTCTAAGACAAGTAATTTGACACGGAGGGAATAAATAATTTCCCCCACCTAACAGAATTAAACAAAATGAAAACGGTTTCTACCGTGACTTATACTGAAAAACGGTTTCTTCGCCTGGCCGCGCCCCTTGGCAGCGGCGAGGGAGGAGGGAGGAGGAGGGGAGGCCGGCGGCGGGAGGATCTGGGCGCCCTCCCCGGCCGCCTCGCGGGTGGCGGCACGAGATGGAAGGGTTTCACGAGAGGGAGCGATCACGTACGACTACACTGCCTCCTTCGGCGAGGAGTGCTCGCTAAGTTGGATCAATGCCGCCACCGGTGACGGTAGATTTATGGTAACGCTTCTCCGACAGGGTACCTCGTGTCCGTCTCGTACAACCATTGGTTATGGCTGGCGCACCACTCGTAACGTCATTTGACAACACCTACCTATTTTGTGTTTTGTGAGCTCGCGGGAGAAATATGGAAAGGGTCTGAAATTTATATACGAATGGAGTAGGAGACATAGACAGATAAAGAGGGGGATATAGAGATGAAACATGATAAAGAAGCAAAATGGGTAGTCGGTCGTCAAGTTAGAAAGAATGGTTTGCAAGTTATGGGGGTTTGCGTATGAATAACGAGATGGTTTACTATTAAAGCATCAACAAACCAGAATACCCAAACTGACCACACAAAGCATAGGTCAATTGTAAGCTACAAACTAATACATGAAAACTTGGTCCAGCTGACCACACAAAGCATAGGTCAATTGTAAGCTACAAACTAATACATGAGAACTTAGACCAGGTACATTCAGCCGATGAAGCCATACTTCGCACTGGTACATTTAGCCAACATTCTGAGAACAACAGTCGTTCTGGTTTAAGGTACATATAAGACTTGGATGTTTTTCCTGGTAGACATTTATGGTGAGCCTAAACTTGTTCCTTGAACACACGGTCATTCTTGTTCCAGGTACATATAAGTCTGAAATGATATTCCAGGTATATATATAGCCCTCACATGATGTTCTGGGTATACATAAGTCTCAGATGATGTTCATAACTCATTAGAAATGTGCACCCGGAACACCATCTGAGGATTATATGTACCTGGAACAAGCACGGTTGTGTGTTCCTGGAACAAGATCGAATCTCACGGCAAATGTGTAACAAGAACAGTATCTGAGGATTATATGTACATGGAAGAAGAAGAACTATTGTTCTTGAAACAAGTTCAGAACTTACCACAAATATATACCCCGAACACCTTTCGAAGTTTATATGTACGTGGAACAAGAACAACCGATGTTCCCAGAACAAGTTCAGAACTCGCCACAAATGTGTAATCGGAACACCATCGGGCTTCTATGTAGCCGGAATAAGAACGACAATGTGCTCCTCGGACAAGTTCAAAACTCACAACAAATATGTACCTGGAACATAATCCGAGGCTTATATGTACCTGGAACAAGAACGAATGTTGTTCTCGCAATAAGTTTAGAACTCACCACAAATATGTACCCTGAACACCATCTAAGACTTATTTGCACATGGAACAAGAACAACTGTGTGTTCCCGGAACAAGTTCAGAACTCACGAAAAAAATTGTGCCGGCAACATCATCCAAGTCTTATATATACCTGGAACAAGAACGACTATTGTTCTTACAACAAGTTCAGAGCCCACCATAAATAAATACCCCGAAGACTATCTGAGGCTTATATGTACCTGGAACAACAATGACTATTGTTCCCGGAACAAGTTCGGAAATCACCACAGATGTGTGCTCGGAACAAGATCGAAGGCTTATATGTAGCTCCCTTAACATCGAATGTTGTTCTTGGAACAAGTTCAGAACTCACAACAAATATGTACCCCGAACACCATTGATTCGGATATGTACCAGGAGTAAGAACGACTTTTGTTCGTGGACCAAGTTAAAAATCTAAATCGGATTTTTGAATCTATAACATGATTATGCTTTTTAACTGGAAGATTGTACTGAATCCAAAAAGTAGTAAATTTTAGGTTTTCCCTCCCTCTCTTTCTTTACATCTAATTTAAGTAAACTATTTGTGACGTCCCCGATTCAATCCTACACTAATCATACACGCAAATGTGTACGATCAAGATCAGGGACTCACGGGAAGATATCACAACACAACTCTAGTCATAAATAAAAGGATACATAAGCTTGAAACAAACGAGTCAGCGGAAGCAACAATATCTGAGTACAAACATTAAGTCTTTGGAACTTATCTGGGTGTGTTTTATTAAGTACTCGGTTCTAATTATCATGAGGTCGGAATACAACTCCAAGCGTCCTGTTACCGTGGACACGGCTATTGGAATAGTTTAACTTTTCTGTAGGGGTGCACCACATTGCCCAACACGCTCGATCCCTCTGGCCGGGCACACTTTCCTGGGTCATACCCGGCCTGGGGAGATCAACACGGCGCAGCCCTACCTAGACTCAACAGAGAGGCCAGCACGCCGGTCTAAATCCTAAGCGCGCATGATGTCACTGGTCTCACCTGCGTTTCCACCCTCCTGGATTCGGGGTATGGCAGATCTCTGGATGCACTTGTGCTGCGTCTTCCCCCTGTACATCAGTGAGCCCGCGTTCATCCACCACGAGCGCTCCTCCGTCCAGGACTTCAGATCTGATGCGTGCGGTCACTAAATTGGGCGTGGGTGAGAAAGAATTGAATCTGTAGCGGAATTCACGGGAAGGTGGGGAATTGAGGGATACGATATCCACATACCTCGAGCTGACCTTGTGCTCGAGATCTGGTACCAATGATGCCAGTGTGTTGAGCATGTTCCCATCTGCAACTCCAGCATCTAGATCCATGGCATCGTCTCTGTTATGGTGTGTGTCGAGAGGAGGCAGAAGCTGGACCATATCGATGGTGCTGTCATCCAGTATCGTCTATCAGCTGGTCTATGGGTAGAGGAGATGTGTGCGGTTTGCGGAAGGATGAAGACGACCGGGACGCTTCTAGATTCGATTTCAAGTCGCGAGTCACGGGTCGGCACACCTGTAGACAGCGACTGGACGGGGACGTGTCCGCCGAATCTTGTCTCCTGACCGAATAGGCCCAGGTCCATATTTTCAAATCATTTCAGCCTCCCTCCTTACTATTTACATAGGCCTGCTAATCCAAACGCTTTCGCTGTCCGGGCACATATCCCATCGTAGCACATTTGAAGTGGACGGACTAGATAGTGGGGTGTACAGCACCCGGGACCAGGAAATCCACTCTCTTTTGGTGATCTTTTTGTTGTATTCATGATGTTGTGCATTTTTAGATCCGAGGGCCGGTGAGGCAGGCCGGCGGTGACAGGAACACCAAGAAATTCGTCGTGGGAAACATCCAGTAGATTCATCGTCTGGTGAGTGTTTAGCTTGCTTGATTCTTTTTTACAAAATATTGTTGTTTGTTTGGTTTCTTTTTTCACTCTCTTTTGGTTTCATATTTAGCACTTTTTAGATGATCTGTTGACCCATGCAGTTGGAAGGAATGTTCGGCCAGCACTATGCGGATTAATTGATCCTTGTCTTGTTGCTGCTAAGAGTTGCATCTGATGTGGATGTTTTGTATCGTTCGTAGCAAGATTTTGTATAGATTTGTCGATGGTAAAAAGATCAATTGTTCTGGAAGGTGACATAGTTGTTTATAGGGAGAGAAATACTAGCTATTTTGGCCTGAGTAGTCTGAATTTCTGTAGATGGCATCAAGGTTTAGAGCAACCATAATACCATTTGGATTGGTTGGAGAAGACGATATATGTGGTGTAAGTGCAACCTCAAAAAATATGTTATCTTACTATGTTATCCCCTTGATTATCTAATGTCTAGAAACAATATTTTTCACCTCAAATGTTGTTAGACTATAATGATCTTCTGGAACTCCCATTTTATGATATCCATGACAACAAGCTAAATAAAGAGGGCCTAAAGCTAAGGTATGTTTTGATTTCATTTTAGAAGCAAAATAATAATAGTTTGTTCATGAGAATCAATGATCTTTATTTATCTTATTGTTTCTCAGGACTAATTTTATGGGAGAGACAAAGAATAAAGATATGCATCCTGTAGTGCTTACGCCAAAAATGTTAGGAAGATTTTACTTCATCTTTGGGGAGCCTATTGAAACAAAAGGTAGCCAGCTGCGTTAGCAAATAGTAATCTGAAAAATTATCTACATGTTCTCGTGGCAAGTCAACATATGCTGCCCTGTTATCCTTTTTAGATATTCGAAAAATGAGTCAAAATGCATACATCCGTATATCGGAGAGCCCATGTCTGATTAGGTTTGCTTCTTGTGTTTTCAATTGGTTTACTTGTTTGCATAGGGAGGGAGAAGAGTTAAGAGACAAAGAGAAGGCCCAGCACCTCTATTTGCATGTCAAATCTGAAGTGGAGAGCTGCATCAAGTATCTGAAGAGGAGAGAGGAGGATCCCTACAGGAGTACACTGCCCAATCTACTATATAGGCAGCTCATCGTTCTGATGCAGAAATATCCACATCTGAACCCTGAGTCTGAGATGATCACGTTTGTCATTAGTTAGGATCCAAAGCAAGTGTTTATATTGTTCATGTCAATCTTTTATATACATAGTTTTTTTTAAATACCTCAAATTTATTGCAGTTCATTCAAATTAGAAGGGTCATATTTAAAACTGAGTTCAGAACTGTAAATTTCTATGTGAAGTACATTAGTGGATTTACTATGCTAGGCAGGGGCTCTCATTCCACTAAATGTTATTTTGTTAATTTCTATCAGTATATTGTGCTAAAGGTCTATCAAAGAAACTAAGCACACATTTTCTATCCACTTTCAGTATGTTTGAAAGTGAGGATTGATTTTTGAAGGCATGTTATATTCAGACTTAACTTAAATATAGTTTTTCTTTTGCATTCATTGAAGCTCTTATTTTCTTTCCACTAGTAGAAAACCACCCATTAGTCCCGGTTCGTAAGGGCCTTTAATCCCGGTTCATGAACCGGGACTAATGAGTCGTTACTAATGCCTCCACCCATTAGTCCCGGTTCAAACACGAACCGGGACAGATGTGCCTCCACGTGGCCGGTCCGCCGAGCCCAGTCAGGGGGGCCTTTGGTCCTGGTTGGTGGCACCAACCGGGACCAAAAGTCCATGTTTTTTTAGAAAAGTGGCTGCTTTAGGGGTTTTGTGGGTTATTTTTAGGTTGTTATTAGCTAGCTAATAGAGAGAAGTGTCCTCTCTTATATCTTCGTCCTTGGTTTATCAACGCTGCTGCTATATATGTTCATTTCACCCGCTGATATAACATGCTCATGCATGCTTGCATCATACATCATCATATATATATAATAACAAGTCCTACTAATATCATGCATCATCATACAATTTCTACTCGTTATTAATAATAAGTCATACGATCATCATCCTCATAGTCATCGAACCCAACCCTACATAATTGTTCTTAGCACATGATCATGAGTAGGTAGGACCTAAACATGTAAAATAGCATAAAACAATATAGCCCCTGACTCTCCATTATGAAGAATGGAGATCATCGTGTCTCCAATTCTTGCCCTTTGCTGCTTTTTGCTTTCAAGAAGCTCCTTATGACTGTCCATACATTTTTTCCATTCTTTGATTATAATGTCTCCACTTCTTTTGGAAACCCGGTATGGACAGTTGAGATTCATAGGACGACCTGTTTGTATGTTCAAAACATGAAGGCTACCATGCGTATACATCAGATGAGACACACAATCATTCGGGATTATCTGTTGAAAAACATAGTAATAACTTCGTAGTTAGCAATGATGTACTAGTTTTAGAAGTGTGCAAAAAGATGCACGGATGTTGTAATAGTAAAAAATAATCTTACCAGGGTATCTCCATGGTAGTTACCGTAGTTCAACACATGCACTAGTGGCACGTATTGACCATAATGTTGAAGAGTTTGATTGTAGATATTGTAATTCTCAAGATCAGTACAAAATGCGACCAGATGATTTTTCTCCTGATAAGTTAATTCAGAGCCTTCGGTGTAGTAGGTTCTGTCTACCATCTTCCGCACATTCTTTGAAGAATGAAAATAAGCTATCAATGGAGATAAGTTGTCAACTATATATTTTAAAATAAACAATATAAATTACTTAATAACTATGTTAAGTTCACATGGGGGAAGAATTGGAGGTGTATCCACAAGGACCCAAATCGAAGGTATCTCTTGCTCGATTGTAGGATCACCAAGATCCATGGTGACAAGCATACCCTCATCAAGACCATACATCTTGCAAAGTGCTTCCCAATTTTTGCAACCAAAATGGGTTACACTCTGAGCATTGTACATCTTTACTTGAAAATCCACACCATGATGGGTACTTAGGATAATTTTTTTGGTTTCGAAACTTTCATGTTCTTCAAAACCCATCCTCTCCAAGACATAGCATCTTGCAAAGCATGGGATAAGCTAGTCGAATTGGAAAACATGAAAAATACACGTTAAAATAGTTGAAGTCGTGCTTAATTACGAAAAAAACTATTGTCGTCGTTGCGTACCGTATGAACATCGCAGGTCTCCTCGAGCTTAATGCTGAAGCGCCGATCTTCGTCCAGCTCAATGAACCTGTCGCAGATACCTCGATCGTCGTGGCACCAGTCGCACTCCCCCGGGCGGTTTTCATCGTTTGATGAGTACGACATTTCCGGCCTATGTTCATAATTCAAATATTAAACTAGATCATTATTATTAATCACGGGTTGACTATCGTTGATCGATGTACGTAGCTCCTCCTTTCATTCCCGAATGCATTATTATACCAAATTGTCTAGCACACGGGAATGAAGGAGAACTTATCCAATATGAGCATTCAATAAGCAAAACCAAATCATAAAATAAGCAAAACCAAATCATAAAATAAAGTATAATATTCAAATTAGCATGCATTCAATAATTATAAGCAAAAGTACATCATCTCTTGGTGTCCGTACATCGTCGAATATTATCACTAATACAACTAGAAACGTAGCGCCCGACGGGTATCGACGCGGGCGGTGGACACCCAAAGATAAGGAACCATCACAGGATCATAGCTCTAGTGAGATCCCTGAAGAACCTGCCAGGTATTGTCGAACCTGCCCTCCAATGCAACCATGTAGTGACGGACATGCTCATCCTCCTCGCTGACACGGTGACGTACCACCTCCACGGTGTCCGGAAGCCTCACCACCGTCAGTGGCCCACGCGACCGCCACCAAACAAGGATCGGGTCAACAACAGGCTGCCTCTTCACCAACCTACGTCCCCCGAAAGGTAGCGCCTCCCAATACCAGCCCGGCGGAGCCCAGTCCCGAACATGGCCCTGATCAAGCAGGCCTCCACCGCCGAGTCGACGACGACGAGGATGCGGGATAGGCATCGCTGACGTCGATGCGGGAACTACTTCTATATATAGTTAAATAAAGTAGTTTTATTAATTAAATCAACTATCTAGTTCAACTACTAAGCACTTACTATAAATAAATAAGTAGTACTTAATAAAAACAAACTAGCTAGAGAGTGCTCAAATAGCTAGTTCAACTATATATAAACTAGCTAGGTCAACTATATTAAATTAGTTTATTAAATCAACTAGCTAGCTAGTTCAACTATATATAAACTACTTCTTATTTTTTTTCCTTTTTCTAAATACTATGAACAATAATATCACCAAACATGCATATTCAATAATAATATCACCAAAAAAATCTATTAACAGAAAAAATCTAAAATAATATGAACAAATTAATTACTAAACATCTAATCTAACAAAAAATCTAATCTAACAAAAAAATCCAACATAATATGAACAAATTAATTACTACACATCTAATCTAACAAAAAAAATCTAATCTAACAAAAAAACCTATGAACTACATATCTAAATTGCTACACATCTAACCTAACAAAAAAAAAATCTATGAACTACAAAAAAAATCTAACAAAAATAAAAATAAATGCTCACGGCCGGCGACGGCGAAGGCGACGGCGAGGTGCGGAGCGGGGCGGCGACAGCGTCGAGGTGGCAGGGCTGGGGCGGCGACGTCGATCCCGGCGGCGGGGCGGGCGGCGACGGCGCGCGGGGCGGGGCTGGTCGGGGCGGGCGGCGACGGCGTCGGGGCGTGGCGGGGCGGGGCGGAGACGACCTCCGGGCGTGGCGGGGCGCGGCGGCGACGGCGTCGGGTCGGGGCGGCGACGGCGTCGGGGCGGCAGGGAGAGACGCGGTGACGGCAGTGGAAGAGGAGAGATCGAAGTCGCGCTAAGTGTTGTATATATAGCAAAGGCATTGGTCCCGGTTCGTGAAACCAACTAGGACTAATGCCCCCCTTTAGTCCCGGTTGGAGCCACCAACCGGGACCAAAGGCCTCTTTTCAGCAGCCCAAAGGGCGGGAAACGAAGACCTTTGGTCCCGGTTGGTGGCTCCAACCGGAAGAAAAGAGGGGCACCAACCGAGACCAAAGAGGGGCATTGGTACCGGTTGGTGCCACCAACCGGTACCAATGGACCCGTCTAACTACCTTTTTATTTTCTGTAGCTGTTTTTAGTTGATTCTTCCTGCAACTGTTTTTTTAGTCCCACCTCGCCAAGCGAGAGGCACTCGCAGCTGTTTATAAGCCCTGAGTGCAGAGACGATAACGAAGAGGCTCAATACTCACCTGCAGAAAAGAAAAAAAACTATATAAAAAACCACTCAGAAATAAATAGAAGAAAAAAATAATTTTGATTAACTTTACTAAAAAAATGAGCATAGATGCTTATTTTTAATGACTTATTACAACTCAGAAATAAAAAGAAAAAAACTATATAAAAAACCACTCAGAAATAAATAGAAGAAAAAATAGTTGTGATTAACTTTACTAAAAAGAAATAAATATATAAAAAGCTACTCAGAAATGAGCATAGATGCGCTTATAGAGAAAATTCAACCTAAATTCATAATAAATTTCTACTAACTTTAGAGAAATTCAGTATGAATTTAGGTTAAATTTTCTGTATAAGGGCATCTATTTTTATTTTGAGAGGAGCTCAATAAGGCAGAGAGGGAGGGGCTTATAAACTGGTCTGAGCCCCCTTCGGTTGGCGAGGTGGGACTAAATTCTGGCCGCAACGAGGACCAACCCTTTAGTCCCGGTTGGTGGCCTGAACCGGGACTAAAGGGCAACCTTTGGTCCCGGTTCATGCCATCAATCGGGACCAATGGTCTTGGGCCAGGAGCGAGGCCCATTGGTCCCGGTTCGTCCCACCAACCGGGACCAATAGGTCCAGACGAACCGGGACCAATGGCCCACGTGGCCCGGCCGGCCCCCGGGGCTCACGAACCGGGTCCGATGCTTCCATTGGTCCGGTTCTGGATTGAACCGGGACTAATGGGCTGGGCCGGCCTGGATCATTGGCCCGTTTTCTACTAGTGTTCCCTTTGGGTAAGCCAATGACGGCTGCTACGACTCGAAGAAATTTCAACAATTTTTTTATATTACCCAAGAAAACACGAACACGCATGAAACCAGCCTCCAATTGAAAGAAGATCAACTTGCATCAGGCACACACTACTGCCCACAGAGTCAAAACTCCCCAAAACATAGCCTGCACTGAATAGGAATTGAGCAAAGGCAAAAGCTACTCACCGATGCACCGCGTGCGATCGGGGACGATGAGCAAAACGAGTCTAGAGCTCCATGAGGAAGATGTTCAGCCGGAAGGTCACCGTCCATCAGGCGCGGACGCCTACGTGACAGAGGCCTCCCGCGTGATCCTCTTGGTCGATACTGTGGCGGGAGAAGGGCAAGACATCGGGTGCACGGGAGCAGACCATGTTCATCTCCCCGTCCACCTCCAGCTCCAAAATCCCCTGCTCCCCGCAAGCACCTCCACGTTGACTACCACGCCTGGGCGCTAGATCCGGCAGAGGTGGCGCTTGCGCGCTCCGCAAATCCTATAACCTCCGCATCCCCCGCCAAGTGGGCGGGCCACCGCAGGCTCAGTTGCTACAGCGACGGCCTTGACCGGCCGCCTCCTTCCGCACGAGCCAGGATCTCGTCGAGATCGGACGCGACGCACGCGGTCTTGGCTTCGCTCTCTAGGAGAGAGCTCAGTCTCTTGCGGCCGAGAGCACGAACAAGGAGGATGGCGCCGGCGAACGTCTGCAGCGGCAAGCACGAGCACGCGCGCGAGAGAGGAGTGGGTGATGCGATCAGCCACTAGAGAAATGATTTGGGGAAGATGCATTGGATCCCTCTCGTCCATACTCTCTCTCACTTCCCTTGTGATGTGTTCTGCCTCATGCGACGTGGCAACGTACCATGCACCAAGATTCGCACGCGTCCATTCAACGGCAACAGCAACGTTCTCTTGGAACTGGCAGAAAATCAGGTACATTACCAGGGACCGCTGCCGTCACCGTCGACGGAATCACGACTATGCTGGAAGGTTCTGCCTTACTGCTTGCAGTGTATGCTTTGTTATCATTTTTATAATCCTTTATGTGAAGAAACAGCAACAACTTCATTTGTTTTTTTGTGATAGTCATGAGAGCTCACACTTTTATTTTTTTAAACCACGGAAGTACAAAATTTAATGAAGCCATGCAACTGATAGATGCTTCAGCAAAGCATATATTTATAGTGTTGCTCAGGAATGCAAATAGTGTGGTCCTTTTGTATTCAATAAAATTAGTGTTGTATTTGGCTGGTATAAGAAAGATAGTGCAATGTCGACAAATAGTGTTGTATATGCCTGGTATTAATTTACAGGTGTTGTCGAAAGTAGGCCGAAGAGAGTACAAATGCACGGATTAGCCGATGTCTCTCTCCAATAACAGGAGAAAGGACGGAAAATAGGGGGAAAATGGTGAGATGGGCATTGGGCAGTCGTCTGCAAGTGTCTGTCACTCCGTATTGGTCGGATTAATCCCAAGCCGCCTAGAGGATCAAAAATAATTATCCATGTTAATGAATACATCTTTATATTCACTATTTTAGTGAATGCGCGCTGTTGAAACTTTTCAAACAATTTTTCTGATTTTTCTAAAGAATGTGAAATGTAGCCCAACTAATATTTGAGAGGTAAATTAATATTCGGTCATGCAAATTGATATGTACTGCTATTTTTTCTTACTATGTCTTCATGCCTTCCAGTCCAAATAGACAACTTCATAACAATTATTCTTGCACAGATCTAAATTCGTAATTTCCTTTACAAATACAATGAAAGTTAAATTGATAAGATTGCATGAACAAAGGCACATCTGTTTTCTATGTTTCTTCATGCTTTCAAATTCAAAGAGACTATTTTTTTATGTCTATTCATGCCTTCAAATTCAAAAAGACCCGCATTAGCAAGGGCACATCAACTTTCTTCACCGTTACAAAGACTTACTCGTGCATATGAAAACGCAACAGATTCTCAAAAACTCATGAAAAACAAGTCTCGAACCAAGCACCAAAGCGCGGCGTGCCGCCGCGCACTACCTGCTAGTAATAACAAAATGGGCATTGGGCGTTTCTTTCTTTAGCAATACGCACCAAAATTTTAGATACATCTTGCTTGCAAAGAAAGTGAACCTCTTTTTAGAAACTACTCCTTGCTTTGAAGTACCTTTGTTTAAGCCAACTTTTCTTAGACCTCGAATCGTCGACATTTGATTCTCAGACATAGTAAAAAAAATGTTCCACCATCATTAAGAAAGGAAAATGTATCAAATAAAATATAAATAAAAAATTCGTTCCTTTTGGGAAAAATGTTTAGAATATTTTCTCAACAAAATGTTTGGAATGGAAAAATATTTTATAAATATGTTCCACTTCCTCATTATTTTAGACAAAAGATGTAGAGAACTCAGGCCCCGTTTGATAGCAAAGTACTAAAAAAACTACAGTATCAAAAACTACAGTAATTTAGTCAGTTGGTATGAAATACCGTGGTATTGACATAGCAAAGTATTTTAAAGTATTAACAATACAGAGAAGCTGTTTGACACAGCATTGTAAAATTAGTTGTACTGCTTCAAACACGCTTGTTTTTCTAGAGGAGCTAGCCATTGCATGTAGCGACCGGCCAAAGAACGGCCATGCACACGGCCATAGAGCAGTGCATTTTTCTATCTAGTTAGCCAGCTGGCCACTACTTACCATCCGCATGCATAACAACTAAAGCTTGCACAAACTGAACTCCACTAAACAGCCATGCTCAAGGCTTGCAGGTTACCAAAAAGGACGCTTGGGCAGGGCAGCAGCCGCGGCGGGGTGTGGGAGCAAGGCGAGTTGTTGAGAATAGCGGGGGAGAGGATAACGGGGTGCCATGTCGTTCTTTTCCGCTTCTCTGTTTTTTAAAAAGAGGTCTGGGGCTCTTTTTTTAACACAGAGAAAAAAAACTATGGTTTACTAAATACTGTAGTATTAAAAACACAATTTTTAAGGACAACCAAACACCTCATTGTAAATAAAACTATGACAATATTAAAAACTGTAGTATTCTCAAAATACTTAGAAAATACTTTGCTATCAAACATGGACTGACTAATTTTGTTTCCATATTGCACAAATAAGCATGATAACTTTATCTGCGTTAAAACCTCTATTAGTTTCCTGCAGGAAAGTAAATCTTCTAGATCTGTATAAGAACAATCGTACCATGTGTACCACTGAATTTAATACTATGTGGGTTGGATTTCCTTAAAGAAGATGTCATTAAAAAGTTTATTCAGAAAACACATTTTTTATGTAAAGCATATATAAGAATGAAAACACAGAAAAAAAGGAAAGAATCAATGAAGAAAACAAGTTCACAAATGAAAACAAAAAGATCTAGACAAGAAAAAGAAATTCCTGCTAGAGAATCGACAATACATGGCATAAAAGCCTCAAGTGACACATCCTACTATACTAATCTAACATAAACCTCAAGCATATACATAATGGTAACATCATCTATGTCATGTTATACGCCTGCAAGAAGCATGACTAATGTATTTTCTTGGAAGTGTCAAACCAAACATTGAGGTCGGTTCGTGACCAACGGCATAACACAAATGGCAATGGGCTTCTGGTGCCTCTTTTGTTCCAAAAACAATCGTCAAAATGTTTCGTTGCATTTGGAGAACTTTTATTTCTGCACAAAAAATAACACCATAGTAGTTCTGCTGAAAACAACGTCAGTCCGGGTTAGTTCCATTCAAATCATACTAAAACCATATAGAATTATAGTAATATGACATGAATACTTCATAAATTATAGATATGTTAGAGACGTATGGTCCAAGATTTGTGTCTACCTTTCGCTCTCTTTGATTGCGCTTGTCAATATTGGCACAAGGTGACATTTGCCCAGCCTAGAGCCTTCTGCTTCAATGATATTAAGAGAATAGTGATTCACATTTTCTCAGTTGCAACTACACTACCCTTTTGTTTGTCTTGATTAGATGAGGTAGCCATATCCTTCATGGGAAACATATCTTCAAAGAAAGTCGCATCATTCGACTCCATGATCGTACCGACATGCATGCCAGGTACCTCAGATTTTACAACCAAGAATCTATAACCAATGCTATGAAAAGCATATCCCAGGAAAACACAATCCACAATCTTTGCTCCAAGCTTGCGCTTCTTTGAAATTGGCACATTGACTTTCGCCAAACAACCCCAGGTTCATAGTTAAGAGAGCTTTAGCCTTTTCTTCTCCCATTCCTCGAATGGAGTTATCTCTTTATTCTTTGTTGGAAGTCGGTTTAGGACATGACATGCAGTCAATATCGCATCCCCCAATCATGCCTTGGAAAGACCCGATGTGTCTAACATGACGTTAACCAAATCAGTTAGAGTACGGTTCTTTCTTTCGGCCACCCCATTTGACTGAGGTGAATAGGGAGGCGTCCTCTCATGGATTATACCATGTTCCACACAAAAAGAATCAAATTCATTTTAGAAATACTCTCCACCGCGATTGGACCTAAGCCTCTTGATCTTTCGATCAAGTTAGTTTTCTGCTTCAGCTTTATAGATCTTGAAATAGTTCAAAGCCTCATCCTTAGATTTCAGAAGATACACATGACAGTATCTAGTGGATTCATCAATCAACGTCATGAAATATTTCTTTCCACCTTTTGTCAACACACCATTCATTTCACAAAGATCTGAATGTATGAGCTCTAGTGGTGCAAGATTTCTTGTTTCCGCAGTCGCATGAGACTTACGAGGTTGCTTAGCTTGCACACACACTTGACACTTAGATCCCTTGACAACGGTGAAACTAGGGATTAAGTTCAACTTTTCTAACCGCGACATGCAACCAAAGTTAACATGACAAAGACGTGAATGCCACACATTTGATTCACTATTATTGCAACCATGATTAACAACTTTATTGCAAACATCTGATAAGGATAAACGAAACAGGCCTCTTGACTCATAGCCTTTACCAAAAAACGTTCCATACTTGGATATTACAAATTTATTCGACTCAAAGACAAGCTTGTAGCCATATCTACACAGAAGAGATCCACTAACAAGATTTGTATTGACGGAGGGGACATAATGCACGTTCTTCAGCCGCACAATCTTCCCCAAAGTAAACTTCAGATCGACCGTGCCAACACCAGGAACAGAAGCACTTGAACCGTTGCCCATCAGAACGGTGGAAGTCCCTGCGGTCTGATAAGATGAAAACATGGAAATATCGCCGCATACATGCACATTAGCACCCGTGTCAATCAACCAATCAGGAGAATAACATACTGAAAGAATAGTGGGAAATCTACCATACCCAACATCCTTCATGTCAGTGTCTCCAATGACAACATTAGCGGTCTTGCCGCCTTTCCCAAGATGACGCTTGTCATAGCGATTAGGGCAACTAGGAGCCCAATGATCAGGATCTCCACACACATGACAAACACATTTCTTCTTGTCATTCTTCTTCTTGAAGTTCGTGTGCTGTACAGCCTTGTTCTTCCCTTCAAACTTTGCTTTACCATCAAACTTGCCTTTGTACTTGAACTTGTGGGGCTGGAAGTTTTTCTTCTATACCAGATTGGCACTAGATCCTCCCTCAATACCTTGAGCACGTGTGTCCTTTGCTCTCGCCTTTTCTTCCACATCAAGAGTACAAATGAGATCCGGAACGGAAAACTCCCGCCTCTTATGTTTCAGTAAGGTAGCAAAGTTCCTCCACGAAGAAGGAAGCTTGATGATGATGTCTCCGGCAGCAAACTTGTCCGGTAGCATACAATTTAAGTGGTCAAGTTCTCTAGCAAACGACTGTATTTCATGAGCTTGCAACCATGGAGCACTCTTCAGTCATCCTATAATCATAGAATTGCTCCATGATGTACAGCCCAGTGCCAACATCCGAGACCCCAAACTTGGCCTCGAGCGCGTCCCACGTATCTTTTCTATTATCAAATGACGCATAAGCATCAACTATGTTCTCACCAAGAACACTCAAGAGAGCAGCCTTAAACAGGGTATCCATTTTCTGAAAAGCTTGTGTCTATTGAGCATAATACTCTCCTTCAGATTTACCAAGAGTGGCTTCATAACAACTCATGGTTTGAAACCATAAGACTGCTCTCACGCGCCACCTCTTATAGTGGATACCCTCAAACATAGGAGGTCTCATGGAAGAAGAAAAACCACTTGGGATAAATTGCCTATAATAAGGTATTTGGATTGTTGGAAATATTAGCAATTTACCGAATAATTTTATTAACGGAAATACTAGATAACACATGACTAACATAGGATAGATAAAGTAAGTCATGCAAACTGGCGGAGAGAAGGTAAGTAGCATCTGCACATATGAACTAGCACGGAACACATCTAGAACAGATACTAGAGCAAGAAGTTGTGGTAGAACCTCCAACATAAAGAGTATGAGAACGTACGGAACGAAAGCAGAAGCACCGGGAACGGGAGCAGAATCACCGGTCTTGGGGTCGGTGTCCTCACCAGCCATGTCGTCGAGGAGGAAGTCGTCGGAGTCCGGGGCGTCCGTGACGAAGAAGTCAGTAGTCGCGCGGAGCGCTTCCCAAAAACCTTATCACCCTTCACCCGTACAGGACTCAAAGAGGCGAGGCGGGCGGTGGAGGAGAAGCGCGTGGATGTCCCTTTTGTTTTCATGCTCATACAAGTGGGGAAAGAACCTCCCTTATAAGGAGGTCCAACTCCCACTAAACTAGCAATGTGGGACTAATCTTTAGTAGTATCCCTTGCCTTGCACGAATGGGCTAAGTGGGCCTCTAGAATTTATTAGAAATTTCTGAAATAGTTATTAGGCTGTCACAAAATAGATTAAATTCCAGCACAATGCACCGTCGGTGCTCAAGGACATGGTCGAAGTAAAGATCCCGGACGACGAACCATTGCCCATTGTGTCATCCTTGGCTTGCACCAGCATCTCGGCGAGCTGCTGCGGAGCGGCACCGCCGCGGACGTTGAGTTTATCGTGTCGGGTGATTCATTGGTTGCTCACATGAACATACTGGCCGCAAGGTCCCCCGTGCTAATGGCCGAGTTCTTTGGGCACATGAGGGAGGCGAGCTCTCGGGTCATCGTGATCGAGGACATGTAGGTGGCGGTGTTTAAGGTCATGCTGAACTTCATCTACACTGACACGATGCCTGAACTTGATGGGCAGGATGAGGCGTCGATGTTGATGGCTCAATATCTTGTCTGATCACGGGCACCATGTCTCAGATCACGGGCGGGCACTACACTAGCATCGGCTCGGGCGTACCCAACACGACTACATCATCATGATCTGCACCAGATATTTTACATCAATCGGAATCACTGCACCCAGCTGTATGACTACGCCAGGCTACCAGCCAACATACTTATCTAGAATGACACGGCATCGACACTTCGTCGCGGAGGCACACCTTCAAGCGATGCATTATCGTCGACACGCCGCTGCAACACCAACGTCGACACTTCATCGCCAAGGCCTACCTCAACATGATCTTCCTCAACATCTTCGTCAACACACCGCCGCCGCCCCGTCCAGAAGATGGACATCTTTAGCGTCCTCTGACAGTATAACTGCAAGATGCTACCACGACGACGGTAATGACCGTGTCATGACGACGACATCGACTGCGTCATCCATGACGGCACAACTGCATCGACATGGTGCCACTATAGTGACGACCCCTACGCGGCAACACGGTTCTATCAATTCTGATGTGTGCTCGATCGGTTTCCTCCGGTCCTGGCAAAACCGGTGGACTCATCACTGACGGCACCCTCTGACATCCCCTAGGTGCATCGTTGACGACTGCAGCTCCGTCATCTACAACATAGTGCATTTTTTGCGCCTCCGGCTTTGTCCGGCTTCATCATCCACGACAACTATACCATCGACCACGACTACATAACCATGATCGGCTACCTCGGTATCGACATTAATGGCATGGTGTACATCAACTCATCGGCAACAACTCCAGTCAACAGCGTCCGCGTCGTCACTAGCGTTCGCACCACTCCCGCTGTGACTGCAGGAGAGAATAGAGGAGAGACAAAGAAGGCACCAGAAGGAGGCGCAATCACCGCCCTAGGTGCTGACGCAGTTGATGATGGCGCAACAGAGAAGACGACAGAAGAGCAAGACTTCAAGTTCATTCACAATCATTCGCTTCACTCCCGCTACGATTGAGGAGGAATGTTAGAATACATATTGGGTTTAAAGATACAAATAAGGAGCAGAGATCGAATAGGTTTAAACCATGTAACTTGTCTTCACTACTAGGGAAAACTTTATACACAGAATCTTAGCAGCAGCGTGGTTTAAAAACAGACGCTACTGCTAATTAGCAGTAGCGAGCTTCAGAAAAGAGCGCTACTAATATCTAAGTAGCAGTAGCGCTCTAGGTGAAACGAGCGCTACTACTATAATTGCCACGGTGTTGCCTCCAGGCTAGATATAGTAGTAACACCCTTCCAAGGGACGCGCTACTGCTAAAGTACTTAGTAGCAGCGTTTTTCCTCAAAACTCGCTACTGCTAAGTATCACCGCAACTAATTAAGTTTAGTCCCATACTGCTAAGCGAACAAGGTGTTTACCACCTTAAATATGTTACTTCTCAACCTATCTCGAGCACTTGGTCTTCATTGAACTATATGTGTATGATTTGTGGCTGCAATATGAATCCTCGCCTGTACCTATACAGGTACGGTGAGGATTCATGTTGACTATTTAGATTCTACACAAAAAGATCAATGATGACCAATGTATATTTTTGATGTTTTTACATTGCTTAGACTTAGAGTGTTTTTTCATGACAAAGCGTTACTGATATTGGGATAAACAGAAGAAATAATTGCTTCCATTAGCAGTAGCGTTTTTCACTAAAACGCGCTATAGATAAGTTAGCTATAGCGCGTTTTCCTTATGAGCGCTACTGCTAGTTCGACTTAACCACCCCCCGGCCCAAAATTTCGCTAAGTCCTCCTTTCACCCCCCCCCCCCCCCGACCTGTTCCCCTACTCCTGTCGCCGCCGCCCGAGCCCGAGCCCGCCCTCACCGCCGCCGCCCGAGCCCGCCCTCAACCTCACCGCCGCCGCCCGCCGCCGCTCTCGACCACACTGTCGCCGCCCTCGACCTCACTGCTGCCGCCCTCGACCTCACCGCCGCCGCCCGAGCCCGCTGAGGACCGCCGCCTCCCGATCCCGAGCCCGCCCTCGCCGCCCCTACCTCCGTCGCCGAGCACCTCCCCGCCACCGTCTCTCCCTCTGTAAGCCCCCACCCCTCCCCCATCCCCTCTCTCTTTGCTTAGTTAGTAGATGATTTTAGTAGTAGTAGATGTTAATTTAGGGTTCATAGATAATGATTTTTAGTAGTAGTGGATATTAATTAGTAGTAGTGATGGTAAACTAGTTGTATAATTAGTAGTAGTAGATGTTAATTAGTAGTAGTAGATGTACTAGTTTCTTTCTATTTATAGTAAATTTATATTTAGTAAGAACGAGTTGAATTAATAGAACTAATTTAGTTTTAGTTGAACTAGTTTAGTTTTAGTTGAACTAGTTTAGTAAGTAAATTAATAACAAGTTGAACTACTTTATATTTAGAAAGAACTAGTTTTTTTTATTTATAGTAAGTTTATATTTAGTAAGAACTAGTTGAATTAATAGAACTAGTTGAACATGTCATATTTATTGTTATTTTTTAGTTTAAGCAATTATTTCATGTTTTGGTTACACCTCCGAGTGGCCTATATTTTGCCGGAGTGTTGATTAATTTCCGTTCCGGCAAATTTCGGGCGCTCGATATGTCCTTTTTTGGCAAAGGTCATGCCGGATTTTTCCGTGAATTCTGGCATGACTTGTGCTAGAATATGTACAAGTTTAATCTTTGAATTATGAATGTAGGAAATGTCGTACTTGGACGACGACAGTCTCCCGGGGGAGTGCAGCTGGTGCCACGACGATCGAGGTATGTGCGACAGGTTCGTTGAGCTGGATGAAGATCGGCGCTTCAGCATTAAGTTCGAGGAGACCTTCAATGTTGAAACGGTACGCAACAACGACATGTATTTTTTTCGTAATTAAGCATGACTTCAACAATTTCAACGTCTAATTTTCATCTTTTACAATTCGACTAGCTTATCCCATGCCATGCAAGACGCTATGTCTTCGAGAGGATGGGTTTTGAAGACCATGAAAATTTTGAAACAAAGAAAATACACCTAAGGACCCATCATGATATGGATTTTGAAGTAAATCTGTGCAATGCTCAGAGCGTAACCCATTTTGGTTGCCAAAATTGGGAAGAACTTTGCAAAATGTATGGTTTTTATGAGGGTATGATTGTCACCATGGATCTTGGTGATCCTGACATCGAGCAAGACAATATGGACATTTGGGTCCTTGTCGATACGCTTCCGATTGTACCGCTATGTGAGTTTCTCAAACATAGTTATTAACTAATTTATATTGTTTATTTCAAAATAGTTGACAACTTATTTCCATTGACAGCTTATTTTGATTCTTCAAAGACTGTGCGGAAGATGGTAGACAAAACCCACTACACCGATGGCTCCGAATTAACTTATAAGGAGAAAAATCATCTGATCGTATTTTGTACTCTTCTTGAGGATTACAATAACTATTATCGGACTCCTCTAAATTATGGTGAATACGTGCCACTAGTGCACGTGTTGAACCACGGTAACTTCTCTGGAGATACCCTGGTAAGATTTTTTACTATTACGATATCCGTGCATCTTTTGCATACTTCTAAAACTAGTACATCATTGCTAACTACGAAGTTATTACTATGTTTTTCAACAGAAACTCCCGATGGATTGTGTGCCTCATCTGATGTATCTGAATGGTCGCCTTACGGTTCTGAACATACTGCCAGGTAAATCTAGGGAGCTCACCTGTGCATATCGGATTTCTAAAACCGGTAAACACATGTTCATCAAATAATGGAAGAAATGTATGGACATTCACAAGGAGGTTCTTGGAAGTAACATTCAGCGAAAGGCAAGAATTGGAGACAGACTAATCTCCATTCTCCATAATGGAGAGTCAGGGGCTATCTTGTTTTTTGCTTTTTTACCTTAGAAAATGTAGTAGGTCTTAATCGAATGTAGTAGGTCCTATGAGGTACAATATGTTTATTATGTGGTAATGTGTTAGAGTTGATAATGAGGAGTACTTGTGATTACGACTAGTGACCAACTTGCTATGTGATGTCCTTGATGAAAACGATGATCTTGAGGAGGTGTTATATGACAATGATGTATTATGATGATAAGTTGTTAATGATATGATATGATGATGATATTATTATATCATTGGGTGAAAGAACCGCGGATTAGTTTCAAGTGGATGGACATTCACTTGAAACTAGTCCACGGTTCTTTCATCCCGTGATGTAATAACTCATTATGATGTAAAAACAATCTCTAAATTCCTGTTGTATGAAAACTTGTGTAAAGGTGTATGAATACAACATGAAATCAAAAAGAAATAAAATACTAAATAATAGTAGTAGTGCGGGCAAGGAGAAGCGCTACTACTAATTACCAGTAGCTCTCTTCTGGAGAAGCGCTACTACTAAGTCAATTTAGCAGTAGCGTGGGTCTAGGCGCGCTATTGCTAAGCTTTAGCTGTAGCGCCTTATCAGTAGCGGTCCTGTCCGCGCTACTGATAGGCCTAAAACCCGCGCTGCTGCTAGGCTTTTCCCTAGTAGTGCTTGTACTCCAAGCCTCTACCTCTCATGTACTCTCTCTATATATTCCCATCAGGGTCAGATCAATACAAAGACAATATTCAGTCATCTTACAATTTTCGACATAGCACACACATAAAGATCATGCCAATGCCCATCTCGAAGTCGTCATCGTCTTGTTCCTCCTCCTCCAACGTAGAGTCTTTGAAGATCATCTGCCTCAACCTGTTCATCTACACCGTGCGCCAGTGACTCGGTTCAATTCAATTCTCAAAAGAAAAAAGGGTCGAAAAAGCACAAATAGAACTCACCTAGGCACACATCGAACACTTGAAGGACGGCGGATGTGTCACGACCGGTGGGTGATGTCGAAGCTGCTAGTTGTCGGCAGGGCTTCGAAATGGTGGTTGTCGACAGAGAGGCTTGGAGGAAGAAGATTCTACTCGTCCTTCTGGGATGTTGCGGCGGTGATGGCGACAGAGCTCGATTTTCTGGCTGACCGTCTGGGATTGGGGCAGGAGGGTGGCGGCGGAGGCGATGTCTATCACAAGCAACGCCGATGACGATGCAACAATGGGTGCGGATGGCGGAGAGCCGGGGATGGGGGGGGGGGATGCCAAAACTTTTACTACATGGGCAGGTGACCGAGCATATTTGAGAGTCGGGCCACCTCCGGAGTAAAAATTATCCTTCTCTAACGGTGATAGGGGTTTAGTTAGGCGTCGGTTAGAGAAGAAAAACCGAATTCATCCTTCTGTAACGCCAGATAGGAGATACCCTAATTATGCTGCAACGTACTTCTCTAACTTATTCACGGGGGGTGTGCTTGCTCCAGACTTGAATGTTGTTGAGAAGGTGAAGCTGAGAGTGACTAACGCAATGAATGACGAGCTGAATAAGCCCTATACAAGAGAGGAAGTTAAAAAAGCTTTATTTAATATCGGTGATTTAAAAGCTCCTGGTCCGGATGGGTTACATTCAGTTTTTTACAAACGATTTTGGCATATCATTGGTGAGGATTTGGTTGACGAAGTACTGATGGCTGTTAATTCTAGGAAGATTCCAGAAGGTTGGAATGATACCACTATTGTGCTCATACCGAAGGTTGATGATCCATCAGTCATAACTCAGTTTCGGCCAATCAGTTTACGCAAGGTGGTGTATAAGGTGATCTCAAAATTACTAGCTAATCGTCTAAAACATATTTTGTGCGAGATTATATCTCCCAATCAAAGTGCGTTCATTCCGGGACGTCTTATCATGGATAACTTTTTGGTAGCTTTTGAGTCATATCATGCAATCAAAAAGAAGACTACGGGTAAATATGGGACATGTGCGGTTAAGCTTGACATGCACAAGGCATATGACAGGGTCGAGTGGATTTTTTTGGAGACCATACTGTTGCGTCTAGGGTTCACGCCAAACTGGGTGGCAATGGAATGTGTACGTACAGTGAAATATCAGGTACAAGTAAACAATGTGTTAACTGATTTTTTTGTCCCTTCCAGGGGACTCCGACAGGGAGACCCTTTATCACCATACTTGTTTTTGCTCTGTGTTGAGGGCCTACAAGCTTGATCACATATGAGGAGGAGGCTGGTAATATTATGGGAGTGAAGGTGTGTCGTGATGCTCCTTCGGTATCTCATCTTTTATTTGCGGATGACTCTCTTATCCTTATGCGAGCAGACGCCACTAATGCTATCAGCCTCCGGCGGGCACTTGATGATTATTGTGCAGCTTCTGGACAAATGGTGAGCGAGGCCAAGTCCAGTATTTTCTTTAGTCCTTGCACCCCTGTTGATATTAGAGTGGAGGTTTGCACTGCACTAAATATCATGGTGGAAGCCATCACGGATAAATATTTTGGATTGCCTCCAATTGTAGGTGTGGACAGAACAGATTGTTTTCAACATCTCATTGAGAGAGTTTTGAGTAGAATAAGAGGTTGGAAGGAGAAATTGTTATCCTATGGAGGTAGGGAAGTGCTACTTAAAGCTGTCATACAAGCTATTCCTTCTTACGCTATGTCAGTTTTTAAACTACCCAAACAGGTTTGCAATAGTATCACCACAGCTATGTCTAAATATTGGTGGGGAGATGATGATCTGCCAAAACACATGCACTGGTTTGCTTGGTGGAAAATGTGTGTCCCAAAGGAAAATGGTGGAATGGGTTTTAGAGACTTGCATTGTTTTAATTTGGCTCTTCTCGCAAAGCAGTGTTGGAGGTTGTTATGTGAACCAAATTCTTTATGTGCTAGAGTTTTGAGAGCCAAATATTTTCCTAATGGAGACCTTCTTAACTGCGGCCTTAAGAAGGGTAGTTCTTATACATGGCAGAGTCTATGGAGTGGAATTCAGTCTTTTAAGCGAGGGCATATTTCGAGAGTTGGAGATGGGGCACAAATTAACATCTGGGAAGACCCTTGGATACCAAGTAGTCCTACTCGAAAGTTAATGACGCCAAGAGGTAACATTGTGATCACAAAAGTTTATGAACTCATTGATACAGAAAATAGAGTGTGGGATGAACAGTTGATATCGGAGTTGTTTTGGCCTATTGATGTGCATCGCATATTAAATATCCCACTGACTTTGGGGATGATGGATGATTTTGTGTCATGTCACCATAATAGAAGTGGAATATTTTCGGTTAGATCGGCATACCATGAAGAGTGGGAGCATCAACACGGACGAAAGTTGAGGATGACTAACTCTATACAAGCCTCAAGTACTAGTCCAGTTTGGCGTACCATTTGGAAATTGCGTCTGCCGGCAAAAATAAAAATTCATGTATGGAAAACTTTGCTTGGCACCATCCCTTGTAATGGAGTCCTTGCTAACAGGCATATCATCACAAGCTCTCAGTGTCCTCCCTGCACTTTGGATTGTGAGAGTATTAGACATGCCATGTTCTTGTGCCCTAGAGTTCAAGAAATCTGGAGGATATTGGGACTGCAAGATGTGGTTCAGGAGATGTGTGCGCTGGAAAGGGATGGCGGATCGGTGCTGGCTGATCTTCTTCTATCAACGAACAATAACATGGCTCATATGACTGATGTTCAACGCAATGACCTTGTGGCCACTACAGTGTGGTACGTTTGGTGGGAAAGACGCTGCTACACTCATGGTGAATATGTGTATGAACCAAGCAGGTCAGCGCAAGCAATTTTAGCTCTTGCTAAGAATTTTTCCAAGGCAAAGTCGAAGCAAGCGAAACTGAGAAGATATGGATGGAGTAAGCCACCGGAGGGAGTTATCAAACTTAATGTCGATGCCACTTTTGATCCTGATAGGGGAACAGGGGGTACGGGTGCAATATTACGAGATGAAGCTGGTTTCTTCGTCGCAGCTTCATGCAGTAATATCCCTTTTGTGGAAGACGCGGCTACGGCAGAAGCTAGAGGTATGCGAGATGGGCTCTTACTCGCAAATGAAGTTGGGTGCAATAAAATTTGCGTCGAGTCCGATTGCATGGAGGTCGTCGAAGTCATGCAAGGGGGTGGTAATTCGCTAGGCCCGGCAGCCGCAATTTATGAAGAATGTTCTTTTCTTGCTAGAAATTTTATTTCTATTATGTTTTCCTACTGCCCTAGGGAGGCCAATGCGGCGGCAGATTTATTAGCTAGAAACTCGGAGTTCTCTCATACAATTGTTTGGAAATCGGAGCCTCCGGGGTTTCTAGTAGATGTGTTAACAAACGATGTATCACTTTTTGTGCATGAAATATAAACCGCCATGACGGCTTTCCCTCAAAAAAAAAAAGGATGAAACTAACGTTTGCTTACCTTTAGCGTCCATGCTAGCTACCACGACAAATAACCCAGACTATTCCTAAAACATACCGGACTACATAAATTAAGGAGTCTTGACAGATTTGGACTCTAGCTCTTCCGACTATACATTTGATCTAAACGTTTGACAGCGTTTATCCTCCAGCTTTGACCATGGCTATTGCCTGCACAAACCTGACTAATGTTGTGCGCTCGGTGCATCTGCTCAGGATCGATGGCTACGGCATCACAAAAGCCATAGGCAGCGATCGATGGATCAAGTCCAGGTGGAACGTCGGCGGTTACGAGTGGGGAGTCCACGTCCATCCTTCACGGTCGAACACCGCGGTCGATTGCAAACCGTGGGTCACACTGAGGCTGATCTTCCTCAGCGATGGTTGCACTACGCCCAACGTCGAAGCGAGCATGCGCTGCCGTTTGGTGGATCCGAGGGGGACGGCTGATCCGTCCGAAGAGAAGAGTATCACGTGTAGGTTCAATAGTCGTCCGAAGGGCCAGCTTGGCGCCTCTGGAGATTGCTCGAATCCAGTTTATCTCATGTCGGCACGGGAACTAGAGGCGTCGTGCTATCTCAAGGATGACTCCTTAACCGTGCAATGCACCGTCACGGTGCTCAAGGACTTAGCCGAAGTAACGATCCAGGACCACGAACCAATGCCCGTCGTGCCGTCCTCGAGATTGCACCAGCACCTAGGCGAGCTGCTCCGGAGTGGCATGGCGGCGGACGTTGAGTTTATCGTGTCGGGCGAGTCGTTGGTTGCTCACAAGAACATACTAGCGGCGAGGTCCCCTGTGCTCATGGTCGAGTTCTTTGGGCACATGAGGGAGGCGAGCTCTCGGGTAATCGTGATTGAGGACATGGAGGCGGCGGCGTTCAAGGCCATGCTGCACTTCATCTACACCGACGGGGTGCCGGCCGAACTTGATGGGCAGGGCGAGGGCGAGGCGGCCACGTCGATGGCTCAACATCTACTTGTGGCTGCTGACAGGTATGGACTGGAAAGGCTCAAGCTGATTTGCGAGAACAAGCTATTCAGTTGCATCACCGCCAACACAGCAGTGGCAATTTTGGTTTTGGCCGATCAACACAACTGTTCCCAACTCAAGGCCAAGTGTGCAGAATTCTTGTTCAACACACTCCCGCGATGCTAGATTCTCCAGTCGCGATGAAGGTGTACAATGAAGCACCATTAAGTCAAGCTACCCCATGGTGCTTAATCTAGAAGTAACTTATACTATCCATATTTTTGCTGTCGAATTCTGTCCATCTTCTGTTCTTTTTCGGAGGATTTTCAAAATGTTTTATGAGAATTAGTTTGATCAATCTTGGAATTGTTTTTTTGAGAATCAGTACCGTGGAATTGTGGAACCTTGGTTCCAGTGGCGAAGACAGGAATAATTTTCAGGTGTGGCGGAGTTTGTAAAAAAGAAAACCATGTATAATATGATTATAAAGGCTTGCTAGAATATTAGATGTATATTTACTCTGCCTCAAATTACTAGTCGTAGGTATGCCTAAGATATAGATGTACTTATACATGTTTTAGTATTAGATACATCCATATCTAGAAAAAGTTAAGACAAGTAATTTGAGACAGAGGTATTACTTTATATTTAGCAAATAAACAAGACAAATCTAAAAAATAAGTACTGACACTCAAAATACATCACTAGATTTAAATTATATGGATGAATGTTCACCAATTTAATAAAGGAAATTAATCCATTAGTATTTCAACAAAGGGAAGGCACTAGATAAACTAAAATCGGAGAACGTAATTACGTATATTTGATCTGGTATAGTCTAATTTCAGTTAACATATTCGCAAACAAAAAACAATTTCAGTTAACGTGGCGCCGTCTGCTCACCCTGGCGGCCTCGCCGAGTCGGCGTTGCCATATACCGGTCAGAGCCTCGCCTCACCGGTGAACGGCCGCCACCTGCCACTGGCGCCACCGCCCCGGCGTACTGCCCTGCCTGTTGTGCCTCCGTCACAGATCACGGTCTAGAACAAGTACACGCACAGTCGGAACTCGGAAGGTTTCAGCCATAATCCATGTGGAGACGTGACGTGTAGTCAAGCCACGGACTCGACCCATCAGCACCTAAGCCCAGCTTAAAACCTAAATATTGTATCAAACTAATACTGTACGTACGTACTTGGGTCGAAGTTTAGGTATGGCATGCGCCAAACCTCGCCAGATAGCTGGCTTCGCCACTGCTTGGTTCGGATCAGGACCACCAGAGGTCATCAATTTATGTAAGCACGATTGTACGGTTGATGCTTGAGTAATATAAGTTTATCCGCAAAAGAAAGGAATTATGGAACCTTATATTTAAACATGCTATGTATGTAGTCTGTACGACTTTGATTGATTGTTATTGTGGCTCATAGCTTCTGGCAATTTTTCTTTTTTGAACAACCACCGGTGAGGAGAGCATCCCCACCTGAATATATTACTCAAAAGCGTCAGAGGCAAGGTTACAAGAAAGCACTAGCGCGCAGGGGATAGGTATTGGTGCCAAGACACGACAACCACCTTTTTATGAGCTAATCTAAAGGTCCAGAGGGAGAAATCATTTACAAGGTTCAGAAGTGGTCCTAGGCGTGTGATTTTCATTGCGAAAAACGCAAACGTTCCTAGAGTCCCAAATTTTCCACAAAATAGCGAGCACAACCGACGGCCGAATGTCTTAGTCGAGCCCAGTCGCGAACCTATATCCCAAATTGCAGCAAGCGGAAGTGGTGCGGCGAGCTGTAGGGCATCCCAGACCTGAACTGCAAATGGTTAGTGGACGGACATGTGAGTAGCATCCTCCACCAGTGCATCACATCCAGGGCAAATAGAATCATTAGTGAGTGTCTTCTTGAGGAGATTGTGCTTGGTGTTGAGACGATCCTTGAAAGGAGCCAATCAAAAATCTTGACCTTGATCGGAACCTTGGATGACCAAATAAACTCGGCGAAGGGGTCGATATCGTTTTCCTCAGTGATGATTGTGTAGGCCTGTCTAAAGGAGAAAGTGCACCGTGTAGAAGGAACCTATCATCAGAAGCATCATTTGGGGCGAAGTCCTACAACAAAGACAACACAACCACTAGCTCGTTTGAAGCAACATTAGTAAGGCGCTTCCGCAGGTTAGCTAGTAATCCAGTCTGCATGATCAGAGACACTAAAATGATTGGTTTTATGGTGTGTGAGAAGAGGTGTGGGTAAACAATGGTTAGAGGTTTATGTGTGACCAAGTATCAGTCCAAAAAAAAGTAGTATACAAGGCCATTGTTTGTCAGCGCAAAGGATATATTTTGAAGTGTAGATAGCTGAGAGGTTACCACTTTCCAAAGAAACGAGGCATTTGATGGTTTATCTGCGATGGAGTGGGAGTATCTATTATGGTACCAGTTTACCCAAGGTAGGTTGTTACCTAGAAGTAGTTTGAAAGCAAACTTCATTAGTAAGCAGTTTTTCCGTGCAATAAGACATTGTGCTCCCGAATAGTTTTCCTCCGCGGCCCAAAGAAAGGCTCTACGAATCGCGTCTAGCTGTTTTAAGATATTTTTTTGGATACAGAAAACCGACATGAAAGAAACCACTATTGGGTCTAATACAGAAGATAATAGGGTTAGACGAGCTCCACAAGAGAGTAACCAAGCAACCCATCCATTCAGGTGTTTTAAAGAGTGTTGGATGATGGGTTTGAAAGTTGAAGAAGGTAGTTTGGTTGGGGAGAGAGGTAGACCAATGTAAGGTTGAGGGACACAGAGAAGACACATCTGAAGATGTGTCTAACTACAAAAGCTAGGTTGGGTGAGAGGTGGATGGGGAGAAAAGTTGTTTTTTGTAAGTTGAGAGAGAGGCCTGTCGTGTTGGCATAATTATCGAGAATTTGTTTGAGCTGGGTTGCCTCATTGGAGGTGGTATTTGCCAGGATGAGAGTGTTATTCGCGTATTGTAGGACGGCGGGGGGGGGGGGGGGGGAGTTTGGGGTCTAAAGAGTGGTGAAGAAGGCCATCATTGTGAGATAGTAAGATTCACACGTTGCAGGATGTCGCCAAAAAGGATGAAAAGGTAGGGGGAGCGCGAGACACCCAGATGAAGGTTGTTTGACAATTTACCCACGTACTGGGCACCCCATTTAGCATGACCGCAATTTTTCAACAGGCGGGCAGGGAGTTGACCTAGTGAACCCATTTCAGGGGGAAACCCCTGTGAGTAAGAAGCTACAAAAGGGGGGGGGGGGCAAGCGATTGGATCAAAAGCCTTGCGGAAATCCAATTTAAAGATCACGACGGGCGCTTTTCTGGTGCAGCAGCAGTTAAGCAAGTCAGCTGGATAGATGAAGTTCTCAGCAATTGATCTGCCATTAGTGAATCATGTTTGGTCATCATGGATGAGCAGTGGGATAAGAGGCTTTAGGCAGTTCGTTAGGAGCTTTGCAATGGCCTTTAGAGGGCAATTTTGAAGGGAAATTGGTCGAAAGTCATTTGCAGTTCTGGCAAGGGTATCCTTGGGGAGCAGAATCATGAATGCTCTGTTGAGATGTTCAACACCTATGGTCTGTTCATGGAAGGCTTGGAAAACGGGGTAATGATTTCTTTAGTTGAGTGCCAATACTTTCGATAGAAGCCTGGTCCAAAATAGTCCGGACCAGGGCTAGCGTTTGTGTTAATTTGGAGGAAAGCATCATACGTTTCCTGATCTGAGAAGGGGTTGTCAAGCGTCAGAAGATGTGTCAGAGTTTGGGGGTAAATATCATGGAGTGAGAAGTTCCATGGGGGTCCCAATTTGGTCAAGATATAAGAAGTTAAGGATGGAGGCCTTTTCATTGTGGGAGAAGAATTCAGAGCCACTGTGATCGAGAACCGTAATTTTGTTATGGCGGAAACGCTAAGAGGTGGAGACATGGAATTTTTTGTCTTCTCGTCTCATTCAACTGCAAATCGGACCTTTTCGCATTTTTTCAAAAAGAGAGTTTTTTGCCGAGTGGCTCGAAGGAGCGCATTGATGACTACAGACCGTAGCTTTTTTTCAGGGTCGGTAAGTTGCCAAGGTTCCTCAATAAAGTCGAGCAGGTCGATGACAATTTTGCAATTTGATTCCCGGACATGCGCGTGCCTTAAGGTTCTAGCCCACATTTTAAGGGCAAAACGGATTTGTTTGTAACGAACGCAAGGCATGCAATTGGTGGGCCTTGTCCCGTGTTATGAGACCAGTGGTGCAATATGAGTCTTTGGCAAGCCGAGTTTAGGGCGCAAGAAGATTCAACACAAAAAAGGTGAGAGGCAGGGATGTTTGTGGAGGAGAGCTCCTATTTGCCGCGCGCGGGTGGCAAATGGTCGAGCCTTCCCTCAAGGAAGAGCGCATGGGCCGGCCAATTAGGAGGAAACGAGCTCACACGTAAAAAAAGAAACAAAAATTCATGTGCCCGCAAGAGTTCGAGCTAACCGGCGGAACGCCATTCTGGTAATTTGAGGCGCCAATGTTTAAGTACCATACTCTGTTGAATCTTTTTTTTAAATACACATAAAATATTTTGTAATATCCGTTGAACATTTTGCGATATCCGTTGACATTTTCTTAAAATAAGCTGAATATTTTAAATAATACATGATGAACTATTTTAATATACGATGAACATTTACAAAAAATATGAATATATGTGCTGAACAATTTTCGGACACGTACTGAACATTTGTGAAAATACGTTGAACAATTTATGAATACACATTGAACATCGTGTAATATATTGATCAAAATTAAGAAACATAGTGAACAATTGTATACTCATTGAAAAACCAAAACCAAAATAGAAAAATTATCAAAATATATATATACTGAACATTTTTTATATCCATTGAAAATTTTAAATAATACACGATGGACATTTTTTAAACAATATGAATATATGTGTTGAACAATTTTTGAATATGCATTCAACACTTAGTAAAAACGTTGAACAATGTCATAATATACAGTGAACATTTTTGTAATACACGATGAACATTTTTATATGCAAAGGTGAACAGTTTTCATAATATACAATGAACATTTTTCTTAATACAATGAAATTTTTTGTAATACACGTGAACATTTTATATAATACGCAAATAAAGAGAAGAAAACAGAACAGAAAAATAACAAAATAATGTAAAAGAAAATGAGACGAAAAGGAAACAAAACTGAAAAATAAAAAAACCGGAACAAAACTACAGAAAACCGGAGAAATAGTGAAAAACAGGAAGCAAAAAACCACAGAAGAAAATGAAAAAAAAACTGTAGAAGCAGCGAAGGAAACGGCACAGGAAATCGTAAGTGGGCCGGCCCAAGAGGGGACTCGCTTCAGCGAAGGTGCAGCTCCGGGACGCTCACGCGTGTCATATAGGATCCACCTTGTGGAGACGTTTAGGACTAGGGGGACATGGCGAAATCATTAGTTAAGAAGTACTCCTTGCGGAGATCACTCCAACTCCCCCAGGTTGCGACAAGTGGCGCGCTGCATGTGCGCCACTTGTCGCAACCTGAGAGTTTTCCCTTTTTCGTAGATCCGTTTATTCAAAATGTTTTATCTCTTAAACCGTGCGTCCAAATCTCGAACTGTTTTCGCCGTTGGATTCCTCGCGTCAAGATCTTCAAAACTAAATCCCATGTTGATAGGTTTTGACGGACTTTTTTCCACGTAAAAAAACCGGACGAAAAAACCAAACCAGGAGCATGATTTTTTTTTCTTTCCGAAAGAGGCACAACCGTGACTCTCGCGAAAGCACAACCGTGCCTCTCGCAGAAGCAAAACCGTGCCTCTCGTGAAAGAAAAAAAACAGAAAACACGTTTTTTTCCGTTTCCGAGGAGGCACGGCCGTGCCTCTCGCGAAAGCACAACCGTGCCTCTCGCGGAAGCAAAACCGTGCATCTCGCGAAAGAATAAAAACCAGAAAACATGTTTTTTTCGTTTCCAAGAGGCACGGCCGTGACTCTCGCGAAAGCACAACCGTGCCTCTCGCGGAAGCAAAACCGTGCCTCTCGCGAAAGGAAAAAAACAGAAAATACGGTTTTTTTCCCGTTTCCAAGAGGCACGGCCGTGCCTCTCGCAAAAGCACAACCGCGCCTCTCGCGAAAACAAAACCGTGACTCTCCCGAAAAAAACCCTTGTTTTGCACAAAAAAATCAAATTTTTTTGGGTCGAAAAGCTAGGGAAGACCGGTGAAAAACCAAACGTAAAAAAAACCCGTTTAAAAAGCCGAAAACGTGTGTAAAAAAAATATAACAACACAATCCGAAGGGAGCGCCCAGAACGCGACACGTGGCGAATGGCTGAGAGCGCGCCAAGCGCCACTGATTGTTGCAAGGCTCTTGAAGGAGCACTCGTTAATTCGTTGCTTCCGGGACATGGTCAGAAATGTATCGTGTAAGGGAGGCAAGTGAAGAATTTGGGAAAAGATCCCCCCAAGGGAGATTGAAGAAAGCTCTGCCTAGACGTCAGGGGCGGAGCCATGATTTAGGCATGAGGGGGGCGAAAGAAATAAGGATCATACTTGCAGTTTTTTTAGTACACATAAATGTGTGCTGTTTTATAATAGAAGAAAATTTGGAGGATAAAGTGCCATAATATATCACACTGACTACCCCATTGATATCAAAACATAGTTCTAATATATTTTTGGCAATTCACAAAAGGGCTTCCTTTCTACAGGATTAAATTTGGGTCTACAACTATCAAGATCATCAAACAATAAGATGATCTCATCCGGGTGAACTTTGTAGTCATTTATTTTTCAGTGAACAAATATCATAAATTCACAAATGCTGTCAGACCTGCTTCCATTGAAAATGCCAAACAACAGCAGGAGGAAACAATAACTGAGATGTGCAAACTATGGCTATGGACATCCAATATAGCAGATATCATAAATAATCTCACATGGCTGGAAACACATCTAGTTTGTACATTAATCCATTGTCTGACATGCAATCACAAGAGAGCCTGTTATAATTAGACTATAATACTATGCAATCTATAAAAAGGATAACTATGACATACCTTTAAACACATCGATCATCGCCGCGGCAGGATCTACATAGGTAGAGACAGCGGGGCTGCTGGCTGTCATGGCGCCGCGGCGGTGTCATCTGTGGATCGGCTAGGGCGGCCGGTGGCGGCTAGCACAAAATCCTGATCGATCTGAACGACCTGGAGACAGGAAAGCTGGGTCAAATTCTCCTTTTTTTTTGAGGGTAAGGGTCAAATTCTCCTAGGTGGCCTAAAGAGGACACATGGGCTATGTTTGGGCTTGGGTACGTACAACATGCAACGCCCCAAACAGACTTAAAAAATTAATTAACACTGGGCCTTCATATGCACTGAGTTGTAAATCCACAGCCTAGTACCTGCATCGATCTATTGAGGGGGGCCGATGTATCTTGGAATTGTGGAATCTTATGATATTTAAACATGCTATATGTATGTAGTCTGTATGAGTTTGATTGATTGTTATTTTCGCTCATAGCTTCTGGCCATCATTTTCGTTGTTTGTGTTCCTAGTTAGTTGAGGTCTAAATAATTGGATGGGAAAAAAAGAGCGTATGGGAATGAGAAATCTAAGCTCGTGGTTTCTCTACCAGACTCAGTTAATTACCTGATCGAATCGGATATGTTTGTTCTAGGTTGTTTGCCAATCTTGGCATCCAATGGCTTGGCAGAATGAACATCAATAACCAAAAAGAATTGTACATCAATGTTGCCCAAACTTTTTTAGGTAGAAAATATTATTGGGCTTTAATAAGGCCCACTTAGTCTTATCTGTTAGACTGCCTATATAATATACGAGCTCTCGTGTATTGCAATGCACCTTAAAATTTCCCCTTTTTTTTTAACAATGTAACTGTGCTTTTTTTAGGGCTTGCTAAAAATCAGTCGACTGAGATTTAACCAAGTCTCAGTCGACCATGCAACATTTTGTCCCAACGTTTGCAATTTCGTTTTCTATGGTTGCAGCATCCGTCTTGTTGGTTGTAGCATGTTGTCCCTCATCGATTGTAGCACAACGTCTCACCGGTTGTAGCATTCGTCATTGATGGTTGTAGGATTTTAGTCACACCGGTTGCAGCATCAATCGTCATTGCTTGCAAAAATGTCGCAACATTTTTCAGCAGCGGTTGTAGCATCTAACCGTTCCGCTTGCAGCAAAAAGACTGCGATGACGTCATTCGACTGAGACTTCGTTAAGTCTCAGTCGACTGAGTTCTAGATAGACCTTTTTTTAGGTACTACTGGAAAGGGAAATGTTTGGGGCCAGGGCACCGTCGGAACATTGGGACGGTCTCCCTCTTCCTCGCGTCTCCTTTATCGCAGCTCCCCCACATCTCGCGCAGCTTGCCGGGGCGCGCGTCGCCCTCTTCTTCTGCTCTCTCCTCCCCACCCCTTCCCCACCCCTCCCCTCCCCCCCCCCCCCCCCCCCCGTCGCAGCACCACGCCTCCCCTCCCCGCTCGAAGCTTGCCATGGCTCTGCGCGATGACCATCCCATCTCGCCGGCGACCAAGGGGCGGTGACAATGGGAGATGCTGCAACCGGGGCTACGGGGTGCTACCACGGTGACGCCTACCTCACATGCATCGGAGCTCTTCCTACCTCGCCGGACCCGGCCACGCCGGTGCTGCAACCAGCCATGGCAGACTTCACCCCACGACGAATTTTTGCTGGAACCGGTTGTAGCAAATTCAATCGCCGGTGGTAGCAAAAATCTACTACAATTGTAGCAAAACAGCGTCATGGTCATCGCCGGGTCGCAGCTGAGATAAGAAGTTTGAACCTTTTTTCAATGCGGTTGTAACTTTTATAACTGCCGGTTGCAACTTTTTCGTTTTTCGTCCATGGCTTTGTTTCCATGGTTGAAACTTTTTTTATAGTCGGATGAAGCTTTTTTCATCGCTAGATGAGGCTTTTTATATCACCGGTTGTAACTTTTCTTGGTCATCCATAGCTCCAGTGGTATACTGGTTGAACCTTTTTTCATAGCCGGTTGAAGCTTTTCCTATCGCTAGTTGTAGCTTTTTTCGTCGTAGGTTGCAGCACTGGGCATCTCCCTGGGCGCTCGATTTTTTTTGTTGTAGGTGGGGGATGAGCGCCGGCGAGCACACCGGTGAGCACGCCGGTGAGCTCCGGTCGTCGCCATCGGATCTACAACGGTTGCCACGGAAGCTACAGCCGCATGGGTGGGCTGTTGCATGGGCGAAGCCGGTGACGAGAACGGCCGTCGAGGGCTGGGACCGGCGACCAGGGCGGCCGGCGAAGACGGGCGGCGAGGACGGTGGTCATAGATGGGGAGGGCAAGCGAGGGGGGCGGCGACGAGGGAAAACGCGTGCGGCCAGCTAGACGGGGTTCCTTTTCCCGTCCGCACTCGCGAGAGGAAGAAGACGACCTGATTGGATAAAGATCCAACGGATCGGGACTGGTCGATCTGATGGCTAGGATTGGACCGGCCGAAGCGTTCGGCCGGTGCGCCGGCGCCTAGCATGCCCGTATTTCCAACGGGCGAGAAGACCAAACGAACCCAAGTTGTGTGAATTTGGAGTACTTCACACGAGAACGGTGATTGTTGGTATTCTTCATTGATTGATCGATGCTGATCACCTGTTCATTTCCAAGTCCCGATCAACGCCCATCAATTTTGCATGCCTCTTTTCCCGATGGGACACTCGCTCGCTGGCTTTAAGTGCAGGCCGGTATAAATTGCTCCCCTTCTCCCACATCATTCCTCAGGGCAAAAAACACTCGATTTCACTGCGAAAGATCAGACTGAAAGTACACCTCCCCTTCCCCCGCCACCATGGAAAACACCGGCACAAAGCTCACCGGGGCTGCTCGCTTGGTGAGGGTGCTCAAGGTCGAGGGCTACAGCGCGGCCACGGCCATGTGCACCGCCACCAACACGAGGGAGCCCGTCTTCGACGGTTGCATCAAATCCAAATGGAACGTCGGCGGGTACGAGTGGGAAACCAGTCTATACCCCGCGACGCTGGTGTTCGGCACCGGCTACGACGAGGCGCGGTTCATCAAGGACGCCAAGCCCAAGACGTGGAAGGAAAAAATGGCCTGGGACAACACAAAGTGGGTTGCCGTCAAGCTTGTCTACCTCGGTGAGCGCCTGGCGCGCAACCTGAAGGTCAGCTTTGTTAAATTGTGATCCAAATTATACCATTTTGGACTAGACGTAGTACAACTGGTGTGGGCCTTTGCGTTGACGTCGACGCGTACGAGTACAACTCATTTACTTGTCCTCCAAGGACTCTCATGTATTGCCCTCTTATATACCCCATGTAGTCGTAGCTCAGACGGCCTGTCGTCTCGTGCTTGTAATACTCCTCCTCATAGTGATTGCGCCTTCGTGCGTCCGTGGTTTTCTCCCGCAAGAGTTTTCACGTAAAAATCCCTGTGTCTCGTGTCTCGTTTATTTCTCGTTATTATCTAACAAGTGGTATACAGAGCCAAGTTTGCAGATACAAGATTTGAGACCAGAGTTAGGGTTCGGCTGTGCGTGCTGCTGCCATCCTACGTTCTCCGGATCGGAGACTGTTTCCGGTGCGGGCTGCTGTACACCGCTGCAGCCGCAAGTCGCCGAGACCGACAGGTTTTTTGCCGCTGATCCGATTCCTAAACGAGCTGTCGTCCGTGGCCAACGTCAGTTTTCTGCCGCTCCGTCGCGTCAAATCAACAAGTCGCCGAGTTGCCGCTGTTGCTCCGTACGCAGCGCCCCGTGTGCTGCTCCCGCGTACAGGATCAAGTCAAGTCCCGAGGCCTATCCGCCAAGTCACTGCAACTCCACGTGAAGGCCTAATCAAGCAAGTCGATTGCTACTACTATTAGTACTTTTACTAGTAGTGCTACTCCTGTTCATCACGTGAAGCCAAGATCAGATTCTGTTCCCAATTGCTACCTGCACACGCTACCAGGTGCTATTTACTCTGTTTGTTTGACCGCAAATTAATTCTGTCAAGAATTTTTCTACCGGCTTGTACTACTTTGTGTACACAGTTTTATCGACTCATGGTACCCATGAAGTACGATCTTCCGCTGTTGGACCATGACACAAGGTTTATCCTATGGCAAGTCAAAATGCGGGCGTTGTTGGCATAGTCCGACTATGATGAAGCACTGGATAGTTTTGGGAAGAACCGAATTCAGGACTGGACTGATGAGGAGAAAAGAATTGATTGTAAGGCTTTGTCACAAATTCAACTCCATTTGCATAATAATATTTTGCAGGAAGTTTTGAGCGAGAAAACTGCCGCCGCTCTATGGTTAAAGCTGGAAGGGATTTGCATGACCAAGGATCTCACCATCAAGATGCATCTGAAGCAAAAATTATCCCTGCACAGGTTATCCGAGGGAGGTAATGTTTTGAATCATATTTCGGAATTTAAAGAGATCATATCTGATCTAGCTGCAATGGAGGTTAAGTATGAAGAGGAAGATACTGCTTTAATGTTACTTTGTTCACTGCCAAGTTCTTATGCCAATTTTCGAGACACCATATTATACAGTCGTGATACTCTCACACTTAATGAAGTTTATGAAGCTTTGAACTCTAAGGAGAAGATGAAATTAATGGTACCTCATGATGGTTCGAGTTCTCCCAAGCCGAGGGATTATCTGTTCGTGGCAGGACAAAGGAGAAGAACTCACATAATGGAAACATAGGCAAAAGTAAGAACGGCCACAGGGGCCGGTCGCAATCCAGAGACAAGAAGTATTGCAGATATTGCAGAAGAGACGGGCATGACATCTCAGAGTGTTTCAAGTTGCAGAATAAAGAAAAGAGGAAAGGTAACAAACAAGGTGAAAATTCTGCTAACGTTGCTCGTGATGATAGTTCCGATGATGCTCTTGTCGTTATTGCTGGATGTGCTGAGACCAATGATGAGTGGGTACTTGACACTGCATGTACTTTCGATATGTGCCCGCATAGAGATTGGTTTAATACTTTTGATTTCACTACTTCTGCTGGTTCCGTTTTGGGCTTTGATAATTCACCATGCAAGATTGAAGGCATAGGTTCTATTCGAATCAAGATGTTTGATGGCACAATCAGAACTTTGACAGATGTTCGGTATATTCCGAAGATGAAGAGAAATCTTATTTCTATGAGTGCCCTTGATGCAAAGGGATATAAGTATTCAAGTGGAGATAGTGTTTTGAAGGTCACCAAAGGCTCCCTTGTTGTGATGAAAGGTGACTTAAGTTCGACCAATGGTCTTTATTACCTTCGAGGTTCTACCGTTTCAGGTAACGCTACTCCAGTTGTTTCAAAGAATTCTGATTGCGATGCTGCTAACCTTTGGCATATGCGTCTTGGACATATGAGTGAACTTGGTTTAGCAGAGTTAAATAAGAGAGGTCTTCTTGATGGATATGAACCTGGTAAATTGAAATTTTGTGAGCATTGTATCTTCGGCAAGCACAAGAGGGTGAAGTTCAATACTTCGACCCATACAACTGAAGGTATTCTTGATTATGTGCATTCTGATTTATGGGGACCATCTCGCAAGAAGTCATTAGGTGGTGCAAGTTACATGCTCACTATTATTGATGATTATTCAAGAAAAGTTTGGCCTTATTTCTTGAAGCATAAATATGAAGCATTCTCAGCATTTAAGGAGTGGAAGATTATGATTGAAAGGCAAACTAAAAGGAAGGTAAAAATACTTCGCACTGATAATGGTATGGAATTCGGTTCTAAGAAATTTAAGAATTATTGCAAGTCTGAAGGCATTATCAGACATTACACCATTCCTTATACTCCTCAACAAATCGGTGTTGCTGAGCGTATGAACAGGATCATTATTTCCAGAGCCCGTTGCATGTTGTCCAATGCGGGTTTGCATAGGCGTTTTTAGGCTGAGGCCGCTTCCACTGCTTGTTATCTCATTAACCGTTCACCATCTATTGCACTTAATAAGAAAACTCCAATTGAGGTATGGTCTGGTTCACCTGCTGATTATTCACAGTTGAGAGTTTTCGGTTGCACTGCTTATGCTCATGTTGATAATGGAAAGTTGGAGCCTAGGGCTGTTAAGTGCATCTTTCTTGGTTATAAGTCTGGTGTTAAAGGTTTTAAATTGTGGAATCCTGAAACCCAAAAGGTTGTTATTAGCAGAAATGTTATCTTTAATGAATCTGCTATGTTACATGATGTTTCATCTACTAATGTTCCTGTTGAGAGTGAACAACAGCCTATTGTTCAGGAGCCTACTGTTCAGGTGGAGCATGTTATTGATTCAGGTGATACATCTGGTAATGAAATTGTTGATGCACATGATGAACCCGTCGTTGATGTCACTCCTACTCCAAATCTGCCTATTGTTCCGCCCAGTTGGAATCTCGCACGTGACAGAGTTAGACGAGGTATTAATAAACCTGACAGGTTAATTGAAGAGTGCAATATTGTTTCTTTTGCTTTATCTGTTGTAGAAGAAATTGAAGGTAATGCTGAGCCTTCTTCGTATTCCGAGGCTGTTATTTCTGGTGATAGTAAAAAGTGGATGACCGCTATGCATGATGAGATGGAATCACTTGAAAAGAATGGCACTTGGGATTTAGTAAGATTACCTAGAGAGAAGAAACCTATTCGTTGCAAGTGGGTTTTCAAGAGGAAAGAAGGTGTTTCTCCTAATGATGAGACAAGATATAAAGCAAGGTTAGTTGCTAAGGGTTACAGTCAGATTCCAGGTATTGACTATAACGAAGTCTTTTCTCCTGTTGTGAAGCATAGCTCTATTCGCACTTTACTCAGTATTGTTGCCATGCATGATCTTGAGCTTGAACAATTGGATGTTAAAACTGCATTCTTACATGGAGAACTAGAAGAGGATATTTATATGGAACAACCTGAAGGTTTTGTTATTCCTGGAAAAGAAAAGCTTGTCTGTAAGTTAAGGATATCTCTTTATGGATTGAAGCAATCCCCAAGACAGTGGTACAAGAGATTTGACACATTTATGCTCTCTCAAGGTTTCAAAAGGTCTAATTATGATAGTTGTGTTTATTTGAAAACTGTCAAAGGTTCAACTATTTATTTGCTCCTTTTTGTTGATGATATGCTTATTGCTGCAAAGAGTATGTCAGGTATTGATGAACTAAAGAAGCAATTGAGTAATGAATTTGAGATGAAGGATTTGGGTGCAGCAAAGAAAATTCTTGGCATGGAAATATCCAGAGATAGACCGTCTGGAAAAGTATATCTAAGTTAGAAGGGATATATTGATAATGTTCTTCGTTGTTTTAATATGCATAATGCCAAGCCAGTGAGTACTCCGTTAGCTGCACACTTCAAATTATCATCAGCTTTATGTCCTAAATCAGATGTAGATATTGGGTACATGTCTAGAGTTCCCTATTCGAGTGCAGTTGATTCACTTATGTATGCCATGGTTTGTTCTTGTCCGGATTTATCATATGCATTGAGTGTTGTCAGTATATACACGGCTAATCCTGAAAAAGAACATTGGAGAGCACTTCAGTGGATTTTCAGATACCTGCGAGGTACTTTGAATGCTTATTTACAGTTTGGGAAACTGGAGATGGACTTGTTCGTTTTGTTGATTCTGATTTTGCTGGTGATTTGGATAAAAGGAGATCACTCACAGGTTATGTTTTCACCATTGGTGGTTGTGCTGTGAGTTGGAGAGCAACTTTGCAGTCTATTGTGGCTTGTTCCACTACTGATGCCGAGTATATGGCTATTTCTGAGGCATGCAAAGAAGCTATCTGGTTGAGAGGTTTGTACACTGAGCTTTGTGGAGATTCATCTTGCCCTACCATATTTTCTGATAGTCAAAGTGCCATATATCTTACAAAGAATCCAATGTATCATGAGAGGACAAAGCACATTGATGTCAGATTTCATTATATTCGAGATGTTGTTGCTGAAGGAAATTTGAAAGTATGCAAGATAAGTACTCATGATAATCCTGTTGATATGATGACAAAGCCAGTTCCGACCAATAAGTTTGAGCTTTGCTCAGGCTTAGTTGGTATTTCTCACTAATCCTATGGACTTTGACGCACAAGGTGTTTATGCTGATTTGGATGAAGTTATCTACTTTCTTCGACTACTTGAGGGAATTTGGATCAAGGTGGAGATTGTTAAATTGTGATCCAAATTATACCATGTTGGACTAGACGTAGTACAATCGGTGTGGGCCTTTGCGTTGACGTCGACGCGTACGAGTACAACTCGTTTACTTGTCCTCCAAGGACTCTCATGTATTGCCCTCTTATATACCCCATGTAGTCGCACCTCAGACGGTCTGTTGTCTCGTGCTTGTAATACTCCTCCTTCATAGTGATTGCGCCTTCGTGCGTCCGTGGTTTTCTCCCGCAAGGGTTTCCACGTAAAAATCCCTGTGTCTCGTGTCTCGTTTATTTCTCATTATTATCTAACAAGCCTGGGCTGCCGTCTGGTGGATCCAATGGGGTTACGTGATCCGCTGGAGGAGAAGCACGTGTCGCGCATATTCGAGGGCCGTGGGGAGTGCTCGCCTCCGGTGGTGATCAAGCTCATCGAGAGGCGAGATCTGGAAGCGTCGCGGTATCTCAGGGGTGATTGCCTGGCCGTGCAGTGCACCATCACGGTGCTCGAGGAATTGCCGGTTGCAACCTTCTCGCCCATGGATGTGCACGTGACGGTGCCACCTTCGAACCTGCGCCAGAACCTCCTCGAACTCCTGCGTAGAGGGACTGGCGCCGACGTCACATTTCTTGTCTCCGGCGAGTCTGTTGCCACGCACAAGAACATACTCGCGTCGAGGTCTGCGGTTTTCGTGGCCCAGTTCTTTGGAGGAATGAAGGAGAAGTGCTCGCACCTTGTGGAGGTCAAGGATATGGAGGCTGCAGTGTTCAAGGCCATGCTTCACTTCATCTACACCGATGAAGCGCCTGAACTTGACCAGGAGAAAGGGCCCGTGACCACGATGGCTCAGCATCTGCTTGCGGCTGCTGACAGGTACGCACTGGACAAGCTCAAGCTGATTTGCGAGGTCAAGCTCTCTCGTGGCATCTCCGTGCACATGGCAGCGATGACTCTCGCATTAGCCGAGCAGCACAACTGTTCGTAGCTCAAGGCCAAATGTGTCGACTTCATCCTGAGCACTCCTGCAATTCGTGATGCCGTTCTGGCGACGGAGGGGTATAAGCACCTAGCAATAAGCTGCCCTTCTGTGATGACTGACCTTCTCAAGTCTGCCCATGCGACTGGGAGAAAGAGTTGAAGGATGCATAATGCATAGTCTCTGAGCGTGATAATCTCGCATGCACGATGGTCGATTAGAGACGTATGTGGGCCGTCCCATCAAAAGAAATGGAGCGTAATGTTTCCCATCTATATGTGCTATATATGGTCTAGTCTTTGTTTTTGTTTCATTTTCTAAGACAATTCCAATGCTTCGTTTCGTTCATGAGATCAAGTATTTAATCCTTTATTTATGACACTAACGTGTTATCTAATGCTTAATGGTCAAGATTTGGCGTCTCGATCTCTCTCTTGTGCTTATCAATATTGTCAAAAGGTGATACCTGTGCGAGCATATTTGGAAATAGCCTTCTGTTTCGGTGGTTTTAGTTGCAGACATATTCACTCCCCTGCAGCAGCATATCACTCTGTTTAATAACCTGGAGTTCCAAACACCATGTGAAATATTTGTACTCATTATCTTATTTGCACAGCAGGATGGTTTACAGTATGGCAATTTTGAACCGTATGAAATGTTAAATTGTGATCCAAATTATACCATGTTGGACTAGACGTAGTACAACCGGTGTGGGCCTTTGCGTTGATGTCGACGCATACGAGTACAACTCGTTTACTTGTCCTACAAGGACTCTCATGTATTGCCCTCTTATATACCCCATGTAGTCGCACCTCAGACGGTCTGTCGTCTCGTGCTTGTAATACTCCTCCATCATAGTGATTGTGCCTTCGTGCGTCCGTGGTTTTCTCCCGCAAGGGTTTCCATGTAAAAATCCGTGTCTCTTGTGTCTCGTTTTATTCTCGTTATTATCTAACAAGTGGTATCAGAGCTGAGGTTTAGATATGAGTTCGTGACAAGAGATTAGGGTTGCGTGCGCCGCCCGCGCGTGACGGATCGATTTCCGCTGCTACGCTGTACGAAGCCGAGACCGACAGGAGATTCCGCTGCAACACGGTGCAGATTTCTGCCGAGACAGACTCCGCTACTGCGTCACCGAGCAATCGGGTGGACGCGCTTAACTTTTCTCGAAGGCTGCTGTGCGCTGGCGATTCGTCAAGTCGCGAGTTGCTGATTCCTGTTCGCTGCAACTTCCGAGGAAATTTGATCGGCGGCTATTGCTACTACTTGGAGATCGAAGCCACCCGATTAGTACTAGTTTGACTAGTACTGTTCACGTGAAGGCAAGACCATCAGTACTACTTCCACGTGAAGCCAAAATCAGTGTTTGGTTAAGTCTCCTGTTGCTACGTCCACACCCGAAAGCTACCAGGTGCTATTTGTTTTATTCCGTTTAATCCGCATATTAAATTCTATCAAGAATTTTTCTACCGGCTTGTACTACTTTGTGCATAGATTTATCTACTCATGGCATCCATGAAGTATGATCTTCCGCTGCTGGACCGTGACACAAGGTTTACCCTATGGCAAGTCAAGATGCGGGCGTTGTTGGCACAGTCGGACTATGATGAAGCACTGGATAGTTTTGGGAAGAACAGAATTCAGGACTGGACTGATGAGGAGAAAAGAATTGATCGTAAGGCTTTGTCAAAAATTCAACTTCATTTGCATAATAATATTTTGCAGGAAGTTTTGAGCGAGAAAACTGCCGCCACTCTATGGTTAAAACTGGAAGGGATTTGCATGACTAAAGATCTCACCAGCAAGATGCATCTAAAGCAAAAATTATTCCTGCACAGGTTACCCGAGGGAGGTAATGTTTTGAATCATATTTCAGAATTTAAAGAGATCATATCTAATCTAGCTGCAATGAAGGTTAAGTATGAAGAGGAAGATACTGCTTTAATGTTACTTTGTTCACTGCCAAGTTCTTATACCAATTTTAGAGACACCATATTATACAGTCGTGATACTCTCACACTTAATGAAGTTTATGAAGCTTTGAACTCTAAGGAGAAGATGAAATTAATGGTGCCACAGGATGGGTCGAGTTCATCCCAAGCCGAGGGATTATCTGTTCGTGGTAGGACAAAGGAGAAGAACTTCAATAATGGAAACAGAGGCAAAAGTAAAAACGGCTACAGGGGCCGGTCGCAATCCAGAGACAAGAAGTATTGCAGGTATTGCAAGAGAGACGGGCATGACATCTCTGAGTGTTTTAAGTTGCAGAACAAGGAAAAGAGTAAAGGTAACAAACAAGGTGAAAATCTTCTAACGTTGCTCGTGATGATAGTTCCGATGATGCTCTTGTCGTTATTGCTGGATGTGCTGAGACCAATGATGAGTGGGTACTTGACACTGCATGCACTTTTCATATGTGTCCACATAGAGATTGGTTTAATACTTTTGGTTCCACTACTTCTGCTGGTTCCGTTTTGGGTTTTGATAATTCACCATGCAAGATTGAAGGCATAGGTTCCGTTCGAATCAAGATGTTTGATGATACAATCAGAACTTTGACAGATGTTCGGTATATTCCGAAGATGAAGAGAAATCTTATCTCTGTTAGTGCCCTTGATGCAAAGGGGTACAAGTATTCAGGTGGAGATAGTGTTTTGAAAGTCACCAAAGGTTCCCTTATTGTGATGAAAGGTGACTTAAGTTCGACCAATGGTCTTTATTACCTTCGAGGTTCTACCGTTTCAGGTAACGCTACTCCAGATATTTCAAAGAATTTTGATTGTGATGCTGCTAACCTTTGGCATATGCGTCTTGGACATATGAGTGAACTTGGTTTAGCAGAGTTAAATAAGAGAGGTCTTCTTGACGGATATGAACCTGGTAAATTGAAATTTTGTGAGCATTGTATCTTCGGCAAGCACAAGAGGGTGAAGTTCAATACTTCGACCCATACAACTGAAGGTATTCTTGATTATGTGCATTCTGATTTATGGGGACCATCTCGCAAGAAGTCACTAGGTGGTGCTAGTTACATGCTGACTATTATTGATGATTATTAGATAAAAGTTTGGCCTTATTTCTTGAAGCATAAATATGAAGCATTCTCAGCTTTTAATGAGTGGAAGGTTATGGTTGAAAGACAAACTGAAAGGAAGGTAAAAATACTTCGCACTGATAATGGTATGGAATTCTGTTCTAAGCAATTTAAGAATTATTGCAAGTCTGAAGGCATTGTCAGACATTACACCGTTCCTTATACTCCTCAACAAAACGGTGTTGCTGAGCGTATGAACAGGACCATTATTTCCAGAGCCCGTTGCATGTTGTCCAATGCAGGTTTGCATAGGCGTTTTTGGGCTGAGGCCGCTTCCACTGCTTGTTATCTTATTAACCGTTCACCATATATTGCTCTTAATAAGAAAACTCCAATTGAGGTATGGTATAGTTCACCTGCTGATTATTCACAGTTGAGAGTTTTTGGTTGCACTGCTTATGCTCATGTTGATAATGGAAAATTGGAGCCTAGGGCTGTTAAGTGCATCTTTCTTGGTTACAAGTCTGGTGTTAAAGGTTTTGAATTATGGAATCCTAAAACCCAGAAGGTTGTTATTAGCAGAAATGTTATCTTTAATGAAACTGCTATGTTACATGATGTTTCATCTACTAATGTTCATGTTGAGAGTGAATAGCATCATACTATTCAGCAGCCTACTGTTCAGGTGGAGCATGTTATTGATTCAGGTGATACATCTGGTAATGAAATTGTTGATGCACATGATGAACCCGTCGTTAATGATGATCATGTCACTCCCACTCCAAATCAGCCTATTGTTCTACCCAGTTGCAATCTCGCACATGATAGAGTTAGGCGGGGTATTAATAAACCTAACAGGTTAATTGAAGAGTGCAATATTGTTTCTTTTGCTTTATCTGTTGCAGAAGAAATTGAAGGTAATGCCGAACCTTCTTCATATTCCAGGGCTATTATTTCTGGTGATAGTAATAAGTGGATGACCGCTATGCATGATGAGATGGAATCACTTGAAAAGAATGACACTTGGGATTTAGTAAAATTGTCTAGAGAGAAGAAACCTATTCGTTGCAAGTGGATTTTCAAGAGGAAAGAAGGTGTTTCTCCTAATGATGAGACAAGATATAAAGCAAGGTTAGTTGCTAAAGGTTACAGCCAGATTCCAAGTATTGACTATAACGAAGTCTTTTCTCCTGTTGTGAAGCATAGCTCTATTCGCACTTTACTCAGCATTGTTGCCATGCATGATCTTGAGCTTGAACAATTGGATGTTAAAACTGCATTCTTACATGGAGAATTAGAAGAGGATATTTATATGGGACAACCTGAAGGTTTTGTTATTCCTGGTAAAGAAAAGCTTGTCTGTAAGTTAAAGAAATCTCTGTATGGATTGAAGCAATCCCCAAGACAGAGGTACAAGAGATTTGACACCTTTATGCTCTCTCAAGGTTTCAAAAGGTCTAATTATGATAGTTGTGTTTATTTGAAAACTGTCAATGGTTCAACTATTTATTTGCTCCTTTATGTTGATGATATGCTTATTGCTGCAAAGAGTATGTCAGAGATTAATGAACTAAAGAAGCAATTGAGTAATGAATTTGAGATGAAGGATTTGGGTGCAGCAAAGAAAATTCTTGGCATGGAAATATCCAGAGATAGACTGTCTGGAAAAGTATATCTAAGTCAGAAGGGATATATTGATAAAGTTCTTCGTCGTTTTAATATGCATAATGCCAAGCCGGTGAGTACTCCGTTAGCTGCACACTTCAAATTATCATCAGCTTTATGTCCTAAGTCAGATGCAGATATTGAGTACATGTCTAGAGTTCCCTATTCGAGTGCAGTTGTTTCACTTATGTATGCCATGGTTTGTTCTCGTCCGGGTTTATCATATGCATTGAGTGTTGTCAGTAGATACATGGCTAATCCTGGAAAAGAGCATTGGAAAGCAGTTCAGTGGATTTTCAGATACCTGCGAGGTACTTTGAATGCTTATTTACAGTTTGGGAAAACTAGAGATGGACTTGTTCGTTTTGTTGATTCTGATTTTGCTGGTGATTTGGATAAGAGAAGATCACTCACAGGTTATGTTTTCACCATTGGTGGTTGTGCTGTGAGTTGGAGAGCAACTTTGTAGTCTATTGTGGCTTGTTCCACTACTGATGCCGAGTATATGGCTATTTCTGAGGCATGCAAAGAAGCTATCTGGTTGAGAGGTTTATACACTGAGCTTTGTGGAGATTCATCTTGCCCTACCATATTTTCTGACAGTCAAAGTGCCATATATCTTACAAAGAATCCAATGTATCATGAGAGGACAAAGCACATTGATGTCAGATTTCATTATATTCGAGATGTTGTTGCTGAAGGCAATTTGAAGGTATGCAAGATAAGTACTCATGATAATCCTGCTGATATGATGACAAAGCCAGTTCCGACCAATAAGTTTGAGCTTTGCTCAGGCTTAGTTGGTATTTCTCATTAGTCCTATGGACTTTGACGCACAAGGTGTTTATGCTGATTTGGATGGAGTTATCTACTTTCTTCGACTACTTGAGGGAATTTGGATCAAGGTGGAGATTGTTAAATTGTGATCCAAATTATACCATGTTGGACTAGACGTAGTACAACCGGTGTGGGCCTTTGCGTTGACGTCGATGCGTACGAGTACAACTCGTTTGCTTCTCCTACAAGGACTCTCATGTATTGCCCTCTTATATACCCCATGTAGTCGCACCTCAGACGGTCTGTTGTCTCGTGCTTGTAATACTCCTCCATCATAGTGATTGCGCCTTCGTGCGTCCGTGGTTTTCTGCCGCAAGGGTTTCCACGTAAAAATCCGTGTCTCTTGTGTCTCGTTTTATTCTCATTATTATCTAACATGAAAAGTGGAGGAAACATAAAAATAGAAATTTGGTGACATTATTCATCCATTTGATTTGGCGGAATAGTGTATATGAGAGTTTTGCTTCGGTACACCCCCTTTAAAAGTTTGCATGAATCTTAAAGTTACTTAAAAAGGCTATTACCATATTAACCTAGTGATCAAACATATTGAGTAGATTGATTTGGATACAAAAGTTTTATCTTATTGTATTCAAGGATACATGCATCAAAATTCATTAAAAAATTCCCGGGGGGGGGGGGGGGGGGGGTGTACCGGAGCAAAGTTCATCATAGGTAAAATGTAAATATGTTTCCCTTGTATGAAAAAACAAATAAAAAGAAAAATCCACTCAAACCTCCTTTTATACATTCCAATCCTCAAAGACAAGTCAAATGGCGGATGTTGGAGAAAAAGGGTAAGAATTCTGCCAAGAGAGCCTTTTTTAGATACACCATAGCGAACTCGAAGTTATGAGTTTCCAGGAAGAAGAAAGCCCAATCATTTTTTCCCTATGATAACAAAATAGGCCTTGGGCCTTTCTTTCTTTATCAATACACACCAAAATTTTGGATACATCTTGCAAAGAAGGTGACTTTTTTTAAAACTACTCCTACTTTGAAATACCTTTGTTTAAGCCAACTTTTCTTAGACCTCGAATCATCGACATTTAATTCGGAGACATATGAAAAATATTCCAACATCAATAAAAAATGAGAATGTATATCAAATAAAATATAAATGCAAAATTTGTTCCTTCGGCAAAAATGTTTGGAATATTTTCTCAACAAAATATTTGGATTGGAAAAATATTTTAGAAATATGTTTCACTTCTTCATTATTTTAGACAAAGGTGTAGTGAACTCACTAATTTTGCTTCCATACTGCACAAATAAGCATGATAACTTTAGTTGTTTTAAAACATTCTTTTAGTTTCCCACACAAAAAATCTTCTAGATATCTATAAGAACACTTGTACCATGTGTACCACTGAATTTAATACTATGTGGGCTAGATTTTCTTAAAGAAGATAGCATTAAATTTTTTATTGAGAAAGCACATTTTTTTATATAGAGCATACATAAGAATGAAAGCACAGAAAAAGGAAAGAATCAATGAAGAAAACAAAGTCATAAAAGAAAAGAAAAAGATCAAGACAATGAATAATAAAAGAAATCATGCTCGAGAATTGATGATACTGGATGGAACACAAATGAATTGACGATGAATATTTGGTAGTACAATTAATTTGTGTTTCCCTTTAGTGTGGTGTAATTCAGCGCTAAAATGTTAATGATTGGATACTTGTTTCTCTGTGTGAGCTCTTATCTTTTGGAATATGTTTCGCTAAAGAGTTCCACCTCTTGATTCATCTCTACGTTGAATGTTGGGAAAAGAAACATGAAGGGGTTTATTCTGCCATTAGAGCACTCCTTTTTCAGGGAAACTGAAAGAGCACTTAATTTCTACGTTTCTGCGTCCCTGGGGTAGAAAAAAGGCTAATAGTTGATTTTCGCTAATAATTATTTTTTTCTGTATCAAACTTGGCCTTCGGCCTTAGTTTCTTTAGCAAACACAATATATTTATGGTATATGGTTAACCTCTTTTTAGAACTACTCAAGCAAATATCTTGGTAAGCCAACTTTTCTTAGTCCATGAATCCTTGACATTTGATTAAGAAATATAATTTTAAAATATGTTCCACCATAAAAAAAATCAAATGTATATCAAATAAGATATTCAAGATGGTCGCTAAAATTGTTCCAATGTTAAAAGTCGTTTGGAATGTAAAAATATTTTTGAGATATGCCCCACTTATTTCTGTATTTTAGATAATGATATGTTGAACTCGCTAATTTTTTCTGTATTGCAGAAAATAGCATGGTAACCTTTAAGATCCGTCAATACTCCTATGAGTATCATTGAGGTATGGAAACCTTCGCCTTTTAATTGCGTGAGATCAATGTTGATGCTAGTTTTGTGGAGAGCATTGGTGTTGCTAGCGTGTGGGTTGTTTCCAGGAATTCTGCAGGCGATGTCCTCATAACTTCTTGGGATTATATTGGTTCATGTACCAGTGTCGATGAAGCCGAGCTCCGGGCGTTCCTGGTTGGTCTATATATTGGTATCACTCTTCATAAATATATTATTTTAGAGAATAACTGCTCCTTTGTGGTTTCCTTTCTTGCAAATGAAAACCTGGAGAGGTCACCCTTCATTGATTTGAAGAAGTAATCTTTATCCATCTGTAATCTTTTTCAGAATTTTGGGTTAAAGAAAATCAGTCGGACGGCCAATGCAGTCGCTCATCATATTGCAAATTTTATCTTTGATAATTGGTCGCAGGGTATTCTTTGTAATAGTTTTCAACCATGTGTGGTTGTTGTTGTACGAAACGATTGTTACAACCTTTTAATTAATTAACATAGGTGAGGTGTCTCGAAAAAATATATCAAAAACTAGTCTCCATTAACCTATTTCTCTCAAGATGCAAGCATGTCACATCATCAAGCAACATGGATGGGAAAATGGCCACCTTAACATGCAATCATGCATTCCAAAAAGTCCACCACAACATGCAAACATGAATGAGAAAGTTAATACACATTTTACAGCTATACAATAATCAAACACAATAAAAACATATGTATTTTCAGTATTCGTTACCATATTATTTCTTTGAATATTATTCATATCACATACAATCAAATACAACTGAATTATAACGCAAAATAATTCACAACAGTGTGTGGGGTATCATCTCGTACAAATTATTTTACAACTTGTGTTTCCCTTTAGTCTATGTAATTTAGCACTACAATGGTTATTTTTCAGTACCTATTTCTTTCTATGAGCTCTTATCTTTTGGAATACATTTGGGTAAATAGGTCCACCTCTTGCGTTGTCTCTATGGCTGGTGTTGGGAAGAAAAACAAGGGGAAAATTCTTGCCATTAGAGCCCAATTTTTAGATCCGTCATTAGAGAACTCAAAGTTGCGCGTTTTTGCTTCTCCATTAAGTACAAAGCCCAATTGTAATTTTCTTATATAACATACTAGGCCTTGGGCGTTTCTTTATTTAGCAACACACACCAAATTTTATATATATCTTGCAAAGAAAGTGACCTCCTTTTGAAACTATTTAGAAATACCTTTGGTTAAGCCAACTTTTCTTAGACCTTGACTCATCGACATTTCATTAAGAAACATGTTAAAAACATATGTTCCACCATCAATAGAAAAAGGAAAATGTATATGAATTAAAATATTACTACAAGTCGTGAAAATTGTTCCTGTCAGTAAAAAAAGTTTGGCAAAATTGCTTAGAAAACTGCTTGGAATGGAAAATATTTTAAATTATGCCCCACTTCTTCCTTATTTTGGATAAAGACGTTGTGAGGTCACTAATGTTTTCTCCATATTGTAGAAATAAGCATGATAACCTTCACCCGCAAAATAAGAGCATGATAACCTTGCGTTAAAACATTATTTAAGTTTCTGGGAATTTCCTTTTCTTTTAGTTCAGTATAAGAAGCATGTGCACCTCTAAATTTAATACTATGTTCTTTGGATTTCTTAAACAAAATTGCATTAAAATGTTTATTGATAAAACACAATATATAAAGGATATATAAGAATGAAACAACGAAGAAAACAAGGACACAAAAGAAAAGAAAAAGATCAAGACAAGGAAAAACAAAAGAAATCGTGCTAGAGAATTGACGATACACGGCATAAAAACCTCAAGTGGCACATCCTGCTATACCGATCTAACAAAAACTTGAAGCATGTACATAATGGTAACATCATCTATGTAATGTGAAACGCCTAGAAGAAACGTGACCGATGTATTTTCGCGGAAGAGTCTAAGACAATATTGAGGTCGTTCAGTGACTAAGGACATATATAACAGAAATGGCAATGGCCCTCGGCACGTTTGACAAGCGTGCAGCAGAGAATGCACCTAGTGTAGCCGTTTTGCTGTCTCATGGGATTTCGGCATGCTTCATCTTAAAATATGATTATCTGTCTGTAAATGCTTTTTTCTTCTATGTTTTTGTCAATAATGTTTTCTTCCTCTCAATGAAATTGAAGACCGAACTCCAGCCAGTTCAAACAAAGAAAACGAGTGAGTGAAACAGGCGGTGAAGACCAAGCGGCGGCCCATGAGAAGCACGGAAGCGCACGAGTTGCGTAGTTACTCCAACCAGCGGCCGGTGCTGTGACTGTTGGTTGTTGGTTCCAGCAGTCCATGGGATCGTACCCCGAGCAGTTGCCGGTTAACAAAGCAGTCCATCATAAACTGCAATGCTCCTCCACCTTCTGCACAACCATTTGCTGAGGGTTCTCCTTCAATGTGTATGTTCTTATAGCCTCCTATAATGTGTATGTTCTTATAGCCAAAAACGCGACCGCGGAGACGGTTCCGTCAATTCACAGTGGCGAATGGCCGAGCCGCAGAAGCAGCCGGCGAGGGCAGCGGAGAAGCTGGAGTGGAGCGCCGACCCCCGCGGCGCGAATCGCCCGCCCCGGCCGGCGGCCGAGGGAGGGAATCGGGGGAAGAGGATGTCGCTCCTGAGCGAGGGCTGCGGGGGGCGGGTGCAGCCGGAAGGCGGGCTACCGGCCGATGGCTCGTGCGGCCCTGACCTCAGCTCCTATGCCAAGGATGACGATGGATGGTCTTCGGAGGATCCGGGTGACCTCGCTTCGCAGGCGATGTCTCAGGTGAGAGTATGTGATCGTCCCTGTCTTCAGTCCCCACCAATTCCTTCCGATGATGCATGGGTGCGTCCTCTACAGGGTTCCCGACGAGCCACGGCGTCGAAGGTAGATTAGGCTGCGGCAATTGACGGCGATCAGTTGCTCTCACGAGAGCACCGGAGCGAAGGTGTGGGCGGCCCCAATGCGCTTCCAGCTGTTGACTGTGCTGACCCGATCCATGGCGGATGGACTACCCACGTGGCGCCCATCGAAAAACACGAAGGATCAATGTTGATGGCGGATTTTCGGGAGACGCCTTCGCTAACTGCTCTCCTTCAACCGCTATAGACCTGTGCGGCTCCGAATCGAGCCCAATTTCAGGGGGGGTGGCTGGAGGTTCCTGACCGTGAGGCAAACCCTAGGCGACGAGCGGCTGTTGAGGCGGCGGTGTGGCCTGTTGTTGGCGGCAGATCTGGGTTCGACCTTCCTGTGTCTAGCAGAGGCCTGACCTTTGCCCATGCGGTCATGGCTGGATGAGGAGATTGGAGTGGGGGGAGGCAAGGTGGTGCTGGAGGTGGGCGTGGGCGGCAGGCGGGCCACGCCGGCGACGACTGGCCAGGGTGGCGCGGACTACCACAGCAGCAGCCCCCTCTAGTCAATCCATATTTCGGTGGTGGATTTGGGCCGGGATCTGGATCCTTTGCTGGACAACCAGTTTCTCAGGTGATGCAAACGGGGGAGTTCTTTGGTCCTGGATACAATCACTTTGGCAACTAGATGATTCCCCGCGCGTTGCTGCGGGAACATCCGCATACAAATTACTGTAAATACTTATTTTACCATGAAATTGAATTTTTCAATTTGCAATTTACGTATTTTATGAGTTCATTCTTAGCATTTCTTAGGAGATGAACTCAACTTACACCCGCTAAGACCAATATAGCATTAATGAGGACAATACAATGATGGGTGCAACACAAAAAAGAAGGTGATCAACAGTGGGGAAAAGTAATCAAAATTGTGTTCATATTTCTTTTCTTCCCAAGCGAAACGGTTCTGTTCATTCACTACCAACTTTACATCTGTATATGGAACACGTGGCACTCATACATCCTTGATAGATGAGTATGATGTCAGCTCATCAGTTTATACTTCAAGAGAATGTGTCACAGAAAGGAATAGTGAGAGGCACGATACCTAGTTCAACTCAGCCGGCTACCGGAACGGGTAGATCTGAAGCCAGTGCATTCTAGGACTATTATTTCATCAGAGTTGGGTTTAACTAAAGCTCAAAGTTGCTGGTTACATGGTTATAGCATCAGGCCCATAACACTCGACTAATGCAACCAAAGGCATAAGATGCTCCAATTAATAGTTTATTATTGCATAACATCTACTCCCTCCGTTCCAAAATAAGTGTATCAAGTCTCTACTCCTAATGAAGCAGTTGGTACTCTCGCTTCCAGGTTTTTTTTCGTCCCACCACTTTCGTCCGGTTTTTTTTCGTAGGTTAACCATCGTAGATTTTTTTAGATGTTGGTTTCTTATTCACCGGTTTATTCACCGGTTAGATGGACGGCGTCAGCAGCCTGAACCTTCTTTATCAGGATACAGTGCGCAAGATGGGCATAGACCCCTCAAGGATTAAACCTACAAAAACGACCTTCAAAGGCGTCATACCAGGTGTTGAGGCCAATTGTACAGGCCCAGTCACACTGGAAGTGGTCTTCGGATCCCCGAATAATTTCCGAAGCGAGGAGTTAATCTTCGACATAGTCCCGTTCCGCAGCGGCTATCACGCTCTGCTCGGACGAACCGCGTTCGCAAAGTTCAACGCGGTGCCGCATTATGCATACCTTAAGCTCAAGATGCCAGGCCCTCGTGGAGTCATCACGGTCAACGGAAATACTGAACGCTCCCTCCGAACGAAGGAACACACAGCGGCTCTCGCGGCAGAAGTACAAAGCAGCCTTTTAAGGAAATTTTCGAGTCCGGCCGTTAAACGACCGGACATGGCCAAATGCTCCCGGAGTAACATCAATCAAAACCACCTGGCACGTTCCGACCACACGTAGCAATGCGGCCCCAACCCCAGCCCTTGCACGATTGCAAGACCTGCTCTCCGCGTACATCATTACGGTCTAGAGATACCATGGGCAGAGGGGGAGGGACACGACCACGACAGGCCCAGAGTGCGGCTTAACCACACCAGGGGCTCCCAAGTGTGTCGCTCTTTTTATTTTCCTTTTTTTCTATTTATCCACAGGACTCCGTTCGCCAGAGACACTGTCCGGCGGTGAACCGGCCGAACTCACGATGCAACAGCCAGGGAAGGACAAAGGCTACGACGAACACTCAGGTGGTCTCCATTATGAGCATTAAATTTGTTAAATACACCAGTCCGCAGCCTACCCATGGAGGGGGACATGTTTAAATAGTCCAATCCCTTGCTCACCGCACTATTTGTATCGTTCTGCACTCGTGGCAGAATTCCTTGAACGAACAATGCATCACTTTTCGCTTATAATTGCATTCCTTTTTTTATATATGTTCATTTATGACATGTTGCATCCGTACACTTTGGTACGGCCGAATACACCAGGGGCTTACGTTCCCCGCGTAATGGTGTGATAAGTCCGAACACTTTCACAAGTGCGGCACCCCGAACTTATAGCATTATATGCATCGGATCCGAATCATGTCTTGGGTCAATAGTTGGGTTTGCCCGGCTCCCATGTTTCGGTACCTTACGTTCCGTTTCGTAGGCTAAGGTAGCACTGGGAGAACCACTGCGATTGCGCCCCGGTTGAGCTGGGCGAGCGCCTCAGTGGAGAAAGCTAAAACTGACTGTCATGATAAGGCGAGAGCTGGTCGCCGTTCGAGAGGTCTTTTCGAGTCGTTAAAGACTTATGCCGCTTAGAGCGAAGAACCGGCTTCGTCCGGCCCAGGCGTGGATAGCGCCCCGAACTCGGTCTTCCGAATACCAGGGGCTTCGCCGAAATTTAAAATTATAATTCTGTGGCTAAGTGAGAGTGTTCAAGCATTATAAGTCCGGTTGCCTTGTTTGTTGTGTTGAGCGCCTCCCTAGATGGACCCAAAAATGGGAACAAGAGTGCTCAAGTTTATCCCGAACACCCCAGCACTCGTGGCATGGGGGCTGAAGCCGACGACTTGCCATCTCTCAGATTTAATAAACGGCCGCACAGAAGGTAATAATTTAAATCAATAAGCGTTGCTTAGCGCATATGAACAAAGTTTTCAGCGCACAGGATAACACATTGCGAGTTTACTCAAAAATTACATCTTTGGGGCACTCATCCGCAATCTTGCGGGCACCCTTCAGGACACTCTTATAGTACATCTCGGGCGTACGATACTCCTTGCCCGCTGGCGGCGCGTCCGTTATAAGCTTCTCAGCATCCAGCCTGCCCCAGTGCACCTTTGTGCGGGCAAGGCCCGACGGGCACCTTCAATGCAGGCGGAACGCTTGATGACTTCCACCCAAGGACACGCATCCACCAACCGCCGCACCATGCCGAAGTAGCTCCCAGGCATGGCCTCTCCAGGCCACAGCCGGACTATGAGGCCCTTCATGGCCTGCTCGGCTACCTTGTGGAGCTCGACCAGCTGCTTCAGCTGGTCGCTAAGGGGCACCGGATGTCCGGCCTCAGCATACTGAGACCAGAAGACCTTCTCCATTGAGCTCCCCTCCTCGGCCCGGTAGAATGCGGCGGCATCGGACATGCTGCGAGGCAGATCTGCAAACGCTCCTGGAGAGCTCCGAATTTGGGTAAGTAACAGGTAATTCACATTCACGTGCTTGCTTTGCATGAAAAATGCCTTACCCGCCGCTATTTTCTTCACCGCCTCAATCTCCTGGAGGACCTTATGGGCCTCGGCCTTAGCGGCTTTGGCACTCTCAAGAGCCGAGGCAAGCTCGGACTCTCGAGTCTTTGAGTCGCGCTCCAAACGCTCATGCTTCTCCATGAGAGCCTGGAGCTCTTGCCGCACCTCCGCCACCCGCGCCTCCTGCTTCTCTCGCTCCACCCGTTCCGCGGCCGCATTACGTTCGGCCGCGGACACGGCCTCCTTCAGGGTCGCCACCTCGTTCGTGGCCCCTGCAGTGCCCGTGTTATCCTTGTCATTTCTATTGCAACCAAAATCCTTTTCTGTAAGGTACAAATTTAATACGGTGTTACTCACCTTCTTTGTCCTCGAGCTGCTTCTTGGCAAGGCCGAGCTCGTTCTCGGTCCTCTCGAGGTCTTGCTTCAAAGCACCGACCTCCGCAGTCAATGCGGCAGAGGTCAGCAGCGCAGCCTGCAATCCCATATTGACATAATTTTTAGAACTCCTGCGTATATCTTTCTAGATCCTCAGTCCGGCTTTTCTTTCCGAACACCAAACTGAGCATCAGGGGCTACTGTCTATGCGGTATTACATTGCATATTTTAAACTTCTTACCTCAAAGCCTGTTAGAAGGCTGCTGCAGGCTTCGGTCAGCCCGCTCTTGGCGAACTGAACCTTCTAAATCACCGCACTCATGATAGTGCGGTGTTCTTCCTAGATGGAAGCGCCGTTGAGTGCCTCCAACAAGTTGTCCGGTGCCTCCGGTTGGACGGAGGCCGCTGGTGTCGCGGTCTTTCCCTTCTTACGAAGGGGCCGCCTGCCGGACTCTGGAACCACTGCGGGCTCCGGCATGGAGTCCGGCGCAAAGTCCAGGAGGCTGCCTTGCGGCACCTCCGGAGCCTCCCCCTCCTGGCGGGTCCCCTCCTGGGATCCCACCTCGGCGTCCTCAGCGTCACGAGGGGTGGAGGCGGTCGGGATGGAATCCACATCCGACGGAGCCAAGGACCCGCTCGATGAAGCGGGTAGATCCTCCTCGGCCGGACTGCAGGTTGTATGCGGCATTAGAAGGACACTACGCGGCACAAAGAAAAATTATAAATCACTCAGGAATCCGGATACTTACGATCTCGCCAGGGGCTTGGCCCTTGAGGGCCACTCCTCGTCGCCGCCGTCGGCGGTGGCAGAGCCGTCCGGAGGAAGGGTCCTCCCCTTCTTGGACCCTTCGGCCTCCCTTGTTGGGGAAGCCTTCCTCTTCCTCTCTCCCCCCTCTTGGGGAGAGTCTTCTTTCTCCTCCTCGTCTTCGGGGGAGGAGTCCGCCTTGGAGCCATCGGACGATGAGTCCGATATAACCTGGCGCCGGGAACTCCTTCGGGTTCCCGTGGCCTTCTTCTTGGCCTTCTTCTCCGGTACCACGTAAAGGGCCGGAACCAGCAGCCCCGTCGAACGGCCGTCCGCTGGGTCTTCGGGAAGGGGAGCCGAACAGTCTACCTGTCCGGACGTCCTCTGCCAGTCCTGTTAAAGGCATTGGGAGTTTTAGATCCCACATAGAGTCAAACTATGAAAGAAATAAGTGTCCCGTAAAGGATAACAAAGATTACCTCGCCGGCCGGGCACTTGGTGCTGAATCCGCGATCTTCGGTTGCAGACGCGGGGGCTTCTCTGCCCTTGAACAGCACCCTCCAGGCAGCTTCGTACGTCGTGTCGAAGAGCCCGCTCAGGGTCCGGTGCTGTGCCGGATCGAACTCCCACAAATTGAAGGCCCGCTGTTGGCAGGGGAGAATCCAGCGGACGAGCATGACCTGGATCACATTGACAAGCTTAAGCTTCTTGTTCACCAGGGTCTGGAGACAGGACTGGAGTCCTGTCAGCTCCTCCGAACTACCCCATAGCAAGCCCTTCTCTTTCCAGGAGGTGAGCTGCATGGGGATACCAGATCTGAACTCGGGGGCCGCTGCCCATTTAGGGTCACGCGGCTCGGTGATGTAGAACCACCCCGATTGCCACCCCTTGACAGACTCCACGAAGGCCCCCTCGAGCCAGGTGACGTTGGGCATTTTGCCCACCATGGCGCCTTCGCACTCCGCTTGGACGCCCTTCACTACCTTCGGCTTGACATTGAAGGTATTTAACCACAAGCCGAAGTGGGGCCAGATGCAGAGGAAGGCCTCGCACACGACGATAAACGCCGAGATGTTGAGGATGAAGTTTGGCGCCAGATCGTGGAAGTCTAGGTCGTAGTAGTACATGAGCCCCCGGACGAAGGGATGAAGTGGGAAGCCCAGTCCACGGAGGAAGTGGGGAAGGAATACGACCCTCTAATGGGGCCTGGGAGTTAGGATGAGCTGCCCCTCGTCGGGCAGACGGTGCGCGATGTCGCTGGAAAGGTATCCGGCGCCGCGCAGCTTCTCGATGTGCCCCTGCGTAACGGAGGAGGCCATCCACTTGCCTCCCGCTCCGGACATGGCTGGAGAAGGTTGAGACGAGATGTGCGGACTCGGGCGCTGGAGCTCGAGTGCACGGAGATGGATAAGCAAAGGAGGAAGAAAGCGTAGGTAAAAAGGTGGATCCTTATCCCCTTATATATGGGCGGACGAAAACTATGCGTCCCCCCCGTCCTGGTAAAACTCGCTTATCTGCCAAGCACCACCATCAATGGCGCGGTTGGGTTACCCACGTCCGTGTTGATGGGAATCCCGGAATAAGGGGAACACGATCTCTGCTTCGACAAGACGTCACTACTAGGGAAAACCTTATACACAGAAATTTAGCAACAGTGCGGATCAAAAAAGCGCGCTAGTGCTATATAGCAATAGCAATCTAAACAAAACCGCGCTACAGATACAAACTTAGCAGTAGCGCTTGTGGTCGAGAAAGCGCTACTACTAATATTCCCATTGGCAGAATGCTAGGCTATGCATAGCAGTAGCGGGCTCCGAGGAAACGCGCTACCGCTAGAGCACAATTAGCAGCGTGTTTCGTGAGAAGAGCGCTACTACTAACGGAAATAAAATAAGATGAAAAACAAATAGAAAAGTAAATGAAAATGAAATAAATAGAAAAAGGAGAAAGGGAAAAATAAAATGTAAAGCAAAATAAACGAAAAAGCGAAAAATCGGAGCAAGGCATAGCAGCAGCGTTTGTTTGTAAGAGGCGCTATAGCTAAAGTAGCTGCAGCGCGTGTCCTAGACCCCCGCTATAGAAATAGAAAAGGAAATTAAAAAAGGAAGAAATTTACATAGCTATAGCAGCAGCGCGTTTTGCAGAAACCGCTATAGCTATCTTAGCTATAGCGTGTTTTGCGAAACGCGCTACCGCTAAGTTTGACTTAACCAAAAAACCGTTTCCCCCCGGCCACCACTTCTCCCCCAAATCCCTCAACCCACCCCGCGCGCCGCCGTCTTCCTGATTCACCATCGCCCCACTTCGCCGCCGCCGACGACGCCACCAGAGCCGTGCGCCGTCGACGACACCGGAGCCGCCCCCAACGCCACGGAGCCACGCGGCCTCGTCAACGCCACCGGAGCCGCCGTCGACGCCACTTTCCTCGCCATCACCGGAGACGCCCCTGCCTCCCTCGCCGTCACCGGAGACGCCCCTGCCTCCCTCGGCACCACTGCCTCCGTCGCCACCACCGGAGCCATCATCTATAAGCCCCCACCCCTCCTCTCTCTCTCTCATGCATAGGTTATCCAGTTTAATTAGATTAATTATCTAGGTTAGGGCAAAAATTTAGTTAGGGCATTGACAGAGAAGTAGTTAGGTTAACCAGTTTAATTAGGTTAATTATCTAGGTTAGTGCAAAAACTTAGTTAGGGCTTTGACAGAGAACTAGTCAGGTTAACTAGTTTAATTAGGTTAATTATCCAGGTTAATTAGTGCAAAAATTTATTTTAGGCTTTGACAGAGAACTAGCTGCGTTAACTAGTTTAATTAGGGTTAATTATCTATGTAAACTAGATTAACTAACTAGGTTAAATAGGTAGGTTAATTAGGTTCTTTGGATTAACAAGCTATGTTAAGTAGATTGTCAAAGGTTTTTGATTTTTGAAAAGACCACTATTTTTCAAGGAAAAGAATTTAGGCAAATTTTATTTTTCATTGAAGTGGTCATGTTATATCTTTTCATTGAAGTTGTTCGATTGTGCCCAAGTGGCTTTGTTGTTTCCAGGGAATGATGCTGAGTGGCCTATGTTTTGCCAGAATGTTGATTCATTTCTATTCCGGCAAATTTCAGGTTCTCGATTTCTCCACTTTTTAGCAAAGGTCATGCCGAAATTTCCCGTGAATTTCGGCATGACTTGTGCTACAAACTAGGACATATCGAGTGCCTGGGATTTGCCGCACCAGGAAGGAGTCAACATTCCTGCAAAACAATAGTCCTTTTTTATGTCATTATTCATTTTATTAGGTCTAGAATTAATTGACTAGATTTAATCATAGGAAACATGGCTAGCAACGATGAAGGACAGGGTTCTGGTGATTGCGACGACGTCTACCGGGCGGCAGACGAATTTTTTAGCCTTACCGACGATCAACAGATGTTGTTGCTGGGCCCACCAGTGGCATCGGGGACTGAGACCGACACGCAGACCGGTGCTGAGACCGACACTCAGACCGGTGCTGAGACTGAGACCGGCGCTGAGATTCAGACCGACATCGAGACCGGCGCTGAGACCGGTGCTGCCTTGGGGAGCGGAGTCGGTGTAGAACCGAAAGCAAAGAGGTAACGGGTTCCTAACAACTAGACTGGTGGTCACGGAGGTGGACAACGGCAATTTTGAGCCAAAGGCGCCCGAGGAAGGGCGCGCCTGCTACGGCAATCAAATAGGCTGCATCATACGGACAACCGCCACCATCAACGATGAGAATCTAAAGAAGATAGAAAATATGAGGAGCTCCCTCCTAAAGAAGTTTCACCAGATATTCTTGTTCCCGGGCCGGAATGAGAAGGATTATGAAGATCCAGACAAGGACCTGGCAATGAAGAAGATAAACAAACACGCCATGACCAAGTTTAGCAACGCGTTGGCCGCCTGGAAAAATCGAGTGAAAGCAAAGATCAACGACGGGGAACCCTACTCCGAGATTGTAAATGAAAGTCCGACAATCACGGAAGAGCAGTTTCAAATATTCAAGGAGGCTTGCGAGGCCGAAGCTGCCAAAGAAAAGTCTAAGTACATGAAGGGGCTTCAAAAGAGGAACATTGGGACCCACCACCTCGGAAACCGTGGTTACGGCGGAAAGAGGTCCAAATGGTCCAAGGAGGACGCGGAAGCCGCGAGTCTGGTCATCCCAGACCCCTTGGCGGATTTCACCGTCCCGTAGGAGCGTGATGTCTTGAGGGCCCGGCACCGTTGGGACCCAGTGAAGAAGGTTTATGAGACAACACCGGTCATTATGGAGTTCATGAGACTGCTAGTAATTTTAGTTTCTGATCAATTCGACTGCACACGTTATTCATATTTGTAAACGATCCTTGTGCCTTTTGCAGAGAGAGCAGCGCCGGATTGCGGCCAAAAGCGACTCGCCGTCTGAGGCATTGGCGAGGCCCAAGTGGGACACTCCATTCAACCGGGCGTTAAACATATTGAAACAACAACCGGTGGATACTCGACCGTCGTATGGACGCGTGCACGGTGTCGGAGATGGCGCCACGTGGAAGAAGTACTACCATGAGACCACAGAGGAGAAAAAGGAAAGACGGAGGTTAACTGAAGAAAGCATCGACAAGAAGGTTGAGATTGCGGTTGAGAAGAAATCATCTCAAACAGTCGCAACAGCGGTAGCTGCCGCAAAACAGGCGATTGCAGATATATCTACTTCCTTGGTGACGGGCGTTCACACTTGGACAAGGCAAAATCCAGAAAAAAATACAAAGGACTTTCCCCTTGCTGACTTCTTGGGAGCACCTGCTCCCGCACCGGATCCCGCACCTGCTCCCGCACCGGCTCCCGCACCCGACGTGCTTGGTGGTGCCTCCTCTTTGGCTGACCTCGACGCCCTCACGGTATCTGCCACACCGACCCCCTTCAATATAAATGTATAATCTCCCGTTTTCGTTGCCTTTCGGATGTCTCACGTCGCAGACTTTTCTTTGCAGGCCGACGAAACCCCGTGCACCATATTGTACACCATCGGCAAACAGAAGGTGGACGTGGGGAAGGGGACGATAATGGAGCCGAAGGAACCATTGTTCCACAGCCGGTCGATCCCCCCGAACGTCTTCAAGGTTTCCGTGGCCAGTGTCAAACCGGGCCACGAGAATTTGCCTCCTCTAATACTAGTGGGGGATGACGACGAGACCCCGCGGCGGCTTGGTGATTGTTGCAATGGGTGGGTCCTGTTGTGGCCAAAGAGTCTGCTTCGTCTGGAGGCGGCCGGGAGCACACCCACGAGCACGCAGCCTCAGGAAGGTATGAACATCAACACCCCACCTACCCAATTAGCGTCGGGTGTCGGGTTGGGTGATAGCGGACGGGGTAAGCAGGTGGCTCCATTAGTCGCCGATGACGTCGCCATGGATGAGGATGCGGATGACGATGGCGCTGAACAGTATGTGTATACTGGCGCCTCCTCGGGGTTTGAGCATCATGAGTCGGTGCCTGAATTACCGTCTCAACGTGTTATTGACGACCATCCGGTGGTAAAGAAGCCTAGGAAGAGAGCGAGGAAAGGCAAAAAAGCTGATTCTATGATCCAGCCGCCTCAGCAGCCTCGGCTTCAGGACCGTGTAGATATCCCCGATGCGGATAAATGGCATATCCCCGGTCGACCAATCCTACCTGAAACAGCGCTACGGGCCAGATTCGGCGATCTAAGGAGACTTCATGACGATGTGCTGTGAGTAGAGAAAGGCCTCATCGCTTCGAAAGATCCAGGATACCCACTCTATGTGGTTAATGTTCCGTGGCAAATGTCGTACGTCGACGGCTTCCCCGCGGATAAGTTCTTCCTCCGATTCGATTACATATTCGACATGTTTCACGTGAAGAAGCTGGATTTTACGTTTGTCCGCCTTTATGCCTTGCACATGAACTACATCATTGGGGTTGAGCAGATACGTTTTATCTGTGTTGCTGACCCGTACTACATGCACGAGGGCTTCTTGGGAGTTTGTGCACAGCATCGTGAATACGCGAGGGATTACATTGTCAGTTTCATGCTCGCCAATAAGGACAAGGAGACGATTCTCGTGCCTTATCATCCCGTGTAAGTCATCCGCACTGCTATCCTTCCTTCGATTTCAATAATTCATTTGCATGGTGGAGGCTAATTAATTTGAGGTGTACTTATTTTGCGCAGCGGCGGGTGCGCCGTCCTCATCATCCTCTACCCCCGATTCTCCCACACTCTTTACTTGGACTCGTCGAAGAACATTCACAAAAAGGATTACACCCACATCAAAGATGTTCTCGAGAGTGCTATGTTTTACTACCAAGCAAGCGGTGGAGAGGTTAGGGACAAGAACAGAAGGGGCGGCAGGGCCACCTTCAGCCATAAGACCGACTTCTGCTGCATCCAGCAACCAAACGATTCTCTTAATGATGGATTCTATGTCCTACACCACATGCTGGAGTACAGACGGGGTCACCAGAACCTTCATATGGCACCTAGATCTGGTGATGCCCATATTCTGCAATGGGCAAAGGACATAGGAGATATCGAGGATCATCGACTTCAAGCTGAGTTCTATAACATCCAGCGCGAACTTGCCCAAATCATCACGAATGAGGTCGTCGGAAAAACAGGGATGTTCCATGCAGAAGGACAAATGTCGCGGGAAGACGTCCAAACATGGATAGCCTCTCAGCGTCTCGACATGAAGCTTTCACTAAGCTCGATGACTATCTCCCTGACATGGATGGATGGCACGACATGATGGAGTGATTGTCGATATATGACAATGTGTCCGTTTAGTCCATACTTTCTTTTATGACAAAACTTTGAGTTATGCACGGTGAAACTATATTTGTGATGTAATTAAACCTTCCTCCTCCTCGACTAGCGAAAATCACTCTAGTTAGGTCATTTTGGGTACGATGAACTTTGTTATTTATGCTTATGATATGTTGTTTCTATTTTTGCCAAGTCTGTCTCTTTCTGTTGCTCAACTATATATGTTGCATATCGTCGACTCATGTGACGATGCAGGTGCATAGATCATAGATGGCGAAGAAGTGCTACGCCAGGAGTATATATACGACAAGTGGCCGGAGTGTCAGGACCAGGTGTACCAGTTTTCGGTTTCCGAGCGACACGCAGTACTTAGTTTAGGTTCACGCTAATGCGAGAGAGGGATACGAACTCATGTACTCAAAGTGATAGCTATTCTCGCGTATATCATTGTTTAGATGGATGACGATGTATTTGCAAGTAATCGAGACTTGTATTGCTATTTTCGAGATTGATGACGAGAGACCACTTTGTGTTGGATGATGATTATGATGATGACATGATTTGATGAGACTAATTGTATGTATATGCTATGATTACATTTGTATGTGGATGATATGCTAAAGATTATTGTATAAAGCCTATTCAAATACAAAACAAATAAAAAACAAATATGCAGGAAAAAAACTAATAAAACTAGTAGTAGCGAGGGGGGGAAATTTAGCAGTAGCGCTGACTTACCTGTAGCGCTTCCTGCTGAAAAGCGCTGCAGATAATATCAGTAGCGCCCTTTTGCAAAGAGCGCTACAAATATTCATCAGTAGCAGTAGCGTGGGTGAACAGGCGCTACTGCTATGCGTTAGCTGTAGCGCCTTATTAGTAGCGCCGGTACCCGCGCTACTGAGAGGGCCAAAACCCGCCCTGCTGCTAGGCTTTTCTCTAGTAGTGCGTGCCAAGGAAACCGCTTCGCTAAACGCGCGGAGGTGGTGTAATAAAAAAGGATTCAAGTAAAGGCTTGGTAGTGGCATGACGTCATGCCACAAAATACGTCAGCAGATTGAACTTGTGTACAGATTATTCTCTCTACGGTACTATGTGGAATTTATTTTGCAGAGCCGGACACTATCCTGGTGTTCGCAATCTTCTATGAATTATTCGGAGGAGGAACCCGCCTTGCAATGCCGAACAATATGCGCGCCGGACTCATCATCATTGAAGCCTGGTTCAGGGGATACTGAGGGAGTCCTGGACTAGGGGGTGTCCGGATAGCCGGACTATCATCATCGGCCGGACTCCAAGACTATGAAGATACAAGATTGAAGACTTCGTCCCGTGTCCGGATGGGACTTTCCTTGGCATGGAAGGCAAGCTTGGCGATACGGATATGTAGATCTCCTACCATTGTAACCGACTCTGTGTAACCCTAGCCCTCTACGGTGTCTATATAAACCGGAGGGTTTTAGTCCGTAGGACGAACAACCATTACAAAAATCATACCATAGGCTAGCTTCTAGGGTTTAGACTCCTTGATCTCGTGGTAGATCCACTCTTGTACTACCCATATCATCAATATCAATCAAGCAGGAGTAGGGTTTTACCTCCATCGAGAGGGCCCGAACCTGGGTAAAAACATCGTGTCCCTTGTCTCCTGTTACCATCCGCCTAGAAGCACAGTTCGGGACCCCCTACCCGAGATCCGCCGGTTTTGACACCGACACTAAGGTTCCCACAGTTCTCGCGTGCAATCAAGCAACGACTAGCAAATATGGCAAAGTAGCGTAAAACAGTATAATGAATGCTAGTGATCCTCGCATCAGAAACCTTCCTGGTTTCTCCCACCGTGATAGTGTTAATAAAAGCTTCTACTTCGTTACGGTGGGGTTCATCTAAGGTGCCCTCAAAGGGTATTCTGCAGACCTCGCAGAATTCAGCTAATGTCATCTTTTTAACAACATCATATAAATGAAACTCTACTGATGGAGGTGATTTCTTAGGGAAAAAGTAGAAGTTTTGCACAAAAGTATTTGTGAGTAAGAGATACTGATGACGTTGGTCGCGGAGGAAGTTGGTGAGGCCGGCGTTCTCAATCAATAAATAGAAATCATCATAAATTCTAGCTCTCCTCAAGAAGTCATCGGAGGGCCATTCACACGGCCGGACCTCTACGGTGCGAGGTAAATTAAATTTGGGCTTCTCCTCTTCTTCCTTTTGTTTTTCCTTAGAGCTTCGTCTCGAAGAGCCCCTCAAAAGTCTCTTCATTATTTCTGAAACAATCTGAAATTTTTAGTAACTTCAAATAAAAGTGAACCAACTTCAATAAAATTGATAGCAACAACTCCCGCAAGTGCCTAGAGCCTATATAAAGCATTGGAACTACTTGGAACCATATAAATTTGACATGCAAGCTCAAGAACATGGTCACCTATGCAGCACAAATTTTCAATGAATAAAGCACTAGAACAAAAACTAATTGACCAATGGAGGAGTCACATACCAAGGAACAATCTCCCCAAGCAGTTTTGGAAAAGGTGCTTTGAGCAAGGAGATCGAAAATCACAGCAACGGGGGCTGGAACTCGTGCTTGAGTTGGTTTTCCGTGTTTGTGTGATGCAGAGGAAGAGGATGGGTGCAGGAATAAGTGGAGGAGGGCCACCGTGGGCCCAGGAGGCAGGGGGCGCGCCCAGGGGGGTAGGGCGCGCCCTCCACCCTCGTGGTCAGGTGGCAGCTCCCCCCGTGGTAATTTTTGCACAGTAAATTCTCAAATATTCCCGAAAAAATCATATTAAATTGGCATGGCATTCTGAGGACTTTTATTTTCGGGATATTTTTATATTGCACGGATAAGTCAGGAAACAGACAGAAAAATACTATTTTACTTTATTTCTACTAAATAACAGAAAATATAAAAAGGGTACAGAAGGTTGTGCGTCTAGTTTCATCCATCTCGTGATCATCAAAATGAACCCACTAACAAGGTTGATCAAGTCTTGTTAACAAACTCATTCCGAATAATCACGGAACCGGAGAAATTTCGAATGACACTAAGTTACCTTAACGGGGATATGAAAATCCCCAACAGTAAGAATATCATACTTTTTCTTGACAGTAGGGAGAGGAAATTCAAAACCTCCAAATATAATTGATGGGATTTTTCCAATAGAGTTGATACTATAAACTTGAGGTTGTTGTTGGGGAACGTAGTAATTTCAAAAAATTTCCTACGCACACGGAAGATCATGGCGATGACATAGCAACGAAAGGGGAGAGTGTAGTCCACGTACCCTCGTAGACCGTAAGCAGAAGCATTAGCACAACGCGGTTGATGTAGTCGTACGTCTTCACGATCCGACCGATCCAAGTACCGAACGTACGGCACCTCCGAGTTCAGCACACGTTCAGCTCGATGACGATCTCTGGGCTCCGATCCAGCAAAGCTCCGGAGATGAGTTCCGTCAGCACGACGGCGTGGTGACGATAATGATGTTCTACCGGCGCAGGGCTTCGCCTAAACTCCGCGACGATATGACCGAGGTGGAATATGGTGGAGGGGGGCACCGCACACGGCTAAGGAACGATCCGTAGATCAACTTGTGTGTCTATGGGGTGCCCCCCGCCCCCGTATATAAAGGAGCAAGGGGGGAGGCCGGCCGGCCCTTGGGGCGCGCCAAGGAGGAGGAATCCTCCTCCTAGTAGGAGTAGGACTCCTCCTTTCCTACTCCTACTAGGAGGGGGAGGAAGGGGGAGAGGGGGAAGGAAAGGGGGGCGCCGCCCCCCCCCCCCTCCTAGTCCAATTCGGACCAGAGGGAGAGGGGGCGCGCGGCCCACCCTGGCCGCCCCTCTCTCTTTGCACCAAGGCCCATGTGGCCCATTAACTCTCCCGGGGGGTTCCGGTAACCCCCCGGCACTCCGGTTTTCTCCGAAATCACTCGGAACAATTCCAGTGTCCAAATATAGTCGTCCAATATATCAATCTTTATGTCTCGACCATTTCGAGACTCCTCGTCATGTCCGTGATCACATCCGGGACTCCGAACAAACTTCAGTACATCAAAACTTATAAACTCATAATAAAACTGTCATCGTAACGTTAAGCGTGCGGACCCTACGTGTTCGAGAACTATGTAGACATGACCTAGAACTATTCTCGGTCAATGACCAATAGCGGAACCTGGATGCCCATATTGGTTCCTACATATTCTATGAAGATCTTTATCGGTCAAAGCGCATAACAACATACGTTGTTCCCTTTGTCATCGGTATGTTACTTGCCCGAGATTTGATCGTTGGTATTGAATACCTAGTTCAATCTCGTTACCGGCAAGTCTCTTTACTCATTACGTAATGCATCATCCCGTAACTAACTCATTGGTCACATTGCTTGCAAGGCTTATAGTGATGTGCATTACCGAGAGGGCCCAGAGATACCTCTCCGACAATCGGAGTGACAAAACCTAATCTTGAAATACGCCAACTCAACATGTACCTTCCGAGACACCTGTAGTACTCCTTTATAATCACCCAGTTATGTTGTGACGTTTGGTAGCACCCAAAGTGTTCCTCCAGTAAACGGGAGTTGCATAATCTCATAGTTACAGGAACATGTATAAGTCATGAAGAAAGCAATAGCAACATACTAAACGATCTAGTGCTAGGCTAACGGAATGGGTCATGTCAATCACATCATTCTCCTAATGATGTGATCCCGCTAATCAAATGACAACTCATGTCTATGGCTAGGAAACTTAACCATCTTTGATTCAACGAGCTAGTCAAGTAGAGGCATACTAGTGACACTATGTTTGTCTATGTATTCACACATGTATTATGTTTCCGGTTAATACAATTTTAGCATGAATAATAAACATTTATCATGATATAAGGAAATAAATAATAACTTTATTATTGCCTCTAGGGCATATTTCCTTCAGTCTCCCACTTGCACTAGAGTCAATAATCTAGTTCACATCGCCATGTGATTTAACACAAATATTCATATCTGTATGTGATTAATACCCATAGTTCACATCATCATGTGATCAACACCCAGAGGGTTTACTAGAGTCAATAATCTAGTTCACATCGCTTATGTGATTAACACCCAAAGAGTACTAAGGTGTGATCATGTTTTGCTCGTGAGAGAAGCTTAGTTAACGATCTGTCACATTCAGAGCCATCTGTATTTTGCAAATATTCTATGTCTACAATGCTCTGCACGGAGCTACTCTAGCTAATTTCTCCCACTTTCAATATGTATCCATATTGAGACTTAGAGTCATCTGGATCGGTGTAAAAGCTTGCATTGATGTAACTCTTTACGACGGGTTCTTTTATCACCTCCATAATCGAGAAATATTTCCTTAGTCTTCACTAAGGATATTCTTGACCGCTGTCCAATGATCTACTTTTAGATCAAAATTGTATTTCTTTGTCAAACTCAGAGCAAGGTATACAATAGGTCTGGTTCACAGCATAGCATACTTTATAGAACCAATGACTGAGACATAGGGAATGACTTTTCATTCTCTTTCTATTTTCTGCCATGGTCGGGTCTTGAGTCTTACTAAACTTCACACCTTTGCATCACAGGCAAGAATTCCTTCTTTGACTGTTCCATTTTGAACTATTTCAAAATTTTATCAAGGTATGTACTCATTGAAAAAATCTTATCAAGCGTCTTGATCTATCTATATAGATCTTGATGCTCAATGTGTAAGCAGCTTCACCGAGGTCTTGCTTTGAAAAACTCCTTTCAAAACACTCCTTTATGCTTTGCAGAATAATTCTACATTATTTCCGATCAACAATATGTCATTCACATATACTTATCAGAAATGTTGTAGTGCTCCCACTCACTTTCTTGTAAATACAGGCTTCTCCAAAAGTCTGTATAAAACCATATGCTTTGATATAATCATCAAAGCGTATATTCCAACTCCGAGATGCTTGCACCAGTCCATAGATGGATCGCTGGAGCTTGCACACTTTGTTAGCATCTTTTAGGATTGACAAAACCTTCTGGTTGCATCATATACAACTCTTCTTTAATAAATCCATTAAAGAATGCAGTTTTGACATCCTTTTGCCAGATTTCATAAAATGTGGCAATTGCTAACATGATTTGGATAGACTTAAGCATCGCTACAGTTGAGAAAATCTCATTGTAGTCAACACCTTGAACTTGTCGAAAACCTTTTTGCGACAAGTCGAGCTTTGTAGATAGTAAAACTACTATCAGCATCTGTCTTCCTCTTGAAGATCCATTTATACAATATGGCTTGCCGATCATCGGGCAACTCCACCAAAGTCCACACTTTGTTCTCATACATGGATCCTATCTCAGATTTCATGGCCTCTAGCCATTTTGCGGAATCTTGGCTCATCATCGCTTCCTTATAGTTTGTAGGTTTATCATGGTCTAGTAACATGACTTCCAGAACAGGATTATCGTACCACTCTGGTGCGGACCGTACTCTGGAAGACCTACGGGGTTCTGTAGTAACTTGATCTGAAGTTTCATGATTATCATCATTCGCTTCCTCACTAATTGGTGTATAAATCACTGGAACTGATTTCAATGATGAACTATTTTCCAATTCGGGAGGAGGTACAGTTACCTCATCAAGTTCTACTTTCCTCCCACTCACTTCTTTCGAGAGAAACTCCTTCTCTAGAAAGGATCCATTCTTAGCAACGAATGTTTTGCCTTTGGATCTGTGATAGAAGGAGTACCCAACAGTTTTGGGTATTCTATGAAGACGCACTTCTCGATTTGGTTTTGAGCTTATCAGACTGAAAACCTTTTTCATATAAGCATCGCAACTCCAAACTTTAAGAAACGACAGCTTAGGTTTACTGCTAAACCATAGTTCATACGGTGTCGTCTCAACGGATTTAGATGGTGCCCTTTTAACGTGCATGCAGCTATCTCTAATGCATAACCCCAAAACAATAGTGGTAAATCAGTAAGAGACATCATAGATCGCACCATATCCAATAAACTGTGGTTACGACGTTCGGACACACCATAACATTGCGGTGTTCCGGTGGCGTGAGCTGTGAAACTATTCCACATTGTTTTAATTGAAGACCAAACTCGTAACTCAAATATTCGTCTCCGCGATCAGATCGCAGAAACTTTATTTTCTTGTTATGATGATTTTTCCACTTCACTCTGAAATTCTTTGAACCTTTCAACTATTTCAGACTTATGTTTCATCAAGTAGATATACCCATATCTGCTCAAATCATCTTGTGAAGGTCAGAAAATAACGATACTTGCCACGAGCATCAACACTCATTGGATTGCATACATCGGTATGTATTATTTCCAATAAGTCAGTAGCTTGTTCCATTGTTCCGGAGAACGGAGTTTTAGTCATCTTGCCCAAAAGGCACGGTTCGCAAGCATCAAATGATTCATAACCAAGTGATTCCAAAAATCCATCTTTATGGAGTTTCTTCATGCGCTTTACACCAATATGACCCAAACGGCAGTGCCACAAATAAGTTGTACTATCATTATTAACTTTGCATCTTTTGGCATCAATATTATGAATATGTGTATCACTAAGATCGAGATCCAACAAACTATGTTCATTGGGTGATGACCATCGAAGGTCTTATTCATGTAAACAGAATAACAATTTATTCTCTAACTTTAAATGAATAACTGTATCGCAATAAACATGACCAAATCATATTCATGCTCAACGCAAACGCCAAATAACATTTATTTAGGTTTAACACACTAATCCCGAAAGTATAGGGAGTGTGCGATGATGATCATATCAATCTTGGAACTACTTCCAACACTCATCGTCACTTCCCCTTCAACTAGTCTCTGTTTATTCTGTAACTCCTGTTTCGAGTTACTAATCTTAGCAACCGAACAAGTATCAAATACTCAGGGGCTACTATAAACACTAGTAAGGCACACATCAATAAACTGTATATCAAATATACCCTTGTTCACATTGCCATCCTTCTTATCCACCAAATATTCAAGGCATTTCCGCTTCCAGTGACCATTTCCTTTGTAGTGTAAGCACTCAGTTTCAGGCTTTGGTTCAGCTTTGGGATTCTTCGTGGGAGTGACAACTTGCTTGTCATTCTACTTGAAGTTCCCTTTTCTTTCCCTTTGCCCTTTTCTTGAAACTAGTGGTATTGTCAATCATCAACACTTGATGCTCTTTCTTGATTTCTACCTTCGTCGATTTCAACATCACAAAGAGCTCGGGAATCGTTTTCGTCATCCCTTGCATACTATAGTTCATCACGAAGTTCTAGGAACTTAGTGATGGTGACTAGAGAATTCTGTCAATCACTATCTTATTTGGAAGATTAACTCCCACTTGATTCAACCGATTGAAGTACCTAGACAATCTAAGCACATGCTCACTAGTTGAGCGATTCTCCTCCATCTTTTAGCTATAGAACTTGTTGGAGACTTCATATCTCTCAACTCGGGTATTTGCTTGAAATATTAACTTCAACTCCTGGAACATCTCATATGGTCCATGACGTTCAAAACGTCTTTGAAGTTCCGGTTCTAAGCCGTAAAGCATGGCACACTGAACTATCAAGTAGTCATCATATTGAGCTAGCCAAACGTTCATAACGTCTGCATCTGTTCCTGCAATAGGTCCGTCACCTAGTGGTGCATCAAGGACATAATTCTTCTGTGCAGCAATGAGGGTAAACCTCAGATCACGGATCCAATCCGCATCATTGCTACTAATATCTTTCAACATAGTTTTCTCTAGGAACATATCAAAATAAACATATGAAAGCAACAACGCGAGCTATTGATCTACAACATAATTTGCAAAATACTACCAGGTACTAAGTTCATGATAAATTTAAGTTCAATTAATCATTTTACTTAAGAACTCCCACTTAGACAGACATCTCTCTAGTCATCTAAGTGATTACGTGATCCAAATCAACCAAACCATGTCCGATCATCACGTGACATGGAGTAGTTTCAATGGTGAATATCACTATGTTGATCATATTTACTATATGATTCACGTTTGACCTTTCGGTCTCCGTGTTCTGAGGCCATATCTGTATATGCTAGGCTCGTTAAGTATGACCTGTGTATTCCACGTGTGCAACTGTTTTGCACCCGTTGTATTTGAACGTAGAGCCTATCACACCCGATCATCACGTGGTGTCTCAGCACGAAGAACTTCCGCAACGGTGCATACTCAGGGAGAACACTTCTTGATTATTAATGAGAGATCATCTTAAAATGCTACCGTCAATCAAAGCAAGATAAGATGCATAAAGGATAAACATCACATGCAATCAATATAAGTGATATGATATGGCCATCATCATCTTGTGCTTGTGATCTCCATCTTCAAAGCACCGTCGTGATCACCATCGTCACCAGCGCGACACCTTGATCTCCATCGTAGCATCGTTGTCGTTACGCCATCTATTGCTTCTACGACTATCGCTACCGCTTAGTGATAAAGTAAAGCAATTACAGGGCGTTTGCATTTCATACAATAAAGCGACAACCATATGGCTCCTGCCAGTTGCCGATAACTTCGGTTACAAAACATGATCATCTCATACAATAAAATATAGCATCACGTCTTGACCATATCACATCACAACATGCCCTGCAAAAACAAGTTAGACGTCCTCTACTTTGTTGTTGCAAATTTTACGTGGCTTCTACGGGCTTTACCAAGAACCGTTCTTACCTACGCATCAAAAACCACAACGATAGTTCATCAAGTTGGTGCTGTTTTAACCTTCGCAAGGACCGGGCGTAGCCACACTCGATTCAGCTAAAGTGAGAGAGACAGACACCCGCCAGCCACCTTTAAGCATGAGTGCTAGTAACGGTGAAACCAGTCTCGCGTAAGCGTACGCGTAATGTCGGTCCGGGCCGCTTCATCTAACAATACTGCCGAACCAAAGTATGGCATGCTGGTAAGCAGTATGACTTGTATCGCCCACAACTAACTTGTGTTCTACTCGTGCATATAACATCAACGCATAAAACCTTGGCTCGGATGCCACTGTTGGGGAACGTAATAATTTCAAAAAAATTCCTACGCACACGCAAGATCATGGTGATGACGTAGCAACGAGAGGGGAGAGTGTAGTCCATGTACCCTTGTAGACCGTAAGCGGAAGCGTTAGCACAACACGGTTGATGTAGTCGTACGTCTTCACGATCCGACCGATCCAAGTACCGAACGTACGGCACCTCCGAGTTCAGCACACGTTCAGCTTGATGACGATCTGCGGGCTCCGATCCAGCAAAGCTCCAGAGATGAGTTCCGTCAGCACGACGGCGTGGTGACGATGATGATGTTCTACCGACGCAAGGCTTCGCCTAAACTCCGCGATGATATGACCGAGGTGGAATATGGTGGAGGGGGGCACCGCACATGGCTAAGGAACGATCCGTAGATCAACTTGTGTGTCTATGGGGTGCCCCCCCCCCCCCCCCCCCCGTATATAAAGGAGCAAGGGGGGAGGCCGGCCGGCCCTTGGGGCGCGCCAAGGAGGAGGAATCCTCCTCCTAGTAGGAGTAGGACTCCTCCTTTCCTACTCCTACTAGGAGGGGGAAGGAAGGGGGAGAGGGGGGAAGGAAAGGGGGCGCCCCCCCTCCTAGTCCAATTCGGACCAGAGGGAGAGCGGGTGCACGGCCCACCCTGGCCGCCCCTCTCTCTTCCCACCAAGGCCCATGTGTCCCATTAACTCTCCCGGGGGGTTCCGGTAACCCCCCTGGCACTCCGGTTTTCTCCGAAATCACCCGGAACAATTCCGTGTCCAAATATAGTCGTCCAATATATCAATCTTTATGTCTCGACCATTTCGGGACTCCTCGTCATGTCCGTGATCACATCCGGGACTCCGAACAAACTTTGGTACATCAAAACTTATAAACTCATAATAAAACAATCATCGTAACATTAAGCGTGCGGACCCTACGGGTTCGAGAACTATGTAGACATGACCTAGAACTATTCTCGGTCAATAACCAATAGCGGAACTTGGATGCCCATATTGGTTCCTACATATTCTACGAAGATCTTTATCAGTCAAACCGCATAACAACATACGTTGTTCCCTTTGTCATCAGTATGTTACTTTCCCGAGATTTGATCGTCGGTATCCAATACCTAGTTCAATCTCGTTACCGGCAAGTCTCTTTACTCGTTACGTAATGCATCATCCCGTAACCAACTCATTGGTCACATTGCTTGCAAGGCTTATAGTGATGTGCATTACCGAGAGGGCCCAGAGATACCTCTCCGACAATCGAAGTGACAAAACCTAATCTTGAAATACGCCAACTCAACATGTACCTTCGGAGACACCTGTAGTACTCCTTTACAATCACCCAGTTACGTTGTGACGTTTGGTAGCACCCAAAGTGTTCCTCCGGTAAACGGGAGTTGCATAATCTCATAGTTACAGGAACATGTATAAGTCATGAAGAAAGCAATAGCAACATACTAAACGATCAAGTGCTAGGCTAACGGAATGGGTCATGTCAATCACATCATTCTCCTAATGATGTGATCCCGTTAATCAAATGACAACTCATGTCTATGGCCAGGAAACTTAACCATCTTTGATTCAACGAGCTAGTCAAGTAGAGGCATACTAGTGACACTATGTTTGTCTATGTATTCACACATGTATTATGTTTCCGGTTAATACAATTCTAGCATGAATAATAAACATTTATCATGATATAAGGAAATAAATAATAACTTTATTATTGCCTCTAGGGCATATTTCCTTCAGTTGTTTCTTCGGAAAATGTACCGTGTGCTCATTACCATTAACATGAAAAGTGACATTGCCTTTGTTGCAATCAATAACAGCCCCTGCAGTATTAAGGAAAGGTCTTCCAAGAATAATAGACATACTATCATCCTCGGGAATATCAATAATAACAAAGTCCGTTAAAATAGTAACGTTCGCAACTACAACAGGCACATCCTCACAAATACCGACAGGTATAGCAGTTGATTTATCAGCCATTTGCAAAGATATTTCAGTAGGTGTCAACTTATTCAAGTCAAGTCTACGATACAAAGAGAGAGGCATAACACTAACACCGGCTCCAAGATCACATAAAGCAGTTTTAACATAATTTCTCTTAATGGAGCATGGTATAGTAGGTACTCCTGGATCTCCAAGTTTCTTTGGTATTCCACCCTTAAAAGTATAATTAGCAAGCATGGTGGAAATTTCAGCTTCCGGTATATTTCTTTTATTAGTAATAATATCCTTCATATACTTAGCATAAGGATTTGTTTTGAGCACATCAGTTAATCGCATACGCAAAAAGATGGGTCTAATCATTTCAGCAAAGGGCTCAAAATCCTCATCATTCTTTTTCTTGGATGGTTTGGGAGGAAAAGGCATGGGTTTCTGAACCCATGGTTCTCTTTCTTTACCATGTTTCCTAGCAACAAAATCTCTTTTATCATAACATTGATTCTTTGATTGTGGGTTATCAAGATCAACAGAAGGTTCAACTTCTACATCATTATCATTACTAGGTTGAGCATCAACATGAACATTATCATTAACATTATCACTAGGTTCATGTTCATCACCTGATTGTGTTTCAGCATCAGACATAGAGATATCATTTGGATTATCAGGTGGTTCAGCAATAGGTTCACTAGAAGTTAGCACAGTCCTATCATTTTTCTTTTTCTTCCTCTTAGAAGAACTAGGTACATCAATATTGTTTCTCTGAGAATCTTGCCCGATTCTCTTAGGGTGGCCTTCAGGATACAAAGGTTCCTGAGTCATTCTACCAGTTCTAGTAGCCACTCTAACAGCATAATCATTTTTCTTACTATTCATTTCATCTAGCATTTCTTTCTGAGCTTTAAGTACTTGTTCTACTTGAGTGGTAACCATAGAAGCATGTTTGCTAACAAGTTTAAGTTCACTTCTAACATCAGCCATATAATCACTCAAGCGTTTAATAATAAAGGTATTTTGTTTTAATTGTCTACCAAAATAAGCATTAAAGTCGTCTTGCTTAAACATAAAGTCATCAAACTCATCCAAGCACTGACTAGCAATTTTAGTAGGAGGGACTTCAGCTTTATCATATCTATAGAGAGAATTTACCTTTACTACCTGTGTCGGGATATCGGGAGGTTCTTCATTAAATAAGTAATTGAGATCATATACTTCTTCAACAGGCGGTAAATTAAGACCATGTATTTCTTAAATAGGAGGTAAATTCTTAACATCTTCAGCTTTAATACCTTTTTCTTTCATGGATTTCTTTGCCTCTTGCATATCTTCGGGACTGAGAAATAGACCACCTCTCTTCTTCGGAGTTGGTTTAGGAATAGGATCAGTAATTGGCTCGGGAGTTGGCTCAGGAGGTGGCTCGGGAGGTGCCCAATTATTTTCATTAGCCAACATATTATTCAATAGAAGTTCAGCATCATCCGGTGTTCTTTCCCTGAAAAGAGAACCAGCACAACTATCCAGGTAATCTCTGGAAGCATCGGTTAGTCCATTATAAAAGATATCAAATATTTCAGGTTTCTTAAGAGGATGATCAGGCAAAGCATAAGTAATTTGAGAAGCCTCCCCCAAGCTTGTGGGAGACTCTCTTCTTTAATTTGCACAAAATTGTATATTTCCCTCAAAGCAGCTTGTTTCTTATGAGCAGGGAAATATTTAGCAGAGAAGTGATAAATCATATCCTGGGGACTTTGCACACAACCAAGATCAAGAGAATTAAACCATTTCTTAGCATCACACTTTAATGAGAACGGAAATATTTTGAGTATATAAAAGTGGCGCGATCTCAGGTTATTAGTAAACATGGCAGCTATATCATCTAACTTACGAAGATGTGCCACAACAGTTTCAGATTCATAGCCATAAAAAGGATCAGATTCAACCAAAGTAATTATATCTGGATTGACAGAAATATCATAATAATCATAATCAGGAACACGGATAGGTGAAGTAGCAAAAGCAGGGTCAGGTCTCATCCTACCTCTAAAAGATTCTTTACTCCACTTAATTAGCAACCTCTTACGTTCAAGACTATCCTGGCAAGCAACAACAGCTTCAAAAGATTCAGCACTAAAAAGATAACCCTCAGGAATAGCAAGCATAGGCTCATCATCACTAACATCATCGTGTTCAGGTTCAATAATTTCTCTTTCTCTATACCTAGCAATTTGCTCATCAAGAAATTCACCGAGTGGCACAGTAGTATCAAGCATAGAAGTAGTTTCATCATAAGTATCATGCATAGCAGAAGTGGCATCATCAATAACATGCGACATATTGGAACGAATAGCAGAAGCAGGTTTAGGTGTCGCTAGCTTACTCATAACAGAAGGTGAATCAAGTGCAGAGCTAGATGGCAGTTCCTTACCTCCCCTCGTAGTTGAGGGATAAATTTTTGTCTTAGCGTCTTTCAAGTTCTTCATAGTGTCCAGCAGATATAAATCCCAAGTGACTCAAAGAATAGAGCTATGCTCCCCGGCAACGGCGCCAGAAAAAGGTCTTGATAACCCACAAGTATAGGGGATCACAACAGTTTTCGAGGGTAGAGTATTCAACCCAAATTTGTTGATTCGACACAAGGGGAGCCAAAGAATATTCTCAAGTATTAGCAGCTGAGTTGTCAATTCAACCACACCTGGAAACTTAATATCTGCAGCAAAGTGTTTAGTAGCAAAGTAATATGATAGTGGTGGTAACGGTAACAAAGTAAAGACAGCAAAAGTAATGTTTTTGGTATTTTTGTAGTGATTGTAACAGTGCCAACGGAAAAGTAGATAAGCTTAAACCAGTATATGAAAAACTCGTAGGCACCGGATTAGCGATGGATAATTATGCCGGATGTGGTTCATCATGTAACAGTCATAACATAGGGTGACACAGAACTAGCTCCAGTTCATCAATGTAATGTAGGCATGTATTCCGAATATAGTCATACGTGCTTATGGAAAAGAACTTGCATGACATCTTTTGTCCTACCCTCCCGTGGTAGCGGGGTCCTATTGGAAACTAAGGGATATTAAGGCCTTCTTTTAATAGAGAACCGGAACAAAGCATTAGCACATAGTGAATACATGAATTCCTCAAACTATGGTCATCACCGGGAGTGGTCCCGATTATTGTCACTTCGGGGTTGCCGGATCATAACACATAGTAGGTGACTATAGACTTGCAAGATAGGATCTAGAACACACATATATTCATGAAAACATAATAGGTTCAGATCTGAAATCATGGCACTGGGGCCCTAGTGACAAGCATTAAGCATAGCAAAGTCATAGCAACATCAATCTCAGAACATAATGGATACTAGGGATCAAACCCTAACAAAACTAACTCGATTACATGATAAATCTCATCCAACCCATCACCGTCCAGCAAGCCTACGAAGCAATTACTCACGCATGGCGGTGAGCATCATGAAATTGGTGATGGAGGATGGTTGATGACGACGACGGCGACGAATCCCCCTCTCCGGAGCCCCAAACGAACTCCAGATCAGCCCTCCCGAGAGAGATTAGGGCTTGGTGGCGGCTCCGTATCGTAAAACCAATATATGGAGTTGGAGTTGGTGCCGGAGGGCCACCAGGGGGCCCACGAGGTAGGGGGCGCGCCCAGGGGGGAGGGGCGCGCCCCCCACCCTCGTGAACAGGGTGTGGGCGCCCTGGCCTTCATCTTTGGCGAGCATTTTTTATTATTTATTCTAAGATATTCCGTGGAGTTTCAGGTCATTCTGAGAACTTTTGTTTTCTGCACATAAAACAACACCATGGCAATTCTGCTGAAAACAGCGTCAGTCTGGATTAGTTCCATTCGAATCATACAAGTTAGAGTCCAAAACAAGGGCAAAAGTGTTTGGAAAAGTAGATATGACGGAGACGTATCAACGACCCCGACCGAAACCTCGCCACCAGTGCCGCCGCGGCGCGCCACCTCCTCCTAGCCCAGCCGCCGCCGGATCCAGCCGTCCCCGCCTCCGGGAGACCAGCCGGACGAGGTGCCCCTTGTCCCCGAACAGCCGACCCGCGCCGCCGCCACGAGGAACTTACTGCATGCATTTATATATGTTTGAGCAACTTACTGCATGCATTTCATCTTTAGTGCTATATGGTCCAAGATTTGGTGTCTACCTTTCTCGCTCTTTGATTGCGCTTGTCAATAGTGGCATAAGGTAAAGTTTGCCCAGACTGGAGCCTTCTGCTTTAGTGATGTTAAGAGAATGGTGATTGTTGAAAATCATATGAGATATGAGTGATTTGAACTAGGGATTTGAGGGAGCATGAAGAAGAGGATTTTGGGAAACTCTGGATCGTTCCACACCGATCCCTTCTCTCTGTACTTATTTATATTTGTTTGTACAATTTACATTTTAGTCCCTAAGAAGTCACCTAATTACAATATTCATACACCAACACTCCCCCTCAAGATGGGGCAAATATATCGTACAGACCCATCTTGCTACAAAACATGGAAAATATTTTTTCTGGGAGTCCTTTGGTAAGAACATCTGCTACTTGACTTGCTGAAGTTACATATGGAAGGCAAACGACTCCCCTATCAAGCTTCTCCTTGATGAAGTGACGATCAATCTCTATGTGCTTGGTCCGATCATGCTGAACAGGGTTATTAGCAATGTCAATAGCAGCTTTGTTGTCACAGTATAGCATCAGAGGCTTGTACCTGTACAACCTCAACTCTGCTAAGAGAATCTGCAACCATAATAACTCACATATGCCATGAGCCATGGATCTAAACTCAGCTTTCGCAGTAGATCGAGCCACTACACTTTGTTTTTTGCTTCGCCATGAAACTAGGTTCCCTCCAACAAATGTGCAGTAACCTGACGTTGAGCGCCGATCATCAAGAGAACCTTCCCAATCGGCATCAGTATAGCATTCAACTTGCAGGTCCCCTTGTCTCGTATATAAGAGGTCTTTTCCTGGGCACCCCTTAAGATATCGCAGTATCCTAATCACAGCTTCCATATGAGCTGACTTTGGGTCATTCATATATTGGCTAACTACACTCACAGCAAAGGCAATATCTGGACGGGTATGAGACAGATATATCAACCTTCCAACAAGTCTTTGGTAGCGTTCCCGATCAATCGGTGTCCCTGCATCACTACTTAACCTATGATTTTGTTCAATAGGTGTAGCTACAGGTCGACAACCAAGCATAGCTGTTTCCTTGAGTAGATCCAAGATATACTTTCGTTGTGAGAGGAAGATACCCTTTGATCCTCGTGAGACCTCTATACCAAGAAAGTATCTTAGTTGTCCCAAGTCTTTCACTTCAAACTCCCGTGCAAGGTGATGTTTCAGACCTGCAACTTCTTTGGAATCATCTCCAGTAACCACAATGTCATCTACATACACTATAAGGATTGTCACTCTGCCATCAGTGTGCTTATAAAATAGGGTATGATCGGCATTGCTTTGAAGATAACCCCTTTTTAGCATGGCTTGTCTAAACCGATCAAACCAAGCTCGTGGTGACTGCTTTAAGCCATACAAAGAGCGATGCAAGCGCATCACCTTTCCAATGGTTTGACTCGACTCAAACCCAGGTGGAATATGCATATATACCTCCTCTTGAAGATCACCATGAAGGAAAGCATTCTTCACATCCATCTGATAAATATCCCAACCTAGGTTTACAGCACATGATATTAGCGTCCTTATTGAATTCATCTTTGCCACTGGTGCGAAGGTCTCTTCATAATCGATTCCATATGTTTGTGTGTAGCCCTTTGCAACAAGGCGTGCTTTATATATCTCCACCTTACCCTCAGGAGTGTGCTTAATAGTGAAGACCCACTTACATCCTACAGGTTGCTTGCCTGGTGGTAGATCCACGAGCTCCCAAGTCTCATTCTTCTCCAAGGCTTTCATCTCATCAAGCATTGCTTCCTTCCATTTTGGGTCCTCTATAGCAGTTTTCCAATTAGATGGTGTGGACACAGAGTCTAAAGAGCTAATAAAGCTTTTGAATGGTAGACTACAGTAATCATAGGAAATGAAATTCGCTATGTCATGTTTAGGTCCAACAAAATCTTTGAGGTGTCCTGGGATGTTTCGATTTCTAATTGGTTTCCTCAAAGCAATAGGTTGATCATCTTGAGGAGTATGAGTAGATAATTGGCTATCACTTTGCCCTGCGGTGCTAATAGGAGCAATGGAACTAGAAGAGTTAGTGTTAGTACCTGGGTCCTCATGCATGGTAAGCTCACCCTCTTGAGAAGGAAGTGAAGTATTTTCCATTGTATCTTGTACGTCTCCATGACCAGAACCATTAATACACCCATCATTATTTGTCTCCTCCCCCTGATTTTGAGCATTATCAAGAATGGGTAAACCACCTGAAGTGGAAACAAGAATAGGGCTTAATGGAGGGACTCCATCATCACTCTCCCCCTCTTGTTGCACTTCAGGTGGGGATAAGGCAATGCCAGTGTCATTTGTTGGTCCATAATATGATTCATGTTCACGGAACGTCACATCCATGCTCACAAAAAAACGACGCTCCGAAGGACACCAACATCTATAACCCTTTTGGGAGGCAGAATAACCCATGAAAACACATTTGAGAGCACGAGGGTCTAATTTTCCAACAGAGTTCCTATAGTCGTGCACAAAGCAAACACAGCCAAAGACCTTCGGAGGAACTACAAAATCATTAGATTTCAAGAGACACTCAACAGGAGTCTTATGACCAAGAACCCGAAGAGGCATACGGTTTATCAAATATGTTGCAGTTTTTATTGCTTCCCCCCAAAGAAATTTAGGCACATTCATTGTAAACATAAGTGAGCGTGCAACCTCAAGCAGATGTCTGTTTTTAAGCTCTGCAACACCATTTTGCTCTGGAGTGTTAACACAGGTCGTTTGATGTTCAATGCCATTTGAGGCAAGGAACTGTCCAAATTCTTGGTTGACATATTCAGTTCCGTTATCTGAACGCAAAGTTTTAATAGTTGCCCCATGTTTATTTTTAATAAGAGCACATAGATCTTTAAAAACCGAGAACACGTCACTCTTACGCTTCAAAAGATAAAGCTGTGTAACGACTAAAGCAATCTATAAAAGTTACAAACCATCGATGTCCAGAAATGGAGTGAACCTCACAGGGTCCCCAAACATCAGAGTGAATCATTTCAAATGGTTTGTCACTCCTTAAACCTATACTAGGATAGGAACCCCTTGTATGTTTAGCCAATTCACAAGCATCACATACCAGGTGCTCCCTAGGAGACAGCTTAAAAAGAGAAGGGTAAATACGAGATAATGCCACAAAAGAAAGATGTCCGAGCCTGCGATGGTGTAGTAGTAGTTCTTGACCAGGAGACAGACATGATGCAAAAGCAACTTCATCACTTCCTTCATCAAGATAGTAGAGTCCATCATGCACGGTCCCAGTCGCCAACAATCTCCCTGTGTCTATCTCCTGAAAAGCACAACAGGTAGGATCAAACCAACATCTACAATTAAGGGATTGAGTAATAGAGCTAACGGACAAGAGATTGACTGGAAATTTTGGAACATGTAGGACAGGGGATAAGGACAATGTCTTAGTGCACCTGACAGATCCACGTCCTGTAATAGGTGCCATGGATCCATCAGCTACACGTACCTTGTCCTTACCAGAACAAGGTGTATAGGAAGTGAATAAATTCGAGACTCCTGTCATGTGGTTAGTAGCTCCTGTATCAATAATCCAAGATTTTGGTTGTGCTCGAGAAGTGTGGACCTGATGATTTGGCATACCTTGGTCAGAAGTGACATGAAGGCTAGACTCAACTTTAGATGAACCTTGAGAGGAAGAGGAGCCTTCTGAGAGTCTAAGCTTGGAAGTGAAATCCTCAAGAGCTCGCACATCTACCACTGGCAGCTCCCTGGTGGATGTAGTGAGATTAGCATGTCTTTTACTTGCTCCCTGAACTCCCCCTGGCCGAGACTTCCCTTTTTCCCACCAAGATGGATAGCCATGCAGCTCAAAACACATATCCTTTGCGTGTCCGGTCCTTTTGCAATGGTTGCACAATAGTTTGCTTTTATCTATTTTACCAAACGGCCTTGGAGCATGACGAGCTTGTATGGATAGGGCTGCACGTGCATCTGAATTTTCCTGACCATGCTCCTTGGGTTGAATAAGACGAGTCTCCTCCTCAATCACACTAGAGATGATATCGTCAAGGCTTAGCCATTCAGTTTTGGAAAATATTAGCTGACGACGGAGGTCAAATTCCTGATTCAGGCCATCAAGGAAGAGCTTGCCCACAAATGGTTCAAACCAGGTATGGTGAATAGCCATGTCATTCTTGTCAAATGGTTGAAATGGATGGTAATAATGCAACTCCCTGTACAATCTTTTTATCTCACCAGCATACTCAGTCACTGATTTTGAGCCTTGCTTTAAGTGAGTCAACTCCTGCATGATGCGAGTAGCCTGCATCTTATTTGATTTTCCTGAGAATTGCTTCTCCAAAGCTCTCCACACTTCAGATACAGTGGTTATAGTCTCAACTTGCTCTCGAATTGATGGTTCCATGCTTCCTAATAACCAGACCAACACTCTGTCATTGATCTGTTTTGTGCTAGTGCCACTTTCATCAGCACTAAGTAATTCTTCGTAACCATGAGAACTCAGGATTAACTGAGCATGTCGTGCCCAACTAATGTAATTGCCCGGTCCAGCCAACTTTACCGGATTAGGCTCAAGCGCATACTTGACTGCTTCAGGAACCAATTTGAGTTGTTGTTGCTGCTCAAATACTTTGCTAAAAATTTCATATAACTTATCCACACTACTATCCCCTGACTTCTCCTTGCTTGGATCTGCCATGATTTACCACCACCAAAAGAGCCAGTCACACAGGACTTCTTTTGCAGCACTCCACCAGCAACAACACACAGGCAACACAAAAGCAGAGTACTAGCAGAGTCGATGTCAACTAAATGTACTAGTACTCGCGAATGCACACAAGCAGCAGAAGTATTTTAATCCGGCCACCAAGCAGAGATGAGATATACGGCAACACTAATCACAGTTGACCAAAAGCAACCACAATCAGCAACAACAAGCCAGCTTACTCCTTCGGCAAGAACAGCCCAACAGTCGCACCAAGCAGTTTCCCAGCGTCAGAGTACGGCAAATACCAGGAGTACGCTCAGCCACGCCGGACGGCGGTCGGCACGCAACAGGCAGCAGTAGACCGGTCGCGGCGCTCCTTGCCGCAGCTTTGAGATAACCTCGCAGGTCCCGGCAGCAACTCGAGTGCGCAGCAATCACCACCGATAGCCGCAAATCACGGCGACACAGCACCGCAATAGGTTGAAATCACAGCAAAAAACAGAGAAGATTAACCTGCTCCGATGCCATGTTGAAAATCATATGAGATTTGAGTGATTTGAGCTAGGAATTTGAGGGAGCGTGAAGAAGAGGATTTGGGGAAACTCTGGATCGTTCCACACCGATCCCTTCTCTCCGTACTTATTTATATTTGTGTGTACAATTTACATTTTAGTCCCTACGAAGTCACCTAATTACAATATTCATACACCAACAGTGATTCACATTTTCTCACTTGCAACCACACAATCCTTTTGTTTGTCTTGCACGCCACCCTTGGTCTGGGAGTTCTCAAACATGGTAAAAGCGTTAGGAAATTTAGTGCACACAGGTCAGAGACAGTGTTGTGTGCGATGAAGAACTCCATCGCACACAGTTTGTCTCAGTGAAAATGCGCTCATTGCTAGTTTATGTAGAAGTAACAAGAACAAGGAGCTAAAAAAGCAGCTCTATGTGATTTTAATTTTTCTTTGCACATGCCAAAATAATGCAGAACTTTAAACTAAAGTTGTATTTTCATATGTGAAATTTGATTTGAAAGAAAGAAATACTCATCTGAGCTGGAAGCATGTGTACTTGGGCTCATTTGGCAGTTGCATTACCAGTTAGTCGGTTACTTACAGCTTATTGTACTGCTACAAGTTGATGCATGCTAGAGAATAATATCTGAAGAATATCTTCATCGCAGCTGAACTATTAGTGGAGAAATCCTAAAATAATCGAGAGGAACATGTAAAATAACAAGAACAGCTATTGTGCTTCTTCCATAACATGGGTCACACTCATGAAGATTTTAGGCTTTTAATCAGTAGAGGGTTGTCTAGATGGACCTAATCAGTAATCAGGAATAGAGACCAAACCATGGATAATACCAGAAGAGACACAAACCTAGCATGCTTTAAAATACCAGAAAATTGCATCATTGAATATTCAAATCTCTTAAATCAGTTATAGCTCCATAAATATTCTGGAATCTGAAGGAGATGGCACTATTCTCTGGCTGGGATTAAATTTAATATATGACACACCAATAGGTTGGTTCAGGTGTGATTCCCAAGAGAGACGAGAACAGAGCGGCACCTCTCCTCTCCTCGCCATTGCCGGGCAAAGCCCGGCTGGCGCGGGGGGCGGATCCCTCATGGACGACTCAGCCCTCCTCTCCACCCTCTCCTCTCCTTGTCATTGTCGGGCGCCCGGCTGGCGGCGGCGGAACCTTGAGCGGGCTGGGGCCGACGGATGGCGGTGGTAGGCGTGGCGGTGGGGCTGTGGTGCTGGGTGCCGGGCAGCTACGTGAGGGGCTGTGAGGCATTGGAGCACCTGCAGTTGAAAGCATCCAGGATTGACCTGATCTAGATCTGGCTGGCTGGCGGTTGCAGTTGGCTTGGGCAGGCTTTGGCGGCTGGTGGTTCCCTGTCGCGCGTGTGGGTAGGCGCTCGGTGGCGGGGCTGGGTTCGGTGGGTGATGGCGGACTGCTACCGATGGCTCGTGTTGGTGGTATCACAGTGCATCCCGACGTGCTCGAGCAAGGTACTCCGACGCTCCTGCATGCGGGTATTTTTGGGTGGCGCACGGCGACCACCTCGCCGGCGTGGTGCGGAGGTGGGTTGGACCTGACTGTGGCCGGCTGTGTGATGTGGTGGCGTGCGGTTCTCCGGTGTTCGCTGGTGTAGATGGTTGGGGGTGGAAGGTGTCACGGCTTAGACGGGGTTCGCCTGTGAAGGCCTAATACTCCGTGGCCCTTTTCTGGGCTACCCAACGACGATGTTGGCTAACCTTGTGATCTGCACCCTGGACAAGGTCCGGGTTCCTTGGCACGTGGAGCGGCGTTGATGTGACCGCTCCAGACCATGGTGGTGCTTTGCACGACGTTTCACTTACCCACGGCTCATGTCAAAGGTCGGTGCTTTGATGACCTTGTTACCTATGCAGTGGTGGTTTGTCTGTCTTGGATGCCAGGGGCAGGGTCCCTGGATGCTGAGTCTGCACGGTTGGCTTTGCGACAGCCAGCGTGGCAGCGGTGGTGGCGTCCCCTCTTAGCTATGTGGATAGCAAGGGGAGGGGCAACATGAGTCCCTGGTGTCGCCGTGGCTTCGGCGGTGGCGATCCCCTGGTCTGGATCCGGAGGCCCGTGGGGTGGGTCAGCTTCCTTGAGTCCGCGGGTGGCATTTGTGTGGGTCTGAGCGAAAGCTTTGTGCTTCGGCACAGGCAGTGGCACCACCTACGTGTGTTTCTTCCCTCATGGGGGCGTTGCTTTGGGTCCCCTCATGGTGTTAGAGTTTCGGGGTGAAAACCTTAGTCCATCTTCGGGCTCGACGATGGTGGCGTCTGGCGCCATCACTCTCTTGAGGGTGTCGTAGCGGAACCTCGGTCTCTCTCGGTGGCAGATGGCCTACGGCGTCGGGTTTGGCTCTTTCCTGGCTTCTCACATCCTAGTTTCTGGAGTGGGTTGGACCCGTTCTCCTGTCCTGTAGACGGGTTCCTGTGGTCCCCATCCTCGGTCCTTGCTGTCTCCAGGCAGGAGTGGCCTTCCATGGCCCGGAACGAGGGGGATGTCTCTAAGGTGAGACGGACCCATCTGGAGATGGCTCAGTGTGTGTTCGGGTCCTCGGTGTCCGGTGGTTTCTTTTGGCGGTGCGGCTTCAGTCTTCTTCAGTTGTCTTGGTTGTAGTTTGTTCGGGTGGCCTCTCCTATTTTTATTGCTCCGTGTTGGGTTTGTGGCACTTGTGCCACCCGCCTAGTGCCATTTAATTTTTCTTTCGACCTGCTTGTTTGAGGGTTTCCTCATCACTTTGTATCGGATCGGCCATTTATGACTTTATTTATAAAGGGGGGCAAAAGTCTATTTCGAGAGGGTGTGATTCTCAACAAACAGGAATCAACTTATTTTTCTACACAATCAGACGGCATATTCCCAATGTTTTTTCTCAAATTTGATGTGAGATTCAAGTTGTTCAGAAGACCTCCCAACATACAAAACAAAAGGAATTTGTGGCTACAGCAGAGCAAATCATGTATGAAACTATGAACACCGAATCAACCAACTATATTTCTCCCCTTGTACTAATATTAGCAAGAACATCATGCCAATGCCCATCTTGAAGTCGTCATCGTCTTGTTCCTCCTTCTCTGACTAAGAGTCCTCGAAGATCATCTCCCTCAACCTCTTCATCCACACTATTCGCCAGTGACTCGGTTTAATTCAGTTCTCAAAAGAAAAACAAGTTGAAAAGGCACAAACGAAACACACCTAGGCAAATTGTCGAATACTTGAAGGACGGCGGAGGTGTCATAGTCAGCCGGTGATGTTGAGTCGATGACAAAGTTGCTAGTGGTCGGTGGGGCTTCGAGATGGCCCGCCGTCGACGGAGAGGTTTGGAGGAAGAAGATTCGGCTCATCCTTTCAGCGACGGTGATAGAGCTCGATTTTGGTGACGGCAGGGACCGGCGATTGTCTAGATTGGGGGAGTAGGGTGGTGGAGGCAACGGGATGGCGGTGGAGGCCCTGGGTGATTGTAAGAAGCAATGCCGGCAACGACACGACACGGGGTGGGAATGGCAGGAGCCGGGTTTGGGGCCAAAACTTTTACTCCATGGGTGGCCAGCTGAGTATATTTGAGAGTCGGGCTGACTCTGTAGTAAAAATTATCCTTCTCTAACGATGATAGGTGTTCAGTTATGTGTTTTTATTTTTGGCTGAAAAAACGATTTCAGCCATCTCAGCCTAGGGCGGAAAGTACCTTTCGGCCCAAAAATTAGATTTTGATCAAATTTTGTCAAATTTCAGCCGATTTTTTTAAATGCCCGAAATTCGGCCATCGCAGCTGGGGAAATCAAAACTCTGGTTCGCTTAGGCACCGGTTAGAGGAGGAAAAAGAATAGGGGATCGGTTAGATAGTACTATATTCTAAGGACCAAGCTAGCGTTTGCTTAGCTTTAGGGTCAATGATAATCTCTTCTAGGACTCCTAAGCTACCACGACTAATAAACAAGACTATTCCTAAAATTTACCGGACTGCATAAATTAAGGAGTATCGACAGATTTGGACTATATAGAGATCTAATCGTTTGATAGCGTCCACCATCCACCTTCCGCCATGACTATTGCCTGCACAAACCTCACTAATGTTGTGCGTTCGGTGCATCTGCTCAGGATCGATGGCTACAGCATCACCAAAGGCATGCGCAGCGATAGCTGGATCAAGTCAAGGTGGAACGTCGGCGGGTACGAGTGGGGAGTCCACGTCCATCCTGCACTGCCGAACGACACCATCGACCATAGACCGTGGGTCGCGCTGAGGCTCGTCTTCCTCAGCGAAGGTTGCACTACGCCCAACGTCGAAGCGAGCATGCGCTGCCGTTTGGTGGATCCGAGGGGGACGGCCGATCCGTCCGAAGAAAAGAGTATCACGTGTAAGTTCAATAATCGTCCGAAGCGCCAGCTTGGGGTCTCAGGAGATTGCTCGGATCCGGCTTATCTCATGTCGGCACGGGAACTAGAGGCGTCGTGCTATCTCAAGGACGACTCCTTCACCGTGCAATGCACTGTCACGGTGCTCAAGGACTTGGCCGAAGTAACGATCCGGGACGACGAACCATTGCCCGTCGTGCCATCCTCGGGATTGCACCACCACCTCGGCGAGCTGCTGCGGAGCGGCACCGCGGCGGACGTCGAGTTTATCGTGTCGGGGGAGTCATTGGTTGCTCACAAGAACATATTGGCGGCGAGGTCCCCTGTGCTCATGGCCGAGTTCTTTGGGCACATGAGGGAGGCGAGCTCTCGGGTCGTCGTGATCGAGGACATGGAGGCGGCGGCGTTTAAGGTCATGCTGAACTTCATCTACACCGACACGGTGCCGGAACTTGATGAGCAGGGCGAGGCAGCGACCTCGATGGCTCAGCATCTACTTGTGGCTGCTGACAGGTATGGACTGGACAGGCTCAAGCTGATTTGCGTGAACAAGCTATTCAGTTGCATCACCGCCGACACAGCCGTGGCAATTTTGGTTTTGGCCGATCAACACAACTGTTCCCAACTCAAGGCCAAGTGCGCAGAATTCTTGTTCAACACACTCCCGCGATGCTAGATTCTCCAGTCGCGATGAAGGTGTACAATGAAGCACCATTAAGTCTAGCTACCCATGGGGCTAAATCTAGAGGTAACTTATATAATTTTGCTAAACCATACCTAGATGTGCTCTAATTATTGCACATCTAACTCATACTCCCTCCGTCCCAAAAAAGTTGTCTCCGCGGCACTTTTTCAAAAAACCCCTTCACGTTTGCCCGACCAAACCCGCACTCCCCCTCCATCTTCCTCCGAGGCTCCGACACCGGCCGATTCCAGCGCTGCGCAGCTCCTCCGCGCCACCGCGCCGAGCAGCTCCCCTGCGCCAGCGCGCCGCGCCGCGCAGCTCCGCCACGCCGCGCCGCCGCACAGCCCCCCCTCCCCCCGCACCACTGTCCCGCGTTCCCCCGTAGCTCCCCCGTGCCGCACAGCTCCTAAAAATCCCCCCTTGCCCCGCAGTGACGACGGCGAGGGTTCCGGGTGACCAACCCTAGCTGAGCAGCCGCGGCGTGTCGGCGGCGCCGTGCTCAACTTCTCACCACTGGTCGCACCCAGCTTGTGACCAGTGGCCGACTCCGCCCCGTCCCTAGTTGCTCGAGGTCGACTCCTCCATGCCGGACGCCGCCTCGCCCACACCGCTTCGCCCTCACCGCCGTACGCCGCCTTGCCCTCGCTGCAGGTGAGTTCCTCGGCTCTCTCCTCTCTTCTCGCTGATGAAAATGTTGTTGGTACTGTCAATTGTGGCTACTGAGACTGTAGCTAATGTTGTTGGAGTACTGTCAATTCTCGGTGCAAACTTCAATTTTTAGCTACAATCAAGAGTAGATAGTGGCCATTGTGGGTACTGAAACTGTATGGAGTACTCTAGTGTATCCTGTTTGTGTAAATGTTTGCTGCATTGTGGCTACTGAAACTGTATGTATCTGATGATATGTCAAGTCATCACACACACAGCTAACTGAATTTTGTCTCTGAGAGGAATAAACTACTGTAGTTTACTGTAGTTTACTGCAGTTTATTGCATAATTGTGCACTATTCGGAGCACAATTCAGTTTACTGCTTTTCAGGTGGTTATAACAAGGAGCTTTAGTACCAATCCACACATTTATGGGTCTCTATTTATGCTCTTTTTCTGTTTATGGAGTACTGTATTGTGTAAATTCACAACATTGCAAGCACAATGATACTCAATATGCTGCCCAATCGCTGATGTTTGATGCCGTCTTGTTAATAATGCTTGGAGTATGAATTTGATGTTGTTTCTTAGAAACTGATTAACATACAGCATAATGATACTCTAGTGTCACAAATCATAAGTGTTCAGAATAAGATATCTTCTGTACTGTATTTCTTTTCTTGGAGTACAGTCACATTGCTTCTGTGCTTACAAAATTCAGATTGAATTTCACTACCAAAAGAAAAGAAGTGGAGATTAAATGTTGCTTTCCACTTACTTCACCTTTGTGTAACTCTTTTGGTGCATTTTCTGCAGAACCTATGCGTAGCTGCAGCATACAGGCCAGTTCATCAACTGCTCGAAGAAGAAAAGAAGGTAGCATTTCCCTGCCTTGAGCATACAGGCCAGTTCACTTAATGTCCTCTGGTGCTATATTTCTGAGAACATCCAAGTTTTTACTTATCACTTTGCTAGCATTCACAAGTCTATTGAAGCGTGCATGTCTTTGTAATGGAGTGTAAATGTTCAGTGTTTTGGAGTAGTTGCGAGAAATCTTTTGGTTTTCTAGTGTTCTGGCTAGGATGATACAGTATCTAGCAATTCATGATGGATTATGGAAGTAAGAGTACAAAAAATTTAGTTTACTCTCTTTGATTCATGATGGCCCTCTTGTTCAAGTAAAGCAAGAAGAATACAAAATTCAGTTTACAAAATTCATAAATGTTGTGACATACACATGACATACACAAGACATACACATGACACAAGACATACACATGACATACTCCTATCATTCCTTTTTCCTTTCCCTATATACTCCTTTCCCTTTCCCTCTCCTTTTCCCGAGCTCTATTCCCCTTGTTCTATAATGGCCATCGTATCAGTAATTAGCTCTGCACTGCAATATACACCGGTTATTTCTTCTCCATCATTTTGTAGACGGTCCTTGTGTAGATGCGGCAGCTTGTAGGTATTTCCTCCTTGATCTTTCATGACTTCAACCATTACTGCTTGCAGTGTGATGAAGCTTTTGAACAACTTATGTGCATCATAGTTCTCAAACTCCTCCTCTACACCATGTACCAACTCCTGGATATTCATAGGTGCTCTGCTGTCGGTTAGGGATTGGAGGGAGCGGTGGAAACAAAGGTCTAAAACATTAAGCTCGGGGCTGTTTGGCGGTTGTTGTAACAGTCGAATGTCTAGATCCGTTTGTTGCACAGCTTCCAGAAAACCTGCATCATTAGGTAGGACATGTGGTCTCGCATTATCTTGTTGGATGAAAATTGTTGTGCCCACGTCTTCGTCAGGCCACTTGTCTTGTATTGCAGGGATAACTTTATTGATCAGGTAATCTCTACAGACGGGCCTGGTTACTTTCACTGATTTCATCTCTATCGTTCCTCGATCTCTGTTTTGGCTGGTTCTTTGCGCCTCAGTCTCTACCACGAACGCCCATGTGCCAATTTTTCCATCGAATGTTAGTTCCCCATCGTCGGTGTAGCGAGGCTTGGCAACAGCGGTTAAGAACATTACCTTGCCAATGCTGTGTGTATTGGGCACGGTACGCTCAGGTTCTGGTTCTTCAGGCAGTACATAGTAGCTGTTCGTGACTCTGGTCATATCGTACCATTTTTCATCTATGTGGACCATATTGTTCATTGACTTGAAACTGGGCCAAGGGGTTGATATCCATTTTTCATCCATCATGGATATGCAGAACTTGAGTCTCGCTATCTTGTTGTGTGGCTTTAACGAGGGCTTGACTTTGTTCGTGATGCGTTTCAGCTCTTGCAATTGAAACCTCTTGTGTAGGGTCGACCGTGGAACCCCTAAACACCTTGCGAGTGACCGGATAGTTCTTCTTCTGTTCAGTGGGATTGTCGCTGTTCTCGCCAGATCTAGCTGTTTTCTCTTTCTACCACTGTTGTGCTTTTTAGTTGAAACATCAACTTCTTGGCCTGCTGCAAGTTGTTCTTTCGCTCGATTCCATATTCTTGTAACTGTTCGCACGTGAAAATTCAGCATAGTTGCAATGAGCACCCTGTCATACAGGTGAACCTGTCCATCTCTAAGCTCGATTACTCGCAGAGCAAAGTAAACACCATATCTCTCCTTGTCTGTCAGGTCCTTCCCTCTGGGATTGCCTTGTGCGTCAGCTTCTTGAGCTTCTCCCACTTCTGCATCATCTTGTGCCTCTTGAGCTTCTTCCACTAATGCATCTTCTTGTGCCTCTTGAGCTTCTTCCAATAATGCATCTTCTTGTGCCTCTTGAGCTTCTTCCTCTTCTGGAAACCAATTCAATTCAATGTCTTCATCCTCCTCTTCGGGGATCAAGTTCAAATCCATAGCGTCTTCCATAGAGTCACCTTGCTGAGCTTGTTCTTCTTGTTGAGCTTCATCCTCCTCTTCCGGGATCAAGTTCAAATCCATAGTTGTGTGCTCCTGTCTGATCTCATAACAAGAGTATAAAAAAGATGAATGGTTAGCATATAATCATAAGAGTACAAAAGATGAATGGTTAGCATATAATCATATCAAGAGTACAAAAGGATGTGCTAGGAATGATATCCTCTGATTAATTTAGGTTTTATTTTTGTAATTCTTAACATGAATTTAGTTGAATAATTATGTTATGTGGGAAAAATGGATGTGCCCATCAAATAGGAATGCCTTTCTTCGGTAGTACTGGATCTATAAATAAGGCCTTGTAGATAAAAAGCCCAAGTACAGTCTTGCTTGCAAGCATTCTTTTATCTTTTTCTACACAACTAGGATGCTCGCTAGTTTAAGTTTTCAACTGTATTTATTGCATGTGCATTTATGTGGAATTCCAAAACTCAAAATTTGATTTTACTAAGCGTTGATCTGTGTTAGCATTTTCTGTTATTTTGAATCTATTGGTGTATATAATTCTGGTCAGCGCCATTGCTGGAGCAGTAGATGTTTTGCACAATAAGGTGCCGCAAGTCATCAAAGCACAGACAGAGGGACTCCATGAGGGCTGCTCTGCCCAGAGGTGGGCCGGACAGGTCTCAACGAAGTTCATCCAGCTGCTGGACCAAGTACAGTCTTATCATAAACCAAAGTAAGTTTCACAACACAAATTCTCAGGCTCCTTATCATAAATCAGAGGATATCATTCCTAGCATTAAGCCATAGTTTAAGGACTTACAGCAGCTAAGTTGATTTCAGTTTGTAAAACAGAGAAAATTAGATGTTTGAAGTGGGATTGTCTGATTGTACAGGCATTTTGTAACACCTACTCCATCTAGCATCTAGCAACTCTGCAGTCTGATTGTACAGGCATTTTGTTTGGAACTGAATTAAGTATGCAATCATGAAGTGGTGATTATTTGAAGCAATTAAGTATGCTATGTTTCATCTATCCAGTATACCAAATCTTGCAATCTTGTCATTGGCTTGAATGAGTATTATCGAAATCAAACAGTTTGCATCATTACCAACATCTGAGTTTAGTGTCAGGTACTGCATCATCACAGTTTGCATCATTACACACTATTCCTGATCCACTGCACAATTTCACAGGAGGAGTAATTGAACAAACTATTCCTGTTCCACTGCTCAATTTCACATCAATGATACACTTTGAGAGTAATTTCACATCAATTTTGCAGAGGCAGCAGAGGAGGCGGGAGGAAAACATGGAGTGGTACCAGCAGAGGTAGGAGAGGAGGCGGGAAGCAGAGGCAACAGCGGAGGTGGGAGGCGGCACTCGTCCTGGGAGCTACGCAGGTGGGAGGCGGCGCTGGGCCTGACAGATGGATGCGCTGGTCACCTCCGCGGTCGGCGGTGGAGCAGCGGCGGCCCGGAACTTGCCCAACTCCCGCACCGGAGTGGGTGGCCGCTGGGGGCGCGAGCAAGGGGCCGGGGACGCGAGCAGCACAACAAGGAGGAGCCGCTCGTCAGCTGTGGAGCCGCCGCCCGTCGAGGTGTCGCCGCCGCCCGTCGAGGGGTCGCCGCCCGTCAGCCGTGGAGCAGGTAAGCAGGGGCGGCGCAAATTGGTAGCCGTGGTGCAGGTGGGCGGCGGCGCAGGTGGACCTTCGTCGCCGGCTAAGCCCTACGGCGGCTGGGGCGCGCAGTGCCCGCGGGCGACGGTGGCTGACGCGTGCGTTGCAGCTGCGACGGGAGGTGGAAGAAGCAGATTGGGTTGATTGGCACCAGTTTTAAAAGGATAAGGGGCTTTTTGCAAAATTATATTTGAACTAAGCTGATGACAACTTTTCTGGGACGGAGGGAGTACGTCATTGATTTTACGCGGGAGCTTATACTATCCATCTTTTCGCTGTCGAAGTATGTCCATCTTCTATTCTTTTTTTGGACGATTATCAACGTATTTTATAAGCAATTGGTTGCCTGCGTTTTCCCATTCAGTTTGATGTATCTTGGAATTGTTTTTTTTTTCTCCTGAGAATCAGTATCTTGGAATTGTGGAACCTTGTGATATTTAAACATGCCATTTATGTAGTCTGTATGAGTTTGATTGATTGTTATTGTGGCGCATAGCTTCTGGCCATCATTTTGGTTATTTGTGCTCCCAGTTTGTTGAGGTCTAAAGCATTGGATGGGAAAAAAGAGCATATGGGAATGAGAAAGCTAAGCTCACGGCGCTACCAGACTCAGTTAATTACCTGATCGCATCGGATATGTTTGTCCTGGGTTGTTTGCTAATCTTGGCATCCAATGCCTTGACTACTGGCAGAGCTTCAGTATCCCGCTTCTCTTCTCGTGCAACTAATCTAAAAAACGTATTATATTTTGGGACGGAGGGAGTACATTTAAGTTATCTTTTATCATCATAACAAACATTTTACCGCGCGCGGGGGGAGTGGGGGCAGTGGCGGCTCCAGGAATTTGCAATTGGGTATTCATGTGTATTCATTTTACCAAAATCATTGTTGTTTTTGGAAAATTGTCACTGTTCTGCCAAAATCAACACTGTTTTGTAAAAACCATGCGTATTCATATGAAGACTCAAGAATACCCCTAGCGCTGCCCCTGAGTGGGGGTTGCCAAAATTTTATGAATATCGGTTTTCTTTTCTTTTTTTGGCCTATCATGGCCAATATATTTCTTGCGAGAATGACGTTTTTATGTGTCGGGTTATACACATCAAATATTTGGAATGTCATGGCTAGGGTCGATCACTTGAATCATTTTTCTCTTCTTTTTTTGAAAACACTAACGCCCACATGTGTGGGTGTTTACATCTCGCCCACACGCGTGGATCCGCGTCCGTTTAAGGGTGCACGAATCTTGGCATGTTTGTGGTGCCACGTAGGACTGGGCTGGTGTGTGGACATTCACCCGGTTGCCCACACGTCCATTTTACCACACGAAGGGGCTGGTGTGTGGGCGTTTAGCAGTGCGCCCACACGCCAGTTTTCACTCACACGCAAGGGCTGGTGTGTGGGCATTTGCCATCTCGCCCACACGCCCGTCTCCTCTCCCACACCCAAGCTGCTAGTTGTCATGTGTTTTGCAGTGTACATGGCAACTGACCTAGTGTGCTTGTAAGCAGATGGCAACTCTTTTTTTTTACCCGAACATGTCAGTTGCCATGTGCTTTGCAGGGTACACGGCAACTGCCTAGTGTGCACGTAAGCAGATGGCAACTCTCTTTTACCCGAGTTGCCATGTGTTTTTGCATGGTACATGGCAACTGCCCTAGCGTGCACGTAAGCAGATGGCAACTGCCCTAGCGTGCTTGTGAGCACATGGCAACTCTCTCAACTGCCTAGTGTTACTAGGTGGCAACTCCTAAAGTTTTGAAATCATGGCAACTGCAGTAGACCCGACCATACATGGCAACTGCAGTTGAGCAACCATGGCAACTGTAGTTGTCCGACACGGCAACTGTAGTTCAGCGACATGGCAACTGCAGTTAAATGAACATGGAAAAGGGTCCAGACCATGGCAATTGCAGGGACGCTGGTGACTGCCACATGGGGCGTGCGGGACCATAAGGTAGGAGGCCCGACGTACGGAAGTGTGGGCGTTATCTATTTTGCCCACACGCAGGCATGTGAGAGGGACCGTGAGGAAAAAAAGGCGTGTGGGCATTACTTGTTTTGCCCATGCGTAAGGGTGTGACTGATCCTCTTAAACACCACATAAACTGTGTGGGCAGACCCCTTAACGCTCACACGTGTGGGCGTTATCGATGTCCTCTTTTTTTGCGGATGGATCCTTGGATCGTTACAACCATGTGATACACACATGAAAGATACAAAAAACAGACCCAATTTATAACAGACACATGCCCTAGAATTCCTAAGTACAACTAACCTCCAAGCATATCTCTTTTTTTTCGGCACTCCAAGCCTACTTTTTTTGGAAAAGAAGGTTGAAAATCCCGACCTCTGCATCAATGTGATGCACAATAAAGGGCCCGGAGAGCAAATAGGTCTGCTTACTCTATAGAGTGGGAGCACCAGTTTGGTAGCAAACTAAAACACTCTAATGGGATGGGGTGAATCGCAGTTAACCCTATTTGGAGTAAGATATAGAAACTAGACTGTTCGGCAAAAGTAAAAAATTTCTTATGGCGTACGCTACATGGTATAATCCCATGCAGGGTTACGCTAGCTAATAGACATATGAGGGTTTCACCCATATGCCCAACTTGTTCTGAGGGCTTAGAAGATACAAAACATATGCATTTCCGATGTAGTAAAGCAAAGGAGGTCTGGAGAAGGCTGGGCCTGGATGATATTATTGTTGGAAATATGCCCTAGAGGCAATAATAAAAGTATTATTATATTTCATTGTTCATGATAATTGTCTTTTGTTCATGCTATAACTGTATTATCCGGAAATCGTAATACACGTGTGAACATAAAGACCACAATATGTCCCTAGTGAGCCTCTAGTTGACTAGCTCGTTGTGATCAACAGATAGTCATGGTTTCCTGGCTATGGACATTGGATGTCGTTGATAACGGGATCACATCATTAGGAGAATGATGTGATGGACAAGACCCAATCCTAAGCATAGCACAAAGATCGTGTAGTTCGTTTGCTAGAGCTTTGCCAATGTCAAGTATCTCTTCCTTAGACCATGAGATCGTGTAACTCCCGGATACCGTAAGAGTGCTTTGGGTGTACCAAACGTCACAACGTAACTGGGTGACTATAAAGGTGCACTACAGGTATCTCCGAAAGTGTCTGTTGGGTTGACACGGATCGAGACTGGGATTTGTCACTCCGTATGACGGAGAGGTATCTCTGGGCCCACTTGGTAATGCATCATCATAATGAGCTCAAGGTGACCAAGGTGTTGGCCACGGGATCATGCATTACGGTACGAGTAAAGTGACTTGCCGGTAACGAGACTGAACAAGGTATTGGGATACCGACGATCGAGTCTCGGGCAAGTAACGTACCGATGGACAAAGGGAATTGTATACAGGGTTTGATCGAATCCTTGACATCGTGGTTCAACCGATGAAATCATCGAGGAGCATGTGGGAGCCAACATGGGTATCCAGATCCCGCTGTTGGTTATTGCCCGAGAGTCGTCTCGGTCATGTCTGCATGTCTCCCGAGCCCGTAGGGTCTACACACTTAAGGTTCGGTGACGCTAGGGTTATCAGGAAGACTAGTATGTGACTACCGAATGTTGTTCGGAGTCCCGGATGAGATCCCGGACGTCACGAGGAGTTCCGGAATGGTCCGGAGGTGAAGTTTTATATATGGGAAGTTGTCATACGGACACCGGAAAGTTTCCGGGGGTTATCGGTATTGTACCGGGGCCACCGGAGGGGTTCCGGGGGTCCACCGGGAGGGGCCACCCCTCCCGGAGGGCCACATGGGCCGCAAAGGGGAGGGAGCCAGCCCCTGGAGGGCTGGGCGCGCCCCCCACCTTGGGCCCTTGCGCCTAGGGTTAGGGGGGAAACCCTAAGGGGGGCGCCCCCCTTGCTTGGGGGGCAAGCCTCCCCTCCCTGGCCGCCGCCCCCCCTCTAGATCCCATCTAGAGGGGTCGGCCCCCCTTGCCCCTTCCCCTATAAATAGAGGGGTGGGGGGAGGGCTGCTGTACCCATCTCCAAGGCGTAGCCCCTCCCCTCCCCAACACATCTCCTCCTCCGTAAGCGCTTGGCGAAGCCCTGTCGGAGTACTGCTGCACCAACACCACCACGCCATCGTGCTGCCGTTGGAGCGAGCTTCCTCAACCTCTCCTTCCCCCTTGCTGGATCAAGAAGGAGGAGACGTCTCCCGTCCCGTACGTGTGTTGAACGCGGAGGTGCTGTCCGTTCAGCACTTGGACATCGGTGATCTGAATCACGTCGAGTACGACTCCATCATCACCTTGCAAGCTTCCGCACGTGATCTACAAGTGGTATGTAGATGCAAACTCTCTCCCATGACTCGTTGCTTAGATGAACTCATAGATGGATCTTGGTGAAACCGTAGGAAATTTTTTAATTTTCTACAACGTTCCCCAACAATTATTGAAAAAGCTTGCGAGATTGACCGTGCAGGAGAGGTGGTGCTGTAGTACTTACTACTCCTATCGGACGAAGATTTGCGGATTTTGGGTAATAACCACAATGTGCGTGAGATGATTGTTATTTCAGCTTGGTACCTATGGTGAGAAAGACGGAAGCTGGTACACAATGAGAAAACTCAAAATGCATCTCAGATTTCAATGGGGATTCTTGCCCTTACCACAAATTTTGTTAATGCAGCAACCCGCAAAGCGTCTGTGAAAAAGGAGAGTTGGTCCTGTCCTCCAAGAGGGTTTGTTGAACTTCTTCTTTTGATCACGATCTTCTTAGGGATACGATGGGAGCGGTCCTTAGAGATGACAAAGGCAGGTTTATTGCTGGAGGGAATGAGAAAATTGATTTTTGTGTGGATGTGTTAATGGCGGAGGCTTTAGCACTCAAATTTGGCCTAATATTGGCGCAAAGGGCCAGATGCAATCGCCTTATCATAAACTCGGACAATATAGAGGTGATTGATTCGATGAATGATGGAGGGCATTCGGCGGGTGTGGCGGCAGCAATATTCGAGGATTGTTTTCATTATGCATGTGATTTCGTTATTGCTAGGTTTGAGCATTGTAATAGGGAAGCAAATAAAGTAGCTCACGAGCTTGCTAGATTAGCTAGATTTTTTTGACCTCTAATTGGTTTGAGGAGCCTTTAAATAAAATTGTAATGAACCTCACAAACGATGTACTACTTGTCACAAATGAATAAAGTGGGGTTTTTTTTCAAAAAAAAGGACCCAAGACGACGAATATGGAATTCTTTCCTGGTCACTGAGATTTGTGGATAATTTAGATATTCGGATTCTGCTCTTCTGAAAGGAACATCCATTCAATGACTTTGGCACTGGAAATGGGCACTATGGATCGGATGAAATTAGAGATAAATTTGTTTATTTTTCCTTACATCCCCCCACCCCGTGCGCGCGCCCAAATATCATTTTTGTTGATGTAAGGCAACGAGGCCAAAGTCATCAACCAATTGAGTACAAAACATTGCAACTACGATAAAATAGAACCATTACAAAGATCTGTATTCAACTTCCATGACTAAGTTTGACTTTTCCGGCAACAACTCCTTCTAGAAGAGATAAACGTCCTCACAACAATCCAAGCCTATCTCTTAACAGTTGGAAACGTAAGAAAAGGTCTAGGGCATGTAGAATGTAAAGAATTCTGCCTATTTGCAGCATAGATGGAGATCGTTGTTTGCAGAACAGGTTTCTGAATTTGGTTAGACGAAGGCATCACTCACGGGCTTTCCATTGAGAAGCTCAACAGTTAAAAACGACCTGGCCAAGCATTCATTTTGAAGTGTCCGATGATCTGATGGGTGTATGTGTGTAATTTTCTTCCAGACAGATGTAACACATATGCAAACTTTCTTATTATAGGAAAACATATTTCCATTTATTAAAAGTAATTATTAGAGAATTTATGTTGTGGAAAAACATATTTGATAAATGTTTGTTCGGTGTTTTCAAAATTTCATGCATTGAAAGAATGCATGTGTTTAAGAAATGATGATAATTTTTCAAAGTTCACAAGTTTTAATATATGTAAATAATAATTTTTAAAAATTATAAATATTTATTATGTATTAAAAAGTGAAGAAAACACATTTAGAAGCTCCGATAAGATTGGAAATCAGGTACTGCGGCATTAGTTGCATGCGTGATGAGCCTGGCAAGTACAGGGAAGAAACGCACAACGCATCATGCATATCCTTCCTTTTTTTAAACAAATCATGCATATCCTTCTATGCATCACCACGGGAAAAGGGCCCACGGCCTGGTCACCACTCACCACACGGACCGTGCCCAGTAAGCGTCCTCACATCCCATAGGGGGCGCCGCCTCTTGCCATTTCTACTTGAGCGGTTGCCGCCGCCGACGAGGCTCGCCTTGTCTCTGCTCCTCCCACACAGGCTGCCACCGATGGAGACGGTGGCGGGCGGACCTGGTTCTCGCTCGAAGAAAAGGAAACTAGCGCCACTCGAGGCGTCGGCGAAAGGGAGAGCCGCCGGCAACCAAGGGCCGCGGCCCGGAGCGGGAGAAGACGAAGGGGCCGGCGAGGACCGCATCAGCCAGATCCCCGACGCCATCCTGGGAGAGATCGTCTCCCTCCTCCCCACCAAGGAGGGCGCCCGCACCCGGATCCTCGCGTCCCGGTGGCGCCACCTCTGGCGGTCGGCCCCTCTCAACCTCGACTGTGGCGAACTCGACTGCAGCCGCGTGGATCGCGTCATTTCGCGCATCCTCGCCGCCCACACGGGCCCCGGGCGCCGCCTCTGCTTACCCGCGCTACACGGAGGGTCGGCTCTGTTCTACGGTCGCCCGGCCGCCAAGCTGGAAGCCTTGTTCCGGTCCCCCGCCCTGGACAACCTCCAGGAGCTCGAGTTCTGCTACTTCGTCTCCAGCAGACAAATACCGGGAGCGCCCTTGTGCCCGCCGGCGTCCGCCTTCCGATTCGCTGCCACTCTTCGCCTAGCCAGTATCGAATTATGCCATCTCCTCGACGATGTCGTCCGATCGCTTCATTTTCCCCAGCTTAAGCACCTTGCACTCACCGAGGTCGTCATCTCCGAGGGCGCACTGCACGGCCTCATTGGCGGGTGCCCCGCATTGGAGTGCTTGCTGCTTTGGAACATCTCCGGATTCCGTCGTGCCCGGATCAACTCCCTTACCATCAGAAGCATTGGCGTGCTCGCTCCTGATGACTCTATGGCTACGCCCTTGTTTGAGGAACTTGTAATTGAGAATGCCCCGCTTCTTGAAAGGCTGCTCCGGATCGAACTGCTGGATGGCTTGCGAGTATCGGTAGTCAATGCGCCGAAGCTGGAGACCTTATGCATGATTGATGAAACAGATGTTTCCACTTTCCACAAGACTATCAAGGTACTTCTGAATTGCATTTTTTTTTTGTTTAGAGAAATGTCATGTTGTCGCTGGCCTAATGTTGTGCTTCATGCTTCATAAAGGATGTGCGTTTTGATAGGCTCACGACGATGTTGGGCACTGTCAAGATTTTGGCTTTTAGTATGCGTATTTTCAGTCTGGATATGGTTGTTGACTCGATGAGATTCTTTCCCAGATTGGAGAAGTTGTACATGCAGAATCAGGTGATCATATCATACTTCATTGATAATTCATTCTGTTCAGATGCTTATTGTTCTAACTTTCGAAGTTGTCAATTGTTTTTCTGTGTATGCTGTTTTCCAGTCATGGAAAAAAAGGCCAAGGAATGGCTGGCGTCGTAAACATCGAAATCCTAATATCAGATGTCTCGATATTCATCTGAAGACAATAGTATTGGAATCTTATCAGGGCACTGCATCTGAAGTTAACTTCTCCACATTCTTTATACAGAACGCGAAAGTGCTAGAGTCAATGACGTTTCAGGTTAAAACAATTGACGGCGAGTTCATTACGAAGCAGCAGAGATTACTTCAGGTGGAGAAAAAGGCTTCAAGAGGTGCTCAGTTTCACTTTACGGCTGATAGATGTCTTCGGGATATTTCAGATATTATCCATGTCCGTGATTTGGATCTAACTGATCCCTTTGTACGTCGAAGCTGATACTGGGCTCGATGCCTTCAAGAGTTGTCCATGGCTGTTTTATTTTTGTTTTGTCTTCTCGTGTTTGCTTTAGGTTTTATTATCATGGAACCTTATGACATTTACACATGTTCTGTGTGTCGTCAATTTTACGATATGTGTGGCGAAATGTAGAGTTTCAGAAGCTCAAATAGCACAGCTGTGTGCATCATCTCGCTGAAGATTTTAACTGATTGATACTATTTTCCTGTAGTTTCTGTGACTGGACTGAATAACATTGTTACTGTGGTCCATAGATTCGTGCCATCATTTGTATTATTTTTGGATGTCAGTGAAATTGGTGAGCTTTGAATGGGAGGTGTGTTTTTGAATGGAAACGGGAGGTGTGTAGATTAGTACCTGACTAGAGAATATTAGTAGCAGATGGATTTGAGGTTGTAATTCTTGTGTCCATAATTTTGCTTGCTAACACTAGTAGAAAAGGGGGCAATGGTCCAGGCCGGTCCAGCCCATTAGTCCTGGTTCAATCCAGAACCGGGACCAATGGGGGCATCGGACCCGGTTCCTGAGCCCCGGGGGCCGGCCGGACCACGTGGGCCATTGGTTCCGGTTCGTCTGGACCTTTTGGTCCCGGTTGGTGGGGCGAACCGGGACCAATGGGCCTCGCTCCTGGCCCACCACCATTGGACCCGATTGGTGGCACGAACCGGGACCAAAGGCAACCCTTTAGTCCCGGTTCATGCGACCAACCGGGACCAATGGTGGTGCCTATATATACCCCCTCGCGCAAGAGCAGAGTACACTGCTCTATTTTTTCTGGTCGAGGGGGAGAGGGCTTGGTGGTGCTCTAGCTCACCTCCTATGCACACAAGGTGTTCGATGGAATGCCCGAGCCACACTACTTAAGGTTTCTCCTCTCCAAGCTCGACCGCCAAGCTCCATTTTCCTCAATATTTGTCTAGGTTTAGCGGTCCGTCACGCCCCGTCCCCGTCTTCAACATCGTCGATCACCCGCACCGATCTCATCGCCGGCACCCCCGTGGTGAGCCTCTTGTTCTTATCTTCTTTCTGAAAGGAAAAATATTCTTACTTGTATGTTTAGATAGATACTTGTATAATTTTCTTAATTTTATTATTGCATCTTATATAGTGCGATGGTTTTGGTATCCGCCCCCGTCGGCCCTCGTCCTGTCTATGATTCGGATGTGGTATATATTATCTTTTCATAACTATTGGTTCATTTATTGTTTATGACAATTATGCCGACCAACGTGACATAGATTTTATTTATCTAGGAGGTTGTTGAACCGGAAATTCCAACCGGCCCTATTGTCGAGAGGTTAATTTAGTTGAAGAAGAAAACAATTTGTTAAAGGAAAAAATTAGAAAAATTGAGGAGGAGAAGATGATATTGGAGTTGCATGTTGCGGATGTCGTCGATGATCACAAGATCAAGATGGATGCAATGCGCTTGAAGATTAGAAAGATTAGAAAATATGCCATTCATACCGAGGCTTGGTATTATTATGCCGTTGGATCAGTTGTTACATTGGTTGCGATTATGATCGCATTTGTTTTCGCATTGAAATGTTTTACATAGTTTCAGTGTATGGTTTAATTAATTTAGATGCTCTGCAGAGCTTTATGTTGTTAGATGAGAACTATGTATGTACTTTGGTTTTAATGTGATGATGAACTTCTATTAATTTGGTCACTTAATTATCTTTTCATGATGTTCTGTAATGATTTTTGACACACTTAATTATATATAATGCACACAGATGAACCGGCAATGGATGTACGGTTCAAGACACACCTCCGAGTACATTAAGGGCGTGCATGATTTACTCGAAGTGGCTGAGGCAAACAAGCAGAATGGTTTTATGTGTTGTTCATGCCCTATATGTGGGAATACGAAGTCTTACTCTGACCGGAAAATCCTCCACACCTACCTGCTTTACAAGGGTTTCATGCCACACTATAATGTTTGGACGAGGCACGGAGAAATAGGGGTTATGATGGAAGACGGCGAAGAAGAAGAGTACGATGACAACTATGTGCCCCCTGAATACGGTGATGCTACTGAAGATCAAGAGGAACCAGACGATGTGCACGATGATGCTGCAACGGGCGAAGCTGCTGCAGGGCGGGTCCTGAGATTTTGGGGGCCCGGGGCGAGACTAAAACACGGGGCCCTTATTATGGATGCCATAACAATGAAAATGAATATATGTATATATGAAATATTTACCAATAACACTTAAATGCATCTAAATCAGTATGCATAACAAATAGTTTATACATATTACCTTAAAATTTTCTTCTAACAATCTTCAATGCAAAGTCGATTATGATGCATCCAATAATTTCTTCTCGATGCATAATATTGCCAAATCATTTAACCTCTCTGAACCATTGTTTACCTCAGACAGTTCTTCAGTAATTTCAACTTTGTAAGCCAGTCACAGGCATAGTAAATAAGATGCAGTAGGCAATGAAGATATTAGGATAACAATCAAATTTTTGGACATGCTCGAAAATCTCCATAGCAGACTTTACATCATCTAGCAAAGTTAATCTTATAATCTTCAATTAAAAAAATAAGATCATATACCTCAACATCTCATGAACCAGCAAGAGAGAAAGTTTCTACAAATTTTGTGCAACACTCTTCGAGTTCAATATCATGCAATGACTTCAGGGTGCCCGAGCTTAATAATAATCCGAATATATATCTTTAATCACCATGAGTTCTTTAAATCTACCTTTCAAAGATGTGATCGCCATATCAACCAAAACAAAGGAAATATTTAACTTGAAAAGCCTTCTCAGCTTCTAGGGTTTCTTCTTGATAATCACTTTCGTCATAGGTATTTCCGCACTGCGATTGCATAAAGTCATCCACAACTTTCATCCTTTGCCTTTTATTGCTATCAGATGGATACTTTCTTCCAAACGACATGATAGACACAATGTCGAAAATAAATATAAAAAATACATCAATTGACAATTGTTGAACTGTGTCGATGTGCTGGCTGTTCATCTAGGAGACTAGTAAGCAGGGACCGCAATATTAATATAAGATATAAGATATACCTTAGAGGGTCGAATTGTTGATGGATGGAGAGCAAAGCGAGATAGCGCCTGCCGCCGGGAAATTGAAATCGGCGGAAGACCTGACTGAATTATGAATGAAAAATGGATTTAGGGGAATGGGAAAAGAAGCGCCATGCCACAGTCGCGATTTAGCCAAGAGACAAGCGCCGACGGCCGCTGGGAAATTGGAAAGGGCTGCGTGAATGCGTGCAATGGAAAGGGATCAATCAGTTCCTTCATTTTCTACGTGCATGTACTAACCAAAGGAATGAACCAGAAGGATCAATCAGTTTCTTTTTTTCTATGTGCATGTACTGAATGGAACGAATCGATCGCTGGCTAATCCTTCATGACTCGCTGCCTGCGTACGTTAGCCTACGTGTATACCTAGGAATGGGAGGGGCCCCTCCATTCTGGGGGCCCGGGGCGGCCGCCCCTCCTGCCCCTCCCCAGGGCCGGCCCTGAGCTGCTGAAGATCAAGAGGAACCAGACGATGTGCCCGATGATGATGATCTCCGCCGGGTCATTGTCGATGCAAGGACGCAATGCGAAAGTCAAAAGGAGAAGATGAAGTTCGATCGCATGTTAGAAGACCACAAAAAAGGGTTGTACCCCAATTGCGAAGATGGCAACACAAAGCTCGGTACCGTACTAGAATTGCTGCAGTGGAAGGCAGAGAATGCTGTGCCTGACAAAGGATTTGAGAAGCTACTGAAAATATTGAAGAAGAATCTTCCAAAGGATAACGAATTGCCCGACAGTACATACGCAGCAAAGAAGGTCGTATGCCCTCTAGGATTGGAGGTGCAGAAGATACATGCATGCCCTAATGATTGCATCTTCTACCGCAGTGTGTACAAGGATCGGAACGCATGCCCGGTATGCGGTGCATTACGGTATAAGATCAGACGAGATGACCCTAGTGATGTTGACGGCGAGCCCCCCAGGAAGAGGGTTCCTGCGAAGGTGATGTGGTATGCTCCTATAATACCACGGTTGAAACGTCTGTTCAGAAACGGAGAGCATGCCAAGTTGATGCGATGGCACAGTGAGGATAGTAAGAAAGACGGGAAGTTGAGAGCACCCGCTGTCGGGTCGCAGTGGAGAAAATCGAGAGAAAGTACTGGGATGAGTTTGCAAGTGAGCCAAGGAACATATGGTTTGCTTTAAGCGCAGATGGCATGAATCCTTTCGGGGAGCAGAGCAGCAATCACAGCACCTGGCTCGTGAATCTATGTATGTATAACCTTCCTTCTTGGATGTGCATGAAGTGGAAGTTCATTATGATGCCAGTTCTCATCCAGGGCTCTAAGCAACCCGGCAATGACATTGATGTGTACCTAAGGCCATTAGTTGAAGAACTTTTACAGCTGTGGAATGGAAACGGTGTACGTACGTGGGATGAGCACAAACAGAAGGAATTTAACCTAAAGGTGTTGCTGTTCATGACCATCAACGATTAGCCCGCTCTCAGTAACCTTTCAGGACAAACAAACAAGGGATACCACGCATGCACGCACTGTTTACTTGACACCGATAGTATATACCTGGCAAGCTGCAGGAAGAATGTGTACCTGGGCCATCGTCGATTTCTTCCGACCAACCATCAATGTCGAAAGAAAGGCAAGCATTTCAAAGGCGAGGCAGATCACCGGAAGAAGCCTGCCATGCGTACCAGTGATCACGTACTTGCTATGGTCAATGATTTACACGTAATCTTTGGAAAGGGTCCCGGCGGACTAGCTATTCCGAGTGACGCTGGGGGACACGCACCCATGTGGAAGAAGAAATCTATATTTTGGGACCTATCCTACTGGAAAGACGTAGAGGTCCGCTCTTCGATCGACGTGATGCATGTGACGAAGAACCTTTGCGTGAACCTGCTAGGCTTCTTGGGCGTGTATGGGAAGACAAAAGATACAACTGAGGCACGGGAGGACCTGCAACGTTTGCACGAAAAAGACGGCATATGCCTCCAAAGCAGTATGAAGGTCCTGCCAGCTATGCTCTTACCAAAGAAGAGAAGGAAATCTTCTTTGAATGCCTGCTTAGTATGAAGGTCCCGACTGGCTTCTCGTCGAATATAAAAGGAATAATAAATATGACAGAGAAAAAGTTTTAGAACCTAAAGTCTCATGACTGGCACGTGATTATGACGCAACTGCTTCCGGTTGCATTGAGGGGGCTTCTACCAGAAAACGTCCGATTAGCCATTGTGAAGCTATGTGCATTCCTCAATGCAATCTCTCAGAAGGTGATCGATCCAGAAATCATACCAAGGCTAAGGAGTGATGTCGTGCAATGTCTTGTTAGTTTCGAGCTGGTGTTCCCACCATCCTTCTTCAATATCATGACGCACGTCCTAGTTCATCTAGTTGACGAGATTGTCATTCTGGGCCCCGTATTTCTACACAATATGTATCCCTTTGAGAGGTTCATGGGAGTCGTAAAGAAATATGTCCGTAACCATGCTAGGCCAGAAGGAACCATCTCCATGGGCCATCAAACAGAGGATGTCATCGGGTTTTGTGTTGACTTCATTCCTGGCCTTAAGAAGATAGGTCTCCCTAAATCGCGGTATGAAGGGAGACTGACTGGAAAAGGCACGCTTGGAAGGGACTCAATAATATGCAGGGACGGATATTCTTGGTCTCAAGCACACTACACAGTTCTACAGAACTCTACCTTGCTGACCCCGTATGTCGATGAACACAAGAACAGTCTGCGCTCTAAACACCCGGAGCAGTGCGACGACTGGATTACATGTGAACACATCAGGACTTTCAGCAGTTGGTTGGAAGCACGTATCAGAGGTGACAACACTGTTTGTGATGAGCTGTACTTGTTATCCAGGGGACCATCTTTGACTGTATTGATTTGGAAAGGATACGAGATAAATGGGAATACATTTTACACGATTGACCAAGATCAAAAGAGCATCAACCAAAACAGCGGTTTCCGCTTTGATGCAACAACCGAGAGGGGAAAGGACACATATTATGGTTACATAGTGGACATATGGGAACTTGACTACGGACATGATTTTAAGGTCCCTTTGTTTAAGTGCAAATGGGTCAATCTGTCAGGAGGCGGGGTACAGGTAGACCCACAGTACAGAATGACAACAGTGGATCTGAAAAATCTTGGGTACACTGACGAACCGTTCGTCCTAGCCAATGATGTGGCACAGGTTATCTATGTGAAGGACATGTTTACCAGACCGAGAAAGAGAAAAGATAAGGAAGCGAATACATCATATGATGAGCCAAAGCGCCACATAGTTCTTTCAGGAAAAAGGGACATCATGGGAGTGGAGGACAAGACAGACATGTCTGAAGGTTATGAAAAGTTTCATGAAATTCCTCCCTTTAAAGTCAAGGCTGACCCCAGCATCCTGATAAACGATGAAGATTATCCATGATTACGGCGCAATAAGCAAATGACACAAGCGAAGAAAAAGTGAAGACTTTCTCCCGCAACTATTATGATGATACCATGCCAACTTTGTAACTGACGAGTGTGATACCATTGTCCATTTTGTACATGCATATGCTATGTGTGGGTCAATTTATGATACCATGCCAACTTTCAACTTTTTCAGAGTTCATTTGAAATGTTTTAATGTCTTATGGTTCGGCCCTCGTAATAATTAAAAATAGCAACAATAAGTATTTTGTTGTAAATAGAAACAAAATAAAATAAATAAAGCAAGAAAGAAAACAAGAAAACAAAAATAGTGTTTTCAAATTTGAAAAGTAATGGCACTAACAGAAAGTTTATAATTTTCCTAAAACTAAAAGCAAAAAAGAATTAAAAAATAAAGCAAAAAACAAAAGAAAATAAATAATGCAGAAAACAAAACAAAAAAACAAGAATAAGTATTTTGTTGTAAGTAGAAACAAAATAAAATAAATAAAGCAAGAAAGAAAACAAAAAAAAGTGTTTTCAAATTTGAAAAGTAATGGCACTAACAGAAAGTTTATAATTTTCCTAAAACTAAAAGCAAAAAGAATTAAAAAATAAAGCAAAAAACAAAAAAAAAATAATAATGCAGAAAACAAAACAAGAAAACTGGAAAAAATAAAAATAGCAACAATAAGTAAAGAAAACAAAAAAACAAAAAAATGCCCCCTACTGGGCCCCCACGGCCTGAATACGACTTGAATCCCTACTTTGGGCCAGGATTCAGGCCCGCAGTAGGCCCAGAAGGCCCATCAGGCAAAGCAGTAGCAAGTAGGCCCGTAAACCTGCAGTGGAGAGGAGCTCGAGAGGGGTGCGGCAGTGGGGCTTATAAACCACTGCGCGCCCCTCTCAACTAGCGAGGTGGGACTAAACTTTGGCCCCGATGCGGGCAGCACAGGGGCCTTTGGTCCCGGTTGATGCCACAAACTGGGACTAAAGGGGGGGCATTGGTCCCGGTTGGTGGCACCAACCGGTACCAAAGGCCGCAGCTTCCCGCCCTTTGGGCTGCCGAAAAGAGGCCTTTGGTCCCGGTTGGTGGCACCAACCGGGACTAAAGGGGGCATTAGTCCAGGTTGGAGCCACCAACCGGGACCAATGCTCCTTGTATATAAGTAGCACTTCGTAGTTTTGCAGAGTTCATCGCCACCAGTTGCCCCCCGACGACGCCGAGCACATCGTCGCCGCCAGGCTGCCCCGACGCCGCCCGCCGCCCCCGCCGTCGCCGTCGCCGTCGCCCGCGCCCGTCGTCGTCGCCGGCCTCCCCGAGCCCGCGCCGGCCTCCCCGAGCCCGCGCCCGCCGTCATCGTCGCCAGGCTGCCCCGTCGCCGTCGCCCGCCCCCGCGCGCCGCGCCCCGAGCCCCTGCCCCGTCGCCGTCGCCCGCCCCCGCGCGCCGCCACCGCTGTGAGCCGCCGCACCGACTCTGTTTTTTTTTCATTTTTATTAGTTTAATTTTTTTGTTCAATGTATATGTGTATGTATGTGGCTATATATATATGCGGCTCTGTTTTTTTTATTAGTTTATTTTTTTGTTCATATATATATAATGTATATGTGTATGTATGTGGCTATGTGTATGTAGTTGTTCAAAAATTGTTCAGAGCATGTTTTTGTTCATATATGTATTTTTTGTTCATATGTCTATTAATGTTTTCATATATGTAAAAGATAGATTTTTAGAAAAGTTAGGTTTTTTTTCTGTTCATAGATTTTTTTTGTTGATATTAATTATTGTAGAATATGCAAATGTTTGTATATTCATATGAACAATGCATTAGGCAAAACCTTTTTTTTTCGAAATTTTCTATTTGAGCATTTTTTTTAAAACAAGCAATACTAAAAGAATGAGAGGAAAAAGGAAAATAAGAAGAGGAAGAAAGGAGAAAAAGAGGAGAGGAAGAAGAGGAGAAATAAATAAGAAGAGGAAAAAAGAAGAAAAAGAAGAGGAGAAGAAGGAAGGAATAGAGGAGAAAGAAGAAAAAATAGAAGAAAAAAATTCTATTTTTTCTTCTTCTCCTCTTTTTTTCTTTTTTTTCTTCTTCTTCTTCCTTCTTCCTTCTTTCTCTTTTCTTCCTTTTCCTTAATTATTTTCCTTTCTCGAGGGAGAAGAAGAAAAAGAAGAGGAGAAGAAGAAAGAAAGGAATAGAGAAGAAAGAAGAAACTTCAACACGAGCTAGGGGGTGGTACCGATACCCCCTCCCCGATAACTCTCGAGGACACCCAAACCCTAGAGAGAAAATGATGTTGGTCTCCTACCCCCTCCCGCCGCGCCCCTACCCGACAAATTAACTCTCTCGAGGCCACCCAAATTTATCAAGTTAAAAGAGCGTTGTCGTCGAGGCCACCCCAAACCCTTGAAGCGTTGTGTCGAGGCGACCCCAAACCCTAGAGAAGCAGCGTCGAGGCCACTAACATGATTCCTTATTGTGATTAGCTAGCTAGTTCTACGTTTGCCACTAATTATATATATCCATTTGTATCATGTTTGAATAATAATTGACATGTAAATATTTGCAGAAACTATGGAGCACTCCCGAGATGAAGAAATAGAAGCGATGTTGGGGGAAATAATCGCACAAGGAAGTGATGAAGTTGCGTCATTTCTCAACGAGACCGATTGTCAGGAAGGACTGGATGAAGAAGAGGGCTATGTTAATGATGGCTTCGACCCATTAATGCCGGTACAAGAAGAGGACTATGTTCATGATGGCTCCGGTGACACAATGGAGGTACAAGAAGGAGACCGTGCTGACTGCTCCGGTCACCGAACCGAGTCCGGCCAGGTATATATATATTAGTTAAGCCCGTGCTGACTAGTTAATTGATTCATCCATTGTTTTGGTATATGTACACATATTAATTACTCTCGTCTTTCTTCCTTATAATTTCTAGCCCTCCGGATCAAGCACAACTTCGGTAAGGAGACGAGGCCCGAAGAAAAAGTTGAGCTCGGATGAAAAGTTTGAGATCATAGAAATCGCGCCCGACGGCGAACCGATTGAACCCATCCGGACAAGGAAGGCATTTTCTGCTCAGTGCGGGGTTCTTGTTAGGGACAAGATCCCGATCAGCATCCAGCAATGGTATAAGCCTGCTAAGGATGAAGACCCTGAGGTGTCTTATGTCAATGATATGCAGAAAGATCTTTGGACTGAGCTGAAGGCAAATTTTACCCTACCGCCAGAGGAGGATCCGGAGAAGCCAGTTAAAGAGCAATTAATTAAGTCTTGTGCTCTTAAGAAGATGGCAACCCTAATGAGGAGGTGGAAGAAAGAGCTGAACCAGTTTGTCGAGAAAAAAAAGATACCAAAATTCATCGGCAAAGATCACTGGCCCGCATTTATGGCCCACAAGACATCAGAAAAGAGTAAGAAGATGTCGGCGACAAACAAGCAAAATGCTGCGAAGAAGAAGCTTCACCATCGCACGGGGTCAGGTGGCTACCTCAAAGCCCGGCCTAAGTGGTCCAAGGCTGAGCATGATCTGCTTGAAAAAGGGATCGAACCAGAGACAATGCACTGGCCAGATCGTTGCCAGACTTGGTTCTTCGGGGCTGGTGGAACCTTGGACCCTGTAACAGGGAAGTGTCAGTGGACGGACGAGCAACTGCAAACACCAGTCAAGAACCTTCGACACTATATCGATGCAGTGCAGCGAGGGACGTTCCTTCCAAACAGGGAGAAGGACGAGCTCACAATGGCCCTTGGGAATCCCGAGCACCCTGGACGGACACGAGGCACGCCAGGCTCCATTCCGTGGAAGGTTGGTTTTCCGGACGCAGGGGGTTACAAAACCCATGAGAGGAGGAAGAAACTGGAGCAGGACCAAATGCAGGCATTGCACGAACGGGTAATGGGGCTAGAGGAACGAGAAGAGGTACGAGAAGCAGCAGATCGCAACAAACGACCTGCCGAAGCTTCCCCCGAAGCTATCCCGCCATCTCAGCGGAGAAGCAGCGTGGCTTCCACCGAGCTGCTTCAGCCGGAGCATGTCTTGACGGCTCCTGCCAGCTATCCCGTGGATGGTATCACGGAGTCTCAAAGTTGCCACATTATGGCGCGATGGATGAATTTGAAGGTCAAGGCGGCTGTTGGCCAAGTTTATCCTAGTGGACCCGGCACAACTTATCACTGCCAGCCGATTCCAGAAGGATTTGCTAAGGTGATGGTGGATGAAATAACGGAGGGATTTGAGGACCTCATGCTTGAGCACCCTACCGGTGAAGGGGAGACTAGGCTGGGTTCTGCTCTGAAGACTCCATGCCTATGGCGGAAGGAGCTCATCAACCTTCTGAACTGGACGCCTCCGCCTCCTCCTCCTCCTCCAACGAGTCAGGGCACTCCGCCTCCTCCACCGCCTCCTCCTCCGGCGAGTGACGATCAGGGCATGCGTGGCGGCACTCCGCCTCCTCCACCGCCTCCTCCTCCGGTGAGTGACGATCAGGGCACGTGTGGCGGCACTCCGCCTCCTTCTCCGGCGCGTGGCGGCACTCCGCCTCCTCCTTCTCCGCCTCGCCAGCAAGGGCGGAAGAGACCCGCCGCCGCACCGGCTGCTCCGGCGCGTCGTAGTCCTTCTCCTCCGCCTCGTAAGCAAGCACGAAAGAAGACAGACGCCGCAGCCGCTCCGTCTGCTCCGGCGTCTAGCAGCACAAGAAGAGGAGAGAGGAAATTCAGATACGGTCCACCTCTAAAGCCTCTAGAGAAGTTACCGTACGAGAGGACCAAGGAGTAAAAAAATATGATCGTGCAGGCCCACGTGAAGGAGTTCTTTGAAGGGGTGAAAGCAAAGAGACATCCACCTTCGGAGAAGGTAGATCCGGTGAAAGCAAAGCGCACTCTCCATGCCCTGAGGAAACCACCAAAGTCTCCGCCGAGAACCAACTATGAGCGCATTACTGAACAGACATATCTCCAAGCCAAGCGGTCGGGAACTACTGTCAGTGATAAAAGGTTAAAAGAACAACAAGCAAAGGGGAAAAAATTGCCCAGCTCGGCGAACAAGCACAGCAATCGTGCCCCCCGCTGAATGTGTCTAATCCTCCGGGGACGGTGGCCGGTTATGGCAATCTTGAAGATTACCTGCCTGACGATGCACTTCTGATTTCATGGAGGTGGACGAATTCAGATACGAGTACGGGAAGCCTCTTGTCAAAGATGAAAAATCTCTGACAAGAATGATGCGAAGATTCCATAGTTGGTACATGAAAACCTGCAAAGAGTCTGAGGGGAAGAACAGTTTGTATCTGAACATTAAAGAGGAGCACGACCTCGTTTCAAATGATCTGTTGTGTGTTCCATTTGAGGAGTTCTTCGAGTTCTTCAATCAAAAGGCCCTCGATAAATTAATGGTCTTTTGCTACTGCCTGTAAGTGCTATTTCTGTCATTAATTCTCTATATATAGCTTGGCTCTTTCATTGCATGTATTTATAATTAATTATCCTCAATATATTATGCAGATTGAAGATTGTCGAGTGCAAAAAAAATGAAATCTATGATATTGGGTTTATTAACACAAATATCATAGATGTATTTCTGGTTAAAAAGCACGTCGAAGAGGCCGAGGACAACTTGCTACAATCGTTGATCAAAAATCAAAACAAAGATACCATACTCTTTCCTTACAACGGCCCATGAGTCTTACTGTCGTGTGCATATTCGGTTTCCCTTATTACTCGAGCGAGGTTATAGTAATGTAATTGATGAGTTGTGCATGCGTGTGCAGGTACCACTATATTTTTCTGGAGATTAAGCTTGAGCGTGGACTAGTAACCGTCTTAGACTCGAGACGGAAAGATCCCGAAAACTATGCGGACATCACTGAATGCTCAGCAAGTAAGTTCAATCGATCATTATCGCACCATATCGGCAACTTTTTGTTCATTTCCTGATATCTCAAGTAATAATAATTATTTTCTTTGTCTTGCAGGGTTTGGAAACAGTTCACCGCACAAGCTCCGGGACTGCCGAAGGAGCTGCGATATACATACCCGAAAGTAAGTACTACTGGCTAGCTAGTTGTGCACATCTCCCGTTGATTCTATAGCTATACTTTCATCAATGCCATTTATAATGCTTCATTATCAGTTTGATTGACCTCTATTTCTCGTAAAGTGCTTGTGGCAGGAGGAAGGGAATGATTTCTGTAGATACTACGTGTGCGAGTTCATCCACAACGCGACTTTGAAAAACAAGTGGGGCTACTATAGAAGACAATATGAAGTGCGTAAGCAATAATATTCACAATTTCATTTTATTGCACCATCATTTCTGTTGAGTTTCATTCATATATACGTATTAATTACCCCCTTCTTCAAATTAGACGTGGCAGATGCGGGATGAACTCCTAGAACCAGATCGCATGAAAGCAATTCAAGAGGAATTGGCGGGATTCTTTCTTGAACACGTCATCAGTAAAGCCGGAGAATACCATGTGGAACTTGATTTCAAATGCTAAGGGTTTGTAATTAAGAGATCTTATACATGTATGTAGCCAGTAAAAAACTTGTTGTTCGACCAATCTCTCGGAGAAGGAGAGGTCGATCGATCTTCTCTCGGTATGCATGACGAACTTCTGTATTGAATGGTTCTCTCAATCATTTATGTATATATACTACGTAGCGTCGACCAAGCACGGACATAAGAGAGGACACTTCTTTCTATTAATTAGCTAGCTAACACAATATACGAAACACCTAAATTAACCCATCAAAATCCCCAACCCCCCTCCTTTCAAAAAAAAAAAACAAAAACCCCAGCCACTAGAATGCAGACGCGTGGATGCCTTTTGGTCCCGGTTGGAGCCCCCAACCGGGACCAAAGGCCCCCTGACTGGGCTCGGCGCACAGGGCCACGTGGAGGCACATTGGTCCCAGTTCATGTTTGAACCGGGACTAATGGGTGGAGGTATTAGTAACAACCCATTAGTCCCGGTTCATGAACCGGGACTAAAGGCCCTTACGAACCGGGACTAATGGATGGTTTTCTACTAGTGTAATCTTGGCGGGAAGCACTAGGGATCAGACTACTGATCCCTAGCAATCCATCAGACTAGCGCACTGCCGTACGATCAAGTTGATTTTAAGCGTGCGATCTAATAGACTAGCTGGACGTGGGCCTTCTAGTAGTTAAGTGGGCTTCCGTAATTTCCATGCATCAGCGAAAACTGCTCCATGAACCATGCACACTTTGTACTTTCCATGCACCAGCTTCCATATCTACGCAATTTCCGTGATGCATGCCACTGATTTCCCTCAATAAACAACATCGATATTTCTGCTTCTAACATTGCAAACCGTGCTTTATAATGGCATGTATATTTCTGTCATACTGAAGTCATGCTTCCAACAGTAACCACGCTTCGTAATCTGTAGTAAAAGAAATTATTCCTGCACCATGTGGCGTGCTTCCTTTTTGTACAACAATGCTTCCATGTATTATGCTTCCAATTATTTGATTTAATTTATCATTTTATTGCCCATGAACCAACAAAATCAACTGATCACATTTTCATGGTTTGATTAAAAATGGTTCTATTTTTGTGTTTTAGAGAGGTCATACGTCACCATTGATTCGAATTCTTCAGTACCAATACTTCAGGGTTTCATCACATATCCTTCCCTGCTTTGAATTATTGTTGCAACCATTGTCATTGTATGCTTCCTCCTCTTTTTTTTTTCGTGCATGCTTAATATGTTATGCTTGAAGTTACTTGCTTCCTCCAGAATTTTGCAAAGCTTCATAGGTTATGATTTTGTGCTCCTCAACAAAAAAATGCTTTCTTTACTTTCATTATATGCTTCAATAGTAGATCAACACATATGCACATATATAGTCATGTTATTTACTTCTGAATTACTTCGATATTGCTTTAATTCAGGATTAGCATTGTGGGCATAGCCGCTAATGGGAGAGGGGGGATGCCGTTCTTGGAGGGTGAACCCGACGAAGGAGTTGAGGAAGCCGCTGACGTTGGTGGGGGCGTTGGCGAAGAGAACCGTAATGGAGGAAGATGACTAAGACGGCACCCATTGTGTTCTTCCCGTTGTTGGTCGATATCCTCGCCATTGCCTCTGCTACCCCATAGCATCCACCTTGATGTTGTCATCCTCACCTGCACGCTGGTGGTCGATGGCAGCACAGAAGCCCTAAACGAAGCGAACTTGGCCACCTCTCCTGTTGCTCATGACATTGTGCAAGAAACACTGCTTCATGCTTCCTACATATAAAGATCATGCATCAAACACTGCTTTCATAGATATTAGAATTGCACCAGAAGAAAATAGGAAGCACACTGCAATGATAGCTAAAATATCATAGGATTACTATCCAAGCATGAAGCATTATAAGAGTACGGACTAGCAAAGTACTAAAGAAGCATTACAGGAGAAAAAATAGGAAGCACTTGCCATAGCAGCTGACACATTATCTGACACGATGGAAGCATTCTTTACATGTAATAGAAACACTATGTCATATTGATGAACTGTTTTCCCTTGCCACGGAAACAGTCACGAACCATGGCGATGGCGGTGACCGCGACTGCGCCGAGGGAGACGCAACATGTGTTGTAGCCATGCGCAGACGAGGTCGGCAGGGGCTCGCCGATTACCTCGCGCCGCTACTAGAGCCTCCCGGCTGGAGTGCCTACCCTGATGATGAAGGATGCATCGATGGGCTGGAAGATGGAGTAGGAAGGATAGGACAGCGGAGGAACGCATCTGAGAAGTGGGAGTTGCGGGGGAACAGGTCTGACCAGGTGGTGGACGGCGTACTCGGAGAGGATCGAGGAGCGGTTCAGTCGACGGCGAGGCGAGGGACGATGCGAGCGAGATGGAGAAGGCCTCGGGGCGGTGCGTGCAATTAGGGACGATGGAATCGGGAGGGATTAGGGAGAGAGATTTACGGCGCGACGGGTGCGGGCGCGGTTAGCCAGATGAGATTTTTTCCTTTTTTTATTTACATACGAAGCAAAATCTTGAGCCTTAGATTTGAGTCGAATCGACGGCGTTCAAGTGGTCTGAGGCTGGCGTCTCATCAGATTACAGATAATAAGTGTTTCCCTTTGACATCCACTGCCTTGTTGTGTCCGGGAGTATATTCATGGGTATGCTTTCATATTGCCCGATAATTCGTGCGAGCTTTATGCTGCTCTTTTACTATGATTTCAAGTTCCAGCCTTACTTATACTTGCAAGTTGCATTGTATTTCTATTCTGCATGCCACAGTTTTTTGGAATTTTTGTCAGGCTAATAACTTTGGTCATTGGGTTTCTTTGGATAGTAATTAATGTACTTGTTTTTCACTTGTCCAGCGGCAAGATTTGAATGACGTCTGATAAGCTCAGTGCACGCCAAATATTTGAAAGTGTGGCAAGATTTGAATGCCGTTTGATGTGTCCAGTGCACGCCAAATATTTTAAAGTGTGGATGGTTCAGTTGAAAAAAGCTGGCCATGTGGCTAGATGTAGTGACCCAGAGCATGTAGGAAGCAAGGCGGAGTGCTCCGGATCAGTAACGATCTCGCGGCCCTTGTCCACGCCCCGAGCGGAGCTGGTACGTTTCCTCCGCGGCCACCAACACCAGTTCGCGGGACCTGTCTCCCCTCCCCTTCAACTCCAGGCATCTCCGAGACCCCCTTCGGTCTTTCTTCAGCTGGGGATTGCCTCGCCGACACTCTGCTTCCAGTCGCTGCGGAGCTTAGATGCAGATTTTAAGAGTTGCACAACTCGAAGTACTACACCCATCTCAAAATATAAGGGTCTGTTTGGTTCTAAATAAGTCACCAACTTATAAGTCGAAAAGTGAAAAAAGTGACTTATTTTGCCAAACAGACCCGATTTATAAGTCACCCCAACTTATGAGTCATAAGTTGTTCCACCCCAACTTAAAACTTATAAGTCATCCCCTTTTGCGTGGTTCCCACCACCTGCATGATGTTGATTGGTGTGGAAAGATGTGTCAGGTGACTTATAAGTCAGGTGACAACCAAACAGGTGTGACTTATAAGTCACTGGTTTTAACTCATCTGACTTATAAGTTAGGTGACTTATTGAAACCAAACAGGCCCTAAGACTAGCCACAGTGCATAGTAACATACACATATCCATAGACTATGTTACTACCTTCATAGTGGGTAGTAACATAAGTGTGGTGTCATGCAAAGATTCATTTATTGGGTTATAGACTCATAGTGCATTGGCATTTGTAGTGGCTCGAGTTCACACTCAAACCTGCAGCTTGTTGGCGCGGCCTGCAGCGACGGCCGTGTGCCGCCTTGCTTCCAGCACCGTCAAGACAGCCTGGTTCTTGCACCGTAACCTCGTCGTCGACTCACACGACCACCTTCTCAGCTATCACTACATAGGTGAGTCCTTGGTCTCTTCTTCCTCCTCTGTTTGCTGTGAGACCTAGCCTTTGAGCTATGGCCGCTCTATGTGCTGGCCATTGAGCCGTGGTTGATTCTGTGACGGTGGTCGCTTCTGGTTTATAGTCTTTCGGTTATTTATTTCCCCTAAGGATAACATGTGTTGGTTCCATGTTGAGAATTCTAGGTTGTTGAATGGTTCTTAGTTGTGTTTGCGTTGCTCCTGGAGTCAATATTTTGCTCTTGTTCATTTCATAGCCTTTCATCATGCTACGCTGATAAGAACGGATTTATGATCCTTGTTTTTTGGTTAAGCTTATCTGAGTTCATCATGGAATCATGGATTCATTTGGCTTTATTTTTCTAAATGTTGTCTTCTGAACCTTATGGGGCATAACAGTCCTTTGTAAACTCACTTATACCTTGTAGATTGCCAACAAATCTATTTATATCTTTCACAATAGCCCTTGTGTGTTTGATTTGTGTTTGTTTCTGTTTATACCTTAGGTGGATATTGAAAATTTGATGAGTTTGTTCTGTCATGTCTTGGAATTTCTTTTTTGTTTTCCTTCTTTCTTTCTTATTCCTGGTTTACATGTGCTCTTCAGAACTTGGCTTCCCAATTCTGATGTGTACGAAATTATCTTTCCTACTTATAAAGGTTGGAGTTGGTGGTGAGTTCACATGTGGGGCCACACAAATAAACAAATGCACTACCCACATATGGGACCACACAAATAAACAAATATACTACCCACATGTGGGACTAGCAACCTTCCAAGAGACATAAATAAACAAATGTAACTTTTACTAGGTATGAGACCTATCCCAAATAAACAAATACACGGCTACTCTAATGTGAGAATAACACTCCTGTAAAAACACAAAATGCAACTATGCCTCCAATTCAAAACAATTCTTTCGGTGCCATGTCATAGCAGAAGAGGGCAAATAAATTAGGCGAGAGATGATGCCCTCCTACCTAATATACGATCTTGTGCATTCAACTTACTAATGCACATTATCCTATGTTCCAAATTCAAAATGTATCTGACTATAAATCTTGCAAAGGACCTACTATGGTCGCTTGAGACTCTTTAGCGACTCCAACATGATTTTTTATTATATTCACGCTATGTTTCTAATCGTGAACCATGCAACAGCTGCAAAACACCAGTAATTCCTCAATTTTATGACTTCGTAGCAACGCACGAGCATTGTGCTAGTAGAATCTAACATTGCAGTAATACTACTTGTTGAGCTGCGACACATGGCTACATTGATAAAAAATTACTTGCACTGTTACATTCTGACATGCTAGCTGATAGCTGGTCGCAGCTCATAATTCGGTGGGGATTTGATAGCTGGTCGCAGCTCATAATTCGGTTGGGATTTTCTAATTCGCCTTTACTTTGATTCCTCTTTGGACTTTCCAGAGAATAGTAGATGGTTATTTTCAGTCTAGTTTATTTTTAACATAAAGAGATTGTTGGCACACTTGTTCTTTCTTGTGTCTGATGTTTAAGGCAGTGATTATTGCTCCAATTCATTACTAGTTTCAGTATTGACAGGCTTAAATAATTACTGATAGTTATGATCCATCTCCATGAAACTAAGTCTTGCTTATCAAATTTAGTAAGGTACACCTGAACCATATGCTTCAGTTTGGTGTTTGTAGTGAGCTGTGAGCATCTCACAATAGTATATAAACTTGCCATTAAAGTTTACTGAACCAATGAGCTGTATTAGTTTAGCTTTTAATTGAATGTGCCTGTGTCGCTGAAGAAAATAATAAAAGTTATCAACTTTGTTGTTCTGTGATGGCTGTCTGTCCATGGGCAACGTGGTGCTGGTCAATGAGCCGATGATTTAGTTCTCGGGTCTGTGGTGGTGGTCTTCCGGCCGCCGCGGTCATTTGATTATGTTGAACTTTCTTGTCAAGGGAAATTATATCTGGTAGTTTGTGCTGGTTAGGTCCTTTTTCTACTCCATGCTACTGTTGCTACAGGATTTGGTAATGGTGTGTGTTTTTGGTTGATAGTATCCCTATGCTCTGGTTTTGATTGGGCAGTGGCTATCAAATAAACCAAAATGCTTGTGCATCGTCTAGTGCCGCTATGTTACTGATAGGAACAAAAGGATACCAGACTGTATCTCTTGTTAAATTGGAGAGAAAGAAAGATTCCCTGGTTGCAGCTGCTCAAGCTCTGTTTCTTGGGTTGTTGTTCCCTGTTGGCAATCTATTCAACTCACTAGGGCATATATTTATAATTCTTGTAATTGATTTGTAGCGTTTGCGAACGATAGCAAATTGCTAAGGTGGGTGATGGGTATTCCAATTATGCATGGTCGCTAGTTCTCAAGTTCTATGCATAGAACATGATCTGTCTATTAGTCAAAACCAGCACATGTGATGTGTGTTATCTTAAGTATTGTTGTCAAAATGTGTCCAATTTTTAAAGGCTGTTATAGTGGTTATGGTTTCTGTTGTCTCATCAAGGTGAGAATGGTAAAAGCACATTCAGAGAATCTGGAGAGGGAAGTCTACCCTAAACGAAAAAGTGCTCTCGAACTGTCCATGATTTGCTATGCTCATGATGTGTCATCATTTGTCAAGTATTTTAGTGGGTTGTAGTATCGTCTTGCCTGTCTCATTACAGATGATAGGCGTCTAACTTATATGTATCCTAATGAGAGAGATACATGTCACCATGTTGTATGATTTGGTGGCAGAAATTATAAATTGTTTTGCTATGGAAAACATTGTGTCTACGATTGAGTATGGTAACCTCCTTGTGATATGAGCAGCTTAAGCCCTGTATTGATCCTTAACCTCCTTGCATTGCAGTAGATGAAAACGACTTACCAAAGCACACAAGTTAGTTAGAAAGCATTCAAATACAAAGAGAATAGGCATGGCTATTTAGCTTTTCTTTTTTGAGATTATAAACTTACCTATTGTCTTTCTGCTCCTTTGATACTGCTACATTCTTGTCACAATTAGTAACTAAAAGTTTCATATTTTTCGTTAATCGAAGAGTTTGCAAAGGAGCTGGAGCTAGGCGTGCAGGGGCATGGGATCCCGGTGAAAGTGGCCATCCCGTTGAACATCACCAGTGTGTCCGTCGTCCTGCTCCGACGCCTCACTCTGGTGGCCGCTTCTTCTAGTCCAGCACAGGTAAGCTACCAGTTCCTCTCCTCTGCTCTTTCTCATGCCTTTAATCATCCTAAATTTCAAGAACACGGTACTACAGTTTAAGAGACGTGTGATGCATGTATGTTATTGTTTTTCCATTTTGATCTTATGGCGTACATGTGGATAAATCTGGTATGGTGGTATCTTTGGTGATGATCATCCATAATATAAGCTTAACAGACCTCCAATCAATTTATTTTTTGGTTTGTCTCATATTATCTGCCATGTTGGTGTGGCTGTGAGACATACAATCAAAGTGATGCATATGTTTGAGTAAACTTTTCTTGTTTATCCATGACTAGTACTTCAGCATCATAGCCCTTGCCGTGGACATTTTCTGCTCTGCCATTCCTCTTCAACGATATTGTTATTTGTGAAATAGTGATGTAGTTGTCTTGTAAGCACATAGATAGATCATGGAGGCCTATAGGGGAGCCCGAATGGTCGGAATGAAGTACATCTATTTTTTTAGAATGGAAGTCCCTCATTGTGGCCATAATGAAACATTTTATACCCTCCTAGCAACTTCTAATACTATGTGCGAGACTGCTGCAGGAGTACTCAGCCCTCCTAGCTAGCTTGCCTAGTTAGGGCCTCGTATGTTAGGTATGTTAGCACTTTTAATCCTCTGCCGATGTATCTCCCATGTGGTTGATTTTTGCGGCTTACTTTCTTTGCATATTTGCAAATTCATGGTTTTTATGTGCCATTGGATGTTACAAATTTATTTGCTTTACTGACTGATATTATTTTCATGAGCTGTGTCTATTAAATATCACTTTAACTTGACATGAAAAGGTTTCTCCTTTTGCCTTTACAAGAGGTCGGTTGCTAGTACTTCGTAACTAGCAGCTGGAAAAGTTCACTTGCTTCAGCAATTTAGGTTCGGTCGTACTTCTTGGATATTATCCTGTTTTGGTACCACATATGCTAGATAAATATTTGGATTCAAAACAGAAAGTGTAGACATGAGAACTAGCTAGTTCGGTGTATTTTGTACTTGAACTCAATCCTGGTTATCTGCTGCAAGTTGTAGCTCACCTGGTTCGATGACATATGGCTTCTATGTAAAGAGCCAACACAAAAAGATCAACGAGATTAAAGTTAGCTAGCTAAGTGTGGCAAGTTCTTGTGGCCAACATTCCCTATACAGTTATCTCATCTTTTAGAATGGATTTGTTTGACACGCATCTAATATTGGGGTGATGTGTATACGCTCAGTGTCGTGCTATATCCAGTGTCGGAGGATTAGCGTGCTGAGACCTTATCCAAACTAATCCTTTTATGATTTAGATGTATCTCGTTCATTATATAGTTTCGCCTCAGCTAGCCTTATTTTTTTCCGCTCTATAATTTGCAAGGCGATCGTGAAATGGTTCTTCTTTTGAAACACAATATTGAATCTGCTAAACAAGCGGATCTTATTTGCAGTGCAGGCTTGTTAGCTAAACATTGTCAGCAAGCTGAACAAACCATCAGGTAAATAAAGGTTTACTAATTATTTCTAGTTTGAATCAGCTCCATAGCATGCATGATGCTTAATTAAGGAGTATGGGATGTTAAATATAGAATCATCTGTTCTGGTTAGTATACTCGAGAGCAAATTGGCAGTGCTTTAACTGGAGCTTTGCATGTGTAAATTCTGTATAAGCTTCTGGTTACAATATGAAGATCCATGAACCTGTTATCACTTATTCTGCTAGCATCTTTGTCTTGTCTTGTGTTGCTCTGTTAGAGAAACCTAACTCGGTTCTTTGGATATTATAACAAGAGAACATATCTGCAGAAAAGAAAAACCTGGAAGTCATGGTTGTTACAAGCCAAGCCAAGCCAAAGGAAACTTTGATGCGCTGAAGGGCCACCTGGAGTTGGGGTTGTCAAGACGAAGGGCATCAAGCCAAGCCAAAGGGAACATTGATGCGCTCAAGAACTGTGTGATGATCTATCTGGGTTGTCGAGCAAAACCCCAATTTAATTGGTCACCCCGATGAGTGAAAGAGTGGATCCTCTTTGCTGCAATCTTCTGCATGTACGGAAGTCGGGTGGTGTATTGTTTCCCCCTCAGTGATCGCCTCCTTGAAGGGCATCAAGCTGACGCGCTCATCTTTTTTTTTGTTTGGTCCAGGGATGATGCATATGCTTTTGGGGAATGTTGCCCTCCATTTTTACCCAGTTATGGACATGTGGATAAATCTAATCATCAGCCAATATATGTTGCCCTCCTTGAAGAACTATATGTTTCTATTTCTTTGGAAGATGCAGTAAAACCAAATGTTTCTAGGTGATGATCTACAGGACTTGTTGGTCACGTAATCAATTTGTCCTTTGAGGACCATGCCTATGGATGGATATGTTACCAGATCCATTTTCTTGTGAACGAGCTAGATAGCATATGCTTGCTTGTGAATCTAGTGAAACTAGAAGCGTTAAAAACAGAGGAAATGTCACTCTATATATACTAGAAACGGCAATCCATTTGCGTTCTGTCTATTACATCAAAGAAGGCTTGAACATTAAAAACATAAATAACAAATCTAGAACAACCAAGCTCGTCTTTTGTTTTGACATAATAGCTCAACTCACCTGGAAAGTTTGCTAAAAGAACAGAGGAATTTGAACTTGATAAAACATTTTTGACACCGTACATGCCATTGTATTAACTTGGAACCAGCAACTGAATGCTTTGTTTTGTCAATAGTATTTGGAGAAGTCCCTCGCAAAAAAAAGTATTTTGAAAAGAAAACATCATTAAATCACCTACCCGTGAGAAATCCGTGTCACTTGATTCCAACTGAATGCGTGCCTAGAGATGCCCACCAGCCAGCTGTGGAGGGTCTGGCTTCTGCCACCTCACTGATGCACGGCACCACGGTGTCCTCCTTCTCTCCATCATGCCTTTCAACGTCATCTCTATATAAGCTAGAAACGGTCATCCATCCGCGTGCGGGGTGCGTGTGACTTAGGACTTGGGACTTGGGCGCTGGCGGCGAGAGGCGATGCTCTCCTTGTGAGGTCGTTCTGCTCCTCGCTCCTCACCCATCGATCAGTAGTCACCGGTGAGTGCTAATTGAATCTCTCATACTCCCTCCTTCCATCTATATAGGGCCTAATGCTTTTTTTAAGACCGCCTTTGACTATTGGCAAAATTAATAGTACATGACATGCACAATGTGAAAATTATATCATTGAAAGCTCTTTTCACACACGAATTTAACGGTGTGCTTTGTGTAAGTTGCATGTCATATATTATTGCTCTAATATTTGGTCAAAGTTAGCCTCGAAAAATGCATTAGGCCCTATATAGATGGAAGGAGGGAGTAGTGCGTATGGGAGATGTTGTATTGCTCGGCGCTCTTGCAGCTTCCCAGCGTCTTGTCTTTACTTGGAAGAGAAGTCTGTCGTGGAAGATGCAGCCTGAGGGATTAGCTCGTCGGCAGACGGCAGCGCCCAGATCGTAGGCGTGGTGGGCGAGAGAGGAGCTAGGGGGTCAGATCGAATTGAAAGCCAGTGAGGTGGAGGAGGTGAAAATCCGAGGTCTGATATTTTATTCTGCACATCCGATGTTTTTCCAGTTTTTAGGGTATTCTGTCTATCTTAACAGATGATCGTCGAGGTAAACAATATAAACTTGGGAACTATAGCATAAGCCCATGAAATGTTGTTCCTAATCACCTGTGGCTCTAAATATTCCTCTCGGATTGTAATGGGAGTAGAGATACAACTTTCCCTTAATTTGTAAGTTGGTTTTGTAATTAGTTTCGCACATCGCTCGGTTCCTCCAACTGCTTCAGTTTAGCTAGTACAGTATCAACCACCATTAATTACTAGTTGATTCAATATGGCTAGCCTCAAACAGCGATCCGTCCACGGGGTGCTTCACCTCTTCTCCACAATAATAGCAGCGCGGAGGATCAACACTTTCATGGACGCTCTCCTGAATCCCACAAACTCCTTCGTCTTCGTCCATGGAGAATATGCACGTCGGCACCCAACCGCCTGTATCGCAGTCATAGAGTACCTCCGCAAAGAAGAACTCCACCTCTGAAAGCTCAGGACCCTTCTGCGATAGGAGCAGTCGCTGGCGTTTGTCCACCAGAAGCGGCGAGGAAGAGGGGTTCGGCTCTGGATAAGAAGGACGGATCCTTCTGTGATATAGCACACGAGGCATCTGACCAGACAAGGTAGAAGCCTCAATATGACCTAAAGACGGGCCTGTGGAAGATGGCGGCGACGACACACGAGTGCGTCTGACCGGATTGTGTCCCAGACCCGGTATGTGGCTCGGCTGGGGCTTCCGAATAGTTTCGGCTTCCGGCTTTTGATGTTACGCTTAGGTGAGTGGTTTGGATAGTGGCCCAGCTAGCACTCCATCATTTTGGATAGGAGTAGCGGCATGTGTTGCCAAGATGGTGGATTCAGGCACATTGTTGTAATACTTTGTAAGGTCATCGAGAATAATCAATAAAGTGACCATATGCATCTTCCAGATGAAGAGGCCGGGGTCATCCTCCTCTTCTAAAAAAACGAGGCATCTGATCTTCCCTTGGTTTCCTCAATGGGCGATCCGATCTGATCCGAGGAAGACGAACACCAACACGATGGAATCGCCGGCAGCGCTTTGTATTGTAGAGCGGCGGCGGTGGCCTGCCTGGTGCGGCTTTGTATTGTAGAGGGGCGGCGGTGGCCTGCCTGGTGCGGCTTTGAAGACGAGGGCGCGTCTCCTTTTCCGACTAGAATAAGGTTACTCGCTCGGGCGCTGGAGAATTTTCTTCCCAGCGTATGGGAGTTGGGAGATGTTGTATTGCTCGGCGCTCTTGCAGCTTCCCAGCGTCTTGTCTTCACTTGGAACAAGTCTGCCGTGGTGGAAGATGCAGCCTGAGGGGAGGAGCTCGTCGGTGGACGGCAGCGGCCAGATCGTAGGCGTGGTGGGCGAGAGAGGAGCTAGGTGGTCAGATCGAATCGAAAGCCAGCGAAGGGGAGGGGGTGAAAATCCGCGGTTTGATCCTTTATTCCGCACATCCAAAGTTAAACAGCTCCGCCTCCTGCGCCGTCTCTGCGGCAGGTGTTGGCAGGAAAAAAAAGGGAAGAATTATATCATGATTTATTATTTTTTGAGGAACGGAGAATTATACTGTTAGAGCACTATCTTTAGATCCACCTTTAGGGAACTTGAGAAGATGTGCGTTTCTGCGTCTCCAGGAAGAAGAAAGATCAGTCGTTTTTGTTCCTATAATAACAAAATGGGCATTGGGCGTTTCTTTCTTTAGCAATACGCACCAAAATTTTAGATACATCTTGCTTGCAAAGAAAGTGAACCTCTTTTTAGAAACTACTCCTTACTTTGAAGTACCTTTGTTGACCTCGAATCGTCGAGATTTGATTCTCAGACATAGTAAAAAAAATGTTCCACCAGCATTAAGAAAGGAAAATGTATCAAATAAAATATAAATAAAAAATTCGTTCCCTTTTGGGAAAAATGTTTAGAATATTTTCTCAACAAAATGTTTGGAATGGAAAAAATATTTTAGAAATATGTTCCACTTCCTCATTATTTTAGACAAGGACACCGATAACTGCCACACGTGTGGTATATTCGACATGCATCCACACACCGTGTGTGGTGTGAGTATGAGGCAGCGCACACGGGCTGTGTGTGGACGAACACTAGAATTGCCCACACGTGTGGGCGCGGCTACTTCATGCCACACGCCAACAAGTATTACTCATCTTCACCCTGCGCGTGTGGCATGAAGCAAAAATGCCCAGACGTCCTGGCACAACTATGTTAGATACACCTCGGGATGACGATTTAGTTGCCATCCTTGTTGGCAGATGTAGTTATCCCAGATGGCAAATGTAGTTGTAAAAGCATTGCAACTTTATCTGTTTTGGTTAACTATAGTTACCATGTCTAATTTATGGCAGTTGCCCCATGTAATCAAACCATAGTTGCCGTGTGTGATTAACTACTTGCCACATATGGTCAAACAGTAGTTGCCATGTGTGTTTACCTAGTTGTCACGTGTGGTCCAACCATAGTTGCCATGTATTGTTAATCATAGTTGCCATGTGTGTTTATCTGGTTGTCACGTACGCGCAACTGCAGTTGCCATCTAGCAAAGAATCGCAGTTGCCATGTGTGTTTACCTAGTTGCCACGTTCGCCTAACTGCAGTTGCCATCCACAATGTAGGAGTGTCGTGTGGGCGAAAAGCAGTTCGCCCACATGCGCATGAAGTAGGTGGTTGGCTGTGTGGGCAGAAACTAGTTCGCCCACACAGCGCAGCTGGCAAACAGCATGGTGCAAGCGTGTGGGCAAACTCTCCAACGCCCACACACCAGCCCCGTCATACGTAGCACATCAAATCCACCTTTTTGTGTCAAGATTCGTGTAAAAGACAGTGAACGGCGATCCAGGCGTGTGGGCGAGTTGGGGAACACCCACACGTGTGGGCATTAGTGTTTTCGTTAGACAAAAGATGTAGAGAGCTCACTAATTTTGTTTCCATATTGCACAAATAAGCATGATCACTTTATCTGCGTTAAAACATTCTATTAGTTACCTGCAGGGAATAAATCTTCTAGATCTGTATAAGAACAATCGTACCATGTGTACCACTGAGTTTAATACTATGTGGGTTGGATTTCCTTAAAGAAGATGGCATTAAAAAGTTTATTCAGAAAACACATTTTTTATGTAAATCATATATAAGAATGAAAACACAGAAAAAGGAAAGAATCAATAAGGAAAACAAGTTCACAAATGAAAACAAAAAGATCTAGACAAGAAAAGAAATTCCTGCTAGAGAATCGACAATACATGGCATAAAAGCCTCAAGTGGCCCATCCTACTGTACTAATCTAACATAAACCTCAACCATATACATAATGGTAACATCATCTCTATGTCAAGTTAAACGCCTGCAAGAAGCATGACTAATGTATTTTCTTGGAAGTGTCAAACCTAACATTGAGGTCGGTCCGTGACCAATGACATAACACAAATGGCAATGGGCTTCTGGTGCATCTTTTGTTCCAAAAACAATCGTCAAAACGTTTCGTTGCATTTGAAGAACTTTTATTTTTGCACAAAAAACAACACCATAGTAATTCTGCTGAAAACAGCGTCAGTCCGGGTTAGTTCCATTAAAATCATACTAAAACCATATAGAATTGTTGTAATATGACATGAACACTTTATAAATTATAGATACGTTGGAGACGTATGGTCCAAGATTTGTGTCTACCTTTCGCTCTCTTTGATTGCGCTTGTCAATATTGGCACAAGGTGACGTTTGCCCAGCCTAGAGCCTTTTGTTATGGTTATGTTAAGAGAATGGTGATTCACATTTTCTCAGTTGCAACTACACAATCCTTTTGTTTGTCTTGCACGCCACCCTTGGTTGGGAATTCTCAAATTTGATAAAAACGTTCGGAAATTTAGTGCACTATCGAGACAGTGTTGTGTGCGATGATGAGCTTTGATGTCTACTACACAACCTTCTTCATGTAGACGTTGTTGGGCCTCCAAGTGCAGAGGTTTGTAGGACAGTAGCAAATTTCCCTCAAGTGGATGACCTAAGGTTTATCAATCCGGGGGAGGCGTAGGATGAAGATGGTCTCTCTCAAGCCACTAATAGCGGAGAACAAACGAAGAGATTATGGTAGGGTACGAAACCACCTCAAATTTATCCTTTCTGTTCTATCTATTCAAGAGTCCGTAGTAAAATAACACGAAGCTATTCTTTCCATTCAATCTATCATAGTGTTTATACTAGAATAACACCTTAAGACACAAATCAACCAAAACCCTAATGTCATCTAGATACTCCATTGTCACCTCAAGTATCCGTGGGCATGATTATACGATATGCATCACACAATCTCAGATTCATCTATTCAACCAACACAAAGTACTTCAAAGAGTGCCCAAAGTTTCTACCGGAGAGTCAAGACGAAAACGTGTGCCAACCCCTATGCATAGGTTCATGGGAGGAACCCATAAGTTGATATCCAAAACATACATCAAGTGGATCACGTGATATCCCATTGTCACCACAAAAAAGCACGGCGAGACATACATCAAGTGTTCTCAAATCCTTAAAGAATTAATCCGATAAGATAACTTCAAAGGGAAAACTCAATTCATCACAAGAGAGTAGAGGGGGAGAAACATCATAATATCCAACTATAATAGCAAAGCTCGCGATACATCAAGATCGTGCCATAGAGAGAACACGAGAGATATAGAGAGAGAGAGGAGAGAGAGAGAGAGAGAGAGAGAGAGAGAGAGAGAGAGAGAGAGAGAAAGATCAACCACATAGCTACTGGTACATACCCTCAGCCCCGAGGGTGAACTACTCCCTCCTCATCATGGAGAGCACCGGGATGATGAAGATGGCCACCGGTGAGGGATCCCCCCTCCGGCAGGGTGCCGGAACGGGCTCCTGAGAGGTTTTTGGTGGCTACAGAGGCTTGCGGCGGCGGAACTCCCGATCTATTTTCGTATTCGATGGTTTTAGGGTATATGGGAATATATAGGCGAAAGAAGTCGGTCGGGGGAGCCTCGAGGGGACCATGAGACAGGGGGCGCGCCCTCCTATCTCCTGGCCTCCTCGAACCTTCCCTGGCTTGTACTCCAAGTCTCCTAGATCGTATCTTTTCCAAAAATCACGCTTCCGAAGGTTTCATTCCGTTTGGACTCCGTTTGATATTCTTTTTCTTTGAAATACTAAAACAAGCAATAAAACAGCAACATGGGTTGGGCCTCCGGTTAATAAGTTAGTCCCAAAAATGATATAAAAGTGTAAAATAAAGCCCATAAACATCCAAAACAGGTAATATAATAGAATGGAACAATCAAAAATTATAGATACGTTGGAGACGTATCAAGTATCCCCAAGCTTAATTCCTGCTCGTCCTCGAGTAGGTAAATGATAAAAACAGAATTTTTGATGTGGAATGCTACCTAGCATATTTCTCAATATAATTTTCTTTATTGTGGCATGAATGTTCACATCCAAATGATTCAAAATAAAAGTTCATATTGATAAAAGAAATAGTAATACTTCAAGCATACTAATCAAAGCAATCATGTCTCCTCAAAATAACATGGCTAAAGAAAGTTCATCCCTACAAAATCATATAGTTAGGCTATGCTTCATTTTCGTCACACAAAAATGTTCCCAAATTCTACACCCCCGATGACAAGCCAAGCAATTGTTTCGTACTTAAATAATCTCAAACTTTTTCAACTTTCACGCAATACATGAGCGTGAGCCATGTATATAGCACTATTGGTGGAATAGAATATGATGATAGGGATTGTGTGGAGAAGACAAAAAAGGAGAAAGTCTCACATTGACGAGGATAATCAACAGGCTATGGAGATGCCCATCAATTGATGTCAACATGAGGAGTAGGGATTGCCATGCAACGGATGCACTAGAGCTATAAATGAATGAAAGCTCAACAAAAGAAACTAGTGGGTGTGCATCCAACTTGCTTGCTCACGAAGACGTAGGGCATTTTGAGGAAGCCCATCGTAGGAATATACAAGCCAAGTTCTATAATGAAAAATTCCCACCAGTATATGAAAGTGACAACATATGAGACTCACTATATGAAGAACATGGTGCTACTTTGAAGCACAAGTGTGGAAAAAGAGATAGTAACATTGCCCCTTTTTATTTATTTTCTTTTTTTTCTTTTTTCTTTTCCTTTTTTTCTTTGGCCTTTGTTTTTTTTCTTTTGGCCTTTCTTTTTTCTTTTCTTTTTCTTTTCTTTGGGACAATGCTCTAATAATGATGATCATCACACTTTTATTGATTTACAACACATGAATTACAACTCGAAACTAGAACAATATATGACTCTATATGAATGCCTCCGGCGGTGTACCGGGATGGTGCAATGAATCACGAGTGACATGTATGAAAAATTATGCATGGTGGCTTTGCCACAAATACGATGTCATCTACATGATCATGCAATGGCAATATGACAAAAGAAATGCGTGTCATGATGATAAACGGAACGGTGCAAAGTTGCATGGCAATATATCTCGGAATGGCTATGGAAATGCCATAATAGGTAGGTACGGTGGCTGTTTTGAGGAAGATATGAAGAGGTTTATGTGTGATAGAGCGTATCATATCACGGGGTTTGGATGCACCGGTGAAGTTTGCACCAACTCTCAAGGTGAGAAAGGGCAATGCACGGTACCGAAGAGGCTAGCAATGATGGAAAGGTAAAAGTGCGTATAATCTATGGACTCAACATTAGTCAAAAGAACTCATATACTTATTGCAAAAATGTAGAAGTCATCAAAAACCAAGCACTACATGCATGCTCCTAGAGGGATAGATTGATGTCCGCGTCCTGGATTGCCGACAAGCGTGCGACCCAATCTTTGAGATTAGTTGGTAGCAGAAGGTGATTATGGTCCCGTACGATCGCCCGCATGTGATGGAGGGCATAGTAGGCATCCTTCTGACCGCCAGGCGGCTGCTTGACGCAGGGGAACATCGTTACGTGGGTGAACACGTGCTTGCCGTACCTACAAATTGGCCTCCTGAAGGTGCCTCCAGATTTGGCGTAGCCGGGGACAGAATCATCAAGAACTTTCTTGATACTTTTGTAGTCTTTCTTCGACTGACGGTCCGAGTCGAAATACGTGGCCATGGAATATTTCTGGCTTAAGAGGATGAGTGTGCAATGTGTGTCACTGCATAAAAGACGGAATGTTAGAAAAAAAAGAACGATCAAAATTTAAGAAATCATATGTTACGGGGCGATGAGGGGATGACTTACTCGGGAAAGTAAGGCACGAGGAAGTTATCCTTATCTGGGTTTGCCAGAATGATGCCTTCGAGGTATTAACTCACGACTTGCCGGTCCCCAGCGCTACCCAAGGTCTTGACACACATGTAGAAGGGGTCGACTATCACGATGTCCGGGGTCTTGTCTCTAATGATCTGCATCTCCATACTGAGCGAAAATAGCCGAATGAAGGTGTAGTGCAGCGGATGAAGGTTAAACATAGCGAAGATGTCATCAAACCGCAGGACGATCATACCCGATGGTGCTATCAACAAAGCCCTTGCCCTCTGGCACCTTGGCCACGAAAACCGGTTATGCCACATCATTCTCGGAGAGACGCCGCTTCTCCATAGAAAGAACACTGTCACGCAAACTCCGCATAGCACCGGTTGCAGCATTGAGTAGATTAGTTTGTATCGGCCTACCCGCCACATGCACCCTCCTCGAGATATCCTTAGGTGAAGGTGGCCCGTCCTGAGCACGGATCGTACTCGGTGCTGGCTGGCTCGCACCCTTGTTATTTTTTATTTTCTGTCCCTTCTGCTTCTTCTACTGTAATGGGACCGAGTTCTGCTCAGAGACCGCCTTCTTGAGTGTGTTGGGGATGATAATATTTCGCACCTCGGCTATCTGAGGCTCGGTGAAGGCGGCAGCGGGAGGTGTCTCCTGAGAACTGAACGCCAGACGACGCCTGTTGCAATTGGGTTTCTCCGCGGTACCAGGTAGATCGCGATCGTCTTTTACAGGGTTGGGTTCTTGAGAAGGAGGCCCCAAGAATTCGTCACCGTACCCATGTTCATTGAAGTGCTTATCGATGTTGGAAAATGTACCGTCGTCGTCGTCCGGATCCTGTGCCATATGCATGTCCGGATCAGCTGATGGCGGTAGTGTTGCGGCGGTCTTGCCATGGCTTGGCGCCGGCACGACTGGCGGTGTTGTCTGTGGGGTGGTGTCTCCCGCCCCAAAACGAATCTGGCTGTTCGGCCAAAGCAGGGGCCAGCTTAAGCAGGCGCTGAGGGTCATCAAATCATCTACGTCGGCCCCGGGGGGTCGAAACGGAGGTAACAAGTTGTCGCAGCCCTGCCAGCACCCGAACCAGTTGAACCCTATACACGGTGGGTGGCATCGGATTACTGTGGAATACGCGGTTGCCTGGTTGAACGATTCTGGCCTTGGTGACATCGATCAACTCGCCGTCCACGAAGTGCAGGAGAGTGCATGGAACGTTGGCGGCGCCCTGCGAAAACATGTAGGGCGTCAGGGATGCCCAGTCAAAGGCAAGGAGATGAAGTCATCGACCGAGGCTTAGTTACGTGATGGCGTCGAGCTCGGCTAATGTCGAGGCACCGCCAACGGCGGGCGTGCAAGTGACAGAGGGGTCGCTTGCTGCCGAGGTACCGGCCGACATATTTTTCCCACACCCGGGTGCATTAAACTCCAATGCCGGCGCCGGCACCGGAGACACCAATGCCGCCTCCACCGGAGACACAAATGGCGCCGACGCGTTGTGCGAGTTGCTGCCCGTGAAGCTAGGAATTGGGGGCGGCCCCTGTTGGCCGCCCGCAATCCATGCTTGCAGCCCCTCAACCAAGGTAGGCATAATGGCGGTGGTCGTCGCTCCCAGTTGGTCTCGCACTTGCTCTTGGACTATCTCCGGAATCCGCGCCACTTGTGCCTTAAGTTCTTGAACCTCGCGCACCTGGCTTTCCGAGCTGGTCTTTCTCTCCTTTCGCCCAGCGTTATAGTATTCCGACCATTTCATGGACAAGCCTTTACCGGCCACACGACCAACTGACGACGGCTTACTGAACTTATCCTTGTGTTTCATTACGTTCAACGCCCTATTTAAAGTGGTGTCTCAAGGGGATCTCTGAGACGACCCCGCGCTACTACTTTCAGTGTCCTGCGGAAGGAACGTGAACCGTTTAGAAATTAGGCTTCATTAATTAGAATGCAACCATATGGGGCTAATTACGCGGGGGTGTATTCCATACCAGAACAAGCTCAAGGGCCTTGGTCTTCGGATCCGTGGTAAGCTCCTTTGTTACCGAGTCCACCTTGTACCGGGCCCTGACATAGTTCCTGGTCTACTTGTCACGGTATTTATCGAAGAGGGACGGCAGGCCTTGCTCGGCACGCTCCGCGTCCTCCTTGTCCCATATAGGTTCCGCCACTCTATAACCGCCGGGACCGAGTTTGTGGACCCCTAAGTTCAAGTCCCGCATATCTTTCCCCCACTGACTTGATTCCGCGAATGCGTTACTCTCGCACTTGATCTTGAACTCCCGGTAGTCAGCTTCGCTGATCGAAGGATTTGTCTCCTTGATCTTCTCATAAATATCACCTCTTTGAACCCTTCTCTTCATCGCGGCTCCCCAAGTAGCCAGGGCCGTGCTCATCTTCGTGAGGGCGGCACTGTTCATTTTATTCCCTAAGAGGCGTGTGTTTGCGAAGTCACCGGGGAACTTGTATCATTCGTGAAGAGGAGGTTGCGCAAATTCCCTCGGTCACGATGCCTTAGGTTCTCGGTGTTGATCGAGACGGTGCTCCGGAGAATGCACCCGAGTTGTCTCGCGTACCCATTGACTAATTCTTTGGGCGCCGTTGGATGCCCACTAGAGGACACTTCAGTAAATTCCTCCTTGGCGGTGCCGAGCACGTTCGGGCGCCGGTCCTTCCGTTGCCTCTTCGGTTGGCTGCCATCTGTGCATGCGCTGCCATCATCAGTGGTGGCATCCTCGGCGACACCATCAGTGGTGTCATCCCCTACGCCACTAGGGGCTGTGTAGTCGGGATCGGTGTCTTCCGCGGCGTCCTCATAGCGGTGAGGTTCTTCCTCCATCTCCTGGGACAGCTCCTAGAATTGCTTGCCCGAACCGCCGGCCTCATCATTGTTGGCCATGTTCGCTCTAAATAGGAAAAAAGGCTACTAGAGTTATTTCTTAAATGCAGTCTGGGAAAAAAGCCTACTAAACTTGACTGTGGAGACCTTCAGTTGTCCACTTGCAAAATCAAGAAGGTACACTTGTGATTGTTATTTTCTTGCATTTATATAGATGCTTGCACCAGAATCTATCTATCTGAACTTGGTATTCTTGAAAAACAATCTGAACATCTATGTTATGTCTCCATGATCTTCCATCTACTCCTATAGGTATTCTTCTACTTATTCTTTTTCAGGGACAACTATTTCTGCTTGTGGCATCTACTTATTAAACAAACATTTAAACTATGAGTTTACATCGTGAATCTGAACAATAGGAGTAACTAGAATGCATTTAATAGGAGTACAATACTAGAGTTAACAAATTGGGTATCTTCTAGGTCAAACTATAAATGTTGATTAATTTTTGTTTCGGTTGAGAATCGGGCACCTTCTAGGTCAAGAAAATTGGGCATGACCTTTGCTAATGTTCTTGACCTAGGAGCGCCCCATTCTCAACCGAAACGGAAATTAACAACATTTCAGGAGAAAGGGGTCATTTCAGAAGATCACAAGTTCAGAAGATCTACAGTAGCAGCAGCATCACAAGTTGACAAAATTCAGTGAATATAATGATCAACTCTACAGTAGCAGCAGCATCACAAGTAGTACAGCAGTAGCGACATCACAAGTAGTATAGCAGCAGCAGTGAATACAGTTTTTATAGCAGGATTTCATAATCAAGCAAAGTTGTCCATCCAAGAAGAATTTGGCATACTTCATCTGAACTATCTTGTGTGTGTGACTGTGTGTGTGCTCTGTTCACTGCAACAGGGTGTGGAGATTAGGGATCAAAGCCATTTCATTATGGAGGAAAACATCGACAGGCTCAGAAATGCCAAAGAGGCCAACAGGGTGCAGGTATGTATGCTACTGTCCGTCTGTCAACACTGCTTTCTTGTTCACTTTGATATCATATCCTTCCCCACTTGAAACAAACAAATCCTCTATATGTATGTTCAGGCCTCGGGTGACTCGCTTTGCACATGACCTGGGCAACTTGATCAATTGCTTACCACTAAAGTTTTAACTGTCACACATGTTGTAGATTCAGAATGCCTCACCTACTTTGTCATACTACTACGAACTGTGTTCGTTTGTAAAAGTAAATCAATCCATAGGATAAAAACTGCAGACCATTCGTTCATCACGAAGTAGATAGTGCTGCTAGCTCCTGAATCATTGTTGCATATTTCAGACAGAACCAAAAAAGAAACATTACATTTCATAAATTTGTACGATAAGCATTTATTAATTTGGTATTTTATTTAGCCAGCGTGCTATTTCATTAGTTTGGTATTGTTGCAGCTCATGAACACCTAGGTAGACAAAATGCATTTATTTATTTTTGAAGCAAAAACGGAAACAAAAGCAGTGTCAACAAGTACCAACTCAAGGTTACAGAACCAAATCAGGGGGTCAAGTTCCCTCCTGACAACACAAACCTACACAATTTGAGAACAGAGCAAAAATGGGGCGGCCTTATTTCCAACCAGGGGGTCAAGTACAAACTCCAGGTTATAGAACCAAACCAGGGGGTCCCCATTTTCCAAAATGCAGTTTTTTATGTACGTCAGCCTTATTTCCAACCAAATCCATGATCATATCTCATACACTTGCTGTTGTGTCCATCAAAATTGATTCAAATAAAATTATAAAGTAATGGACAGATGCAAACTGAACCAAATATGTAACACAACATGCATTTGTTCCTGAAGATGCAATTGCAGGAGGGAGGGGAACCAATACCTGGTTGTTGATGTCGTTTTTGCACGAGGAGGAGATCAGTAGGGGCACGCCGGAGCACCTTCACACCGGGCTGCCAGAGCACCTTGCCGCCGGAGAAGCCCGCCCTGGACAACGGAGAAATAGGCTCATCAGAGAGAGAGAGAGAGAGAGAGAGAGAGAATTCAGTGAATATAATGATCAACTCTACAGTAGCAGCAGCATCACAAGTAGTACAGCAGCAGTGGCATCACAAGTAGTACAGCATCAGCAGTGAATACAGTTTTTATAGCAGGATTTCATAATCAAGCAAAGTTGTCCATCCGAGAAGAATTTGGCATACTTCATCTGAACTATCTTGTGTGTGTGACTGTGTGTGTGCTCTGCTCACTGCAACAGGGTGTGGAGATTAGGGATCAAAGCCATTTCATTATGGAGGAAAACATCGACAGGCTCAGAAACGCCAAAGAGCCAACAGGGTGCAGGTATGTATACTACTGTCCGTCTGTCAACACTGCTTTCTTGTTCACTTTGATATCATATCCTTGCCGGCGGAGGAGGCGCAGTGGAGATGGCCGGGCGACCTGAACCCTAGCGGATGGGAAGGGGCGGCGGCGCCGATGGGAGGGCCGGCTCGGGTTCTGTGTGGCTCCTCGGGTTCACGCTCCTGCAGCAACGAGGGAGGGGCGTGTGCGCACCTCGCAATGCCGGCGGTGGTGGAGCGGGCGAGGGCGGGCGGCGGCATGCTCCCGCGGGGGTCGTCAGGTTAGGTGGGGCGCGTGCACATCGCAATGCCGGCAGTGGTGGAGCGAGCGCGGGCGGACGGCGGCGTGCTCGATCCCGCGGTGGTCGTCGGGTTAGGTGGGGCGCACGTCGACGTAGGGCGCGTGGATCTGGCGAGGGTGGGAGAGAGGCCAGAGGGAGAGGGGAGAAAGTGGGAGTGGGGGAAGGGTTAGCAATGGCGCACCTTCTAGGGGTGCGCCATAAACACCGTGATAGCAATGGCGCACCTTCTCCTGGTGCGCCATTCCTATCTTTTTTTGGATTTTTAGTTGCATGTAATAATTTTTTAGAAAATGACCATACATTTTAAAATGTTACGATATAAGTAGTTATTACTAATTTTCAAATACTTGCGTTGCAAAACATTTGTGAGTTAGTAAAACATATATGAATATGAAAAAATATCATCAAATTTGAAAAAATATTCATGAATTCAAAAAGTGCCCATGAAATTTAAAAACATTCATGAGTTCAAAAAATATTAACAAATTCAATACTTTTTGTGAGTTAGAAAAATGTTCGCATTTTCAAAAAATGTTTGCAAATTTAGGCAGGAAAAGGAACACTGAAAAATAAAATACTAGAATAAACATAAATAAAAATTGGTATATCAATGGCGCACCTCCTAGGGGTGTGCCATAAATACCTTGATAGCAATGGCGCACCTTCTTCTGGTACGCCATTAATAAAGTTTTTTTACCAGAATAAACATAAATAAAAACAATTAAAATACCAGAAGAAAACACAAAGAAGCCCAAGGTGCCTGTAAATGATGATTTGCAACTAAACAAGAGGGAGAAGAACAAAAATTCCAAATTCAAGAAGAAAGTGGTCGATACTTCAACTTGGTGATGGAGAAGTTACAAAAATATTAAAGGAAGGTAAGTACAGACAACATTAATCCCCACTGTTTTGAACAAAACAGGTTACTGGATAGAGGACTAGAACAAAAGAAATGTCATTTCCATATGTCAAGATACAATCGAGAAATGAAGACTACAATTTAAATACAATCGACCTTAGCTATCTTTTCACAATCTTCTTGCCCTTCTTTTTTGCAAATGGAGTTCTTCTCTTGAACGGACATCCTTTTGGTAGGGTGGTCCTGCTTCTTCTTGTGGTGTATGGTACTTCATCATCGTTATCATGTTCCATTCGGTCACCGTACTTGTCGAAGTCTTGCTCATTGGCGACTCCATCCATTCCGATGATCTTCCTTTTGCCTCTCCTCATGACAACACGACTGAGCTTTGACGGGTCGGTAATGAAGAAGCATTGGCCCACTTGGGAAGCCAGTACCCATGGCTCATTTTTCGCGGTGACGTTTGCGCCAGCGGTCTTGGATTTGGCTTCGGGTATAACCATGGTGGTGAAATACCAGTCTTCTTTTAGGACGCTCTTGGCCCATCTAACACGGAACATCGGGACCTTCTCTCTAGTGTAGCTCATCTCCCAGATCTCCTCGATCCTTCCGTAGTATCTGTCCTTGTCGTTACCGGTGTAGGATTCCATCGTTACCCCGGAGTTCTGATAATCACCGCTCTTCATGTCCTTTTCCTCGGTGTAGAATGTGTAGCCGTTGATATCATACGCCTCATAGGTCATCAGTTTATGCTTAACGCCCTGTGACAAGGCGAATATGAGTTTTTCTTCCGCGGAAGAATCCTCGTGTAAAGGGTACGACAGAAGCTTGTCCTTGAACCAATGCGTGGAACATGAGTTGTGCTCTTTGATTATATCTCCGTCCGTCCTCTGTTGGCCTTGGTTATTGTACGTCTTCTCAATAATGGTTTTGTGCTCTACCACCCAAGGATCGACCATGTATATGTGTTGTAGCGCGACTAGGTTTGCTCTTTCAAAGTCGATGAGTCGACCCTTGACGTCGACATGCATTTCGCGGCGACCCTCGCGGTGACCCCATCCAGCGAGCCTGCCGAGGTGCCTATTCACGGGCAGAGCAACGGGGTTCTCGATGCCTAGATAATTCGTGCAGTAGGAGATGCACTCTTCGGTCAGAAAGCCCTTGGCTATGCTTCCATCTGGACGTGCTCTGTTGCGAACGTATCCTTTGATGACACCATTCATCCTTTCGAGTGGCATCATGCTGTGCAGGAACGTCGGCCCGAGTTGGATGATATCCTCCACGATATGGACCAGCAGATGCACCATAACGTCGAAGAATGTGGGCGGGAAGTACATCTCAAGCTCGCATAGTATCACCACGATCTATTCCTGTAGCCTTCTGAGTTGCCTCACGCCAACCGACTTCCGGGAGATGACGTCGAAAAAGTTGCATAGGCCAAATAGCATTTCACGGACGTGCACGTCCATGATCCCACGGATTGCAACTGGAAGTATCTGCGTCATTAGCACGTGACAGTTGTGAGACTTCATCCCGCTGAACTTCTGCTTCGCTGAGTCTAGGTATCTGCTTATCGTAAGGAAGTTTTACTCCTACGAGGCAAGTGAAAAAGCTGCTCGATCTCCTCCTGACTTAGAGTGAAGCACGTGGGAGGGCAGTCGTATTTGATCTTCTAGGCCTTTTTGCCTTTGCGACGACTTTCCATGTCCTTCGCCTCATCATCATCATCATCATCATCATCATCATCATTAGGGCGTTTTGCGTGAAGCTCCTCCCTGATGCCCATTGATTGCAAGTCTGCCCTTGCTTTCGGCCCATCTTTGGTCCTCTCTGGCATGTTGAGCAGGGTACCAAGCAGACTCTCGCACACGTTCTTCATGATATGCATGACATCAAGGCTCTGAGGCACACGGAGGATCTTCCAGTATGGCAAGTCCCAGAAAATAGACCTCGTTTTCCATACCTTCAGCAGCGGCTCTGGCGCCTTTCGCTTCTTTCCCGATGGTGGGCACTCTTTCCAATTTTTCAACAGCTCGTCTATTTCCTCGCCGCTCCTCGTACACGGGTGTCTTCGGGGTTCGGTTTCACCATCGAACAGATCCTTGCGTTTTCTCCATAGGCCATCGTCGCGAAGCCACCTTCGATGTCCCATGGACACGGTTTTTGAAGACCCGGGATCTCTATCTAGCTGGTGATACGTTGTGTCATCGATGCACCTGACGCATGCACAAAATCAGTGGACCACCTGCCCCGCGACAGATCCGTAACTGAGATAGTCGTGCACCATCGTGAGCAGTGCGGCTCTCCTAGAGAAATATTCTTTCACCGCGGCGTCCCACATATTGGCTAGCATTTTCCACAGCGTGTCTAGCTCCTCTTTCAGCAGCCCCGGTTACAGATTGATGTCGTTCCCTGGTTGTTTCGGCCCTTCAATTAGCATACTCATGTGAATGTACTTCCTCTTCATGCACAACCAGGGGGGAAGGTTGTACATCCTCACAAACACATGCCAGGTGCTATGTGTTCTTCTCTGGCTTCCAAACGGATTGACTCCATCTGTGCTTGTGCCCAGCACGATGTTCCTTGGATCGTCCCCAAATTCTGGGTGTTCAAAGTTCAACGCTTGCCACTGGCTCGCATCCTTAGGGTGACTCAGCATCTTGTCTTATTTATTTATCTCCGGATCATTTCCGTCATCTTCTCGCTTCCTCTCCTCCCTATCCGCGTGCCAACGCAACAGCTTTGCTAGCTTAGGGTCCACGAAATACCGCTGCAGACGAGGAGTGATCGGGAAGTACCACACCACTTTTCGAGGAGCTTTCTTCCTCTTCTTGTATCGAGTGACGCCGCACACCGGACATATAGTAGACTCCGCGTGCTCGTCCTGATAAATGATGCAATCGTTCATGCACACATGGTATTTCACGTGCGGTAAATCCATAGGACACACGATTTTTTTCGCCTCCTCGAAACTGGTCGGGCACTTCTTCCCCTTGGGAAGACATTCGTGCCAGAATGACATTTTCTCGTCGAAGCATGCGTCGGTCATTTTGCGTTTTACCTTCATCTCCAGAGCCATGAGCATTACTTTTAGGCGGGTATCCTCGGGCCTGCATCCTTCATACAATGGAGTAACCGCGTCTATCTCCAGTTGATCTAGCTTGGCTTTCTCTTGGGCGGCAGCTCTTGCGTTACCCATCTGCTTGAGAAGCAGCTCTTAAATATGAGGGTCCTTGTAGGATCTTGAGAAGAGGTGTCTAGAGGGGGGGGGTGATTAGACACTAAGTACCAAAGTTGCAGTTTTTAACTTCTTTAAGTTTAAGTGGAGTTTAGGCACAAGTTTAACATTCACAATACATAATATGCAAGCATGCAAAGAGTATATGAGCAGCAGAAAGTAAAGCATGCAACTTGCAAGAATGGAAAGGGAAGGGTTTTGGAGGATTCAAACGCAATTGGAGACACGGATGTTTTTGTCGCGGTTTCGATAGGTGGTGCTATCGTACATCCACGTTGATGGAGACTTCAACCCACAAAGGGTAACAGTTGCGCGAGTCCACGGAGGGCCCCACCCACGAAGGGTCCACAAAGAAGCAACCTTGTCTATCCCACCATGGCCGTCGCCCACGAGGGACTTGCCTCACTAGCGGTAGATCTTCACGAAGTAGGCGATCTCCTTGCCCTTACAAACTCCTTGGTTCAACTCCACAATCTTGTCGGAGGCTCCCAAGTGACACCTAGCCAATCTAGGAGACACCACTCTCCAAGAAGTAACAAATGGTGCATTGACGATGAACTCCTTGCTCTTGTGCTTCAAATGATAGTCTCCCTGAGTGAGTCCTGGACTAGCCGGACTATCATCATCAGCCGGACTCCAAGATTATGAAGATACAAGATTGAAGACTTCGTCCCGTGTCCGGATGGGACTTTCCTTGGCGTGGAAGGCAAGCTTGGCAATACGGATATGTAGATCTGCTACCATTGTAACCGACTCTGTGTAACCCTAGCCCTCTCCGGTGTCTATATAAATCAGAGGGTTTTAGTCCGTAGGACGAACAACCATTACAACAATCATACCATAGGCTAGCTTCTAGGGTTTAGCCTCCTTGATCTCGTGGTAGATCCACTCTTGTACTACCCATATCATCAATATCAATCAAGCAGGAGTAGGGTTTTACCTCCATCGAGAGGGCCCGAACCTGGGTAAAAACATCGTGTCCCTTGTCTCCTGTTACCATCCGCCTAGACGCACAGTTCGGGACCCCCTACCCGAGATCCGCCGGTTTTGACACCGACATTGGTGCTTTCATTGAGAGTTCCTCTGTGCCGTCACGATCAGGAAGGATGCCTCTTCCCGTCTTTAAAGACGGTACCATCACCGAAGGAGCTTTGGCCGCCGGCCAAACTATCCGGCTAGGCGGTTTTCTCATGACCGCCCGTTCGGCCACCGCTTCGATGATGACCTCTCGGGTCATCGAAAGCAATCTTCACGTCAACTCGGAATTCGTCGAGCAGCTGGATCCAATGGAGCTCTCTTCCGTAAACGAGCTCTTGGATCGCATCGCCGCCCTGGGATTCGCTACAGACTACAACCAGATTGGGCTTAAAACCGATCTGAGAGAGATTAACTCTCCCCAGGTTACCCACCATGTTGCGGTGGTAGAGGAACAAAGCGGCGGGTCCTCTTCTATATTAAAAACTAGTTATGTCCGGACTCCCGAACCCTCCATGCCAGATTTCCGTGGAGGGACGGACGTTGATCAAGCACTGAACCTAAAGTCAGGCATCGGACCAGACTCGTTGGACAACATCTTGCAATCCAAGCTTCCAAATTCAGAAACTTTCCGGCCATTGAGCCTCGATATGGGTAGGGTTCCGGATTCAATTACACCCACCCACCCAAACATATGCGATCTATCTCAAATCCGGCAAGAGCCCGCTGAAATAGTACATCATTACTGGGCCAGATTCCTCCTGGTTATGGACAGGATAAAAGACTACCGTGAGCAAAGCGCAATTTTAATTTTCTGCAATAATTGCACGGACAAGGGAATCTTAAATGCCGTAAGTCGTCGTGAAATTACACGATTCACCGACCTGGCGTCCATAGTACGCAAGTACTGTGTGATGGAGAGTTTCCGGAAAACCGAAACTAAGTTTTGGGACAATCCGGCTCCGAATACAACCCTAGTCCGAAACAAAAGGGTGCATCATACTAAGGAACCAGGTACAAAAGACAAAAAGAAAAAACCCCATAAAGGGCATGGAACCGTACTGGAGGGGTGGCTCAGCGGACCCTGTAAAATTCACAGTACAGAAGGCGCCACTCCAACACATAGGCTTCGAGCATGTTGGATACTGCGGCAGGTGGCCAAAAGTGGCGAAGAGCTTCTAACCCCAGAGAACCACTCTAACAGTACCAGTATGGTGTCAACAGTCTTCGAGACTTTCGCGTCAAATAATATACGGAAACGAACAATCCGTAGCCTCGCCGAAGTCTACCAAGTAGCAACAACAAATCCATGGAGCGACACGGCCATCACCTTCAACGCCAACGACGAACCTAAATTCTGAACAGCCCGAGCACCAGCCGCATTGGTCCTCAGTCCAATAGTGGAAGGCTTTCGTCTTACCAAGGTACTCATGGATGGCGGCAGCGGATTAAACCTCATCTACGAGAAAACTCTTCAAAAAATGGAAATAGACTGGAGCCGCATTGATCGAAGCAGCACAACCTTTAGAGGAATAATCCCTAGCCGGGAACCACGCTGCACAGGAAAAATCACACTTGATGTGGTGTTCGGCTCGCCGGACAGTTACAGGTACGAGGAGGTCACGTTCCAAGTGGCCCCGTTCAGCAGCGGATATCACGCTATATTAGGACGAGAGGCATTCACAATTTTTCAAGCCATACCCCATTACGGGTACATGAAGCTTAAGATGCCCGGGCCCGGCGGAATAATCACTCTCGTCAGTGATCCGGACACAGCACTCCGCGCCGAAAACAAGACAGCCGCACTAGCCCTAGAGGCACTATCCGAAGCCTTAGCAGCCTAGGAGCTCACGGCGCTGCGCTCCATGGTGAACAAGGACGATAAGAGGTCCAAGTCCACCTCTTTTAAACCAGTGGACGAAATAGTCAAATTCCAAGTCCATCCAACGAACCCAACAAAGACGGCCTACATTGGGGCATAGTTAAACCCTGATGTAGACGCGGCACTGCGAGAATTCTTTCGGGAAAATTGGGACATCTTTGCCTGGCACCCTTCAGATATGCCAGGAATCCCACGCAGATTGGCAGAACACAGCCTAAACATCCTAAAAGGATTCAAGCCAGTCAAACAGCCTCTTCGGCGATTTTCCGAACCCAAAAGACAGGCAATGGGAGAAGAGCAAGCCAAACTATTAGAAGCCGGATTCATCAGAGAATCAAACATCCGGACTGGCTAGCAAACCTGGTAATGGTACCAAAGAAGGACAAATCATGGCGCCTATGTGTCGATTTTAAAGACCTCAATAAGGCTTGTCCAAAGGATCCTTTCCCCCTTCCCCGTATCGATCAGTTAATCAATGCTACTGCAGGGCACGATTCATTGTGCCTCCTCGACGCATACTCCGGTTACCATCAAATCAAGATGGCGGAGGCGGACCAAGCCAAAACGGCATTCATTACCCCATATGGACCATTCTGTTTCAACACGATGCCCTTCGGACTCAAAAATGCCGGCGCAACATATCAACGCATGATTCAGACATGTCTGGCTACCTAGATCGGCAAAACAGTAGAGGCATACGTAGATGATGTGGTCGTCAAGACCAAACATGTCGAAACCCTAGTAGACGATTTGAGGCTCACATTCGACAACCTCCGAGCATATGACATTAAGCTGAATCCGGAAAAATGCGTTTTCGGCGTACCAGCCGGAAAGCTCCTGGGCTTCATTGTATCCGGTAGAGGAATTGAAGCAAACCCAGCCAAGATCCGAGCTCTGTCACAGCTGGATATTCCAAAAGACCTCAAACAAATACAAAAATTGACTGGATGCGTGGCGGCTCTAAGCCGCTTCATCTCCCGTTTGGGATAAAAGGCGTTGCCCCTCTATCGCCTCCTCAGGCGCACCGAACACTTCGAGTGGACGGATGCTGCCACTGCCGGACTCGAAGAAATAAAAGCCATATTGGCAACAAATCTGGTCCTGGCTGCGCCTAACCTGGGCGAACCAATGTTGTTATATATCGCGGCCACACATCAAGTTGTAAGCGCGGTGCTCGTCGTCGAACGAGAAACAGAAGGGCATAAATTCCCTCTTCAAAAACCAGTGTACTACGTATCCACTGTCTTAACTCCCTGCAAGTCCCGGTACCCGCATTATCAAAAGATAGCATACGCGGTGTTCATGGCATCCCGGAAGCTCCAACACTACTTTCAAGAGTGTTCGATAACAGTGGCCTCCGAAGTGCCCCTCAATGACATTATAAACAACCGCGACGCGACGGGCAGGATTGCAAGATGGGCCATTGAGCTCTTACCATTCGACATAACTTATAAACCTCGGCGAGCTATAAAGTCGCAAGTCTTGGCTAACTTCATCGCTGAATGGACCGAAGCCGAACTCCCTAAAGAGTATGGCGCATACTCCAATTGGATTATGCATTTCGACGGCTCCAAAATGTTGGCCGGCTTGGGGGCTGGCGTCGTACTGACGTCCCCAACCGGAGACACAGTCCAATACGTACTTCAGATAATGTACACGGACTCCAACAATGCAGCCGAATACGAGGCCCTCCTACATGGTCTCCGGATGGCAATCTCCATGGGTATTCAACGCCTAGAGGTGCGCGGGGATTCAAACCTTGCAATATCCCAAGTAAATGGAGACTTTGACGCCAAGGATCCGAAAATGGCAGCCTATCGTAACGCTGTCCTAAAAATGTCAGCTCGGTTCGAAGGAATCAAATTCCACTAAGTAGCCCGGGATAATAACCAAGTAGCCGACGTGTTGCCACGCATCGGCGTGAAACGCGATGCTGTCCCTCCAAACATCTTCCTGGAACGACTCTTTAAGCCATCCGTACTATGGGAAGAGGAGCCCGGAAATAACAACCCGGAAACAACCGCACCACCCAACACAGAACAATCTGACATAATCGGCGGTTCAGCCGATGAAATAACACCTTCAGCCCACGAAATAATGGCGATAATTGCCCCGTGGACAGAACCATTCCTAGCCTACTTAATTAGGCAGGAACTTCCCGAACACCAAAATGAGGCCCGCTGCATAGTTCGGCGATCTAAAGCCTACAAGGTCCATGAGGGAGAACTTTATAAGAAAAGCTCAACCGGAGTCCTTCAAAGGTGCATCTCCGAAGAGGAAGGGCGAAACCTTCTGGCTGAAATTCATGCCGGACTAGCCGGACACCACGCTGCAGCCCGGGCCCCTATAGGTAAGGCCTTCTGTACAGGATTTGATTGGCCGATGGCCCGGGCAGATGCTCAGGACTTAGTCCAAAGATGCGTCGGTTGTTAGCTCTTTGCTAATCAGAGCCATATGCCACCCACCGCCCTCAAAACTATACCCATTACCTGGCCGTTCGTGGTCTGGGGCTTGACATGGTTGGACCCCTTAAAGGGGGAACCCACAAGCAAAAGTACCTATTGGTCATGGTGGACAAATTCACCAGAAGGATAGAGGCCAAGCCAGTTAAAACGGCAGAGTCTGGACCAGTTGTAGACTTCTTATCCGGGGTAGTACACCGTTATGGCGTCCCCCATAGCATCATTACCGATAACGGCACGAACTTCACGGCCGACGAGGTCAAACTCTGGTGCAAAAATATGGTCATTAAGGTCGATTACGCTTCAGTCTATCATCCTCAAACCAACGCTCAAGTTGAGCGAGCAAATGGTCTGGTAATGAGCGGCATCAAGCCCAGACTAGTGCGGTCCCTTACGGAATCTAACACGCACTGGGTATAGGAGCTTGACTCTGTACTCTGGGGGCTGCGGACCACGCCAAACCGTACTATCGGATTCACACCATTCTTTATGGTATATGGCGCAGAGGCAGTTTTGCCCTGCGACATAATTCATGACTCACCTCGAGTGCGCATGTACGAAGAAAGAGAAGCCGAGCTAGATCGGTAGGACAGCTTGGACGCATTGGAGGAGGAACGCGATGTGGCAAAGGCCCATTCCGCATTCTATCAGCAGCAGGCTCGAAGATATCAAAGTAGAGAAGTACGGGCTAAAACTTACAATGTTGGCGAACTAGTTCTACGCCTGCCGGACAAGAAAAAGGATAAACTCAAGCCCAAATGGGAAGGTCCCTTCATCATCGACCAAGTCCTGACTGGCGGAGCATACCGTCTGCGAAACGCGTTGGACAACCGACTCGAGCCGAACCCATGGAATGCAGCCCGCCTCCGAAGATTCTACGCCTAGCGCCGGACTAAGAGTTCGTCTCCTTCCTCCGTCCACATTTTCACACTTCAGCTGTCTTTTGTTTCTCTCTTTTCTCCCACCTTTTTCATAAAAGCCCTTGAGGGCTTATTTGCGCATTGTTCGCACACACTTGATGTGCTACCCGCACTCATTATACCTGGGGGCTTCTTTAACAGAAGCATACTTATACGGGCTTCATGCCCAGCACATGTGAGGGAGTCCTGGACTAGGGGGTGTCCGGACAGCCGGACTATCATCGTCAGCCGGACTCCAAGACTATGAAGATACAAGATTGAAGACTTCGTCCCGTGTCCGGATGGGACTTTCCTTGGCGTGGAAGGCAAGTTTGGCGATACGGATATGTAGATCTCCTACCATTGTAACCGACTCTGTGTAACCCTAGCCCTCTCCCGTGTCTATATAAACCGGAGGGTTCTAGTCCGTAGGACAACACAACCATTACAACAATCATACCATAGGCTAGCTTCTAGGGTTTAGCCTCCTTGATCTCGTGGTAGATCCACTCTTGTACTACCCATATCATCAATATCAATCAAGAAGGAGTAGGGTTTTTACCTCCATCAAGAGGGCCCGAACCTGGGTAAAAACATCGTGTCCCTTGTCTCCTGTTACCATCTGCCTAGACGCACAGTTCGGGACCCCCTACCCGAGATCCGCCGGTTTTGACACCGACAACATGTGTCAAGCTTCCACATGTACCTTTTATTCACCATTATATGCATCGATATGACTTAAGTTTTGGCCAAGCTGGGTTGCCTGGCTCCTGTGCTTACCCCTACGTTCCCGATTGTTCGGCTAGGAGGTAAAGGGAGCACCTCTGCGATTGTTACTACCGGGTCAACCGGATGTGTACCTCAGACTGGGTGAAGCCGAAAGCTAGCGTTCTTAAGGGAATATTCGGTCGGTGACTTGAAAGATGATTTTTTACACATTTATTTATCTGCCCCCAGATGTTTTCCTGCTCTTTTCGCAGTCCGGACATGCACTTTAGGGCATGCCTCCCAGGGAAAGGAACCCTTAACGGAACTATTCCCCCTGGAAGATGTTTCTTACTAACCATGTAATATAACATAACTAGTTGGGCACTTGTCTGATAAAGCACTAATGACCCCTATGCATGCCCCGGTTCTTTCATAACCGAAAAGGTATTCGGACACACTCCGGACTCTAGGGTCCCGAGGTTGAAGCGAAAAGGTCGGCAAAGACAAACGATCTACAATCCGGCTAGAAGGCATTTTACATGTCATTTTAAATACATCGTCAAATCGACTGACTGTACTCCTCCTCAATCTCGTCTAACAGTCTGTCTAATTTATAGTCCCGTTGGGAATACTTAGCGGCCAACTCTACTTGGCCGTACACTAAGCTCACAGGGATCTCCTTCCCATCGGGCCCCACAGGTCCGACCTCGGCCATGTGGTTTGGATCCGCCTTCTTGTACCGCGTCTTCACCATGGCCCAGGCCTCCCTGGCACCTTGACGGCAGGCCGACATCGTCCATAAATGGAAGCGTTGTCGCGCTTCCTGAAGCTTCTCCGCAAGCTCTCCAAGGCCCTTGGGTAGGGAGAGGGACGGCCATAAGGCCTGGACGACGACGCTCATCGCCTGCCGAACACGTTCGAGCAGTTGCACCAGCTCGGGAAGTTGGTCACCCGTTGAACCGGGCATTTCCTCCGTAGGGCGACCTGTGAGCACACCTATAGACATATTTCTGTCAATTGACTTCCTCGCCGAACTCTTATTTTCAAAGGAGTTTGCTCAAGCACTTACTATAGATGCCGCGACGAAGCCGCTGATTCTCCTTCACGGAGCTAGACAGCTCGGCCCGAACACTCTTTAGCTCTTCTCCCAGCTGGGTGTGGGCATCCTGGAGTTTGTTCCTCTCCTGCTGCACCTTCGTAAGCACCCTCTTGCCGGCCTTCAGCTGGCACAGTAGCTGTTGCTTGTCCGGATCAAGTCCGGCAACATCTGCAATACCATTGTCAGATTTATACGTACGCCGCACACCGCTTATCTTTTTGAAATAATGTATTACCGGAGGGGGTCTCTGTGCCTCCTTCTGCGGCAGCTAGTGCGGCCTCAAGTTGGGCCTTGCACTCTTGTAGCTCCTGGGACAATTGGGTATTCTTCTCTGTAAGATCCTGCACATTATATGATCCTTAAATCAGTTATTTTAACTACTTTAAGTCTCGGGGGCTACTGGCATATACAACTATTATAATCCCTTACCCGTATGTCTTTTACATACTGCTCCGTGGCTCCGGTTAAACCATCTTGAGCGGCACGGAGGTGCGCGTCTCCCGCGTTAAAAGCATTCAACGCCTCTGGGGAGAAACACGCGTCATGCAGAACTGTCCGGCGACGCCTATGATTCATGGCGCTCTCCACCTCAGACCTAGTGGCGGACAGCCTGTCGGCATCCTCCGCTGGAGGAGTATCCGGCTCGCGCCTTGCGCTCGCCTCCCCCTCCGGACCAGGTGTTGGAGCCTGGCGGGCGGAGGCTTGGTTGGCAACCTCTCCGGGCATAGTCCGGCGAGTGCTCTTTCTCCTGGAAAGTCATGAGCGTTAATACATCTCTTGGGAATCCTTTTCCTGAATAACGGTCGCGAGCTATACCGTTGCGGTGACGTTTCGATTCGCACCGCACCCCTCTTCCGCCTGCGGGGCCGGACTGACCCTTGTTGGTCCGCCACCGCTGGTTCGGCTTCCCGCCTTGAAGGCACCTCCTGCAAGACACCGTTGTATACGGTGGTCAGAAATGCGCAAGGATGAAGTAATAGTGTCAGGACTCCGGTCATAATTACCTGGGAAGCCGGAGTTAGGCCGGGGTAGTCAGCCGTGATGGCGACTAGAGCATTGTCCATTCTGAGTTGGTGGAACACCCCGTCAATTAGCTCCACCTTTATGTCCGGATCCTCTTCGGAGGCCGGATCAAGGGATCTTCCCGGATCTTCGGGTTGTGGGGCTGGACTATGTATGCTCTCCACGTTCCGGCGCAGTTCCTGCGTCAAAACCATAAAGTAAGGTACTTAACTTTGAAAGCGCGGGTCGGATAAATAAACGTCCGCTTACCCAGCTCCAAGGGTTATTCATGGAGAACCCATTCAATGGGCTCGTCTAGAGGAAGTCCTCTTTTTCCCCCTTGTATAGGCCGGACAGGATCTTTACCAGATCCGCGGCCGATCCCGGCCCCTTACGGCCATGACGGGTGGCATCGTTCTCCCCGTTGAAATCCCACATGGGTTGGCCCCTATATTGGAGCGGCTACACCCCTCGCATGATGCATACGGCCATGACTCCAATCATGGTTAATCCGGAATGGGCCAGCAACCTAATCCGGTCCATCAAGTAATGGACGCTCCTGTCTTCCTCCTGTTGAGGGCTCCGTGGGCGCCAACTTAGGCGCTTCTTCAAAGGAGCCTTGTTGAACTCTGGGAGGCCGATCCGAACTGGGTCCGACAGTGGAGCGTCTTCCACATAAAACCATTCCGAGGGCCAGTCTTCGGACGCCTTCTTTGGGGTTCCGGATAGATATCCGGTCCCGGCGATGCGCCATATTTCGGCCGCCCACTTGATCTATTGACCCCTCGTGAGAACGGGGTACGAGGCAGAATAACCTCTTCCACAGCGCAAAATGGGGCTCGATGCCCAGGAACAGCTCGCAAAGAGCTACATAACCCGCGATGTGCAGAATGGAGGCGGGCGTGAGGTGATGAAGTTGGAGTCTGTAGAACTCCAGAAGCCCCCGGAGAAACGGATGAATGGGAAATCTGAGCCCCCTTATTAGATAAGGGACGAAGCACACCTGCTCCCCTTTGGAGGGACTAGGGGTGGCCACCGCTTGCTTTCCACCTTTGTAAGTGGCCAGCCCGGCTCGGACCGGGACCATAAAGGCCGGGGGAAGGTATCCCTCCGCTTGGAGCATCACCAGCTCGTTGTGCGGGACAGAACATCTCCTCCAATCTCCTGGCGGAGGGCTGGGAGCGCGAGAGGAGGAGCCGCGTCGATGGTCCATGATGGAATGGATTTTTGGTCAGAAGCGCTCCGATGAGTACTCGCAGAAGGAAGATGGTGTGATTTGGATCTGGATTCTTGCCTCTCTTATAGGTAGGTTATTTGCGCAGCCAGGGGATAAAATATAAAAGATACCCTGGCCTTTCGCATTCGTGCGACGCGTGGAAGAGGGCCATTATTGGGCGTGGAAGCCAAGGAGCGCAACATTTGTAAGGGTGACGGACACTATTCGGCAGGCACATGGAATTTGGAGGAGAACCCGCCTTGCAACGCTGAAGACAATATATGCGCTGGACTCGTCGTCATTGAAGCCTGGTTCGGGGGCTACTGAGGGAGTCCTAGACTAGGGGGTGTTCGGATAGCCGGACTATCATCATCAGCCGGACTCCAAGACTATGAAGATAGAAGATTGAAGACTTCGTCCCGTGTCCGAATGGGACTTTCCTTGGCGTGGAAGGCAAGCTTGGCAATACGGATATGTAGATCTCCTACCATTGTAACCGACTCTGTGTAACCCTAGCCCTCTCCGGTGTCTATATAAACCGGATGGTTTTAGTCCGTAGGACGAACAACCATTACAACAATCATACCATAGGCTAGCTTCTAGGGTTTAGCCTCCTTGATCTCATGGTAGATCCACTCTTGTACTACCCATATCATCAATATCAATCAAGCAGGAGTAGGGTTTTACCTCCATCGAGAGGGCCCGAACCTGGGTAAAAACATCGTGTCCCTTGTCTCCTCTTACCATCCGCCTAGACGCACAGTTCGGGACCCCCTACCCGAGATCCGCCGGTTTTGACACCGACACTCCCCAACACTCAACTCTCTCTGATAGGATTTGGATCTGGTGGAAAGAAGATTTGAGTGGAAAGCAACTTGGGGAAGGCTAGAGATCAAGATTCATGTGGTAGGAATGGAATATCTTGGCCTCAACACATGAGTAGGTAGTTCTCTCTCAGAAAATGTATGCTGGAAGTGTAGGTTCGTTCTGATGGCTCTCTCCACGAATGAAAAGGAAGTGGAGGGGTATATATAGCCTCCACACAAAATCTAACCGTTACACACAATTTACCAAACTCGGTGGGACCGAATCAACAAACTCGGTCGGACCGATTTAGTAAATCTAGTGACCGTTAGGGTTTTCGGTGGGACCGACATGCAACTCGGTAGGACCGATATGGTTAGGGTTAGGGCATAACATAATCTCGGTGAGACCGATTACACAAACTTGGTGAGACCGATTTTGGTAATTAGCTAACCAGAGAGTTGGTCAGGCAAACTTGGTGGGACCGATTACTCAAACTCGGTGGGACCGATTTTGGTAATAAGTTAACCAGAGAGTTTGCATCGTAATCTTGGTAGTACCGATTGCTCAAACTCGGTGAGACCGATTTGGGTAATGGACATACACAGAGAGATTACAATCCATCTCGGTGAGACCGAGATCCCTATCGGTGAGAACGATTTGCCTAGGGTTTGTGGCAGTGGCTAAGACATCTGAACTCGGTGGCGCCGGATAGAAAGAATCGGTGGGGCCGAGTTTGACTTTAGGTTTAGGACATATGTGTGGAAGTGGGAAAGTAGTTGAGGTTTTTGGAGCATATCACTAAGCACTGTGGAGCAAGAAACTCATTAAGCAACACCTCATCCCTTCTTGATAGTATTGGCTTTTCCTATAGACTCAATGTGATCTTGGATCACTAAAATATAAAATGAAGAGTCTTGAGCTTGAAGCTTGAGCCAATCCTTTGTCCTTAGCATCTTGAAGGAGTTCCCACATCCTTTAGTCCATGCCACTCCATTGTTGAACTTATCTGAAACATACTAGATAAAAGTGTTAGTCCAACAAGACATATGTTGACATTAATTACCAAAACCACCTCGGGAGCACTTGTGCTTTCAATCTCCCCATTTTTGGTAATTGATGAGAACATACATCAAAGCTTTAGATAAAGATATAAAGAATAGCAAGTAAAGCTTTGGAAAGACATGTAACAAGCATAGGCTCCCCCTACATGTATGCAATCATGTGAATATGGAATATAGAGTCATGTGAGAGCATAACCATGATAGAGTAGGCAATGTGTTACATGTATCTTGGCCATATGCATCAGAGCAAAGAATATTAAAGAGAATACCTTCATGCCCATGAGTCCTTCTTGCAAACAGTATGTCCATCAGCAAGAATTCCTCATACACATGATTGTGATGCATATACTTACCTTGTAGTCTTGAGTTGGCTTAGGATGGAATGAACCTGCGCAAACAATGTTAGATAACACGGGTACATCTACTAGCCAGAGCAAACAGAAGAAACCACAAGAATACCAAGGCTGGGTTCACATGTAGAGAGTGAGTACTAAGTACCACATTGGATTAGACATGTCCCCAAGAGTAAAGATATGCAATGAATTTAAATGATTTCTTTCCCTTAGATGTCTTGCTCCCCCTGAATCTAGCATGGGATACTGGGAGAAGATAGGGAATATAAAATTAGAGCTGAAGGATATAAATGAACAGAGCTAATGCAAATAAGCACATATGAACATGTCTTTCCCCTCAAGAAGACATGTGGCATCTCTCCTCTTGAACACCAAGCATCTGGGTTCCTTGAGAAATACTTTCTACTTGAGTATTTTCTCCCCCTGGAGATCTCTTTCTCCCCCTGTGGAGGTGATACTCTCTCTTTCTGATGTGATCTCTCTAAGTGATAAGCTTTGATGTGATCTCTCTCTCCCCCTTTGACATCAATTTCCAAGAAGGGTTTGATCCTTGAGTCACAGCACAAAGCATTTATATAAATGTGATGCTTGTAGAGGACAAGATTCATTGAGTGGAGCTGGATCAGAAGAAACACAGAATAAGTGGCAAACTATTTTTCCTGTTGTGAAATCGGTGGCACCGAGTGGTATGCTTCAGTTGTACTGAAAGGATTCGGTTGGACCGAAAACAACAAATCGGTGAAACCGAGTTCATCACAGAGATAACACTTGTCACTTCAGCTCACTAGACTAGTAAGATCTCACAAAGATTTGCAAGGAATTGGACGCAGAAAATGCAGAGCATACAGAAAGAAATCTAGATGAAGTTTTTTTTGAAAGGGGAAACAAATATGCATGATACAAATGCAAAAACACAGAAAAGAACACAAGAGAACTTCATCTAGAGATGGTCGGCGACAAAGTCACCTATGTTAGAGTATATTGACTTAGGAGTCAAGTGAGATCACTTGATCATAGGTCATACTCATCATTTAAGCTCAAAATGGGGTTGCCATTTTTCGTTTAAGCATCTTGATGTATTCACATCTTGTCGAGTTGCTTTAGCTCATGACTTGGAGTAAAGCTTCTCTAAGATGGAATAACATACCTTGGTTGGTGGTGTTGAACATGTAGTTGAACTTGTGTGGGTTGCTCAAGGTTGATGTAGCTCATCAAGAATTGCGAGAACCACTTGGAATTTGAGTCCATCTACCTACATGGGTTAGTTCTTGCAAGGAAGAGAACTTGTGTATCCAAAAATGACAATCATGAAGCTCAACATAGAATTTATCAAAGGATATGTTTGAATGGTTCCGTGCTTCCTTGTCTTCAACCACCATAGTGTATAAACTTGGTGATGTAGAGATTGCTCAAGATGTGAGTAGATTACAATCTCATGGAATTTGATTCAACCAAGTACCTACATGGGTTATCTAACATGCAAGATGCAAATATATCCAAGACATAAGATCTTCATCATAAGAGAAATATCAAGGATTAGTCATAAGCTCATGTCTTGCATGTGTCCAATGGAGTTTCTACTCCAAGTTTGAAGCATCTATGATGTTCAATTCTCCTCTCAACCTGCAAAACACTTTCTCATCAAGAGGTTTAGTGAATATATCCGCTAATTGCTTTTTGGTGCGAACATGCTTAAGATTAATGTCACCCTTAGCAACATGATCTCGAATGAAATGATGACGAACTTCAATATGCTTAGTTCGAGAATGTTGTACAGGATTATGACCAATTTTGATAGCACTTTCATTGTCACAAAGCAATGGAACATGTTTCACATATATCCCATAATCTTTAAGAGTTTGGGTCATCCAAAGTAATTGAGCACAACATGAACCAGCGGCAATGTATTCCGCTTCGGCGGTGGATAAGGATACCGAGTTTTGTTTCTTGGAGGACCAAGACACAAGAGATTTACCAAGAAATTTACAAGTACCCGAAGTGGACTTTCTATCAACCTTGTCTCCGGCATAGTCCAAGTCAGAGTAGCCAACAAGATCGAAAGAGGCCCTCTTAGGATACCAAATGCCAAAATTTGGTGTATGGATTAAGTATCTCACTATCCTTTTCACGGCCTTAAGATGACATTCTTTAGGAGCAGCTTGATATCGTGCACACATGCACACACTTAGCATGATATCGGGACGTGAAGCACATAGATATAACAATGAACCAATCATAGAGCGATAAACCTTTTGATCAACTGGTTCACCATCTTTGGTCAAATCAAGATGTCCACTAGTAGGCATGGGTGTAGACATACCTTTGCACTCTTGCATATTGAACTTCTTGAATAAGTCCTTGGTGTACTTTGTTTGAGAAACAAAAGTACCTTCCTTAGTTTGCTTGATTTGCAACCCAAGAAAGAATTTGAGTTCACTCATCATAGACATCTCAAACTTCTCCGACATTAGCTTCCCAAACTTTTCACTAAAATGAGGGTTAGTTGAACCAAATATAATATCATCAACATAGATTTGGCACACAAATAGTTCTCCATTAACCCTTTTTGTAAAAAGTGTGGAATCAATTTTCCCAATTTCAAAGCCTTTTTCAATGAGGAACTTGGTCAAGCATTTATACCATGCTCTAGGAGCTTGTTTAAGACCATAAAGGGCTTTGTGAAGTTTGTAAGCATGATTTGGTTTCTTAGGATTGACAAAGCCGGGAGGTTGCTTAACATAAACTTCCTCCTCTATTTCACCATTTAGAAAAGCACTTTTAATGTCCATTTGGTACAAGGTGATATCATGGTGATTAGCATAGGCAAGTAAGATGCGAATGGACTCAAGTCTAGCAACGGGAGCGTATGTCTCACTATAGTCCATACCTTCGACTTGTGTGTAGCCTTGGGCGATGGGACGTGCTTTGTTGCGAACTACTTGTCCATCTTCATCTTGCTTGTTGCGAAACACCCATTTGGTACCGATGATGTTGTGGTTGTTGTCGGACTTCTCAACCAATGTCCAAACTTGGTTCCTCTCAAAGTTGTGTAGCTCTTCATGCATAGCATTTATCCAATCCGGATCTTCCAAATCTTCTTCGGCCTTCATAGGTTCAATGCTAGAGATGAAAGAATAGTTCTCACAAAAGTTAGCTAAACGAGTTTTAGAGCAAGTGATTCTCCCGGTTTGAATATCATTGTAGATTTGCTCGACGGGATGATCTTTAGCAATTCTTGATCGAACTAGTGAAAGCTTTTGCTTGGTTCTTGGTTGAACTTCTTCTTCATCTTGTTCTTCTTCTTGGCCTTCTTCATTGTTGGCGTTGTCGTTCTCTTGTCGTGGTGGAGAAGGAGGTTGTTGACGTTCATCTTGATGCACTTCCTCGTTTTCTTCATCTTGGTGTGTCCCACTTGTGGATGCTTCCGTATCAACTCTTGGTTCACCTTGTCGTGAAGTACAAGCTTCCACTTGGACGGACGAGGTACTCTCCTTCACCTCCGTTGGATGGACCTTGCCAATAGACAAGTCTTGGATTACTTCCGAAGGATCTTTGTCTCCTACATCAATTGGCAATTGCTCTACTTGAGAGCCGTTAGATTCATCAAACTTCACATCTACCGTCTCTTCAACCTTTCGGGTGAAATTGTTGTAGACACGGTAAGTGTGATAGTTTGAACCATAACCTAGTAGGAAACCTTTATGAGACTTAGGAGCAAATTTAGAACGACGATGCTTATCAAGAATGTAGCACTTTGAGCCGAATACTCAAAAGTATCAAACTTGGGGTTTGTTACCGGTGAGGAGCTCGTATGCCGTCTTGCCGAGTAGCTTGTGAAGATACAAGCGATTTGTTGCATGACAAGCTGTCTCAACCACTTCTGCCCAAAAGTGCTTCGGTGTCTTGTACTCATCAAGCATCGTTCTCGCCATTTCGATGAACGCCCGGTTCTTCCTCTCAACAACTCCATTTTGTTGAGGTGTGTACGTAGCCGAGAACTCGTGTGAAATCCCTTCTTCGTCAAGAAAGGTGTCCAGGTTTGCGTTCTTGAACTCCGTTCTGTTGTCGCTGCGAACCTTCTTGATCTTCACTTCAAATTGATTTTGGGCCTTCCTAGCGAAGTTTTTGAAGATCTTTTGGACCTGCGATTTATCATTGAGAAAGAACACCCACGTAACTCTTGAAAAATCATCAACTATAACTAGACCAAAAGAATTTCCACCGAGACTCTTGTAAGAGTTGGGACCAAAAAGATCCATGTGAAGTAGCTCGAGTGGCCTCCTTGTGGTCATGATGTTCTTCACGGGATGCCTTCCTCCAACCTGTTTACCTTCTTGACAAGCACTGCAAAGTCTATCCTTATCAAATATGACATCGTTAACACCAAGGATATGATTCCCTTTAATAAGCTTGTCAAGGTTTCTCATGCCAACGTGACCTAGTCGTCTATGCCATAACCAACCTTTTGAGGATTTAGCAATGAAGCAAGTTTTAGGTTGAGCCTTTTTAGTGAAATCAACAATGTATAGATCACCTCTACGTATACCGGTAAAGACCATTTTATGATTGTCTCGACGAAACACTTGGCAATCTACTTCAGTAAATAGGACATTGAAACCGAAATCAACAAGTCTAGATACTGAAAGTAAGTTGTATCCAAGAGATTCAACGAGCATGAAATTTTGTATGTAGCTATCATGTGATATGGCCACCTTACCGAGGCCAACCACCTTACCCTTTGAGTTGTCACCGAAAGTGACATACTTTCGAGGACCATCGTTTTCTGCAAGCTCACGAAACATGTCTTTATCTCCGGTCATGTGATCGGTACATCCACTATCAAGAACCCATTCCTTTCCTCCTGACATATATCCCCGAAGATTTTCCATAAGACCAAAGTGTCTCATTCATCAAGATCAAAGTCACTATCATCATCCTCATCATAGTATCCATGTTCAACATCGCATGTGGTGGATCAAATCCTAGAGAGGGCGATTCGTTAGAGTGAGTTTGACAATGATCTTGCTTATTAATTTTTATAGCTTCGGAAATAATATCACTAATAATTCCAACATCTCCTTTGGCATGCATAAGGTTTGTAAGCTCAAATAGACGATCACCAAACATAGGATCACTAGTATTCATCTTACTCAAAGCAATAGACTTATGGAGAATTTCATCTAGATTTTTCAAGGAATAATTTAGAAAGCGTTCCTCAAGAAATTTCCATATAGTGTAGGCACACTTAAGAGTAGGCAAACATCCAATCAAGTTTCTAGGCAATCCTCTAATGATAAGTTTAACAGTTCTAAGATTCCTAATCATATCAATTGACTCATCAAGAGTAGGATGCATAGGATCAACATGAGGTGCACAAGGGCTAGCAATGTACTTTGTTCAAATGATATTGATTGAAAATTACAAGCATCTCATTTTTCCACTCATGAAATTACTCTCCATCAAGAATAGGCACTCCATGTCTAAGACTCCCCAAACTAGACTCATCCATCTTCCTCCAATGGTGATTAAACCAAGGCAATGGAGACCAATGCTCTGATACCACTTGTAGGACCTTGATAAGAGGTGTCTAGAGGGGGGTGATTAGACACTAAGTACCAAAGTTGCAGTTTTTAACTTCTTTAAGTTTAAGTGGAGTTTAGGCACAAGTTTAACATTCACAATACGTAACAAGCAAGCATGCAAAGAGTATATGAGCAGCGGAAAGTAAAGCATGCAACTTGTAAGAATGTAAAGAGAAGGGTTTTGGAGGATTCAAACACAATTGGAGACACAGATGTTTTTGTCGTGGTTCCGATAGGTGGTGCTATCGTACATCCACGTTGATGGAGACTTCAACCCACGAAGGGTAACGGTTACGCGAGTCCACGGAGGGCTCCACCCATGAAGGGTCCACGAAGAAGCAACCTTGTCTATGCCACCATGGCCCTCACCCACGAAGGACTTGCCTCACTAGCGGTAGATCTTCACGAAGTAGGCGATCTCCTTGCCCTTACAAACTCCTTGGTTCAACTCCGCAATCTTGTCGGAGGCTCCCAAGTGACACCTAGCCAATCTAGGAGACACCACTCTCCAAGAAGTAACAAATGGTGCATTGATGATGAACTCCTTGCTCTTGTGCTTGAAATGATAGTCTCCCCAACACTCAACTCTCTCTCATAGGATTTGGATCTGGTGGAAAGAAGATTTGAGTGGAAAGCAACTTGGGGAAGGCTAGAGATCAAGATTCATGTGGTAGGAATGGAATATCTTGGCTCAACACATGAGTAGGTAGTTCACTCTTAGAAAATGTATGCTGGAAGTGTAGGTTCATTCTAATGGCTCTCTCCACAAATGAAGAGGAGGTGGAGGGGTATATATAGCCTCCACACAAAATTTAACCGTTACACACAATTTACCAAACTCGGTGGGACCGAATCAACAAACTCGGTCGGACCGATTTAGTAAATCTAGTGACCGTTAGGGTTTTTGGTGGGGACGACATGCAACTCGGTAGGACCGATATGGTTAGGGTTAGGGCATAACGCAATCTCGGTGAGACCGATTACACAAACTTGGTGAGACCGATTTTGGTAATTAGCTAACCAGAGAGTTGGTCAGGCAAACTCGGTGGGACCGATTACTCAAACTCGATGGGACCGATTTTGGTAATAAGTTAACCAGAGAGTTTGCATTGCAATCTTGGCAGTACCGATTGCTCAAACTCGATGAGACCGATTTTGGTAATGGACATACACAAAGAGATTACCATCCCATCTCGGTGAGACCGAGATCCCTATCGGTGAGACCGATTTGCCTAGGGTTTGTGGCAGTGGCTAAGACATCTGAACTCGGTGGCGCTGGATAGAAAGAATCGGTGGGGCCGAGTTTGACTTTAGGTTTAGGACAAATGTGTGGAAGTGGGAAAGTAGTTGAGGTTTTTGGAGCATATCACTAAGCACTGTGGAGCAAGAAACTCATTAAGCAACACATCATCCCTTCTTGATAGTATTGGCTTTTCCTATAGACTCAATGTGATCTTGGATCACTAAAATATAAAATGAAGAGTCTTGAGCTTGAAGCTTGAGCCAATCCTTTATCCTTAGCATCTTGAAGGAGTTCCTACATCCTTTAGTCCATGCCACTCCATTGTTGAACTTATCTGAAACATACTAGATAAAAGTGTTAGTCCAACAAGAGATATGTTGACATTAATTACCAAAACCACCTAGGGAGCACTTGTGCTTTTAGTCCTGCACCCAGCCCATCGATGGTCCATCATCATCTGCTACGGCATCTTCATCTTCACGATCATGCCCTTCGTCTTGATCTTCCTCATCATCATGTTCGGCATCTTCTACATGATGACTGTGTCCTGCATCTACTTCGTGATCATGTCCTGGAGATTCTTCGTCTTCTCGCCCGCCCTCGCCGCCATTGTCTAGCTGCCCTTCCTTATTTCTTGCCTGGCCCCCATGGACGACTTCATAATCATCTTCATCACCTTGCCACCGATAGCCATCCATGAAACCACGCACGAGTAGGTGGTCCCGCACCTGTCTGGAATCCGGGTTCATAAGGTTCCTCAGCTTGCATCTTCGACACGGACATCTTATCTCTGTCTCGTTCTTTTAAAGCATCTCGGCCGTCGCGGGGCTCAAAAACCTATTCACGATGCCTTCGGTCATTATGCGGACCATGGTCGCCTGCGGTGTAGAGCAAAACGATATTTTAGAACAAAAAAATATTTGGCATGACTTTGCCTAAAAATAGGACCAAAAAAATGCATAGTGCCAAATTCTCGCCGAAACGGAAATGAATCAACATTCCGGCAAAATAATTGCAACTATCGCACTTCAAATACCAGTACCTCCAAACACAAACATATGCAACACCACAAACATATGTAGATCTAGGCCATAAAAAGTGTGCACGTTGTTGGAGGGAGAAAAAAATTAGATTTAGAACATAAAGAAAGCATTCCCTTACTTACCTATCAAAAAAGGAAATTTAACCACTTAATATGGGTGAATCTATGGTGGAAATGAAGTGAGGAGGAGGAGGCAGCCGAGACAAGCTTGGAGGAGGAGGTGGAGAGAATGAAGTTGGGAAAGTGAGTGTGGTAGGTGGCTGTCCAAAATATCTAGCTGCTCTCAGGTTACCAATGGCGCACCTCCTAAGAATGCGCCATTAGTAACCCTGGTTACTAATAGCGCACCTGGTGTGTGGTGCGCATTACTAGTTTTGAAAAAAAATAAAAAAAATTGTTAGTAGTGGCGCACCGTGGTTGTGGTGCGCCATTACTAGTTTTGAAAAAAAGTAAAAAAATTGTCAATAGTGGCACACAGAGGGTGTCACTACTAGGGAAAACCCTAGTAGTAGCGCGGGTTTTGAGGCTAGCAGCACCACGGGTGGCCGCGCTACTAATAAGGCGCTACAGCTAACTCATAGTAGTAGCGCGGCCTTTACCCGCGCTACTACTGTTGTCGATATCAGCAGCGCTTTCTAGGAATGCGCTACTATTACCTAGCTGTAGCAATTTCGCCATCCCTCGCTACTGCTATATCTTTCATCATTTTCCCAGTACCCCTTTCCCTTTCAGTTTCCCCTTTCCCTTTCAGTTTCCCTTTCAGATACTAGATACTAGGTACTGCTAGTAGATATCAAATTCATAAACCATTACTAGGTAGTACTCCCTTCGTTCCAAATTACTCGTCGTGGTTTTAGTTCAAACCACGACGAGTAATTTGGAACGAAGGGAGTACTAGATAACAATATCATGCATAGTCAACATGCATCCTCAAGCAGTACAAGGTCATATCAACGGCCATCATCATATGTAGTTCTAGATGATATCGATGATGATCATCATATGTAGTTCTAGATGATATAGCCACACACGCGTATGTAGTTCTAGATGATATAGCTAGCCACACACACATATGTAGTTCTAGATGATATCGAAGACAATCATCATCCTCAAGCCTGGGCGGTTGGTGTTCCTGATAGTAATTAGGATGGCCTGTCCAACACGAAGATTCTTGCCATCAAGGAATTTCTTCCACCCAACCGAGTTTAAGTGTGTGCGACCGTCCGTGTCCACGCGGTAAGTACAGGTTGTGACGGAGCCCCTTGCAGTAAGGCGTAGTCCAGCTGAGCCTTCTTCATCAGGCTCGATACCATAACTCACAGATATGCTCTTTGCCAATTTCTGAATAAGAAAAACATATCAATTAATAAATAGTCTCGCAAATAAGTATATATGGATTATCTACACTATTAATAGTTTCCTTAGATTCTACACTAATAATCATGTGATCGAACTCTACACTAAAACATATCATCGACTAGATTCCACACAACATACCATATCATTGGACTGTACACTAAGTAATTCATAGGATAATTTGCATTTGTAAGTATAACATACCATATCATGTCGATCAACCATGGTATTTGTCAAGCAGGTCACGAATGGCACCCCGACAAAGTCAGCACGTGGCGGAATTATGTCCCATAGGTTGGACACCTCCACCTCACTCAGCCTTGTTCTTTGAGCTACGATGGCTTCATGAAGTGGGTCCTCATCATCTTCATCGAGTGGGTCCTCATTATCTTCATCATTTTCATCATCTTCGTCATCTTCATCATCTTCCACCAGGTTGAGATAAATGACAGCTAGCTTGGGTCTTTCTGCTCGGAAGGAGAAGCTGATCAACTCACCACCAGTAAGACGCATGCGAGCGACGAAGCGGGCCCATCCATCTCCTCCAATCTGCGACATATTGTGTCCTTTCTCGACCTCCATAGTGTACGTCCTCCCAGGAGCCTCAAATGTCACAGTGTCTCCTGTCAGCTTGTTGAATTTCAACCTCACATTGCATGGGACGATCTGTGTAAAATAAGCAAAATGACACAATGCAGTAATGCCAACACTAAAAATAAAATAGTTATTACATTTCATCTAATTTCTTACCGCTGCATGACGAAAACTCGGCTGGAAGTAGATGCCGAACAGCTTGCCAGTTGCAAGGCTGCTGGCGCATCTTGACTTGCACAGTCGACATAGTGGTGGTGGTGGTGGCGCCATTTTTCCTAAAGCAATATGAGCAAAGGATTAACGATCAACTAAATCAAAATGTTCTAAATCAACTAAATCAACTAGCCTACTAAATCAACTAAATCAAAATGTTCTAAGTCAACTAAATCAACTGGCCTACTAAATCAACTAAATCATATCAACTAAATCAAAATGTTGCATATGAACTAGCCTACTAAATCAACTAAATCAAAATGTTCCAAGTCAACTAAATCAACTAGCCTACTAAATCAACTAAATCAAAATGTTCTAAATCAACTAAATCAACTAGCCTACTAAATCAACTAAATCAAAATGTTCTAAATCAACTAAATGAACTAGCCTACTAAATCAACTAAATCAAAATGTTCTAAGTCAACTAAATCAACTAAATGAACTAGCCTACTAAATCAACTAAATCAAAATGTTCCAAGTCAACTAAATTAACTAGCCTACTAAATCAACTAAATTATATCAGCTAAATCAAAATGTTGCATATGAACTAGCCTACTAAATCAAAATGTAGCGGGCAGGAGGGAGAAGGAGGGGCGACTCGAGGAGGGAGAAGAGAGTAGGATGGAGGAGGAAGGCGGAGCGAGGAGGGGTCGGCCGGCGCGGCCAGTGGAGGGAGGACGGAGGAGGAAGGCGGAGCGAGGAGGGGCCGGCCAGCGGCGAGTGGAGAGGGAGGACGAAGGAGGAGGCCGGTACCGAGTCCAGCAAGGAGGAGGAGGTGACGGCGGCGCAGACGAAGGAGGGGCTACGGGGGTGGACCGGCGCGGGGGATTGAGAGGGGATCCAGTGAGTGTGTGACTATGTGAGTGGATCAGATAGAGGAGATGGGGGTGAGAGATGAATGGCTTAGCAGTAGCGCGTTGTAGGAAAAGACGGTACTGCTAAGCTATCTAGCAGCAGCGCCTTTCACAATAAAGCGCTACTGCTATGTGTCATCATGTAAAAATAGACTTTGTTCAATATATCAAAAATACATTGATCATCAACGATCTTTTTGTGTACAATCTGATTTGTCAATATGAGTCCTCACCGGTTTAGGAACAGGTGAAGACTCATATTGCAGCCACAAATTCTACACATAGAGTTCAATGAAGACCAAGTGCTTGTCAAAGTTTGAGAAGTAACATATTTAAGGTGGTAGAAACTCTCTTCACGGAGCGAGGTGGGACTAAATTTTTGTAGTAAACTTAGCAGTAGCGCTTATTTGAGAAATGCGCTGCTACTATGCTACGTAGCAGTAGCGCCCGTCCTTATAACGCGTTGCTGCTATAACTAGCCTCGCGGCGGCCTCGTGGGAATTGTAGCAGTAGCGCGTCTTTGAGCGGGCGCGCTATTGCTATAATTGTTTCAGCAGCGAGTTACTGCTGAGCACGCTACTGCTAACTAGTAGCAGCGCCTTATTTCAAAGCGCGCTGCTGATAAGATGCTGATATATAGCCTCCACACAAAATCTAACCGTTACACACAATTTACCAAACTCGGTGGGACCGAATCAAAACTCGGTGGGACCGAATCAACAAACTCGGTCGGACCGATTTAGTAAATCTAGTGACCGTTAGGGTTTTCGGTGGGACCGACATGCAACTCGGTAGGACCGATATGGTTAGGGTTAGGGCATAACGCAATCTCGGTGAGACCGATTACACAAACTTGGTGAGACCGATTTTGGTAATTAGCTAACCAGAGAGTTGGTCAGGCAAACTCGGTGGGACCGATTACTCAAACTCGGTGGGACCAATTTTGGTAATAAGTTAACCAGAGAGTTTGCATTGTAATCTCGGTAGTATCGATTGCTCAAACTAGGTGAGACCGATTTTGGTAATGGACATACACAGAGAGATTACAATCCCATCTCGGTGAGACCTAGATCCCTATCGGTGAGACCGATTTGCCTAGGGTTTGTGGCAGTGGCTAAGACATCTGAACTCGGTGGCGCCGGATAGAAAGAATTGGTGGGGCCGATTTTGACTTTAGGTTTAGGACATATGTGTGGAAGTGGGAAAGTAGTTGAGGTTTTTGGAGCATATCACTAAGCACTATGGAGCAAGAAACTCATTAAGCAACACCTCATCCCTTCTTGATAGTATTGGCTTTTCCTATAGACTCAATGTGATCTTGGATCACTAAAATATAAAATGAAGAGTCTTGAGCTTGAAGCTTGAGCCAATCCTTTGTCCTTAGCATCTTGAAGGAGTTCCTACATCCTTTAGTCCATGCCACTCCATTGTTGAACTTATCTGAAACATACTAGATAAAAGTGTTAGTCCAATAAGAGATATGTTGACATTAATTACCAAAACCACCTAGGGAGCACTTGTGCTTTCTGTCCTGCACCCAGCCCATCGATGGTCCATCGTCATCTTCTACGGCATCTTCATCTTCATGATCATGCCCTTCGTCTTGATCTTTCTCATCATCATGTCTGGCATCTTCTATATGATGACTGTGTCCTGCATCTACTTTGTGATCATGTCCTGGAGATTCTTCGTCTTCTCGCCCGCCCTCGCCGCCATTGTCTAGCTGCCCTTCCTTATTTCTTGCCTGGCCCCCATGGACGACTTCATAATCATCTTCATCACCTTGCCACCGATAGCCATCCATGAAACCACGCACGAGTAGGTGGTCCCACACCTGTTTGGAATCTGGGTCCATAACGCTCCTCAGCTTGCATCTTCAACACAGACATCTTATCTCCGTCTCGTTCTTTTGAAGCATCTCGGCCGTCGCGGGGCTCAAAAACCTATTCACGATGCCTTCGGTCAGTGTGCGGACCATGGTCGCCTGCGGTGTAGAGCAAAATGATATTTTAGAACCAAAAAAATATTTGGCATGACTTTGCCTAAAAATAGGACCAAAAAAATGCATAGTGCCAAATTCTCGCTGAAACGGAAATGAATCAACATTCCGGCAAAATAATTGCAACTATCGCATTTCAAACACCAGTACCTCCAAACACAAACATATGCAACACCACAAACATACGTAGATCTAGGCCATAAAAAGTGTGCACGTTGTCGGAGGGAGAAAAAAGTAGATTTAGAACATAAAGAAAGCATTCCCTTACTTACCTATCAAAAAAAAGAAATTTAACCACTTAATTTGGGTGAATCTATGGTGGAAATGAAGTGAGGAGGAGGAGGCAGCCGAGACAAGCTTGGAGGAGGAGGTGGAGAGAATCAAGTGGGGAAAGTGAGGGTGGTAGGTGGCTGTCCAAAATATCTAGCTGCTCTCCGGTTACCAATGGCGCACCTCCTAAAAATGCGTCATTAGTAACCCTGGTTACTAATGGCGCACCTGGTGTGTGGTGCGCCACAACTAGTTTTGAAAAAAAATAAAAAAATAATTGTTAGTTGTGGCGCACCGTGGTTGTGGTGCGCCATTACTTTTTAAAAAAAAGTAAAAAAAATGTTAATAGTGGCGCACAGTGGGTGTGGTGCGCCATTACTAGTTAAAACTAGTAATGGCGCACTATCCCCTGGTGCGGCATTACTAGTTTTGAAAAAAAATTGTTAGTAGTGGCGCACCGTGGGTGTGGTGCGCTATTAGTGATATGGACACTAATAGCGTACCTATATATGGTGCGCCACTGCTATATAGCAGTGGCGCACCACCCACGTGGTGCGCCATTAATGTTCATTTTAGCTATAGCCTTTTCTAGTAGTGGTTCCGTATTTTCCATAACTCCATGTTAGTAGGACCAGAGATTGATTAGAGCTAGGATCTAGAAATGTAGAATAATTAATTCCATTGTCATAAATTGATGTGAAATCCATCAAGTTTGGCTTTTTTGACGAAAAAGCAGCAGGGGCTGAATTTCATTGATGAAAAGGAAAGTAGGTCTATGCTGTTACAAGAAAATGGCACCGGCAGCCATCCTATACAAAACTGGTTAAGAGCTACTCAAGAGGGTTCAAAGAACTTCGACATTGGCTTAAGCCCGCCATACAGCCAACATCTGGCCTCGTCTAGTACCCTGTGATGAACCTGTGTTACAGAGCTCGTTGTGGCATTGAAAATCCTTGCTTTGCGCTCCTTCCAGACGCACCAGGCGACCAACAGGCACACGGCCCTCCAGGTGTGTCTGTTGGCCTTCGGCAGTGAGGAGGTCTGCCTTCAGAATCGCTGCCGCACGCGCCCCCGGTCGTGCAACTGAATGCTGTCGTATGGAGGCCCCAACGCAACCGCCGTTCTTGCCCAGACCATGGTGGAGAAAGGGCAGTTGGCGATGAGATGCGCGGCAGTCTCTGGAGCTTGCTGACAAAATGGGCAGAGGGGATCATGAGGGATTTGCCGCTTCGCCACGTTGCCCGCCGTGAGGCACTTTCCCCTTAGCAGTAGCCAAGCAAACACCTTCGCCCGCGGTGCCGCCTTAGCCTTCCAGATGATTTCGTTGTCCGTGGACTGGATGGATCCCTGGAACAACATGCGGTAAGCCGACGCGGCCGTGTACTCCCCAGAAGCAGTCCATTTCTATCTTATCGAGTCCGGCGTGCCCTCTTAGAAGATGATCGTCTGTTTTGCATCCCAGAGTTGACAGAGTTCTCGTAGGGCAGCCGGCGAAGGGTTGGCCTTGACGTATTGCATCCATCTGTCGTCCGTGATTGCATGGCACAGTGACAGGCGACGCCTATTGTAGTGCCAGAAGAGGTTAGGCCAGCGGTCAGCTGGACGACATCCGCCTGCCTAGTGGGAGCGCCAGAAGTTAGCCCTGGAGTCGTCGCCAACGTCGATCGTCGTGGAGGATCTGAAAACACACTCGGCCATGGGGTCAATGGGCAGGGTGGGTCATGCCATGGCCTACCATCATCAGACCAGGTCCTCTGTTGATCAAACCCAGTCGCTGCATGTAGACTTTCTTGGATGAAGGTTTTGTAGCATGAAGGCTTTATCTGGGCAAAAGGCTAAGGTAGAGAAGTAACTAAGTAGTAGTTGGCTTTCTCTAGTAAAAAGCCTGAGGAGGAGAGTAGTAGTAGACTTTACCTAGCTCAAAAGGCTGAACGTGTGTGTGCAAGTACACAGCTTGTGTGTGCTGTGTGCAAGTCCAGCCCGGCCTATAAAAGGACCCGGCTCTTTCACTTGTAAATCACTCCATCTAGTGCAATACAAATGAACCAGTACTACACCACTCTCTCAAGTGTGTCCGTGAGCTAGCTTTAGTACTAGTGCAGTTTAGCTACTAGTTGGAATATAGCAGGGACACTCCAGTTCATCTGTGTGCGTGTGTGTATTGCAGCTTGCGCTAGTTGCAGTCTGATCCTCGGCATATTGCTAGTCGGTAGTTTGGGCTAACAATTGGCATCAGAGCCTCAGGTTATGCCGAAGCATATGCCGAAAGGAGGCGTCGCCGACGACGGTTCCAGGACCGCCGAGCGGAGCTCGGCTGAGGACACCCGTGCGGCGGACGCGCTCGCACTGCGAGGCAGGTCCGCAGCTGAGCTGGGTGCGCCACGCTCCGTGCGAGACGTGGGCATGTCCAGTGCCTCCTTCCCTCTCCTTATGCGGACCAACTACCCCAGTTGGTCCGTCCTGATGAAAGTCATCATGGAGGCGCGGCATATGTGGAAAGCCGTGGAAACCGGCGATGTCGAGTACGAGGAGGACCGGCTGGCGATGGAGGCGATCTTGCGCTCCGTCCCAGAGGAGATGGTGCTCACCCTTGGCGCCAAGAAGACGGCCAAGGAAGCATGGGAGACCATCAAGACTCTGCGCATCGGCGTGGAGCGCGTACGGGAGTCGAAGGCCCAGACCTTGCGCCTCCAGTATGAGGAGATCCGGTTCAAGGCCGGTGAACAAGTCGACGACTTCGCCTTGCGGCTACAAGGTCTCGTCAACGAGCTCGCAACGCTCGGAGATCCCATCGACAACAAGATGGTGATTCTCAAGTTTCTCCGCGTCGTCCCCAGGCAGTACAAGCAACTGGCCTGGTCCATCGAGAGCATGGTGGATCTCTCCACCATGACGATCGAGGAGCTGGTAGGGCTGCTGAAGGTCGTCGAGGAGCGCGGCGACGACGCCAACAACCGTGCTGGCGGCGAACTACTGCTCACCAGGGAACAGTAGGACGCGCAACTTCAGCAGCGCGGCCGCGACGGCTCTTCCGGCAATGGGGGAGGCGCCCCCACGGGAAGCAGAGGTCGCGGAAGAGGCGGAGGCCGCGCCCAGAGCGGTGGCGGCAACCGCGGTCGCAGGCCAAGCCAGGCAGGGCGAGGCGCTGGCAACGGTGGCAAGTGCCGCTACTGCAACATGCCGGGTCACTGGATCCGGGATTGCCACAGGAGGAAAGCCGACGAGGCAGCCGCGGCAACGGCAAACCTCGTCCAGGCTGACGTGGATGGTGGGCCGGCAATGATGCTGGCAAGAGTCGAGCCCGTGCAGGAGAGCTCAACGTCTCCCACGACCACGGCCCCGACATCCACCCATTCCGTGCAGGAGGCACGGAGTCTGTCCACGGAAACCATCACTCCAGTGACAGGCCACACCTCCACAATGACATTCTCGGGGCTTGTTGACTGGGAGGCGATGAAGGCTCGGGTGTGGGGGAGCCACACCCCGGCGACGGCGTCCCCGACAACCTAGGGACCTGACAAGATCGCGCAAGTTGGCGCGGCAACGACGCATATGGCGGACCATGCTCCGACCATGATGCTGGCGACCATCGACTCCGTGCAGGAGCGCACGGAGACTCAGGTCAGCCACACCCCGACAACAAAGTGTTCGGGGTCCACCGTGTTGTCAGGAGATGGCTCCCTGACAACGGCATGTGCGTGCGGCTACGTCTTCCTCAACGAGGAGAGAGCCGTCACCACACCCACGCTTGCAGGCGGCAAGCAAAGTGAGGGTTGGTTCCTTGACACCGGCGCCACGAACCACATGACTGGTTCGATCGACGCGTTCGCGGAGCTGGACTGCTCAATCACCGGGAAGGTGCGGTTCGCGGACGGATCCGTGGTGGAGATCCACGGGCGCGGGACTGTCATCTTCGCCGACAAAGGGGGTGATCACAGGGCGTTTACAGATGTCTACTTCATCCCGGCGCTCAAGAGCAGCGTCGTGAGTGTCGGACAGCTCGACGAGGGCTGGTTCGACATCGGTATCCGCCGCGGTGTTCTCACCGTGCGCGACCAGCAGAAGAGGCTGCTCATCGAGGTAACCCGCTCGTCAAACCGCCTCTACAAGCTCTTCTTTCGACCCGTTCATCCTGTGTGCCTTGCCGTGGGCCATGTCTCCGACGCGTGGCGTTGGCATGCCCGGTGACGGGGTCCTGGACTAGGGGGTACTCACCACGTCATCTCCCGATCTATTAGGTTGGGCCGAGGACCCCCACGGCCGTATACTCATGGGCCAGTCTGGACAGGTGCCGCATACAAGGAAGATTCTACAAGACTTGGCGATCAAGACAAGGACTCCTCCCCCACCGGCGTATTCGGCTAGGACTCTTGTTATCCTAGGCCTCCGGTGCATTATATAAACCAAGGCCAGGCTAGTCGATAAAGACAACATAAATTACAACAATCATACCATAGGCTAGCTTCTAGGGTTTAGCCTCCTTGATCTCGTGGTAGATCCACTCTTGTACTACCCATATCATCAATATTAATCAAGCAGGACGTAGGGTTTTACCTCCATCAAGAGGGCCCGAACCTGGGTAAAACACCGTGTCCCTTGTCTCCTGTTACTATCCGCCTAGACGCACTGTTTGGGACCCCCTACCCGAGATCCGCCGGTTTTGACACCGACATTGGTGCTTTCATTGAGAGTTCCGCTGTGTGATTGACAAAAGGATCGATGGCTCGCCTGCAGATCAACTGCGACTTCGGCACCTTCGTCACCAGCTCGACTGGTCACCTTGGTTCGACCAAGAATTGCACCACGTGTTCGGATCACCATATTCGGACGAGGGCCTTCATCAAACATCAACTCCGATCTCTATCAAGATCACAGAGGAATCATCCATGGAGCTCGAGGGCTCAACGTCAACATTGCCCTCAAGCGACCGTGCTATTTTTCTGGACAGCGAACTCGTATCTGCTGCCACCACTTCCTCGAGTATCGCTTTGACGATCACCTTGGTGGAATTGTGCGGAATTGAGCCTACAACAACCCTGGAAAATTTCGTCGAGTTCCGATGGAGGAATCTCTCGCAATCCACGATATACCGGAGCCCTGTCAAATCTGGACAGGAATCTGGACGAGTTTAGGGCGTGGTGTCCAGCTTCTAGCTCGGACGTCCTTTGGAAGATCCAACCGTTGATCGGCTGCGGAATTCCTATATCTACCACCCTTTCAAATTTTAGCTCGATCCGACCGTAATAACTCCGGGAACCTTCCGATTAGTGCATCACTTTCCGGATCTGTTTTCTGCGCGAGAACGAATAGGACCCGAAGTCATCTTTTTTATGAACGGGATTTCGGACATCCTTTTTGAAGGAAGTTTTGTATGGGATATTGTGTATTGTACCCAAACACATCCCACTAACCTTAAGATCTTTTGAACATGATCTTCAACATCATTGCTGGTGTCAAACCAGTCCGGCAATATTGTTCCATGGCTGCCGACCTGCGCTAGACACGTCGTCACTTTGTTGAGCCGAGCTAAACTTCTTCGGATCATCATCTCGGCAAGCCGAACAAGAGTCCGGCATCGCGAAGAACAAATCATCATCAACATCGCCGCCCCACAGATTACACGGAGCGGGAATATTGGCATCGCCGCACGGTCGCTTCATCAAGCTGGCATCGACCACGTCACGACCTGCATTGGCAGGGCCGCACTGTTGCTCCTTCAAGCCGGTGTCCATCACGCTGAACTACTTCGACATCACGGCTAGACCGGAGGATTCATCATCTCTTCATCAACCTACTCCGGACACTTCGGCGTCACCAGCCGACCAGCTTCGTCACGATTAGCTGGACCGAGGGCTTTGCCTCGGCAAGCCAACCTTTGCCAGCATCCTCCTCCTTCGGATTGCTACAACAAATAAACCAGGTGCTATTTATCCTAATACTTTTTGTTTGTTTGGGTTCATTTTTCCCAAGGAATTATTACTCTGGTTTGTCCATCATATGTTCACAGGTCTATCAAATGGTGGCCGCATTAACGACGGTCACATCATGGTTCGGTCAGTCTCCGTACATAGTCCGGCGAACACCGCATCCGGAGCACGGACCGACCTGTGAATTCAGGCTTTGCCACGCCTTTACCGCATCACGCCGACGCCCTGCATCACGCCGAGCACGGACCGACATCCAGCAACGATTTTTTTATTATTATTTTTAATTATTATTATCACTATTATCTCCGGTTTGCACTATTTTTTTGTGCACAGGAAAATGATCTAGCCGGACTATATCCTTTAGTGTCATCTCGGCTGGACGGGGGGCTTCGTCAACACTTCATTACCCCATGTCGGGGACTTCGGCATCACTCTGCCGTTCTGCATTTACCGAGCTATGTCACCACTTCGGAATGCCGAGCTCTTTGCTCCGCCACCTCGGGACCGGCTTGGGGGACGGAACCTTGTCCCGCATCAAGCTCGGACCACGTCGTCAATACCGAACACATCAACCAGCTAAGTTGTCTTCATGCTCAAAGTTTTAAATTTTTAACTTGTGTTCGGTTCGACCAAGCATTATACTTTTTTGGAAAAAAGTGGCTTGTAAAAATTTTCCTTGTCCAAACTTTGTTTGCACACACTTGACGCGCTATCCGCGCTCATTATACCTGGGGGCTTCTTTAACAAAAGCTTATTAATACGGGCTTTATGCCTAACACATATGTCACACTTCCGCATGTACCTTTTATTCACCATTATATGCATCGATATGACTTAAGTTTTGGCCAAGCTGGGTTGCCTGGCTCCTGTGCTTACCCCTACATTCCCGATTGTTCGGCTAGGTGGTAAAGGGAGCACCTCTGCGATTGTTACTGCCGGGTCAGCCGGATGTGTACCTCAGAATGGGTGAAGCCGAAAGCTAGCGTTCTTAAGGGAATACTCGGTCGGTGAACTAAAAGATGATTTCTTACCTATTTATTTACCTGCCCCAGATGTTTTTCTGCTCTTTTCGGAGTCCGGACAGGCACTTTAGGGCATGCCTCCTAGGGAAAGGAACCCCTAACGGAACTATTCTCCCTGGAAGATGTTTCTTACTAACCATGTAATATAACATAACTAGTTGGGCACTTATCTGATAAAGCACTAATGACCCCTACGCCTGGTCTCCACGCATGCCCCGGTTTTTATAACCGCGAGGGTATTCGGACACACTCCGGACTATTGGGTCCAGAGGTTGAAGCGAAAAGGTCCGCTACGACAAACGATCTACAATCCGGCTAGAAGGCATTTTACATGTCACCTTACATTATATAGTCAACTTCTACCCAAGTCACTTGGGGGCTCTTATGTTTATTTGAGCCGTTTTATACTAAGTGTTTTTCTCCTTAGTCGTTGCAAAGTTTTTATTATTTATCACTCATTTTTTCGACACGAGTGTGCGGTCACTAGCCGGGGAGCCTAATTTCTCTCTCAAAGCCGCTAGAGTTTAGTTTGCTAAACTGGCCTGATGAGAAGTACTCCGCCCTCGGGATAGGAGGTTGAAGCCGTAGGCTGACCCGCTCGAAGTCCTGAGATAGGATGTATCATGTTAAAGCACGACAGAAGCACTTCTTTTTTCTAAGACCAATTTTCGGATTGGCACCGAACACTTGATATTGTTCGGACGTCATGTTTTCACCGACGTTTCTTGGTTTTCCAAGCTTTTTGGCACTTTTAAACTATTTGTGCTTTTCCAGCATTAGTCTCGCAGTGCAACGCCGAACACCTTTTAGGAATTTCGGCAAAAATATTCTCGGATATTGCTATATATGAATCGGTTTCGAATTGTGTCTTCGGTCAATAGTTGGGTTGCCCGGCTCCCGCACTTGCTTCCTATGTTCCATTTTGTTCGGCTAGGCGTGCAAAGGGAGAACCACTGCGATTATGCTTCCAGCTCACATGGTTAAGCACCTCAGTGGAGAAAGCCGAAAACTGACTGTCACAATAAGCGTAAACTGGTCAGCGATCCGATAACTATGTTAAATAACAGGCCGTTCATAACATTGGCCGAAGTGTTTACGGCTTGACCTCGACTGTCGCCGAACACTACCGGGGGCTATTAACTAGCCTCCCCAACTAAATCCTCGATATTTTGCTCTTACATTGGAGCTGAGGTTTTATGATCATGCTTAGCATGACAACCCAAAGAAAGGAACCGATAGCGGGACTATTTTCTTTGGAAGACATTTCTTCTGTTAAACAGTAATATAATATATCTCTCCGCGTACCTTTGTTTATAAAACCGCATGGCCAGATTGCCTTGTTTGTCGTCCTCATAAAGGCTTTATAAAGTAGGACAAACACTCCTCAGCTATTGGCCGAGGAGGTGGAAGCCGATGGTCGGTCAACAAAGTTTTGTACAATGCGGATCCGAGCATCAATGAGGTAAAGTACTTGGATACATAGAGTCATTACACATAATTTGTGATTTTACTATGGATATTGATCCTTAATTCGGCCACCCGTGCCCGCATTAAGGCTCGGGGGCTACTGGGCTTCGGGCTTATTATTTAAAACATGTCAAAGGGGCATATTGATCCCCTGATCTGGTGTTGCCACCCGACCAGTGTCTCGGGGGCTACTGCATTGCTTGCCCAACGCAGGAAATTTTATGTGCAATATAGTTTCCGAGGAGATTTTGATCCTCAGGTTGGTCGGCCGCACCCAACCTGAGTCTCGAGGACTGATCACGCCGCTTTTAGTGTCCCGAAGTATTCTGCCAAGCTTGGACTTGATCCTCAGGCCGATTTTGCAAATCAACCTGAGTCTCAGCGGCTACTGGGATCAGCGGTCTTACGTCATCCTTCAGGTGCATCTCGGGTTTTAGACCAATACACACCTTGAGGGCTACTGGCTATATATCTCGGCAGAGAATAAAATGCAATAATAAAAAATATTGACAAAAAATCGGCCCACAGTCGGGGTGGTGCACCACCTCGGAAGCAGTCCGGCATAAAGCTCGGGCGCTAGTGGCTGGCTCCATAGAGGGAATTTCCGGCATTAAGCTCGGCTAAACTCCTTCAAACTTCTTTAAACCAAGGTGATTTACGACACCTCGGATACAGTCTGGCGTTGGAGCTCGGATACATAATCCGGCGTTGGAGCTCGGATAAGTTCCGGCGTTAAAGCTGGGAAGCGGTTCGGCGTTGGTGCTCGGCTGCAAAAAGATACCTCGAGTGCAGTCCAGCGTTAGAGCTCGGACGCGAGAGGGAACTACCTCCCGGGAACAACTTCAAACCTGAGGTGTGGCATAAAAATAACAAGGCATTGATAAAGGCCAGAAACTTAAAGGGGCTCCTCGGATACCCGACATGTAAACCCGTCGAATGCATTTCGGCGATCCTCAAGATCGAAGATAAAGAAGATTCGCTGAACCAGTTTTCAAGACCAACGACCGAAGATGAAGAACAGTTCGGAAGAATCGAGGAGCGTCCCTAACTTGAAGACCAGTTCAGGGGGCTACTGACGGTGTCCTGGACTAGGGGGTACTCACCACGTCATCTCCCGATCTATTAGGTTGGGCCGAGTACCCCCACAGCCGTATACTCATGGGCCAGTCCGGACAGGTGCCGCATACAAGGAAGATTCTACAAGACTTGGCGATCAAGACAAGGACTCCTCCCCCACCGGCGTATTCGGCTAGGACTCTTGTTATCCTAGGCCTCCGGTGCATTATATAAACCGAGGCCAGGCTAGTCGATAAAGACAACATAAATTACAACAATCATACCATAGGCTAGCTTCTAGGGTTTAGCCTCCTTGATCTCGTGGTAGATCCACTCTTGTACTACCCATATCATCAATATTAATCAAGCAGGACGTAGGGTTTTACCTCCATCAAGAGGGCCCGAACCTGGGTAAAACATCGTGCCCCTTGTCTCCTGTTACCATCCGCCTAGATGCACAGTTCGGGACCCCCTACCCGAGATCCGCCGGTTTTGACACCGACACCCGGCTAGGACACCAGCACTTCGACGGGTTGTGGAAGATGGCACGAGGCAACCTCGTTCACGGGCTACCTCACATCAAGCACGCCGACGAGCTGTGCGATGCGTGTCTTGCCGGGAAGCAGCGGCGCCTGCCCTTCCCCGAAAAGGCACGCTATCGGGCGCAGAAACCCCTGGAGCTGGTTCATGGGGACCTCTGCGGCCCAATCACCCCGGCAACGCCAGGAGGGCGTCGCTACATCCTGCTACTCGTCGACGACTACAGCAGGTTCATGTGGGTGCTGCTCCTCGCCTCCAAGGACGAGGCAGAGCGAGCCATCGTCAAGCAGCAAGCGGCAGCAGAGGTCGAGTGCGGCCACAAGCTACGCGTGCTGTGCACGGACCGTGGCGGCGAGTTCATGTCGGCCACGTTCTACAAGCACTGCGACGAGAAAGGGGTGCAACGTCACCTCACAGCTCCTTACTCGCCGCAGCAGAACGGCGTCGTCGAGCGGAGGAACCAAACGGTGCTCGGGATGGCACGCTGCATGCTCAAGGCAAAGCAGGTGTCGAGCACGTATTGGGGGGAGGCCGTGCTCACGGCCGTCTTCATCCTCAACCGCTCCTTCACAAGGAGCGTCGACGGAAAGACGCCTTACGAGGCGTGGTATGGGAGGAAGCCTGATGTACGCTTCCTCCGTACCTTTGGCTGCGTCGGGCACGTCAAGATGACGCGCCCACAGCTGAAGAAGCTCGACGACAGGAGCACCCCAATGGTGTTCATGGGCTACGAGACAGGCTCTAAGGCGTACAAGATGTATGACCCCGTCTCAAAGCGTGTGCATGTCTCTCGTGACGTCATCTTCGACGAAGACACGCGATGGACTTGGGAGGCGTCGAGGGAGGCCCCGGCAAGCAGTTCCTTTACCATGGAGTACCCGATGTACTCTACGACCATGGGAAGCAAGACCCCGGGAAGTGCCACCCCGGGAAGCTCGGGAGGTGTGGATCCGGGAACAGCAACCCCGAGAACACCGTCCCCGGGTACGGTGTCGCCGGACACCACGACGTCAAGCAACGTGGGTTCCGGGAGGCAGTTCGCAACCCCGCCAACGGCGAGGTCGGAGCTGTTCGACGCCGACGACAGTGTTGGCGCGCCCCATAGGTTTCGGTGCATGGGGGATCTCCTCGGCGAGCCTGCAGCAACACCGCAACAGCCTGAGGAAGAGGACGTTGATGACGACGACGTCTTGCATCTGATGGCCGGCGAGGAGCCGACCACATTCGCGGAGGCCGAGCAAGAGGATTGCTGGCGCCACGCGATGCTGGACGAGCTGGCGTCAATCAACGACAACGCCACTTGGACACTCACCACACTGCCTGCTGGGTACTGAGCCATCGGGCTCAAGTGGGTATTCAAGGTCAAGAAGAACGAGCACGGCGCCATTGTCAAGCACAAGGCGCGCCTCGTTGCAAAGGGCTATGTGCAGCGTGAGGGAGTGGACTTCGAGGAAGTCTTCGCTCCGGTGGCAAGGCTGGAGTCCGTGCGGCTCATCCTTGCCGTGGCTGCTCACCGCGGGTGGGAAGTACACCATATGGACGTCAAGTCGGCGTTTCTCAACGGCGACTTTAACGAGGAGGTGTACGTCACCTAGCCTCCAGGGTTCGTTGCCAAGAGCCACGAGCAGGGCGTGTACAGGCTACACAAGGCCCTGTATGGTCTCCGGCAAGCCCCAAGGGCGTGGAACACCAAGCTCGATGCAAGCCTCGCATCCCTTGGGTTCTCACGCAGCGCTTCTGAGCACGGCGTGTACTCGCATGGCACCGCGAACACGCTGCTCATCGTCGGCATCTACGTCGACGACCTGGTCATCACCGGGGCAGAGCCGGAAGAGGTTCGACGCTTCAAGGGAGAGATGCATCGTCTCTTCAGCATGAGCGACCTCGGGCTGCTCCGGTACTACCTCGGTCTAGAGGTGAACCAGGAGGGTGGTCGCATCACGATCACGCAGGCGGCCTATGCCGCCAAGATGCTCGAGCGGCAGGCATGAAGGACTGCCATGCCGTGCATGCTCCAATGGAGGCCCGACTGAAGCTCAGCAAGGATAGCTCCAAGAAGGCGGTGGACGCTACGCTCTACCGCAGCATCATCGGGAGCCTCAGGTATCTCGTGCACACCCGACCGGACATTACGTTTGTTGTCGGGTACCTGAGTAGGTTCATGGAAGCCCCGGCAAGCGATCACCTTGCTGCCGTCAAGCACCTGCTCCGGTACATCGCGGGTACGCTCACACATGGATGCGTGTATCGTCGTGGCGACGGCGAGAGCTTGGTCGGGTACAGCGACTCAGACCACGCCGGTGACGTGGACTCCCGGAAGAGCACCTTGGGCATACTGTTCCTTCTTGGGAACAGTCCCGTCAGCTGGCAATCGGTGAGGCAGAAGGTTATCGCCGCTTCTTCATGCGAGGCGGAGTACATCGCGGCAGCTACAGCGGCATGTCAAGGCATTTGGCTTGCTCGCCTTCTCGGCGAGATGCTGAATCAGGACACCGCCCCTGCGCTCATCTTCGTCGACAACAAGTCGGCGATTTCCCTCTGCAAGAATCCTGTGCTTCACGACCGCAGCAAGCACATCGATCTCCGCTATCACTTCATACGTGATTGTGTCGAGAAGGGCACGGTGATAGTGGAGTTCATCAGGACAGGTGAGCAGAAGGCGGACATCTTGACAAAAGCTCTTGGTCGCGTTCGGTTCCAGGAACTGCGCGACAAGGTCAGGATCGTCGATGTCAAGCCCCTTCGACAGGTTTGAGGGGGAGATTGTTGATCAAACCCAGTCGCTGCATGTAGACTTTCTTGGATGAAGGTTTTGTAGCATGAAGGCTTTATCTGGGCAAAAGGCTAAGGTAGAGAAGTAACTAAGTAGTAGTTGGCTTTCTCTAGTAAAAAGCCTGAGGAGGAGAGTAGTAGTAGACTTTACCTAGCTCAAAAGGCTGAACGTGTGTGTGCAAGTACACAGCTTGTGTGTGCTGTGTGCAAGTCCAGCCCGGCCTATAAAAGGACCCGGCTCTTTCACTTGTAAATCACTCCATCTAGTGCAATACAAATGAACCAGTACTACACCACTCTCTCAAGTGTGTCCGTGAGCTAGCTTTAGTACTAGTGCAGTTTAGCTACTAGTTGGAATATAGCAGGGACACTCCAGTTCATCTGTGTGCGTGTGTGTATTGCAGCTTGCGCTAGTTGCAGTCTGATCCTCGGCATATTGCTAGTCGGTAGTTTGGGCTAACATCCTCCAGTGCAAGCGCGCTCGAAGGGTCACTCCATGCAGCTGTAGGTCACTGATCCCCAAGCCAGCGAAAGCCCTCGGTTTGCAGACGTCTCAGCAGCGCACAAGGCACCTGCCAACGGAGAAGTCTCGTCTGCCGCCCATAGGAATCCTCGACGCAGCCTATCCACCATCTTGAGAAACCACTTTGGCTGAGCAAGGGCCATGATCCTATAGATGGCCATGGCTGACAGAACAGTCTGCACCAACTCAATTCTGCTAGGTAGGGCGATTGCTTTCTATTATCGTAGCTACTTTGCCAGGGAGTCAAGGTCGCAAGTCATCTTTCCTGAGCTGGCCGTCCGATAATGGCAGTCCCAGGTAGGTGACTGGGAATGTCTTAGTCACACATTTTGTATCTTGCATAGCAGCGTCAACGTGCACGTCCTCACATCTGATGGGCGTCATAGCGCTCTTGGCCCAGTTTGTTCGCATGCCCGAATGGAAGGCATCGAGTAGGCTGATCGCAGCATGGAGTTCTGTCCTTGAGGGATTGATGAAAGCTACCGCGTCGTCAGCGTACATGGACACTTGGAAAGGCATGACCTGCTTCCCAATATCTGCCAGGACCTTGCTTCTGCAGGCCGCATCAAAAAGGGCAGCTAGGGCATCCATGGAAACCATCAAGTTTGTGTTCCTGAAGTATTTGATGTAGCCAATATCATTGCCCATCTTGGTATTATGAAGTAAGATCTATCTCGATGGCGTGTAGCAGTATCATCATAGGGGCAGTGCAGTGAAGTCATCTTGAATAATTTTGCCTGAACTGTTAAACTCTTATGATTTCGAGATATGGTTGTAAAGGAAGATCTTCAAGGTCGATAAGATTCTTATGAACTTGTGTCATTCGTGGCCGTGCAGTTCCTGGACGTCCACATATCCCACTACGATTTGGATTCAGGACAACCTCAAGTACACTCTCTACCTCATCTTTACATGGTTGTTTGCAAATTTAGATGTGCAATATCAAATTTTAATATTGATGTAACATGTGATTGTGCAACCATTTCATCTCTCTGGTATTAAGGGAATGTTCAGAGTATCTAACAAGCTCTCTCTCCATTGTTTTTCCAACATTTACTAGATAGTGGCAATTTTCACTTTAGCAAGAATTGCTATTTTAGCTGATTGTAGGTTTATTTCCTTGAGGAAACTGACTGTCAGCTGTTGTGGTTTTCTTGTGCAATATAAGCTCACCTTTTCTTTCTACTTTCAAGTACAACATTGATTGGGTTTGTCTCTTAATCGATAATCGTAGAGTTACAGATGCAATTGATTAGGACCCGGGGAGCACAAACCTTACTTGAGGATCACATGGAAGCAATTGCATGAAGTATGGAAGTGAGCATGCTCTATCCGGAACCGAGGGGACAAGACGTGCATATTGATGACCGATTCCAGATCTGAGGCAAAACCTTTCCAGATCTAGGTCAGAATAAAGCAGTTCATGCCAAGCAACCGTGGAGCAGAAATGTGGTGGCTTTAGAGGCGCAGCCTTATGTACGAGATCATCAGAACATTAAATAGCGACTGGAGACCAACAATGTGACATGTGGATATCTGGTGCTACTTGACACCTCTATCAATGCAGTGCACAATGAACAAAAACATTCACCTAGAACTGCTACTGTACCTACTCATGCACATCCAAGTGTTAACTCTTCTGAAAATTAAAAGCAAGAAGATGATTCAGAGTGCCTTATAAATGTAGAAAACATAAACAACAAGCTTGAGTGGTAAAACACATATGAAATTCACAAGGTTCTTTGTAGGTAGCTTAACAAAAAAATGTTTGCAAATGTAAACTAGGTCCCAAATCAACCAGGGATCACTTTGCCTAAATCTGAAGCAAGCTACGGTAAACCAACAAGGCTAAGTGGGTACTTGTCTAGGTGAGTGCAGGACAGTGCATGAAAAAACATGACATATACAGGACCTGACATTTCAATAAAACAAAAATATATGGATTTCCACTCTGATAGTTGTATGACTTGATAAACATCTGTATTGTAGCAAAGATATATGACACAGGGAGAAGTGGAGTCTAGGTCTCTCGCGGTGTGTTCAGTGAAGAGAATAGGCAATATTTTATCAATCTTCTTATACTAATACGAGCCTCCACATTAGTCCTTAAAAACTAATGATAAATAACCATTAGATCTTAATCCTACATCTAGAATTAAACGAGATAAGGAAACTCTATTCCATAATGTTTAGAAGTCCATGCATTCAAAGAGATGCATTCCACCCAAGAGTCCATAGCTACTACGCTGGCAAAGAAACGTGTGATGTAAAAAAAAAGGAAGCGTGCAATTCCCCAAAACAAAGGAAACATGCAAACTAAATCAGCTAACAAGATATAGAGTTTTTTTCTGGAAACATACATTTACACATGTCCCCACCCAATGTCCCACATCCTCTCTAGAGATCTATTCAACCGATGGACTCCTAGCTGTCAAAAAAAAAACCCTAAGAGTTTTAACAACTACAGCCATCCCATGGATGCTAGGGAAAATCTAGAATTTATTATCACAAGATTGTGCCCAGCCTTTCCATCACGTACGTAGTCTTTCCTTTTCACATAGCTACGTTACCCTTCGCTCCAGCCCCATGTCTTTCCATTCCACTAGGAAAAAAGAAAATACGAACATCACGGATGGACGTTGTTCTTCTTCCCTAAAATCCGCGTACACTATTTTAGTGTACTCTGCATAGATCTAGGTATGTAAACTAATTTTTCTCATTGAGAAATCACCACACACACAACTACAACCCATACATGCATGTACTATACGCCATGTCCATAAATCACACTTAACTATATATTCCCAAATTTGTACTTGGCATGAACATAGTGTTTTCAGAAAATATAAAGAAATTAGTTTAAAAAAAGTTCTAAATCTTGGTCAGAAATATATTTAATAAAAAATAGCAGATTATATTCAAGAAATCACTAATCATTGTGAGTGCATAATGAATTATTAAAAATACATATAAGGCTTCCATGAATTTAAAAGAGAATTTCAAGAAGTTTAGCGATCTTCCAAACATTTAAAAATAAAAGAAGGCGCTTCAAATGAGCCATGGACCGTAGGACGTGTGCGAAACTGATGAGCAATTGACTGGTGGGTGCGATGATGAATTAGATAGGGCTATGTGTGTGTGTCTGCACGTGTGCGTGTGTAACGCACACAACGTCGGGAGGACGCATGAATGGGGCTGAGAGTGATTGGCATAACTAACTACTGAGAGAGAATAGTTGTTTGTCACACATGTTTTGAAAAAATATATTTAAATCACATATATGCATTCGGAAACATGGGTAACCGACCAATATTAAAAACATAGAACGTCTTCATATGCATTTGGCCATTGCTAAATTTAGTATACATTAAATATATGTAATGTTGTTGTTACCATATTTTGTTGTGGCACAAAGATTAATCTGAAAATTTCAAAGATATATGATAATCCGCTATGTTTTAAGTATATGCGTATGAAAATATAATATTTTACACGCTATGAAAATAAGTAGTAAATATAATGAAAAATGTTCCATACTTCCGATTTATATGATATTTATAGTAAATAATTACTGGAACTTTTTATGTATAATATTATAAATTTAAATTTTTTAGTAGCCCGTGCAGTAGCACGGGTTGACGACTTTGATGGGTCAACGAGAGAAAGTGAGTTAAAACCAAGTTCAGTAACCCAAGGCATCTGCAGATCTTTTTTTTTTTGCGGGGGAAAGCATTTCATTATTTAATTGATAATGTTTTTACAATCATTCACAATGATAATGCTAATCTCCTGAGGAACATTTGCTAACCAACATGCCGTTCGTTCTTGTGCTCGTCCAATGGATGCCATAGCATGCGCAGCCTTGTTCTGCGTCCGACTAATCTTCTTGATTTGAGCTTGCCTCTCCTTCAGTAGGTCTGAGATTTCAGCCACTTGATACATGTTTCTCGATCGATCGGGTGAGCGAGCATTTATCAAAGATAAAATTTCAGCACAGTCCGTCTCCACTAGTAGCGGCTTCTGAGACCAATGCAACGCCAACTTAAGTCCCTCCTCACATGCAGCGAGCTCAGCCTCGAGCGGCCCATGGCAGTCTAGGAGCCATCTACAGGCGGCATAGATCACCTGGCCAGTATGGTCACGCAGGACCATGCCCGCTCCTGCGGATCCGTCGGCGGCGACATATGATCCATCAAAATTTAGCTTGACATGATTTTCTGGCGGATGTTCCCATGATGCCGTGGCCGGGCGTCTTGACTCGCTGTTGGTGCTATGCAGTACAGCCCCTTCCAATATATTCGGTAGCTTCCCCTTGATGATATCTGCATGCGGATACTGACTGATCATGAGTAGTGATTCCGCATAGCTGCACAAAAAACGTTTAGACACTTCAACGGGGATCATTGGCTTCTCATGGGTAAGCTCATTGTGTACATGCCACACACGCCATAGCACCATGAGTACAAGCATGCGTTGTGTGTCATTCAGCTCCTGTAGCAGCATTAACAACCAGTCCGGCTGTTCATTTCTAAGAGATTCAACAGATGGTAAATCCCAGACCCTTCGCATTGCGTCCCACAAGTTCTGAGCATGAGGGCATCGGATTAGTGCATGATGAGCCGTTTCTTCCTCTTGCCCGCAGATCGTACAAATACCATCCAGCTCCATGTGTCGACGCTTCTTGTTCGCCCGAGTAGCCAGTGCCTCCCGAGCAGCTTTCCAGGCAAAGACGCGAACCTTCAGTGGAGCCCCACATTTCCATAGCAGCTTCCACGCAGGTCTTGATCCATCTGTTCTAGCACTTGACTCCCCAATTCCTTGTTGAGCCATGATCAGATCGCGAGCCATATTGTAAGCAGACCGCACCGAGAACCGACCTTGCTTATCCGGTTGCCAAGCAATAGAGTCCGCTTCCAAGTGGCGAGAGGGCTTAATTTTCAGAATTTCTGCGACATCCGCTGGGAGGAAATGTTGCCTGAGAAGTGCTCTATTCCAAGAGCCATCAACATTGAGGAGATCTGCCACCCATTTTAATCTGCATCGACGTTTTGGTGTGATCGGCCTAAACGAAGGGCCCCTTGGGATCCAAGGATCGCGCCAGATGCGTATCTCTGCTCCGTTGCCAACACGCCAAATACATCCCTGCTTAACCAGCTCGAGCCCATATTCAATGGCAGACCACGTCGACGATCCATTACCTGTGAAGACTGTATCCGTGATGGAGCCGGCCGGGTAGTACTTGGCCCGTAGGACCTGTGCACATAGGCTCTCCGGAAATTGTATTAAACGCCATGCTTGACGTGCTAGCAAGGCTTGATTGAACAACCTTAGATCTTTAAATCCCATTCCCCCTCTTCCCTTGGGTCGCAACATACTGTCCCAACTTACCCAATGAGTTTTTTGCTTGCCTTTTTCTGCACCCCACCAGTAGCGGCGAATCATCCTCATAAGTTCTTCACAGAGGCCAGCTGGTACCTTGAACACACTCATGATATAAACTGGGAGAGCTTGGGCAACGGCTTTAATTTTTATTTCCTTACCACCCATGGACATATGGTTATCACCCCACTCCATCAAGCTCTTTGCTAATTTCTCTTGCAAACTTTTGAGTTTCCCTTTACTCATTCTTCCCTCCGGCGTCGGGAGGCCAAGATATTTCGCTTCAAATGTCGTTTGAGTAACTTGGAGTGTACCCTTAATGCTTTTCTGGACAGTGCTTGGACAAGCAGGACTGAACAACATGGAACATTTGTGAGGGTTGATCACCTGGCCAGTCCCTTTAGCATACACCTCTAGAACATATTTTACCCTTTTTGCCTGTTCACTTTCAGCCTTGAAGAACATCAAGGTGTCATCAGCAAACAGTAGGTGGGAGATCCCCGGAGCTCGACGGCATACTTTGAGCGGTGTGATAGTGCCCTGGGTTGCTTCACGATGCAGGAGAGCAGAAAGGCCATCAGCGACAAATAAGAATAAAAAAGGAGATAGTGGATCACCTTGGCGAAGACCTCTGGACGGGGAGAACGAATCAAGAAGGGTTCCATTGAATTTTACCGAGTAGCTCACCGAGGTCACACAGGACATTATCCATTCCACCCATCGGGGAGCGAAACCCAAACTCTGCATCGTTCTTCTAAGAAAGTCCCAATCAACCCTGTCATACGCCTTGGACAGATCCAACTTATATGCACAGAAAGATTCATGTTCTTTTTTACAGTGCTCAATTGCATGGAAGCATTCAAACGCTACCAACGCATTATCAGTAATCATACGCCCGGGGACAAAGGCACTTTGGTTCAGGGATATAATGTCATCAAGAATTGGTCGAAGTCTGTTCACTAAGCATTTTGCCACTATTTTGTAGAGCACAGAACACAAGCTGATAGGCCGAAATTCTCCGAGTGTCTCCGGTTGGTCTGATTTTGGGATTAACACAATTGACGTGGAGTTAGTCTCGGATGGCATATGTCCTGTAGCAAAGAATAGCCTGACCGCTGCCACAACTGTGTCCTTCAAAATTGCCCAATTCCTTTGATAGAACCGCGCCGGGAACCCGTCCGGCCCTGGAGCCTTTAGGGGACCTATTTGAAACAGAGCATCGGAAATTTCTTGCTCAGAAAAATCTTTACAAAGTGAATCATTCATCTCATCCGTTACTTTCTTCTCCAGTAGGCTGATAATTTCATCTGCATTCAATGATGGGTCTCTAGTGAACAACTCCTTGAAGAAAGAGGACGCCATGAGCTCCATAACTGACGGGTTAGACTGCCATACTCCCTCGTCATTTTTCAGCTTCTTAATCTTGTTTTTTCGTGCCCGCCATACAGAATTACTATGGAAGAACTTCGTATTTCGGTCACCCTCTTTGAGCCAATTAATCCGTGATCGCTGCAGCCATAGGAGCTCTTCTCTATAGAGCAGTTCGTTCATACAATCAGAGAGTCTTCTAATCTCTTGTTGATCTCCATTTGTCTGCGGCAATTGGTCAAGCTTTTTACGTGTGCTGTCGAGCTCTCGCAATATATTCCCAAACTTACGTTTGCTCCAGCCTTGCAGATTTTCCATCACTTGGCTCAACCCTGCAGTGACCGAAGCAAGGTTTCCATTGGTTTGTGTTGCCTCCCATGCCCTCTGTATTAATTCTGGAAGTTCGCCGGCTCGCTCCCAGAAAATCTCATACTGGCTAGTGCGCCTACGTTTTGGCAAGAGCTCCTCCTTTTGCAGGTGGATTAAGAGTGGCAGATGGTCCGAGCAAGGGGACACAAGGTGTACCACACTCGCGTCCGAAAATATATCTCTCCATCTATCATCAGCTAGAGCCCGGTCCAGTCTGACCTTCACATTTGCTCTTCCTCTTCTCTTGTTGTCATAAGTGAAAGGAACGCCGGAGAAACCAAGGTCATGGAGCTCACAGTCCTGCACAACCTCTCGGAAAGCGGCAATCTGACTAGCTGGGCGAGGGGTGGCTGACATATGTTCACATTGCCAAAGGGTTTCGTTGAAGTCCCCCATGAGCATCCATGGAAGGCATCTGCAGATCTGACAGATTCTTCATTCATTTTGAAAGCTTCTCTGGACTGCATCTCCAAGATAAGTACTGCAAAGTTTGAATCAGAATTATAAGGTTTGACAATGATTTATAACATTAGTTAAACTAAAATCTGAATAGATTGATATTAATTCAATATTTTTACCTGCGAGAGTTCCTTCTTCACATTGCCGTTTCAGTTCTTTTGATTTGTTTGGAGAGCTTCTTGTTTTGTGAATATTCCGCTTCTTTCTGTTTACAATATCTTCATCTGAATTCTTAGAAGATTTGTTTTTACTACTAGATGTTGCTTGTGTTGTGCTTTATGTTCTTCGTCGCCTAGATGACCCAAGAGTACTCTGCGAAGACTCATGAAGAGGTACTGGCATGTCCATTTTGTAATGTAGATAACAGAACAATCAGTAGTTGTATTATATATTTCAAGGAATAATAATAAAAATAATGAGCACAGTTAGAACAATTTCTAATGACAATGAAGAAATTAGACCATTTAACAAGAGATGTTTGTAAAACTTTAAGACGGGCAGATAATAAATACAATTCAATAAATTTTTGTTGAGTTTTGCAACTCATACTATCAGGCTGGTCACAATGGGCAGGAACATAAGCTAGTAACCTACACAGTTTCCTAGACTATGTTACTACCTCCATAGTGGGTAGGAACATGTATGTAGTGTCATGCAGCGATGTATTTATTAGGATATAGACTCATTGTTTCTTGGAGTGTGTGATGTTCCGGTAACTTAGCTAGTTACCACAAGCACCTCTCTCTTCATTAAATATGTGCCACATAAGCAAACTTGTATTGGAGTGTGTGATGTTACTCCTAAGTTCTTGCCCATTGTGACCAGCCTATCAGACAAACTATCTTTGACAGATAATATACATTTAACCTAGAAATTGAAACATATACTAATTAATATTGAATATGACAAAAAAATTACATTAAGGGTTTGGGCTAGAATGCATGGGAATTGAGTTCTAGGGTTCTAACATTTAACAAACATCCGGATGCGGTAATTTATTGTCAAAATACAAATATACCGAAAAGAGCTTGCGCATTGGTACTAACCTCAGAGAATCGTTGTTTGAGAACTTTGATTCCATGAGTTGATTCGGTACTCAACGGCGTTGAGTGAAGGAAGAAGAAGTCATGTATTTCACGCCTAGAACAATTCAGAGAAAAAAAGCACAACCTCTGAGGGAGTCAACCAAGCAGAAAATATGAAGAGAGACAAAATGATTATTTCTCGAAGACTACCAGCGAAAAAAATGTCATCCTCCCACAACTTAAATTGCCATCTAAACTGTTCGTAATTGTCATCCCCTCCCAACGAAGATGCATGCTGCTGCGGTCATTCCGGCGTCCTTTCTTGTTACTCACTCCAGCTCAGGCAACGCATGTCTTCTTCTCCCAGGAAACCAGGGAAAAGGCAAGTGCGCCACGCAGGAGCCGTTATAACCGCCTGAAAAGCGGTGGCCGAAAAAGTTTCTTTTTTCCTTTCTTTTCTTTTTTGAGGATCAAAAGTTTCTTTTTTCTGAAAGCAACGGTGGCGGAAAAGTGAAGGAACGCACCTACACTCGATCGCCCGCTCCCAGAATATTCCCAAGAACAATCCTGGCAATTATACTAGTAATCAAATCCGGCCTCCATTAGCTGGTGCGCCTCCCAAAATTAACCCACCCGCGCGAGTGGAAAGCGGGGAAAAAAGCCAGATCTCGCGGCAATGCGGACGGCATCACGGCGCATTACGACGCTGCCGTGCCTAATAATCATACTCCATTAGCAATAGTTTCCGTTCGCCATTTCGATTCATGGCCTAGCTACCAAGGTCGCCCGCCGCTATAAATACGTCGGCCGTGTCGCTCGATCCGACCACTCCAACGCACCATCATATTGCTCTCTCTGTTCTGGTTGAATTAGATATCTCTGAGGTGCAACAATGGCCGCGAGCAATGGCGCCGGCGTGGTGGTCGTCTTCGACTTCGACAAGACCATCATCGACTGCGACAGCGACAACTGGGTCGTCGATGCCCTCGGCGCCACCCAGCGGTTTGACGAGCTCCTGCTCCACCTCCCATGGAACTCGGCCATTGTAAGCCTCTGTAGTTTGTTCACATCGTACCGTACATGATGCCTTTTTGTGTCGCAAACACACCTGGTAATCGTTCCAATGATTGCTCCGGTCTTAGATATCACTTGACGACCTTTTGCAAACCAAATCTCAGCAGCTGCAGTGCGCATTTCACTCTGAATATTTAAATTTTCGTGGAGTGCGTGCGGACGTAACGCAGAAAGGCCGCGGTTTTTTATGGAATTGTTGCGTTTTTTTTTAAAGGACGCCATGATGGGCGAGTTGCACTCGCAAGGCAGAACGATCGACGAGATCGCGGGCAGCATCCGGACGGCGCCTCTGTCCCATCACGTCGTGGCGGCCATCAAGGCCGCGCAGGCTCTCGGCTGCGAGCTGCGGATCCTCAGCGACGCCAACGCGTTTTTCATCGATACCGTCCTTGCGCACCACGGCCTGGCCGGCTACTTCTCGGAGATCAGCACCAACCCGGCCAGCGTCGACGCTGGTGGCCGTCTCAGGATCATCCCGCACCACGACTTCCGTCATGGCTCCTGCAGCAGCCACGGCTGCGCCCTCGCCACCTGCCCTCCCAACATGTGCAAGGTCACTTTCAGTTAACGCGTTGCTAGATTTCACTATATCTTTTTTTGCCTGAACATTTTGGTGCGCAAAATTCAGGGCAAGGTGATGGAGGGGATGCTGCAAGAACTGTCGGCGGCGGCGGCGGCAGGGAAGAGGAGGCCGAGTAGAGTGGTGTACCTCGGCGACGGTAGGGGCGACTACTGCCCGACCCTAAAGCTTGCCGAGCGGGACTACATGATGCCCAGGAAGGGCTACCCCGTGTGGGACCTCATCGCCGGTGACCGGCGGGCCGTCCGCGCAGGCATGCGCGGGTGGGCCGACTTCAAGGACCTGGAGACGGTGCTGCTTGACATCATACACGAATGCGCTGCGGCCGACATGGTGGAACAAGACGGCGGCGATCAGGTGGCGGTGGGCATGGTGGTGCCAGAGTGCCGTGCCCTTTCGGCTCCCAAGATGGCGATGGCAGTTCTTCCCAAAGCAATTCATGCGCCCAACTGACACGCATCTTTGCCAAACAATATGGACGTTTGGTGACTCGATGGAAGCATGGGAGATATAATGGCTTTCCCAACGTAAAGTAGAAAAAACTATACTGCTCCTGGTTCCTTACGTCCACAGCAGTAGCTTAAGTGTGGGACATGATTAGCTCGATCATACTTCTCTTGGAACTTTTGAAGCCAATGGAAGGAACCAGGAGCAGTATTAAAATGTTCATGACCCAAATTATCAAGTGGTAATAACATTTTTTTAATATTGAATAAATTTTGGCTACATGAACGTTTTAATAAAAATGCAAGAACACCTTTGAAAATCAGACAAATCACTTTCTGACCTGTTTGAGGTAGGTATAAGAAGTTCTTTCCCTTTGATAATTCTAATTCGTTTAATATAGGGTAAACGAAGATATCAATTTTTGAGTTGTTTAAGGTAGGAAACTATCAACTAAGGTTTTAAAGGACGGAACTACCTATTTCGACCGAGGAGCACATGCCATTCTATAGGCTGGTTGGGAAATTGGGGAAGCTTGGTTTGAACAACCTATTGAGTATTGGAAAGAAGCTATAGCACTTACTCCGGGAATTATATTGAAACACAAAACTGCTTCAAGATTACAACGAGCTTTGATTTGAACAAGTATCATGTTTCTTTTTTATTTTTTTCTATATATATGGTTTGTTTCCTTTTTAGTTTAATAATTAATAAAATATAAACATCCATTCCTCTAGTTTTTACTATTGTTTTCTATATCTTGAATTCTGTAAGGAATGATTGCAATTCTTGCAGCGGTATCCATGGTTAGTACTCTTTCTTTCTTGTCCCACAAAATAGAGAGTGCGCAGAAGCTTCTATTTATAGGTGAGCCATCAAATAATTTTTATTATTCGAAATAGGGTAAAGTGGTAATAACAGTTTTTAAAATAGTGAAGTAATTTTGAATACTTGAACATTTTTATTAAATTCAAGCACACCTATGAAAATTAGAAAAATTACTTTGTAATAATGCATGAATACTTTTGAAAATTGTGCGAACGTTTAAATTAGTTTGTGATTTTTTTGGTTACATGAACATTTTCTAAATGCGCTAACACATTTTAAAACTCGACCAACACCAAACATTAATAAACACTTTTTAATGTACTTAAATTAATTAAACAAGTAGAAATGTGCACAAGGAAGGCAAGCGGATCAAGTTCACCTTTGAAGAAGAACACGGAGGGATATAGGTTCCAAATATTGCGGCAATGGTGTTCTGTCGCCATTACACATGAATACATGAGATTTGACCGCAAATGGGGCATGTTGGGAAATCGAAAGACATGAGCTGTACCGAGCAAGAAAGAGGGGAAACACAGGATCCGTTTCGATCATGAAGCTCCCACCTCAATCATGGATCAAGGCACACTGACATGCCCCCTCGAGAGCTCAATCCTCAGTGGCGGAGCCAGCATTTTCGACATGGGTATGCGGAATCAAAAATATATTTTTGGTGCACAATAATGCAAGACATAAAAAAATGTACTCCCCCCATCCCAAAATTATTGCCTTTGATTTAGTACAACTTTAGTATAAATGTTGAGATGAAGGGAGTAGACAATAATACCAATTAAACTATAATTTTTTCTTTGTAGCAAATCTGTCTTCAGTGATTTGGTTACATTGCAGAACAAGAAGAATCACAATAACATAACAAAAGTGAGAAATGATTGTGTCTTCCTTTTCTTTCATGAAAAAATTGTGCTCACAATTAACCAAGCAGTCATTTAAATATTATTCCCCATTTTGTCTATTAACTTATTCTTCACATAAGGAACCAAAATAATGATCTATCCTCGGCTGGTAGTTTGGAGATATCAAGATTAATGAAAATGGATAGAACACTAAACAACCACGATCAGATGATCGAGGCATTTAGCACGCTGATGTTGGCGGCTTTGCCTGTGCTTTCCTGAAGGGCCGATGCGCTGTGTGCCTGGGTCGCTGCGGACTATGGAGGAATGGTGATTGGGGAGGCAATCTACCGGCGGCAGCCTAATCTGCAACAGACGACGGCGCCCTCATCCGCGCACAGCAATTAGGCGATGCCAGTTTTGCGATTGGAACTTGGAACCGCACACGTCGGCTGGCTCCTAATCTCCTCAACTTTTGGGGTTAATCAGCCAGCGGCAAGCCCTCAAGGCCTAGTAGATAGTACACTAGCAGCCCAGTTAGCATGTTGGCCCAGGTGGCAGCAGAATTGTTTTCTGCTTTGTTTGTCTCCAGCGCTGTACGTAATTGATGGCCAAACAGTATATAAATGCATACAGAAGCATATATACTAAAACTTCTCTGTATAAAATATTGGGTATGCATTGCATACCCTTGCATTAGGCTAGCTCCGCCCCTGTCAATCCTTACTTGAGGATGAAATGGAAGCGGCTTCATGAAGCATGGAGGTGAACATGCTCTGTCCGGAACCAAGGAGGCATGACGTGCATATCGACGACCGATTCTAGATTTGAAGGAAAAATGTTCCAGATTTGGGGCAAATTAAAGTAGTTCATGCCAAACAATGGTGGAGCAGAAAATGTTGTGGCTTTAGGTGCACAGTCTTATGTACCGACATCATCAGAATTTTAAAGTGGGACCGGAGACCGACACAATGAATCTAGATAGCTGATGCTACTTGACACCTATGTCAAAGCAGTGCACAATGAACAGAAACATTCACCCAGTGCACTAATTTTGTTCCTACTAATGTACATCCTAGTGTTAACTGGTCCAAAATTAAAAGCAAGAAGATGATTCAGAATGTCTAATAAAGGTAGAAAACATAAACAACAAGCTTGTCTGGTAAGTCACATCTGAAATTCATAAGGTTCTTTGCAGGTAGCTTAATGTAAAAGAATGTTTGCACATGTAACTATGTACCCAGCCAACCAGGAACCACTTTGCCACGTTAAACCAATAAGGTGAGTGGGTAATTTTCTAGGTGGCTACAGGAGAGTGCATGCAAAAACATGACATATATACATGACCTGTCATTTCCATAAAACAAAAATATATGAATTTCCACTTTGATAGTTGCATGACTAGAAAAAGGTCAGTGTTGTAGCAAAGATAAATGTGTTAGGAAAATGCAACTTAGTATTATCTTGAGGCCAAAGCCACCATATATACAAGTACAAGTGGGAGGCCAAAGGCCAAAATACAGAAAGCCAAAAGACATCATAAATATAACTCTAACACCCCCCCCCCCCCCCTCAAACTCATGGTGGATCTGCAACACTGAGTTTGGAGAGGTAAAATCCATGGTGCGCTCGAGTCTGGGCCTTCGTGAAGAAGTCTGCCAACTGTAACTCAGAAGGCACATACTCAAGAGCAATAACATGGTCCTGCACAGCAGCGCGCACAAAGAAAGCATCAACACCAATATGCTTGGTAAGCTCATGCTTCACGGGATCCCGCGCAATACTGATAGCACCTGTACTGTCTAACAGGAGTGTAGTACGTGTAGTAATAGAAACACCAAAATCCTCGAGTAACCAGCGTAACCAAGTCTCCTCTGCGGTGAGAAGAGCCATAGCTCGCAACTCAGCCTCAGCCCTCGAACGGGAAACTGCAGTCTGTTTCTTCGTCTTCCAGGCAATGAGAGAACCACCAAGAAAAACACAGTAAGCAGAAAGTGAACGACGATCAGAAGGATCACTAGCCCATGTAGCATCCGAATAGGCCTGGAGCTGTAACGAGCCGGAACGAGGAAAGAAGAGACGGTGAGAGATCGTGCCACGAAGATATCCTAGAACACGAAGAAGGTGACTATAGTGAACCAAAGTGGGAGAAGAAACAAACTGACTCAGGATATGGACAGGATAGGAGATATCTGGACGAGTGACAGCGAGATAAACAAGACTCCCAACAAGATGACGATAACGAGTCGGATCAGACAAGGGCTCACCATCAGAAGCACGAACGTGAACATTAAGCTCCATAGGAGTTTCAACAGTGCGCTCATCACTAAGAGCCGCACGAGCGAGAAGATCCTGGATATACTTTTCTTGGGAAATAAAAAAGCCATCAGAGGTGGAGGAAACCACTGTTGGGGAACGCAGTAATTTCAAAAAAATTCCTACGCACACGCAAGATCATGGTGATGCATAGCAACGAGAGGGGAGAGTGTGTCCACGTACCCTCGTAGACCGAAAGCGGAAGCGTTATGACAACACGGTTGATGTAGTCGTACGTCTTCACGATCCGACCGATCCAAGCATCGAACGTACGGCACCTCCGTGTTCAGCACACGTTCAGCTCGATGACGTTCCCCGGACTCCGATCCAGCAGGGTGTCGGGGATGAGTTCCGTCAGCACGACAGTGTGGTGACGATGATGATGTTCTACCGGCGCAGGGCTTCGCCTAAACTCCGCGACGATATGACCGAGGTGTAATATGGTGGAGGGGGGCAACGCACACGGCTAAGGAACGATCCGTAGATCAACTTGTGTGTCTAGGGTGCACCCCTACCCCCGTATATAAAGGAGCAAGGGGGGGTGCGGCCGGCCCTAGGAGGAGGCGCGCCGGAGGAGTCCTACTCCCACCGGGAGTAGGACTCCCCCCTTTCCTAGTTGGATTAGGACTTGGGGGGAGGGAAAGAGGAAAGGGGGGCGCCGCCCCCCCCCTCCTTGTCCTATTCGGACTAGGGGGGAGGGGGCGCGCGGCCTGCCTTGGCCGGCCCTCCTCTTCTCCCTCATGGCCCATTAAGGCCCATTAACCCCCGGGATGGTTCCGGTAACCCCCCGGTGTTCCGGTAAAATCCGGATTTCACCCGAAACCATTCCGATGTCCAAACATAGGCTTCCAATATATCAATCTTTATGTCTCGACCATTTCAAGACTCCTCGTCATGTCCGTGATCACATCCGTGACTCCGAACAAACTTCGGTACATCAAAACTTATAAACTCATAATAAAACTGTCATCGTAACTTTAAGCGTGCGGGCCCTACGGGTTCGAGAACTATGTAGACATGACCTAGAACTGTTTCCGATCAATAACCAATAGTGGAACCTGGATGTTCATATTGGCTCCTACATATTCTATGAAGATCTTTATCGGTCAAACCGCATAACAACATACATTGTTCCCTTTGTCATCGGTATGTTACTTGCAAATTTCTATGTCTCCCACTTGGACTTGGTCCCAGATGGAATTGAAGCGTCTCTTGATGTGCTTGGTCCTCTTGTGAAATCTGGATTCCTTTGCCAAGGCAATTGCGCCAGTATTGTCACAGAAGATCTTCATTGGTCCCGATGCACTAGGTATGACACCTAGATCGGAAATGAACTCCTTCATCTAGACTCCTTCATTTGCTACTTCCGAAGCAGCTATGTACTCCGCTTCACATGTAGATCCCGCTACTACACTTTGTTTAGAACTGCACCAACTTGCAGCTCCACCGTTTAATATAAATACGTATCCGATTTGCAATTTAGAATCGTCCGGATCAGTGTCAAAGCTTGCATCGACGTAACCTTTTACGACAAGCTCTTTGTCCCCCCCATAAACGAGAAACATATCCTTAGTCCTTTTCAGGTATTTCAGGATATTCTTGACCGCTGTCCAGTGATCCACTCCTGGATTACTTTGGTACCTCCCTGCTAAACTAATAGCAAGGCACACATCAGGTCTGGTACACAACATTGCATACATGATAGAGCCTATGGCTGAAGCATAGGTGTCGGTGTCAAAACCGGCGGATCTCGGGTAGGGGGTCCCGAACTGTGCGTCTAGGCGGATGGTAACAGGAGACAAGGGACACAATGTTTTTACCCAGGTTCGGGCCCTCTCGATGGAGGTAAAACCCTACTCCTGCTTGATTGATATTGATGATATGGGTAGTACAAGAGTAGATCTACCACGAGATCAAGGAGGCTAAACCCTAGAAGCTAGCCTATGGTATGATTGTTGTAATGGTTGTTCGTCCTACGGACTAAAACCCTCCAGTTTATATAGACACCAGAGAGGGCTAGGGTTACATAGAGTCGGTTACAATGGTAGGAGATCTACATATCCGTATCGCCAAGCTTGCCTTCCATGCCAAGGAAAGTCCCATCCGGACACGGGATGAAGTCTTCAATCTTGTATCTTCATAGTCTTGGAGTCCGGCCGATGATGATAGTCCGGCTATCCGGACACCCCCTAGTCCAGGACTCCCTCAGTAGCCCCTGAACCTGGCTTCAATGACGATGAGTCCGGTGCGCATATTGTTCGGCATTGCAAGGCGGGTTCCTCCTCCGAATTAATTCATAGAAGATCGTGAACACCAGGATAGTGTCCGACTCTGCAAAATAAATCCCACATACCATCGTAGAGAGAATAATATGCACACAAGTTCAATCTGCTGACGTATTTTGGGGCGTGACGTCACACCACTACCAAGCCTTTACTTGAATTGTTTTTACCATACCACCTCAGCGCGTTTAGCGAAGCGGTTTCCTTGGCACGTCTTGTCGAAGCAGAGATCGTGTTCCCCTTATTCTGGGATTCCCATCAATACGGACGTGGGTAACCCAACCCCGTCATTGATTGTGGCGCTTGGGAGATAAGTGAGTTTTACCAGGCCGGTGGGGACGTATAGTCTTCGTCCGCCCATATATAAGGGGATAAGGATCCACCCTTTTCACCTACGCCTTCTTCCTCCTTTGCCTATCCATCTCCGCGCACTCAAGCTCCAGTGCCCAAGTCCGCACATCTCGTCTCAACCTTCTCCAGCCATGTTCGGAGCGGGAGGCAAGTGGATGGCTTCCTCCGTTATGGAGGGGCACATAAAAAAACTGCGCGACGCCGGATACCTGTCCAGCGATATCGCGCACTGGCTGCCCGACAAGGGGCAGCTCATCCCCACCCCCAGGCCCCATGAGAGGGTCGTATTCCTTCCCCACTTCCTCCGCGGACTGGGCTTCCCACTTCACCCCTTCGTCCGGGGGCTCATGTATTACTACGGCCTGGACTTCCACGATCTGGCGCCAAACTTCGTCCTCAACATCTCGGCGTTTATCGTCGTGTGCGAGGCCTTCCTCTACATCCAGCCCCACTTCGGCTTGTGGCTAAAAACCTTCAATGTCAAGCCGAAGGTAGTGAAGGGCGTCCAAGCGGAGTGCGGAGGCGCCATGGTGAGCAAAATGCCCAACGTCCTCTGGCTCGAGGGCGCCTTCGTGGAAACCATCAAAGGGTGAAAATCGGGGTGGTTCTACATCACCGAGCCGCGCGACCCTAAATGGGCAGCGGCCACCGAGTTCAGATCCGATTCCCCCATGCAGCTCACCTCCTGGAAAGAGAAGGGCTTGTTATGGGGCAGTTCGGAGGAGCTGACCGGACTCCAGTCCTGTCTTCAGACCATGGTGAACAAGAAGTTTAAGCTTGTCAACATGATCTAGGTCATGCTCGTCCGCCGGATTCTTCCCTGCCAACAACGGGCTTTCAATTTGTGGGAGTTTGATCCGGCACAGCACCGGACCCTTAGCGGGTGAGGGAGTCCTGGACTAGGGGGTGTCCGGATAGCCGGACTATCATCATCGGCCGGACTCCAAGACTATGAAGATACAAGATTGAAGACTTCGTCCCGTGTCTGGATGGGACTTTCCTTGGTGTGGAAGGCAAGCTTGGCGATACGGATATGTAGATCTCCTACCATTGTAACCGACTCTGTGTAACCCTAGCCCTCTCCGGTGTCTATATAAACCGGAGGGTTTTAGTCCGTAGGACACACAACCATTACAACAATCATACCATAGGCTAGCTTCTAGGGTTTAGCCTCCTTGATCTCGTGGTAGATCTACTCTTGTACTACCCATATCATCAATATCAATCAAGCAGGAGTAGGGTTTTACCTCCATCGAGAGGGCCCGAACCTGGGTAAAAACATCGTGCCCCTTGTCTCCTGTTACCATCCGCCTAGACGCACAGTTCGGGACGCCCTACCCGAGATCCGCCGGTTTTGACACCGACATTGGTGCTTTCATTGAGAGTTCCTCTGTGCCGTCACCGATAGTAAGGATGCCTCTTCCCATCTTCAAAAACGGTACCTTCGCCAAAGGAGTCTTGGCTGCCGGCCAAACTATCCGGCTGGGTGGTTTTCTCATGACCGCCTGTTCGGCCACCGCTTCGACAATGACCTCTCAGGTCGTCAAAAGCAATCTTCACGTCAACTCGGAATTCGCCGAGCAGCTGGATCCAATAGAGCTCTCGTCCGTAAAAGAGCTCTTAGATCGCATCGCCGCCCTGGGAGTCGCTACAAACTACAATTAGATTGGGCTTAAAACTGATCTGAGAGAGATTAACTCTCCCCAGGTTACCCACCACGTTGCGGTGGTAGAGGAACAACGCGGCGACTCTTCTCTTGTATTGAAAACTAGTCATGTCCGGGCTCCCGAACCCTCCATGCCAGATTCCCGCGGAGGGATGAACTTCGTGTTGGGGAACGTAGTAATTTCAAAAAATTTCCTACGTACATGCAAGATCATGGTGATGGCATAGCAACGAGAGGGGAGAGTGTTGTCTACGTACCCTCGTAGACCGAAAGCGGAAGCGTTATGACAACGCGGTTGATGTAGTCATACGTCTTCACGATCCGACCGATCCAAGTACCGAACGTACGGCACCTCCGAGTTCAGCACACGTTCAGCTCGATGACGATCCCCGGGCTCCGATCCAGCAAAGCGTCGGGGATGAGTTCCGTCAGCACGACGGCGTGGTGACGATGATGATGTTCTACCGGCGCAGGGCTTCACCTAAACTCCGCGACGATATGACCGAGGTGGAATATGGTGGAGGGGGGCACCGCACACGGCTAAGGAACGATCCGTAGATCAACTTGTGTGTTCATGGGGTGCCCCCTGCCCCCGTATATAAAGGAGGGAGGGAGGAGGAGGCCGGCCTAGGGAGGAGGCGCGCCATAGGGGAGTCCTACTCCCACCGGGAGTAGGATTCCCCCTTTCCTAGTCCAACTAGGGAACCTTCCATGTATTAGGAGTAGGAGACTAGGAAGGGGAAGAGAGAAGGGAAGGAAGGAGGGGGTGCGGCCCCTCCCCTTAGCCCAATTCGGACTAGGGCAAGGGGGGTGCGCGGCCTGCTCTAGGCAGCCCCTCTCTCTTTCCCGCAGGGCCCAATAAGGCCCAATACTTCTCCCCGGCGAATTCCCGTAACTCTCCGGTACTCCGAAAAATACCCGAATCACTCGGAACCTTTCCGAACTCCGAATATAGTCGTCCAATATATCGATCTTTACGTCTCGACCATTTCGAGACTCCTCGTCATGTCCCCGATCTCATCCGGGACTCCGAACTCCTTCGGTACATCAAAACTCATAAACTCATAATATAACTGTCATCGAAACCTTAAGCGTGCGGACCCTACGGGTTCGAGAACTATGTAGACATGACCTAGAACTATTCTCGGTCAATAACCAATAGCGGGACCTGGATGCCCATATTGGCTCCTACATATTCTACGAAGATCTTTATCGGTCAAACCGCATAACAACATACGTTGTTCCCTTTGTCATCGGTAAGTTACTTGCCCGAGATTCGATCGTCGGTATCCAATACCTAGTTCAATCTCGTCACCGGCAAGTCTCTTTACTCGTTCTGTAATGCATCATCCCGTAACCAACTCATTGGTCACATTGCTTGCAAGGCTTATAATGATGTGCATTACCGAGAGGGCCCAGAGATACCTCTCCGACAATCGGAGTGACAAAACCTAATCTAGAAATACGCCAACTCAACATGTACCTTCGAAGACACCTGTAGTACTCCTTTATAATCACCCAGTTACGTTGTGACGTTTGGTAGTACCCAAAGTGTTCCTCCGGTAAACGGGAGTTGCATAATCTCATAGTTACAGGAACATGTATAAGTCATGAAGAAAGCAATAGCAGCATACTAAACGATCAAGTGCTAAGCTAACGGAATGGGTCAAGTCAATCACATCATTCTCCTAATGATGTGATCCCGTTTAATCAAATGACAACTCTTTTGTCCATGGCTAGGAAACATAACCATCTCTGATAAACGAGCTAGTCAAGTAGAGGCATACTAGTGACACTATGTTTGTCTGTGTATTCACACATGTATTATGTTTCCGGTTAATACAATTCTAGCATGAATAATAAACATTTATCATGAAATAAGGAAATAAATAATAACTTTATTATTGCCTCTAGGGCATATTTCCTTCAGTCTCCCACTTGCACTAGAGTCAATAATCTAGTTCACATCACTATGTGATTTAACACCAAAAATCATATCTGTATATGATTAACACCCATAGTTCACATCGTTATGTGACCAACACCCAAAGGGTTTACTAGAGTCAATAATCTAGTTCTCATCGCTATGTGATTAACACCCAAAAAGTACTAAGGTATGATCATGTTTTGCTCGTGAGAGAATCTTAGTCAACGGGTCTGTCACATTCAGAGCCGTATATTTGCAAATATTCTATGTCCACAATGCTTTGCATGGAGCTACTCTAGCTAATTGCTCCCACTTTCAATATGTATCCAGATTGAGACTTAGGGTTATCTGGATCAGTGTAAAAGTTTGCACTGATGTAACTTTTACAACGAACTCTTTTATCACCTCCATAATCGAGAAACATCTCCTTAGTCCTTACTAAGGATATTCTTGACCGCTGTCCAGTGATCTACTATTAGATCAAAATTGTATTCCTTTGCCAAACTCAGAGCAAGGTATACAATATGTCTGGTTCACAGCATAGCATACTTTATAGAACCTATGACTGAGGCATAGGGAATGATTTTTTTTCTCTTTCTATTTTCTGCCATGGTCGGGTCTTGAGTCTTACTCAATTTCACACCTTGCAACACAGGCAAGAACTCCTTCTTTGAGTGTTCCATTTTGAACTATTTCAAAATCTTGTCAAGGTATCTATTCATTGAAAATCTTATCAAGCGTCTTGATCTATCTCAATAGATCTTGATGCTTAATATGTAAGTAGCTTTACTGAGGTCTTTCTTCGAAAAACTCCTTTCAAAAACTCCTTTATGCTTTGCAGAATAATTCTACATTACTTCCGATCAACAATATGTCATTCACATATACTTATCAGAAATGCTGTAGTGCTCCCACTCACTTTCTTGTAAATACAGGCTTCAATGTAAGTCTGTACAGAACTATATGCTTTGATCAACTTATCAAAGCGTATATTCCAACTCTGAGATGCTTGCACCAGTCCATAGATGGATCGCTGGAGCTTGCACATTTTGGTAACACCTTTAGGATTGAAAAAACCTTCTGGTTGCATCATATACAACTCTTCTTTAAGAAAACCACTTAAGGAATGTAGTTTTGACATCCATTTGCCAAATTTCATAAAATGTGGCAATTGCTAACATGATTCGGACAGACTTTTAAGCATCGATACGAGTGAGAAAGTCTCATTGTATTCAACACCTTGAACTTTGTCAAAAACCTTTTTCGACAAGTCTAGCTTTGTAGATAGTAACACTACTATGAGCGTCCGTCTTCCTCTTGAAGATCCATTTATTTTCTATGGCTTGCCGATCATCGGGCAAGTCCACCAAAGTCCACACTTTGTTCTCATACATGGATCCCATCTCAGATTTCATGGCCTCAAACCATTTTGCGGAATCTGGGCTCATCATCGCTTCCTCATAGTTCGTAGGTTTATCATGGTCTAATAACATGACTTTCAGAACAGGATTACCGTACCACTCTGGTGCGGACCGTACTCTGAAAAACCTACGAGGTTCTGTAGTAACTTGATTTGAAGTTTCATGATCATCATCATTAGCTTCCTCACTAATTGATGTAGGAATCACTGGAATTGATTTCTGTGATGAACTACTTTCCAATTCGGGAGAAGGTACACATTACCTTATCAAGCTCTACTTTCCTCCCACTCACTTCTTTCGAGAGAAGCTCCTTCTCTAGAAAGGATCCATTTTTAGCAACGAATGTTTTTGCCTTCGGATCTGTGATAGAAGGATTACCCAATAATTTCCTTTGGGTATTCTATGAAGACGCACTTCTCCGATTTGGGTTCGAGCTTATCAGGTTGAAAAACTTTTTCATATAAGCATCGCAACTCCAAACTTTAAGAAACGACAACTTAGGTTTACTGCTAAACCACGGTGTCGTCTCAACGGATTTAGATGGTGCCCTTTTAACGTGAATGTAGCTGTCTCTAATGCATAACCCCAAAATGATAGTGGTAAACTGATAAGAGACATCATAGATCGCACCATATCAAATAAAGTGCGGTTACGACGTTTGGACACACCATAACGATGTGGTGTTCCAGGTGGCGTGAGCTGTGAAACTATTCCACATTGTTTAATTTGAAGACCAAACTCGTAACTCAAATATTTGTCTCTGCGATCAGATCGCAGAAAATTTATTTTCTTGTTATGATAATTTTTCCACTTTACTCTGAAATTCTTTGAACCTTTCAACTATTTCAGACTTATGTATCATCAAGAAGATATACCCATATCTGCTCAAATCATCTTGTGAAGGTCAGAAAATAATGATACTTGCCACGAGCCTTCATACTCATTGGTCTGCATACATCAGTATGTATTATTTCCAATAAGTCGGTAGTTCGTTCCATTGTTCCGAAGAACGGAGTTTTAGTCATCTTGCCCAAAAGGCACGGTTCACAAGCATCAAATGATTCATAACCAAGTGATTCCGAAAATCCATCTTTATGGAGTTTCTTCATGCGCTTTACACCGACATGACCCAAACGGCAGTGCCACAAATAAGTTGCACTATCATTATTAACTTTGCATCTTTTGGCCTCAATATTATGAATATGTGTATCACTACGATCGAGATCCAACAAACCATTTTCGTTGGTGTGTATGACCATAGAAGGTTTTATTCATGTAAACAGAACAATAATTGTTCTCTAACTTAAATGAATAACCGTATTGCAATAAACATGATCAAATCATATTCATGATCAACGCAAACACCAAATAACATTTATTTAGGTTCAACACTAATCCTGAAAGTATAGGGAGTGTGCGATGATGATCATATCAATCTTGGAACTACTTCCAACACTCATCGTCAGTTTCCCTTCAACTAGTCTCTGTTTATTCTGTAACTCCTGTTTTGAGTTACTAATCTTAGCAACCGAACAAGCATCAAATACTCAGGGGCTACTATAAACACTAGTAAAGTACACATCAATAACCTGTATATCAAATATACCCTTGTTCACTTTGCCATCCTTCTTATCCACCAAATATTTAGGGCATTTCCGCTTCCAGTGACCATTTTCTTTGCAGTGTAAGCACTCAGTTTAAGGCTTTGGTCCAGCTTGGAGCTTCTTCGCGGGAGTGACAACTTGCTTGTCTTTCCACTTGAAGTTCCCTTTCTTTCCCTTTGCCCTTTTCTTGAAACTAGTGGTCTTGTCAATCATCAACACTTGATGCTCTTTCTTGATTTCTACCTTCGTCGATTTCAACATCACGAAGAGCTCGGGAATCGTTTTCGTCATCCCTCGCATACTATAGTTCATCACGAAGTTCTATTAACTTGGTGATGGTGACTAGAGAATTCTGTCAATCACTATCTTATCTGGAAGAATAACTCCCACTTGATTCAAGCGATTGTAGTACCCAGACAATCTGAGCACATGCTCACTAGTTGAGCGATTCTCCTCCATCTTTTAGCTATAGAACTTGTTGGAGACTTCATATCTCTCAACTCGGGTATTTGCTTGAAATATTAACTTCAATTCCTGGAACATCTCATATGGTCCATGATGTTCAAAACATCTTTGAAGTCCCGATTCTAAGCCATAAAGCATGGTGCACAAAAATATCAAGTAGTCATCATATTGAGCTAGCCAAACGTTCATAACGTCTGCATCTGCTCCTGCAATAGGTCTGTCACCTAGCGGTGCATTAAGGACATAATTCTTCTGTGCAGCAATGAGGATAAACCTCAGATCACGGATCCAATCCGCATCATTGCTACTAACATCTTTCAACATAATTTTCTCTAGGAACATATCAAAATAAACATATGAAAGCAACAACGCAAGCTATTGATCTACAACATAATTTGCAAAATACTACCAGGACTAAGTTCATGATAAATTTAAGTTCAATTAATCATATTACTTAAGAACTCCCACTTAGACAGACATCTCTCTAGTCATCTAAGTGATCACGTGATCCAAATCAACTAAACCATGTCCGATCATCACGTGAGATGGAGTAGTTTCAATGGTGAACATCACTATGTTGATCATATCTACTATATGATTCACGCTCGACCTTTCGGTCTCTGTGTTCCGAGGCCATATCTGTATATGCTAGGCTCGTCAAGTTTAACCTGAGTATTCCGCGTGTGCAACTGTTTTGCACCCGTTGTATTTGAACGTAGAGCCTATCACACCCGATCATCACGTGGTGTCTCAGCACGAAGAACTTTCGCAACGGTGCATACTCAGGGAGAACACTTCTTGATAATTAGTGAGAGATCATCTTAAAATGCTACCGTCAATCAAAGCAAGATAAGATGCATAAAGGATAAACATCACATGCAATCAATATAAGTGATATGATATGGCCATCATCATCTTGTGCTTGTGATCTCCATCTCCGAAGCACCGTCGTGATCACCATCGTCACCGGCGCGACACCTTGATCTCCATCATAGCATCGTTGTCATTACGCCATCTATTGCTTCTACGACTATCGCTACCGCTTAGTGATAAAGTAAAGCAATTACAGGGCGTTTGCATTTCATACAATAAAGCGACAACCATATGGCTCCTGCCAGTTGCCGATAACTTCGGTTACAAAACATGATCATCTCATACAATAAAATATAGCATCACGTCTTGACCATATCACATCACAACATGCCCTGCAAAAACAAGTTAGACGTTCTCTACTTTGTTGTTGCAAATTTTACGTGGCTGCTATGGGCTTAGCAAGAACCGTTCTTACCTACGCATCAAAACCACAACGATAGTTTGTCAAATAGACTCCGTTTTAACCTTCACAAGGACCGGGCGTAGCCACACTCGGTTCAACTAAAGTTGGAGAAACAGACACCCGCTAGTCACCTGTGTGCAAAGCACGGCGGTAAAACCAGTCTCGCGTAAGCGTACGCGTAAGGTCGGTCCGGGCCGCTTCATCCATCAATACCGCTGAACCAAAGTATGACATGCTGGTAGGCAGTATGACTTATATCGTCCACAACTCATTTGTGTTCTACTCATGCATATAACATCAACGCATAAAACCTAGGCTCTGATACCACTGTTGGGGAACGTAGTAATTTCAAAAAATTTCCTACGTACATGCAAGATCATGGTGATGGCATAGCAACGAGAGGGGAGAGTGTTGTCTACGTACCCTCGTAGACCGAAAGCGGAAGCGTTATGACAACGCGGTTGATGTAGTCGTACGTCTTCACGATCCGACCGATCCAAGTACCGAACGTACGGCACCTCCGAGTTCAGCACACGTTCAGCTCGATGACGATCCCCGGGCTCCGATCCAGCAAAGCGTCGGGGATGAGTTCCGTCAGCACGACGGCGTGGTGACGATGATGATGTTCTACCGGCGCAGGGCTTCGCCTAAACTCCGCGACGATATGACCGAGGTGGAATATGGTGGAGGGGGGCACCGCACACGGCTAAGGAACGATCCGTAGATCAACTTGTGTGCTCATGGGGTGCCCCCTGCCCCCGTATATAAAGGAGGGAGGGAGGAGGAGGCCGGCCTAGGGAGGAGGCGCGCCATAGGGGAGTCCTACTCCCACCGGGAGTAGGATTCCCCCTTTCCTAGTCCAACTAGGGAACCTTCCATGTATTAGGAGTAGGAGACTAGGAAGGGGAAGAGAGAAGGGAAGGAAGGAGGGGGTGCGGCCCCTCCCCTTAGCCCAATTCGGACTAGGGCAAGGGGGGTGCGCGGCCTGCTCTAGGCAGCCCCTCTCTCTTTCCCGCAGGGCCCAATAAGGCCCAATACTTCTCCCCGGCGAATTCCCGTAACTCTCCGGTACTCCGAAAAATACCCGAATCACTCGGAACCTTTCCGAACTCCGAATATAGTCGTCCAATATATCGATCTTTACGTCTCGACCATTTCGAGACTCCTCGTCATGTCCCCGATCTCATCCGGGACTCCGAACTCCTTCGGTACATCAAAACTCATAAACTCATAATATAACTGTCATCGAAACCTTAAGCGTGCGGACCCTACGGGTTCGAGAACTATGTAGACATGACCTAGAACTATTCTCGGTCAATAACCAATAGCGGGACCTGGATGCCCATATTGGCTCCTACATATTCTACGAAGATCTTTATCGGTCAAACCGCATAACAACATACGTTGTTCCCTTTGTCATCGGTAAGTTACTTGCCCGAGATTCGATCGTCGGTATCCAATACCTAGTTCAATCTCGTCACCGGCAAGTCTCTTTACTCGTTCTATAATGCATCATCCCGTAACCAACTCATTGGTCACATTGCTTGCAAGGCTTATAATGATGTGCATTACCGAGAGGGCCCAGAGATACCTCTCCGACAATCGGAGTGACAAAACCTAATCTCGAAATACGCCAACTCAACATGTACCTTCGGAGACACCTGTAGTACTCCTTTATAATCACCCAGTTACGTTGTGACGTTTGGTAGTACCCAAAGTGTTCCTCCGGTAAACGGGAGTTGCATAATCTCATAGTTACAGGAACATGTATAAGTCATGAAGAAAGCAATAGCAACACACTAAACGATCAAGTGCTAAGCTAACGGAATGGGTCAAGTCAATCACATCATTCTCCTAATGATGTGATCCCGTTTAATCAAATGACAACTCTTTTGTCCATGGCTAGGAAACATAACCATCTCTGATAAACGAGCTAGTCAAGTAGACGCATACTAGTGACACTATGTTTGTCTATGTATTCACACATGTATTATGTTTCCGGTTAATATAATTCTAGCATGAATAATAAACATTTATCATGAAATAAGGAAATAAATAATAACTTTATTATTGCCTCTAGGGCATATTTCCTTCACTTCGATCAAGCACTGAACCTAAAGTCAGGCATCAGACCGGACTCGTTGGACAACATCCAGCAATCCAAGCTTCCAAATTCGGAAACTTCTCGGCCCTTGAGCCTCGAGATGGGTAGGGTTCTGGACTCAATTCCACCCACCCACCCAGACATATGCGATCTATCTCTAATCCGGCAAGAGCCCGCTGAAATAGTACATCATTACTGGGCCAGATTCCTCCTGGTTATGAACAGGATAAAGGATTGTCGAGAGGAAAACGCAATTTCAATTTCTTGCAATAATTGCATGGACGAGGGAATCTTGAATGCCGTTAGCCGTCGTGAAATCACACGCTTCGCCGACCTGGCGTCCATAGTACAAAAGTACTGTGCGATGGAGAGTTTCCGGAAAACCGAAACTAAGTTTTGGGACAATCCGGCCCCGAATACAACCCTAGTCCGTAACAAAAGCGTGCATTACACTCAGGCACCAGGTACTAAAACCAAAAAGAAAAAACCCCATAAAGGGCACGGAACCGTACTGGAGGGATGGCTCAGCGGACCCTGTAAAATTCACAGTATAGAAGGCGCCACCCCAACACATAGCCTTCGAGCATGTTGGATACTGCGGCAGGTGGCCAAAAGTGGCGAGGAGCTTCTAGCCCCGGAAAACCACTCCAACAGTACCAGTACGGTGTCAACAGTCTTTGAGACTTTCGCATCAAATAATATGCGGAAACGAACAATCCGCAGCCTCGCCGAAGTCTACCAAGTAGCAACAACAAATCCATGGAGCGACACGGCCATTACCTTCAACGCCAGCGACGAACCTAAACTTCCAACAGCCCGAGCACCAGCCGCATTGGTCCTCAGTCCAATAGTGGACGGCTTTCGTCTCACCAAGGTACTCATGGATGGCGGCAGCGGACTAAACCTCATCTACGAGGAAATTCTTCAAAAAATGGAAATAGACTGGAGCCGCATTGAGCGAAGCAGCACAACCTTTAGAGGAATAATCCCTAGCCGGAAGCGCGCTGCACAGGAAAATCACACTTGATGTGGTGTTCGGCTCGCCGGACAATTACAGGTCTGAAGAGGTCACGTTCCAAGTGGCCCCGTTCAGCAGCGGATACCACGCTATATTAGGACGAGAAGCATTCACAATTTTTCAAGCCATACCCCATTATGGGTACATGAAGCTTAAGATGCCTGGGCCCGGCGGAATAATCACTCTCGTTAGTGATCCGGACATAGCACTCCCCGCCGAAAACAAGACAGCTGCACTAGCCCTGGAGGCACTATCCGAAGCCCTCGTGGCGGAGGAACTCACTGCGCTGCGCTCTACAGTGAATAGGGACGATGTGATACTCGATAAGAGATCTAAGTCCACCTCCTTTAAACCAGCGGATGAAATAGTCAAATTTCAGGTCCACCCAACGGACCCAACAAAGACGGCCTCCATCGGGGCACAGTTGAACCTTGATGTAGATGCCGCACTGCGAGAATTCCTTCGGGAAAATTGGGACATCTTTGCCTGGCACCCTTCAGATATGCCAGTAATCCCACGCAGATTGGCAGAACACAGCCTAAACATCCTAAAAGGATTCAAGCCAGTTAAACAGGCTCTTCGGCGATTTTCCGAACCCAAAAGACATGCAATGGGAGAAGAGCTAGCCAAACTACTGGAAGCCGGATTCATCAGAGACATCAAACATCCGGACTGGCTAGCAAACCTGGTAATGGTACCAAAGAAGGACAAATCCTGGCGCCTATGTGTCGATTTTAAAGACCTCAACAAGGCCTGCCCAAAGGATCCCTTCCCCCTCCCCCGCATCGACCAAATAATCGATGCTACTGCAGGGCACGATTCATTGTTCTTCCTTAACGCATACTCCCGCTACCATCAAATCAAGATGGCGGAAGCGGACCAAGCTGCAACGGCATTCTTTACTCCATATGGACCATTCTGCTTCAACACGATGCCCTTCAGACTCAAAAACGCCGGCGCAACATATCAGCGCATGATTCAGACATGTCTGGCTACCCAGATCAGCAAAACAGTAGAGGCATACGTAGACGAGTAGTCGTCAAAACCAAACACGTCGAGACTCTAGTACACGATTTGAGGCTCACATTCGACAACCTCCGAGCATATGACATTAAGCTGAATCCGGAAAAATGCGTTTTCGGCGTACCAGCCGGAAAGCTCCTGGGCTTCATTGTATCCGGTAGAGGAATTGAAGCAAACCCAGCCACGATCCGAGCTCTGTCACAGCTGGATATTCCAAAAGACCTCAAACAAATACAAAAATTGACTGGATGCGTGGCGGCTCTAAGCCGCTTCATCTCCCGTTTGGGAGAAAAGGCATTGCCCCTCTATCGCCTCCTCAGGCGCACCGAACACTTCGAGTGGACGGATGCTGCCACCGCCGGACTCGAAGAAATAAAAACCATATTGGCAACAAATCCGGTCCTGGCTGCGCCTAACCTGGGCGAACCAATGTTGTTATACATCGCGGCAACACATCAAGTTGTCAGCGCGGTACTCGTCGTCGAACGAGAAACAGAAGGGCACAAATTCCCTCTTCAAAAACAAGTGTACTACGTATCCACTGTCTTAACTCCTTGCAAGTCCTGTTACCCGCACTATCAAAAGATAGCGTATGCGGTGTTCATGGCATCCCGGAAGCTCCGACACTACTTTCAAGAGTGTTCGATAACAGTGGCCTCCGAAGTGCCCCTCAACGACATTATAAACAACCGCAACGCGACGGGCAGGATTGCAAAATGGGCCATTGAGCTCTTACCATTTGATATAAATTATAAACCTCGGCGAGCTATAAAGTCGCAAGTCTTGGCTGACTTTGTCGCTGAATGGACCGAAGCCAAACTCCCTAAAGAGTACGGCGCATATTCCAATTGGATCATGCATTTCGACGGCTCCAAAATGTTGGCCGGATTGGGGGCTGGCGTCATATTGACGTCCCCAACCGGGGACACAGTCCAATATGTACTTCATATAATGTACACGGACTCCAACAATGCAGCTGAATACAAGGCCCTCCTACATGGCCTCCGGCTGGCAACCTCCATGGGCATTCAACGCCTAGAGGTGCGCGGGGATTGAAACCTTACAATATCCCAAGTAAATGGAGACTTTGACGCCAAGGATCCGAAAATGGCAGCCTATCGTAACACTGTCCTAAAAATGTCAGCTCGGTTCGAAGGACTCGAATTCCACCACATAGCCCGGGATAATAACCAAGCAGCCAACGTATTGGCATGCATCAGCACGAAACGCGACGCTGTTCCTCCAAACATCTTCCTGGAACGGCTCTTTAAGCCATCCGTACTATGGGAAGAGGAGTCCGGAAATAACAACCCGGAAGCAGCCGCACCACCCAACACAGAACAATCTGACATAATCGGCGACTCAGCCGATGAAATAACACCTTCAGCCCACGAAATAATGGCAGTAATCGCCCCGTGGATAGAGCCATTCCTAGCCTACTTACTTAGGCAGGAACTTCCCGAAGACCAAAATGAGGCCCGCTGCATAGTCCGGCGATCTAAAGCCTACAAGGTCCACGAGGGAGAACTCTATAAGAAAAGCACAACCGGAGTCCTTCAAAGATGTATCTCCGAAGAGGAAGGGCGAAACCTCCTGGCTGAAATTCATGCCGGACTAGGCGGACACCACGCCGCAGCTCGGGCCCTTGTAGGTAAGGCATTCCGTACAAGATTTTATTGGCCGGCGGCCCGGGCAGATGCTCAGGACTTAGTCCAAAGATGCGTCGGTTGTCAGCTCTTTGCTAATCAGAGCCATATGCCACCCACCGCCCTCAAAACTATACCCATTACCTGGCCGTTCGCGATCTGGGGGCTTGACATGGTTGGACCCCTTAAAGGGGGAACCCACAAGCAAAAGTACCTATTGGTCATGGTGGACAAATTCACCAAATGGATAGAGGCCAAGCCAGTTAAAACGACAGAGTCCGGACCAGTGATAGACTTCATATCCGGGGTAGTACACCGTTATGGCGTCCCCCATAGCATCATTACCGATAATGGCACGAACTTCACGGCCGACGAGGTTAAATTATGGTGCAAAAATATGGCATTAAGCTCGATTACGCTTCAGTCTATCATCCTCAAACCAACGGTCAAGTGGAACGAGCAAATGGTCTAATAATGAGCGGCATCAAACCCAGACTAGTGCGGTCTCTTACGGAATCTAACACGCACTGGGTAGAGGAGCTTGACTCTGTACTCTGGGGGCTGCGGACAACGCCCAACCGTATTACCGGATTCACACCATTTTTTATGGTATACGGCGCAGAGGCAGTTTTGCCCTGCGACATTATTCATCACTCACCTCGAGTGCGCATGTACGAACAAAGAGAAGCCGAGCTGGATCGGCACGACAGTTTGGACGCGTTGGAGGAAGAACGCGACGTCGCAAAGGCTCGTTCCGCATTCTATCAGCAACAGGCTCGAAGATATCAAAGCAGAGAAGTACGGGCTAAAACTTACAATGTTGGCGAACTAGTTCTACGCTTGCCGGACAAGAAAAAGGACAAGCTCAAGCCCAAATGGGAAGGCCCTTTCATTATAGATGAAGTCCTGACCGGCGGGGCGTACCGCCTGCGAAATGCATCGGACAACCGACTCGAGCCGAACCCATGGAACGCAGCCCGCCTCCGAAGATTCTACGCCTAGCACCGGACTAAGAGTTCGTCTCCTTCCTCCGTCCAAATTTTTACACTTCCGCTGTCTTTTCGTTTCTCTCTTTCCTCTCACCTTTTTCATAAAATCCCTTAAGGGCCTACCTGCGCATTGTTCGCACACACCTGATGTGCCATCCGCACTCAGTATACCTGGGGGCTTCTTTACCAGAAGCTTACTTATACGGGCTTTATGCCCATCACATGTGTCAAACTTCCACATGTACCTTTTACTCACCATTATATGCATCGATATGACTTAAGTTTTGGCCAAGCTGGGTTGCCTGGCTCCTGTGCTTACCCCTACGTTCCCGATTGTTCGGCTAGGAGGTAAAGGGAGCACCTCTGCGATTGTTACTGCCGGGTCAGCCGGATGTGTACCTCAGACTGGGTGAAGCCGAAAGCTAGCGTTCTTAAGGGAATATTTGGTCAGTGACTTGAAAGATGATTTTTTTACCTATTTATTTATCTGTCCCCAGATGTTTTCCTGCTCTTTTCGCAGTCCGGACATGCACTTTAGGGCATGCCTCCCAGGGAAAGGAACCCTTAACGGAACTATTCTCCCTGGAAGATGTTTCTTACTAACCATGTAATATAACATAACTAGTTGGGCACTTGTCTGATAAAGCACTAATGACCCCTACGCCTGGTCTCCATGCATACCCCAGTTTTTTCTTAACCAAGAAGGTATTCGGACACACTTCGGACCCTAGGGTCCCAAGGTCGAAGCGAAAAGGTCAGCAAAGACAAACGATCTACAATCCGGCTAGAAGGCATTTTACATGTCATTTTAAATACATCATCAAATCGACTGACTGTATTCCTCCTCAATCCCGTCTAACAGGCTATCTAATTTACAGTCCCGTTGGGATTGTTTAGCGGCCAACTCTACTTGGCCATACACTAAGCTCACAGGGATCTCCTTCCCATCGGGCCCCACAGGTCTGACCTCGGCCATGTGGTTGGGATCCGCCTTCTTGTACCGCGTCTTCACCATGGCCAAGGCCTCCCTGGCACCTTGGCGGCAGGCCGATATCTTCCACAAACGGAAGCGCTGCCACGCTCCCTGAAGCTTCTCCGCAAGCTCCCCAAGACCCTCGGGTAGGGAGAGGGACCGCCACAAGGCCTGGACGGCGCCGCTCATCGCCTGCCGAACTCGTTCGAACAGTTGCACCAGCTCGTGAAGTTGATCACCCATTGATACGGGCATCTCCTCCGTAGGGCGACCAGTGAGCACACCTACAGACATACTTCTGTCAATTGACTTCCTCACTGAACTCTTCTTTTCAAAGGAGTTCGCTCAAGCACTTACTATAGATGCCGCGACGAAGCCGCTGATTCTCCTTCCCGGAGCCAGACAGCTCGGCCCGAGCACCTTTCATCTCTTCTCCATGCTGGACGTGGGCATCCTGGAGTTTGTTCCTTTCCTGCTGCACCTTCGTCAGCACCCTCTCGCCGGCCTTCAGCGGGCGCAGTAGTTGTTGCTTGTCCGGATCCAGTCCGACAACATCTGCAATATTATTCTCAGATTTACACGCACGCCGCACAGCGCTTATCTTTTTGAAATAATGTGTTACCAGGAGGGGTCTCTGTGTTTCCTCCCGCGGCAGCGAGTGCAGCCTCAAGTTGGGCCTTACACTCTTGCAGCTCCTGGGACAGTTGGGTATTATTCTCTGTAAGATCCTGCATAACAAATGATCCTTAAATTAGTTACTCTAACTACTTTAAGTCTCGGGGGCTACTGGCATATACAACTATTAAAATCTCTTACCCGTATGTATTTTACATACTGCTCCGTGGCTCTGGTCAAACCATCTTGAGCAGCACGGAGGTGCGCATCCCCTGCGTTAAAGGCATTCAACGACTCAGGGGAGAGACACGCGTCACGAAAAACTGTCCGGCGGCGCCTATGGTTCATGGCGTTCTCCACCTCAGACCTGGTGGCGGACAGCCTGTCGGCATCCTCCGTTGGAGGAGTATCCGGCTCGCGCCTTGCGCTCGCCTCCCCTTCTGGACCAGGTGGTTGAACCTGGCTGGCGGAGGCCTGGGCGGCAACCTCGCCAGGCATAGTCCGGCGAGCGCTCTTTCTCCTGAAAAAGTCATGAGCATTAATACATCCCCTAGGAATCTTTTCCTAGACAACGGTCGCGAGCCATACCGTTGCGGTGACGTTTCGATTCGCACCGCACTCCTCTTCCGCCTACGGGGTCGGACTGACCCTTGTTGGTTAGCCGCCACGGGTTCGGCTTCCTGCCTTGAAGGCGCCTCCTGCAAGACACCATCGTATACGGTGGTCAGAAATGTGCAAGGAAGAAATAATGGTGTCAGGACTTCGGTCACAATCACCTGGGAAGCCGGAGATAGGCCGGGGTAGTCAGCCGTAATGGCGACTAGAGCATTGTCCATGCTGAGTTGGTGGAACACCCCGTCGATTAGCTCCACCTTTATGTCCGGATCCTCTTCGGAGGCCGGATCTAGGGATCTTTCTGGATCCTCGGGTTGTGGAGCCGGACTATGTATGCCCTCCACATCCCGACGCAGCTCCTGCGTCGAAAACATAAAGTAAGGTACTTAACTTTGAAAGCACGGGTCGGATAAACAAAGTGTCCGCTTACCCAGCACCGAGGGTTATTCATGGAGAACCCATTCAATGGGCTCATCTGGAGGAAGTCCTCCTTCTCCCCCTTGTACAGGCCGGACAGAATCTTCACCAGATCTTCGGCCGATCCCGGCCCTCTGCGGCCGTGACGGGTGGCATCATCCTCCCCGTTGAAATACCACATGGGGTGGCCCCTGTATTGCAGCTGCTGCACCCCCCGCATTATGCACGTGGCCATGACTCCGATCATGGTCAGTCCGGAATGGGCCAGTAACCTTATTCGGCCCATCAAATAATGGACGCTCTTGTCTTCCTCCAGCTGGGGGCTCCGCGGACGCCAACTCATGCGTTTCTTCAGAGGAGCATTACTGAACTCCGAGAGGCCGATCCGAACAGGGTCCGGCAGCGGAGCGTCTTCTACATAAAACCATTCTGAAGGCCAGTCTTCGAACGCCTTCTTAGGGGTTCCGGATGGATATCCGGTCCAGGCGATGCACCATATTTCGGCGCCACCCACTTGATATATGGACCCCTCGTGAGAGCGGGGTACGAGGTAGAATAGCCTCTTCCACAGCGCAAAATGGGGCTTGATGCCCAGAAATAGCTCGCAAAGAGCTACGTAACCCGCGATATGCAGAATAGAGGCGGGCGTGAGGTGATGGAGCTGGAGTCCATAGACTCCAGAAGCCCGCGGAGGAACGGATGTATAGGAAATCCGAGCCCCCTTATTAGGTAGGGGACGAAGCATACCCGCTCCCCTTTATTGGGACTAGGGGTGGCCTCCGCTTGCTTCCCACCTTTGTAGGTGGCCAGCCCGGCTCGAACCGGGACCATGAAGGCCGGAGGGAGATATCCCTCCGCTTGGAGCGTCACCAGCTCGTTGTGCGGGACAGAACATCTCCTCCAATCTCCTGGCAAAGGGCTGGGAGCGCGAGAGGAGGAGCCGCGTCGACGGTCCATGATGGAATGGATTTTTGGTCAGAAGCGCTCCGATGAGTACTCGCGGAAGGAAGATGGTGTGATTTGGATCTGGATTCTTGCCTCTCTTATAGGCAGATTATTTGCGCAGCTAGGGGGTAAAACATAAAAGATACCCTGGCTTTTCGCATTCGTGCGACGCGTGGAAGAAGGCCATTATTGGGCGTGGAAGCCAAGGAGCGCAACATTTGTAAGGGAGCCGGACACTGTTCGATAGGTACATGGAATTTGAAGGAGAACCCACCTTGCAACGCCAAAGACAATATATGCGCTGGACTCATCGTCATTGAAGCCTGGTTCGGGGGCTACTGAGGGAGTCCTGGACTAGGGGGTGTCCGGATAGCCGGACTATCATCATCGGCCGGACTCCAAGACTATGAAGATACAAGATTGAAGACTTCGTCCCGTGTCCGGATGGGACTTTTCTTGGTGTGGAAGGCAAGCTTGGCGATACGGATATGTAGATCTCCTACCATTGTAACCGACTCTGTGTAACCCTAGCCCTCTCCGGTGTCTATATAAACCGGAGGGTTTTAGTCCGCAGGACACACAACCATTACAACAATCATACCATAGGCTAGCTTCTAGGGTTTAGCCTCCTTGATCTCGTGGTAGATCTACTCTTGTACTACCCATATCATCAATATCAATCAAGCAGGAGTAGGGTTTTACCTCCATCGAGAGGGCCCGAACCTGGGTAAAAACATCGTGTCCCTTGTCTCCTGTTACCATCCGCCTAGACGCACAGTTCGGGACCCCCTACCCGAGATCGGCCGGTTTTGACACCAACAGCGGGCTCTTCGACACAACATAGGAAGCTGCCTGGAGGGTGCTGTTCAAGGGCGGAGAAGCCCCCATATCCGCGACTGAAGATCGTGGATTCAGCACACAACGCCCGGCCGGTGCGGTAAGCTATGCTATCCTTTATGGGACATTCATTTCTTTCATAGTTTGACTCTATGCGGGGTTTAAAATTCCCAATGTCTTTAACAGGACTGGCAGAGGACGTCCGGATAGGTTAACTGTCCGGCTCCCCTCCCCGAAGACCCAGCGGATACCCGTTTAACGGGGCTGCTAGTCCTGGCACTTTATGTGGTGCCGGAGAAGAAGGCCAAGAAGAAGGCCACGGGAACCCGAAGGAGTTCCCGGCGCCAGGTGGTATCGGACTCATCGTCCGATGGCTCCGAGGCAGACTCCTCCCCCGAAGATGAGGAGGAGAAAGAGGACTCTCCCCTAGAGGGGGGAGAGAGGAAGAGGAAGGCTTCCCCAACGGGGGAGGCCGAAGGGTCCAAGAAGGGAAGGACCCTTCCTCCGGACTGTTCCGCCAACGCCGGTGACGGCGACGGGGAGTGGCCCTCAAGGGCCAACCCCCGGCAAGATCGTAAGTATCCGGACTCCTGAATGATTTATAGTTTCTCCTTGTGCCACCTAGTGTCCTTGTAATGCCGCATACTGCCTGTAGTCCGACCGAGGATGATCTTCCCGCTTCATCGAGTGGGTCCTTGGCTCCGTCGGATGTGGATTCTATTCTGACCGCTTCGACTCCCCGTGACGCTGATGACGCCGAGGTGGGATCCCAGGAGGGGACCCATCAGGAGGAGGCTCCGGAGGCGCCGCAAGGCAGCCTCCCGGACTTTGCGCCGGACTCTGCACCGGAACCTGCAGTGGTTCCGGAGTCCGGCGGGCGGCCCCTTCGTAAGAAGGGCAGGACCGTGACACCGGCGGCCTCCGTTCATCCGGAGGCGCCGGACAACTTGTTGGAGGCGCTCAACGGCGCTTCCATCAAGGAAGAACACCGCACTATCATGAGTGCGGTGATTCAGCAGGTTCAGCTCGCCAAGAGCGGGCTGACCGAAGCCTGCAGCAGCCTTCTAACAGGCTTTGAGGTAAGAAGTTTTAAAATATTTAATGTAATGCCGCATAGATAGTAGCCCCTGATGCTCAGTTTGGTGTTCGGAAAGAAAAGCCGGACTGAGGATCTAAAAAGATATACGCAGGAGTTCTAAAAATTATGTCAATATGGGTTTGCAGGCTGCGCTACTGACCTCTACCGCACTGACTGCGGAGGTCAATGTTTTGAAGCAGAACCTCGAGCGGTCCAAGAACGAGCTCGGCCTTGCCAAGAAGCAGCTCGAGGACAAAGAAGGTGAGTAACACCGTATTAAATTTGTACCTTACAGAAAAGGATTTTGGTTGCAATAAAAATAACGAGGATAACGTGGGTACTGCAGGGGCCACGAACGAGGTGGCGACCCTGAAGGAGGCCGTGTCCGCGGCTGAACATAATGCGGCCGTGGAACGGGCGGAGCGAGAGAAGCAGGAGGCGCGGGTGGCGGAGGTGCGGCAAGAGCTCCAGGCTCTCATGGAAAAGCATGAGAGTTTGGAGCGCGACTCGAAGACTCGAGAGTCCGAGCTTGCCTCGGCTCTTGAGAGTGCCAAAGCCGCTAAGGCCGAGGCCCATAAGGCCCTCCAGGAGATTGAGGCGGTGAAGAAAATAGCGGCGGGTAAGGCATTTTTCATGCAAAGCCATCATGTGAATGTGAATTACCTGTTACTTACCCGAATTTGGAGCTCTCTAGGAGCATTTGCAGATCTGCCTCGCAGCGTGTCCGATGCCGCCGCATTCTACCGGGCCGAGGAGGGGAGCTCAACGGAGAAGGTCTTCTGGTCTCAGTATGCTGAGGCCGGACATCCGGTTCCCCTTAGCGACCAGCTGAAGCAGCTGGTCGAGCTCCACAAGGTAGCCGATCAGGCCATGAAGGGCCTCATAGTCCGACTGTGGCCTGAAGAGGCCATGTCTGGGAGCTACTTCGGCATGGTTCGGCGGCTGGTGGATGCGTGTCCCTGGGTGGAAGTCATCAAGCGCTCCACCTGCATTGAAGGTGCCCGTCGGGCCCTTGCCCGCGCAAAGGTGCACTGGGGCAGGCTGGATGCTGAGAAGCTTCTGACGGACGCGCCGCCGGCGGGCAAGGAGTATCGGACGTCCGAAATGTATTATGAGAGTGTCCTGAAGGGTGCCCGCAAGATTGCGGATGAGTGCACCAAGGATGTAATATTTGAGTAGACTCGCAATGTGTTATCCTGTGCGCTGAAAACTTTGTTCATATGCGCTAAGCAACGCTTATTAATTTAAAATATTACCTTCTGTGCGGCTGTTTATCAAATCAGAGAGATAGCAAGTCGTTGGCTTCAGCCCCCATGCCACGAGTGCTGGGGTGTTCGAGATAAACTTGAGCGCTCTTGTTCCCATTTTTGGGTCCATCTAGGGAGGCGCTCAACACAACGAACAAGGCAAACGGACTTATAATGCTTGAACACTCTCACTTAGCCATAGAATTCTATAATTTTTCGGCGAAGCCCCTAGTGTTCGGAAGACCGAGTTCGGGGCGCTATCCACGCCTGGGCCGGACACAGCCGGTTCCTCGCTCTAAGCGGCATAAGTCTTTAGGGACTCGAAAAGACCTCTCGAACAGCGACCAGCTCTCGCCTTATCATGACGGTCAGTTTTAGCTTTCTCCACTGAGGCGCTCGCCCAGCTCAACCGGGGCGCAATCGCAGTGGTTCTCCCAGTGCTACCTTAGCCGATAGAACGAAACGTAAGGTACCAAAACATGGAAGCCGGGCAAACCCAACTATTGACCCAAGACATGATTCGGAGCCGATGCTTATAGTGCTATAAGTTCGGGGTGCCGCACTTGTGAAAGTGTTCGGACTTATCACACCATAATGCGGGGAACATAAGCCCCTGGTGTATTCGGCCGTACCAAAGTTTACGGATGCAAAACGTCATAAATGAACATATGTGTAAAAAGGAATGCAATTATAAGAGAAGAGTAATGCATTGTTTATTCAAGGAATTCTGCCATGAGTGCAGAACGATACAAATAGTGCGGTAAGCAAGGGATTGGACTATTAGACATGTCACCCTCCAGGGGTAGGCTGCGGAATGGTGTATTTAACAAATTTAATACTCATAAGGGAGACCACCTGAGTGTTCGTCGTAGCCTTTATCCTTCCCTGGCTGTTGCATCGTGAGTTCGGCAGATTCACCGCCGGACAGGGTCTCTGGTGAACGGAGTCCTGCGGATAAATAGAAAAAAAGGAAAAGAAAAAGAGCGACACACTTGGGAGCCCCTGGTGTGGTTGAGCCACACTCTGGGCTTGTCGTGGTCGTGCCCCTCCCCCTATGCCCATGGTATCTCCAGAGCGTCATGATGTACGCGAAGAGCTAGTCTTGCAATCATGCAAGGGCTGGGGTTGGGGCCGCATTGTTACACGTGCTAGGAACGTGCCAGGTGGCCTTGATGTATGTTACTCTGGGCGCGTTTGGCCATGTCCGGTCGTTTAACGGCCAGACTCGAAAATTGCCTTAAGAGGCTGCTCTGTACTTCTGCCGCGAGAGCCGCTGTGTGTTCCTCCGTTCGGAGGGAGTGTTCAGTGTTTCCGTTGACCGTGATGACTCCACGAGGGCCTGGCATCTTGAGCTTAAGGTATGCATAATGCGGCAACGCGTTGAACTTTGCAAACGCGGTTCGTCCGAGCAGCGTGATAGCCACTGCGGAACGGGACTATGTCGAAGATTAACTCCTCGCTTCGGAAATTATCCGGGGATCCGAAGACCACTTCCAATGTGAGTGAGCCTGTACAATTGGCCTCAACACCTGGTATGACGCCTTTGAAGGTCGTCTTTGTAGGTTTAATCCTTGAGGGGTCTATGCCCATCTTGCGCACTGTATCCTGATAAAGCAGGTTCAGGCTGCTGCCGCCGTCCATCAGGACTCTAGTGAGGTGAAATCCATCGACGATTGGGTCTAAAACCAATGCGGCGAATCCGCCATGGCGGATACTGGTGGGGTGGTCCCTTCGATCGAAAGTGATCGGGCAAGAGGACCATGGATTGAACTTCGGGGCGACTGGCTCCATCGCATATACGTCCCTAAGTGCACGCTTACGCTCCCTCTTGGGTATATGGGTTGCGTATATCATGTTTACCGTCCGCACTTGTGGGGGGAAACCCTTCTGTCCTCTACTGTTCGGCGGCCGGGTCTCTTCCTCGTCCTCGCTACGCAGCCCCTTGTCGTTGTTTTCGGCAATTAACTTGCCTGCCTGCTTGAATACCCAACAATCCCTATTTGTGCGATTAGCTGGCTTTTCATGGGTGCCATGTATCTGGCAAGAGCGGCCAAGTATTCGGTCCAGATTGGACGGACCCGGAGTGGTTCTTTTGAATGGCTTCTTCCGCTGACCGGGTTTAGAGCCTCTGAATCCGGCGTTGACTGCCGTATCCTCAGTGTTATCGCCGTTAACGCGGCGTTTGTTTTTGTTTCGACGCGACCTGCCACTGCGGTCCTTAGTATCCGGACTGCCAGAATTTTTGCTGAGGTTGTTACTGCAGGCTAGCCAGCTGTCCTCCCCCGCATAGAAGCGGGTCATGAGTGATGTGAGGGCTGCCATGGATTTCGGCTTTTCCTGTCCTAGGTACCGGGCCAGCCACTCGTCGTGGATGTTATGTTTGAAGGCTGCGAGGGCCTCTGCATTCGGACAGTCGATGATTTGATTTTTCTTTGTTAAGAACCGTGTCCGGAACTATCTGCCGATTCGTCTGGCTGCTGAATTATGTGGCTTAGGTCATCGGCATCTGGTGGTCGCACATATGTGCCCTGGAAGTTGTCGAGGAATGCGTCTTCCAGGTCCTCCAAACACCCAATTGACTCTGCTGGCAAGTTGTTAAGCCAATGCCGAGCTGGTCCTTTAAGCTTGAGCGGGAGATACTTGATGGCGTGGAGATCGTCACCGCGGGCCATGTGGATATGAAGGAGATAATCTTTGATCCAAACCACGGGGTCTGTTGTGCCATCGTAGGATTCAATGTTCACGGGTTTAAACCCTTCAGGGATTTGATGATCCATTACTTCATCTGTGAAGCATAGTGGGTGTGCGGCGCCTCTATACTGGGCAATGTCACGACGTAGCTCAAGAGAGCTTTGTCTGCTGTGTTCGGCCCGGCCGGAGTTGCTGTATCCGGCGCGACGGTAGTCGTCTCGCATCGTGGGGCGCCCACGTGATCCATAGATCGATCTTGATTGTCTTGCCTTCTCCTCCAATATGTCTCGCAAGTCCGGCGCATTCCCCCGTGGCTTCGTACTTTTCGAGCGATGCCGGGGTACGGTCCTGATGGAGGGCCTAGATGCCTCTCTGTCGCGGCCACGAGGTGGTCGGTCTGCCGTATTGTGCGCTGGTGATGAAGGTTTATATGCCTCCTCCTCTAATCGGGGGAGCAACTTGCGTTTTGGGTAGCTTTTGGAGGGGCGTTCGAGTTCATACTCTTCGGCCGCAAGGACTTCAGTCCATTTGTCAGCTAGCAGATCTTGATCAGCTTGAAGCTGTTGCTGTTTTTTCTTTAGGCTATTTGCCGTGGCCATAAGCCTGTGTTTGAAACGCTCTTGTTCGACGGGATCCTCGGGCACGACAAATTCGTCGTCGTTGAGGCTTGCCTCGTCTCCGGAGGGAGGCATGTAATTGTCATCCTCTATCTCCTCGTCTGTCGCTCTCTCTCGAGGGCTGGCCTCACCGTCCTCCTGTGCTGAATCTTGCTGGATGGGGTTGTCTTCGGTGGTCTCCGGTGCCGGAATCTCCATTCTTGCTGTGGCGGGATTTAGAGCGGCGCCGCTGACTCCGGCGTTTGGGCTGTTTCTTAGGGGAATCTGCCTCCGCTGCTTCTTCACCGTTCCCATCCTTTGGGATGTCCACCATGTATATGTCGTATGATGAGGTGGTCTTCCAGTGCCCCGTAGGCGCTGGTTCTTGGTCGTCTCCGGCATCGTCGTCCATACCGTCGATGTCTTCGGAGTCGTAATCTAGCATGTCGGTTAGATCGTCGACAGTGGCTACAAAGTGGGTGGTGGGTGGGCTTTGAATTTCTTCGTCGTCTGCATCCCAACCATCCTGACTGTGGTCCGGCCAGGGCTCTCCTGATAACGAGAGATGCTTTAGCGAATTCAAGATGTCGCCAAAGGGTGAGTGTTGAAAGATGTCCGCAGCGGTGAACTCCATGATCGGCGCCCAATCGGATTCGATTGGCAGGGGCGCAGGAGGTTCGGAGTCCGGCACGGAGTCCGGCACCTCGGAGTCACAAGCTTTGCAAAGGACAAGGTCGGTATTCGGCTCCATCGCCATAGAGATTGCAGCTCCCGAGGCGGTGTCTAGCCACCTGTCCTCGATCTGCATGGTCGGCTCCGAACTAGGGGTCGGAGCGGACTCATGTGCGGCTTCCAGGGCACCGTCCGGCGGCAGAGCTAAATCATGTCCATCGTGACAGTGCGGCATGCTCGGCTGTGGCTCAAATCCATCGAAGATCATGTCTCCGCGGATGTCGGCTATGAAGTTTAAGCTTCCAAACCTGACCTGATGGCTAGGGGCGTAGCTTTCGATCTGCTCTAGATGGCCAAGCGAATTGGCCCGCAGGGCGAAGCCGCCGAACACGAAGATCTGTCCGGGAAGAAAAATCTCACCCTGGATTGTGTTGTTGTTGATTGAAGAAGCCATCAAGCCTATCAGTGACGACACAGAGGAACTCTCAATGAAAGCACCAATGTCGGTGTCAAAACCGGCGGATCTCGGGTAGGGGGTCCCGAACTGTGCGTCTAGGAGGATGGTAACAGGAGACAAGGGACACAATGTTTTTACCCAGGTTCGGGCCCTCTCGATGGAGGTAAAACCCTACTCCTGCTTGATTGATATTAATGATATGGGTAGTACAAGAGTAGATCTACCACGAGATCAAGGAGGCTAAACCCTAGAAGATAGCCTATGGTATGATTGTTGTAATGGTTGTTCGTCCTACGGACTAAAACCCTCCGGTTTATATAGACACCGGAGAGGGCTAGGGTTACACAGAGTCGGTTACAATGGTAGGAGATCTACATATCCGTATCGCCAAGCTTGCCTTCCACGCCAAGGAAAGTCCCATCCGGACACGGGACGAAGTCTTCAATCTTGTATCTTCATAGTCTTGGAGTCCGGCCGATGATGATAGTCCGGCTATCCGGACACCCCCTAGTCCAGGACTCCCTCAATAGGGAACTCCTTTCATTTTCTCTCTATCTTCTGCAGTGGTCGGGCATTGAGTCTGACTCAATTTTATACCTTGTAATACAGGCAAGAACCCTTTCTTTGCCTGATCCATATTGAACTTTTTCAACACTTTATCAAGGTACGTGCATTGTGAAAGTCCAATCAAGCGTCTTGATCTATCTCTATAGATCTTGATGCCCAATATGTAAGCAGCTTCACCGAGGTCTTTCATTGAAAAACTTTTATTCAAGTATCCTTTTATGCTATCCAGAAATTCTATATTATTTCCAATCAACAATATGTCGTCCACATATAATATTAGAAATGCTACAGAGCTCCCACTCACTTTCTTGTAAATACAGGCTTCTCCAAAAGTCTGTATAAAACCATATGCTTTGATCACACTATCAAAGCGTTTATTCCAACTCCGATAGGCTTGCACCAGACCATAGATTGATCGCTGGAGCTTGCACACTTTGTTAGATCCCTTAGGATCGACAAAACCTTCCGGTTGCATCATATACAACTCTTCTTCCAAAAATCCATTCAGGAATGCAGTTTTGACATCCATCTGCCATATTTCATAATCATAAAATGCGGCAATCGCTAACATGATTCGGACAGACTTAAGCATCGCTACGGGTGAGAAGGTCTCATCATAGTCAACCCCTTGAACTTGTCGAAAACCTTTTGCAACAAGTCGAGCTTTGCAAACAGTAACATTACCGTCTGCGTCAGTCTTCTTGAAGATCCATTTATTCTCTATTGCTTGCCGACCATCGGGCAAGTCAACCAAAGTCCACACTTTGTTCTCATACATGGATCCCATCTCAGATTTCATGGCTTCAACCCATTTTGCGGAATCTGGGCTCACCATCGCTTCTTCATAGTTCGTAGGTTCACCATGATCTAGTATCATGACTTCCAGAATAGGATTACCGTACCACTCTGGTGCGGATCTTACTCTGGTTGATCTACGAAGTTCAGTAACAACTTGATCTGAAGTTTCATGATCATCATCATTAACTTCCTCACTAATTGGTGTAGGTGTGATAGGAACCGATTTCTGTGATGAACTACTTGAAGGAAATATGCCCTAGAGGCAATAATAAAGTTATTATTTATTTCCTCATATCATGATAAATGTTTATTATTCATGCTAGAATTGTATTAACCGAAAACATGATACATGTGTGAATACATAGACAAAACTATAGTCACTAGTATGCCTCTACTTGACTAGCTCATTAATCAAAGATGGTTATGTTTCCTAACCATAGACATGTGTTGTCATTTGATTAGTGGGATCACATCATTAGAAGAATGATGTGATCGACATGACCCATTCCATTAGCCTAGCACTTGATCGTTTAGTATACTGCTATTGCTTTCTTCATGACTTATACATGTTCCTGTAACTATGAGAATTATGCAACTCCCGTTTACCGGAGGAACACTTTGGGTACTACCAAACGTCACAACGTAACTGGGTGATTATAAAGGAGTACTACAGGTGTCTCTGAAGGTACATGTTGAGTTGGCGTATTTCGAGATTAGGTTTTGTCACTCCGATTGTCGGAGAGGTATCTCTGGGCCCTCTCGGTAATGCACATCACTATAAGCCTTGCAAGCAATGTAACCAATGAGTTGGTCACGGGATGATGCATTACATAACGAGTAAAGAGACTTGCCGGTAACTAGATTGAACTAGGTATTGGATACCGACGATCACATCTCGGGCAAGTAACATACCAATGACAAAGGGAACAACGTATGTTGTTATGCGGTTTGACCGATAAAGATCTTCATAGAATATGTAGGAACCAATATGGGCATCTAGGTCCCGCTATTGGTTATTGACCGAGAATGGTTCTAGGTCATGTCTACATAGTTCTCGAACCCGTAGGGTCCGCACGCTTAACGTTACGATGACATTTTTATTATGAGTTTATAAGTTTTGATGTACCAAAGTTTGTTCGGAGTCCCGGATGTGATCACGGACATGACGAGGAGTCTCGAAATGGTCGAGACATAAAGATTTATATATTGGAAGCCTATGTTTGGACATCGGAATGTTTCCGGGTGAAATCGGGATTTTACCGGAACACCGGGGGGTTACCGGAACCCTCCCGGGGGATAATGGGCCTTAGTGGGCCAAGAGGGAGAAGAGGAGGGCCGGCCAGGGCAGGCCGCGCGCCCCCTCCCCCCTAGTCCGAATAGGACAAGGAAGGGGGGGGGGGCGGCGCCCCCCTTTCCTCTTTCCCCTCCCCCTTTCCTTCTCCACCAAGGCAAGAGGGGGGAGTCCTACTCCCGTTGGGAGTAGGACTCCTCCAGGCGCACCCCTAGGGGGCCGGCCGCACCTCCCCCTCCCTCCTTTATATACGGGGAAGGGGGGCACCCCATAGACACACAAGTTGATCTACGGATCGTTCCTTAGCCGTGTGCGGTGCCCCCCTCCACCATATTCCACCTCGGCATATCGTCGCGGAGTTTAGGCGAAGCCCTGCGCCGGTAGAACATCATCATCGTCACCACACCATTGTGCTGACGGAACTCATCTCTGGAGCTCTGCTGGATCGGAGGCCGGAGATCGTCATCGAGCTGAACGTGTGCTGAACTCGGAGGCTCCGTACGTTCGGTGCTTGGATCGGTCGGATCGTGAAGATGTACGACTACATCAACCGCGTTGTGCTAACGCTTCCGCTTACGGTCTACGAGGGTACGTGGACGAACACTCTCCCCTCTCGTTGCTATACTATCACCATGATCCTGCGTGTGCGTAGGAATTTTTTTTTGAAATTACTACATTTCCCAACACTACTTTCCAATAAGGGAGCTGGTATAGTTACCTCATCAAGTTCTACTTTCCTCCCACTCACTTCTTTCGAGAGAAACTGTTTCTCTAGAAAGGATCCATTCTTAGCAACGAATGTCTTGCCTTCGGATCTGTGATAGAAGGTGTACCCAATAGTATCTTTTGGGTATCCTATGAAGACACATTTCTCCGATTTAGGTTCGAGCTTATCTGGTTGAAGTTTCTTCACATAAGCATCGCAGCCCCAAACTTTAAGAAACGACAACATTGGTTTCTTGCCAAACCACAGTTCATAAGGCGTCGTCTCAACGGATTTTGATGGTGCCCTATTCAACGTGAATGCGACCGTCTCTAAAGCATAACCCCAGAACGATAGCGGTAAATCAGTAAGAGACATCATAGATCGCACCATATCTAGTAAAGTATGATTACGACGTTCGGACACACCACTTCGTTGTGGTGTTCCGGGTGGCGTGAGTTGCGAAACTATTCCGCATTGTTTCAAATGTAAACCAAACTCGTAACTCAAATATTCTCCTCCATGAACAGATCGTAGAAACTTTATTTTCTTGTTACGATGATTTTCCACTTCACTCTGAAATTCTTTGAACCTTTCAAATGTTTCAGACTTGTGTTTCATTAAGTAGATATACCCATATCTGCTCAAATCATCTGTGAGGGTGAGAAAATAACGATACCCGCCGCGAGCCTCAACATTCATTGGACCACAAACATTGTATGATTTCCAACAAATCATTTGCTCGCTCCATAGTTCCGGAGAACGGCGTTTTAGTCATCTTGCCCATGAGGCACGGTTCGCAAGTACCAAGTGATTCATAATCAAGTGATTCCAAAAGTCCATTAGTACGGAGTTTCTTCATGCGCTTTACACCGATATGACCTAAACGGCAGTGCCACAAATAAGTTGCACTATCATTATAAACTCTGCATCTTTTGGCTTCGACATTATGAATATGTGTATCACTACTATCGAGATTCAATAAAAATAGACCACTCTTCAAGGGTGCATGACCATAAAAGATATTACTCATATAAATAGAACAACCATTATTCTCTGATTTAACTGAATAACCGTCTCGCATCAAACAAGATCCAGATATAATGTTCATGCTCAATGCTGGCACCAAATAACAATTATTCAGGTCTAAAACTAATACCGAAGGTAGATGTAGAGGTAACATGCCGACCGCGATCACATCGACTTTGGAACCGTTTCCCATGCGCATCGTCACCTCGTCCTTGGCCAGTGCTCGCTTATTCCGTAGTCCCTGTTTCGAGTTGCAAATATTAGCAACAGAACCAGTATCAAATACCCAGGTGCTACTGCGAGCTCTAGTAAGGTACACATCAATAATATGTATATCACATATACCTTTGTTCACCTTGCCATCCTTCTTATCCGCCAAATACTTGGGGCAGTTCCGCTTCCAGTGACCAGTTTGCTTGTAGTAGAAGCACTCAGTTTCAGGCTTAGGTCCAGACTTGGGTTTCTTCTCTTGAGCAGCAACTTGCTTGCTGTTCTTCTTGAAGTTCCCCTTCTTCTTCCCTTTGCCCTTTTTCTTGAAACTAGTGGTCTTGTTGACCATCAACACTTGATGCTCCTTCTTGATTTCTACCTCCGCAGCTTTTAGCATTGTGAAGAGCTCGGGAATTGTCTTGTTCATCCCTTGCATATTATAGTTCATCATGAAGCTCTTGTAGCTTGGTGGCAGTGATTGGAGAATTCTGTCAATGACGCTATCATCCGGAAGATTAACTCCCAGTTGAATCAAGTGATTATTATACCCAGACATTTTGAGTATATGCTCACTGACAGAACTATTCTCCTCCATCTTGCAGCTGTAGAACTTATTGGAGACTTCATATCTCTCAATCCGGGCATTTGCTTGAAATATTAACTTCAACTCCTGGAACATCTCATATGCTCCATGACGTTCAAAATGTCGCTGAAGACCCGGTTCTAAGCCGTAAAGCATGGCACACTGAACTATAGAGTAATCATCAGCTTTGCTCTGCCAGACGTTCACAACATCTGGCGTTGCTCCTGCAGCAGGCCTGGCACCCAGCGGTGCTTCCAGGACGTAATTCTTCTGAGCAGCAATGAGGATAATCCTCAAGTTACGGACCCAGTCCGTGTAATTGCTACCATCATCTTTCAACTTTGCTTTCTCAAGGAACGCATTAAAATTCAACGGAACAACAGCGCGAGCCATCTATCTACAAACATAGATAAGCAAAAATACTATCAGGTACTAAGTTCATGATGAATTTAAGTTCAATTAATCATATTACTTAAGAACTCCCACTTAGACAGACATCTCTCTAGTCATCTAAGTGATCACGTGATCCAAATCAACGAAACCATAACCGATCATCACGTGAGATGGAGTAGTTTTCAATGGTGAACATCACTATGTTGATCATATCTACTATATGATTCACGCTCGACCTTTCGGTCTCCGTGTTCCGAGGCCATATCTGCATATGCTAGGCTCGTCAAGTTTAACCTGAGTATTCTGCGTGTGCAAAAATGGCTTGCACCCATTGTAGATGGACGTAGAGCTTATCACACCCGATCATCACGTGGTGTCTGGGCATGACAAACTTTGGCAACAATGCATACTCAGGGAGAACACTTCTTGATAATTTTTTGTGAGAGATCATCTTAAAATGCTACCGTCAATCAAAGCAAGATAAGATGCATAAAGGATAAACATCACATGCAATCAAATATAAGTGATATGATATGGCCATCATCATCTTGTGCTTGTGATCTCCATCTCCGAAGCACCGTCGTGATCACCATCGTCACCAGCGCGACACCTTGATCTCCATCATTGCATCGTTGTCGTTTACGCCATCTATTGCTTCTACGACTATCGCTACCGCTTAGTGATAAAGCAAAGCAATTACAGGGCGTTTGCATTTCATACAATAAAGCGACAACCATATGGCTCCTGCCAGTTGCCGATAACTTCGGTTACAAAACATGGTCATCTGATACAATAAAATATAGCATCACGTCTTGACCATATCACATCACAACATGCCCTGCAAAAACAAGTTAGACGTCCTCTACTTTGTTGTTGCAAGTTTTACGTGGCTGCTACGGGCTTTGCAAGAACCGTTCTTACCTACGCATCATAACTACAACGATAGTTCGTCAAGTTAGTGCTGTTTTAACTTTCGCAAGGACCAGGCGTAGCCACACTCGATTCAGCTAAAGTGAGAGAGACAGACACCCGTCAGCCCCTTTAAGCACGAGTGCTCGTAACGGTGAAACCAGTCTCGCGTAAGTGTACACGTAATGTCGGTTCGGGCCGCTTCATCTCACAATACCGCCGAACCAAAGTATGACATGCTGGTAAGCAGTATGACTTGCATCGCCCACAACTCACTTGTGTTCTACTCGTGCATATAACATCAACGCATAAAACCTGGCTCGAATGCCACTGTAGGGGAACGCAGTAATTTCAAAAAAATTCCTACGCACACGCAAGATCATGGTGATGCATAGCAATGAGAGGGGAGAGTGTGTCCACGTACCCTCGTAGACCGAAAGCGGAAGCGTTATGACAACGCGGTTGATGTAGTTGTACGTCTTCACGATCCGACCGATCCAAGCACCGAACGTACGGCACCTCCGTGTTCAGCACACGTTCAGCTCGATGACGTTCCCCGGACTCTGATCCAGCAGGGTGTCGGGGATGAGTCCCGTCAGCACGACGGTGTGGTGAAGGTGATGATGTTCTACCGGCGCAGGGCTTCGCCTAAACTCCGCGACGATATGATCGAGGTGTAATATGGTGGAGGGGGGCACCGCACACGGCTAAGGAACGATCCGTAGATCAACTTGTGTGTCTAGGGTGCCCCCTGCCCCCGTATATAAAGGAGCAAGGGGGGTGCAGCCGGCCCTAGGAGGAGGCGCGCCGGAGGAGTCCTACTCCCACCGGGAGTAGGACTCCCCCCCTTTCCTAGTTGGATTAGGACTTGGGGGAGGGAAAGAGGAAAGGGGGGCGCCCCCCCTCCTTGTCCTATTCGGACTGGGGGGAGGGGCGCGCGGCCTGCTCTGTCCGGCCCTCCTCTTCTCCCTCATGGCCCATTAAGGCCCATTAACCCCCGGGAGGGTTCCGGTAACCCCCCAGTGTTCCGGTAAAATCCTGATTTCACCCGGAACCATTCCGATGTCCAAACATAGGCTTCCAATATATCAATCTTTATGTCTCGACCATTTCGAGACTCCTCGTCATGTCCGTGATCACATCCGGGACTCCGAACAAACTTCGGTACATCAAAACTTATAAACTCATAATAAACTGTCATCGTAACTTTAAGTGTGCGGACCCTACGGGTTCGAGAACTATGTAGACATGACCTAGAACTGTTTCCGATCAATAACCAATAGTGGAACCTGGATGTTCATATTGGCTCCTACATATTCTACGAAGATCTTTATCGGTCAAACCGCATAACAACATACATTGTTCCCTTTGTCATCGGTATGTTACTTGCCCGAGATTCGATCGTCGGTATCCAATACCTAGTTCAGTCTCGTTACCGGCAAGTCTCTTTACTCGTTCCGTAATATATCATTCCGTAACTAACTCATTAGTTACAATGCTTGCAAGGCTTAAGTGATGTGTATTACCGAGAGGGCCCAGAGATACCTCTCCAACAATCGGAGTGACAAATCCTAATCTCGAATTACGCCAACTCAACATGTACCTTTGGAGACACCTGTAGAGCACCTTTATAATCACCCAGTTACGTTGTGACATTTGGTAGCACACAAAGTCTTCCTCCGGTAAACGGGAGTTGCATAATCTCATAGTTGTAGGAACTTTGTATAAGTCATGAAGAAAGCAATAGCAACATACTAAACGATCAAGTGCTAGGCTAACAGAATGGGTCAAGTCAATCACATAATTCTCCTAATGATGTGATCTCATTAATCAAATGACAACACATGTCTATGGTTAGGAAACATAACCATCTTTGATTAATGAGCTAGTCAAGTAGAGGCATACTAGTGACATTATGTTTGTCTATGTATTCACACAAGTATCATGTTTCCGGATAATACAATTCTAGCATGAATAATAAACATTTATCATGATATGAGGAAATAAATAATAACTTTATTATTGCCTCTAGGGCATATTTCCTTCAACCTCAATCCCAAGAAAGTAACGAAGAGGACCAAGATCAGACATAAGAAACTGCTCGCTGAGACGGGCCTTGACAAAGGCAATGTACTCAAGATCGTCGCCAGTGATGATCACGTCATGAACATATAGAAGAAGAAGAGTGCGACCACGAGCAGAAAGGTGGACAAACAACGCTGGATTGTGAGCACTGGGAGAAAAATCAGCTGCAGTCACCACAGAGGCAAAACGCTCAAACCAAGCGCGAGGGGCTTGCTTGAGACCATAGAGAGAGCGACGAAGACGACAAACCATGCCATCAGGAACAGAATACCCAGGTGGTGGTTGCATATAAACCTCCTCACGCAACTCACCGTTAAGAAAGGCATTCTTAACATCAAGCTGAGACACAGACCAATGGCGAACAGAGGCCACATCGAGAAGTGTGCGGATAGTGGTCATATGGGCCACAGGAGCAAAAGTCTCATCGTAATCACGACCATGCTCCTGTTGAAAGCCACGAGCCACACGAGCTTTATAACGCTCAATAGAACCATCCGAGCGAGTCTTAATCTTATAGACCCACTTACAAGTGATGGGACGGACATGGGAAGGAAGAGAAACCAGATCCCACGTGCCATCACAAACTGCAATCCGGGATGAATAACAGCATCGCGATAAGAGGTAGGCTCAAGTAGAGTCAAAACACCATATCGGGAAGGAGAATAGCAATCGGGTTGAGGACAAGGCCGAGCCTGAAGACCATAAGTCGGTTGAGAAGAGGAAGACGACTCACCAGAAGTTGATGGCGCATCAGTGGACGCATCCACAACACGTGGACGACGAGTGTAATGGAAAGGAAAAGAGGGACGAGTAGGAATCACGGGTGGTGGAGATGGGGAAGACATTGGTGCTGACGGGGAAGGCATCATTAATGAAGGTGGTGATGGCGAATGTGTCGGGGATGAAGGTGGAGAGTCATCCGATAAGGGAGGAGAAGAAACCGTGGGAGAGGACGGCGCCATGTCTGCAACAACAGGGGAAGGGGAGGTAGGAATATGGGGCATAGAGGGAGGTGTATCAGGAAAAGTGAGAAATGAGATGTCCTCTACAGAAAAGGTCGAGAAGGATGGACACGGGTAGAAAGGACGGGACTCATCAAAGGTCACATCTCGAGAAATACGCACCCGTCGACCGACAGGATCCCAACACCGATAACCCTTATGCTCATCGCTGTATCCTAGAAATACACACTCAACAGACTGAGCAGTCAGTTTGGTGCGTTCACGTGGAGGAAGAACAACATAGCAAACACAACAAAACAAACGAGCGCTGAATAACCAGGGGAACGATCAAAAAGACGCTCGAAAGGAATACCACTCTGCAGAGCAGCAGATGGCTGGATGTTGATGAGATAGGTGGAAGTGGAAATAGCTTCAGCCCAAAAGTGAGGCGGAAGAGAGGCAGCGATCATCATCGCACGCGCCGTCTCAAGAAGGTGACGGTGCTTGCGTTCAGCCATACCATTTTGGGCACGAGCACCAGAACAAGAGAACTGGGGAAGAGTGCCCTGTTCAGCAAGAAATCCTCGCAATGCACGAGAGATGTACTCTCCAGCAGAATCTGCACGAAAAACACGAATAGGAGTGGAGAACTGGGTATGAACCATGGCAGCAAATTTTTTGTATATAGATAAGACCTCACTACGAGAAGACATGAAAAAGATCCAAGTGTAGCGAGTAAAATCGTCTATAAAGAGAATGTAGTAGTGATGACCCCCTTTCGAAGCGAAGGGAGCTGGACCCCAAACATCTGAGTGCACGAGATCAAAAGGACGCTCAGACACTGACTCACTGTGAGGATAGGGTAGTTGAATCTGCTCACCAAGTCTACAGCCTAGACAATCCAACGAAGCATTACCAGAGACAGGCCCTAAAACGCCACGATGAACTAAAGACGAGAGACGAGAACCGCATAAATGGCCAAGACGATGATGCCACTGCTGAAAAGAGCTAGCAGATGTGGCAACAGGGGTCGCAAGACTGGCGGTAGCATAAGAGGGAAGACGAAGCCAGTCAAGTTCCCAGAGACCATCATGGCGTCGGGGGCCAGCACCAAGCAGAGCGCCTATGCGACGATCTTGAACAGAACATGAATCAAAGTCGAGATTGACCCTACAACAAGAGTCAACAATCTGACTACCTGAAAAGAGTTGCATGCTAAGTTGAGGAACATGAGCAACAGACGGAACATGAAAGGAAGAAGTGCTAAGAGTGCCTCGACTAGCGACAGGGAGTGGCGTACCATCAGCAGTAAAAACACGAACAGGAGACTCGACAGGTCGAATGGAGGTCAAAGGGGAAGAATCATAAGTCATATGAAATGACGCACCATATCAAGAATCCATGAGGATGTACCTGAATGAGTAGAAGGTGGTTTCTCAATGCCAGAAAACTTAGGTGCAGAAGCTGCAGAACCTGTCTGTGAAGAATCCCAAGCAGCAAGAAGGCATCGGAGTTGTGCAGTCTCATGCGCAGACAGGGACACTGTGGTAAAGGTCGAGGCAAAACCGCATGTCGACAAAGAGCGATCGCCATCACCCATGGAGGCCGTGTGGCAAGTCGACATAGAACGAGTCGACGTGGAGCGACTACAACCATGGGTAGAAGCCACAGCAAAAGTCAGCATAGAGTGGTCACCACTACGAGCAGGACCCGTAAAGGGAGTCGACGTAGGCCGACAATCACCAGGTGCGGAAGCCATGGGAAGAGTCGCTATAGAGCGACCGACAGCATCGGTGGAAGTCGCAAAAGGTGTCGAAGTAGAGCGACAACCACCACCTCCAAATGGGTGAGCACCAAGCACTGACGAAAGGCGCATGTGCGATACGGGATCAATATATGGAACACCCTCAAAAAACACCGGGCAATGAGAGATATGAGTACCCGGTGGAAACATTGTACCTTTTTTTTTACTCTCTTTTTCTTTACTCTTTCTTTTTTTTTACACTTTTTTTTGTCACTCTTTTCTTTTTTGAGGATCACAAAGCACAAGCTAGCCACGCCACCAGAACGACGTGGCGTGAGGCCAACAGCCAGCCAGGCCCAAAAATCGTCCAAGATGCCCAAGGTAGCAGGCCAACAGCCAGCCAGGCCCAAAGGAACGACGTCCAGGTCAACGCACGAAGCAGTCACGAACAGATCGCAGCGACGGCTGACTTACTGCACGCACTACACGGCAGGCTGGCGAGAGGGCGGCTGCCGGACAGCGATGGAGGCGGGTAGGTGCCGGACGGCCGACAGAGGACAACGGCAGCACGAGATTGGATCAGAAGAGCACGAGTTGCAGGTGCGAAAAAAAACCCTAAAGCTTTAATACCATGTTAGGAAAATGCAACTTAGTATCTATAATCTATAATACCTAAATAGTTGATCTCCACTAACCTATTTCTTTTAACATGCAGCTACTCCAACTCAGCAATGCATCCACATGGGCATCCGTTTCCAGCCATGCACTCACATGCAGCCCAGTCATGCTTCTGTGTGCAGTCCGGCTCTCCCTAAAAAACGGAAAAAAGAAAACGCTCGAGATCTTTCTGTAAACTGATCGACTCCTCTTCCCTCATAAATGGAATTCAATATTTTCCCCACAACCAGGTTGTGGCAACTGGAAGGCGATCTACCCGTGAGGGGGCTCCTCGGCTCCTACCGCTCGCGTGCTCCTACCTCCGACGACTCTTTGGATCAAGCACGACCATCGCTCTAATGGATCATCTGGCTACACGCCTCCGACGGCTCTCCTGCTCTTCGCCGTTTCGCGATTCTTGGAGCTTCGGTCCCCTTGCCGGTGGGCTCCTTCGGCATCACCGCCGGTGTCCTCTCCTCCCAATGTTCTCCCACTCAGGTACGACCTCTGCTCCGCCTCACCCGCGGTGTTGATTTTCCTTTTGTCGTCACCTGGACAAAGCTAGCTCCCGCCGGGGAGGCTACCTTTCTTTTCAGTCTGGCAAAGTTTCTTCATAGCAGCTCGTCCTACACGGTATCCCTTATCTGAGCCGTTGGTCACGCTATGGACATGCGTGCTAGTAACAGCATTAGCAGTAGTTTTCTATAGCCACAGAGAGTAATTAGTTTGAAAAGACATGGCTACGTGAACAGTACCGAGATTCCCTCCTAGGTCCACCCGCCCCCCTTCGTTCCATCTCGCACGGCTGTGTCACTCAAGCAGGGCGCCAGTGATTAAAGAGTGGACAGATGCATCTGCATGTCGGCTGCAGTACCAGCTCTTGTCATGTCGGAGGTCTATCTCAGCCTGTATGTGAGTGAGAAAGAGTGGGGTTGTACCTCATTAGGAGAGAGAGGGAGGAGAAAAGGTGAGCAGATGCGTTTAAATTATTTTTGTAAGCCCATGCCAAAGGAGGAGAAATGGAAGGAGGGAGAACACGCTCCTCCTCCTCGTAGGGAAGCGAAGAGAGCGAAATCAACCTATCATCATGGAGGTATAACATTTTTTTTGTGTGCGTTGCATGCATGCATGCAAATATTAGGAGCAAGTAGTATTTACTAAATTTTTTTTGTAATCAGCACGCATGATAAGTTGTGTGGACCCTATCAAGAATATTTGGAGCAAGTATTTACTAATGTTCTTTCTTGCATCAGATCCAAGCAAATCAGCTGAAACGGGTTGCAATACGAATGAGTCAGCGTTCAAATTGTCAGTTATCTTCCGCAATGCAATGTAGTAATGACGCGCTGAATGAATTAACAGGTCGAGTGCAGTGGTAGTCTGTGGTAGGTGCACACGTCAAGTCATGTTGTGTACAGTGGCCTACTAGGCCCCATCCAATTTTTGAATTTAGTAGTCATCGCGGCAGAGAATTAAGGACTGACCGAATAGCGCAACAGCTGAGTTCTGCTAATGTGCACACATCCAAATGAAACACATGAATCAATGGATGGCTGTGATAATGGGTACCATGTAGCCCGTGCTAGGAAAAACCACTCTGTTTCAGTCTGGAAGGAACTGGCTGGTGGCGAATCCAGTATGAGCCCCAGGCATGGCATGGACGTTCACAGCCATAAGTGCTCGATCGGAAGCGGGGTCTTTGAATATTCAACGACAATTTTGTCTCACTCCAACCGCGACTTTCTGCTATGGAGATGATAGCCTTTTCTGCAAGCTGACCTTCTGCAAATGAGGAGAAGCTGTCATGATCATTCAGTGCATCATTCTGTTAGTCATGGGCGTGCGGGCAAGGACGTCCAATTTCAGACTCCATTGACGACTTCTGCAATTTGAAGGTCATGAACTCTATTCTCTTAACTATTTTTTTTGATTGTCTCTTATAAAAGAATACCACAGCAACCATATGCAGCCCACACCACTTCAGCCCTTATGCAGCAAACTGCTCCAACCGTCCCATACAGTTTATCTTCCCCATTGCCGTGTATAGCCACTGAACGACCTTATTCTTCTAACAAGAAAAAACATATGCCGCAGGTACCAAATAATTGGCGTTTGACGCCCTATCTCCTAATCTCCACGATGGTGCTGCACTTCCTGCCCCCATGTTCTCCACAAGAAACTGCCGGACGGCTTTTTAAGGTCTCTACTCAGCCTTGCCTCATTATGCTCCGATCATCCTCCAGGGTGGGTGGGTGTCTGCCACACCGCTCTTATCACCATGGCTGGTAATACCTTCTCCTTCTGATGTTTGAATATGCACAATTATTTTTCTATTTCGGCAAAGTCTGATGGGAATGGAAGTATAATGCAATTTGAAAATAAATCTTGCTGATCTTTATGCTCCACTATTTACACTATGTTCTTTTGCGTCAATGATAACAAGTTCATTAGATGTTTGTTTATGCAGACTTTTTAATATATGTTGGGAAGGTACGAGGAAAATGAAAGCAGATTGCAGTTTGAAAATAATTCAGGGTAATCTTTAAGCTCCATTGCTTACTGAATATGTTTTCTGAACCTTCATTGCAGTGAGTGATAACAAGTTCATTAGGTTTTATCCCTCGAAAAAATGTCCGTTAGTTCATATAGCAATTCATAAATTGCAATTTGAAACATAATGATTACAATAACTGTACAATCCCTATTTATCTTATGGATTATAAGTTATCTATCTAGCAGTGTATTAATAATATCCGGTGTCTCTTCTTGATAGGTATGACCCATTACTACTCTTTTTGTCAAATATGCATAGCGTGCATATCATATTATATCGAAAGAAGGGCGGGGCTTAGCGCCAAATCCACCATGTGGTGAAACAAAGTTTTACGACACACTCTACTCCACGTTCTAATACAAGAAAAGTATTACTCTTACCTAATCCATGCATCCACCTCTCCCAGTGCTACTCATAATCTTTCTTTAGCATTATAATTGCTTAAAATCTAGCATACAATAGCATTGCACTGCAGTCCTCTCTCCTTCGCCTCTATGTTTCTCTTAGATCCCTAATCCCTTATTGCTTTTACAATACTAAGTCAGAAGGTCATTTTGATTATTGACGAAATTTCTGATTGATCTTGAACCAGTGTTCATCAAAGATTTAGACTGAACAGTCAGTACTGCCACAATTAGTGATCCATACATTACTTGATGTTGTTGCTAATGTTTTATCTATACTTCCATTATTGATCTACATGTCATTTGTGCAGATTTTTTTCTATCAACAAGTCGTTTGATGAAAACCAAAGCAGGCCAGTGATCTTCCTTAAGTCTTATTCCATCTAAACGATATGGTTATTATCTTCTTCTTACGTTCATGTATTAATGTCATCTCTCTTTTGTATAACATATATATGTACCCTATATCTCCTTCACATTAACATAATAGGTCAGATTCGAATAAAGATTGAATTGTGCATGCAGCCTTGCCAAACATGGTGTTTTTTTGTATGTAAAATCTGCCAGGATATTAGTTTTTTATTGTCCTGGTTGTTTCTTATAGATATACTCACACCCTAGGATCTGGAGAGAATCTTGCCATGAAAAATATTATGCATATTAAATTGATTTGTAAGAATGGAATTTTGTTATCCCATTCAGTTTATTAATTTTTTTCCATTGGTTGCACAATCAACTTCTGATCATTGCAAGAGAAGTATTTTTTTTCATTTGGGTCTATATATATCTTTGTAAAATATATCAAGTATACTTAATCTTATTTCATTGTTTATATATGTAGTTAAAGTTAGCCAGATTGTCCGCATGTCATGTTGTAATTGTACTTGCATGGCCAAGCAGTTCTGGTCCACGAAGTTAGTTATTATCCATAAGCCATACATCTAATTATTGTTGGAGTGTCCTCTTCAAATTTTGAAGAATGAATGCATTACTACAATTGCTTCATTTGTTTGAGAAGCTAGCTGTTATTTCCACAACGTGGAACTATCATTTAAGTAGGACATTTAATTATACATTGTGCAGCTGTAATTTGTGTCAGCTCACAAATATCCTACCAAAGTCATAGATTTCATTTACTTCTCATCTCTTAGTTGTCCTCTAAAAATACACCTTATGAAATTGTAGATTTTGGAATGCTAATATTCCGCAGCAACGCGCGGGGTATTATCTAGTTATCTTAAGACCAAAGCCACCATATATACAAGTACAAGTGGGAGGCCAAAGGCCAAAATACAGAAAGCCAAAAGACATCATAAATATAACTCTAACAAAATGAACATGTAATTACATTTAGATGAACATTAGAAATTATAATAAATAGATTATGCTCAGAATTGGCAATATGGCCTAGAGATTTGAGGCCATATGACACAGGGAGGAGCGGAGGCTAGGTCTCTCACAGTTTGTTCAGTGAAGATTGAATAGACAATTTTTTTTTATCAAAATGTGTGTATCACTCATATGGGTCAATCCGAATCACTTGACTCTTTTAGGGGACCTTAATCAGTTTCCTGGAAAATAATTAAATTAATAGTGTCGATTAGTTTTTTCTTGGCATCGGTCTCCACCCTTTCATCTCACATCACCGTTCCCAACCTCGTGTATCCCCTTCCCCCCTATGTTTGGCTGGTGGACTGACTAGTTACCGCACTCCTTCATCACGAGATACTACCCCAAAAATGACCTCCCCAAGTCTAGTGGTAGTTATCCTCCGCTCACACATCTCTCTAACCCTAAAGAGTGCATAGTCGTAAGGAAGAAACTACAGATGATAGACGGGTGGGGATACAATTAAAAAACCACATAATATATAATCAAATAATAGTAGTTCTTAGTACTTTTCTTCATTGCCTTTACCTTTTAATATATTGCGAGATTTTCCTGTTTCATTTCTTTCCATTCTTCATTTGTTTGTTTTTTCTTTCCTTTTCAGTTTATAAAATAGAAACATGTTCAAATAATTTCGATTATCTGAACTGAGGTAAAGTGGTAATAACATTTATTAAAAATATTGAATGAAATTTGGATATACGATTTTTTTTAAATGCAAGAACACCTTTGAAAATTAGGCAAAGCACTTTACCTATTTGAGGTAGGAATAAGCAGTTCCTTCCCCTTGATAAATGTAATTTAGTTAAGATAGGGGACTCTAAGATATCAATTTTGGGACGTATGAGGTAGGATACTCACAAATAAGGTTTTGAAGGACCGAGGAGAACATGCCATTCTATAGGCTGGATCGAAAATTGTGGAATCTTGGTTTGAACAACCAAATAAGCTATAGCGCTTACTCTGGGAAATTATATTGAAGCACAGAATTGGTTCAAGATTACCAAGAGCTTTGATTTGAATAAGTCCCATGTTTCTTTTTTTTTCTTTTTCTATCTATACATTTTGTTTCCTTTTTAGTTTATTAAAATATAAACATCCATTCCTGTAGTTTTTCCTATTGTTTTCCATATCTTGAATTCTGTAAGGAATGATGCAATTCTTGCAGCGATATCATGGTTTTGACTCTTTCTTTCCTGTCTCGGCTTGCAGCGATATCCACGGTTTTGATCCTTTCTTTCTTGTCCCACAAAATAGAGAGTGCACTGAAGCTTCTATTTATAGGCGAGCCTTCAAATATTTTTCATTATTCAAGCTATGGTAAAGTGGTAAGAATACTTTTTATAATTGCGAAGTAATTTTTAATACTCGAACATTTTTATTAAATGCATGGACACCTTTAAAAATTAGAAAAAGCACTTTGTAATAATGCATGAATACTTTTGAAAATTGTGTGAACGTTTAAAATAATTTGTGACTTTTTAGTTATATGAAAATTTTCAAAATGTGCTAACACATTTTAAAATTCCGCCAACACTAAAAATTAATAAACAATTTTAAACATACTTAAATTAAGCAAACAAGTGGAAATGTACACAAGGAAGCACCGGCGGAGCTATGGCAAGGCCCAAAGGGCCATGGCCCGCCCAGTGATGGAGCAAAAACAAATTTTACATTAAGTTTATCTCACAATAATGCATTTATTTTTAATTTGGTAACACTGCTTGCACTATCCGGCCCGCCCAACATTTTTTTGGTAGCTCCACCACTGCAAGGAAGGCAAGCAGATCGAGTTTACCTTTGAAGACGAACACAAAGGGCTATAGGTTCCAAATATTGCATAAGCAATATCTGATAAACAAGTATGTTATGTCGCCATTACGCATTAATACATGATATTTGAGCACCAATGGTGCATGTTCGGAAAACGAAAGACATGGGCCATACCAGGCAAGAAAGAGGGGGAAACAAAGGACCAGTTTTGATCACGAAGCTACCAATCTCAATCATGGATAAAGGCACTCTGACATACCTTGTGGGATTATAGAGAGATGTGGAGAAGATCTTGTAGTTAAGCGTAGCAGTTCCTTCGGTTACCTTGGACCTGGGGAGCTCAAACCTTACTTGAGGATCAAATGGAAGCGGCTTGATGAAGTAGGGAGGTGAGCATGCTCTATCCTTTTTCTCTTGTTTCTTATTTCTTTTATTTCTTCCATTCTTCCTTTTTCTTTTCCTATTTATCCGTTTTCTTTCCTTTTCAGTTTAATAAAATATAAACATCCATTCCTCTAGTTTTTTTCTATTGTTTTCTATCTCTTGAATTCTGAAAGGCATGATTGCAATTCTTGTAGCGATATCCATGGCTTTGACTCTTTCTTTCTTGTGCCGCAAAATAGAGAGTGTGCCGAAGCTTCTATTTATAGGCAAGCGTTCAAATAATTTTCATTATACGAACTAGGGCAATGTGGTAAGAACACTTTTTAAAATAGTGATGTACTTTAAATAATTGAACATTTTTAAATGCATGAACACCTTTCAAAATTAGAAAAAGCACTTTGTAATAATGCTGAACACTTTCAAAAATTGTGTGAACATTTTTATGGTTTCTTGGTTACATGAACATTTTCAAAATGCACAAACACATTTTAAAATTCCGCCAACACTAAAAATTAATACACTTTTATACCTACTTAAATTAAGTAAACAAAAAGAAATGTACACAAGGAAGGCAAGTAGATCGAGTTTACCTTTGAGGGCGAACGTGGAGGGATAAAGGTTCCAAAATATTGCGGCAAGCAATATCCGAAACACAATTGTGTTGTGTCGCCATTACGTATGAATACATGAGATTTGAGCGCCAATGGTGCATGTTGGGTAAGCGAAAGAAAGAGGGGGAAACAAAGGACCAATTTCGATCACGAAGCTACCCACCTCAATCATGGATCAAGGCACTCTGACATGCCCCCGGGGGATTAGAGAGACATGGAGAAGATCTCGTAGTTAAGCGCAATAGGTAGTTCAATATGTACTCTGGGATTTAGCCCTTAGAGACAGGCATTCACCTTTGCTAGGTTTAGAGCTTAAAACAATACTCATACGATCTTGAGGTAGATCAATATGTACTCTGTACTCCATCATTATCAATAATAAGAAGCAAGACGGTGTCAATTTCAAATGTGTTTTACTAGACAAGCTTGTTGTTTTTGTTTTCTACCTTTTTCAGAAATGCAATAATTTTTTGAAAAAGTACCTATTGTTTGCTATTTAAGATATGTATAACTATTTTATTCCATTCTAACCTGTTTTTCAACATTTTTATTTTTCAAAATATTTTAAATACTTTTGTTAAAAACCCTTCAAAACCGTAAATGGGCTGGCCTACTGCTGCACACGGCGCGTGACGCTCGCTGCTCCGCGTCTTATGCGAGGAAGGAATCTGCGGTCCCTGGGTCTTCCTATTCTATAGCATATCTGCTTTAACTAAAAAAGCGTTCACAAATTGTGAAAATGTTAATAAAAAATAAAGAATTATAAAAAAATGTTCCTGGATTTTCAAAACGTTCAGTAATTTATAAAACATTCACGAATTTGAAATTTTATTTCTCGGGCAACCGTTCATAGCCATCAGATTAGGATTTTTCTCGTCTATATATTTTGTAATTGCATGAAAACCGACGATTGATTGACCAAGAAGACATTCACACCATCTGGGAACGAAGAGCAAGCAGCGGTCATGCGAGCGGTGATTGTTGGCATTCTGTATTGATTGACCACTTTGTTTGTTTCAACTTCCAACGTGCATCGGTAACGCTACGGATTCTCCCTCTCCACGAGCCGTCGCCGGTTCACATCGCCAGCCCAGTATAAAATCAAAATGTACTCCATCTCTCCCAGCAAACACCAGCCGTTCTCTCACGAGCTCACGTCGCCGGCATCCCAGTCTTTACCCTCGATCCACCACCACCATCCACCGCCAGCTGCCCAGCCTTCGCCATGGCTAGCGCATGCACGAACCTCACTGATGCCACGCGCCTGGTGCAGGTCCTCAAGATCGACGGTTACAGCGCGACCACGACCACTAGCGATTGCATCAAATCCAGATGGATTGTCGATGGTTACCAGTGGGAAATTAAGCTGTATCCTGCAACCTCGCAGTTCGGGATCGGTTATGCGTATGACAAGCCTCTGTATCGGAAGACGACCAAGTCCAAATTTTTCGACGGGGAGTGGTCCTGGAACAATCGCTCAAGCTGGGTTGCAGTGAAGCTTGCGTTCCTCGGTGAACCCGGAACGAGCAAGAAGAATTACACCGTGAAGGCGACTTTAAGCTGCCGGTTGATAGACCAGAGGGGCGTGGTTGAACCATCCCAAGAAAAGAGCATGTCACATCAATTCTTGAGTCCTGAGGATTACTCACCTACACCTGCAGTAGTGCTCATTGAGATGCACGATCTGGCAGAGTCCGGCTACCTGAGGGACAATTCTTTGGCTGTGGAATGCGCCATCACGGTGCTCAGGCCATTACCAGTACCAACTATCACAGATGAGGAAGTGGTCGCGCCGCCTCCACCCACTAACTTGCACCAGCACCTCGGCGAACTCCTGGAGAGCGGGACGGGTGCTGACGTCACCTTCATCGTGTCCGGCGAGTCCTTTGCCGCGCACAAGCTCATACTCGCCTCGAGGTCACCGGTCTTCATGGCGGAATTCTTCGGAGCCATGAAGGAGAAGCGCTCGCGTCGCGTGGTGGTGCAGGACATGGATGCGTCAGCATTCAGGGCTATGCTGCACTTCATCTACACCGACACAGTGCCCGAGCTTGATCCACGGTTCGAGCAGGTGGCGGCGATGGCCCAGCATCTGCTTACGGGCGCTGACAGGTACGGGTTGGAGAGGCTCAAGCTGATCTGTGAAAGCAAGCTCTCTCATGGCATCACCGTCGAGACCGCGGCGACGACTCTCGCTCTGGCGGAACAGCACAACTGTTCGCAGCTCAAGGCCAAGTGCATTGAGTTCATTGTCAGCACTGCTGCGGTCCTTGATGCGGTGTTGGCGACGGAGGGGTACAAGCACCTGGAGGCCAGCTGCCCTTTGGTGCTGGCAGACCTCCTCAAGTCTGCCCGTGGGACAAATTTGAAGCGCAGCAGGTGCTAGAATTCTAAGATTTCAGGATCCTTATGCTTGTCACGCCTAGCAAATGCTCTAGTAGAAGAAACTTGTGTCAGCCCGCCCTTTACTGGAAAGGTATGGTGATGTCTGTCAGTCTATCTAAATTTACTAATATGAGTGTGTCATTTGTGACAGTTGCAAATTGCAATGCGTCGTTCAGTTGAAGAAATTAATGAATGATCTGTTCCTTTCTACTCCCTCCATAAACTAGTGATCTAAATGCTCTTATATTAGTTTACGGAGGGAATATGTATTAAAAACATGTGCTAGTAGTATTAGAAACTTAGTTATTCTATCTAATTCCCCTCAAGTGTCCAAGATTTTGAACAAAGGTAATGTGTGCAGAGCAAGGTTGCAATGTTAACGTAGGGTGGTTCGTAGTTTAATTTCAGACATGATTCCCTCTGCTGAAGCCTGCAGCCACATATCTCTCTGTTTAATTACCTGGAGTAGTTCTCTTCTTAACACCTTGTCGTCCAATTTTGATAGCTCGAATAGCATGAGTTAGAAGTGCTGCGATGGTCTTTGTTTACTCCCTCCTTCCATAAATATAAGATAATCTGAATATTTCAGTATAGACTACAGAGTGACTGAAATGAGTGTACAAACATACTAAATGTGTCTATATATGTCTGAATCAGAAAAAGTTACTCTACAACATATTATAATAGTGAATGGAGGGAGTATCTTGCAGGCCAAGAGGTAACGTCTGAATTGATGTCCGCTTTGTTATGCTTTGGAGATCATCATGAAATGTTACTACTAGTAACTAGTAAGGTGCCCGTGCTACGCTACGGAACCGCATGAAACAAGGTTGAATATATGGGACAAAAATAGTACTTAGCCAAGAGTATTTGTATTAAGAGTAGTGGTCTGTGCCGGTCGGCACAAACTTTGGGCCATTCCACCCCTGGTCGTTAGATGGGTTGCATAGAATCTGCCTGATCGAAGCATCACGTCCCCACTCATGCATCCCCCACGCGCATGACTCTATGTTCCAAACATCCTCATCTCGAAATCGGGAGATGACCGGACTTCGAAGCATGCTGGCACTCGCCGGACCGCCGCCCTCGCTCTCCAACCCCCCCCCCCCCCCCCCCCCCCCCCACCACCAACCGCGGATCCAGTAGCCTTCGTGACAACGCTTGCAGCGCGTCCGTTGTTGTTATGGCTCTAAAAAGTTTGTTGGTTCCAGAATCACAATAGACACTAGTTGAAGCAAAAAGCAAAAGGAAAAAAATGCTTTCGTACTCGCATCTGTGTAAAATGCTGGCGCTAGCAAAAAATTCTGATGGTTCTAGCAAAAAAGATGGTTGGTTGAAGCAAAATTTCTCGTCAGCCGCATCAAAAATTGCTCTCCGATCCCAGTAAAAGAAAAATGCTTCCGTTCTCGTGTGCATGGAAATTGCTAGTTCCAGCAAAACTGTTTGATGGTTCCAGCAAAAACAATGTCCGGTTGAAGCAAAAAAATGACCTACGGGAGGTCACGGCTCTTGGTTCCAACATTTTGTTGCCATGGTTGCAGCACCTCCCATCTTCGGTTCCAGCAAAAAAAGCTGGCAGGTTCCAGCATCCTCGACATGTCGCCGCCTGCCACCTCACAGCACTTTCAAAGCCCTGTTGCAGCACGCCACGACGCGGTTCCAGCACATCTCGTTGAGGTTCACGTCTTCTCCGGTGACCGGTCACCGCTCGTGGCACAAACTCCTCGGAGCGTGCAGCATGACGCCGGAGGACAACACGTGCATAAAAAAAGTCCCAGCCTGCTATACAAAAAAAAACTTTTGACCTGGGGCACAGCCCACTCCTAACCTCTAGCTGGGCCTCACGTCTCAGCCCAATACTACACTACCGATCGAGAAAAGAACACAGTGTGAGTGGGCGCAGCTATGTGTTGCCTGTTGCGAGCCCTACCACGGCTCACCTGCATGGCCGCACGTATTATTTTTTTGCGGGCAATTCAGAGAGCTTTATTTAGAAAAGAGCATTCCTAGGACAATCAGCCATAAGGCTGGTCACTAGGAAGCTAGGAGTTACATCCATCCAGCAGTCGGTCACATTCAGAGTGCAAGCATGCTTCGCACAAAGATGCGCCGGTAAGTTTGCTGATCTACTAATATGCTGAATATCAAAAGAAACAAAATGAGTACTGAGCTCTCCTATTTCTAGCAGAATGGGAGCCACAATTGAGCGAGAATCGTGGCGAGTGTTCCAGAGTGTCACTAACTCCGCGCAGTCAACTTCCATTATCACATGCGAAATACCTCGTAGGGTGGCGAATAAAACTCCATCTCGCAGAGAGAAAGCCTCCATGATCAAAGGATCTGAAATCCCCGTGTATGGCTTGCACCAAGCACCTATCAAGGCCGAAGATGAGCGTGCCACACCACCTGCGCCGCCCCGTCCCTCGGCAAAGTTCAGTGCACCATCCGTCGTGATTTTTATAGTAGCGTCCTCAGGTGGCCTCCAGCCATAACCAGGTAAAATAGTGGCTGCACTTCGTGGAAGTTGCAGTAACGCAAGGGCCTCCTTGATAGCTCTGATCGTTGATGTAGGATCCCTCCCCTCTTCGCCGTGTTTGACTCGGTTCCGAGAGTGCCATATTGACCACATAACAGTGGTAATCTTGGCTCGGTCATCATCAGAGAACCTGGTGTCACATGTGATGTCGCGAGCCCATGAGTCTGGATGGAGGCGTGGCAGTCGAATACCAAACCATGCGCAGGCCTCATCCCAGAATCGTTGCGCATGAGAGCAATGGATTAGAGCATGCTCCAGATCTTCTCTCATCGCTAAGCAAACTTTGCACCGACTGATTGGTGCAATATGACGGTAGTTGAGAGTAGCTTCATCCGGCAGAATCCCACGAAGAACTCTCCACCAAAAGACCCTCACTTTTGGTATGACATTCAGTTTCCACAAGGCCTTCCACAGCTGTTGATCGTCTACTGAGGTTCCGGTAACCGTCCCTTCCTCTAGAGCCAAACGCTCATTCTGATTCATGAGAGCACGGTACGCTGACTTCACAGTGTAGTTGCCTGATTTCTCGAATGCCCAAGCAAAAGAATCCCCAACCCCACCACCTTGCCTGATAGGAATGTTTAGAATGGCTTCGGCGTCTGGGCGATGAAAGTTTCCCTAACCAAATCTTGCCGCCAAGACCAGTTGGTCAAGTCAATGAGCTCGCCTACTGTTTCAATTGTAGTGTTCGGCGGTCTGAAGATTGGTTTCATTGATATGGTTCCAGCAATCCATTTGTCATTCCAAACTGATATCGTGCTGCCATCTCCCACACGAGCTATAAGCCCGACATCTAGGGCTTCTCTTCCCGCCAAGATCGCCTTCCAAGTGGCCGAGGCCGACTTTGGAGCAGAAGCATGCATAAAATCACTGTCTGGGAAGTAACGGCCCTTGAGAACTCTAGCACACAGCGATGTAGGATTTGTCATTAATCGCCACCCCTGCTTGCCTAACATGGCAAGATTAAACTGATGCGGGTCTCGAAACCCCATCCCTCCCTTGCATTTAGGTGTTGCCAACTCTTTCCAGGACACCCAATGCATAGAGTTTTTGTCCAAAGAACTGCTCCAAAAATATTTCGCCATAGGAGTAGTTATGCTCTTGCAGACTTTCTTTGTGAGCAAGAAAGTGCTCATAGGATAGGTTGGAATAGCCTGAACCACTGATTTCAATAACACCTCGCGACCGGCACAAACTAGTAATTTTTCTGACCATCCTTGAATTTTTCCACGAGCTCTCTCATTGATATGTTCAAATGTGCCACTAGAAATGCGCCCCACAGCAGTGGGGAGGCCGAGATACTTTGCGTTGAAAGCTTCAACTTGAATGTTCAAGGTTGACTTCAAAAGTTGCCGCAATGAGTCAGGTGTGTTAGTACTGAAGTAGATTGAACTTTTTTCACGATTTACACACTGACCTGAGGCCTCACCATAAGTTGACAGGATGTCATTGAGACGAAGTGCACTTGGGTTGCTTGCATTAATGAAGATCAGACTATCATCAGCAAAAAGAAGATGGGTCACCCAAGGTGATCTGTAGCTCACCCTCAATCCTCTGTCGATAACTCCCCCGTTGTAATACTTCAACAATGAGGAAAACCCTTCTGCACAGAGGAGAAAAAGGTACGGTGAAACTGGATCTCCTTGCCGGAACCCTCGGGAAGGTGTGAAGTAAGGGAGTAACTCTCCATTGACCCGCACGGAGAACCGAACAGAAGAGACACATTTCATAATAAGTCTCACAAAAGACATGTTGAAACCCAACTTGAGCAGAATTGCTTCAAGGAAATGCCACTCGACGCGGTCGTACGCCTTCATCATATCCAGCTTGACCGCGCAAGAATAATTCTTGCCTTTCTTCCTTCTCTTCATTGTGTGCACACTTTCGTATGCAACTAAAATGTTGTCTGTGATGAGACGGCCAGACACAAACGCGCTTTGCTCCTCGCTAATAACGTAATCCATGATGCCTCTCATACGATTAGTGATAGCCTTGGCTGCTATCTTATACAAGACCGAGCAGAGAGCAATGGGACGGTATTGGGAAATCATTTGGGGGTGTCTGACCTTTGGTATGAGGATAATTGATGTATCATTCAGGCCCGGTGGTAGTTCACCTCCGTTTAGAAAGTCCAACACTGCCTGGGTCACTTCCCCTCCCAGCAGCTCCCAATGTCTCTGATAGAAGCCAGCCGTAAAACCGTCCACCCCGGGAGCTTTTGATGGAGCCATTTGGAACAACGCCAATCTAACCTCTTCGGCGGTGTAGGGTTTTGTTAACTCCAAGTTCATGGCCTCAGTAACTTTGACCGGCACATATGATAACAGGTTTCCAGCATCCGAGTAGCCTTGTGACTGGTATAGATTTTGGTAGAAGCCCAACACTTCAACCTTGTCAGCGTCTTCGTCCGCGCACACCGATCCGTCAGCCCTCGTTAGCCCCCGAATTTTATTCATTCGTTTCCGCTGAGCAGCTTGTGCTTGGAAATATGACGTGTTACGATCCCCTTCTCTGAGCCAAGGGACTCGAGAGCGTTGTCGTAGCCACACTTCCTCCTGGAGGAGCGCGTCTTTCAGTCGCTGTACTATCCTCCTCTCTTCATCCGACGGCCCCCTGCCCAAAGAAAGAGCCCTGACTCGTTCGAGCTTCTTCTGAAGATTGCGAACGGTCCGTGTCAGGGAGCCGAACTCCCTTGCTCCCCATGGCTCTAAGGTGGCCTGAAGTGTACCCAGTGCATTGGAAACACCTCGAAGCCCCGGGACACGATGGATACCCCGCCACGTATATGCCACCAACCGATCATAATCGGTATGTGTTTGCCAGACATTTTCGTAACGAAACTGTTTTTTGCTTCTAGTTCTCTCTGGCAGACTATGGCGGAACTCAGTCACTACAAAACAATGATCGGACTCGACCGAAGGGAGATGTCTGACCCTTGTGTGGTGAAATATTTGTCTGAACTCCTCGTTGGCAAAAGCTCGATCCAACCTTGCCTTCACGTTTGCCTCTCCAGATTGATTGTTATCCCATGTATAAGCCGTACCTGACCAGCCCAGGTCCTGGAAGGAAACATCATCCATGACTTCCCTGAATGCTCGCATTTGGCTCTCAGAACGAGCAGTTCTACTGAAGTGCTCACACGCAAATAGGGTCTCCTTAAAATCACCAACACACATCCAAGCTGAGTGTGGTAACTGATGAAAATTGCGCAAAAACCGCCAACTGTGGTGACGATCTTCCGCACGCGGTGCTCCATAGAAGCCTGTGAAGCGCCATACTGAATTATTTTGATCGTTGTTCCGAACAACAACATCAATATGTTTTTGACTGAAATTTTTCAACTCAACAATAACATCACGGGACCAAAAAAGACCAATGCCGCCACTAAGCCCGGCACTGTCTACAGCATAGCATCCTCCAAATCCTAGAGAGTGCTTTAGATCCTCTACTCTTTTCGCTCTGATTTTCATTTCCATTACAAAGAGCAGAGTGGGTCCTTCCTGCTTCACAATGCTGCGAAGCTCACGAACTGCCTCGGGGTTCCCAAGCCCCCGGCAGTTCCAGCTTAAAACGCTCATTGAGACGGGCAGGACCGCACTGCGGTCTCTGCCGAATTTTCTGGGGTAGGTTTCTTTTTCTTTTGCACACGGTCAAACTCGCTGCCCTCGTCATCGTTGCTGGCCGTGGTTGAGTCCTCCTTTTGAGTAGCAGCCTCGCCAACCGAAGCACCCGTTCCTCCATCTGTAAGCATCAAAGTTTTGGCCACCGGCCGATAAACTTGAGAAGGCGCTTCTTTCCGTTTTGGTGGCTGTTTGTGCTTCATGGGGGAAACCACCTCCTCACCCGGTTCCTTGTTGGTGCTCGAGTTTCTAGTGGTCGGCTTGTTATTGGCACCCTGCTTGGTATCTCGGGAGGAATTCTCGCTAGACGCCGGTCTCCTGTATTCATCAGGAGCGCGAAGCTTCGGACCAAAAGGAAGATCCCCTTGCTCATCACGGGATCCCGGTGTCTGGCAGTATAGTTCAGAATGTCCCAATCTGCCACAGGAGAAACAAAAGTATGGTAACTGCTCGTACTGGATGTCATACATATCCACCTTCTTTCTCCTAGCAGAATCAATAAGAATCCACCTTCTAAGGGGCTTCTCAACATCAATGGCAATCCTTGCCCGCAGAAAACCTCCATCATGATCAAACTTAACAAACTGTGCATGTTGTTCCATCTGCTTTGCTATAGGATTCCACCAGGCTTCATCTCTCAGATTATAGGGCAAGTTCATAACCCTCGCCCAAATATGCAACTTATCAAACTTTACCTCATCAGGTTTCATGCATTCATCGAAATCTGCGAGCACCACAGCGTTCTTATTGATGTGCCATGGGGACCCGTTCCACACCCGGTCCCTGTCTCTCTGGTTCTCAAACTCAGCGACAAAAGTGTTGGTTCCTGCCGAACGAAACTGCAAACCTTGTGGGTTGCCCCACGCCGGCCGAAGGGCGTTGGTGATTGTCTTGATGTGAAGCTGATTGCGATGGAGAACTTTGCCAGCCACCAGCCACTTCGCCGGACCGTTCTCAACCCGATCGTCGATCACCAGAGGAGTTGCTTCTTCTTGGGAGATGTCCAATTTGCCCAGAGCCTCCTCCAATTTCCGTCGAGCGGCGCGGGCGGACTGGTCGTCCGCCGCCCCTGCTCCCATACTTGCGCTCGGCGTAGCCATCGCCGACCCCGATCCCTCGTTCTGTCTCACCCCGCCGGAGATCCGCAGGCGAGAGGCTTGTTCCACGTCCAAAGCCCTAGATCGCCTCGGGCGCCGCCAGAGGGTTTTAGGGTTTGGGGGAAAAACTGCGACTTTTTTTATGGCCGCACGTATTAGGCCAGCCTAGTAGCCACAACTCGCCTGCTCGTACAATAGTATTTTTTTGTTTTTTCTTTCATTTTTTATTCACATTTTCTTTGATATTTTTGCTTTATTTTTAATTTCTTTATATTACAAAATATTCTAAATATGTATATTACAAAATCAAATTGCATTATTTTCAGACAATGCATATCTTGCATTTGAAAAATGTTAAATGTGTATAAGAAAATGTTTTTCATGCACACAAAAAATGTATAAATGATAATCATGTGCACGAAAAATGTTAATCATGTGAACGAAAAATGTTAATCATGTGTACGAAAATTGTCTCGACATTGTAAAAAAAATTGTTTGTGTCATTCGAAAAAGTGAGCCTCGTTTGCGAAAAATGTTAATAATGTGTTAAAAAATGCTAATCATGTGTACAAAAAAATTTTCTATATTGTAAATAAATATTTGCGTAATTCTAAAACATAATTCATGTTTGCGGATTTTTTACTCATTTGTACGACAAATGTTAATCATGTGCATTAAAATGGTTTTTACATTGTAAAAAAACATTCATGTAATTCAAAAAAAGTGATTCATGTGTGCGAAATCATGTGTACAGAAAATGTTAATCATGTGTACGAATAATGTTTCTACATTGTAAAAAAATAATCGTGTAATTCTAAAATGATTCATGTGTGCGAAAAATGTTAATCATCTGTAAGGAAAAGGTTAATCATGTTTACGAAAAATGTAGCTACATTGTAAAAAAAATATTCGTGTATTCAAAAAATATGATTCATGTGTACGTAAAATGTTTTTCTTGCACATAAAAATGTACAAATGTGAAACAAAAAGAGTAGCACGTGTTAATCAGTTGTACAAAAAAATCTTAATCATCTTTGCGAAAAATGTTTATGGATTGTAAAAACATGTGCATGTAAGTCAAAAAAAGTAATCATGTTCACAAGTTTCAAAAAAAAGTGTCCAGGACATTTTCAAACAAATTTTTATACAATATTTTTTGCATAGTTCAGAAAAAATGTAAAACTGTATTTGAAAAAATGGCATGGTGTATTTGCAATGTTCAAAAACATGTATTTTTTAAAAAGTTGTACTTCATGTATTTGAGAAAATTTCCAGCGTGTATCTGAAAAATGTTTCATGTGTGCTCTAAGAATGTACATTGTATATCGAGAAAAAGTAGTTCAAAAAACAAACCGATAGAAACAAAAACAAAAAAACAGATCAAATCAAAGAAGCAACCAATGAACCTATGTTGATTTTGGCATGGATAGTCATAGTTATAAATATTGCAACTTAATTGATGCTCAGCTGTAATTTGTTCACCACATCATCCTTTTTTTTGCAGGGTATATCATCCTTTCTTTTGGAAAGAAACAACTAGTGAACCTATGGATCCCGGTCCATGTTCTTCCTATAAACTACCAATCTCAATCGATGCCTTTTTTAATTCCTTGCTTTTATTTTTCGCAGCAATCCAATCTTCCATACACTTGCGTTTCTAATCCTTGTAACTAGCAAGCAAATGGGGCTGACAACCTCACTAGTCATGTTGGGGCTCAGACAAGTTTTGTATTTTACATGCTGATCATTGGTTATGTTGCTAACATCTTTCTAGTTTAGAGGAAGCAGCTTTTACGAATCATTCAAATAAAGCCATGTACATGACCACTCACATCACTAACTTTGTTGCTTGTGGGTGGCCAATGCCAAGTTTTTTTTGAGATGCACGTTCTATGGACGAGAAAAGGCAAGAATCGGCCGAGTAAATTAGCAAAATTAATCAAAAATCATATTGCACTAGTTGATTCAAAATTGATTATTTCCCCTTGCTAGCTTTGTTGTAGTGAGGTTGGGATATATGGATGCATCCAAGCTCTATGTGCAACAAAAATGTGATGAATTCAATATTGCTTTTGCACATTGCGAGTAATCACAGTTCTGATTTCTAATTTTTTGTGATGTATCTCCCAAATTCCAAAAAACATGGGCATTGGAGGAACAAAACGTGTGCACTTAACACAAATGCATGATTCATTTGATACTGCAATTATTATCTCAGGGTTAACTAACATGTTGTTAGTTATTTGCCCTAAAAATGGGAGACAAGTCTTGGTGTTGGTTGTTTAGGTCAAGAGTATAATCATGTGGATAGAAGCAAAAGAAGGTTTGGTAACTCTATAGGACAAATTGAGATGGCATAATCTACTAGCTTTGTATTAACATAGGAATTAATAGTTTTTAAATGTGATTCGCGACACCATACGAGAATAAGTAGTCTGTAAATTATCCCAATAGTCATGATGTAATTCAGTTACAAATATGTATCCAAAAATAAGCACATTTCATCATGTTTCTTTCTATTCAAAGAAAAAGTATAATCTTTGAGATCAGACATGAAAATGGTAGGAAACAAAAGCTCTGGCAGCACTGCCTACACACGACCAAGCGCCAAGTTTCTTCAATAACGGGAACACTTAAGTAACAATCAAACACAAGTCTGTGCTAATTAAGTTACATAAATAATGCACACAACTTTGTAAGTATGCCTTCCAAAAACATGTTGACACTAAGAGGAGGAGCTACTGTGTGATATAAGAAAATTGGTCATAGGAGTGCTACTTAAGAATTAGGACCAAATTCTATTCTAACCAGCAAATATCAAACTACCAACCTTCAAAGGTGTACTAAGGGATAAACAATACAAACAATGCAACAGGTAACATCTAAGGGAATGCCAGAGTGCATCATGTCGAGAAAAAGCACAAAAAGAACATGAGCAAGACCAATATCTTATCTAACAATGTCATTGTTGCTTCTTAACAACGTGAACTAGAAGTAATGTTGGTGGAGGGATGAGTTGTAGAAAACTTGCAGTGTCATATATGAAATTCTGTGGTTGTGAACATTGGCATGTTGCACCACTTGATTACATCAAATTATAACTGCAAGCATTCCAAGTGGCATGGTCTACCGGTAGTATTGATATTAATAGATAAAAGGTGCTAAAATAAAAGTCATGGTGTGAATCCAAGGGCAAAAAAATCAATAGTCTACAACATTAGACAAACCTTGTGGAGCATCGAGACTCGTAATCTTCTTGTATTTCACCACCCATAATATAATTGGAATAATACTCTCTTTGAGGTGGTGGTTGAGTAAGCAACATGTGGTATTGACTCTTCCCAATGTTCAATATACCTAGGAATTCTCATCCATGTCATAACGTAGCACATGTTTTGAATTAAACCTGATCAGAAGCTCACGGTTATTGAGCACAACCATATCATTGAACTATTGCATTGATAAATGAAATGGTGTTTTCTTTTCCTTTTTGAAAGAAGTTACATAAAGTTGTCGTGATTCCTTCACCGTTGACACATCAATACGGTATTTAAAAGCTCGTATTTTTACGTCATAATCCTGCAACACCCAAACATCCATTGCAGTGAAACTAGGAGTCATGGTTCCCCAAAAAGCAAGCTTCTTCTTCATGTTGAACAAATTTTTACTAGAGTATGGCTAGTAGGATTGTGCATCGTCCAACGGAATGACTTGGCTTTTGTGTCAAACACAATAATATCTCCATTACCTCCCATATTGTCGTTAGCACCAAAAGGACACCAGTGCAAGTTGCCACGGTGGTTAACCGGTGGTGGGCCATTGGGCCAATAGTGCAACCTATTCAGTAAATTATGCTCCATTGATGGTGATGACACAACTGGCAATTTGACTCTAGGGTGCCTCGGTTTGTCGGATCCTACCGTGAGGACATATAAGCTGAATTTAGGCATGTGAAATGACCTTGAGATCCAGAGCACCCTATATTCTCCAGTTGGATGGTGCCGGTAGAAACCAAGTAAACTGTTCATGAATAAGGCTTGCTAAACTTAAGGTTGCGGTAGGAGAGCATGCTTGCGGATGGTTGGGTTGCATATGTAGAATTGAGATGCCTAGCAGATGATGAGGAAGTCATCACAAGTGGCTTGGAGGCAATCCTCTGAATGGTATTGGGCACCTGGGAGAAATGTCCAGAAATGTTGATTGGAGGCATGAGCACTGGCATCACGGATGAGCACTAAAGGGGCTGGACGTCCACGCCCATTAATGATGGGGAGGGATGGCTGGGACCGATGGTGTCCGAGGATGAATTCATTTGTGGAGGTGATCTACGCCATGACGTGCCGACAACACGACAACGACCAACATCCTGGGCACCAACCGAATGAGTGTCTTCTCGATGATCTCCTTGGGCAGGTCCTCCAGTAGTGTCAGCCCTATCTTGTCCGGCATGGTGCCTCGTGAGTCCAGCGTTAACTAAAACAAAGCAACGCACATTTTTTATTTGATTTTGTGACCGACTTATATAGGAACAAGTAAAAAATTACACAAGGAAGGTGATAAGTTTACCTTGTAAGATAGACGCACACAGTAGAACCTTCCAGCGACGACGGCGAGCGATGTCCACCACGAGAGTGTGAATAGTCCTCTCTAGGCATGAATACATGGAGATATAGGCGCGAGCTGTAGATGCAGAGAAAAGCAAAGAGACAAGTCAAACGAGAGAGAGAGAGAGAGAGAGAGAGAGAGAGAGAGAGAGAGAGAAGGTCTCTTCGTGAAGCGGGGCAATATGTTGGATGGCCCGGGGCCTGTGGGAGGTCAGACCTTACCACAGATGAACGAAGATGTGACGAGCGGCGACGACAGACTCATTTCAGATCTGAGGCTATCACTCGAGGAGGAACTAAGACTAAATGTCATGGTGTATTCACATTTTCTTAATAAAAATGAGTAACCACTGATTTAGGTGAGTCATGATCACATGGCTTTTTTAGGGGAGCTTAATTACTTGCCTCAAATTCATATAAATTAATTGTACCAATTAGTTCTTTCTTGGAATGGCCCCCTTTCTCCTTACCTAGTTGTTGTCACTCTTATGCACCGGACCTTTGGTTGGTGAGTGAATTGCAGAAACCATTGATGACATTCATGGCTAGAGTGTTAGGAAACACGACTTTATATTTTTGTGCCAAAAACCACTAATTTTGTGCATAATCTTTTGCAAAAAAACACTGGCTGGCGGCCCTATGCGTTTTGATGATGATTATGACATATGGGTCCCGCTGGATAGGGTGATGTGGCAAAGAAAATGCCACATATTCGCCTTCTAGGGTTAGGGGTGTACATCCTGATTTGGGGTGTTCACGTGCAAATGCATGGACGTACGGTGGTCTTGGGTGCGCTCAGAGCTACTAAGTGCAAGCAAGTTTGCCGTTTGGTACCTGAAGGCGTGCCTTTTCATGAAATAGGGTTTCCCCCCGCTTTATATTATAAAGCATACCACCAATCCACAAGCTCACTGTTCACGGGCACCAACAACGGAAAATAAAATAGGTTTGGATGGGGGCACAACACAACAAACCCCAAAAGAAAGCAACTGGCTAATCAGGCTCCGGGGATGGAGGAGGTAACTGTGGTGGGAGGGAGATGGTGGTTGAGCGAAGTCCGGCGATGATGGTGTTGATGCCGTCCTGATGACGCCCATTGCTAAGCGACCACCAGAGCTGCAAGAATCCGCCCATTTTGTAAATGTCGTCAGTCGCCCGAAGCGGAATCACATGTTCAATCACAAGTTTATTGCGCACATTCCAGAGCGTCCAAGCTAGCGATCTAATCGCCACCCAAAGGGTGGGGCGAGTTCTACACGGGGAATCAATAATTTCATGAAAGAGATACGGGAGGTTGTCATGGGCCCAATTTCCTCCCACTGTCTCTCGAAGGCAGCTCCATAAGAAAATGGCAGCCGGACAACGGAACTAATAGACAGGTGTCTCCCACCTAGAGTGTTCTTGACCGGGTATTTATGTCCCCGGATTGGGAGCTTCGGTTCCCTTTGGCCACCCTCCAGGCGATCACTCGCATTGGGACCGACCATGTGCCCCTAATGCTCTCTTTGGTGGATGAGCGCCCCCGCCCTCCCCCTCGGTTTTGGTTTGAAACCTCCTGGCTCCACCAGGAAGGGTTCATCCCAGCTGTGCAAGATCGTTGGGAGGCTTCTCGGGCCGAGACACATAGAGCGATGTCCGTGCTCGATGAATGACACCATCTCACCAAACGCTCGCGGCAATTTATGAAGGGTTGGGGCGCTAATGTGGGCAGGGATCTGCGTTTAAAGAAGGCTGCTATCCTCGCCAAGATTTAGGTCCTTGATCTCCATGCCGATGGCACCGGCTTGTCCTCCGATGAGTGGGAATTACGGTACAGCCTTGAGGACACGCTGATGGATATTTATTCCAAGGAGGAGGAATATTGGAGGAAGAGAGGATCCATGAACTGGATCCTCTTTGGTGATGCTAACATCGCCTATTTCCAGGCAATCGCGAATGGTCGGCGGAGGCGGTGTACCATCCCCCTCCTATGGGATGGGGATCGCTTGATCCATGATCCGAAGGAACTCTGGACCCACGTAGATGCCTTTTATAAGGCCTTATTCGCGGGCCGCTCTAGGGGTGGTGTTGCCTTGGCTGACGACATCTAGGTCGGGGACCAACTTATCTCTCCACAAGAGAATGATGAGTTATTGGCCCCCTTCAAGGACACTGAGATAGAGGCCTTCATCAAATCCATGAACCCGGCTTCGGCCCCTGGGCCGGATGGGCTGCCAGCCTGCTTCTTCCAAGTATTTTGGCAGTCCATCAAGCGGGATGTCATTGCTCTGTTCCATGACTTTTCTCGTGGAACTTTGGACATATCCCGCCTAAACTACGAGATCATCTCGCTCATTCCGAAGGTCCAGGGGCCTCGGATATTAGACAGTTCCGCCTCATTACGGTTATCAACGTGATATTCCGTATCTTGGCCAAAGGGTACACCACTAGGGCAGCCCCTTGCGCCGAGGATCCATCATCCTAATCAGTCGGCGTTCACTAAGGAACGGCGGCATTCACTAAGGGATGGTTTATCCTCGATGGAGTCCTCGTCCTTCACAAGGTCCTAGATGAGGTCAAGAGAAGACACCGGCGTGTTGTGTTCTTCAAGATTGACTTTCACAAAGCTTATGACATGGTCCATTGGTCCTTCCTTCGGGAAGTTTTGATTCGGCGTGGCTTCGACCAGCAGTGGATTGCTCGGGTCATGTAGCTCGTCTCGAGTGGCCACACAACGATCAATATTAATGGGGATGTGGGGCCATACTTCCCCATGGAGCAAGGAGTTAGACACGGGGCCCCCCTCTCCCCTTTCCTCTTCAACCTAGTAGTTGATGCCCTTACCACGATCCTTGATAAAGCTCCGCTCGCGGGGCATATTCGCGGGATATGCCCCCATCTCATCCCTGGAGGTGGATTGACCCACCTCCAGTACGCGGACGACACGATCCTGATGGTAGAAGGATCGGATGCAGATATCACCAGCCTTACGTTCCTCCTGTTATGCTTCCAGGAGATGTCGGACTTGACCATTAACTTCGCCAAGAGCGAGGTGATGGTCTTGGGATACTCGAAGGAGGAGGCCCTTGGCATTGCGAACAGGCTAAATTGCCGGTTGGGGTCTTTCCCCGCAACCTACCTTGGGCTACCAGTCAGTGATAGTAGGATCCAGGAAAAGGACCTACGACCGACTGTGTCCAAGGTCCAACATCGTGTGGAGTCCTGGCATAGCCGATGGCTCTCCAAGGCTCCGAGGGTTGTGCTTATCAACTCCTCTATGATTAGCCTTTTGATGTTCCTGATGGGATTCTATAGTCTTCAGGAATCCGTGCATCAGGAAATCGCCAAATACTAGTCCCAATTCTTCTGGGCAGGTAAGGACAATAAACAGAAGTACCATATGGTGAAGTGGTCGGAAATATGCAAGCCGAAAGACCAGGGAGGGTTTGGCGTCATCTCTTCTAAACGAATGAACATCGCCCTCCTCTCTAACTGGCTTTGGCGTATTGAGACTGGAGATGGCGTCCTCTGGCTTCACATCATCCCGCTCTACATACCTTCGGGGCCAGCCACTTGCCTTTGCACCTCGGGTGGGCGGTTCCCAGTTCTGGCAGACGATTATTCAACTGTTGCCGGTCCTGCGGCTTGGGTCTTCGATCACGATTGGTTCGGGTTTGAACACGCTATTCTGGCTCGACTGTTGGTCAGACACTAGACCCTTTGCGGAAGGGTTCTAGTCGCTCTTCCTGATATGTGCCACTCCCCAACTCACGGTAGGAGCCGCTCTGCCCGACCTTTCTCGCGTGACCTTAGGCGTACGTTCGGCCCCCACGAGTGGGGCCAATGGGAGGAGCCGCTAGAATGCATTGCCCTGCATGCTCCGTCCCTTGAGCCGGATGCCATGTCTTGGCATTTAGAGCCCAATGGGCACTTCTCCACTAGGTCCTTGTACCAGGCCCTGGTGGCTACTCCCGGGCCTCAGGAGTTAAATCTCCTTTGGGAGATTACAGTACCAGTGAAGATTCGAATCTTCCTTTGGCAATGGGTGCGGTGCCGCCTCCCATCCGGGACGGAAGTGCGCAAGCGCAGTGGCCTTGGGGATGGCAATTGCCCCCTGTGCAGTGTCCCCGAAGGCGTGCCATTTGTGCGGTATAACTGATGATGATGCGTACCATGCACTGCTCACATTTGATAATGCTATACTAAACTATAGCTGTAGCCTGAAGAACAAGTCGTGCACACTGGTGAGGAACGGTTGGGACATCTGCTTGCGGTGCATTCGATTGAGTTGCATGACATGGAGAATCTGGAATCTCCGTGGTAACTTGGTTCAGGGGAAGAATATTCGACCTACTATCTAATAATTTCAGATCTATGAATTTCTTGTGCTATTTAAGCTACCTTTCGTAATACGAAGCAGCTGCGTACCTATGAGATTGTCAAGGGCAAAGTTAACGTAGATGGGACTTTTCCTTTTGCGATGGAAATAGGGTGTTTTATTTCAAACTCACAGAATTACAATCTTTAGCAACAAGTTCGGAAATAAAAGAGGAGATTGATTAAGCCAGCACGCAGTGCTATCCCCAGATCTACCATAATTTGCTAAGCAATGTGCAACTTTGTTTTGCTCACGAGAAACTTTAACAGAACAAACACCCTATTCTCCAGTAAACCTTTGATAACACGAATAAACGTAGATGGGACTTTCACTAAGAGTGATTCGACAAGCCGGCCATCGGACCCACCATGGTCGCCACCACAGGCGGACTAGCTAGCACTATCAGTCGATGGATTTTCTCTCCCGGAGATAGCTCATCAGGTGAAGGCATGATACTCAGAAACAAACACAGGAATATTTGCCCCCTGCCAACTTTTGATCTATTGCAACGATGCACTCGAAACCAAGATACATGCGATACTGGGAAGAATTTCCCTATCACTCCAATGATCAACCATCCTAGTCATAGCCTAGTCGCATTCTTTGGGAGCTTTATCTGCTCTATCTGATGGCTCTCTCTTGTCAGATAGCCGTATGGTCATCTGATCAATGAAATCAAGACAATCTTGATTACTCTATCTAATAACTCTCTTGTCTATTCGAAAAAAATAAACTCTCTTGTCGCATAGCGGTATGGTCACCTGATCAACGCTCATGGTCGAGCGGGAGTTTATTTTGGCCAAGATTGCAAGAACCCAGAATTGGGTTTCACACTGTCATGCCAATTATGCTTGCACAACTCGGAATACCGTTTGTTGGTTGCAGCTCCCACCCCACTTCATTCATCACCTTGTATTAACGGATTGTAACTCTGTAGTTAAGGGATGAAACTCCCAGATTTCTCACCAAAAAAGAAATACTAAACGCTATTAACTGTCTAAAAAATTAATCGCCTTTTAAGGCAAACTAATCAGGATAAGGCTTTTCCATGCTGCAACCTCAGCCCCCTTTCTCTCTCCCCTCAGGAGGTCTCAAATTTTGTGAACGTGTCGAAAATTTCAGCTCATCGTTTTAGTTGCAAAGTATGGTGCAAGCCAAGAGCCATCGATTAGTGTCCGCTTTGGAGATCATCCTTCAACGTCATTGTAAATACTTTTTGTGAACATGCCTTCTTTTGTATAAATTTGTCGACTTATTCTTAGTGAAAATGCATTGCACTTGTTTGTTCGGAAAATATTTTGCAGATGCTATATGGAGGCTGAATCAAGCTCTAGTAATTACTGATGCTAAATGCACTTGTATTCTTCAACGTGCAAGGTTTGTATCCATTGCTAGAAATCATCAGGTGAAATTGAGAGCAATAAACACAAAATTTTACACGAAAAACCACTACGGAAGTAAACCACAGTCATAAGATAAGGTGACGATTTTAACTATATTGGAATAAGTATTACAAATGTAGGAGGTTTACGACATTTTATATTTGCATATACTCCCTCTGTTCCTAAATATAAGTCTTTTCAGAGATTTTATTTATGGACTACATATGGATGTATATAGACGTATTTTAGAGTGTAGATTCACTCATTTTGCTCCATATGTAGTTCATATTAGAATCTCTAAAAAGACTTATATTTAGGAACGAAGGGACTATATAACAGTGTAGCTTCTCTCCCCCAAATAAAAAGTGCTTCATCTTGGTTCAAAGATGAAAAGCTAGCAGAACGATTTCTCACAAAAAAAAAATCTTACATTCACCATATTCACTTAAGGGCCATCAAGTTGAGAACGACAATGCAACAAGCCAGTCTTACAAAGCCTCAGCTTTCGACAAGACAGTAAAAAAGTGTGTTATATTTTATTCAGAAATGTAACTGTAGTTCGGTTTCACTGTTACTGTTAGTCTGTTATAGTGATGTAATACATTCAATATATTTTTAGTATGTTTTTGTTTGTTTCAGAATAATTGAGTTGTACACAACATTTTACCAAATTTATATTAAAAAAGATCAACATCTACAATACTAAAGTCATATAGTATGAAAATTAATTTGATGATCCATGTAATGACATTGATTTCGTATTGTGTATGTTGATATTTTTTTTTCCTATGATGTTGGTTGACTTCAGACAAATTTTATATGCATACGAAAAAGAAACGGAGGGAGTAACTTGCAACTGATCATATGCTTCAAATTAATCACATTCAGTTTCAGTTGCTATGTGTTCCAGTCTTCCAGACGCCCCCAAGCTGCTTACTGGATATGCATCTCAACATGCCACACAACAAACATCATTGGATCAAATTGGGTGGAGATTACAATGGTTTCGCCGCGCATTGCTTACCCACACACTGTCTCCTATTGCAAGAGCTCAGTTACACACTTACCGCAAGAATGAATCCGACCAAACATACAACTGCCAAGATGTCCGGATCATGCCTCTGCCTGCTGATCTCATGTTTGAGGCTGCTCTGTTTTACATCCGAGGACCATATGTCAGTCCTTGCTGAAGAATGCCCAATCCACGTGATCGATGCTTCACGTTGCTACGATACTGGAAGTAGGTGAGCTGAACCCAAGACCCTGTCCTGTGCCTTTAGTGCCTGAAATCGGATGAACAAGAGAACACATTACATTGTCCTGTCTTCAGAGTAAACTGTAACAATGGAAGTGCTCCTAGTGATGGGTAGGTCTGCTATAGTTACCTCCTTTTCCCAATCTATGCGGCACGCGATAAATGTAAGCAGCACCAGTTTGGTGAAGCTGCCCGAAACGATGCCAAGCCAGAGACCCTAGTCGAAGCATACAAGTTTCAGATTTCAGGACATCCATTCCATTAAATGGCAGGTAAAACAATTGAGTAGGAGAAGTTCTTACCATTCCGTTTAGGTGGAAGACAAACGCAAGCATCGCAGCCAAGGGAATGCCTAACAGGTAGAACGCACCGAGATTCACGGCTGCGCCGATGTTCTGCTTGCCACTGCCGGTAAGCACGCCTTTACAGTTGAGAAAAATATGGTGTTAATTGTGTAAATTAGCTCTTGCTCTTATGGATTGCTGATTATATATATTCAGAAGTACTACTGTGTTGAACAATGAAGACTAGACTACCTGAAAGAGAACTGTGGAGTCCATCTATGAGGTAAGATATTCCGAGAATGGGCAGCATCCTTGAAATGTATGTGACGATTTCCTGCTCATTGCTGTACAGGTACCCCCAAACATTCCGTAGCAAGACCATGGTCAGGGCTAACACCAATCCTACAGACAAGGCCATGTACATGACCACTCGCGTCGCTAGCTTTGCTGCTTCTGGGTGGCCAGCGCCAAGTTCGTTTGAGACGCGCGTGCTACGGACGAGAAAAATAGCAAGAATCAGCTGAGTAAATTAACAAGATTCAGAATTGGTCTTTCATCGGTTCAGTAATGACAACTGACCTGATAGAAGAAGAAAGGCCAAGAGGTACCATGTACAGCAGAGCGCCTGTGTTAAGGCTGCAACATGTTGAAATTCAGTAAACAGATAACAAGCTAGGTATTTTTTTTATTTGTTCAGCTTCACATATCACATGAACATGATCAGGACACTGCGCTTACCAAATTGACAGCACCGATGTCTCAAGCTGAGGATTCGGCAGAAGCCCAGAGAGAAGCACAAGGATTTCAAATGACCACCACTCCAAGCTGCACATGTACAAGCAGTAATTATTCCAACTTGCAAGTCAAAAATACAGTAATATATACCAGAGAAGAAGAAAAGGAAATACTAAAATTTCTCTTTTATTTTGGAGTATATACCAACCAGATCATCATGGCGGACGGCATGGCGAGCGCGGTGAACTGGCGCAGATCCTTGAACGCCTCCCGGGAGAAGCCGCTCCAGGTGTTCTTGCAGGTGCTCGACAGCCTGACGTACAGAGCCAGTATGACCAGATTGATGCCGTAGGAGACGGCGTTGCTGAGCGCGGCGCCCTTGCTCCCCAGGCCGGCCTTGTACACCAGCAGCCAGCACACGAGCGGGTGGCAGAGCGCCGTGGTGCCGGAGCTGGCCGTCACGGGCAGGACGATGCTCTGCGACTGCAGGAACCGTATGTGGCACTGCAGCGGCACGTACGCGACGAGTGACGGGATCATCCACCGCGCGTACTCGCCGGCCACGGCCGATATGCCCGGGTCCTGGCCGAGGAAGACGAGGATCCTGGCGGTGTTGGCCCAGATGAGGACGATGGGGACGCAGGCGAGCGAGAGCACCACCATGGCGCGCTGCTTGTAGACGCCGAGCCGGTGGTACAGCCGCGCGCCGTAGGCCTGGCCGCAGAGCGTGTCCATCGCCGTCGCCATGCCGGTCTGCAGCCCACGAGATTAATCAATCAGCAATCGGCCAACTCGAGGGCACGGAATTCTTAAAAAAAAAATAGATGGGGACTAGGGGGGCGTAATGGCGCGTACGAGGAGGCTGTAGCCGGTGACGTTGGCGAGGGAGGTGGCGAGGGAGGCGCCGGCGAGGGGCAGCTCGCCGAGGTGGCCGACGACCATGACGGACACCATGTTGACGACGTTCTGGAGGATGCAGCTGGCGATGATGGGCCCGCCGAGCCGCACCAGCCGCTTCACCTCCGCCGCGGCGAGGCCCTGGCGCGCCCCGTCGTCGTCCGCCGCCGCCGCCGCGTCCTTGCCGGGCCGCGCCGCCGCGAGCAGCGGCTCGTGGACGGGCGCGCCGGGCTTGGCGTCCATGGATTAGGAAATTGGGTGGGGGGCGTCGGGAGGGAGGGCGGAAGGCCTTTTTATGGCGTGGCTTGATGCGGCGTGACCGTGTGACGCTGGGACAATTTGGATCCACCGCTGGATTTTCTTTGCTTCTGTTGCGTTGCGGCTTCTGCCACCGCGTCACCAACCTCCTCTTCTTTTCTTTCTTTTTTGAGGGAACAAACCTCCTTTTATGGGAAGGTGTGATGAGATGTGCAAAGGTTAGGGCATCGTCCCCAAAACGTCTGTAATCCTCCGGATCAAGGTGTGTAAACGTTGTTTATTACGCAACACGATTCCTTATTTTTCCGTCTATGTATCTGTTTTTTTTCATAAACCGGACACATATTTAGGAGGATGTTTGTGGGGGTCTGAAACGCCCCCATGTAGGCACCTGGCCGCCAAGTAAACCCAAAAATATCTCCCGCGTGAAACTTGTCGTTAAAGGTGGAAGGCCTTTTTATAGGAAGGTTTGATGTGATGCGACCGTGTGGGGCCGGGTCAATTGGATCCATAGCTGGACTTTCTTGTTCCCGTTGCGTTGCGGCTTTTCTAGCTTTTGGCAATCTTTGATGGATGTGAAGAACACGCTCTTGTTGTCGTTCCCCTAAAGGAAAAAAACACACCGTTGTTTGGTTAGGGTCTGGACCTGCTGAGGTCATCAAACAATGCCTCGACGATTCTAGCCGTGATATTCGAGAAATACAAATTATTTTTTGGCAAAAAAAATTACTTTTTTGTGAAAAGGATCAACCAAATCTTTATAAAAGTTCATCAGAAATACAAAGCATCTCAAATAATATTAAAAAAATATATCGAGATTCAGAGACCACCGAACAATCACTACTGCCATCAGAACAAGCCGCCGACGCGCCGCTATTGCCTCTTCTGCCGGAGCCGCCATGACCTTGTCGATGATAGCCGGGAAGTTTTCGTGTACGTGGCCTTAAGGACCAGCGCCCTGACCCCCGCAGTCATCACTGTTGAACCCTTGCATATATTTGAAGCACCGTACCTGACACCAACTCGCGCTACTTGACGAAAAACTCTAACCTCAAGCCCCAAGGAAACGGCAGGAATCTACGCCGAAGCTTCGTCGACTAGTCCAGACGGACGGACTCGAGGAGGATCGGAGCCTGGAGACAAACTCGTAGAAGAAGTGCTGCCATCTGCCCGAGCATTGCACCTGCGAAGGCACCGGGTTTTCCCTCCCCGCCACCGGCCGCCGGAGTGGCAGACAGAGGGGAGGTGAATACACGGGATCGCTGATGAAGTTTGGAGGTAAGAGTTTACCCTAGCCGTCTAGGGTTAGACAAGAAAAACGAGGCGTTGTAGACAGTATGATAATTGGGGTAAAAAATTACTCGTTGGTCCTCAATAATCCATTCTAATATAAAACGCTACGTAACTTATATGAAGGTGCTTCCCAAATGAATAAGTAAGAAAGAACGGCATATTTTCGGATGAATCGGTAGAAATAGAACGGACAAAGGAACACTTATAGACTCCCAATACCAAACTCACAATATGGACCCGACAGAATTGGGTAGACACAAAAGGGAATACCAAACTCACATTGTGGATCCGACAAAAAAAAATGGCAGGCACAAAAGGGACGACTGTGCATGCCAAAAGAACAAAAGGAAACTTTCGTAGAGTGTGACCACTTGGCAGAATTCTTATCGACTGAGCAAGACATAAACTCTTGTTAAAAGCAGGTTCAAGATGGGCAAATAGCACTCGACCCAAAGAGCACTCGACTAAAATGGGCGAAACACCATCGAGCAAAAGAGTGACTGTTTTTGAAAACAAATGGCGCCGCCGAAATGTAAGCTGCTGCAAAAAATCCTTTCCAATAATTTAAGTATCTATAGAAGATCGACAATTTCTTTCTGAGAGCAGGATGTAGGATTCCTGTCCTGATTCCGAAAACTGCATAGGAGTGATGTGATATGGATGAACTTCCAATATTGTACTCCAATTACGTGGATTGGCGAATCAGTGACGCTAGCTGAGCATATCCGGCAGAAATCACACATTTGACCTGTGGGCTAAATCAAATCACGATCTGACCTTGTCTCAAAAAAAAAAAATCACATAACAGACCGTTTTGGGTGGCGCCCAACAGCCGGGCGCTGCACTGCACTATGCAGCGCCTTCGACTAAGGCGTCGCACGCCCGGCTAGCGTGGCAGCCCGGGGCTAGGTGCGGCCCCACAGCCAGCTGTGCAACGCCTAAGCGCTAGACGACAGATAGTGTAATGTGCAGCCGAGCGCTTAGGCGCTGCATAGCTGGCTTAAGCCACATCGGGCCAGCCCTCCCAGGCAGTACTTCCCCTCTCCAGGAAGTTGCTCTCTGGACAGAGAGCAGCGGCGGCGGCGCCCCATCGGATCCCCCCCCCCCCCCCCCCATATTCCTCTCAGATCTGAAGATTTGATCCGTGGATTCGATCTCCAATCCCTCCTACTAGGTAAACTCCTCCGTTCCCTTTCTTTTCCTCCGTAAATTTGTTGCCATTTAAGAGATTTGTCCAAGATTTTGTGGAACCCTTGATTTGCTTGATTTGCTTGATTTAGGATGTGTAGTAATAGTGGTACTACCGTAGTGTTGTTCATTAGTTCACAATATGTGATTCATGTTAGGGAAACCCTAGATTGTTTATTTTTTTAGATATATATGAGATGCCTATTTTTGTAGACATATATGTGATGTTTAGTTTTTTGTAGATATATATTGGATGTTTAGTTTTGTAGACATATATGTGATGTTTAGTTAATTTTTAGATATATATTAGATGTTGAGTTTATTTGAGATATGAGATGTTGAGTTTTTTTGAGATATATATCAGAATTTACAATCATTTATTCATTGTGCGAGAAGAACATGTTGAGATTGTTGTGGTTGAACACATATGAGATGTTTAGTGTATACCGATATTTGAGATGCAAATGAACTCATATGTGTTTATTGTTTGAACTTTGTAAGGATGGTTTGGCTTCTCGATGATGTCTACAACACACAACACCGGGCCTACATGATGCGCGAGAAGGAGATAGTAATAATGAGTACTCTAAATATTTTGCGAATTTGCCTTTAGTTGAAATTGACATATGCCCTAAGATTTATTATTACTTGTTTTTTTGCAGAAGCTTGAACATCTGAAGATTCGTTATCACGGGGTCTCTGGCCCTGCCATGCCCTACGATGAGCGGTACACACCATACATCTAGGAGGCAGGACTCCTCCCGCGGATTCAGTTGGTCAGTCGGTCCACGCCGAACCTCAACACTCCACTGGTGACCTCTCTTGCTGATCGGTGGAGGCCGAAGACGCACAATTTCCATCTTCGGACTGGGGAGATGACCGTGACGCTCGAGGATGTCGCCTTGATCACCGGGCTTCCTATTGACGGGAAGCCTCTATGTATGAGCACCAATTCTGATGGGTGGCGCGAGCAGATGATTGCACTGATCGGTATGGCTCCTACCGAGGCTGAGGCTGATGTAGAGGAGGGAGAAGAGCCGAAGAAGAAGGAAAGGAAAGCAGCCAGAGCTGCTTTCACGTGGATTCAAGCAAACTTTGCGCATTGCCCTGAGGATGCCACTGATGATGTGATACAGACACATGCTCGTGTCTATATGTGGTACGTTGTCTCGAGGACTTTGTTTCCTCACTCGACAGGCAAGAACGCTCCATGGATATGGCTGAAGGCGTTGACCGTCTTTGATAGCGGATGGAGCTGACGTTCAGCGACTCTTGCTTACTTGTACCGACAGGTATTTGTTTTGTTTCGCTATCAAGTCATTTCTTCATTAGCAAATGCAACCTTGCTATCAATTTAACATTGTTTTCTTTCATATGCAGCTGGACGATGCATGTTGCAGGATCACAGATAAGGCAGACATTGGTGGTAATATGCTTATGCTTTCTGTATGAAGCTGGGAGCGTCTGCCTGTTGGACGCCCGGAGAGCGTCACGTTTAAACCTTGGGATGAAGAAGGTGAATTACGGCGCCCCACTTAGTTTTTTGTGTCTGAGCAATGCATTGAACAATGTGGCAAACCGCTTGTTGGTGAAAGCAAGACAACAATCTTGAAGATCATCAGCCAACTCCTTGATACCACATGCCCTATAGAAGTTTGCACAAAAGTGCCTCATGCACCATCGATGTTGCAACTTTGTATGTCCGCGAATGTCAACCACCACCGCATTTAGAATTTCTGGATGGCGATCCGATATGACACAAATTTCCCTTTCAACCGGTAATCCCTTGTTCTCAGTTGACGCAAGAACCACTCCCAGTTATCATTGTTCTCCACCTCAACCAAAGCGAAAGCCAAAGGCAACACCCGGTTATTGGCATCACTTGCTATTGCAACCAATAAAGTGCCCTTGTATTGTCCCGTCAAGAACGTGCCATCAATGGCAATGACGGGCCGACAATGCTCAAAATCCCACACGCATTGCTCAAAGGCCTAAAATGCACAGCCAAATACTCGGATGGTCCTCCCGTTGTGAATCAATGTTTGGTGCCCATGAGGCTCAACCACGTGAACCATGGCTTGGTTTGTGGCGGCCGTAGCTAACAACAACCTAGTGAGTCGGTTGTATGCTTCCTCCCAATTGCCATACAACATCTTGAATGCGGCTTGCTTCGCCTTCCATGCCTTGTCGTACTTCACCTTGTAATGAAAGATGGCTTTCACAAGGTCAATGACACTCTTGATGCTCATTATTGGAAGTGTGGATATTTGTTGGATAACCTATAAGCAATGAACTCAGACGTGAGTTGTCTGTGTTGTTGGTACACAAGCTTGCCATCACTAGTAGAAAAAGGGCTTTTAATCCCGGTTCATAAGTAGTTTGACCACAGTTTGACCAGATTTGACCAAAATTCAAAAAAACTGAAATAATTATTTAGTAACACTAATATTCTTAAATAATTATTTAGTAACACTAATACTTCTTGAATAAGTAGTTTGACCATAGTTTGACCAGATTTAACAAAAATTCAAAAAAAACTGAAATTTGAGGATAACTTTTTTTCCTTTTAGAATTTGAGGATTCTAAAAATTTGCAAACAGGTCGTAGGCCGTAAAAATCGGATGCGGATTTTCGTGCTAAACATTTTGATATATTATACGTTTTTGTCTGACACCGTATGCAAAAGTTATAGCCGTTTTACATTTTTCCTACACTTTTTGCAAAACATGTCCAAATTTAAGTTTTTAAATTTTCCTAACTAGTACATATAGTAGCATAACTACATCTGGAAGGATTTTAATTTTTGAAGTTTTTATCATTTTCTTTTGCTTTTTACAAAATTGAAAAGGCGATCCACAGGGGGGTAGAGTTTGAAAATGGGACCTTTAGTACCGTTTCGTGCCATGAACCGGTACTAATGCCTCAAACCCCATTAGTACCGATTGGTGGCTCGAACCGGGACTAAAGGTCTAACCTTTAGTACCGGTTGGTGCCACGAACCGGTACTAATGGGCATCGCACCCTTTATTCCCGGTTCGTGGCACCAACCGGGACTAAAAGGTCCAGACGAACCGGGACAATGGCGCACGTGGCCCGGCAGGCCCCCTGGGCTCACGAACCGGGACCAATGCCCCCATGGGTCCCGGTTCTGGACTGAGCCGGGACTAATGGCCTAACCTGGCCTGGACCAAAGCCCCCTTTTCTACTAGTGCATCCGCATTCTTGTGTCGATCGGCACGTGTGACTTGACGTACAACTCACTATGCGCCAAGTGGGACCTCCTTTCCATGGCCTTGCACGCACAATCCATGGACATGTTGGCACTTCACATTTAACCGTCTAATGCACTTTGATGTCCGAGTTGGCCACTTTATGTGGACGGTAATGCATAACCGAGTAGTTGTCGAGCCACATCTTCAATTCCAAGAAGGATTGAAACTCACAACCAGGATATATCCTGTTCTTGCCGTCTTCCAAATCACGGTGAGAACTTGGCCTAGCTCCAAGAGAGATACATTTGGCACCATCTACAATGGCTTCATCCACGAGACTAAGATCCTTGAACAATGGTGTCTTGTGATCCAACCCGAATACCTTCATAAATGCTTGGGCCTCCTTGGCGTGAACCCCTCCTCATCAACTTCTTCATCGGGACCATCATCATTGGAGTCCGATGCATATGCGCGAGAAAAAGGGATGGATTGGTCCATTGTCTCTTGCACATGATATTGCTCGAGATCACCCACATTGTTGTCATGGAGATCAACTTCGTTGTCATCCTCCTCGTACTCATAATTGTCCTCTTCAAAAGCTTCATTTGGGTTGTTTGAAACCGGGATCAATGTTGGCCAAACTTGTTGCGTCAAATGAGGTTCACTAACTTGATCTTGGTTCATGGGTGGAGGAGTACTAGCAACCAACGGGGAGGGGTCCCAGTCCAAATCCAAATGCAAACTAGACTCAACCTTCTTGGAGGCAAATAACTCAAGAGCCTTGTTTAGAGATTCCGCAACCGTCTCCTTGTATGCAACCCAACATTGCTCCGAGTTCACACGCATTGTCTTCCAACGGATGTGCATTCCAAAACCAACATTATGCCTTCCCTCGAACTCAACAACATCACTTGGGTCCATCCAATTCAAATCCTTTCTCACTTGTTTCAAGACATCCGCGTAGCTAGGACTACTCTCTAACACCAAGTCAAGCTCATCCGGGTCCGGCTCAACATTGCCTTTCAAAAAGGCCTCTTTATCCACATGATGAACACAAACACATGTTCTTCCCATCCCTACAATAATCAAAAACACACATATATCAAGTAAGGACTTAACAAAATATTTGCACAAAATACATAAGCCCTAACATATATATATATGTAACAATAAGCCTAACCCCCACTTAACAATAACCACAACCCTAACCATAGCATAACCCTAACACCAACATCAAACACACATAACCCTAACCCTAGCATAGTATGAAGCCTAACCATAACCCTAACACCAACATCAACACAAATTTCTAAATCCAAGCCAAAACTAGGGTTTCCCCAAACTAGCAAGATTTGAGCAAATGTGACAATTCCTATGGATGAAAACGAGGGGATCGGAGGAGATTACCTTAAGGGAGGGGTTGGCTTCGAAATCCACGGTCAAATACTCTGGATTTGCAAGATTTGAGAAGGATTTGAGAGGGGGGAGAGGGGGGGAGATGGGAAGAGAGGAGGGCCGCAAGTCTTAGGGATTGGGTGGGGTGGTGGTGTGTGGGATGGGGGTGGGAGGGGAGAGAGGGTGGGGCCAGCCTAAGTGACAAACAAACTGTGCAGCGCCTAAGAGCTAGGCGCTGCGCATTACAAGTGTGGCGCCTAGAGCAGGAGCTGCACAGCTGGCTGTGGGGCCGCATCTAGCCCCGGGATGCCACGCTGGCCGGGCGTGCGACGCCTTAGTCAAAGGTGCCGCATAGTGCAGTGCAGCGCCCGACTGTTGGGCGCCACCCAAAACGGTCTGTTATGTGAAATTTTTTCAAGACCAGGTCAGATCGTGACTTGATTTAGCTCACAGGTCAAATGTGTGATTTCTGCCAGCATATCCTATCCTGTTCCATTCCATTCCCAGCCATGCCCATAACTAAGAAACTAGGCCTGTAAGGAATCCATTTTTCTGGTTTTTCTTTAAAAAATTATGGCCCTCGCTAGCGTGACACATGTGATGCTGTTATTCCTATGCATATTTCGTTTTGTACGTTTGGCTTGTTGAGTCTTCCACCACCTTGATTGGGTTAAATCATGGGCCATGTATTCTCTCCGCCGCTTTGAACGTCTGTTCTTTGCTCGCCACCTATCAGTTTCTAGGTCGGAATCTCGTTGCATCAAAATAAATTTGGTTCTTGTGCGATGTGTCCGATGTTTTCCTTTCCTTTGGCTTGCTATAAATACATACTACGGAGTAGATGACTTGTTGCGCCAATTGGCGCAGTGACCAACTGTAATTTGAAAGTAAAGCGAAGTATTTGAAATATTTTTTTCTCAACTATTTGCAAATAATTATGTTCATATTGCGTTTCTATTGCCTTGACAATGATCATTGCACATAATTTTTTTGGCGATTTGTTTATGATGACATAAGGTTCTGTTCATGATGATTTTTTTACCAGAAGTTAAGCGAACCATTAATGGACACAGATGAATTTTTTGACCAAAATTTACGCGAACCATTAATGGATATTTTCCTCAACTGTCTTAGCTCTGCCGTCTGATTAGCTTCAATCCCGATCCTTAGCCAAGTAGTCATAGGACATATAAAAAAAAGTAGTCATGGGAGGGCTGTGTGCAAAAGTTGCTAAATTATCTTTTCCTTCCCCCCTCGCAAGGTGACTAGGAAAAGCCTTCTTCCCCTCGATCTTCACGGGCGAGCCCATGCATTCGCCTCCCCTACACCTGCGGCTCCGGTGGACGGTAACGGGGAGGGGATTTCCGGTGCCTCAGATCCAGCTAGTAGATTGGTAGGGTTTTAGTCCTCGCAGTGGCGGCGTTTGGATGGAGGGCGGTGCTTTTGCTTCGAGTCAATCTTTCAGGCTCCGATCCTCCTCAATTTCGTCTGTTGGGATAGGTTAAACGGAGTTTGACGTAGATTCCTGCCAGCTCCTCTCAGCGGCGAGTTTAGAGCTTATCGTTGTGCGTACACAACGGCGATATTTCGTGTCAGGTTCTTCAGATCAATTCATGGATTCAAAGCCGACGACTACGGCTCCAGGGTGCTAGTTCTTAGAGGCATATGTACAAAGACTTAGCTGTCATCGACGAGGTTAAGTCGGCTCTGGTATGGGAGCGGCGACAGCTGCGCGCCGGCGGCTCGTTCTGATGACGGCAATGGTTGTTCGGTGGTCCATGGACATCAATATAGTTTTTATTATCCCTAAAAGAATAATTTTTATTACGTTTGAGGTGTTTGTACTTTTGGTGAATCTTTATAATAAATCTGATAATTTTCACAACAAAAAGGAGGGTTGTGTATTTCATTTGTGTTCAAGACTATTGTTATATATGTAATGTATAATACTTGGGCTTGTTTGCTGACATGCGTTAATTGACGCATAGACCAACTTCATACCGGAAATTATTGTCGTTTATTATGTGACTATTTTCTCAATTTTCCATTAACCTTTTTCTTAACATGAATGTTTTTTTTGGGTGAATCTGGCTATGTGATGAAAACCAATGCCAGGCTCTTTCAGAAGCAATTCCCCCTTAATTTATGACGTGACCATTACACTTTTTATAAATCCTACCATGATTTTTTTTTGAACACGTTTTCTCTTGTAAATTTTCCATTGCTAATTTTCATTATGTGTTGGTCGTCCTTTACTAACACATGAATTTAGCACTTCTCATCAAAGGCGGATCCAGCGCGGCCTTTACAAATAGGCATGGCTGGTAGGCACATCTTTCTTCAAAGTCAACTCCAAATCGGCTATGAATGGCTCTAAACAATTAAGGGTAGGTACCGGACTTTGAAAAATATGTTTTTCTGTCTATGGTTTTCATTCTAGCGCTCCAATGGACATCGCAAAAGAACAAAACAAAAGGCGACACGGGCGATGCCTAAGGCCGTAAGGCGACACGGGCGACGCGGGCGACACGGGCAATGCCCGCGGCGATCGCCGCGATCCGGATGCCGGCGTCCGTCGCTCCTGGCGCTAGGCTGGTTGGGGGGAGATTCTGGGCTCTTGCCTACTCCGACGAAGAGGACGACGACGACGGGGACTGCTCCGGCGTCCCGTCCGACGGGTATTCGCTGACGACGTCGGATGTGATCTGTGAAGCTTTCAACCCTGGGTATTCGGAGGAGGAAGTGGCTACGATTGTGAAGGGAGTCATGCCGATTGACGATCCTGCGCGGCAAGGTCTGCATCCGGAGGACAACGTGGAGGTGGTTCGCCGGATTGTTCATCGGAGGACGGCGGCTTCTGCGATCCGGCATTGGAAAGGTACCATACCTAAGGTAAGTCTTCCGAACTTGACTATTTTCGATCTGATTCGGCCGGATTCTTGTACTATGGTTACTAGAAGAAAAGCTCCTCGCCGGGAACGGGCTCGATCGGCGCCAGAGGTGACCGCGGCATCGCAGCCGACGGTCACGGTGTCCCAGATCGGAGCGATGCGCCAGGAGCATTTGAATTTGCTCCTGGGCCGCGAGGGGAGGGTTTCTGTCGATGGGCCACTGGGTGTTTCTGGGCTGGGGTCTGCTGGGTATGAGGCCCAGTCAGATCGGGTTATGGAGCACATCGAGGGGATCGAGGCATGCAGTGCGTCCCGTACGTCGCTCCAGCCCCCATCGCAGCGCCCTAGGGTTCCTCGTACGACTCCGACGTGGCGGTTCCGTTCGGCGGGGGACGGCCGAGCTCGGCGCATTCCTCCTCTCGGGGCCATGGCAGGGCGCGGTGGGCCGCCGGTGCGCCCCAAGGCCTCTTCCGGCGGGGGAGGGGGGGTGGCCGTGGCGGTGGTGCGCCGCCGCCAGGAGTTGGCAGTGGCCGGGCCGCTCCGCCCCGGCCTGTGCATGGCGCCGGTCGTGGGGGGGGGGGGGGTGCCGCCCTTGCTTTCGGGTCGGGGCAACAGGGCCCCTGGTGGAGCGACCACGGCGACTGCGGGTCGCGGCCTTGGCGCACAGCCCGGGGTGCGGCCGCGGGTGATTAGCCCGGCAGCTATGGACGTCGCGGGACGTGGTGCGCCTCCGCCGAGGCCTCCGAATCCTTCGGCGGTGAGGCGTGGAGCTGCTCCGCCAAAGCCGCCGTTGCATAATGGCCCTAGACCGGTTGGCCCCGTCGATGGGTCTCGGCCGGTTGCCCAGGCAACCCATGCCGGCGTGCAGTCTCGTGCCGCGCCCCCGCCTCACTATGTGGCGAGCCGACGCAAAAACGCTCGGGTCCTACGCAGATGAGACAAGACAACGTGGCTGGAGAGTCTTCGGACCCGCCCCGTGGACAGTGGGGGGACGATGGCTATGATGCTTATGGGGATGGTCAACACCGTGGATCATCATCTATGGGAGGTGGCCGTGGTTACGCTTGGCAGAGTGATGGTTCTGCTGAGAGGCCGTTCCTTGGCCCTCCGGGCGGTTTTGTCGAGGGCGCTTCTGGGCCGGATTCACGGCAGAGAGGTGGCTACCGTGGTCAACGTCGTGGTCGAGGTGGTGGTCGTGGTTTCCGCAGACAGCATCCGCCGCCGGCCGTTGTGGACTATCAGGCGTCCGGGGTGGAGGCTGATCCCACTCAGGCGACCGCTCTGACTAGCGAGGCTATGGAGGTAGTGACGGCTCTGGCCAACACGGATGTTGCTTTGACTGGTGCTTCAGCTGACGCAGGTATCAGGTCTGAGTCTAAGAGGGCATCCAAGTGGGCGCGTAGGAAGGAGAAAATGCTTTGTTATCGATGCGGTGACAAGGGACACTTCATTGCTGAGTGTGTGGCTGAGTTGTGTGATACGTGTGGTAAGCCAGCACATGCCTCGGGGGATTGCCCGCTTCTGCATGATCAGGCTTCGGCTCTTACAATGTATGGAGTATATTGTGCTGAGCTGATGTTCTTGAGTCTCCAACTGCGAGAGAGATTCCAGTTGAGATGCAGAGCCTGACTACTGGAATTGTGAAGGCTACCCAGGGAGCAGTCTCTGAAGCTCAGATTGTGCAGAGGCTTCAGGAACTGGCTCCTGGAGATTTTCAGTGGGAGCTTGTCCACATCGAGGAGCGCGTGTTCAGGGTTGACTTCCCGTCGGTAGAGGACTTGCGGCGGTTGCTCAGCTTTGGGTTGTGTAAGGTGCCAGACACTAATTGCATTCTAGAGTTTCAAGAGTGGAAGAAAGTGGAGCCTAAGGGGAATCCCCTCACTCAGGTGTGGCTACGGTTTTCTGGGGCACCCTCTGAGTCTCTGACGGATGTTCGTGTTGTGGCTAGTCTGGGTATCATGGTTGGCAAAACTGAGAAAGTGAATATGGCATTTACTCGCGCCCATGGGGTGGCCAGATTGCTAGTGAGTGTTCTGGACATCGAGTTCGTCCCAGATGTGGTTAACTGGACTTACAGGGGAGAGGTATTTCCTCTTGAGATTGAGTTTGAGGATTCTGAGTTGTTTGCTGAGGCGATTAATGGTGCTGATGTGGATATGCACGAGGGTGACGACAATGCTAGTGCTAGGGAGGAGCCGACTGATGAGGCTGGACGAGAGAGGTCCAACGGATCGGGACCAGTTGCTCAGTTGTCCGAGACTGGGTCCGGGGTAGAGCCAGACCCATCTCCGTCGGTACCTAAGAGCACATTGGGGTTTGGATCTTTTGAGCCTGCGTCTGCACCTCCTAGGCTTTGGAGCGACCGAGGTGGATTCTGATGATGCTTTCGAGTGCTCGCTCCCGATGCTGGATTTTGTGTCTGCTGTTCGTCCCGTGGTGGGTGACTGTGTGACGGGCCACTCGAAGACGACCTTGGGGGGGGGGGGGTCAAGCCTCAGGTGGTTCCGCTCCTCCCAGTGTCCCTTGCGGTCTCGTGCAGACAGATGGCGGCTACTTCGGTGGTTCTGCCTAGGGGGGGAGTTCGGGGCAGGTGGCCACGATCTCCTCTCCCTCTACCCTGACGCCGGCGACGCCAGCTACGCCGTCGTTGGCCGGCCATGGGGGAGACCGTCTAGGGCAGGTGGCCTCGGACCCTTCCCCTTCGGCGCCGGCTACTGAGGCCTTATCTCCAGTGGTGCTGAGTGGGAGTCTGGGGCAGGTGGCCCCGGTCCTTCCTTCTCCTTCGGCTGTCGAGACGGCGACGCCCTCAGGCTTGAGGGTTGGGGCAGGGGGGGTGTTCGGGCAGGCGGCGCCGGCACCTCCATCCCCCGGCTTTCCGTCCGTTCGCCGTGGGAGCCCTCCGCCACCGCCTCATCCGAGTGGCGCTACTCGGGAGGAGGTTATTGCCTTCGGTGGGATCCCCGACCCGGTCTCTGCGGGGAGACGGATGAGATCTCGTCTCCAGGACCACCCGGAGGTTGATGACATGCAGCAGAGGTGCGCTATGAGGGCGGACAAGCTTCGTGACATTGAGGTCACCACCGGTATGTCAGTCAACTTGTCCAATTCTATTTTGCATTTTTATAAGGATGAGATTATAAATAATGCAAATCAAGTAGGGGTTTCGCTAGGGAATACCAATACTGAAATTTCCAACTCGGTTAATGATCTCCTTGATCTGGAAGCGGAACGCGCTTTAGAAACTATTCGAAACCTAGCAGCAGTGAGACCTATGAATGATGCTGAGATTGATGCGTTGGGGGTAAGAGTGCTTGACAATTTTTGTGCGGACCTTGCACCATCCACTACTGACTCTGAGGAGGAGGAGGTTAGTCTAGAGGATGTAGTGAATAAACCACCAGAGCCCGGTTATGAGGACCGGATGGTGGACAATAGTAAACCCAAACGTAAGTCGAAGCGGAAGGTGTATCCCGCGTCCGCGGTCCGTAGGAGTGCTAGGATTCGTACGGCAAAAAATTTTTATGATGACATATGAAAGGAATCTTTTGGAATAGCAGAGGTCTGAAGGACTTGGCTAAATGAAGGTTTCTCGCTGAGGCGACTCTGGAGCATCGATTAGATTTCATTGCTTTCTCTGAAACTGGTAGGGATTAACACGCTTTCGGGGGGTGTCGATTTTGATTGGCATTGCCTTCCCCCGAGAGGTAGATCCGGTGGGATCCTGCTTGGAGTGAGATGTGATTCACTGGAAGTCCATAGTGTAGTGATGGGTGACTTCGTGGTTAAATTTCGGGTTAGGTCTAAAGCTGATGGGTTTAACTGGGCTCTGGTGGCGGTTTATGGTGCCGCACAACCCGAGTTGAAACCGGAGTTTTTGGCAGACTTGGTTCGAATTTGCGGTTCCGAGCAGCTCCCAATTCTGGTTGGGGGTGATTTCAACATCATTAGGTGGAGAGAGGAAAAGAATAACGATAATTTTGATGACAGATGGTCTTTTATGTTTAACACCATCATTGAAAGCTTGGATCTGAGAGAGATAGAGCTTTCTGGTCGAAAATTTACCTGGGCCAACTCTTTGCCCAATCCGACATATGAGAAGTTGGATCGGGTACTAGCAAGCGTCGAGTGGGAACAGAAGTTCCCTCTTGTGACTGTTCAGGCTCTCTTGCGCGGTATTTCGGATCACACACCTTTATTTGTGGACTCAGGTGAGCCAAATCACGTGGGAAACAAAAATACCTTTTCCTTCGAACTGGCTTGGTTTGAACGAGAAGGTTTCTTCGATCTGATAGCCAGGGAATGGGCTAAAGATAGAGGAGGCAAGACGTCTGTTGAGCGATGGCAGAATAAGATTAGACATTTGAGAAGCTTCCTACGGGGCTGGGCTAAACACCTTAGTGGGACTTATAAGATTGAAAAGGACAGGCTCCTTTCTCTCATACAGTCCCTCGATATTAAAGCCGAATCCACAATCTTTCAACCTGCTGAGCTCCAGTTTAAGCTGGATGCGAAGATGAGGTTGAAGGAACTTCTCCGCGAAGAAGAGTTGAAGTGGGAGTTGCGAGCTAAAGTTCGTGATCCAGGGGGATGCGAACACTCAATTCTTTCATCTGATTGCTAATGGCAAACACAGAAAGAAGAGAATTTTCCAGCTTGAGCAAGATGAAGGAACAATTGTAGGACAGGACAATCTAAAACTTTATATCACCGAGTATTATAAGCAGTTATTTGGACCTCCGGAGGATAGTTGTGTGTCCCTCGATGAGTCCAGGACTGAGGATGTGCCTCAACTAACTGCTAATGATAACGATATTCTGGTTGCCCCTTTCTCGGAGAAGGAGGTTTTTGATGCCATAATGCAGATGAAAAACAATAAGGCTCCCAGGCCGGATGGATTTCCAGCGGAGTTTTACAAAAGATGCTGGCATATTATTAAGGGGGATTTACTTCCTATGTTCCATGATCTTTTCTCTGGACGGCTTCAGTTATTTCACTTAAATTTTGGAACAATAACACTGCTTCCTAAGAACACAGATGCTCTGAGGATCGAGCAATTCAGGCTGATATGCCTTCTGAATGTTAGTTTCAAAATTTTTACCAAGGTTGGGACGGATCGGCTCACAGAGATTGCGCATTCTGTGGTGCAGCATTCCCAAACTGCTTTCATGCCGAATAGAAACATCCTGGAAGGGGTGGTGGTCCTGCATGAAACGCTCCATGAAATCCACTCGAAAAAATTGGATGGAGTTATCTTTAAGGTGGATTTTGAGAAAGCGTACGATAAAGTAAAGTGGCCATTCCTACAATAGGCGTTGCGTATGAAAGGTTTCAATGAGGTCTGGCGACGCCAGGTTGAATCCTATACGCAAAAGGGGAGTGTTGGAATTAAAGTTAATGACGACATCGGTCATTATTTCCAGACACACAAGGGCCTAAGACAAGGGGATCCGATGTCCCCTATTTTGTTCAACATTGTTGTGGATATGTTGGCAATTTTGATAGGAAGGGCTAAGGAGGCTGGTCAAGTGGGAGGCCTGGTTCCGCATCTCGTTGATGGAGGGGTATCCATCCTCCAGTACGCCGATGATACTATCATCTTTATGGAGCATGACTTGGTAAAAGCGAGAAATATGAAGCTGGTGTTATGCTTATTTGAACAATTGACTGGGCTAAAGATTAACTTTCATAAAAGCAAATTGTTCTGATTTGGTAGAGCCAATGATGAACAAGAGGCCTACAAGCAATTGTTTGGGTGTGATTTGGGGGCTTTGCCTTTCACATACTTAGGAATTCCAATCCACCATCGTAAGCTGACGAACAGAGAATGGAAGTGTATCGAGGATCGATTCGAAAAGAAACTAAGTTGCCGGAAGGGCAAGCTCATGTCATACGGAGGCCGCTTAATTCTTATTAATTCGGTTCTCACGAGTATGCCTATGTTTCTTTTATCGTTTTTCGAAGTCCCAGTTGGTGTTAGGAAAAGACTGGACTATTATCGATTCCGTTTCTTTTGGCAGGGTGATGAGCTAAAAAGAAAATACCGTTTAGCCAAATGGGATATCATCTGTAGACCGAAAGACCAAGGGGGTCTTGGGATTGAAAATCTTGAAGTCAAGAACAGATGTCTTCTCAGCAAATGGTTGTGGAAGTTATCTAGTGGAACTGACACCACTTGGGCACAAATCCTTCGTAATAAGTATCTTCAAACCAAAACTTTGTCTCAGGTCACAGTAAGACCGACTAATTCATCCTTTTGGAAAGGGCTTATGAAAGTAAAGCTTTCCTTGTTTCAGAGGACAAAGTTTATCGTTGGTGACGGAGCTAGTATGAGATTCTGGGAGGATACTTGGCTCGGAGGGGCACCCTTAGCCATCCAATACCGGTCGTTGTATCGTATTGTTCAACGACGTGAGGCTTTTGTTGCAACGGTGTTTCAATCAATCCCCCTTAATATTCAGTTCAGACGGCCGTTAGTGGGCAATCGTTGGGAAGATTGGCTACATCTAGTAAGGAGACTGATGGATGCTCAACTTTCCCAACAACCCGATATATTACGCTGGAATCTCACTAGGTCGGGTGAATTTACAGTTAAATCAATGTATGTTGATGTGATCAATTCGAGCTCGGTTCCTAGTTCCAAACATGTGCGGGGTGTCAAAGTTCCTTTGAAAATTAAAGTGTTTATGTGGTTTCTACACAAACAATTTTATTTTAACCAAGGACAACTTGACAAAGCGTAATTGGACATGACCTACTAGGTGTAGTTTCTGTGATCGGGATGAAACAATTAAACATCTTTTTCTTGATTGCCCACTAGCTAGAGTTTAATGGAGGACAGTCCATATTGCTTTTAATATTTCTCCACCGAGTTCAGTCAACACGTTATTTGGAACGTGGCTTAACGGGGTAGAGCCCGGGTTAGCATGACATATTCGTGTAGGAGTCTGCGCCTTGGTGTGGGCGCTCTGGAATTGCAGGAATGACTTTGTGTTTAACAGGACAACAAACATTCATTTTTTGCAGGTTATCTTCAGAGCTACGGCGCTGATCCGTTCCTGGTCACTACTCACTCCGACGGAGGTTAGGGAGCGTTTGGTTACTGGATCTATCCGCTGGGAGACGGTAGCTCGGGATATATTCAACCGGTTTGGATGGCGGCCATGTAATAGGATAGGCAATTAGTTTTCCTATCTCTTTTTAGCCAGCCGGTTGTGGCATTTTTCTTTTGGCTAGTTAGTGTTTCTAGTCTTTTTGGTTCTGTGTGAGCCTTTTTGTCTTTTTTTTTTCACTTTTGGAGACCTTCAGACGTTGTTGGACCTTTTTGTTTGGTTAATAAAATGGTCGTATGTATAATGCCGATGCAGAGGCCGGGGACACCCTTTTCCGAAAAAAAATCTAGGGCTCCAAATCCTCCATATACTTACCACAATCTTAGTGAGTTGAGCAGGGTGAACTTTTTTAATGACATTGAACAACCATCTTTATCTAGCACATGGGTCGGCTTGTATTGATAGCAGTTTCATTGTTTCATCATCTACGAGCGTTCATTAGCATCTCCCCATGGCACTCCAAAAGCCGACGGTGACATTATGAATCTTTCTCGTCGCAAAATTATGCACTTACTGTTGACGTACAAATGTATTGCCTAGTCTCTTCCATCAGATCGGACTTTTAGTTGCATTGACTAGAGCATGCACTTCTACACTTACTCGAATAGGCAACATTCCTGTGATTCAACGGATCCCCTGATGGAAGTGATAGCTTGGCCCCGTGGTCACCACTTGGTTGCCATCTGTTGTGTCGAAGCCTCCATCGCTACTTGGTTACAGCATTCGCTGCTGGTGGATTGCTGCAGCCACATTGCTATGTCAAAATCTTAGCTAGGCCCATACAAACTGAAGTGAGGAGCAGCTCGGTCGCATATGGTTTAGATGGACCAGTCCGAATGACATAGAAAATTGCCCCACCCTATGGTAGCACCTAATTACCAGCAAGTTCAGTCCGACACACAGGTCACACCAATCAGCTTCAGAACAAATTTTGAATTGAGATACTTAAGGAACACAAACTGGAATTTCCTTATGTTTTGATGCAATTTCCTCGCAGTTCATGTTACCTGAAAACATCTAAATCTTATCCTCCTTGTTGCCTCGATCAAACAATTGAACTGAAAAAAAAAATTATCTAGAAGTTTTAATTTGCATTGGTTCTAGTCTTTACATCATTCTTAGTGACATTGCACTAGGATTTGCTCTCTTTCCAGTCCTTGATTCCAAAAATAGAAAATATCTTATATCAATACTAAGTAGGAACATACCTGAGGAATACAACTGAAAAATAAAGAATATAATTGTAAATCACTGTCGACAGTTACCGGGGGATACAATGCTTTCCTCGTAGAGTCCGGCATGTTTTAACACCTTGCTACTATTGGAGACAAGGCCACTGGTCTTGAGGAGGTTCTCCATGTCACCGGTCACAGGGTTGTATACACACAACTGGAAGCTTGGTCCTCCAAACGACATGAGGCGTGGTTGTATGAAGATGATGCAAGAACCACCGTCGGCAATGGTGAACGGGAGGACCCAGTCTGCATAATGCATGGATGTAACAACACTACGTGGCACCATGTCCAGATCTATTCGACAGTGCAGGTCCCACACACCCGTATCATGCTCGCGGAGCAGCCAGACATCGTGTCGAAGCGGCCATGTGGTATGAGGCCACATGTCGGTAATTTCAGTGTGGAGGAGGCAAAGGCGTCCGCCGTGCTCCGTCAAACTGTAATTATTTTGATACCAGAAGTTTCTATACATGTTCAGTGGTGGGGATGGGACGATCCCAACTGTCTCGTCGTCGAGGGAGAAGGAGAAGATGAACGTCTCACTGGATCCCATGGCCAACCAATGCACACGGCCTTGCGCAAAGACGCTGACGTCGATCTCGATCATCCGAACATCTGGTTTCCCCCGAGCACAACCCTTGGCCGGTCTCCAGAGCGTCGGCCCGGAGTTGATTTCATAGACCTCGTATCCTAAATATTCCGGGAGGTAGCCGATGCGCACAGCTTTGTGCTTCCTGGTGCGCGCGTCGTAGCCGAGGCCTATGCGGCAGCCCACCTCACGGCTCTCCGGGAGCGCCGCCAATCGGCCGGTGGATGGGTTGAGCACGTGGTGTGCCCCTGTGGCTTGAAGGATGACGAGGCCGCGGCACTGGTGCGTGACGACGCGGGGGACGGGGTTGAGGGGGATCTCCGTGAGCGTCGTGCCGCCGGGGTTGCCGGGCGACCACGCCTGCACCTTGGGATGTCCGGCCGGCGAGCGCGATTTCTGCACGAACAGGATCCTTGGGCCGCCGTGGCGGTTGGCGAGGTGGTGGTGGAGCTCGGCGAAGTCGTCGGTGGCCAGCGCCACGGCCCATGCGCGAGAGAGGCAGCGGCAGCTGTGCACGGACCTGGACGGCAACCGCGCGAAGATATCCTCGATGATATCGTCGGGGATGTGTGGCAATGGATCCTTCATGGCGTCCGGCACTGCGTCGGGGAGGCGGCCGCCGCCGGCTTTTCGCTTGGACATTGGAGCACGCACAACCTAGGGAACAGATCGATCTTTTTTTTTCGCAGGGAATTTAGAGCTTTTATTCAAACAAAAGCGTTCTCTGAACAGTCAGCAATAAGGCTGCTGATCAGGAAGCTGGGAGTCTCCGTAAGCCAGCTTAAGGTGCCAGTCACCGTGCAAGCACGCTTTGCACAAAGATGAGCTGGACCATTGGCTGATCTACTGTTGAGAATTTGCACACAAATGCACTTGTGGTTAACTGAAAACTGCAACGGAAACAAGGAATCTCAGCACCACATCCTGTACTAATTCAAGGATCGTTGCTTAGCACGGAAGGAAACATATGCAGCAATATATATGGAGGCAGAAAATGTTACTCAGCAGGCAAGACACTCCTCAGCCTAGTGTCTTGTGGTAGGAGTAAGTTTTCCTGACAGCATCAAGCATCAACAAAGAGACACCAGATTTTTACGTGGAAAACCCCCCAACTTGAGGGGAAAAACCATGGGCCGAAGCCACCCAAATCCTCTTCCACTATTATCAAACGTGGGATACAATAAGTTCTTCTCTAGACAGCACTAGAGAATCTCATACATCAAGATTTCTGAATCTTGGATGAACACAACAGGATTTGAAGCTCAAGAACTAGGGATTGGAACAATCTCACCAAGGATGGTGGAACCGAAGCTTGAAGAAGACAAGGTAGTGGATCTGGACCATCACAACCTTGGGGAGGAGCTCCCTTGCTTCTTCCTTCAATCTTCCTCTTCTTCCCTTGCTCTCTTGGTTTTCTCTCTTCTTCTCTCTTGGAGGATGAACTGATTTTCGTCACACTTGGTGGTGGCTGCTGGATGGAGGGTAAAGCATCCCCATCCACACATGTGCAAAGTCCAAAAATGACCCTAGGTCATAACCCTAATGGGTAGTGGGCTTTTGCACCTCTTTGGGCTGCCTAAAAGGCCTCAAATGGTCATCTCCTCACGACCCACATGAGGAGGATATCCCAACAAATCTCCCCCTCCGACTCATGAGGGGGGCACCGCCATGCCCGCTACCTTGCAACATGCTTGTAGCTTCTCATTTGGTAATATCTTCGTCATCATATCCGAACCATTATTGTCGGTATGGATCTTCTCAAGTTTCAGCAACTTGGAACTCACAACATCTCAAATCCAATGGTACCTCACATCAATGTGCTTGGTTCGAGAGTGATAGCTTGAATTCTTGGCAAGATGAATAGCACTCTGACTGTCACAAAACAGAACATACTTCTCTTGCTTCATGCTGAGCTCTTGCAAGAAGTTCTTCATCGACAAAACTTCCTTGCCAGCATCAACTGCTGCAATGTACTCAGCTTCTGTAGTTGATGTAGAAACACATTTCTGCAATCTTGATTGCCATGACACTGCTCCCCCTGCATAAGTCATCAGGTATCCGGATGTGGACTTCCTACGATCCTTGTCACCTGCATAATCTGCATCTGTATAACCCTGCAATACAGGATCACCTCTTCCAAAGCATAGACAAGATGTAGGAGTACCCTTGAGATACCTGAGAATCCACTTCACTGCTTCCCAGTGAGCTTTACCTGGATTTGTCATGAACCGGCTAACAACTCCAACTGCATAGGCAATGTCAGGCCTAGTGCATACCATGGCATACATAAAACTGCCCACAGCAGATTGGTAAGGTACTTTCCTCTTTTCTTCTTTCTCCTTCTTGCTTGTAGGACATTGTTTAGAATTCAGTTTGTGATGGCCTGCAAGTGAAGAGATAACAGATTTTGCATCTTTCATATTGAACCTTTCAAGTACCTTCTCAATGTATCTTTCCTGTGAGAGCCAAAGCAGCTTCTTTGATCTATCACGGGAGATCTTCATGCCAAGTATTTGCTTAGCTGGTCCTAAATCCTTCATGGCAAATGATTTACTCAATGCCTTCTTGAGGAGAGCAATCCTCTTTGTGCCATTTCCAACAATCAGCATATCATCAACATACAACAAGAGAATAATGAAGTCACCCTCGGCGTACCTCTTCATAAAGACACAATAGTCAGGTTGTGCTTTATGGTAACCAAGCCCAGTCATAAAAGACTCAAACTTCTTGTACCACTGCCGAGGAGCTTGCTTCAAGCCATACAAGCTCTTCTTCAATTTGCAAACTAAGTGCTCCTTGCCTGCAACCATGAATCCCTCTAGCTGCTCCATGTATATCTCCTCCTCTAGGTCACCATGCAAGAAAACTGTCTTCACATCAAGTTGTTCAATTTCCAAGTCCATGGTGACAGCCATGCCAAGCACAACTCGGATCGAAGACATCTTGACCACTGGAGAGAATATCTCACTATAATCAATGCCCTTTTTCTGACTGAATCCTTTCACAACCAATCTGGCCTTGTACCTTGGATGTGAGGTGTTTTCTTATGTCTTCACTCTATACACCCACTTGTTCTTGAGTGCTTTCTTGCCCTTTGGCAGTTTCACCATCTCAAAAGTATCATTCTCATACAAGGAATTCATCTCATCTTGCATGGCTTCTGACCATTCTTCTTTGTTCTCATCAGACATTGCCTCCTCATAGCATGAGGGCTCACCTGCATCTATCATTAACACATATTGATGTGGTGGATACTTAGAAGAAGGAACGAGACCTCTTTCACTTCTTCTTTGCTGCTGCACTGGTGGTGAATCAGGTGGATTTTCGTTGGCATCATCATTACCAACTTCATCATCATCATCACTTGATGGCTGCTCGCCACTTTGACTTGTACTTCCTTGATCAGTTGCATCTCCACTGTCTTCAGTGTCATCATCTCCCCCATGATTGTCATGCACGAGAGGAGGACAGATTGGATCCATGTCAACCTGAGGTGTGTTGGTCATTGGCTTCTCTGGTTTCCCAATATCTTTTATTGTTTCATCTTCAATGAACACCACATCTCGGCTTCTCACAATCTTTATATTGGCTGGATCCCACAACCTGTAGCCAAACTCTTCACTTGGTTGGCTGAGGTAGATGCACTGCTTTGTCTTGCTATCAAGCTTGGATCTCTCGTCCCTTGGAACATGTACAAATGCCCTGCAGCCAAAGACCTTCAAGTGCTTGTATGATACCTCCTTCCCTGACCAAACTCTCTGAGGAATATCACCTGCAAGAGGAACTGATGGAGATAGGTTAACCACATACATAGCATTCATCAAAGCTTCAGCCCAAAATGAATTAGGTAAATGAGCATGAGAGAGCATAGCTGTGACCCTCTCTGTGAGTGTCCTGTTCATTCTCTCTGCAAGACCATTGAGCTGGGGTGTCTTTGGTGGACTCTTCTCAAGCCTGATGCCAACATTTCTGCAATACCTTTCAAAAGGACCTCTGTATTCACCACCATTGTCTGATCTCACGCACTTCAATTTCCTGTCAGTTTCTATTTCAACTTTGGCATGGAACTCATTGAAGGCTTCAAACGTTTGGTATTTGTGTTTCAGCACATACACAAAAACCTTTCTGGAATGGTCATCAATAAAAGTCACAAAGTATAATGCTCGACCATGAGATTTTTTAGTCATGGAGCAAACGTCAGTGTGCACAATATCAAGAACATTATCTGCACGATGTGGAGAGAGTGTACGAAATGCAGCCCTGTGTTGTTTGCCAGCAAAACAATGTGCACAGGGTTTCAAGGATATACCTTTCAACTCAGGGAGGTACTCCATGCGAGCAAGAGCATGCATGCCCTTCTCACTCATATGCCCAAGCCTCTTGTACCACAATTCAACCGAAGTGTCTTTTTCCGCAACATTCAACACCTCATTGCACAACTTGGTTTTAGTCACATAGAGATTACCTTGCTTACTTCCTCGAGCCACAATCAAAGAGCCTTTGGTGAGAGCTTCCACTTTCCTTCACCAAAATAAGTAGGATGTTTGATATCATCAAGCTTGCCCACTGACAACAAATTCAGCCTTATGTCGGGAACATGCCTCACATCATCGAGCACCAATCTGCAACCTGTGTTTGTTTCAATGCATATAGAGCCCTTGCCAATAATTGCTGACGAACCACTATTTCCCATCCTCACTTGGCCAGTAACACCACTAGTGTAAGATGTGAAATACTCCTTGTGTGATGTGATGTGGAAGGACGCACCTGAATCCACAACCCAACTCATGGCATCATCACGAACAGCACTATAGCAATCTTCATCTTCAATGACTAGATAGTCCTCATCAGTTGCGGTCATGGCTGAACTGCTCTCAGCCTTTTGCTCGGTTTTCTTTGTGAGTTTCCCCTCTGCAAGCTCTCTTTTGTACTTCCTGCACTCGCTCTTTATGTGTCCCGGATTGCCACAATGAAAGCAAGTGATATCTTTTCTCTGTTTTGACTTTGATCTCCCCCTGGATTTGCTTTTGCCTTGCTGAAATCTTGTATTGCTGCGTCCACGGTTCTCATTCTTCCTATGGGTTTCAGCCACATACGCATCAGAAGAAGAGGCATCACCCTTTTCCTTCTTTCTGGCTTCTTCATTCAGCATACTGTTCTTCACCATCTCCAAAGTCAGCTTCCCATCCGGAGCTGAATTGCTAAGTGACACAACAAGCGTGTTCCAACTATCAGGCATGGAACTTAGCAGCAACAATGCTTGCACCTCATCCTCAAAGTTGATCTTCATGGCTGAAAGTTGATTTATATGGCATTGGAAGACATTCAAGTGCTCAATCACACTTGTGCCATCTCGGTACTCAAGATTTGCAAGTCTTTTGATCACCGAGGCCTTGTTCATTGATGTCTTCCTCTCATACATGGACTCTAACTTCTGCCACATCTCATATGCATTTGTGTCATTTGCAACATGGTGGAAAATATTGTGGTTGATGTACAGCCGAATCATACGTACTACCTTTCTGTGCAACACTCTCCATTCTTCTTCCGTGACACCAGTGGGTATGTTGTCTTTCACAATTGGCTCATACAAATCCTTGCAATAAAGGATGTCTTCCATCATGGGCTTCCATAATGAGTAATTGTAAGAATCAAGTTTTATCATGCCACTTGTAGTAGCGCTTTCGTCCAAAGCCATTGTGAACAGCTCTTCCAGCAACAATCAAGCAACTGGGATTTGCAACCATCTAAGCAACCAAGGCTCTGATGCCACTCTATTGAGAATTTGCACACAAATGCACTTGTGGTTAACTAAAAACTGCAGCGGAAACAAGGAATCTCAGCACCACATCCTGTACTAATTCAAGGATCGTTGCTTAGCACGGAAGGAAACATATGCAGCAGCATATATGGAGGCAGAAAATGTTACTCAGCAGGAAAGACACTCCTCAGCCTAGTGTCCTGTGGTAGGAGTAAGTTTTCCTGACAGCATCAAGCATCAAAAAAGAGACACCAGAATTTTACGTGGAAACCCCCCCAACTTGAGGGGAAAAACCACGGGCCGAAGCCACCCATATCCTCTTCCACTATTATCAAACGTGGGATACAACAAGTTCTTCTCTAGACAGCACTAGAGGATCTCATACATCAAGATTTCTGAATCTTGGATGAACACAACAAGATTTGGAGCTCAAGAACTAGGGATTGGAACAATCTCACCAAGGATGGTGGAACCGAAGCTTGAAGGAGACAAGGTAGTGGATCTGGACCATCACAACCTTGGGGAGGAGCTCCCTTTCTTCTTCCTTCAATCTTCCTCTTCTTCCCTTGCTCTCTTGGTTTTCTCTCTTCTTCTCTCTTGGAGGATGAACTGATTTTCGTCACACTTGGTGGTGGCTGCTGGATGGAGGGTAAAGCATCCCCATCCACACATGTGCAAAGTCCAAAAATGACCCTAGGTCATAACCCTAATGGGTAGTGGGCTTTTGCACCTCTTTGGGCTGCCTAAAAGGCCTCAAATGGTCATCTCCTCACAGCCCACATGAGGAGGATATCCCAACATCTACTTACATGTTGGATTACAAAAAGAATGAAAACTATCAGAAAGCTCTTCAATTTCTAAGATAACTGGTGCCACAACTGATCGACTGCTGCGGCGAGTGTTCCAGAGGTTGACCACCGCCAGGCTATCAGTCTCGACCACCACATTCGTAAACCCTCTGAGATTTGTAAAAATAACTCCATCCCGGACTGCAAGGGCCTCCGCTATCATGGGGTCAGTAACGCCAGGGTGTGGTTTACACCAAGCACCCAACAGGGCTGTGGGTGATCTAGCAACACCACCAGCACCACTTTTGCCTTCGTCATGAGCGACTGTTGCATCTGTATTGATCTTGACTTGATCTAATTCCGGAGGCCGCCACCCATGCCCTAGCAGAACTTTTGCGTGTTGGACGGGGATATTGAAGGAAATATGTCCTAGAGGCAATAATAAAGTTATTATTTATTTCCTCATATCATGATAAATGTTTATTATTCATGCTAGAATTGTATTAACCGGAAACATAATACAAGTGTGAATATATAGACAAACAGAGTGTCACTAGTATGCCTCTACTTGACTAGCTTGTTAATCAAAGATGGTTATGTTTCCTAACCATGAACGAGGAGTTGTTATTTGATTAACGAGATCACATCATTAGTTGAATGATCTGATTGACATGACCCATTCCGTTAGCTTAGCACCCGATCGTTTAGTATGTTGCTATTGCTTTCTTCATGACTTATACATGTTCCTATGACTATGAGATTATGCAACTCCCGTTTACCGGAGGAACACTTTGTGTGCTACCAAACTTCACAACGTAACTGGGTGATTATAAAGGTGCTCTACAGGTGTCTCCAAAGGTACTTGTTGGGTTGGCGTATTTCGAGATTAGGATTTGTCACTCCGAATGTCGGAGAGGTATCTCTGGGCCCTCTCGGTAATGCACATCACTTAAGCATTGCAACTAATGAGTTAGTTGCGAGATGATGTATTATGGAACGAGTAAAGAGAATTGCCGGTAACGAGATTGAACTAGGTATTGGATACCGACGATCGAATCTCGGGCAAGTAACATACCGATGACAAAGGGAACAACGTATGTTGTTATGCGGTCTGACCGATAAAGTTCTTCGTAGAATATGTAGGAACCAATATGGGCATCCAGGTCCCGCTATTGGTTATTGACCGGAGACGTGTCTCGGTCATGTCTACATTGTTCTCGAACCGTAGGGTCTGCACGCTTAAGGTTTCGATGACAGTTTTATTATGAGTTTATGTATTTTGATGTACCGAAGGTTGTTAGGAGTCCCGGATGTGATCACGGACGTGACGAGGAGTCTCGAAATGGTCGAGACATAAAGATTGATATATTGGACGGATATATTTGGACACCGGAAAGGTTCCGGATGAGATTGGGATTATACCGGAGTTCCGTTAGGTTACCGGAACCCCACGGTAAGTATATGGGCCTTATTGGGCCTTAGTGGAAGGGAGGGAGAAAGAGCAAAGGAGGGGGCGCCCCCCGCCAAGCCCAATCCGAATTGGGAGGGGGGCCGGCCCCCCTTTCCTTCTTTCCTCCCCTCTCTTCCTTCCCTCTCCTACTCCTAATAGGAAAGGGGGGCCAAACCTACTTGGAGTAGGTTTGCCCCCCCTAGGGCGCGCCTCCCCTCTTGGCCGGCCCCCTCCTCCTCTCCTCCTTTATATACGGGGGCGGGGGGCACCCCATAGACACACAAGTTTATCATCGTGATCGTTCCTTAGCCGTGTGCGGTGCCCCCTCCACGATATTACACCTCGGTCATATTGTAGCGGTGCTTAAGCGAAGCCCTTCGACAGTTGAACATCAAGATCGTCACCACGCCGTCGTGCTGACGGAACTCCTCCCCGAAGCTTTGCTGGATCGGAGCCCGGGGTGCATCATCGAGCTGTACGTGTGTCAAGAAGTCGGAGGTGCCGGAGTAACGGTGCTTGGATCAGTTGGACCGGGAAGACGTACGACTACTTCCTCTACATTGCGTCAACACTTCCGCTTCGGTCTACGAGGGTACGTAGACAACACTCTCCCATCTCGTTGTTATGCATCACCATGATCTTGCGTGTGCGTAGGAAATTTTTTGAAATTACTACGTTCCCCAACAGTGGTATTAGAGCCTAGGTTTTATGGTTTGATGTTATATGCACGAGTAGAACACAAGTGAGTTGTGGGCGATATAAGTCATACTGCTTACCAGCATGTCATACTTTGGTTCGGCGGTATTGTTGGATGAAGCGGCCCGGACCGACATTACGCGTACGCTTACACGAGACTGGTTTTACCGCCGTGCTTTGCACACAGGTGACTAGCGGGTGTCAGTTTCTCCAACTTTAGTTGAACCAAGTGTGGCTACACCCGGTCCTTGCAAAGGTTAAAACAGCATCAACTTGACAAACTATCATTGTGGTTTTGATGCGTAGGTGAGATTGGTTCTTGCTTAAGCCCGTAGCAGCCACGTAAAACTTGCAACAACAAAGTAGAGGACGTCTAACTTGTTTTTGCAGGGCATGTTGTGATGTGATATGGCCAAGACGTGATGCTATATTTTATTGTATGAGATGATCATGTTTCGTAACCGAAGTTATCGGCAACTGGCAGGAGCCATATGGTTGTCGCTTTATTGTATGAAATGCAAACGCCCTGTAATTGCTTTACTTTATCACTAAGCGGTAGCGATAGTCGTAGAAGAAATAGATGGCGTAAACGACAACGATGCTACGATGGAGATCAAGGTGTCGCGCCGGTGACGATGGTGATCATGATGGTGCTTCGGAGATGGAGATCACAAGCACAAGATGATGATGGCCATATCATATCACTTATATTGATTGCATGTGATGTTTATCCTTTATGCATCTTATCTTGCTTTGATTGACGGTAGCATTTTAAGATGATCTCTCACTAAAATTATCAAGAAGTGTTCTCCCTGAGTATGCACCGTTGCCAAAGTTTGTCGTGCCCAGACACCACGTGATGATCGGGTGTGATAAGCTCTACGTCCATCTACAACGGGTGCAAGCTAGTTTTGCACACGCAGAATACTCAGGTTAAACCTGACGAGCCTAGCATATGCAGATATGGCCTCGGAACACGGAGACCGAAAGGTCGAGCGTGAATCATATAGTAGATATGATCAACATAAGATGTTCACCATTGAAAACTACTCCATCTCACGTGATGATCGGTTATGGTTTAGTTGATTTGGGTCACGTGATCACTTAGATGACTACAGAGATGTCTGTCTAAATGGGAGTTCTTAAGTAATATGATTAATTGAACTTAAATTTATCATGACTTAGTCCTGGTAGTATTTTGCAAATTATGTTGTAGATCAATAGCTCGCGTTGTGGCTTTCATATGTTTATTTTGATATGTTCCTAGAGAAAATTGTGTTGAAAGATGTTAGTAGCAATTATGCAGATTGGATCCGTGATCTGAGGTTTATCCTCATTGCTGCACAGAAGAATTATGTCCTGGATGCATAGCTAGGTGACAGACCTATTGCAGGAGCAGATGCAGACGTTATGAACGTTTGGCTAGCTCAATATGATGACTACTTGATAGTTTAGTGCACCATGCTTAACGGCTTAGAATCGGGACTTCAAAGACGTTTTGGACGTCATGGACCATATGAGATGTTCCAGGAATTGAAGTTAATATTTCACGCAAATACCCGAGTTGAGAGATAGGAAATCTCCAACAAGTTCTATAGCTAAAAGATGGAGGAGAATCGCTCAACTAGTGAGCATGTGCTCAGATTGTCTGGGTACTACAATCGCTTGAATCAAGTGGGAGTTAATCTTCCAGATAAGATAGTGATTGACAGAGTTCTTGTTGGAAATATGCCCTAGAGGCAATAATAAAAGTATTATTATATTTCATTGTTCATGATAATTGTCTTTTGTTCATGCTATAACTGTATTATCCGGAAATTGTAATACACGTGTGAACACATAGACCACAATATGTCCCTAGTGAGCCTCTAGTTGACTAGCTCGTTGTGATCAACAGATGGTCATGGTTTCCTGACTATGGACATTAGATGTCGTTGATAACGGGATCACATCATTGGGAGAATGATGTGATGGACAAGACCCAATCCTAAGCATAGCACAAAGATCGTGTAGTTCGTTTGCTAGAGCTTTGCCAATGTCAAGTATCTCTTCCTTCGACCATGAGATCGTGTAACTCTCGGATACCGTAGGAGTGCCTTGGGTGTATCAAACGTCACAACGTAACTGGGTGACTATAAAGGTGCATTACAGGTATCTCCGAAAGTATCTGTTGGGTTGACACGGATCGAGACTGGGATTTGTCACTCCGTATAACGGAGAGGTATCTCTGGGCCCACTCGGTAATGCATCATCATAATGAGCTCAAGGTGACCAAGGTGTTGGTCACGGGATCATGCATTACGGTACGAGTAAAGTGACTTGCCGGTAACGAGACTGAACAAGGTATTGGGATACCGACGATCGAGTCTCGGGCAAGTAACGTACCGATTGACAAAGGGAATTGCATACAGGGTTTGATCGAATCCTCGACATCGTGGTTCAACCGATGAAATCATCGAGGAGCATGTGGGAGCCAACATGGGTATCCAGACCCCGCTGTTGGTTATTGCCCGAGAGTCGTCTCGGTCATGTCTGCGTGTCTCCCGAACCCGTAGGGTCTACACACTTAAGGTTCGGTGAAGCTAGGGTTATTAGGAAGACTAGTATGTGACTACCGAATGTTGTTCGGAGTCCCGGATGAGATCCCAGACGTCATGAGGAGTTCCGGAAGGGTCCGGAGGTAAAGAATAATATATAGGAAGTGGTATTTCGGCCATCGGGAAAGTTTCGGGGTCTCCCGGTAATGTACCGGGACCACCGGAAGGGTCCCGGGGGTCCACCGGGTGGGGCCACCCATCCCGGAGGGCCCCATGGGCTGAAGTGGGAGGGGAACCAGCCCATAGTGGGCTGGTGCGCCCCCCTAGGCCCACCCCCTGCGCCTAGGGTTGAAACCCTAGGGGTGGGGGGGGGGGGGGCGCCCCACTTGGCTTGGGGGGCACTCCACCCCCTTGGCCGCCGCCCCCCTTGGAGATTGGATCTCCAGGGGCCGGCGCCCCCCCTGGGGGCCTATATAAAGGGGGGAGGGAGGGGGGCTGCGGTACCCATCTCCAAGGCGCAGCCCCTCCCCTCCCCAACACCTCTCCTCCTCCGCAAGCGCTCGGCGAAGCCCTGTCGGAGTACTGCCTCTCCACCATCACCACGCCGTCGTGCTGCCGGTGGAGCTGTCTTCCTCAACCTCTCCTTCCTCCTTGCTGGATCAAGACGGAGGGGACGTCACCCGTGCCGTACGTGTGTTGAACGCGGAGGTGCTGTCCGTTCAGCACTTGGTCATCGGTGATTCGAATCACGTCGAGTACGACTACATCATCACCTTGCAAGCTTCCGCACGCGATCTACAAGTGGTATGTAGATGCAAACTCTCTCCCGTTACTCGTTGCTTAGATGAACTCATAGATGGATCTTGGTGAAACCGTAGGAAAAATTTTAATTTTCTGCAACGTTCCCCAATAGTGGCATCATGAGCCAGGTCTATGCGTAGTTCTCTAATGCACGAGTAGAACACAATTTGTTGTGGGCGTTGATCTTGTCAACTTACTTGCCTCTACTAGTCTTTTCTTGCTTCAACGGTATTGTGGGATGAAGCGGCCCGGACCAACCTTACACGTACGCTTACGTGAAACCGGTTCCACCGATTGACATGCACTAGTTGCATAAGGTGGCTGGCGGGTGTCTGTCTCTCCCATTTTTAGTTGGAGCGGATTCGATGAACAGGCCCTTATGAAGGGTAAATAGAAGTTGACAAAATCACGTTGTGGTGATTTGTAGGTAAGAAAGCGTTCTTGCTAGAACCCAATCGCAGCCACGTAAAAGATGCAACAACAATTAGAGGACGTCTAACTTGTTTTTGCAGCGATTGATCATGTGATGTGATATGGCCAGAAGTTGTGATGAATGATGAATTGTGATGTATGAGATCATGTTCTTGTAATAGGATTCACGACTTGCATGTCGATGAGTATGACAACCGGCAGGAGCCATAGGAGTTGTCTTTATTTTTTTGTATGACCTGCGTGTCATTGAAGAACGCCATGTAAACTACTTTACTTTATTGCTAAACGCGTTAGTCATAGAAGTAGAAGTAGTCGTTGGCGTGACAACTTCATGAAGACACGATGATGGAGATCATGATGATGGAGATCATGGTGTCAAGCCGGTGACAAGATGATCATGGAGCCCCGAAGATGGAGATCAATGGAGCTTTATGATATTGGCCATATCATGTCACAACTATATATAATTGCATGTGATGTTTATTATGTTTATGCATCTTGTTTACTTAGGACGACGGTAGTAAATAAGATGATCCCTTACAAAATTTCAAGAAGTGTTCTCCCCTAACTGTGCACCGTTGCTACAGTTCGTCGCTTCTAAGCACCACGTGATGATCGGGTGTGATGGATTCTTACGTTCACATACAACGGGTGTAAGACAGTTTTACACAGCGAAAACACTTAGGGTCAACTTGACGAGCCTAGCATGTACAAACAGGGCCTCGGAACACGGAGACCGAAAGGTCGAACACGAGTCGTATGGAAGATACGATCAACATGAAGATGTTCACCGACGATGACTAGTCCGTCTCACGTGATGATCGGACACGGGCTAGTCGACTCGGATCGTGTAACACTTAGATGACTAGAGGGATGTCTAATCTAAGTGGGAGTTCATAATTTTGATTAGAACTTTATTATCATGAACTTAGTCTAAAACCTTTGCAAATATGTCTTGTAGATCAATGGCCAACGCTAATGTCAACATGAACTTCAACGCGTTCCTAGAGAAAACCAAGCTGAAAGATGATGGCAGCAACTATACGGACTGGGTCCGGAACCTGAGGATCATCCTCATAGCTGCCAAGAAACAATATGTCCTAGAAGCACCGTTAGGTGACCCACCTGTTCTCCCAGCATTGCAAGACGATATGAACGTTTGGCAGACTCGTTCTGATGATTACTCCCTCGTTCAGTGCGGCATGCTCTACAGCTTAGAACCGGGGCTCCAAAAGCGTTTTGAGCATCACGGAGCATATGAGATGTTCGAAGAGCTGAAACTAGTTGTCCAAGCTCATGCCCGGGTCGAGAGATATGATGTCTCCGACAAGTTCTACAGTTGTAAGATGGAGGAAAACAGTTCTGTCAGTGAGCACATCCTGAAGATGTCTGGGTTGCACAACCGTATGACCCAGCTGAACATTAACCTCCCAGATGAGGCGGTCATTGACAGAATCCTCTAGTCGCTCCCACCAAGCTACAAGAGCTTTGTGATGAACTACAACATGCAGGGGATGGTGAAGACCATTCCTGAAGTGTACTCGATGCTGAAGTCAGCAGAGGCTGAAATCAAAAAAGAACATCAAGTGTTGATGGTCAATAAGACCACTAAGTTCAAGAAGGGCAAGGGGAAGAAGAACTTCAAGAAGGACGGCAAAGATGTTGCCGCGCCCGGTAAGCCAGTTGCCGGGAAGAAGTCAAAGAATGGACCCAAGCCTGAGACTGAGTGCTTTTATTGCAAGGGAAAGGGTCACTGGAAGCGGAACTGCCCCAAATACTTAGCGGATAAGAAGGCCGGCAACACCAAAGGTATATTTGATATACATGTAATTGATGTGTACCTTACCAGTACTCGTAGTAACTCCTGGGTATTTGATACCGGTGCCGTTGCTCATATTTGTAACTCACAGCAGGAGCTGCGGAATAAACGGAGACTGGCGAAGGACGAGGTGATGATGCGTGTCGGGAATGGTTCCAGGGTCGATGTGATCGCCGTCGGCAGGCTGCTTCTACATTTACCCATGGGATTAGTTTTGAACCTTAATAATTGTTATTTAGTGCCAAGTTTGAGCATGAACATTGTATCTGGATCTCATTTGATATGAGATGGCTACTCATTTAAGTCTGAGAATAATGGTTGTTCGATTTATATGAGAGATATGTTTTATGGTCATGCTCCGATGGTCAATGGTTTATTGTTAATGAATCTCGAGCGTAATATTACACATGTTCATAGTGTGGATGCCAAAAGATGTAAAGTTGATAACGATAGTCCCACATACTTGTGGCACTGCCGCCTTGGTCACATTGGTGTCAAGCGCATGAAGAAGCTCCATGCTGATGGACTTTTAGAGTCTCTTGATTATGAATCGTTTGACACATGCGAACCATGCCTCTTAGGCAAAATGACCAAGACTCCGTTCTCCGGAACAATGGAGCGAGCAACCAACTTGTTGGAAATCATACATACCGATGTGTGCGGTCCAATGAGCGTTGAGGCTCGCGGAGGATATCGTTATGTTCTCACTCTCACTGATGACTTGAGTAGATATGGGTATGTCTACTTAATGAAACACAAGTCTGAGACCTTTGAAAAGTTCAAGGAATTTCAGAATGAGGTGGAGAATCAACGTGACCGAAAGATAAAGTTCCTACGATCAGATCGTGGAGGAGAATACTTAAGTCACGAATTTGGTACACACTTAAAGAAATGTGGAATCGTTTCACAACTCACGCCGCCTGGAACACCTCAGCGAAACGGTGTGTCCGAACGTCGTAATCGCACTCTATTGGATATGGTGCGGTCTATGATGTCTCTTACCGATTTACCGCTATCATTTTGGGGATATGCTCTAGAGACAGCTACATTCACTTTAAATAGGGCACCGTCTAAATCCGTTGAGATGACACCGTATGAATTATGGTTTGGGAAGAAACCTAAGCTGTCGTTTCTAAAAGTTTGGGGATGCGATGCTTATGTCAAGAAACTTCAACCTGAAAAGCTCGAACCCAAGTCGGAAAAATGCGTATTCATAGGATACCCTAAGGAAACTGTCGGGTATACCTTCTACTTAAGATCCGAAGGCAAGATCTTTGTTGCCAAGAATGGATGCTTTCTGGAAAAAGAGTTTTTCTCGAAAGAAGTAAGTGGGAGGAAAGTAGAACTCGATGAAGTACTACCTCTCGAACAGGAAAGTGGTGCAGCTCAGGAAAATATTCCTGTGATGCCCACACCAGCTGAAGAGGAAACCAATGATGATGATCAAGGTACTTCGGATCAAGTTGCTACTGAACTTCGTAGGTCCACAAGGACACGTTCCGCACCAGAGTGGTACGGCAACCCTGTCCTGGAAATCATGTTGTTAGACAACGGTGAACCTTCGAACTATGAAGAAGCGATGGCGGGCCCAGATTCCAACAAATGGCTTGAAGCCATGAAATCCGAGATAGAATCCATGTATGAAAACAAAGTATGGACTTTGACAGACTTGCCCGATGATCGGCGAGCGATAGAAAACAAATGGATTTTTAAGAAGAAGACGGACGCGGATGGAAATGTTACCATCTATAAAGCTCGACTTGTCGCTAAGGGTTATCAACAAGTTCAAGGGATTGACTACGACGAGACATTCTCTCCCGTAGCGAAGCTGAAGTCCGTCCGAATCATGTTAGCAATTGCCGCATACTATGATTATGAGATATGGCAGATGGACGTCAAAACGACATTCCTTAACGGACATCTTAAGGAAGAACTGTATATGATGCAGCCGGAAGGTTTTGTCGATCCTCAGAACGCTAACAAAGTATGCAAGCTCCAGCGATCCATTTATGGACTGGTGCAAGCATATCGGAGTTGGATCATTCGCTTTGATGAGATGATCAAAGCGTTTGGGTTTATGCAGACTTATGGAGAAGCCTGCGTTTACAAGGAAGTGAGTGGGAGCTCTGTAGCATTTCTCCTATTATATGTAGATGACATACTCTTGATGGGAAATGATACAAAACTTCTGGACAGCATTAAGGCCTACTTGAATAAGTGTTTTTCAATGAAGGACCTTGGAGAAGCTGCTTATATATTAGGCATCAAGATCTATAGAGATAGATCGAGACACCTCATAGGTCTTTCACAAAGCACATATCTTGATAAGATTTTGAAGAGGTTCAAAATGGATCAGTCCAAGAAGGGGTTCTTGCCTATGTTACAAGGTGTGAGATTGAGCTCAGCTCAGTCACCGACCACGGCAAAAGATAAAGAAGAGATGAGTGTCATCCCCTATGCTTCAGCCATAGGATCTATTATGTATGCCATGTTGTGTACCAGGCCCGATGTAAACCTTGCTGTAAGTTTGGTAGCAAGATACCAAAGTAATCCCGGCAAGGAACACTGGACAGCGGTCAAGAATATCCTGAAGTACCTGAAAAGGACAATGGACATGTTTCTCGTTTATGGAGGAGACGAAGAGCTCGTCGTAAAGGGTTATGTCGACGCTAGCTTCGACTCAGATCTGGATGACTCTAAGTCACAAACCGGATACGTGTATATGTTGAATGGTGGAGCAGTAAGCTGGTGTAGCTGCAAGCAGAGCGTCGTGGCGGGATCTACGTGTGAAGCGGAGTACATGGCAGCCTCGGAGGCAGCGCATGAAGCAATTTGGGTGAAGGAGTTCATCACCGACCTAGGAGTCATACCCAATGCGTCGGGGCCGATCAAACTCTTCTGTGACAACACTGGAGCTATTGCCCTTGCCAAGGAGCCCAGGTTTCACAAGAAGAACAGGCACATCAAGCGTCGTTTCAACTCCATCCGTGAAAATGTTCAAGATGGAGACATAGAGATTTGCAAAGTGCACACGGATCAGAATGTCGCAGATCCATTGACTAAACCTCTCTCGCGTGCAAAACATGATCAACACCAAAACTCTATGGGTGTTCGATTCATCACAATGTAACTAGATTAGTGACTCTAGTGCAAGTGGGAGACTGTTGGAAATATGCCCTAGAGGCAATAATAAAAGTATTATTATATTTCATTGTTCATGATAATTGTCTTTTGTTCATGCTATAACTGTATTATCCGGAAATCGTAATACACGTGTGAACACATAGACCACAATATGTCCCTAGTGAGCCTCTAGTTGACTAGCTCGTTGTGATCAACAGATGGTCATGGTTTCCTGACTATGGACATTAGATGTCGTTGATAACGGGATCACATCATTGGGAGAATGATGTGATGGACAAGACCCAATCCTAAGCATAGCACAAAGATCGTGTAGTTCGTTTGCTAGAGCTTTGCCAATGTCAAGTATCTCTTCCTTCGACCATGAGATCGTGTAACTCCCGGATACCGTAGGAGTGCCTTGGGTGTATCAAACGTCACAACGTAACTGGGTGACTATAAAGGTGCATTACAGGTATCTCCGAAAGTATCTGTTGGGTTGACACGGATCGAGACTGGGATTTGTCACTCCATATAACGGAGAGGTATCTCTGGGCCCACTCGGTAATGCATCATCATAATGAGCTCAAGGTGACCAAGGTGTTGGTCAAGGGATCATGCATTACGATACGAGTAAAGTGACTTGCCGGTAACAAGACTGAACAAGGTATTGGGATACCGACGATCGAGCCTCGGGCAAGTAACGTACCGATTGACAAAGGGAATTGCATACAGGGTTTGATCGAATCCTCGACATCGTGGTTCAACCGATGAAATCATCGAGGAGCATGTGGGAGCCAACATGGGTATCCAGACCCCGCTGTTGGTTATTGCCCGAGAGTCGTCTCGGTCATGTCTGCGTGTCTCCCGAACCCGTAGGGTCTACACACTTAAGGTTCGGTGACGCTAGGGTTATTAGGAAGACTAGTATGTGACTACCGAATGTTTTTCGGAGTCCCGGATGAGATCCCGGACGTCACGAGGAGTTTCGGAAGGGTCCGGAGGTAAAGAATAATATATAGGAAGTGGTATTTCGGCCATCGGGAAAGTTTCGGGGTCTCCCGGTAATGTACCGGGACCATCGAAAGGGTCCCGGGGGTCCACCGGGTGGGGCCACCCATCCCGGAGGGCCCCATGGGCTGAAGTGGGAGGGGAACCAGCCCATAGTGGGCTGGTGCGCCCCCCTAGGCCCACCCCCTGCGCCTAGGGTTGAAACCCTAGGGGTGGGGGGGCGCCCCACTTGGCTTGGGGGGCACTCCACCCCCTTGGCCGCCGCCCCCCTTGGAGATTGGATCTCCAGGGGCCGGCGCCCCCCCTGGGGGCCTATATAAAGGGGGGGAGGGAGGGGGGCTGCGGTACCCATCTCCAAGGCGCAACCCCTCCCCTCCCCAACACCTCTCCTCCTCCGCAAGCGCTCGGCGAAGCCCTGTCGGAGTACTGCCTCTCCACCATCACCACGCCGTCGTGCTGCCGGTGGAGCTGTCTTCCTCAACCTCTCCTTCCTCCTTGCTGGATCAAGACGGAGGGGACGTCACCCGTGCCGTACGTGTGTTGAACGCGGAGGTGCTGTCCGTTCAGCACTTGGTCATCGGTGATTCGAATCACGTCGAGTACGACTACATCATCACCTTGCAAGCTTCCGCACGCGATCTACAAGTGGTATGTAGATGCAAACTCTCTCCCGTTACTCGTTGCTTAGATGAACTCATAGATGGATCTTGGTGAAACCGTAGGAAAATTTTTAATTTTCTGCAACGTTCCCCAATAGTTCTCTAGTCACCATCACCAAGTTAGTAGAACTTTGTGATGAACTATAGTATGCAAGGGATGACGAAAATGATTCCCGAGTTTTTCATGATGATGAAATCGATGAAGGTAGAAATCAAGAAAGAACATCAAGTGTTGATGGTTAACAAGACCACTAATTTCAAGAAAAGGGCAAAGGGATAGAAGGGAACTTCAAGAAGAACGGCAAGCAAGTTGCTGCTCAAGTGAGGAAGCCCAAGTCTGGACCTAAGCCTGAGACTAAGTGCTTCTACTGCAAAGGGACTGGTCACTAGAAGCAGAACTACCCCAAGTATTTAGCGGATAAGAAGGATGGCAAAGTGAACAAAGGTATATTTGATATACATGTTATTGATGTGTACTTTACTAGTGTTTATAGCAACCCCTCGGTATTTGGTACTGGTTCAGTTGCTAAGAGTAGTAACTCGAAACGGGAGTTGCATAATAAACAGAAACTAGTTAAGGGTGAAGTGACGATGTGTGTTGAAAGTAGTTTCAAGATTGATATCATCATCATCGCACACTCCCTATACTTTCGGGATTAGTATTGAACCTAAATAAATGTTATTTGGTGTTTGCGTTGAGCATGAATATGATTTGATCATGTTTATTGCAATACAGTTATTCATTTAAGTAAGAGAATAAACTGTTGTTCTGTTTACATGAATAAAACCTTATATGGTTACACACCCAATGAAAATGGTTCAATGGATCTCGATCGTAGTGATACACATATTCATAATATTGAAACCAAAAGATGCAAAGTTAATAATGATAGTGCAACTTATTTGTGGCACTGCCGTTTAGGTCATATTGGTGTAAAGCGCATGAAGAAACTCCATGCTGATGGGATTTTGGAATCACTTGATTATGAATCACTTGATGCTTACGAACCATGCCTGATGCGCAAGATGACTAAGACTCCATTCTCCGGAACAGTGGAGCGAGCAACTGACTTATTGGAAATAATACATACTGATGTATGCGATCCGATGAGTGTTAAGGCTCGCGGTGGGTATCGTTATTTTTCTGACCTTCATGGATGATTTGAGCAGATATGGGTATATCTACTTGATGAAACATAAGTCTGAAACATTTGAAAAGTTCAAAGAATTTCAGAGTGAAGTGGAAAATCATCGTGACAAGAAAATAAGGTTTCTACGATCTGATCGCGGAGACAAATATTTGAGTTACGAGTTTGGTCTTCAATTAAAACAATGTGGAATAGTTTCACAAATTCATGCCACCTGGAACACCACATCATAATGGTGTGTCCGAACGTCATAACCGTACTTTATTGGATATAGTACAATCTATAATGTTTCTTACCGATTTACCAATATCGTTTTGGGATCATGCATTAGAGACAGCTGCATTCACGTTAAATAGGGCGCCATCTAAATCCGTTGAGACGACACTATATGAATTGTGGTTTAGCAAGAAACCAAAGTTGTCGTTTCTTAAAGTTTGGGGTTGTGATGCTTATGTGAAAAAAGTTTCATCCTGATAAGCTCAAACCCAAATCGAAGAAATCTGTCCTCATAGGATACCCAAAAGAGACTGTTGGTTACACCTTCTATCACAGATCCGAAGACAAGACATTCGTTGCTGAGAATGGATCCTTTCCAGAGAAGGAGTTTCTCTCGAAAGAAGTGAGTGGGAGGAAAGTAGAACTTGATAAGGTAATTGTACCTTCTCCCTTATTGGAAAGTAGTTCATCACAGAAATCTGTTCCTGTGACTACTACACCAATTAGTGAGGAAGCTAATGATGATGATCATGTAACATCAGATGAAGTTACTACCGAACCTCGTAGGTCAACCAGAGTGAGATCCGGACCAGAGTGGTACGGTAATCCCATTCTGGAGGTCATGTTACTTGACCATGACGAACCTACGAACTATGCGGAAGCGATGATGAGCCCAGATTCCGCAAAATGGTTTGAGGCCATGAAATCTGAGATATGATCCATGTATGAGAACAAAGTATGGACTTTGATGGATTTGCCCGATGATCGGCAAACCATAGAAAATAAATGGATCTTCAAGAGGAAGACAGACGTTGATAGTAGTGTTACTATCTACAAAGCTAGACTTGTCGAAAAATGTTTTTGACAAAGTTCAAGGTGTTTACTACGATGAAATTTTCTCACTCGTAGCGATGCTTAAGTCTGTCCAAATCATGTTAGCAATTGCCGCTTTTTTATGAAATCTGGAAAATGGATAAACAAAACTACATTCCTTAATGGATTTAAAGAAGAGTTGTATATGATGCAACCAGAAGGTTTTGTCAATCCTAAAGGTGCTGACAAAATACGCAAGCTCCAGCGATCCATCTATGGACTGGTGCAAGCATCTCAGAGTTGGAATATACGCTTTGATAAGTTGATCAAAGCATATAGTTTTATACAGACTTGCGGTGAAGCCTGTATTTACTGGAAAGTGAGTGGGAGCACTACAACATTTCTGATAAGTATATGTGAATGACATATTATAGATCGGAAATAATGTAGAATTATTCTGCAAAGCATAAAGGAGTGTTTGAAAGGATTTTTTCGAAGAAAGACCTCAGTGAAGCTGCTTACATATTGAGCATCAAGATCTATAGAGATAGATCAAGACGTTTGATAAGTTTTTTCAATGAGTACATACCTTGACAAGATTTTGAAGTAGTTCAAAATGGAACAGTCAAAGAAAGAGTTCTTGCCTGTGTTACAAGGTGTGAAATTGAGTAAGACTCAAAACCCGACCACGGCAGAAGATAGAAAGAGAATGAAAGTCATTCCTATGCCTTGGCCATAGGTTCTATAAAGTATGCCATGCTGTGTACCAGATCTATTGTATACCCTACACTGAGTTTGGCAAGAGAGTACAATAGTGATCTAGGAGTAGATCACTGGACAGCGGCCAAAATTATCCTTAGTGGAATAAGGATATGTTTCTCGATTATGGAAGTGACAAAAGGTTCGTCGTAAAGGGTTACATCGATGCAAGTTTTGACACCGATCTGGATGACTCTAAGTCTCGATCTAGATACATATTGAAAGTGGGAGCAATTAGCTAGAGTAGCTCCGTGCAGAGCATTGTAGACATATAAAATTGCAAAATACATAACGAATTTGAATGTGAAAGACCCGTTGACTAAGATTCTCTCACAAGCAAAACATGATCACACCTTAGTACTCTTTGGGTGTTAATCACATAGCGATGTGAACTAGATTACTGAATCTAGTAAACCCTTTGGGTGTTGGTCACATGGCGATGTGAACTATGGGTGTTAATCACATGATGATGTGAACTATCGATGTTAATCACATTGTGATGTGATCTAGATTATTGACTCTAGTGCAAGTGGGAGACTGAAGGAAATATGCCCTAGAGGCAATAATAAAGTTATTATTTATTTCCTCATATCATGATAAATGTTTATTATTCATGCTAGAATTGTATTAACCGGAAACATAATACATGTGTGAATATATAGACAAACAGAGTGTCACTAGTATGCCTCTACTTGACTAGCTTGTTAATCAAAGATGGTTATGTTTCCTAACCATGAACAAGGAGTTGTTATTTGATTAACGAGATCACATCATTAGTTGAATGATCTAATTGACATGACCCATTCCGTTAGCTTAGCACCCGATCGTTTAGTATGTTGCTATTGCTTTCTTCATGACTTATACATGTTCCTATGACTATGAGATTATGCAACTCCCGTTTACCGGAGGAACACTTTGTGTGTTACCAAACATCACAACGTAACTGGGTGATTATAAAGGTGCTCTACAGGTGTCCCCAAAGGTACTTGTTGGGTTGGCGTATTTCGAGATTAGGATTTGTCACTCCGAATGTCGGAGAGGTATCTTTGGGCCCTCTCGGTAATGCACATCACTTAAGCATTGCAACTAATGAGTTAGTTGCGAGATGATGTATTATGGAACGAGTAAAGAGAATTGCCGGTAACGAGATTGAACTAGGTATTGGATACCGACGATCGAATCTCGGGCAAGTAACATACCGATGACAAAGGGAACAACGTAGGTTGTTATGCGGTCTGACCGATAAAGATCTTCGTAGAATATGTAGGAACCAATATGGGCATCCAGGTCCCGCTATTGGTTATTGACCGGAGACGTGTCTCGGTCATGTCTGCATTGTTCTCGAACCGTAGGGTCCGCACGCTTAAGGTTTCGATGACAGTTTTATTATGAGTTTATGTATTTTGATGTACCGAAGGTTGTTCGGAGTCCCGGATGTGATCACGGACATGACGAGGAGTCTCGAAATGGTCGAGACATAAAGATTGATATATTGGACGGATATGTTTGGACACCGGAAAGGTTCCGAATGAGATTGGGATTATACCGGAGTTCCGGGAGGTTACCGGAACCCCCCGGTAAGTATATGGGCCTTATTGGGCCTTAGTGGAAGGGAGGGAGAAGGAGCAAAGGAGAGGGTGCGCCCCCCCAAGCCCAATCCTAATTGGGAGGCGGGCCGGCCCCCCCTTTCCTTCTTCCCTCCCCTCTTGTCCTTCCCTCTCCTACTCCTAATAGGAAAGGGGGGCCAAACCTACTTGGAGTAGGTTTGCCTCTCCCTTGGGCGCGCCTCCCCTCTTGGCCGGGCCCCTTCTCCTCTCCTCCTTTATATACGGGGGCGAGGGGCACCCCATAGACACACAAGTTGATCATCGTGATCGTTCCTTAGCCGTGTGTGGTGCCCCCTCCACGATATTACACCTCGGTCATATTGTAGCGGTGCTTAAGCGAAGCCCTTCGACAGTTGAACATCAAGATCATCACCACGCCGTCGTGCTGACGGAACTCCTCCCCGAAGCTTTGCTGGATCGGAGCCCGGGGTGCGTCATCGAGCTGTACATGTGTCAAGAACTCGGAGGTGCCGGAGTAACGGTGCTTGGATCGGTTGGACCGGGAAGACGTACGACTACTTCCTCTACGTTGCGTCAACGCTTCCGCTTCGGCCTACGAGGGTACGTAGACAACACTCTCTCCTCTCCTTGCTATGCATCACCATGATCTTGCGTGTGCGTAGGAATTTTTTTGAAATTACTACGTTCCCCAACAGATATCAAGTAGGGCCAGGGCTTCTCGAGTAAGCCTCACCGAATTGGCCGGATCAAGTTTATCCCGATCATGCGTCAGTCTATTCCGGGAAGTCCAAATAGACCACATCACTATGATTATCGTCGCACGTTCTCTCTGTGAGAACCTTGGTTCACATAAAATATCAGCTGCCCAAGTCGAGGGATGAAGCCGTGGTAGTTTGACATCCAGTAACTTGCGCGCTTCGTCCCAAAAACCTCAAGCATGTGAACAGGATATAAGTGCATGCTGTAGATCTTCTTCATGTGATTGACAGAGATCGATCTACCGGGCACACGTATCCTCTCGGCTCGCACGGGTACAGGCGTACAGCCGTAACAAATACTACTCCCTCCGTAAAGAAATATAAGAGTGTTTAGATCACTAGTTTAGTAATCTAAATGCTCTTATATTTCTTTACAGAGGGAGTACATGCAACGCTTGGGTCAACAACCATCCGTTCTTATCCCACTATTTGTAGGATTAATATATACTGCTATACTTCTTTTTAGATTGTAGGATTAATATAGTACTTGGAACTAAAAGTTGGATGAATTGATTAACCCTGATAAGGTAGCACGAAACAGAAAGAAAACCCAAATACACTAGACAAGACCAACGTCTCGGCATGGTAAGTATTTGTCAACGTACATCGAGTTTTTATGGAGATTTTCATGTGAAATTTCATGTTTGGAACTGATCGATGACATTATATGGGCATCGTGATATTTTCGGTCTATTTTACTGGCGGAGCTCGTTTCTTAATGCTGCTATGACCTTAACCCGATGCTGACTAGATATGTGACTTCACGTTTGGCAACAAGGCGAGTTATTGCAAAAAACTACCACATTTGCGGCTAGGTTTGCAGAAAACCACCAAATCGCTAATCCGTTGCAAAAATCACGGCAATTTCTCTAATCTTATTGCAAAAAGAACTGATCGGGTGATTTCGTCCATCTAATCGCTTTCCGACAAGTGGGACCAAATTCTAAAGAGGTTACAAGGCAACAAATTGACATACACATCCCTGGAATCTAAAACAAAACACAATCAACACTGGTCTTTTTCCAATGCCCCCTACCCCGATCCAATTGGGATCGGCTGTTCCCGCAGGCCCTCGCCGCCGTTCCCGCAAGCCACCGCTGGCCAGCTGCATCGCCGCCGTGGCCTGGGCCAAGGTGCTCGCCACTGCACTTGTTTGTACACGAATGCGTGAGTTATACCGAGTACTCAGTAAATTATGGACAACTTCCGTTCTTCTGGGTGCAGAAGCGGAGCAAGCATCAGTGGCGGAACGTAGCAAGGGCACAAGCTGCAGCGTGGCCGTGCGTAGCTCGGGCGCTGGTGGTTGCGCGCATCACTGCATCAAGAAACGGCGTGGTGGCGCGTAGCGCGGCGGCGCATGCAGCGGCGTGCATCATTGGAGCGAGCAGAGGCGAACCGCGGCGGCAGGACACAAACCCTAGGGACAAGGCGCAGTACACCCGCCTGGCTAGCTTGGCCGCCGACTGCCGTAGTAGCCGCGTGACTCTGTCGGTGCCCTCTGCTCCCCAGTGACGAGCCCCATGCCCGCGTGTTGCTGCTCTGCTTGCGCAGCCCAAATCTGAAATCGATTCCTTTTGGTTTGCCTCTGCCCCTGCTCCGGACGACGGGAGGTCATCGACGAGCTCACATGGATGGGGGAGGGTCGCGGGCGGAGGGTCGGACGAGGTGTTCCGCCCCGCCATGGCCGTAGCCTTCCCCTGTTGCTACCGCCCGCCAAGGGGTTTGATTGAGTTTTATTATTTGTGTCAAGGGTGTGTATGTAAAGTTTTTGCCATGTCAGCTCCTTACAATGAGCCCCACTTGTCAGAAAGCGATCAAACGGACCAAATCACCCTATCAGTGCTTTTTACAATGAAATTAGAGAATTTGAGGTGCTTTTTGGAATGGATTAGCGACTTGGTGGTTTTCTGCAAATATAGCCGTAAATGTGGTAGTTTCTTACAATCAACTCCAGCAAGGCCATTCATATAAACTGTAGTAACTCACAACATGGGCTTGAAGGAAATCGATTTGTTGGGATTTCATGTAGATATGGGCTAGTGTAATCGATAATCCCACTTTAATCTTTTATGTAGTATATAAAGTAATATCAAGGAGATAATTGCATCCGTCATCTTCGCCAAATATGGCATCAAAAGCTAAATAAAATATCGATAATGCATGCGCCCAAAATTACACATCATCATCACTAAGTCCACCTGAAATCAAATATACTTCTGCCATAGAGAGAAAGTATTTGTTGCACTTGATCGGTCATTCTGCCTCCTATTGGACACCGGAGAAGCTGTAATAAACATTTTGAGCTTTGGATAGTTGACCTAAGCTGACATCTTTGATACGTGTCCAATTTCTGAAATGTGTGCGATATTTGAGAAAGTGATACATGGACCTATCTAGCTCCTCAGATCCAGCACTTGGCACTTTTACTTCAAAGAATCAAGACACGGTCTGCAAACTTTTAGCTTGCTAGTATATCCCCAGGGGAGGCAATACTTTCATCATACAACGCAGCGTAATGTAATGTCATGCTATTATCAGAGACCAAACCATTGCTTCCATCGAGGAGGTTCCCCGTGGCGTCGATCACGGGGATGTATGCACACATCCTAAAGCTTGGATCATATGTGTAGGAGCTTGGTCGTATGACGGTACGGCGGCCAATGTCGATGATGGTGAGTAGGCTGAACCAGTACCTAGGGCGCATTAAGTTGGCGACCTTCGCTGGCAGCGTGTATCGATTGATTCGACAATGTAGATCCCACACGCTCGTATCATGGTCGCGCAGCAGCCAGACATTGTATCGACCAGTCGTCGCATGGCAAACCATCTCAGTATGGAAGATGCACAGGCGGCCGCCGAGCTCGGTCAAGTTATACTGGTCTTGAAACATTCTCTCCATAACGATTTGTTGCGGCAACGACACGGTCCCAAACACCTCATCGTCAAGGTTGAAGGAGAAGACGAACATCTCTTCCGACTGAGAGGCAGTTAGCTTACGTCTGTCCAACCAATACACGTGCCCCTGCGCAAAGACGCTCATGTCGTGATGGTTGTTCACCCAATCCAGCGGTGGTTTCTCAGGAGCACAACCCTTCGCCGGCCTCCAGATCGCCGGGACGGAGTTGATCTCATAAACCTTGTATCTCACGGATTCTGGGAGGCAGCAGATGCACACAACTTTGTGCGTCCTAGTGTGGGTGTCGTAGCCTAACCCTAAGTGTGTGACACTTTGGTCGCCCTTGGCCCCGCTCTCTGGGAGCGCTGCCATTCTGCCGGTCGATGGATTGAGCACGTAGTGCGTCCTTGCGGCTTGGAGGATGAAGAGGCCGCGGCACTGCTGCGTGACGAGCCACGGGAGGAAGTTGTCCGTGGTGCGGCCATGAACATCGTGAGATTGGGGGAGCTTCATGAGAGTCGTTCGACCATGGTTGTCCGGCGACCACACCTGCAATTTCGGACCGCGAGAGTTCTCCACGAACAGGATCCTTGGGCCGCCGTGGCGGTTGGCAAGGCCAAGGTGGAGGTCGGCGAAGTCGCTGGAGGCGAGCGTGGCCGCCCAGGCGCGGGAGAGGCAGCGGCACCTGTGCACGGCCTTGGCCGGCAAACGCGCGAAGATGTCCTCGATGACTTCGTCGGGGAGGACCGGGCATGGATCCTCCACGGACGGCCGGCGGCGGCGGGGGTTGTTTAGGCCATCCACGCGTTGAAACAGATCGATTACGCACACGAGATCGATCGAAAAGGACTGCACCGGTCGATGCGCTTCCGTTTTGTTCGTTTGCTTTCGTGTTGATTGATGATTCCGTATTCCGGTGCACGCACGTATCCTCGGATCGAACTTGTTTCAGTTGGACAACGTGTTTACCTATTCATTTTCCTAAGAAAAAATAGAGGTGATGCCACTTAAACTTGTTTGCAATTTCCGCTGTCAATTTGACGGGAGTTAGTGCTAATTGGTCCCAAGTACTATTTGCAACTCGCTTTTTTGAGACGCTCTAACACTGTTAAAAAAAAAGACGATCTAACATTACTTCTCAGTTTATAAACTAATTATGAAAGAACTATTTTCGATAGAATAAAAAGAAACACACATGAACAATAACTGACCTTGGTCGATCGGCTAGAGTGTTCCTAACAAAGTCAATGTCTTCGCGTGGCTTCTCTTCGGTGCCAGGCTCTACTAGGCAAATTTGTTGGGGAAACACTTCCCAATTTGTTGCGCCAACACATCATCAGTAACTCTTCCTGTCCCCGGCGCAATGAAGGCCCCAAAGACATTAACCACATCTTCCTACGTTGTTCCTTCTCCTATAAGATTTGTCAGCGCCTATAGGCACCCCCCTCCCCCCCCCCCCCCCCCCCCCCCCTGATTGCAGATCTTTGGGGTTGCTTGTTGCCCCCTCCCCTCGGTGCATGCGGCATAAGGCCTTTTATCCTACTTACGATATTCACAGTGCTATCGTCACCGACGATCTAGATACTTGGTTCTTCGATCTAGTTCTACAGATGAGGACGCCGGCTATACCTCTCCACATTTGCGAACGTGTCTATGTAATTTTGTCTTGTAATCATGGTTACACTTGCAAAGAGAGCCTTGGCTCAGTGGTTGGGCATGCGGTTGTGCAGCCTAACGACCCAAGTTCAATTCCTAGAATTGACAGGTGATGCACGGGGGTTTTCCCCCATTTATTGAGGATCAAGTTTGGTGTGTGGTGAAACCACTCATCAAAAAATATCTTGATACTCATTAAAAAAATTCCGAGGACCATGTTTATCTTGGTACTCATACTAAAATGGCCGTATGCATCCCTAGTTGGTGCAGAGGCCGGGGAAATAAAATTCTCCCCCATTTTAAGGCCCGCTCCGCTCCTAGGGGGGCGGCACGGGTGAAACCCTAGCCGCCGCCCCCGTCTCCCCTCTTCTCCATCCACCCCGCTGCCGCCGGAGGAAACCGGCGGGCAAGACCCGTTCGGTGGATGGCGGTGGCGGGCTCTCGTCCTCTCCTACCGAGGGGACCTCCGGCCTAGCGCGGGGGCTGGCCCTAGACGGCGTTGGCGCTCGGCGGAGCTCGGAATTGGGGCGGCGGCCTCAACTTTCTGGTGGTGGCTTGGCTAGAGCGGCTGCGTGGGCAGCTCGGCGGCCGCCATTGGATCTAGGCGGTGCTGGCCACGGCGACTTGTGCGGCGCTAGATCAAGATTTGAAGACGGAGATGCCATCCATGGCGGCGGCGGTCACTTGCGGTTTGACTATGATCCGATCTGATTCCAAACTACAGATTAGGGACATGGACAACCACGGCTGCAACTGGACAACTGAAGGGATCCTTTTCCCAAGTTTGTCATCAGCTGATGGCGAGGATGACATGGGTCTGCCGAAGGTGCCCTTACCGTGGGTTCTGGTTGCTCCTGGCAGTCGCGTCGCCGCCAGTCAACTAGCTCATAGGAGCACAACTTTTTCCATTAGAACTGTGTTTGAGCAATGGACAATGGATGGAATGCCAAACATTCAGGCTGAAGACGTTCTGAGATGTGATGTTCCATGGTCCTTGCGCACGAGGATTATGCATATTCGTTGCCGAGTGGTCTAGAACACGACGCATGTGGGCGTTTGTCTGTGTTCGGCATCGTCAAGGATTGAAGGAATGAAGGAGGTGGTACAGCGGTTGCAACAACACTTCGTGGTTGCGTTTGGTGGTGCTACTTCAGTACCGGGACTAGAGTTTCAGGGTGAAAACCCATGGTGTGTCCTTCACCGGTCATACCTGGCAATGGCGGTATTTCGATATCGTTACCTTGTTGAAGGCATTGCATGATGTTGCTCAGTTCTTCTCTCAGGGTGAAAACTCAGGATTTAGTATTTGACTGAATCCGGCAAGGATGACACTTGTGTGTCCTTATCTTCTTGAAGATGTTGCTTTCGGAGAACCTACTCGCAGCCCGTGTGTTGTCACGATAGTGCTTGGTATCGTTGTTGGTTACGGCGTGTCTTAGATCTTTTTTCTTTTGTTTTTTTCTTTTTTCTTTTTGGCTGTGTGCATCCTTGATGCCTCGAGTTACTCGTGGCATTGAGTTGTTGCAGAGGCCGGGTGTACTTGATATCATCTTGATATTAATATATTACCCTTTGTCGAAAAAAATCATGGTTACACTTAAGTAAATCCCTCCGTCCCATATTAATTAACGCTCGAGCGGATATATCTAGCACTATATTCAGGTGGAGAAATACCCCCCCCCCCCCCCCACACACACACACCCCTTGATTTCTAAAAAAAGACAATGACTACCTTTGATAGAAAAACTAAAGTTCACATTAGAAACGCATCAAATCATTCTCCCTAGCTTTACATCTCCAATTTTCTCTAACCCTTGGGTCAAAGAAACAAACAGACGACGTCCAGTTCGAAGTAGGATTTTATGATGTTGAACCGTTGCTTCATTGTCATATGGTCGGGAAAGAATACCGACGTCGTAAAAAAGGTGACATGGGGAGACACTAACTAAAGCAAATTGATCACACTTGCGACCACTATCGACATGACAGGACGAAGCGCCAAAAACAACCCTGGATCTAGGCTGAAGAACCACAAGCTCTCTAATGTGTGTCATCACTCATACCTGACTTCCGACCAGGCGAGGCGTAGAGGAGACACAACATGTGATTTAGTTTTGAAGATATTGCGCAAGTTAGTCAATAGTGAAAACTGTTTATAATTCATAAGCTTGGTTCAAATCCCTCAAAAAGAGTTCATACAAATCTATATCTATATCTATACCTACTATTAAAGGGAGGTGATATTCTTGGTTTCGTCCCGCTTCGTTTGGTCCCGCTTCAATTAATTTTACATACGCTATTTGGTTTCGTTACTTGCCATCCGTTTTGGCCCAACGGAGAAGCCCATTTGGCGACGCACTGTGGCCCAGGTCCGGAGAGCTGTTAAAAATTGGTACATGATGTCAACAGAGATTTTAATTTAAGCAGCCTACTAGCTTTGGTCCACTAACCTAGAGAATGGCCAGACAATGCAAACAGACCGGCAGCTCACAACTCACTCATCCACCAGGCCATATGGTGATTTGTGCATGACATGTCTGGTGAACTTACTGAGGCATAGCCGCATGACTAAGCAACCGTTTCCTTCTTGCAACGAGCTTTTCTTGTCTGAAGGAAGACATCAGTCAGGACCGTCTTGGACTTCAGCGAAGCGAGGACTATGTCCAGAGCCTAACATTCCAGCACAGATATCATGAACTGAACCAATTAATCGAAACAAATGGGAAACTAGTGAGAACAATAAGAGAATATGTGTGTAACCTCTTCCTTGCCAATCTTCACCATTTTTTCTTGCAGTGTGCTTAGGTCTTTGACACCACACTGCGCGAGCAAGGCAACGCTTGCCACACTGGACGCCGGTATCATCGAGAGATCGTCCTTGACTGTATACGTGGCTGTCCCGACCACAAACCCCTCACTTTTGACATGCGACATAGCTTTGTTCATTCCGGTGGAGCAACTTGGGCATTTGCTGTCTTTAACAACTGAAAAATACCCACAACTATGGCTTTTGTAGCAGCATCTTGTCCCCTCACAGGTGAAGAACCTGCAACAGGCATTAAACTGTGCATCCCCCATCAGCTGTTGCAAAGGAGAGAGCATACCGGGGGAAATTGTTGGCTTGATGTAGGGCTCCTTGCCCTTGCTTGAGAATACATACGTGGGATCGAGCGTCTCCAGGCTATCAAGAATATTCCCAATGCTGCCGACCATACGCTCTTTGGTGAGCAGGTTGATGACGGTGCTCATCGGGAGGCATAGGAGGCTGGACAGGAACTCGACGACTTCATTGTCAGCCTCGGCAAAGCAGACTTTCTGAGCCTTGGTATCAATCAGGAGCTTCATCGATAACTCCTTAGTAGCCATGATATTCCCTTTTTATCTGAATGTTTTCAATTGACCGGTTTCTACTCCTGCACCAGCAAACTAGGGTCAACTAAGGCAACAAAAATTAGGCAGTGTTCTAGTTCAGATCATCAGAATGAGCAAAATAAAAAAATCACAATCAATTATTAGAGCCAAATAGAGTAACAAATTTTGTGGGACTGTAACCCAAAAATTAAAGAGTCAGGACAGCAGAAAATATAATAAGAAGACCACAAGACATAGCAGTCATGCATATTAACAATTTGTTGTTATTATGTACTCCCTCCGTCCCAAAATAAGAGTCATGGCCACAACAATTATTTTGGGACGGAGGGACTATAAAATTAGATAAACGGCCGAGGTCACGGGTTATATTGAAAGCCTATAAGAATACAAAACTCTGGAATATTGTGCTCCGGCCAGACTTTGAAAAGGAGAAACACAGAGATAGTAGCTTTACCCTACTCAAGTTTGTTATTTCTTCCCTCCTTATCCAATTACTACTCTCTCTGTCCTAAATTAAGTGTCTCAATTTTGGTAGACACTTATTTTGGGATGGAGGGAGCACTTATTACTTATTTTTTTTTCGATCGAAGGGGCCACACGCCCCCCATTACTCCACAAGCCACAAGGTTCCGTATGAGATTTGGTCGCAGATATGAGAAGGCTGATAACTATAGAAGCAACGACACTTTTTTCCAGATTGAGTCTTGAAAGTCAAGTGGACAATGGGACTAGATGTTATTGTACCAGGGCGGCGCGGGATCCTACTGATAATAGTGTTTAATGAAAGATCTCTCTGCAGACGATTGTTGTTAAGCAAACTGTGTACAAGAAAAATGGGTTCAGATTAAATCATCTATTTTACATTTTGTTTGTGGTGTGCCATTTATAAAATTGATTAAAAAAAGTTTCGAACAATGATGCCAAAAAAATGTAAACACTAACCCTTAATTGTAATAATCATCCCCAGCTCACCAAGCACAAATACAATCTTTGGGTTTTATTTCTGAGGTCCAATTTTTTTTTTTCAATCATGCTCATCTAAACATAAAAAACCCTAAAACAAGTTTAAGTTGCAGACGAAGAAATATTTCTTTACATCGTCGTAATGCCTTGGAGGAACTTCGTGGAGCTACCCTAGAATGCCACAAACTAAAAACTGGATTAGATCAGATCTATTCTGTTTGCGTCTTTGTGGTGCAAATTAAATATAAGTAGATTCACACATTGATAACGGATCTTTGGTCCTTGGAACGCCCTACGGCTCCTTTCCTCCCACGTGTTCAGAAGGCCAACAAACTACACTATAGAATATGTATCCAAATGTTCGTAGAGCCACAAGACTTTGCATGTTTTTCAGTTGCGAATTTCAAGATTGAAGATAGAAGTGCATGGATTAATGTGAATAAATTTGTGAAAACTAATTCAAAACTATCCCCCTCTTTATAACTTCAAGGATTATACTTCTCTCGTACTAAACCAACGACAAGTAATATGGATCGGAGGGAGTACTGTTTTGTAAACTCTATTCCTCTCATATAAGCAGTACTTTCCAAAAATCTATGAACCGTGATGATAGTCGGAAAAAACCCGAGAAAGATCAATTGAAATCCTGAATATGTAGACATATATCAGATGTGGCAGATTTCATCTATGGCGAAAAGAGCTAGCTAGAGTGGATAAAAGGGGAAAGCAACTGCAAGAAGGAAGCGGATTACGTAGGACGACTGGCAGAGGAGGAAGCATCTCACCGTGATGATCGCCAGTCCGCCACTGCCGCCTGCGGGAGAAGAGAGGCGGCGACGAAGTCGACGAGGATTCTTCTTTGATGCAACCTGGCAGGTCAATGGGCGACCGGATGGTTTACAAATTAGTTAAGGACTCGTGTGGGCTATAGAATGCACGGGCCATTTACCCTGATTATATTTTTTTTTTGAGGCAACCTTGCGAAACTTTATTCATCCGTCGCAATGTTTACATAGACGAAGGGAATACCCTCAGGCTGGCCTAACCAAACATGGCGACCAAAACCGAGTCCCAACGCATATTTCGCAAGGTTGTGAGCATCAAAGTTTGAGCTCCTAAATTCGTGAACTATTTTACAAGAAATAAAAGAAACTGCATGTAATCTAATCTCATGAATCACTGCACCATAGCACGATGCACCACCGTTCAAGATTTCTTGTACTGGCGAATCAACCTGTGGTTGTGTTGGTTAGGTGGACAATGGTATCCCCAACCCACCAGGGTTCAAATCCTGGTGCTCGCATTATTCCTGGATTTATTTTAGGATTTCCGGCGATGCGCTTTCAGTGGGAGGAGACGTTCCCGTCGACGACGAGGCGCCTACGGTGGCTTCGTAAATCTCAAGATGATATGCCGGCTCAGTCTTTCGGAGGTGCTCATAGGGGTAGGGTGTGCGTGTGTGCGTTCATAGAGATGAGTGTATGCGCGTGTATATGAGCGCTTGTGTCTGTACTGATATTCAAAAAAATAGATTTCTTGTACTGCTTCCTTGCAATCCGAAGCCACGTGAATTCGCTGTAGATATAGATCATCGGCAAGGGCAAAGGCTTCACGTATAGCCAAGGTTTCAAGCGTAGCTGGTTCTCCAATCGCTCTATATACGATAGCTGACGCCCCTACAAACTTTCCGGCTTCATCTCGGCAAATGGCTGCCACCGCACCAAAACTCCCTCGTCCTCCAACCGCGGCATCAGTGTTTATTTTGGCATGATTCTCCTCCGGCGGCAGCCACCGTCTTGGTCTCGTTGCTGTTACTCTCGCCGCTCGCTCCTTCTGAGGGTAGATCATCTTGATCTCTCATAAATAAGACATTATGAAGTCGTGGATGGATTGAGGACTCCTAAATACTCCTTCATGGATAGCTTTCCTCCTGGCTCCCCAAATTGCCCAAAGGGTGACCACCAACCTTACAAACTCGTCGGCATTGAGGGTGTCTTGAAGGGCAAATAACCATATTTTCGCACTGTCATGTTGCACCGTACAAAGCTGATCCAACACTTGCACCGAAGACAAGGCCCATGTGCAGCGAGACATCGGACACTCCAGCAAAGCATGCTTCCATGTATCCTGAGCTCCGCAAAGATGGCACGATGTTGTTGTGGCCATATGGCGATGGTGTAGCACATCTCCCACCGGGATCGAATGCCTGGCCAGCCTCCATGCAAATACTTTGATCTTAGCGGCACCTGCATCTTGCACAGCTTGGTCCACTCTCCATTCTCCATATTTATACGCGATGAGTCCTCCCTCCCTTCCAGCCAATTTTCTCTTCCTAGCTTTGTCGTCACAAGCAGGCGATAGGCCGATGCTACAGTGAAGATTCCCCTCGGGGTCTCACTCCAAGCCCAAAAATCATCTACCTGCCTAGTGCACAAAGGGATTTTCAAGATTTCTTCTGCGTCAAAAGGAGTGAATACCGTTCTCACTAGGTCGGCCCTCCATGATGCTGTGTTTGTATCAATAAGTTCTGACACTTTCTCAGGTGGATACGGTACTAGCGAGGTAATCGGTCGCTTGAAGCTTGGTCTTGGTATCCAATTGTGATGCCAAATATTGGTATTCTCTCCGTCTCCAATCCTGCGTATGATGCATTGAGCAAGCACGTCTCTACCGTCAAGCAAGGCCCTCCAAATCTGCGATGGATGTGGCCCTAGCGTTGCATCAAGCAGAGAGCTGTTAGGGTAATAAGAAGCTTTCAGTATTTGAGCGCTCAATGACTCGTCCTCAACCAAGACTCTCCATGCCTGTCTTGCCAATAATGCCAAGTTGAACAGCTCAAAATCTCTGAATCCCATGCCCCCCATATACTTTGGTTTGATCATCACATCCCACGCCACCCATGCTGGCTTCCTCTTTCCTCTTTTACTTCCCCACCAGAACTGACGGATGAGAGAGGTGATATCATCACATACCCCCCGGGGCAACCGGAAGCATGACGGGATTACTTGCGCAATTGATTTTACTAAAACCTCCTTTCCCGCAGATGACAACAGTTTTTCCACCCATCCTCGTATTTTCTCCCACACTCTATCCCGCAAATATTTGAAAGTTCCGTTCTTTGATTGTCCAACATCAGTGGGCATGCCCAGATAGCGATCACTCAGGGTTTCATTTTGCACTTGGAGGCTGTTCTTCACCCCTTCTCTGGTAGCCTGTGGACAACCTTTGCTGAAAAAGATGGATGATTTTGCATGATTTACTCTCTGACCTGACGCGGTACAATACCTATTCAGTAGGTTTGATACAAGTTCTGCTCCCTCCACACTCACCTTGAAAAGCAGCAGGCTATCATCTGCAAATAAAAGATGGTTAACGGCCGGAGCCGTGGGAGCCACCTTCACACCTGCAAGAAGTGATGACTGAGAACTAGATTTCAGGAGGCACGAGAGGCCCTCCGCTGCAATCAAGAAAAGGTAAGGGGAGATTGGATCTCCCTGCCGAATTCCTCTGGATGGTTTAAAAGCTTCAAGTCTTTCTCCATTGAACAAAACTGAAAATGAGACTGATGAAACCATGTTCATAACTGTATCTATCCATGCATGTGCAAACCCCGGTTTTTGCATGATAGCTTTCAGATAAGGCCACTCCAACCTGTCATAAGCCTTCATCATATCAAGTTTCAAAGCACAGAAGCTGTTGTTCTTGGATCTATTCCTCTTCATAAAGTGCAGACACTCATAGGCACAAATAATATTATCCGTAATTAACCTCCCTGGCACGAAAGCGGACTGCTCCTTGGAGATGATGTCTGGTAGAATAAGCTTCAATCTATTCGCTATTACCTTTGAAGCGATTTTATAAAGCACATTATATAAACTTATGGGTCTGTATTGAGAGAGGAGGGTAGGGTTTGTCACCTTAGGTATTAAGACCAATACGGTATCATTGATACTTTCCGGGCTCATCTCTCCTCTTACAATCTGTAGCACAATATTGGTCACATCCTCTCCACACACATCCCAATGTTTCTGATAGAAGTGGGCTAGAAACCCATCAGGACCCGGTGCCTTCGTAGGAAACATTTGGAACAAAGCACACTTGACCTCATCGGCAGTGTATGCCGCACATAGCTGCTCATTCATTTCCGCCGAAACTTTCCTTGGTACATGCTGCAAAACTTGTTCTACATCCTGCACTCCTTTTGTTGAGTACAATTCTTGATAGAAATTATTGGCCAAGGCTCTCAGCTCCACCGGGTCCTCAACAAGTACCCCCAGTGAGTTTTGCAGTGCTCGAATCATGTTTTTCTTTCTTCTCAGACTCGCACGTAGGTGAAAGAACTTTGTGTTTTTGTCTCCTGAGGAAAGCCACTCCGTGCGTTCACGCTGTCTCCACATTATCTCCTCTCGGTGGTATAGTTCGATCAAACGCTCATTGATATTTAGTTCCGCATGTGATGGCCGTGACCTCAGAGGATCGCTCTGCAGTTTGTCCAATTCCTTATTCATATTCTTTATCTCCGTACGTACACTCCCGAAAGATTGCTTACTCCAGTTTGTCAAGCCCTTTGAGACAGTCAGTAGCTTCTGTTGTAGTTCAAGAACCGTAGCACATGGCCCTGCTGCTGCCCATTCTGCCCGGATGGTCTCCCTAAACTCTTCATGTTTTTCCCACATCAACTCATAGCGGAAACTCTTCTGCGTGTGGTTGTTCTGGCTGCGTCCCGGATCAAGCACAATGGGGCCATGGTCCGACGTCGATGCAACTAGATGCTCCAGGCCTGCCGCTGGGGAGCGGGACATCCAGGTGGCATTAGCCAAAGCTGTATCCAATCTGCACCTAGTATATGATCCACCTGTTACCTTCTTCTCCCACGTCTAGGAACGACCCTTGTACCCTATATCAAGCAACATGCAAATATCCACAGTGTCTCTGAATGCCTGCATTTGAGCATTACTGCGTCTAGCAATCCCGTCGTGCTCGTTTGGACGTAGCACTTCGTTAAAATCTCCAATGCATAGCCAAGGGAGCGAGCTTAAAGTGCTAATGTTTTTCAGAACTGTCCACGTCTGGTGCCGAAGGTGGGTTTGAGCCTCCCCGTACACACATGTGAGCCTCCACTTCTCCAACCCTGCTTCTTCCACAGAAACATCCAAGTGATAATCAGAGTAACCCAAAACCTCAACGTTTATTTCATTATTCCAAAAAAGGCCTAAGCCTCCACTCCTACCTCTACTATCAACCGCAAAAGCTTTATCATAGCCCAAAGTACCGGCTAAATTCTCTACCCTATTTCCTTCTATCTGTGTTTCAACGATACATAAAAGGGTAGGGGCAAACTTCCTCGCTAGATCGCGAAGGTCATTGACTGTCGCGGCATTGCCCACTCCGCGACAGTTCCAGCTCATAACACTCATTGGGCCTTGCGGCTCTCCTCAAGGGAGGCCGCCAAGTTCTTCACCACCACTCCTGAGATGCCATCCAAGCCAGTCTTGGTCCTCTTCGTTTCCCTCTTTGGAGGAGGGCCCACCATGTCTCCACCTGACTGAACAATTGCGAGTTGGTTGTCCGCTCGATCTTCTAGCAACATGCCCTCATTGCCCTTCGAGTTTTCTCCTATCTCAGGGCGAACACCTCTCTTTCTGCTTGGGTCCTCCATGTTGATATCCTGAATTTCATCTTCATGTTCTCTGCTGTCTGTTCCATATGCTCTAGTACCTTCGCTGCCAGCTCCTCTGTTGCTAGCTGATCGACCTCCCCTTCTGCCTCGGCGTCCTCTATTGCCTCCAGGACCACGACCAGAGCGCATCGTCCATGTTGCCCGAAGATCCTTGAACACTAACGCAGATTTTGGGTGTATCCCATCGCCATGTTCCTTGAACACATGTCCTAAGTGTCCGCATACAGCACACCAATCTGGAAAATGCTCATACTTGACGCGGTAGATCTGCCTCTGTCCATCTCAGATCAACGACACGGCGTTTTTCAAGGGACGGTGTACATTGATTTTCACCCACACACGGTAAAAGTTTCCCGTGTAGTCAAAAGAGTCTCCCTCCGTATGAAGAACCTCACCAACTTTGGCAGCTAGCGCTGGAATCAGATGTGCAAAAAGTTTCGGGACGTCGTGTATTTGAATCCAGATGTTGAGGGTATCCAGCTGAACCTTAGAGGGCTGAGTTATCCCATCAAACGGCGAGATTATCACCGCATGTGCTCTGAAATTCCACGGTCCTTCCTCCATAACTCGCTCCCAATCAGCCAAGCAATGAAACTGTAATGTATACAAATTCAGTTCCAGGGGTTTGAAGTTCACCACCTGGGCTAGATCCCACGCCGATCTCATGTTGCGGAAGAACCAAGTCTGGCTATAATTCTTGTCTATGTGGACTCTGGCCACCGCCATCCAGCGAGCTGCATCTTGAGGAACCGCCGCCTCATCTACGATCACATCATCAAGATCGTCCTCATGAAGCCCTAGTTCTTCCATCAACCTTGCGATCTCACTAGCGGAAGAAGAGCCGCCGGCCTTGCCGGCCCCTTCCTCAGCCATCGTCAAACCCTAACCTGAAGAGGATCCTCGTCGGGTGATAGAAAAGTTGTGAACCCTACCCCTAATCCTCCCGTGAGACTCAACCAAGGCCGGGCAGCGGTGTCAGACCGCCCCTTGATCAACCAGAGTCGAGATCCCCCGGGTAAAGATTGGGAGGGACGAAGCTATGCCTCAACGGTGGCGAAGATCGCCGCCGAGAGAAGAAACCCTAACGAGAGGGAAGATAAAAAAGATTTTATTTACCCTGATTATATATATATATATATATATCCTGGCCGATTAGCAGCGTCGCGTCGTTAGGCCCATCTCTGTGTGAAGCCCATTACTCGCGCCGCGTCGCTACTTCCCGAACTTTCCAGAGGCCCTTTTTGTTACTTCAGCATCTTTTCCCCTCTCGCCGCCACCGGCGACGTAGAGAAAATCCTGTCCTTCGCAGCCGCCATATCTGATCCTCTCTGCTCGGGCTGATCAAGGGGCATTCTAGTACTGCTACCCGGCCTTGGTGGGGGGTTTTAGGTGCTCGGTTCGCGTTAGGGTTTCGTTGTTATGGCGGTGGGGAGACCGCGAGATCGGATCCAAGTTCTGTGACTATGGCAAAGCAAGGCGCTCTGGGTGCATCCGGGAGCAAAGGGAAGGGGAAGGTTGAGGATCTCATGTAGGAGCTAGCCCTAAATGAGGATGATCTAGATGACGTTATCTTTGAGGACGAAGGCGCGCCACCGAAGGAGGATCTACAGTGGATGATTCTGGCTCGAGTTCACATCGACAAAACCTTCAGCATCTACTGGTTCTTCCGTAACATGAGGTCAGCCCGGGATCTCGCTAGGCGAGTGAAGATCAAAACCCTAGAAGATAATCTGTTCATCATGCAGTTCGAGTGCCTAGGGGACTGGGAAAGAGTGACTCTTGGAGGTCCATGGCACTTTCGGGGTTACCCTGTGATCATTGAGCCTTATATGGTTACTCAAAACCCACGTCGATCGAGCTTTTTAAGTTTGAAATTTGGGCGAGGATTCTTGATCTCCCCATTGCCTATCATGGAAAGGTTAAGGCGCTGGTGGCAAAGATTGGTGAGTTCGTGGAGTCAGAACCGGCATTGTTTGACTTCGAAGGGAACTTTTATAGAGTTAGAATCCGGCTGGATGTTCATAAGCAGCTGAAGAAAGCAACTTTGGTCGTTCGAGGTGGCCAGAGGGAGATTTTTGCGGTAAAATATGAGCGGCTTCCGGATTGGTGTCAGGTTTGTGGTATGATGGGCCACGAATTCAAGGAACATGGAGATGGTGTGCACCCTCCCTCGGCCCTGGTTTTCACTAACTTGAGGGCTCCTACCACTACGGCGTGGGGCTCAAAACGCCGCAATAAGGGGCAGAAAACTTGGGGCAATGAGGGAGGAGGAAGCGGATCCAGTCTGAAACCACAAGAGGATGCAATGGAAAGCTGAAGATACTACTATGGGGGAGAGCAATGCTAGTCGCAAAAGGGCTTCTGATGAGGTTGTGGGTGTTCCTGTTTCTGCAGCGGCCACCACAGGCCTAGAGCTTGTTCCTATTGAGAAGAACAATGGTGCTGGTACGGGTGTCCCTCCTAGCCCACCACCAAAACAGGACCCAAAACGCTCTAAGACTACACAACAGTTAGAGAAGGCAAAGATTGCAAGCGGGAGGAAGAACATGGCGGGTCTGAAAAATCCTGATGCAAAAGCGGCGGCCTCCCCGGCGGAGGACAGCCGAGCACAATGAGTTGCCTTAGCTGGAACTGTCAGGGACTAGGCAACGCCCCGACAGTTCAAGAGCTACGAGAAATCGTATTAAAGTTTGCCCCTAGAGTACTTTGCATTGTTGAAACACGGATAAGTCAAGATAGAGCTGAGGGTTTATCAAGTACTCTAGTTTTTGCTTCTTCTTTTGCTGTTGGTTCCATCGGCCGTAGTGGTGGTTTAGTTTTGTATTGGAATGATGAAATAAAGATCGAGATTTTGGCTACTCAAAGTATCATATAGATGCAAAGATTTCAGAGTTTCGGGGTGATCCTTGAAGGCTTTCATGCTCCTACGGAGAGGCACAAACACACCTCCGGCAGAGAACTTGGGACACTATGAAAAACTTATCATCCCTCCAAAACATGCCATGGGTATGTATGGGGGACTTCAACGAAGTTCTACGCTATGATGAGCATGAGGGGATCGACCAGAGGAGTTCATCTCAGATTCAAGGATTCCGTGACGCAGTTGACGTGTGTGGATTAATTGATCTTGGTTTCCAGGGTCGTAAATGGATGTTCGAAAAGAAAGTTACAGGGGGCTCTTACACAAGAGTCAGACTAGACAGGGCCCTGTGCACTCCCGAATGGGGTGCCCGTTTTCCATTAGCATCTATGGAGCATCTAACAGCCGCTACATCTGATCATTCGCCCATCAGGTTGATGCTTGAGCCACCGGAAAGAAAGCAAGTCCATAGGCAGTTCCGGTACGAATGCATGTGGGACACGCATCCCGAGCTAATCCCCACGGTCCAACATGCATGGGAGGCGAATGGCCCTAATCTGACGGCTGCGGAAGTTCGAGCGAACTTGCAATCTTTGTCCAACAATTTGGGCCAGTGGAGCAAGTCAACGTTCGGCAGTGTTAAGGCAGATATAAAAAGGTTGAAGAGAGATTTGGAACGTCTAAAAAATATCCGTTGAGGACTGCACCGAGCCATATAGAGATTAAAACGAATGATCGCTTGATCGAGCTATATCTTCGGGAAGATATAATGTGGCGCCAAAGATCAAGAGTGGCATGGCTGTCAGAGGGAGATAGGAACCCACACTTTTTCCATCTTCGAGCTTCCAACAGAAGGCGCAAAATTTTGATCAAAGCATTGCAGAAGCAGGACGGGCAGGTAACGGATGACTTATCCAAAATGCAGCAGTTAGCTCTTGGTTTCTATAAGACATTATACACTTCCGAGGGGGTGGAGGGACTAGATGATGTTATCCAACATGTACCCTCAAAGGTCACTGCAGCTATGAATGATACTCTTTTGGCGCCCTATAAGGAAGAATAAGTGAAGAAAGCCCTTTTTCAGATGTTCTCAACGAAGGCTCCTAGGCCTGACGGGTTCCCCGCTCACTTCTTCCAATGGCATTGGGACATCTGTGGAGCTGCGGTCACTCGTGCAGTATTGAGTATAGTTCGAGGAGAAGAAAGCCCGGAGTGTGTCAATGATACAGTCCTGGTTCTAATTCCTAAGGTATCAAAACCTACTCTTCTGTCTCAATTCCGACCGATTAGCTTATGCAATGTCTTCTAAAAAATTGCTTCGAAGGTTTTGGCTAACCGGTTGAAGGTTATATTGCTTGAGATTATTTCTGAAGAACAGTCAGCCTTCGTGCCTGGCAGGCTTATTGCTGATAACATAATTTCAACATACGAGTGTTTGCACTTTATGAAGAGGAATAAGTCCAAGAACAATAATTATTGTGCTCTCAAGCTCGACATGATGAAAGCATATGATAGAGTGGAGTGGAATTATCTAGAAGCTATCATGAGGAAACTGGGTTTTGCAGCACCGTGGATCAATACGGTAATGAACATGGTTAGAATGGTATCCTTCTCAGTTTTTTTCAATGGAAGTAAATTGGAGGAGTTCAAACCATCTAGAGGTATTCGCCAGGGAGACCCAATCTCTCCATACCTTTTCTTGTTGGCAGCAGAGGGCCTTTCGTGCCTGTTAAAATCTCAGAATCGATAATCCTAGCTCAGCGGCATCAAGGTGGCTCCATCGGCTCCGTCGGTGAACCACCTTTTATTCGCGGATGATAGCATGCTGTTTTTCAAGGCGAGTGTTGATGGAGCAGAGGGTGTGTCACACCTTTTGGATACTTACTGCATGGCTTTAGGTCAAAGGATTAATAGGGACAAATCGTCTATTTTCTTTAGCAAGGGATGCCCACAGATTGTGAGAGATGCAGTCAAGGGATGCCTTCAGGTCCCTAACAAGTCATTAAGTGACAGATACCTTGGTATGCCTACAGATGTTGGACACTCAAAGAAAGGCACTTTCAAACACTTGAGTGATCGTGTATGGACAAGGTAAAAGGATGGATGGGCAAGTGTTTGTCTGCTGGAGGAAAGGAGGTGTTGATTAAAGCAGTTGCACAAGCCATCCCGGTCTACTCCATGTCTTGTTTCAAGCTCCCTAGAGGTTTATGCTGAACAGATTCTTTTTGAAACATTTAAGAAAATGTGTTCAGAAAAAATCCATGTATGTATGAAACTGATAGATGCAACCAACATACGTATTTGACACATTTATCTTCAAATGTTCGTCGCGTATTGAAAATTATTGATATATTTTCATGACTGAAAACCATACGTGGTTTTTGGGATAGTGAAGACTTAAACGCACGATCTTACTAAATCGGGTTTTGAAGGTTTTTTTAGGAAGACACGCTTTATACGAACCTATGATGTAGCGGGACTTGTCCAAGGTAATGTGTGACGCCCGGACACCGTGTACGGATAACCCGTTTTTAGGAAAAAAAAATGACTATTAGTCGTTTTTCTATACATTGGGTTCTTTTACTTCTGCAAAACTCGGTTTTTTATATCAAGGATTTTTGTTACCTAATCCAAACAGCATATTAGGTGTTACAAAATCAAGTTTAAGGAGAACCGATTCTCCATAAACATGCTATCCAAACAATCCCTACAAAAAGATTCCAATGCATATATATACTCCTTTACGGACATTAAATAATGTGTGGAACCCACATGTCATATTTCGTATGATAGGATATAGCATGCCCCGGAGGTCGCGCAGCTAAAGCAAGTCAAGCAGACGACCTGCCCTTCTTGTGAAGGTTAACAAGGTTGAAATGATTTCAATAAAATGGTCTTGATTCAAAAAAAAAACAAGGTTGAAATGGTCTATTATAGAGGGTGTATTATGAACTGAACTGAACGAAATTATATATGTATAATACCTAAATAGTTCATCTCCACTATCTTATTTCTCTTGACATGTAGCCTATCCACATCAGCAGGTCAGCCACATGATCATTCTACAACTGGCTTACATGCGGGCCAACCAAAGTTCAGCAAGTTTATAAAAAAAATAAAGAGTACAGAAGAAGTCCTACCACCTCGTGCGTGAATCATCTCCCCAATTAACTCCCCTACCATCTCCAAGTTAACTCCCTCGCCCATTGATTTCCATAAGATCCTATTCAACTTCTCCGCATAATTGCAGGGTAACAGATGGAGCATTCTCCCCTTTAAGCTTTCGTCCACACCACATCAATCTCAGGTAATCAGGTTTCGCGCTTACCATGCTGGAGACGACGAATTTTGAGTCTCGGCGATGCACGACATCGCCTGCTGGTAAATCTTGAGAGGTGGCGTAGTGTGGATGCTTCTAGAACCAGTCCGTCATCAATGGGAGACGCCCGCCTCCGTTGCGCAGCCACTGCCCCGCAGCGTCGCTCTCCTCCTCCTACCTGACTCTGACTATGTTCGAAATACTGGTGTGCTGAATGTATTTCTGATTAATCAAAATACCTTATGTTTGCAGGTTGTTTTTCCTAAAGTTTGCAGTTGTCTTCCAGTCATCCTCATATGATAATTCGTGAGTTAATTTAGCACATATGTGGAACAGAGAATGTTGACAAGAAGTATGGGTCTGAACTGTTGAAGGAAGATGATTAAAAAAACATTGAAGGAATTTTTTCATATGCTTTTTCTATTTGTTATCTACAATGACAACTTTGGTGGTCGTGCTCTCAAATGCTAATTTCCCATCTATAGAGGTAAGATCATGTCCTCCTATAATTATCATTACTGATTGTCATTCTTTGATTGCTATTGAATTGTTTTAGTTCTACACCTTCAGTTCGGCTTTGTACAATTTGTAAGATTTAATTTACTACCCTCTTTGTTGTCATAGTTGTTCGACTTAACGTGCATGTCCTTATTTTCAAACAGGTTAACCGGACTTAACAAACCTGGAATAGAATAGGCAGAAAAATGCTTATGGAATGCCGTGTTTAGTTATTGAGCAAAAGTTTCATCAATGTGGTAATTTTAGAAGTCTTCTAAGTCAAATTGTATTACTACTTTTTTCCATCCCAAAACTTAATTTTCTACCTAATTTTTTATAATATTGATTTCACAAATTTTAGTAGGGGTTCAATCTTTTTGCACAAATTATGGTACTACCTGAAATGGTATGGTTCTGTTCTTACCATCATGCAACTCTTCTTACACACTATATTTTTTTTCACTTTCCACTGCCAGCACTATGTCCTCTGTTAATGCGGGTGGCTGTTTGTTATCCTCATCAGATGAAGATAAATAGTGAGATATGATGCGGGCAACTGAGAAGAATCATTACCATCTCCCAAGCAAACCTCCAATTCCTATTTGAATTGTGGTATATTCATTTGGTCTTTGTAAGTGAGATGTTCTGGATGTACAGATGAATGGCAGGGTCACTGTATTTAGTAAATGGGAACTGACGCACTAGCTAATGTTTGATTTTATTGAAGGAAATCTTTTGTATTTTCCTAAGCTGGGAGATGATGTGGTTAACAAGTATCTTCAAATTATTTATATTTCATTTGTCTAATACATATATCTATTTTTCTTACTATAATTTCCGCAACAACGTGCGGGGTATTCATCTAGTTGAATAAACTGCCGGGTTCTCCACATAGTTTGTATGTGATCTCCAACCATCACTACTTATTTGCTTAAGACTCGGTCACATATAGACAACTCCATCAACAGTGACCATTTCACGTGTAGTAAGGTAACGAAAAGGGAGGTTACTTGGCCATTATTATTCATGTTCGTCATGCGTGACATTGATGCACGGATACCTAAGAAGCATTCACAATGTGCTCGGTATCTTCTTCCATGCGTACACCTGCAGGTGATTGCATGCATGATGAAAACTTATGCAGTATCACATTAGAAGCAATCGTTAGCGACTTTGGTGTTTGCGCAGATGGTGGGAAGATTACCATTTCCAATTACTCAGCTCCCACTTATGACCAAGTCAATTGTTTTCTTCAGAAGCAAGGATGGAGCAAAAACTTATGTTCGCATAATCTCTGGCAGTTGAGTTTTGAAAAAAATATCAGTTCAGTTCAAGTTTAACAATCTCCATACTGATTTTTTGGGGCAAATATTTGCAAATAAAAGAACTTAATTTTTCTTCATGCTCATTTGTTCAGATTTTGGAGGTGTGAGCACTGGTACACGTAACTACGGTGATACCACCAAATACGCATATATGTCCAGTAGTTTACTGTTTCGTACATGCATGACCAAGTCAGATTAGTCAGCCACTAGAACATATTAAAATGAAGTGGATGATGAAGCTACCTAATGCTGCAGCTAGTCGGCATACTCAACCGGCTTAATGACCACTTCTATCTGGCCATACAATCTTCTTTGACTTGGTCACAACCTTTACCAACTCTTTGTGCTGCTATATATACACATACATCCTTTGTTATGGCAAACCACACAAGTACGACAGAACACAGCACCCACAAACAGTGAAACACCTCTCTAGGAAACACCACTCGGCATCAAAAATCCCAATGGCCTCCTCTTCCAGTTTCCTTCTGATTGCTCTTCTCGCGTTGGCCTCATGGCAGGCCATGGCATCTGATCCAAGCCCTCTCCAGGACTTCTGTGTGGCTGACAATAGCTCACGTGGTATGTACTTTCAGCCTCCTTAATTGCAAAGTCTAACATTTACATACATTCATGTTACTGATGATATCATAACTAGTCATCGACTTACATGCTTCTTTTTGTCATGTACTTATGCAGTGCTTGTTAATGGGTTTGTCTGCAAAGACTCAAAGGAGGTGACTGCAGAGGACTTCTTCTTAGCTGCCAAACTTGACATGCCTAGGGACACAAAGATGAGCAAGGTGGGATCCATTGTCACACTGCTCAATGTCATGAGAATCCCTGGTCTCAACGCACTGGGTATCTCCTTAGCACGTATTGATTACGCACCTTTGGGGGAGAACCCACCACACACTCATCCCCGCGCCACTGAGATCCTCACCGTGCTTGAAGGAACACTCTATGTTGGCTTTGTCACATCTAACCCAGATAACAAGCTTTTCTGGAAGGTCCTCAACAAGGGTGATGTGTTTGTTTTCCCACAAGGACTCATCCATTTCCAGTTCAACCCCAACCCTTACAAGCCAGCAGTGGTAATTGCCGGGCTGAGCAGCCAAAACCCTGGGGCCATAACCATTGCGAACGCTGTGTTCGGTTCGAAGCCCCCAATCTCAGACGATGTTTTGGCCAAGGCCTTTCAAGTGGAGAAGAAGACCGTGGACTGGCTCCAGGCTCAATTCTGGGCTGACAACCACAATTAATTAAATGTTGGACTACTGAACTAGTATTTTACAACAATGATATATATTGTGTACTAATAAGATTGCTTGTTCTATGTAAATATGTACAATGTATTATTCATTTGATTGGGAGTTGAACAAATATTTGTATTGTATCGCTTGTTTTACGCACATGAGACGATACTTGAATCTTATCTACAAATCAAACCTTTGCCAAGCATGCCGCCTACAACGACTTTTCCTTTGGACATTATAACACATATGAGGTACAAAGCAAATCCAGCTTTTGGAGCGGGGAGGACTTCGAAAAGAAATATCCACCTTTGCCAGCATGGGATTTAATCTGTAGGCCAAAAGATAGAGGTGGTTTGAGAATTATCAATCTCCACACTCAAAACAATTGCCTTTTGTTGAAAATGGTTCATGAGTTTATTAACCATTTTGATATACCTTGGGTTAATCTCATTTGGGAAGCTTATTATAAAGGTGTCATTCCAACCGAGGATCTCATTTGGGTTAAACTGCACATAATTAATTATCAATCTTCTTGCTCTTTTTGGTGGAGGGACTGCCTCAAATTATTACAAACATATAACAATCATGCTTCCTGTTCCATTCCAAATGGGTTCACTATTGATTTTCTTGAATGATAATTGGCAATCTCCAAATAGAAGGCAAGTCTAGCCACCCCTGCATTCTGAGATCATCACATCTCTCTGCATGGCGGAAGCACAATGGAGGACAATGCTGACCACTTTCGGTAGAAGCATTTGCTCAATTTCAGGTGATGAATAATGTATTGCAAGCTTTGGAACTTTCTAATGAGCATGATTTTTGGCAAATACGTCCATATGCACTGAGCTTCTTTGTATCTAAGGTATATAGGTTTCTCGCCTCTTCTTATGATGTTCTACCTTTTGTTTTCCGAAAAGGAGGGGCTCCCCGGCCTCTGCATCAGAACGATGCATACGGCCACATTTATAAATAAAAAGGTTCAACAAGGTCTTACAGTCTTGAAACAAAAAAAGAGAGGCTAGCTCACAAAGAGCCTCAACGCCAAAAACAAAGACAAAAGGCCCTAGAGCCACAACCGGTTGGCAAAACAAAGATAGGTAAACTAATTGCCTATACTATTACATGACCGTCATCCAAACCGGTTGAAGATATCCCGCGCTACCATCTCCCATCGGACAGATCCAGTAACCAAACGCTCCCTGGCCTACGTCGGAGTGAGTAAGGACCACATATGGATCAGCGCTGTAGCTCGGAATAAAACCTGCATCAGCGCTGCTTTTGATGTTCTACCTGTGCTGAGATGACTCTGGAAAACTTGTTGGAGTTGACATATAAGATAATTTTTCGGCTCCTGATTCCGAGCAGGCTCAACATGAGTGCAATGCTAAAAAGAAAAAAAAATCTTCATTCAAAACTACAATTTTGTCATGTATGGCATGCAGGTGCTTGAAACCAGAAGCCATCTTTTTCTGCATTGCCCCTTTGCTTAATTGTGTTGGTCTTACCAATGTTCTACTTGGGTCCTTCTTTTCAAGGGATCCTTCATGAAATCGATCAACTCAAGTGGCTGTTGGGTTTTCCATTTGCTCTTGAACTCATTATCTGGGCTTCTTGAGCAATCTGGAGCACTAGAATTGACAACATTTTCAAGGGCTTGGTCCCCAATCTCTACAGCTCTAGGAAAATGTTTAAAGAGGAACTTAGGGGATCTTGCTGAGAGCTCAGAGGTTGTCTTACCACAACTTTGAACCGTGGATTAACTCTTTTAGATAGTGCCCCATTGGTTTCTGTTTTCCTTGTTATACCCTTTTCCTTTACTTCCTTTGTGTCATTTCTTTGTTCCCTTCTAGTTTTTTTTGCTTGTATAGCCTATATAGCTTTCTTTTTTTCTATTTGAGGAACCCTCTTTTGTATTATTTTTTCAAAAATAAAATAAAAAACACGGTAGAGTCCTATTGTTTCCTTAAAAATATACACACAAAATCAATATATGTTTTTTTCAATAACCATATCCCCCCATGTACGAATACACGGTGACTTGGTTCCACAATGTTTCTCGGATAATCCCACTTCATGTTTACAGTCAATTTGATGAATTGATTTTTATGTAGAATTTGATGAACTGGTTAGCCGTCATGGATTAGTAAGTGAAGAAAACTGGGAATCAAAAAAAAGGAGAATCAGTCAGCTCACTAGCCGTACGATACCAATGCATAGCCATTGATTTCCACGCGCACATTTGTCTTCGTCGTCCCCACCCAACACGGCAGGATTCCCCCGCACCCTTCCACCACGACTCATAGCAGCCCCTTTGAAGGACCAAAGATGTGTTAAACTAAAGGTGGTGTAGTTATTATGTGCATCGTCCATATCGATCCATCACCCACTCCGGATCTTCAAGTGTTTCTGTACATTAAGAGGTTAAAAGGACACAAATACATGATGCTCTCAAAATGAAGAGATTTCCACATCTCCCCCTCCCCGCGTCGCTCCCGTGTGGCGACCGGGGGGGGGGGGGGGGGGGGGACCCTAGCCGCCGGCTTTGGGCCTCCTCTCGTCCCTTCCCTCCCTCGCCGCCGCCGGACCACGCTGCCGGGCAAAGCCCACCATCGCCGGTGGCGGCGGGGCTCATCTTCATCCCGCTCGGAGGTTGTTGGCGCGGGGCGGCGGCGAACGGCGGTGCTTCGCGCTGGTGCAGGGCGTGGAGGCGCGGCGGCGGGGTAGCGAGGGCTTGGTGGCGGCGCGGTGGGCTGCACGGGGCGGCTCGCGCTCGTGGCTGCGGTGGCGACCAGGTCTGGCCTCGGCCAGATTTGGCGGTACGGCGGGCGTGGGCGACGCGCGGCGCCTTGCTGGCGGGCGCGGGAGCTTTCGCTGCTGCGTGCAGCACGGTGGTCGGGCTCGCGGCGGCCGTGCGTGCACGTGCTGGTGGTGCGCGCTGGCCGTCCTCCAGTCGGGGCTCCCCTGTTCCGGCCCCTGGACGGTGGCGAGCGGCGTGGGATGGCTCTTCCGGTGAGTGCTCTTGGCTGCGGGTGCGGGCTGGCTTCGCGCTTCTGGTCGATGGTTGGGCGGGCTGCCGTTGGGGGCCTCGCGTCGAGCTGCGGCGGGCGCCATGGTGAGGCGACACGGGGGTGTGTTCGGTGGGGAGTTCCCAGGAGGGATGGGAGGCCCCAATGGCCAGCCGTCGCCGGTGCAGGGGTGCACCGGTCTGGATGCGTCCGCTCCTCCTCCCCCTTTCCTCGGCTGTGTGCTCTTTGTTGGGGTTCTAGCGATGTTCGAGGCAGGGCGGTTGCTGGCATCTTCATAGGCGGGGGCTGCCAGTCAGGCCAAAGCCAAGGCCTTTGGGTGTTCACAGAGTTGCTTGGATGCTGGGCGGCGGCCCTAGCGGCGGGAGGCACGGTGTTCGTGGGCGGAGCGTGCGTCTTGGGTGCGGTCGGGCAGCCATGGCCACGTGGGTGGCATGGTTGGTGATGTTTGACGAAGCATGGTGGTTTGGTAGAGGGTTAACACCGGAGTACATAACTTGCCCGGTCTTCTCCGGCCGATGGTGGCGGCGCCGCGGGCGTCGTTTTCTTCATGAAGGCTCCGTCGTGGTGTTTTCTTCTCTCCATGTTGCTCTGGGTGAAAACTTGATCTCCGAGATCGGGCGGTGGCGGCTTTCGGTGTCGTGCCCTTCTTGAAGGCACCGCCTTGGAGTCCATGCTTTGCCATTGTCCCGCTTCACTTCTTCTCGGTGGCTAGGTCTCGGAAGGTCCTCGTCGGCCCCAAGTGTTTGGTTGTGTGCTTGGTGGTCGATTGGGTAGTGTTGCGGTGCATCGGCACCCTTGTATCTTGCCTTGGGTGTGTGTGGTGTGTGGGGTTGCGTGTTGTACCCGGATTTATACTTCTAGTCGTTGCTGTATATATAAAACGGGGCGAAATCATTTTTCGGTAAAGGTAGCTAATATTGAGCGAGTAAGAGTTCCTTGTAAAGGATTTCCTAGAGTGGAACTGAATCATAGGTCTTGAAGTTTTCATGGTAGTCTTTTGGGAAGAAGATTTTCTTGTACAAGGTCTTGGCTTGGAGATTGAGCCCCTTCTTCATTCACTTGATCCTGACCTTAAGATTTTTTTTAGGATAAATGAAACCTCATTATTATAACACTTAATCTGGGTTACATTCGGAGGCAATAACATGCAACAAACCCTGTGGCACGTCAGCTAGAATAAAAAAATCACCATTTACTCTAGCAACAAAGGCAGCTAGCTCACGCGCGGGCACATTGCAGTCCCTGTTGATTTTGGATATAATGCATGATCCAAACACTCTAAACGTTTCCTTCACCCAGGTCAGCTAGCAACAAACCCTGTGGCACATCAGCTAGAATAGCAAGCCCGCCAACTGGCTCTACTACTGTTGCAATCATTCACAACATTTACTATAGCAGAACAATCAGTTCCCAAATTCACATGGTTCAAAGCTAATATGTGTGCCTAGCTGAGGCCAAACAATAGGGCCTGAGCTCTAGCTTCTACAGCCTCACTCACTAGTAGAAAACCACCCATTAGTCCCGGTTCGTAAGGGTCTTTAGTCCCGGTTCAGGAACCGGGACTAATGGGTCGTTACTAATACCTCAATCCATTAGTCCCGGTTCAAACACGAACCGGGACCAATGTGCCTCCACGTGGCCCTGTGCGCCGAGCCCAGTCAGGGGGCCTTTGGTCCCGGTTGGTGGCTCCAACCGAGACCAAAAGACATCCACGTGTCTGCATTTCAGTGGCTGGAGTTTTTGTTTTTTTTTTTGAAAGGAGGGGGGTTGGGGGTTTTGGGGGGTTAATTTAGGTGTTTCGTATATTGTGTTAGCTAGCTAATTAATAGAGAGAAGTGTCCTCTCTTATGTCCGTGCTTGGTCGACGCTACGTAGTATATATACATAAGTGATCGAGAGAACCATTCAGTACAGAAGTTCGTCATGCATACCGAGAGAAGTGATCGATCGACCTCTCTTTCTCCGAGAGATTGGTCGAACAACAAGCTTTTTACTAGCTACATACATGTACAATATGTATAAGATCTCTTAATTACAAACCCCTAGCATTTGAAATCAACTTCCACATGGTATTCTCCGGCTTTACTGATGACGTGTTCAAGAAAGAATCCCGCCAATTCCTCTTGAATTGCTTTCATGCGATCTGGTGGTAGGAGTTCATCCCGCATCTGCCACGTCTAATTAATTTGAAGAAGGGGGTTAATTAATACATATATATGAATGAAACTCAACAGAAATGATGGTGTAATAAAATGAAATTGTGAATATTATTGCTTACGCACTTCATATTGTCTTCTAGAGTAGCCCCGCTTGTTTTCCAAAGTCGCGTTGTGGATGAACTTGCACACGTAGTATCCACAGAAATCATTCCCTTCCTCCTGCCACAAGCACTTTACGAGAAATAGAGGTCAATCAAACTGATAATGAAGCATTATAAATGGCATTGATGAAAGTATAGCTATAGAATCAACGGGAGATGCGCGCAACTAGCTAGCCAGTAGTACTTACTTTCGGGTATACATATCACAGCTCCTTCGGCAGTCCCAGAGCTTGTGCGGTGAACTGTTTCCAAACCCTGCAAGACAAAGAAAATAATAATTATTACTTGAGATATCAGGAAATGAACAAAAAGTTGCCGATATGGTGCGATAATGATCGATTGAACTTACTTGCTGAGCATTTCAATCATGTCCGCATAGGTGTTGGGATCTTTCCGTCTGGAGTCTAAGACGGTTACTAGTCCACGCTCAAGCTTAATCTCCAGAAGAATATAGTGGTACCTGCACACGCATGCATAACTCATCAATTACATTAACCTATCGCTCGAGTAATAAGGGAAAGCGAATATGCACACGACAGTAACACTCACGGGCCGTTGTAAGGAAAGAGTATGGTATCTTTGTTTTGATTTTTGATCAACGATTGTAGCAAGTTGTCCTCGGCCTCTTCGACGTTCTTTTCAACCAGAAATACATCTATGATATTTGTGTTAATGAACCCAATACCATAGATTTCATATTTTTTTGCACTCGACGATCTTCAATCTGCATAATATATTGAGGATAATTAATTATAAATACATGCAATGAAAGAGCCGAGCTATATATAGAGACTTAATGACAGAAATAGTACTTGCAGGCAGTAACAAAAGACCATTAATTTATCGAGGGCCTTTTGATTGAAGAACTCGAAGAACTCCTCAAATGGAACACACAACAGATCATTTGAAACGAGGTCGTGCTCCTCTTTAATGTTCAGATACAAACTGTTCGTCCCCTCAGACTCTCTGCAGGTTTTCATGTACCAACTATGGAATCTTCGCATCATTGTTGTCAGAGATTTTTCATCTTTGACGAGAGGCTTCCCGTACTCGTATCTGAATACGTCCACCTCCATGAAATCAGGAAGTGCATCGTCAGGCAGGTAATCTTCAAGATTGCCATAACCGGCCACCGTCCCCGGAGGACTAGACACATTGAGCGGGGGGCACGATTGCTGTGCTCGCCGAGCTGGGCAATTTTTTCCCCTTTGCTCGTTGTTCTTTTGACCTTTTATCACTGACAGTAGTTCCCGACCGCTTGGCTTGGAGATATGTCTGTTCAGTAATGCGCTCATAGTTGGTTCTCGGCAGAGACTTTGGTGGTTTCCTCAGGGCATCGAGAGTGCGCTTTGCTTTCACCGGATCTACCTTCTCCTCCGGAGGTGGATGTCTCTTTGCTTTCACCCCTTCAAAGAACTCCTTCACGTGGGCCTGCACAATCCTATTGTTTTCCTCCTTGGTCCTCTCGTACGGTAACTTCTCTAGAGGCTTTAGAGGTGGACCGTATCTGTATTGCCTCTCTCTTCTTGTGCTGCTAGACGCCGGAGCAGACGGAGCGGCTGCGGCGTCTGTCTTCTTTCGTGCTTGCTTAAGAGGCGGAGGAGAAGGACTACGATGCGCCAGAGCAGCCGGGGCGGCAGCGGGTCTCTTCCGCCCTTGCTGGCGAGGCGGAGAAGGAGGAGGCGGAGTGCCGCCACGCGCCGGAGAAGGAGGCGGAGTGCCGCCACGCGTGCCCTGATCGTCACTCGCCGGAGGAGGAGGCGGTGGAGGAGGCGGAGTGCCGCAACGCGTGCCCTGATCGTCACTCGCCGGAGGAGGAGGCGGTGGAGGAGGCGGAGTGCCCTGACTCGCCGGAGGAGGAGGAGGCGGAGGCGTCCAGTTCAGAAGGTTGATGAGCTCCTTCCGCCATAGGCATGGAGTCTTCAGAGCAGAACCCAGCCTAGTCTCCCCTTCACCGGTAGGGTCCTCAAGCGCGAGGTCCTCAAATCCCTCTGTTATTTCATCCACCATCACCTTAGCAAATCCTTCTAGAATCGGCTGGCAGTGATAAGTTGTGCCGGGTCCACTAGGATAAACTTGGCCAACAGCCGCCTTGACCTTGAAATTCATCCATCGCGCCATTATGTGGCAATTTTGAGACTCCGTGATACCATACACGGGATAGCTGGCAGGAGCCGTCAAGACATGCTCCGGCTGAAGCAGCTCGGTGGAAGCCACGCTGCTTCTCCGCTGAGATGGCGGGGTAGCTTCGGGGGAAACTTCGGCATGTCATTTGTTGCGATCTGCTGCTTCTCGTTCCTCTTCTCGATCCTCTAGCCCCATTACCCTTCCAAGCAGCGCCTGCATTTGGTCCTGCTCCAGTTTCTTCCTCCTCTCGTGGGTTTTGTAACCTCCTACGTCCGGAAAACCAACCTTCCACGGAATGGAGCCTGGCGTGCCTCGTGTCCGTCCAGGGTGCTCGGGATTCCCAAGGGCCATTGTGAGCTCGTCCTTCTCCCTGTTTGTAAGGAACGTCCCTCGCTGCGCTGCATCGATATAGTGTCGAAGGTTCTTGACTGGTGTTTGCAGTTGCTCGTCCGTCCACTGGCACTTCCCTGTTACAGCGTCCAAGGTTCCGCCAGCCCCGAAGAACCAAGTCCGGCAACGGTCTGGCCAGCGCATTGTCTCTGGTTCGATCCCTTTTTCAAGCAGATCATGCTCAGCCTTGGACCACCTAGGGCGGGCTTTGAGGTAGCCACCTGACCCCGTGCGATGGTGAAGCTTTTTCTTCGCAGCATTTTTCTTGTTTGTCTCCGACATCTTCTTACTCTTTTTCGATGTCTTGTGGGCCACAAAATGTGGCCCAGTGATCTTTGATCTTCTCATATTTGCCGATGAATTCTGGTGTCTTTTTTTTCTTGACAAACTGGTTCAGCTCTTTCCTCCACCTCCTCATTAGGCTTGCCATCTTCTTAAGCACACAGGACCTGATTAATTGCTCTTTAACTGGCTTCTCTGGATCCTCCTCTGGCGGTCGGGTGAAATTTGCCTTCAGCTCAGTCCAAAGATCTTCTTTCTGCATATCATTAACATAAGACACCTCATGGTCTTCATCCTTAGTAGGCTTATACCATTGCTGGATGCTGATCGGGATCTTGTCCCTAACAAGAACCCCGCACTGAGCAGAAAATGCCTTCCTTGTCCGGATGGGTTCAATCGGTTCGCCGTCGGGCGCGATTTCTATGATCTCAAACTTTTCATCCGAGCTCAACTTTTTCTTCGGGCCTCGTCTCCTTACCGAAGTTGTGCTCGATCCGAAGGGCTAGAAATTATAAGGAAGAAAGACGACAGTAATTAATATGTGTACATATACCAAAACAATGGATGCATCAATTAACTAGTCAGCACGGGCTTAACTAATATATATATACCTAGCCGGACTCGGTTCGGTGACCGGAGCAGTCAGCACGGTCTCCTTCGTCTTGTATCTCCATTGTGTCACCGGAGGCATCATGAACATACTCCTCCTCTTGTACCGGCATTAATGGGTCGAAGCCATCATAAACATAGCCCTCTTCTTCATCCAGTCCTTCCAGCTGACCATCGGTGTCGATGAGAAATGACGCAACATCATCACTTCCATTTGCGATTATGTCCCCCAACATCGCTTCTGTTTCTTCGTCTCGGGAGTGCTTCATAGTTTCTGCAAATATTTACAACATGTCAATTATTATTCAAACATGGTACAGATGGATATATATATATATATATATATATATATATATATATATATATATTAGTGGCAAACGTAGAACTAGCTAGCTAATCACAATAAGGAATCATGTTAGTGGCCTCGACGCTGCTTCTCTAGGGTTTGGGGTCGCCTCGACACAACGCTTCAAGGGTTTGGGGTGGCCTCGACGACAACACTTTTTTAACTTGATAAATTTGGGTGGCCTCGAGAGAGTTAATTTGTCGGGTAGGGGCGCGGCGGGAGGAGGTATGAGACCAACATTGTTTTCTCTCTAGGGTTTGGGTGTCCTCGAGAGTTATCGGGGAGGGGGTATCGGTACCACCCCCTAGCTCGTGTTGAAGTTTCTTCTTTCTTCTCTATTCCTTTCTTTCTTCTTCTCCTCTTCTTTTTCTTCTTCTCCCTCGAGAAAGGAAAATAATTAAGGAAAAGGAAGAAAAGAGAAAGAAGGAAGAAGGAAGAAGAAGAAGAAAAAAAAGAAGAAAAAAAAAGAGGGGAAGAAGAAAGGAATAGAGGAGAAAGAAGAAAAAATAGAATTTCTTCTTTCTCCTGTATTCCTTTCTTCTTCTCCTCTTCTTTTTCTTCTTTTTTCCTCTTCTTATTTATTTCTCCTCTTCTTCCTCTCCTCTTTTTCTCCTTTCTTCTTCTTCTTATTTTCCTTTTTCCTCTCATTCTTTTAGTATTGCTTGTTTAAAAAAATGTTCAAATAGAAAATTACAAAAAAAAAACAAAGGTTTTGCCTAGTGCATTGTTCATATGAATATACAAACATTTGCATATTCTACAATAATTAATATCACCAAAAAAAATCTATGAACAGAAAAAAAAACCTAACTTTTCTAAAAATCTATCTTTTGCATATATGAAAACATTAATACACATAGGAACAATAAATACATATATGAACAAAAACATGCTCTGAACAATTTTTGAACATTACATACACATAGCCACATACATACACATATACATTATATATATATGAACAAAAAAACTAAACTAATAAAAATGAAAAAAAACAGAGCCGCATATATATAGCCACATATATATATATATATATATATATATATACATATACACACATTGAACAAAAAAATTAAACTAATAAAAGGAAAAAAATAGAGCCGGTGCGGCGCGGCGGCTCACAGCGGTGGCGGCGCGCGGGGCGCGGGCGACGGCGACGGGGCAGGGGCTCGGGGCGCGGCGCGCGGGGGAGGGCGACGGCGACGGGGTAGCCTGGCGGCGACGACGGCGGGCGCGGGCTCGGGGAGGCCGGCGACGACGACGGGCGCGGGCGACGGCGACGGCGACGGCAGGGGCAGCGGGCGGCGTCGGGGCAGCCTGGCGGCGTCGATGTGCTCGGCGTCGTCGGGGGGCAACTGGTGGCGATGAACTCTGCAAAACTGCGAAGTGCTACTTATATACAAGGAGCATTGGTCACGGTTGGTGGCACCAACCGAGACTAATGCCCCCTTTCGTCCCGGTTGGTGCCACCAACCGGGACCAAAGGCCTCTTTTCGGCAGCCCAAAGGGCGGGAAGCTGCGGCCTTTAGTCCCGGTTGGTGGCACCAACCGGGACCAATGCCCCACCCTTTAGTTCCGGTTGGTGCCACCAACCGGGACCAAAGGCCCCTGTGCTGCCTGCATCGGGGCCAAAGTTTAGTCCCACCTCGCTAGTTGAGAGGGGCACGCAGTGGTTTATAAGCCCCACTGTCGCACCCCTCTCGAGCTCCTCTCCATTGCAGGCTTACGGGCCTACTAGCTACTGCTTTGCCTGATGGGCCTTCTGGGCCTTCTGCGGGCCTGAATCCTGGCCCAAAGTAGGGATTCAAGTCGTATCCAGGCCGTGTTGGCCCAGTAGGTGGCCTTTTTTTGTTTTTTTGTTTTCTTTACTTATTGTTGCTATTTTTATTTTTTTCCAGTTTTTTTGTCTTGTTTTCTGCATTATTTATTTTCTTTTGTTTATGCTTTATTTTTTAATTCTTTTTTCTTTTAGTTTTAGGAAAATTATAAACTTTCTGTTAGTGCCATTACTTTTCAAATTTGAAAACACTTTTTTTTTGTTTTCTTTCTTGCTTTATTTATTTTATTTTGTTTCTACTTACAACAAAATACTTATTGTTGTTTTTTTTGTTTTGTTTTCTGCATTATTTATTTTCTTTTGTTTTTTGCTTTATTTTTTAATTCTTTTTGCTTTTAGTTTTAGGAAAATTATAAACTTTCCACTTTTTTTGTTTTTTTGTTTTCTCTTCTTGCTTTATTTATTTTATTTTGTTTCTACTTACAATAAAATACTTGTTGTTGCTATTTTTAATTATTACGAGGGCCGAACCATAAGACATTAAAGCATTTCAAATGAACTCTGAAAAAGTTGAAAGTTGGCATGGTATCATAAATTGACCCACACATAGCATGTGCATGTACAAAACAGACAATGGTATCATACTCGTCAGTTACAAAGTTGGCATGGTATCATCATAATAGTTGCGGGAGAAAGTCTTCACTTTTTCTTCGCTTGTGTCATTTGCTTATTGCGCCGTAACCATGGATAATCTTTATCGTTTATCAGGATGCTGGGGTCAGCCTTGACTTTAAAGGGAGGAATTTCATGAAACTTTTCATAATCTTCAGACATGTCTGTCTTGTCCTCCACTCCCACGATGTCCCTTTTTCCTGAAAGAATTATGTGGCGCTTTGGCTCATCGTATGATGTATTTGTTTCCTTATCTTTTCTCTTTCTCGGTCTGGTAGACATGTCCTTCACATAGATAACCTGTGCCACATCATTGGCTAGGACGAACGGTTCGTCAGTGTACCCAAGATTTTTCAGATCCATTGTTGTCATTCCGTACTGTGGGTCTACCTGTACCCTGCCACCTGACAGATTGACCCATTTGCACTTAAACAACGGGACCTTAAAATCATGTCCGTAGTCAAGTTCCCATATGTCCACTATGTAACCATAATATGTGTCCTTTCCCCTCTCGGTTGTTGCATCAAAGCGGACACCGCTGTTTTGGTTGGTGCTCTTTTGATCTTGGTCAATCGTGTAAAATGTATTCCCATTTATCTCGTATCCTTTCCAAATCAATACAGTCAAAGATGGTCCCTTGGATAACAAGTACGGCTCATCACAAACAGTGTTGTCACCTCTTATATGTGCTTCCAATCAACTGCTGAAAGTCCTAATGTGTTCACATGTAATCCAGTCGTCGCACTGCTCCGGGTGTTTGGAGTGCAGACTGTTCTTGTGTTCATCGACATACGGGGTCACCAAGGTAGAGTTCTGTAGAACAGTGTAGTGTGCTTGAGACCAAGAATATCCATCCCTGCATATTATTGAGTCCCTTCCAAGCGTGCCTTTTCCAGTCAGTCTCCCCTCATACCGCGATTTAGGGAGACCTATCTTCTTAAGGCCAGGAATGAAGTCAACACAAAACCCGATGACATCCTCTGTTTGATGGCCCATAGAGATGCTTCCTTCTGGCCTAGCGCGGTTACGGACATATTTCTTTAGGACTCCCATGAACCTCTCAAAGGGGTACATAATGTGTAGAAATACGGGGCCCAGAATGACAATCTCGTCAACTAGATGAACTAGGACGTGTGTCATGATATTGAAGAAGGATGGTGGGAACACCAGCTCGAAACTGACAAGACATTGCACCACATCACTCCTTAGCCTTGGTATGATTTCTGGATCGATCACCTTCTGAGAGATTGCATTGAGGAATGCACATAGCTTCACAATGGCTAATCGGACGTTTTTCGGTAGAAGCCCCCTCAATGCAACCGGAAGCAGTTGCGTCATAATCACGTAGCAGTCATGAGACTTTAGGTTCTGAAACTTTTTCTCTGCCATAATTATTATTCCTTTTATATTCGACGGGAAGCCAGTCGGGACCTTCATACTAAGCAGGCATTCAAAGAAGATTTCCTTCTCTTCTTTGGTAAGAGCATAGCTGGCAGGACCTTCATACTGCTTTGGAGGCATGCCGTCTTTTTCGTACAAACGTTGCAGGTCCTCCCGTGCCTCAGCTGTATCTTTTGTCTTCCCATACACGCCCAAGAAGCCTAGCAGGTTCACGCAAAGGTTCTTCGTCACGTGCATCATGTCGATCGAAGAGCGGACCTCTAGGTCTTTCCAGTAGGGTAGGTCCCAAAATATAGATTTCTTCTTCCACATGGGTGCGTGTCCCCCAGCGTCACTCGGAACAGCTAGTCCGCCGGGACCCTTTCCAAAGATTACGTGTAAATCATTGACCATAGCAAGTACGTGATCACCAGTACGCATGGCGAGCTTCTTCCGGTGATCTGCGTCGCCTTTGAAATGCTTGCCTTTCTTTCGACATTGATGGTTGGTCGGAAGAAATCGACGATGGCCCAGGTACACATTCTTCCTGCAGCTTGCCAGGTATATACTATCGGTGTCAAGTAAACAGTGTGTGCATGCGTGGTATCCCTTGTTTGTCTGTCCTGAAAGGTTACTGAGAGCGGGCCAATCGTTGATGGTCACGAACAGCAAGGCCTTTAGGTTAAATTCCTCCTGTTTGTGCTCATCCCACGTACGTACACCGTTTCCATTCCACAGCTGTAAAAGTTCTTCAACTAATGGCCTTAGGTACACATCAATGTCGTTGCCGGGTTGCTTAGGGCCTTGGATGAGAACTGGCATCATAATGAACTTCCGCTTCATGAACATCCAAGGAGGAAGGTTATACATACATAGAGTCACGGGCCAGGTGCTGTGATTGCTGCTCTGCTCCCCGAAAGGATTAATGCCATCCGCGCTTAAAGCAAACCATACGTTCCTTGGCTCACTTGCAAACTCATCGCAGTACTTTCTCTCGATTTTTCTCCACTGCGACCCGTCAGCGGGTGCTCTCAACTTCCCGTCTTTCTTACGGTCCTCACTGTGCCATCGCATCAACTTGGCATGCTCCCCGTTTCTGAATAGACGTTTCAACCATGGTATTATAGGAGCATACCACATCACCTTCGCAGGAACCCTCTTCCTGGGGGGCTCGCCGTCAAGATCACCAGGGTCATCTCGTCTGATCTTATACCGTAATGCACCGCATACCGGGCATGCGTTCAGATCCTTGTACGCACCGCGGTAGAGGATGCAGTCATTAGGGCATGCATGTATCTTCTGCACCTCCAATCCTAGAGGGCATACGACCTTCTTTGTTGCGTAAGTACTGTCGGGCAATTCGTTATCCTTTGGAAGCTTCTTCTTTAATATTTTAAGTAGCTTCTCAAATCCTTTGTCAGGCACAGCATTCTCTGCCTTCCACTGCAGCAATTCCAGTACGGTACCGAGCTTTGTGTTGCCATCTCGCAATTGGGGTAGAACCATTTTTTGTGGTCCTCTAGCATGCGATCGAACTTCAGCTTCTCCTTTTGACTTTCGCATTGCGTCCTTGCATCGACAATGACCCGGCGGAGATTATCATCATCGGGCACATCGTCTGGTTCCTCTTGATCTTCAGTAGCTTCGCCCGTTGCAGCATCATCGTGCACATCGTCTGGTTCCTCTTGATCTTCAGGAGCATCACCGTATTCAGGGGGCACATAATTGTCATCGTACTCTTCTTCTTCCCCGTCTTCCATCATAACCCCTATTTCTCTGTGCCTCGTCCAAACATTATAGTGTGGCATGAAACCCTTGTAAAGCAGGTGGGTGTGGAGGATTTTCCGGTCAGAGTAAGACTTCGTATTCCCACATATAGGGCATGGACAACACATAAAAATCATTCTGCTTGTTTGCCTCAGCCACTTCGAGAAAATCATGCACGCCCTTAATGTACTCGGAGGTGTGTCTTGAACCGTACATCCATTTCCGGTTCATCTGCGTGCATTATATAATGAAGTGACCAAATTAATAGAAGTTCATCATCACATTAAAACCAAAGTACATACATAGTTCTCATCTAACAACATAAAGCTCTGTAGAGCATCTAAATTAATTAAACCATACACTGAAACTATGTAAAACATTTCAATGTGAAAACAAATGCGATCATAATCGCAACCATTGTAACAACTGATCCAACGGCATAATGATACCAAGCCTCGGTATGAATGGCATATTTTCTAATCTTTCTAATCTTCAAGCGCATTGCATCCATCTTGATCTTGTGATCATCGACGACATCCGCAACATGCAACTCCAATATCATCTTCTCCTCCTCAATTTTTCTAATTTTTTCCTTCAAGAAATTGTTTTCTTCTTCAACTAAATTTAACCTCTCGACAATAGGGTCGGTTAGAATTTCCGGTTCAACAACCTCCTAGATAAATAAAATCTATGTCACGTTGGTCGGCATAATTGTCATAAACAATAAATGAACCAATAGTTATGAAAAGATAATATATACCACATCCGAATCATAGACAGGACGAGGGCCGACGGGGGCGGATACCAAAACCATCGCACTATATAAGATGTAATAATAAAAGTAAGAAAATAATACAAGTATCTATCTAAACATACAAGTAAGAATATTTTTCCTTTCAGAAAGAAGATAAGAACAAGAGGCTCACCACGGTGGTGCCAACGATGAGATCGGCGCGGGTGATCGACGACGGTGAAGACGGGGACGGGGCGTGACGAACCGCTAAATCTAGACAAATATTGAGGAAAATGGAGCTTGGCGATCGAGCTTGGAGGGGAGAAAGCTTAAGTAGTGTGGCTCGGGCATTCCATCGAACACCTCGTGTGCATAGGAGGTGAGCTAGAGCACCACAAAGCTCTCCCCTCGCCGGCCAAGAAAAACAGAGCACTGAGAGTGCTCTGCTCGCGAGCAGGGGGTATATATAGGCACCACCGTTGGTCCCGGTTGATAGCTCGAACCGGGACTAAAGGTAAGCCTTTGGTCCTGGTTCGTTCCACCAACCGGGACCAATGGTGGTGGGCTAGGAGCGAGTCCCATTGGTCCCGGTTCGTCCCTCCAACCGGGACCAAAAGCGCCAGATGAACCGGGACCAATGGCCCACGTGGCCCGGCCGGTCCCCGGAGCTCAAGAACCGGGTCCAATGCCTCCATTGGTCCCGGTTCTGGATTGAACCGGGACTAATGGGCTGGACCGGCCTGGACCATTGCCCCCTTTTCTACTAGTGACTGTATCCAGGAAAGCAGCAACCCGCTAAGAAGACCACCGCGCCCGAACTGTCCCTGCCAACAGCTCCTAGCGCAGCTAATCCTGATGCTCGTATGAAAGAAGTGTCGATGTTAATTTTTATGTGATTTTTAGAAGGCTTTATCCATCGAATAGAATGGTGATGATGACTAGTACGCTGCATTTGAACTTCACATGCATTTTCTGCTTCCCTTTGACATAATTTGCAATCGGATTTTGGACGGATAAACACTCCCAATAACTTCTCAAGAAACTCACCGAATCTCGAATAGTAGCCTTGCCTTTGTTATGAATGACGTCATCTCAGGCCCTCCATAGAACAAGCATAAACTTTTCCCCAGTGGCATAGCCAGCCCAATAAGTCAGGGTGGTCCATCAATAGAAATATTTACATAAGGTCCATCAATAGAAATAAAATAGTGATCTAAACTAATATAAGAGCGTTTAGATCACTATTTTAGTGATCTAAACGCTCTCATATTAGTTTACGGAAGGAGTATTTTTTACTATACTATATACAAGCTATGGGGAAATTCTAGGGTGGTCCATGGACCACCCTGGCCACCCCCTAGCTACGCCACTGCTTTTCCCTCATCTCACCTGGGCATAAGCTCAAGTTTTGAAAGAGATAATCAAGGGAGAAAGGCAAGAGTGATTTACCTTCAGGTAGTTTCCAAATTTTACTCATTTCCTCCCAAAGTGCTCTCTGTTTTGTGCAGGTTACAACAGTATGGTGAACATTTTCAACAACCGTTACACAAATATTGCAGGTGCCATCTAGCTCAAGTGTTCTCTTGTGCTTGTTTTCCTGTGTAGGAAATGAGTCAGTGGCAGCCCTCCAGGTGAAGATGCGAATCTTGTGTGGTACATTTGCTTTCCAGAATAAATTCCATAAGTAGTCCCTGCCTTTACTTGGGTTTGCCGAAGATCCCTCGCTTCAGGCTGGTTGTAATGGGGAGTATCATATACTAGTATCATGCATATGATACTAGTGTATGATACTACCTCCCTAATGCATAGTATCATATATTAGTATCATGTAGTATTTTATTTATTGCCATGCATGACACAAAGTAGCATAACATTTAATATGATACGGTATCATGATATGATACTACACCCTCTCTTTCTTCATTTAATGCTACGACACCTCATCAAAATTGTCTAGTTGGCATGCATGATACTAGCTATGATACCACCATTACGACCAGCCTCAGAAGAGTTGCATTGGCAATTTATGAAATTTAGAAAGGATGTGCATGAGGTTATAAAATAAATTTGGAACGACGCTGAAGTCTAATCAAATGGGATTGGCATGCAATGAGTTGTTCATGTTGTTCCATTTCATTCAGGGCACGAACTCAGACAAATGTATAGACGGTTGATGCTTCCTTAAGAATACTCCTATACTATTTAATTATTTATGGTGGTATTATAGTGTACTTTTATTCAATTTCATATCAATCGTGATATGTATTGCACTTGAAAAATTATTAGTCGGGTCAAAAGTAGATGAAATGCTAAGTTGGACCGAGCCAAGAACATATAGCAAGCTGCACATTGGGATGCTTGAGGTGAGGATCGTCATGGCAACAAAAAGGATCACCGACTCATTGTAATCGTTGGTGGAGGTTAACCTGTCCATTGTTTGAAATATCCTACATTGGAAACTTTTGGTTTCTGGCATGCTCATAGTAAAATCTATGTATGTAGACTTGATTAACATTGGACCAATCTCAAAATCGCTTCATATTTGAAAAATTAAGGTGCCTTTAAAAATAAAGATATTTATGTGGTCTGCGCACAAGGAGTGATTTTAACTAAGGACAACTTGGCAAAATGTAAATGAGAGTATTCTCTTTGTGACCAGGATGAAATAATTCAACATCTTTTTCTTAAATGCCCATTAATTAGCCGGGTTATCGTAGTGTACAATACAAGTGTCCTTTAATGCCAGTCCTCTCAATAGTATCTCTGTCTTATTTGGTACCTGTCTAAATGGAGTCGAGCCCAATACAGCGGCACAAATTCGAGTGGGAGTTTATGCATTACATTGGTCCATTTGGAACTATTGGGACGATATTATCTTTAACCAAACAATCATTTTTTTTGCAGGTGATATTCTAGGAGTCCGGATGGATCCGTATGTGGTTATTACTTAGTCATATGAAAGCCGGAGAACATACGACATTTGGGTGTAACCATTGTGAGACGGCAGCACATGCTACGTACAAACGGTTTAGATGGCAGTCTAATAATAAGATAAGTGTTTAGTCAACTTGTCCTTTTTTTGCTGGTTTTGGCATTTTACTTTTTTTGTTTCAGCTTGCCTGAAAACCTGAGATGAACTTCATATTTTAATTGATACGTTATTTATAAAATGATTGTGTGCATTGCTTGATGCAGTGGCCGGGAGTAAACCTTCTATTCAAAAAAAAAACTCATCGTCGTACTTTTTTTCCGTCCTACTTGAGAGAGTAGGAAGTCGGAACAGCCGGAGAGTGCGATCAAGGGGGGAAGTTAGAATTATATATCAGTTCAAGGTTATGATCGCACTCTCCGGGTTGCGATCAAGAGTGCGTTATTTAGAGCATCTCCAGCCGCGCCTCCAACACGCCCCCCCACCACCCCTCCAGAAGTTTTTTTCGCGCCGGCGCCGAAAAAACTGCTCAGTCGCGCCCCCAGGAGCCTGTTTTTCGCCGGCTTGGGACGAAATCAGCGCCGGCAGACCCAAGCCGAACCCAGCGCGCTGGGGGTCGTCCAGGGGCGTCGGGGCAAGCGGTTTTGACGCGAAAGAGCCGTGGGCCCGCCGAGCCAGCGACGCGCGCCTCATCGGCATCAGAACGCCTCGGTTTCCCGCGTGGAATCAATGGCAAGGCTGCCGGTCAACCTTGCCATTGATTCCTCACTGGCGGCACGTCACGGGCGGCGCGGCGACACCTCCCCTCCCGCCACGCGTACACACGGCGCGGGCTATATAAACCGGTGGCCTCCCTCGCCTCCAGCCACACAAGCCCAAAACCGCCAAGCTCTCCCTCACCCCTCGCGCGCAGCCGCTCGCCGATGCTTCTTCCCTCCCTCTCCCTCTCTCCCAAACCCGATGGCCGCGCGATTCCCCGGCAACGCGGCAGCGACCAACGGCTTCGGCCGCCGCTCGCTCCACGAGTGGAAGGCATGGCTACTCTTCGAGGCGAACATCCCGGCGCCACGAGACATGCGCGCCGGGCCGACGGGGTGGAGGCTCAGCAATGGGGGTGTGCCCATTCCTCCGGTGCCCGATGTCGAGGCGCGCCTCGCCTACTTCGTCGCCGAGGTCGACTGCGTGCGAGCCTCCCTGACAGAGGAGCAGCGCGCCCTTCCCCAGTACGCCGCCGACAACCACGCGTCGTGGGCGGCGTACTTCCAGCACCGCCAGGAGCAGAGGCTGGCGTCTACCAATGTGGCGCCGGTGGTGGGCGGCATCAAGAACAGCGAGGGACGCCGCGTATGGTGGGGCTCCCCCGACCGCATGCTCCAGGACGTGCTGGAGAACCTCGAGGGCGGCAACGACCCGCCGCTGGCATACCCTGCCGCGGCGGCCGCCCCGGTCCACCGCCGGAGCGTCAGACAATGGATGCCCAGGAGGTTCGGCTCCTCCTCAGCTTCCTCCGCCCACTCCTCCTCCCGTTCTTCTTCCCACTCCTCCGGCTCACCGGCGGTGTTCGGCGTCAAGGTCAAGCCCGCAGCGGAGACGCTGCTCGGCCGACACACTCGCAGCACCGCATCGTCATAAATGAGGGCGACCGGCGCGCCTCCTCCTCGGCTCCTCCGCGCTTCGTCAAACCAAAGACGGGGCCGGGGCTCGCGGTCGTGAAAACGGAGCCGGGGCTCCCCGCCGTGAAGACGGAGCACGGCGCCGGGGAGCTCGACGAGGCGGCGGCCCTGAAATGGGCGCGCGATGACTGGCTGCACATGGAGATGGAGCGCAAGCGCCGCACCCTAGAGCACTTCGAACATCGACGCCGAGGCCGCGACGAAGGAGGCGTCGTCGTCCTCGACGACAGCGACGACGATGACGCGCCGCCACCGCCACTGGTCCGCCATGGCGACGCTGGGCAGGGGGTCCAGCAGGGGCGGCCGCGTCAAGGAGGAGAAGGCCGCCGCCGACGACGGCGAGGATAGCGGCGACGGCGGCGACTTCGCCGCGCTCAGCGACTTTTTCGGCCCGTAGTTGCAGTTTCGGCCATTTTTTTAATAAATTTGCTATGTAAAATGTCGAACATGTCTAATATATGCCGAATTTTAGCCGAATACTCTTTTTTTAAACATAAACGGCGTCTGGGGGCGGCGCTGGGGTCGGTGTCTGGGAACCCACTTGCCCCAGGCCGATTTTTTGCGCCGGCTCGCCCGAAGGCGGCAATTTTACGCGCACTTTGGGTGCCAACAGCTGGAGATGCTCTTATAGCAGTAGCACGTGAAACGGGTGAAGACCAAGCGGCGCTTGTGATCGAGGAAGGCTCTCCACAGTCCAAACGTGTGGAAGCGCACAAGTTGTGTAATTAATTGCAGCGCCTGTTGCTATTCTGCATCGATTAATCAAACGTCCATGCATGCCGTGCGTAACCTGAGTGGTCGCCGGTTCCCAAAATAGTCCCTCCTACATAGTACATTGCCGTGCTCCAGTTTCTCTAGAGCCATTCCCACTCCCACCCGTGCTCCTTCTACATCCACCTTCACCATGGAAGATGCCTGCACAAATGTCACCCACGCTGTGCGCCTGCTGCAGCTGCTCAAGATCCAAGGCTTCAGTGCCACGAAATGCAAGAACACCTATAGGTACGATTGTAACTACATCCCATCCAGATGGACTGTCGATGGGTACGAGTGGGAAGTCCGTATCTATCCTGCGTGGGAGCGAGAGACGGACAATCGCGATCTGTGGGTGGCACTGACGATTTCCTCTTGCAGCAAACCCCGCGGATCCAGTGTGGATGCAAGCCTAGCCTGTCGGCTGGTAGATCCGAGCAGGAAGCTTAAACCATCTCAAGAGGGTAGTGCGTCCGAAACCTTCTGTCGCCCGGGAGAATGCAAGGATCTCGTGTTTCTCAGGCGTAGAGATGATTTGGAAGGTTATCTCAAGGATGATACTTTGACCATACAGTGCGCCATCGCAGTACTCGAGCCCTTACCGGTACCAAGGATCCCAGCTGAAGAGGTTTCCGTGCCATCCTCCAACCTGCGCCAGCACCTCGGCGAGATCCTGCAGAGCAAGATGGGATCGGATGTGACGTTTCTCGTATGCAACGAGTCATTTCGTGCCCATAAGAGCATACTCGCCGCCAGGTCTCCTGTTTTCAAGGCCCAGTTCTTTGGAGAAATGAAAGAGAAGAGCTCGCGGCGTGTGGAGATCATGGACATGGAGCCCGAAGCATTTGGAGCCATGCTCCATTTCATCTACACCGACACGATCCCTGAGCTGGATAAGCAGGAGGAGGCGTCGACGGCGATGGCTCAGCATTTGCTCGCAGCCGCTGACAGGTATGGAGTGGACAGGCTCAAGCTGATATGCGAGGCCAAGCTCTCTCGTGGCATCACTGTGGACACGGCAGCGACAACTCTGGCCTTAGCCCAGCAACACAATTGTTCACAGCTCAAGATCAAGTGCGTCAAGTTCATTGTCAGCACTCCTGAAGTTCTTGACGCTGTCCTGGCGACGGAGGGGTATAAGCACCTGGAGGCAAGCTGCCCTTTGGTGCTAACTGAGCTTCTCAAGTCTGCCCATGGGAGGAATGCAGAAGCATAGCTGAAGAGCCTGAGTACCTATATTATTTGAGAAGCATATGTGTTTGTCACATATGCATACTATATATGCAGTAGAAAATTATGCCGGCCCTTCCCTGCAAAGGAATGACCCAATGTCTATCTACATGTGCTACGAACCTGGCATCTCTAAGGCAGTTGCAACGTGCTTTGCTTTGTTAATGAAATCGGAGAATTAATTAATGGTTTATATGAAAAGAAAATCTGTTATGAGCAACTTAATATAGTTGTTTGTCCTGCCCTCAGATTCGATGCTATTTATTTCTTAATGGCCCAAGATTACACGCCTCTCGTTTTGTTCATGTCAAGATTGGCAAAAGGTAAATACATTTGTATGCAGATGTAGTGTTAGAAATAGTTTTCCGTCTCGATAATGTTGGGATTTAGAGTTTGCAGACATGGTTATTCGTTCAGAGTTTGCTAAACATCACTCTGCTTACTTGGCGTTAGCTTTTCTATGCTGCCTTTGGAGAGCATCCTGCAATGTTACCCTAGATAGTACTATCTGTGAACATGCCTTTTCGATGCTAAAAAAACTCTACGTACTACGTACTCTGGACTGTAACTACCGCATAAGTTTAGCTAACCGTCGTTACATTCAACTAGTAGGTAAACTTTTGGTAAAAACTGCATGTAGAATAGCATTGCTCCACAAATATATGACTCCCTACTCCACAGTAAATATCAGGTTACGCATAAAAATAAAAAATAAACATTTCTTAAATTCATTTTCCATGCCTCCATATATTCACAATAAACTCTAGTATTCATCATAAATGTAGACAGGCGCGGCAATGTGTGTGCCATCCAATTTTTGTAAGTTGTGTGTCAATTGAGAAAGTGAAACATTCACCTCCCGCACACACATGCGCGCGCGCGTGAGTGTGTGTGTGTGTGTGGGGGGGGGGGGGGGGGGGGGTCGGCGCCTTCCAGGGCTGCCGCTCTCGCCATCTTTGGGGTCGGGCTGGCTGTGGCGCCCCCGGTGGTGGGGCGGCCTCCCTCGCCGGCTCCTTCGGTGGCCTTGGACCTGGAGGACGATACTAACAGTGTGGGGATGGAGGTGTGCCCATCCTCCTCCCCTCACTCTCCTGGAGTGGTGTGCTATTCTTGCTCTCCTGGGACTCCACCATCGCCAGTGGTGGGGTCCCCGGTCATGGTCCTTGCTACGCCGCCGCCGCCTCCGGGAGTGGGGTTGGTCACAGTCCACGCCGACTCCCCTGTGACCAGCCCTTGCACGCGGGTGGTGCCTTCGCCGGCGGTGGCGTCGCGGCAGAGCGCCCGCCTCTGCCGGTCCCGGATCCTTCCGGATGGCCTGGTCCCGACTGTTCCTGAGATGGCGGCCATGCGGGCTGCGGCACGCGACACCCCAGGTAGGACTCCTACCCCTTCCGTTGGTCCCTCGGGACCTTCTAGTTCCGGCGTTCATTTTGTGGTTCTAGACTCGGTGTCGTTGGCACACCTGGGTGATGTGGCTTCAGATTGCGATATTGTGTTCAGGGGTGAGAAGGGTCCCCGCCTTGAGTAGATCTCGGCCATTTGTGCCAAAAGTGGCTCGTGTTGGGGAACGTTGCAGAAAATTAAAATTTTCCTACGGTTTCACCAAGATCCATCTATGAGTTCATCTAAGCAACGAGTCAAGGGAGAGAGATTGCATCTACATACCACTTGTAGATCGCGTGCGGAAGCTTTCAAGGGAAGGGTGATGATGGAGTCGTACTCGCCGTGATTCGAATCACCGATGACCAAGTGCCGAACGGACAACACCTCCGCGTTCAACACACGTACGGAGCGGATGACGTCTCCTCCTTCTTGATCTAGCAAGGGGGAAGGGGAGATTGATGATGATCCAGCAGCACGATGGCGTGGTGGTGGATGCAGCAGAACTCCGGCAGGGCTTCGCCAAGCTGCTGCAGGAGGAGGACGAGGTGTAGCAGGGGGAGGGAGGCGCCAATGCACAGGGTGCGGCTGCCCTCCCCCCTACCCTCCTTTATATAGGCTCCCGGGGGGGCGCCAGCCCAGGGAGATCCAATCTCCCAAGGGGGCGGCGGCCAGGGGGGTTGGAGTACCCCCCAAGGCAAGTGGGGCGCCCCCCCCACCCTAGGGTTGCAACCCTAGGCACAGGGGGTGGGCCTAGGGGGGCGCACCAGCCACCTATGGGCTGGTTCCCCTCCCCACTTCAGCCCTTGGGGCCCTCCGGGATGGGTGGCCCCACCCGGTGGACCCCCGGGACACTTCCGGTGGTCCCGGTACAATACCGGGTGACCCCGAAACTTTCCCGATGGCCGAAACAGCACTTCCTATATATAATTCTTTACCTCCGGACCATTCCGGAACTCCTCGTGACGTCCGGGATCTCATCCGGGACTCCGAACAACATTCGGTATGCTGCATACTCATATTCATACAACCCTAGCGTCACCGAACCTTAAGTGTGTAGACCCTACGGGTTCGGGAGACACGCGGACATGACCGAGACGACTCTCGGACAATAACCAACAGCGGGATCTGGATACCCATGTTGGCTCCCACATGCTCCTCGATGATCTCATCGGTTGAACCACGATGTCGAGGATTAAACAACCCCGTATACAATTCCTTTGTCAATCGGTACGTTACTTGCCCGAGACTCGATCGTCGGTATCCCAATACCTCGTTCAGTCTCGTTACTGGCAAGTCACTTTACTCGTACCGTAATGCATGATCCCGTGACCAAACACTTGGTCACTTTGAGCTCATTATGATGATGCATTACCGAGTGGGCCCAAAGATACCTCTCCGTCATACGGAGTGACAAATCCCAGTCTCGATCCGTGTCAACTTAACAGACACTTTCAGAGATACCTGTAGTGCACCTTTATAGTCACCCAGTTACGTTGTGACGTTTGGTACACCCAAAGCACTCCTACGGTATCCGGGAGTTACACGATCTCATGGTCTAAGGAAAAGATACTTGACATTGGAAAAAGCTCTAGCAAACGAACTACACGATCTTGTGCTATGCTTAGGATTGGGTCTTGTCCATCACATCATTCTCCTAATGATGTGATCCCGTTATCAACGACATCCAATGTCCATAGCCAGGAAACCATGACTATCTGTTGATCAACGAGCTAGTCAACTAGAGGCTCACTAGGGACATATTATGGTCTATGTATTCACACGTGTATTACGATTTCCGGATAATACAGTTATAGCATGAATAAAGACAATTATCATTAACAAGGAAATATAATAATTATACTTTTATTATTGCCTCTAGGGCATATTTCCAACAGTCTCCCACTTGCACTATAGTCAATAATCTAGTTACATTATGATGAATCGCACACCCATAGAGTTCTGGTGTTGATCATGTTTTGCTCGTGAGAGAGGTTTAGTCAACGGATCTGCGACATTCAGATCCGTATGTACTTTGCAAATATCTATGTCTCCATCTTGAACATTTTCACGAATGGAGTTGAAGCGACGCTTGATGTGCCTGGTCTTCTTGTGAAACCTGGGCTCCTTGGCAAGTGCAATAGCTCCAGTGTTGTCACAGAAGAGTTTGATCGGCCCCGACGCATTGGGTATGACTCCTAGGTCGGTGATGAACTCGTTCACCCAAATTGCTTCATGCGCTGCCTCCGAGGCTGCCATGTACTCCGCTTCACATGTAGATCCCGCCACGACGCTCTGCTTGCAGCTGCACCAGCTTACTGCTCCACCATTCAACATATACACGTATCCGGTTTGTGACTTAGAGTCATCCAGATCTGTGTCGAAGCTAGCATCGACGTAACCCTTTACGACGAGCTCTTCGTCACCTCCATAAACGAGAAACATGTCCTTTGTCCTTTTCAGGTACTTCAGGATATTCTTGACTGCTGTCCAGTGTTCCTTGCCGGGATTACTTTGGTACCTTCCTACCAAACTTACGACAAGGTTTACATCAGGTCTGGTACACAGCATGGCATACATAATAGATCCTATGGCTGAAGCATAGGGGATGACACTCATCTCTTCTTTATCTTTTGCTGAGGTCGGGCATTGAGGTGAGCTCAATCTCACACCTTGCAATACAGGCAAGAACCCCTTCTTGGACTGATCCATTTTGAACTTCTTCAAAATCTTATCAAGGTATGTGCTTTGTGAAATACCTATGAGGCGTCTCGATCTATCTCTATAGATCTTGATGCCTAATATATAAGCAGCTTCTCCAAGGTCCTTCATTGAAAACACTTATTCCAGTAGGCCTTAATGCTGTCCAAAAGTTCTATATCATTTCCCATCAAGAGTATGTCATCTACATATAATATGAGAAATGCTACAGAGCTCCCACTCACTTTCTTGTAAACGCAGGCTTCTCCATAAGTCTGCATAAACCCAAATGCTTTGATCATCTCATCAAAGCGAATGTTCCAACTCCGAGATGCTTGCACCAGCCCATAAATGGATCGCTGGAGCTTGCATACTTTGTTAGCGTTCTTAGGATCGACAAAACCTTCCGGCTGCATCATATACAGTTCTTCCTTAAGATGTCTGTTAAGGAATGCCGTTTTGACGTCCATCTGCCATATCTCATAATCATAGTATGCGGCAATTGCTAACATGATTCGGACGGACTTTAGCTTTTCTACGGGAGAGAATGTCTCATCGTAGTCAACCCCTTGAACTTGTCGATAATCCTTAGCGACAAGTCGAGCTTTATAGATGGTAACATTACCATCCGCGTCCGTCTTCTTCTTAAAGATCCATTTGTTTTCTATCGCTCGCCGATCATCGGGCAAGTCTGTCAAAGTCCATACTTTGTTTTCATACATGGATTCTATCTCGGATTTCATGTCTTCAAGCCATTTGTTGGAATCTGGGCCCGCCATCGCTTCTTCATAGTTCGAAGGTTCACCGTTGTCTAACAACATGATTTCTAAGACAGGGTTGCCGTACCACTCTGGTGCGGAACGTGTCCTAGTGGACCTTCGAAGTTCAGTAGGAGCTTGATCTGAAGTATCTTGATCATCATCATTAACCTCCTCTCTTGTCGGTGCAGGCACCACATTAACATCTTCCTGAGTTGCACTACTTCCTGTTTCAAGAGGCAGTACTTCATCAAGCTTTACTTTCCTCCCACTTAATTCTTTCGAGAGAAACTCTTTTTCCAGAAAGGATCCGTTCTTGGCAAAAAAGATCTTGCCCTGGATCTTAAGTAGAAGGTATACCCAATGGTTTCCTCAGGGTATCCTATGAAGACGCATTTTTCCGACTTGGGTTCGAGCTTTTCAGGTTGAAGTTTCTTGACATAAGCATCGCATCCCCAAACCTTTAGAAACGACAGCTTAGGTTTCTTCCCAAACCATAATTCATACGGTGTCATCTCAACGGATTTAGACGGTGCCCTATTTAAAGTGAATGTAGCTATCTCTAGAACGTATCCCCAGAATGATAGCAGTAAATCGGTAAGAGACATCATAGACCGCACCATATCCAATAGAGTGCGATTACGACGTTCGGACACACTGTTACGCTGAGGTGTTCCAGGCGGCGTGAGTTGTGAAACGATTCCATATTTCCTTAAGTGTGTACCAAATTCGTGACTTAAATATTCTCCTCCACGATCTGATCGTAGGAATTTTATCTTTCGGTCACGTTGATTCTCTACCTCATTCTGAAATTCGTTGTACTTTTCAAATGTCTCAGACTTGTGTTTCATTAAGTAGACATATCCATATCTACTCAAGTCATCAGTGAGAGTGAGAACATAACGATATCCTCCGCGAGCCTCAACGCTCATCGGACCGCACACATCGGTATGTATGATTTCCAATAAGTTGGTTGCTCGCTCCATTGTTTCGGAGAACGGACTCTTGGTCATTTTGCCCATGAGGCATGGTTCGCACGTGTCAAATGATTCATAATCGAGAGACCCTAAAAGTCCATCAGCATGGAGCTTCTTCATGCGCTTGACACCAATGTGACCAAGGCGGCAGTGCCACAAGTATGTGGGACTATCGTTATCAACTTTACATCTTTTGGTATTCACACTATGAATATGTGTAACATTACGATCAAGATTCATTAAGAATAAACCATTGACCATCGGGGCATGACCATAAAACATATCTCTCATATAAATAGAACAACCATTATTCTCGGATTTAAATGAGTAGCCATCTCGTATCAAACGAGATCCAGATACAATGTTCATGCTCAAACTTGGCACTAAATAACAATTATTGAGGTTTAAAACTAATCCCGTAGGTAAATGTAGAGGTAGCGTCCCGACGGCGATCACATTGACCTTGGAACCATTCCCGACGCGCATCGTCACCTCGTCCTTCGCCAGTCTCCGTTTATTCCGCAGCTCCTGCTGTGAGTTACAAATATGAGCAACGGCACCGGTATCAAATACCCAGGAGTTACTACGAGTACTGGTAAGGTACACATCAATTACATGTATATCAAATGTACATTTAGTGTTGCCGGCCTTCTTATCCGCTAAGTATTTGGGGCAGTTCCGCTTCCAGTGACCCTTCCCCTTGCAATAAAAGCACTCAGTCTCAGGCTTGGGTCCATTCTTTGACTTCTTCCCGGTAACTGGCTTACCGGGCGCGACAACATCCTTGCCGTCCTTCTTGAAGTTCTTCTTGCCCTTGCCCTTCTTGAACTTAGTGGTCTTATTGACCATCAACACTTGATGCTCTTTCTTGATCTCAACCTCTGCTGACTTCAGCATTGAAAATACTTTAGGAATGGTCTTCACCATCCCCTGCATATTGTAGTTCATCACAAAGCTCTTGTAGCTTGATGGGAGCGACTGAAGGATTCTGTCAATGACCGTCTCGTCCGGGAGGTTAATGTCCAGCTGGGACAGGCGGTTGTGCAACCCAGACATTTTGAGTATGTGCTCACAGACAGAACTATTTTCCTCCATCTTACAACTATAGAACTTGTCGGAGACTTCATATCTCTCGACCCGGGAATGAGCTTGGAAAACTAGTTTCAGCTCCTCAAACATCTCATATGCTCCGTGTTGCTCAAAACGATTTTGGAGCCCCGGTTCTAAGCTGTAAAGCATGCCGCACTGAACGAGGGAGTAATCATCAGCGCGAGACTGCCAAGCATTCATAACGTCTTGGTTCTCTGGGACGGGAGCGTCACCTAGCGGTCCTTCTAGGACATATTGTTTCCTGGCAGTTATGAGGATGATCCTCAGGTTCCGGACCCAGTCCGTGTAGTTGCTGCCATCATCTTTCAGCTTGGTTTTCTCTAGGAACGCGTTGAAGTTTATGTTGACATGAGCGTTGGCCATTTGATCTACAAGACATATTTGCAAAGGTTTTAGACTAAATTCATGATAATTAAGTTCATCTAATCAAATTATTTTAATGAACTCCCACTCAGATTAGACATCCCTCTAGTCATCTAAGTGTTACACGATCCGAGTCGACTAGGCCGTGTCCGATCATCATGTGAGACGGACTAGTCATCGTCGGTGAACATCTTCATGTTGATCGTATCTTCCATACGACTCGTGTTCGACCTTTCGGTCTCCGTGTTCCGAGGCCATGTCTGTACATGCTAGGCTCGTCAAGTTAACCCTAAGTGTTTTGCATGTGTAAAACTGTCTTACATCCGTTTTATGTGAACGTAAGGATCTATCACACCCGATCATCAGGTGGTGCTTCGAAACAACAAACTTTAGCAACGGTGCACAGTTAGGGGGGAACACTTCTTAAAATTGTTGTAAGGGATCATCTTATTTACTACCGTCGTTCTAAGTAAACAAGATGCATAAACATAATAAACATCACATGCAATTATATAGTAGTGACATGATATGGCCAATATCATATAGCTCCATTGATCTCCATCTTCGGGGCTCCATGATCATCTTGTCACCGGCATGACACCATGATCTCCATCATCAGGATCTCCATCATTGTGTCTTCATGAAGTTGTCACGCCAACGACTACTTCTACTTCTATGGCTAACACGTTTAGCAATAAAGTAAAGTAATTTACATGGCGTTCTTCAATGACACGCAGGTCATACAAAAATAAAGACAACTCCTATGGCTCCTGCCGGTTGTCATACTCATTGACATGCAAGTCGTGATTCCTATTACAAGAACATGATCTCATACATCACAATATATCATTCATCATTCATCACAACTTCTGGCCACATCACATCACATGACAATTGCTGCAAAAACAAGTTAGACGTCCTCTAATTGTTGTTGCATCTTTTACGTGGCTGCAATTGGGTTCTAGCAAGAACGTTTTCTTACCTACGAATAACCACAACGTGATTTTTTGTCGACTTCTATTTACCTTTCATAAGGACCCTTTTCATCGAATCCGCTCCAACTAAAGTGGGAGAGACAGACACCCGCCAACCACCTTATGCAACTAGTGCATGTCAGTCGGTGGAACCGGTCTCACGTAAGCGTACGTGTAAGGTTGGTCCGGGCCGCTTCATCCCACAATACCGTTGAAGCAAGATAGGACTAGTAGCGGCAAGCAAGTTGACAAGATCTACGCCCACAACAAAATTGTGTTCTACTCGTGCAATAGAGAACTATGCATAAACCTGGCTCTGATACCACTGTTGGGGAACGTTGCGGAAAATTAAAATTTTCCTACGGTTTCACCAAGATCCATCTATGAGTTCATCTAAGCAACGAGTCAAGGGAGAGAGATTGCATCTACATACCACTTGTAGATCGCGTGCGGAAGCTTTCAAGGGAAGGGTGATGGTGGAGTCGTACTCGCCGTGATTCGAATCACCGATGACCAAATGCCGAACGGACAGCACCTCCGCGTTCAACACACGTACGGAGCGGATGACGTCTCCTCCTTCTTGATCCAGCAAGGGGGAAGGAGAGATTGATGATGATCCAGCAGCACGACGGCGTGGTGGTGGATGCAGCAGAACTCCGGCAGGGCTTCGCTAAGCTGCTGCGGGAGGAAGACGAGGTGTAGCAGGGGGAGGGAGGCGCCAATGCACAGGGTGCGGCTGCCCTCCCCCCTACCCTCCTTTATATAGGCTCCCAGGGGGGCGCCGGCCCAGGGAGATCCACTCTCCTAAGGGGGCGGCGGCCAGGGGGGTTGGAGTACCCCCCAAGGCAAGTGGGGCGCCCCCCCCCCCCCACCCTAGGGTTGCAACCCTAGGCGCAGGGGGTGGGCCTAGGGGAGCGCACCAGCCCACTATGGGCTGGCTCCCCTCCCCACTTCATCCCTTGGGGCCCTCCGGGATGGGTGGCCCCACCCGGTGGACCCCCGGGACACTTCCGGTGGTCCCGGTACAATACCGGGTGACCCCAAAACTTTCCCGATGGCCGAAACAGCACTTCCTATATATAATTCTTTACCTACGGACCATTTTGGAACTCCTCGTGACGTCCGGGATCTCATCCGGGACTCCGAACAACATTCGGTATGCTGCATACTCATATTCATACAACCCTGGCGTCACCGAACCTTAAGTGTGTAGACCCTACGGGTTCGGGAGACACACGGACATGACCGAGACGACTCTCGGACAATAACCAACAGCGGGATCTGGATACCCATGTTGGCTCCCACATGCTCCTCGATGATCTCATCGGTTGAACCACGATGTCGAGGATTAAACAACCCCGTATACAATTCCTTTGTCAATCGGTATGTTACTTGCCCGAGACTCGATCGTCGGTATCCCAATACCTCGTTCAGTCTCGTTACCGGCAAGTCACTTTACTCGTACCGTAATGCATGATCCCGTGACCAAACACTTGGTCACTTTGAGCTCATTATGATGATGCATTACCGAGTGGGCCCAAAGATACCTCTCCGTCATACGAAGTGACAAATCCCAGTCTCGATCCGTGTCAACTGAACAGACACTTTCAGAGATACCTGTAGTGCACCTTTATAGTCACCCAGTTACGTTGTGACGTTTGGTACACCCAAAGCACTCCTACGGTATCTGGGAGTTACACGATCTCATGGTCTAAGGAAAAGATACTTGACATTGGAAAAAGCTCTAGCAAACGAACTACACAATCTTGTGCTATGCTTAGGATTGGGTCTTGTCCATCACATCATTCTCCTAATGATGTGATCCCATTATCAACAACATCCAATGTCCATAGCCAGGAAACCATGACTATCTGTTGATCAACGAGCTAGTCAACTAGAGGCTCACTAGGGACATATTATGGTCTATGTATTCACACGTGTATTACGATTTCCGGATAATACAGTTATAGCATGAATAAAGACAATTATCATGAACAAGGAAATATAATAATAATACTTTTATTATTGCCTCTAGGGCATATTTCCAACAGATCGATGGTGCTCTTGCGGAGGCACGGGACCGTGCTGAACAATGGGCTGTGGATGCCTCGGCCCCACCTGGTTCTGGGCATAGAGAGCCCGGAGCTGGATCTGGCCTGCGCCGGCCCTCCCCAAATGGCCCTCCAGTAGGGAGGGCCTTGTGGGGTAGGCCTCATACGCGACTACATCCCTCTGAACAGACGATGGTAGTTCATGGTGCTAGCACGGAATTGGCTGTCACTGCCCCGGTAAGAGGGGGCGGCGCGGCCGACCGTCGAAGCACTCCTCCACCCCACCCCCCGTGGGTGGGAGGGATAGCTTGGCCCCACCTAAGGGGCCTAGTGATGCTGGCGGAGTTCCCATATGAAGCTCCTATGCTGGAACATTAGGGGCTTCGGCAACCTGAGCCCCGGCACCAACTGGTTGATTACATACGGCAGGAAGATATTGACATAGTAGGTCTTTAGGAGACGATCCATCAGGACTTCTCCATTCAGGAGTTACAAGGGCTATCTTGTCTCGTTCGCCTGGAAATGGTTGCCGGCGGCTGGTTTGTATAGAGGGATCCTCCTGGGTGTCTGGGAGGATTTCTTCACAGTTGAGGATATGGACCGTGGGGAATTTTTTCCTTAGTATGTCCATCACCGACCAACGTGTGAACCTCAGTTGGGAGGTGATCATTGTCTATGGCCAGACTGATCACGGGCGGTCGGCGGCGTTCCTGGCCGAGCTCCAGGATAAGGTTGAACAATGCTCGACCCTAGTTGTAGTGGAGGGTGACTTCAACCTTATCAGACAGGATGAAAAAAAAAATTTCGCCCAACATTGACCGGCGACGTATGCGAATGTTCAACGATTCCATAGCAGAGATGGCCCTTCGTGAGATATCCCGGGTAGGGGCTAGGTTCACTTGGACCATGAAACAGGTGGACCCTATTCAGGGTGTGCTGGATCGGGTTCTTGTGTCAGTACAGTGGGAGGTTATGTTCCCACCGTGTCCTCTGTGGGCGGTCACTCGGATTGGCTCCGACCACGTCCCCCTGTTGTTTGCGTCAGGGGAAGGGTCTCCACCGGGGTCTAGGCGATTCCACTTCAAACCTTATTGGCTTCTACAGCCGGGGTTCGTTGAGATGGTCTAGGACCGGTGGGTGCGGGCATCGCATAACCCGCCTAGAGCCTTCTGTGCCACTGACATCTAGCATCACTGCTCTAAAACCACTAGCTAGTTTATGAGGGGCTGGGGCGCCAATCTTGGGGCCGCCTTGAGGTCCCGCAAAGGGGCGCTAGTGGACCAGATTAAGGCACTTGACGCGACTGCTGACTCAGTCAGTCTGTCGGATGAAGACTGGTTGCGAAGGTACTCCCTTCAAGCCTCCCTTATGGAGATCTTCAAGGGGGAGGAGCTGTTTTGGCAGCGCAGGGGGGGCCAAAAGTGGCTCTTACAAGGAGACTCTAATACCGCTTACTTTCAGGCAATTGCTAATGGGCATCGCAGGAAGTGCTCCCTCCCATGCCTCTGGGATGGAGACAACGTCCTGGAGCACCCGGATGAGATCAGGGTCCATATTTACTCCTTTTTTAAGGGGATCTTCTCGGCGGAATCCCGTGGAGGGGTTTCCTTTGCGGATGATTTTTGGCCCCTTGCGGACGGAGTCACCGACAATGAGAATGCGGATCTAACTACCCCAGTTTCGCCGGAAGAGATGGGGAGGGCGACCGCCTCTATGAAGGCGGGGTCGGCACGAGGGCCAGATGGCTTGCCGGTTGCCCTCTTCCAGAAATTCTGGAATGTCCTTAAACCTGTGATCATGCCTATGTTCCATGAATTCTATATTGGAACTTTTGACATGGCGTGAATAAAATTTGGTGTTATTACCTTGATCCCCAAAGTAGTTGAGGCAACGGATATTTTCCAATTCAGACCTATCACAGTTATCAACGTCCTGGAGCGCATCTTCTCTAAAGTGTGCGCGATTAGACTTGCGCCGATAGCTGAGAGGATGAATCACCCACTTCAGACAGCCTTCCTGAAAGGGAGACGAATCCATGATGGGATTTTGTCCCTTCACGAGATTGTGCACGAGTTGCGATCACGTGGGAAGAAGGGTGTCTTCCTCAAGCTGGACTTCCAGAAAGCCTATGATCGGCTAGACTGGGACTTCCTGCGGCTAGTTATGCAGCGCAGAGGCTTCGACGCCAGATGGTGCAACTGGATTATGCAGTTGGTACGATCTGGCAAGACGGCTATTAACATTAATGGCGATGTGGGGCCGTTCTTCGCATCTTCTGCGGGAGTGAAGCAAGGGGATCCGATATCTCCTCTTCTCTTCAATTTCGCAGTGGACGCTCTGGTAGGCATCCTGGACAAAGTTAGGAGGGCCGGCCACCTCTTGGGCATTGTTGGTCACCTCATTCCAGGAGGAGGGGTCACCCATCTCCAATACGCCGATGACACCATGATTATGATCCCTCGACATCGTTAATCTTAAGTTCCCACTCCTATGCTTTGAGGCTATGTCGGAACTCAAGATTAACTTTGACAAGAGCGAGGTCGTTGTGTTGGGATACCCCGCTGAGGAGCAACAGAGGATCGCAGATAACCTGAATTGTAGACTAACCTCCTTTCCCACAACATATTTGGGGATGCCGTTGGCTGACTCCAAGATCCTTTCTAGTGCATTCGATCCTCTGGTGGATCGAGTGGCTGGCCGGGCTGAACCCTGGCGAGGACGGTTTACCTCCAAAGGGAGAAAATCGATCCTTATTAGTTCCAACCTAGCGAGCCTCCCCATGTTCATGATGGGGTTGTATATCCTACCGGAGGGTGTGCATAGTGCATTCGATCGGGATCTCGCGAGGTTCTTTTGGCAGGCGACCAATGGCCGCCAAAAGTACCACATGGTAAAATGGGCAGATATCTGCATGCCCAAGGACCGTGGTGGTCTGGGCATCATTGCCTCCCATCGGATGAACGTGGCGCTCATGTTGAGATGGGTATGGCGCATCTTACGAGGAGAGGGACTCAAGATTAACTTTGACAAGAACGAGGTCGTTGTGTTGGGTACCCCTTGGCTGTCCCCATTATGGAAAGCCCCCATACCTCTAAAGATTAAGATCTTCGTTTGGCAATTACTACGGGACCGCCTCCCCTCGGTGACTGAGGTTCGTAAGCGGCACGGACCTGATGATGGTCTATGCCCTCTCTGTGCGGTACCAGAGACTGGGACCCATATCCTATTCTCGTGTACCGCGGCAAGGGTTCTTTGGACGTATGTCTGCAAGGCCTTGGGACCTGAATGGGAGGCCCTAAATCTCGCTGAGTTCCTCCAGCTTAGAGCTGAACAGCCATCATGTCATCGCCGTCTATTTTGGCTTATTTTTGCGGCGATGTCGTGGACTTTTTGGACTACTAGGAATGGGATGGTGATAGAGAAGGTTTTTCCGAGAAAGGCATCCGACTCCTTCAAACTCCTTACTTTCCTACAGCACTGGCACCCGCTCTGGAGGCAGCGTGATCGCGACTGTCTTGGCTTGATGATGGATGAGCTACTGGCTTCGGCGCGTCGACTATCTTCCTCGTAGGGCCGCTTTGCGGCCGCCACTAGGTGGTTTTTTTTTTATCTTTCTCTTATGCTTTCTTGGGCTTGACTGTGCTGTGGCCCTAACCATTATTTGCCGTATGCAGTGGAACTGACGATGTATGGACCGTTGATTTATTTATAAAGCGGGGCGAAATTCTATTTCGGAAGAGAGACCAACCAGCTTTCATTTCAAAAGAGCTAAGACACAATCTGCATACTTGAAGGTCGTAAGCGGCCTCCCTCGGGAGGCAATGATTTCCTCGTATAGCACAGCATGTTGCACTTCATGCTGTATATAGAGACCAAGCTGCTTCCATCGAGGGGGCTCTCAGTATTGGCGATCACGGGGGCGTATGCACATAACTTGAAGCTTGGTTTTTCCAAGGAGAGTCTGCATAATCGTATGATGATGCGACAACCATTGTCGATGGCAGAGAGTAGGCCGATCCAATACACGAAGTGCATGAAGTTTTTTTTTTTTTGCGATAGAAAGAGTTTTATTCCATATGCATAGGGTTACAATCAAGAGGCACCAAATCCTCGATACAAGGAAGGCTTCTCCCTAGCCATACAACAATAGTGAACTCCGTACGACTATACAATGCCAACTGATGTGTTACCCTATTTTGCTCATGCTTGATTTTTGATGGAACAAACTCCAGAGTCTCCATATGATGCTTGATCTCCGTCACCAAGTGTCCATAAGCTGACCTGGTTAAGCTCTCCCGGGTCAATGCTGCCAACGCCGATGCTGAGTCTGACTGCACAACAATTGGTATGGAACAATGCTGCACGGCCAGTGCCATGCCTTGCATGATCGCATGCAGTTCCGCTTCCAGCATGTCGTTGCAATTGAATATACACCTGTATGCTGCAAAGATTACACTTCCATCTTCACGCCAAAGGATCACACCCGCCGCAGCAGACCCGTCCTCCTGCATAAAAGCACCGTCCACCGAGAGGGCAGCGAATTCAGCCGGCGGCCGCGGCCAAGACAAAGGGGTGCTCGGCCTGGGAACCACGTGTGGAGCCTCCTACACCATCGGCATCTTCCCCTTAAGAATTTCTTCCGTTGAAAATCTGCCGCATAGGTTGAGGGAGTTCATGTAACTTTGGAGGTAGTCTGACGTTGCCGACAATGAGGGAGCCTCCTTGCCATGAGTGAGGTCTGAGCGCAAAGACCAAATTTGCCATATCAGCATGATCGTGCAATCCCTCATTTGATCGTCGCAGTTCACAAGAACATTTAACAGCCATTCCTGTCCTGTGTCTTGTAAGACAGCATTGCTAGGAAGACGCCATACCAGCCTCATGTGTGTCCAAATTCTGCTTGCAAGATCACATGAGACAAGAGCATGGAAGCTCGTCTCCTTCTCTCTCCCACAGAACGGACATCCATCTCTAATTGAGATGTGTCTATATTTCTTGCACTCATTTGTACCAAGGGCACCCGAAACAGCCTTCCAAGCCATAATTTTCATTTTCAACGGAACTTGGGAACTCCAAATACGCTGCCAGATAGGCCTCCGTCCGGAGGGGTTGCCACTGGAGGAACTCAAGTGTACCGAATGCTGAACTTCCTTGCGAGATGGTAAGCACTTCGGACAGTAAACTGTCCACTCATGAAGTTGGCAACTTTCCGAGGCAGCGTTCATAGGTCGATTCGACAATGTAAATCCCACACGCTCGCACTGTGGCTGCGAGCAGCCAGATGTCATACTGTTGAGGACAATAATTGTTGGCCACATTAGTATGGAAAGAGGCATAGGCGTCCACCTAACTCGGTCAAGTAGTGCTTGTCTTGATAGTTTTTCTCCAAGTCCGATGGCGGCAACTATATGGTAGTATCAAACATCTCATTGTCAATGTTGTAGGAGGCGATGAATATCTCTTCTTATAGAGCAACAAGCTTATGCCTGGCCAACCAATGCACATGCCCATGCGTAAAGACACTCGTGCCCTCCTTTCTTACCCAACCAAGCGCTTTCTCCTGACCGCAATTCTTCACCGGCCTCCAAAACGTCGGGACCGAGTTGATCTCGTACACCTTGCACTCGCAGTCCATAGCCACAGATATGGAGAGGCGGTAGTGGGCGCGCACAACTTTGTGCCTCATAGTCTACGTGTCGTAACCTAGTCCTAGGTGTGTGATACTTTGAGACATCGTGGCATGGCTCTTTCGGAGCGCCGCCATTTTGCCGGTGGACGGGTTGATCACGTAGTGTGTCCTTGTGGCTTCGGCTTGGACTTCGAGGATGATAAGACCGCGGCATTGCTGCGTGACGAGATGCAAGATGAGGTTACTGATGGTGTTGGGACGAAGAGGCATGACCTCCATCAGGGTCGTGCCACGTGGATTGTACGGCGACCACACACGCAACTTCGAACGTTGCGAGTCCTGCAAGAATAGGATCCTTGGGACGCAATGGCGGTTAGCGAGGTGGAGGTGGTAGTCCGCGAAGTTGTTTGAAGCAAGTGTGGCTGCCCAGGAGCGGGAGAGGCAGCCTCACCTGTGCACTGCCTTGGCCGGCAACCGCATGAAGATGTCCTCGATGACATCGTCCGGGAGGACCGGCAATGGATCGGCCACGGGGACAGGTACTGGCCCAGACGGCGGCGGGTATATGTTTGGAATATGCACGCAAATGCGTAAAGGCCGGAACAGATTGATCACGCACACGAGAGACGACTGAAGGCGGAAGAAGTCTGCACAAAGGAGAAGGGATAGAAACACATCACGGATCGATTCGGTTTCATTTTGTTCGTTTGCTTTCGTGTTGATTCCGTGTGTATCCTCTTTTTTTAGAATACCGTACGTATCCTCGGGTCACACATGGAGTACGTGTGTACATGTCCGTGTAGGTTCCTACATAGGGTGCAGTGCAGATATAAACAGGGCATGCCAACCAACCTATTGTTGGATGATTAGGGTGGGCAGTGGTATCGCCAGCCCACCAGGGTTCAAATCCTGGTGCTCGCATTTAACAACAAAGGCTAGGACGCGGGTTTTCACCATGAACATGAAGTGTGTTGCGAACACCAACTTGGCAATGGATTTTCAAGTCAGGCCTGCAAATACTCCGCACTAAGCCATAGTGGCAAGCAGATGAGTGGGATGTATGCCCAGGAAAGACTATATCATTACATGAAATTTGCCATCCATGTTTATCTCAATTCAACACAATTTAGTGCAAAACCATCATAGGAACGCATCCATGATGGATTTGAAATCCATAATATATATATTGCATCATAGATATGATTGTCCTCCATGCCATCTATACTGGACCTTCAAAAAATGTCATGGATTAGAAAAAAAAGGTGATTGTTATTTATCGTCACATATATGTATCGCAATATGGAATAAGCCTTCTCTCGGCGATGTTCAGAGTAGCAATTCAGAGTGTGTGGGTGTGCAGATGAGATTTGATCATTAATTGCCACACGATCACTCTGTATGCTTGGAGTTCACATTCGTGGACGAAATATGTGATGTTTCATCTCATTGTGCTAGTTGCAAATTAACTCCATAGATAGGTGATTTGCAAGTTATTGCACAGATCCTAGTGGATAGCTCAGATGAGATACATACATGAAACTGTTGTTAACACCACATCAAAACTGATAAGAGTGTTTTGATAACTTCTAATTTACCGCTTAGCTGTTGGGACGCAATCTTTGTGACTTTGAGGCGCTGTTTTTATTTATTGGAAAGGTCTACAGACTATTGGGGCGCGAGTCCACTTGAACATCTTCCATTAACCAGCTACAACACAACAGATAGGACTCCATATAAGGTAGCATAAACTGAGAAGTGGTGGGCGGGGAGTAGAGAAGTCACAAATCACAAACCATGAAAATACAAAGGCATCGTAAAGCTTGTAGGTGAGTGTTCGTGTGGGATTTTCTACCTCCTAGAGGACGATTCATGTGGCACTACTGCAATAAGGCTCCTGGTGGACTCATCATCTTTGCGCTTAATCAAAGTAGTACTAACGTACACTCAGTTAGAAAGCCAGGTTGTGTCCAACCGTCCAAATCTCCAATCAACAAGGAGCAAAGGAGGTGTGACAGTGACCTGCGGCTGGAAGCCATGCTTGATGGCGTAGTCGTCAACCTACATTCGACGCCCCTCTCAAGAGGTCTGGGCGGGCTTTGGTATCTCTCAGCACCAGCATCCGACTAGTGAGACGTCATTAGCCGGTGCCAAGGTTGGTGGCAGTGACGGATTCAGTGACAAGTTAGCGTGTACTGTGAGTGAAAAACCACACTCTTCCCTTTCTGGCTAGATCAGGCAATCCAAACTGTTTCATTCAGCATCAATGCTAGCCTTTACTTGTCATAATTAATTAATCAATAATAAATTGTTGTTTGTATAAATTGGTGTAGATGCTAGAGTGCTATCAATAATAAATTTCTAAGTTTCTAGTGGTAAGTTTCATATGAAATTTCATCTCCAGAATAGGGTTGAGGGCATAACATGGGAAGCAAACCACAATGATTTTAGGCTGATTGTTCGGAGGACCTCATCTAGTAATGCCGACATGACCTCAACTCGATGATGACTAGATGGGGCTTCAATATCATTCATGCTAACTAAAAGAAAATAGTTATATGATTTATAACAAGTGTCCGCGTTCTTGTTAACGGACATAATTAGAAAGATGACTTTCAAGGAAATTGACATGCTGGGAGGTAAATTTATATGCGCTAGTATAATTGATAATATCACTTTGAGAAATTTGATAGAGTGCCTGCCGACGGAAAACCAATTATCATTTAGGCAACTTATGTCTCACTTTGTTGGTGTAGAGGCCGGGAAGTGATAATCTCTCCCATTTAAAAGTATCCCATTTTTTGGTGTCTGGTGGTAGTACGCCGATCCATCTCTCCAAAAAAAATGAAACGGCCCCCGTGTCGCTTGCCTAGGCGACAGGGCGGCGATTGGATCTCACCCATGCTAGCAACTCCGTTCACCGATTCCTCCACCTCGCCGCCGCCTGGGGTCGCCACCGGGCGAAGCACGTGTGGAGATGGCAGCAGCGAGGCGTCGTCCCTTCGTGGCAGTGACGCGTACCTCCTCCAGCAGTTGTGCATGGGTTACGGGCAGCGGCAGGGCGATTTGCGCTCTCGGCGATGCTGGTGGCTCAACATCGACGATGGATGGAGGGATTCGGCGCTCTTGGCTGGGATGCTGTGGTCGCTCCAGCCACGCGCTCGAGCCGATGGGCTTGGGCAGGCCTATGGAGCATCAGTTGTACCAGCTGGCGGCGCGGCGGTGATGGTTGCCTGCTGCTGCGCGATTGCGTAGTGGCGGCGGCGGCTACTAGACCCTTTCGTCTAGTCCCCATCACAAAAGGCGGCGATCCATGCACAAGACACTTGATGGAGGTTCTTCGAATTGATCCTGGTGAAATCCTGCTGTCGGCTAGCTGCCAAGGCCGGCAATGGCGGCACTCTTCGGTGTCGTTGCCTTTTTGAAGGCATCGTCGTTGAGAAGTTCCAGACCACTATCTGCTACCTCCAGGGGAAACCCTAGATCAGTAGATAGGATGACGGAGGCGCTCTTGTGTCATTTCCCCCTTGGGGGTGTTATTCTTGGAGGTGTACACAGGCTCGAGAGACCAGCGGGCAGTATCTTTGGTGGAGCGGTGCTTCATCCTACACATTGATGGTGCAGGATCCCGGTGGCGTGGCCCAGTGGAGACTCAGTGTTCGATGTGTGGCGTTGGAATCGCGTAGGAGGACGACGCCTCTGGCGGCGTCATGGTGGCGTCGATGGTAGAGAGGCTTGGCAATGCCGGTGCGTCAGTATCTGTTTTGAAGATGGATAGTTGGAAGATGGTGGTGATGGCCCTTGCAGTGTGCGCATGTGGTGCCCACTGAGAATTTGTCGGACCAGTGTGTGACCCAGTCCCGACATTGTGGCTTGGATGGGGTACCCTGCTTTAGATGGCAGGCTTTGGAGTGATGTCTGTTTGGTATTAGGCTAGGACATTCGTCATCCCTTTATCAAGGGGATAGGAGTAGCGACAGGTGTTGCCAAGATGGAGGCTTCAGGCTTACTGATGTATTACTTTGTAAGGTCCTTGTGAATAATTAATAAAAAGGCTGCATGCATAACCCAAATGCAGAGGCCGGAGGTATATCCTCCTTTTCTAAAAAAATGTCTCAATCTGTTGGTCATTCTCGCCTTCTCGGATAATACACCCCAACCTCATCCTCCGGCCTATAAGAGCACCATGTCAATCAAAGCAATATGTGTTAACTATCTAAAGGCCAGAACAACCAATGTTGATGCGATTGTACATACAGATCAAAGATTGGTGAAGACGACAAATGCATTTTTTGAAGTTAACGTTGATGCCTCATTTCATGTGGAAACACGCCGGAGTTCCATGGGTGTAATTAATAGAGATAAGTAACGGCAATTCATTACGGCAACTCAACCTTGCCCTATAACTCCGATGCAGCTACATCATAAGCCGTCTCCATGAAGGAAGGTATTATCTCTGCTAACTCTATTGGATGTAACATAATGAAGATTGAAATTAATGTGATATATGTGCAAGCTTGTATGTTCCAGGACTGGCTATGGGGAGCGATGGCGCCGATCTGTGCAAAATGTTTTGCCATGGCGGAAATTTTGGAAATGTTGAATTGCAGAGTTTCCCAAGAGAGGCTAATGGTGTTGCTCATAGCATAGCTTAATTTAATTATGATCATTAATTATCTTGTAATTGGGTCGATGAGCACCCTAGCTTGTCTACTTTTGTAAACGCCCTTTGGATGCTGTACCTATTATTCCAAATCAATAAACTTAATTGTGATGGCCTTCAATTGAAAAAACATTTCAATTTTGAGTTTGAATACTTGTACCTGAGTTTCCTTCTTTAACATGTGTCCAAATTTTGGAAGATGTCCCACAATTGGGGAAGTGAAGTTGGCGGACCTAAGATGTCCCACTGTTCAAATATACATATACGCAACATAAATATGTGAATATTGCACTATAAATAGTACTTTGGTACCATGCAAAAAAATAGTACTTTGGTCCTCAATATATTACCATCATTTCCATAAATAGTAACAAAATAACTGCCCCCACTCACCCAACAGTCCAACACATACAACCACATTCTTACCTCCTTGCTTTCAAAAGAGCTAACAAACAATCTCTACAGTTGTAGGTTGTTAGCGGCTGCCCAGGGGAGGTGATGCTTTCCTCGTACAATACTGCTTGTGGCGTTGTCCTGCTATTAGCAGAGATAAGGCCACTTCCATTGAGGAGGTTCTTCGTGTCGCCGGTCACAGGGGCGTATCCACATAACTCGAAGCTTGATTTTTGGAAGTACTCCCTACATGTCCGTATGATGATGCGGCGACAATTGTCAACCACGGAAAGTAGGTCAATCCAATACCCATACCGCATGAAGTTGGCGTTGTTCGGGGATAGCATGGATAGGTCGATCTGACAGTGTAGATCCCACACGCCCGTGTCATGGTCGCGCAGCAGCCAGACATTGTGCCCGCGATGAGGCACATTGCAGACAACTTCAGTATGGAAGAGGCATAGGCGCCCACCGAACTCGGTCAAGTTGTATCGGTCTTGACAGTTTCTCTCCATGACGACCGGCGGCAATGACACGGTCCCAAATGTCTCATCGTCTATATTGAAGGAAAAGACAAACATCTTTTTATGTGGAGGGTCAAGTTTACGCTCAGCCAGCCAATAGATGTGCCCTTGGGTAAAGACGCTAACGTCATGCTCTTTGTTTACCCAACCCAGCGGTTTCTTTTGAGCGCAACCCTTTGCCGGCCTCCAGAGCGCGGGGAACGAGTTGATCTCGTAGACCTCGCATCCCGCAGATATGGGAAGATAGTAGACACACACAACTTTGTGCGTCCTGGTGCGCGTGTGGTAGCCTAGCCCTAGGCGTGTGATACCGAGGCCACCCTTGGCCTGGTTCTCTGGGAGGGCTGCCATTCTGCCGGTCGATGGATTGAGCACGTAGTGTGTTCTTACGGTTTTGAGGACAACGAGGCCTCGGCACTGCTGCGTGACGAGGCGCAAGATGAGTTTGTCCTTTACATGGCCCTCCATTAGGGTCGTGCAATCAGGATTGTCGGGCGACCACACCTGGAACTTCGGACGTCCGGCAATTGAGCCGGAGTCATGCAAGAAGAGGATCCTTGGGCTGCCATGGCGGTTAGCGAGGCGGAGGTGGAGGTCGGCAAAGTCGTTGGAGGCGAGCGTGGCGGCCCAGGACCGGGAGAGGCAGCGGCACCTGTGCACTGCCTTGGCCGGCAACCGTGCGAAGATGCCCTCGATGACATCGTCGGGAAGGACGGGGCATGGATCCCCGGACGGCTGGCCGCGGCGGCGGCGGGTGTTTGTTTGGAACATGTCGCACACGCGTAGAGGGCGGAACAGATTGGTTACGATCGTCGGGAAGTACTGCAGTAGTCTATACAAAGAAGAGATCGGAGATCGATGCCTGTTTGTTTTCGTGTCGTTCTCGTACTCTTGTGGGCACACGTACTTATCCTCGGGTCGCACATGGAGACGGCGGGGTAGGTCTGCATGTTTTTAAGTTAGTATTACTGATAATTAATTAAAAGCTGCAATTTTTTTTTGAGGGAAAAAAAGCTGCAAGTTAAAACTGCATATGTCAATTTGATTTGATTGGAGACATGAGCACGAACTCGCTCATACATTTTCCATCTTATGAAGCATGAGTCGAGTATTATGATACTTTGAACAACAATTTAGCTAATACTCCCTTCATCGTAAAATAAGTGTCTCAAGTCTCAACTTTGTACTAACTTTAGTACAAAATTGTACTAAGGTTAAGACACTTATCTTGAGACTGAGGGAGTAACATCTCCACCAGCATGACCCTAGGGCTAGAGGCACCCTACCAAATAGAACTGGCCGGTTCTCCACAAAGTTTGTATGTGGCATGTAAGCCTTGAACTACTTATTTGCTTCGACTCAGCCATGTGTAGATAACTCCCCCAAAAGTGAACATTTCTTTCTTTTTGCGGAGGGTAAAACTTTATTGATTACCCAGAAAGAAGGTCTTTCTTACAAAGATCCGGCACATCGCCAGGACCAGAACCGAGCCACACAGCAGTGCGCTCTTCTACTCTACCAAAGTTTGCAAGGAAGTGACTGACTTTATTTTGATCACGAGAGATGTGAGCTAATCTCACTTCTCGTCCTCCATACATGAGGCGCTTGGTTTGATCTATCAGCATAGCATATCGGGATCAATCAACAGAGTTACTCCTCAGCATATTGATGCCCACTAGGCAGTCGGTCTCAATCTCCACCGGCATCGGCGTCCACTGGATTGCCAAGTTTAGGCCCTCCATACATGCAGCCAGCTCCGCCTCCAGTGCATCTGCGCAAGTTCGCAGTTGGCGGCATGACGAGAAGATAATCGTGCCCGCACTATCCCGGAGCACCATGCCCGCACCAGCCGACCCCGTCATAGGGCAAAATGACCCATCGACGTTGAGTTTGGCCCAGCCCGCCGGGGGGGGGGGGGGGGGACCATCTGGCCGGGGTCGAGCTGCTCTCCTGGGTGTGAACTGGCCCCGTCGAGTGCAGCAACTCTCCCGCATGCTTTCCCTTCACCGGGTCCGCTTCAGGCCGGTTCTGCGCCCCGATGATGGACTCCACGTAGCTCACCAGGAAGCGGCAGGATACCTCGACTGGGATAGGCTTCTTATCGTGAGTGATTTCATTCCGAACGTGCCAGCAGCGCCATAGCAGCATCATCAACTCCATCCGTTCCTGGTCCGGGAGATCGCAGAGGCTTTGGGCGAGCCACTCCGACCCCGTCCTCCTGAATGACCGCACCCCGGGGATGCGCCAGTGTTCTTCCATAGCTTGCCATAGCCCGACGGCCAGTGGGCACCTGCAAAATGCATGAAATGTATCCTCCGGCTCGGAAGCACAGAGAGGGCACAAGTCAGAAACCTCGAGGCCCCGGTGTTTCTTGTTCACCCAGGTGGGTAGACAATCAGTGACGAGTCTCCAAATGAAGGTGCACACCTTGGGAGGAGCAGGGCACCTCCAAATATAAGACCAGACGGCCCGTCGCCCGTCCGGTGCCCTGCTCGCCGCGACTGATGAAGGCCTCAACCGAACCTCCAGAGCTAGTCGATAAGCACTCCGAACAGAGAAGATGCCGCTTCTCTCTGGCGCCCATGCAATAATGTCTTCTCCTAACCGGGGAGACGTTCTTATTTTCAGTATCTCTTCCGCATCAACCGGGAAGAAGATTTGGTTGATCACCGCCGTCTTCCAAGCACCATGGTTGTCCAAGAGGTCTGCAACTCATCTCAATCTGCATCTGCCCTGCGGGGTGATGGGTTTCCCAGAGCCATTCCTCGGGATCCAGCTATCGCGCCATATACGAATAGATTCACCGTTCCCCACTCGCCAGATAAGCCCTTGCTTCAACAAATCCAGCCCATGTTGCACCCCTTGCCAAGTAGCAGAAGCTCCCGACGGAAAGACCGTGTCCTCCAGCTCACCATTGCGGTAGTACCGCGCCTTCAGGAGGCGCGCGCACAAACTGTCCGAGTTGGACAGCAGCCTCCAAGCTTGCCGAGCCAGTAGCGCTTGATTGAAGAGCCTTAGATCTCAAAAACCGAGCCCCCCTTGTGCTTTTGGTTTGATCAGGTGTGTCCACGCCTTCCAATGCATTTTCTTCTTGCCCTTCTCCACGCCCCAATAGAAGTTGCGTATCATCCGCATGAGGTCATCGCAGGTGGAGGCAGGGAGGCGAAACACACTCATAATGTATGTGGGGATCGCCAAGGCCACCGACTTGATCAAGACTTCTCTCCCACTTTGTGCAAGTAATTGTGTCGCATCCCACTCCACCATCCTCTTTGTAAATTTCTGCTGCAGATTCTGAAACTTATCTTTAATCATGCACTCGGATGGGGTCGGTAACCCCAGATAGCGCTCTTCAAAGCTATGCTGCTGTACCTCCAGCACTTGCTTGACTTCCTCTCGAATATTAGCAGGGCAGTGCTCCCCGAACAAGATGGAGCATTTGTGAGGATTGATGAGTTGGCCTGTGGCTCGGGCATAAGAGTTCAGAGTTCTTTGACGTTGATTGCTTCATCCGCTGTCGCTCGAAAGAATAGCAGAGTATCATCGGCGAACAACAAAGGCGAGATGCCAGGAGCCCTTGGGCATACCCTTACGGGTGTGATCTCTTGCACCTGCACTTTCTGGCGCAAGATAGCAGCAAGACCGTCAGCCACGAAAAGAAATAAGAAAGGGGAAAGGGGATCTCCCTGCCGAAGCCCGCGCGTCGGTGCAAACGAATCTGAGAGGGTTCCGTTGAGGTTTATGAAATACCGAACCGAGGTGACACATGCCATAATCCACTTCACCCATTGGCTCGCAAAACCCATTCTCTGCATCACTTGCTCGAGAAATCTCCAATCCACTCTATCGTACGCTTTTGATAAGTCCAGCTTGTAAGCACAAAAGCTCCTGTCCGGGTCTTTTTCCTGCCGTATATAGTGTGTACACTCAAAAGCAATGAGGGCATTGTCAGTAATGAGCCTCCCAGGGACAAAGGCACTCTGCTCCTCCGACACCACATCACCAAGGATAGGCCTGAGCCGATTGACCAGACATTTTGAGATGATTTTGTACACCACATTGCATAGACTGATGGGCCGAAACTCCGGCATCGTCTTAGGGTTGTCCACTTTTGGAATGAGGACAATTGTAGTGTCATTCACTCCCTCCGGCATAACACCCATGTCAAAGAACTTGCGTACTGCTGCAATGATATCGTCCTTAATGATGCTCCAATGGCGCTGAAAGAATCTGGCTGGAAGGCCGTCCGGACCCGGCGCCTTGAGGGGGCCGATCTGAAATAACGCGTCACTGATTTCCTTGTCAGAGAACTGGCCACAGAGCTTTGTGTTCATCTCAGCCGTGATAACCTCTTCAAACAGCGGCACTACAGTCTCAGGGAACAAGGTTTGGTCAGCTTCAAAGAGATTCCGAAAATAAGCGAGCACCATACCTGACATAATATGATGAGCAGTTTGGAATCTTCCCTCTGCATCAAGCAAGCCCTTGATTTTATTCTTGTGTGCTCTCCATCTAGCCTTGCGGTGAACATTTCATGTATGGATAACTCGAGAGGTTACTTGACCATTCTTATCTATGTTTGTCATGCATGACATTGATGCATGGATAACCTAGCAGCTCACAACCTGCTCATGATCTTCTTCGATGTGTGCCTGCCGGCCATTGCATGCATGATGAGAACTTATGCAGTAACACATTAGAAGCAGTCATCAGTAACTTAGGGGGGCGTCTGGTTTGGTGGCTCCCTGCAGAGGCGCGCGGGTGGCGGCCTCTGACTTGAAGTCTTCTTGAGATTTGTACGCCGATTGCTTGGTCATCTCTTTGTGCTGTCACTACGTGTACTGAAGATTAGTTACTTCGCTTTGACTTGGAGCGAGGTGCAGTGGTTTCAGGTTGCTGATGCTGATATTTTCATGTGATGTTTGAATGATTGTGTGTCTGACCAAGCGTAGTTGCGCTTCTGACAATGTATTGGCCTCCCTTTGCTGCACCGAAGTTAGTGAATTGTTCATGATGCTTGACTTTGTTTTAGCAGGGAAATTTGTGGTGATTCGTAATCAAACTTGCAAAGAACATCCTTACTTCTGATTATGTTTGAAGAGGTACGATGGATGGTTGAGCTGAGACCACTGTTTGATATTTGTTTGCCTTTGCTTTGTAACCAGTGAGGGCTGAAGTGAATTAATCTGGAAGTGCTTTAGCGATTAATGCTCTGTTCCAAATTAAGCATATTCTACTTCCGAGCACTGGCCGCAAGCCTTACCTTTCAGTTCTAATTCCTTGAGGTACCTTTGTGATGCCTTTATTTGTCCATGTCATTATTGTGCCTGCCATATGGAATTTTGAGTTTATCTTTGGTCAGCTTTCTTATCAAATGATAGCCCTTTGTGCTCAAGTTGATCTGATTAAATCATTTTCAGATCACCACAGTTGTGAATATAGCCATTGTTTCAACAGAACAAACCTAAGCTTAGCATGAAAGAGAGTATGAAAGTTCTGATCTCTTCAAAATATGTGAGGGACCTTGCTACCTTAGTTGTTGCATATGGCATTAGTATCAATTTTGTGTAAGTCACATGGAAATCGAAGCTCAAGGCACAGGTAATTTTTTCCGGCTTTTGTTTTTCTTCTTTCCTTGTACTCCTTCAACCTTTTCATGGTTCCTTATTCATTTTGGTAGTTCCCCAGTCCAAACGAGCACTCATCTTTCATGGGTGATTTCTCTACCGCAACTGGACTTGCAACTTTCATGATGATGCTGTTAGGCTGGAGTATATTCCAAAGATTTGGTTGGGGGTGGCTTCCATTATCACCCCCATAGTTTTGTGGTGACTGGCGTTGGTTTCTTCTCTGACTTTCAACAAGTGCAGTTCATTGCCGTAGAGCAGTCTTAGAAGATCAGTGCACATGTAGCCTTATTTCTGAGTCCAAATTTCATCGTACAAAAAGAAATACTAAGTGTAACCTCATTTCTGATGTTTGCAAAAATTAGATTATAAAAATGTTGCATAATGGCACGTGAAGCAGGTTACATTTCATTTTTCGCCCGGTGCAACGCACGGGCATTTGTACTAGTAATATATATCAAAGTTCTTGCAGTTTCCACTGGTGATCCAAGCTCTCTTATATTTCTTTACGAGGGAGTACTAAATAAAACAAACACATGAATAGTCGTGGCTTGGTTGATATAAAGAGCGACACTGATTTGGCGGATCATCTTCTGCAATGTGGCATAGCGATGCAACACGCGGCAATGCATTGTTTCAACTGTCCTAGTTCTTTAAGTAGGCCCTGCTTAAAATATCCCCGCCCTAATAATGTAACGCCCCGGATCCGATGCGCCAGGTGTCTGCCAGTTATTCGCCGTCATTGCCATGTCATTTGCTTGCGTGTTGCACTTTGCCATGTCATCATCTGCATTTCATATCATGTCATCATGTGCATTTCATTCTGCATACGTGTTCGTCTCATGCATCCGAGCATTTTCCCCGTTGTCCGTTTGGCAATCCGGCACTCCTATGTCCTCCGGCGTTCCCTTTTGCCTCTTCTCTTGTGCGGGTGTTAAACTTTCTCGGAATGGACCGAGGTTTGCCAAGCGGCCTTGGTATAGCACCGGTAGACCGCCTGTCAAGTTTCGTGCCATTTGGAGGTCGTTTGATACTCCAACGGTTAACCGGGTAACCGCAAAAGCCTCTTTTGTTGCAGCCCAACACCCCCTTCAAAGTGGCCCAAAACCCACCCAAACCCCCTCCATGATCTAGGTCGTTCGATCACGATCGCGTGGCCGAAAACCGCACCTCATTTGGACTCTCCTAGCTCCCTCTACCTATATAAACACCCCCCCTCCAAATTTTTGGGTCCAAACCCTAGCCTCCTTCTACCTCCCGCCGCCGGACGCGTCCGTTCGCGCCGGACACGTCCGCTGCCGCCACCCGACCAATCCGGAGCTGCCACGTGGCATCGCCGCCGCCCCTTCGCCGCCGGCCCGCGGAGCCCATCGCGGGCCCTCGCGCCGCCGCCGCCTGGCCCGGTTGCCGCCGCCGCCCGGCCCTTCCCTCGTCGGCGCTCGCGCCGCCCGTCCGCGGACGCCGCCGCCTCGCTGCCGCCGGCGACCTGCGCCGCCGCCTGCGCTTCGCCCGGTTCGCTGGAACCTGCCGCCGTCCCACGGCTCTCCGACCCGCCGGCGCGCCGCCGCGCCTCGCCCCCGCGCCGCCCCGCTCCCGCGCCCGCCGCCCGCAGGTGCCCGCCTCACCGCCGTCGCCCGCTGCTCTGCCCGGCGTGCCTCGCCAGAGAAGGAGCTCGCCCGTCCCCGCGCTCCACCGCGGATCCCGAGCAGCCGGCGCCCCGCCGTGCGCCCCGCCGGACCTCCGCCGCCTCCTCCAACTCCGGTCGCCGCCCCACCAACTCCGGCGAGCCGCCGTCACCGGACCCGACCCGCTCCCGATCCGGATCCGGCGGCCTGGACCAGATCCACCAGGCCCGCCATCCAAACGCCGGCCCTTCCCCGGTTCCCTCCATCCCGGGTCTTCCCCGTCCACGTTTTTCGCGAGGTGAAAATGTCAGTCCCCAGATTTTTTTACATAATCATGCCATGTTCATCATGCTGTATCTCTACATCCGTAGCTCCGTTTCGTGCGTGTAATATTTCTTATTGTTCGCCTCGACGAGTACTTAATTTCGTTCCATTGCATCATTTTTATTTGAGCTCATCTTGATGCCCGAAATCCTGTTGGAAGTGTGCATGTTGATGTTAATCTGCTGAAACTGTTATAACATGCTCATTTGTCATTTTTGCCATGATTGATGTGAGCATTCTATGAGGTTGATGTCTACATGTGTTTTGATCTATGCCATGCCATCTTTCCAGGGGTGTATGCCATGTATTTTTGTGATCAATGTGGTGACTAACACAAGCATGCAAACTAGGTTTCGTGATATTGCTGATTTTAGTCCCTGTTTTGCTGTTATTTTGATGCCATGTAAACTTGATGCTACAGAGATATTCATGCTTATTTTGAGATACTTCAGTAAGGGTGTTTTGAACATATGGTTATTGTCTATCCATTCATGCCCTTGTTTGCAATTATGGAGTAGTCTAGCATGTCATTTTCGTGCTCTACTTTTGCTTCAAAATGTTTCCTGGCAGATTGTTTACTTGTTATTCAATTTAGCCAAGGTTGCTATAGTTGATCCTTGCATGCTATGGACTTGTTCTTGCCTTGATTGGTAAAATAAACATGTCTTCTTGATGATGATATGCTTATCTTGTCATTCAATGACTTGTGGTGAGTGAATCGAGCTTGTTAAGTAGTGTACTTGCTGTTGCGGTTTGGTAGGCTGAATCTGTTATTTCGTGATGCTATATAAATATGTTCCTACTAATCATTCTATGCATAATCTGGAGATGTTCTATAAACATGTTTTGATCTACATGTCATGCTCTATCAATCTATGCCCTTGGTAGCATTTATAACTTGCTGTAGATTGTTCATATATTGCTCCAAAGTTGCTTGATAATGTTGCTATCAGCGTGTTAACATTAAGTTCCATGTTTCCATGATTGTTTGCTAGTGATCCATGCACCCTATGAACTTGCTCTTGCCATGCTTAGCTTCATAAACATGTCTTCTTACTGTTGGCTGCCATGCCATGCCATGTATTGCTCTATGGTGAGTGGTTCAAGCTCACGAACATGCCTACTTATTGTTGTTTCTGCCATGTATGAATCTGTCATATAACTTGCCATGTTTACATGGGTGCCATCATATTTTCCGTGCCCTTTTGTCTCATGGTCAGTAAGGGACTTTTGTTCTATGCAATTAGTAGATTCATTCCATGCCTTTGTTTGCCATGATAAGTTCCTGTAACATGTTGTTTGCTTGCTCTAAACATTGCAACCTGATGTTATTCCTACTAAAGTCTGAAACTGTTATAATTTGCAATCTTTCCATGTCCTTTTGAGCATGTTCTAGTAGTTTCTGGAGATAGCTCAGTGTTCATGTTTTGTTGTCCTTTACCTGTACAGCATGCTCATGCCTTTTGTTCTTATGTTGTTGATGCTTGTAAGATGCCTAGTTGCTGTTATGGAAAGATTCTTGTTATGACTTGTATAGAGTGTATGTGTTGAACCGTTGCTCCGTTTTGAGTGTGCTCTATATGAAACTTGCTTGATTTTGCATGTAGATTCATATTATCATGTTGCATCCTTGTTTTGGTGTGTTTGCTTGATGTTTGGATGCATTTTGCGTCAATGCCATGCTTAACTTGTTGTGCTCATATCTTCTAGGCCGTTGCTCCGAATCTAACGAACTTTATATGTAACTTGACTAGAATTTCGTGTAGATCCTCTTGGTGCTCTTTAACTTTCTGTTTAACAACTTCAACTTAATGATTGTTCAGTTCTGGACCAATTTCGAAATATGCATATGAGGACTTACCGGAATTGTTATATGTTGTTCCCGGCCTCATTTAAACTTGCCTTGATGTGTTGTTCTTGTTTGCATCATCTCTTGCCATGAGTAGCTTCATGTAGCCTTGTCATGCATCATGCTTGTTGTGCATCATGTCTTGCCTATGTGTGCTGTGTTTACCTTGTTGTGTGCTTCTTCTCGATAGTTCCTGTTTCGTTGCGATCGTGAGGATTTGTTCGTCTCGCTTGGTTCGTCTTCGTGGCTTCATCTTCTTCATGGACTCGTTCTTCTTCCTAGCGGGATTTCAGGAAAGATGACCGCTACCCTGGATCTCACTACTATCATTGCTATGCTAGTTGCTTCGTTCTATCGCTATGTTGCGTTACTTATCATTTGCTCTTCAAGCCTCCCAAATTGCCATGAACCTCTAACCTTTGACACCATTCCTAGCAAACCATTGATTGGCTATGTTACCGCTTTTGCTCAGCCCCTCTTATAGCGTTGCTAGCTGCAGGTGAAGATGAAGATTGCTCCATGGTGGACAGGGTTTATGTTGGGATATCACAATATCTCTTATATTATTAATGCATCTATATATTTGGTAAAGGGTGGAAGGCTCGGCCTTATGCCTGGTGTTTTGTTCCACTCTTGCCGCCCTAGTTTCCGTCATACCGGTGTTATGTTCCCAGATTTTGCGTTCCTAACGCGGTCGGGTGATTTATGGGACCCCCCTGACAGTTCGCTTTGAATAAAACTTGTCCAGCAAGGCCCAACCTTGGTTTTACCATTTGCCTCACCTAGCCCTTTTTCCCTTGGGAGTCGCGCTCTCGAGGGTCATCTTATTTTTACCCCCCCCCCCCGGGCCAGTGCTCATCGTGAGAGTTGGTCCAAACCGTCAGCCGCCGGTGGCCACCAGGGGCAACTCTGGGCTCGCCTACCGGAAGTTTGGACAATTCGGTGTGCCCTGAGAACGAGATATGTGCAGCTCCTATCAGGATTTGTCGGCACATTCGGGCGGCTTTGCTGGTCTTGTTTTACCATTGTCGAAATGTCTTGTAAACCGGGATTCCGAGACTGATCGGGTCTTCCTGGGAGAAGGTCTATTCCTTCGTTGATCGCGAGAGCTTGTCATGGGCTAAGTTGGGACACCCCTGCAGGGTATAAACTTTCGAGAGCCGTGCCCGCGGTTATGTGCCAGATGGGAATTTGTTAATGTCCGGTTGCAGATAACTTGACACTTGATCCAAATTAAAACGCATCAACCGTGTGTGTAGCCGTGATGGTCTCTTCTCGGCGGAGTCCGGGGAGTGAACACGGTTTCTGGGTTATAATTGACGTAAGTAGGTGTTCAGGATCACTTCTTGATCATTGCTAGCTTCACGACCGTTCCTTTGTTTCTCTTCTCGCTCTCATTTGCGTATGTTAGCCACCATATCATGCTTAGCCGCTGCTGCAACCTCACCACTTTACCCCTTCCTTACCCATTAAGCTTTGCTAGTCTTGATACCCATGGTAATGAGATTGCTGAGTCCTCGTGGCTCACAGATTACTACAACAACAGTTGCAGGTACAGGTTATGCGATGGTCATGACGCGAGAGCGATGCTTGCTTGCGTTGAGTTCTTCTTCTGCTTCTTCGATCAGGGGATAGGTTCCAGGTCGGCAGCCTGGGCTAGCAGGGTGGATATTGTTTGAGTTTTCTGTTTATGATTCATCCGTAGTCGGATGTTGTTCTTGTATGTTGTATTGTTGTATTCATGTGACATTGTATGCCTTGGATGTACCCCCACTATTATGTAATGTTGATGTAATGATATCCACCTTGCAAAAGCGTCTTCAAGATGCGCTTCTATCCTTGGTGGGACCTTCGAGTTCCTTTAGGATAGGGTCGCATCTTGGGCGTGACAAATAAAAACTATGGCTGTTAGGTGTGGGTCCGCGAATCTTTTTTTAAAAGATCCGCCCTCTAGCGAGCCGCGGGATCTGACAATTCTATTTTGCAACATATGTGTTTTTACGGAGACATTTGCAACAGAGGTCATATTGCGTTCTTTTTGCAACATAGGTTGTGTTGCCGGATTTGTTTTTGCAACATGGGTCATGTTGCAGAATAGTTTTTTACAACATGGGTCATGTTGCAGGATTTGTTTTGCAACATAGGTCATGTTGCGGCATCTAGTCCTTGGTCAGTTTGCAACAAGGGTCTAGTCGCAGAACCTCTTTCTGAAATAATGGACCGGTTGCAGAACATGGATGCGGAGGGGTTGGCTCCTAACCGTATGACGAAGACCATCCAACAGACATAGAGACGGTGGAGGCTCCATAAGATCGGTCGGTTGAAGGGAATCATTTTTAATAAAAAAAATAGGCCCACTTAAGAACATCCTTTCCCTCTCTGATTGGATTCATATCCTATATTGATCACAATTCTCCCAACATGTAAAGTGTCTGCCTCAACATCCCACTAAGCCAAGCATTTAAGTTCTCCTCCCACTAAGACGTGTAAAATGTGCCATATAAGCGAGTCATGCATTTATCCTTATAAATTACAATTATTTTTGCATTAGTCTATGCATGTAATGACGTTAGATCATACATTCATGTTAGTCATCCTTCACATTTTTGTTCGAAATGACATTTTTAAGTGTAATTTAAAAGTTTTTATTCTATTTTTAGACACTTTCCTTTATTGATTTACATATTTTTAATAAGGTTACCTCAGCAACGCGTGGGGCATCATCTGATTTTGTGAGTAGTGGATAACGGCCTGAAGGGAATCATCTGTAGGAAAAAAAATGCCTTGATCATTCTTGAGCTGAGAGCTCGGGGTTCTGCATAATCAGGCAAGCTCTCTGAGAAAGAAGGGCAATGTTCAAAAGATCAATATCCCCGACTTCAATTTTGCATGCCTTTTCAAATATGGTTTTCTTTGGCTTTTTGCCCTTTTTCATTTTATTTCTCTAACCGTGAAGCTTTTACTAAATCAAGAAAAAAATCAACTCGTGAATTTTTTTCAAATTCTTGAATATTTTTGAATTTGCTGACATTTTTAAAATTCACGAAGACGTTTTTAAAGAACATTTAGGGATAGTTTTTGAATTCAAGAATATTGTTTATATTCATGATTTTTTTATGGGGAACTTTCTAAAATCTGCTACGGTAACATTTTAAAAAATTCTAGATTTTTTCAAAATTATGATTATTTTTAAATTTTGATTTTTCCAAATTCAAACAAGCACTTTGTGGAAAAGTAAGAAATTGAAAATGGTTATGAAAATCTGTTAGGGCATCTCACCAAGTCTCCAAATGTCCGGACCGGACGACGTAGCCCTCCAACGCGGTTCACGAAATCGGGTTGGACTGCTACGGACGTCCGAAATACCCGAGTTCGGCCCCAAACAGTGGGAGCTCAAGTCGGACTCTGACCCTGGCTCTAGAACCCTCTGTATCACACCGGCTTCAACGTCCTCCCGCCTACCAATCACCGCCACGTCCAGATAACTGATAAGGGGAGTTCTGGATCAAATACGCGTCACCACACCCGGTTTTCGGTTCCATCTTCGTACACCGCTTTATTTGTCGTGAAGAAGGAGCCGGTCTGGGACAAAAACGACGCTGATTGAGCAAAGATCAAGGAAGAGGACTCCGAGGTGATTTGAACCCTGGTGGGTTGGGGATGCCACAGTCTATCTAACCATCCAATCACATGTTGGTTCGCCGATTTCTTTTTTGAGTGGTGTGCTTTTTATCTATTTTTTATTATAGTTTTTTTAGCAACTTTTTCTTAGTTTTTCCTTTGAGAACTCTGTTTTTTATCTCTTTTTTTGAGACAAACTCTGCTTTTTATCTACTGTATCAGCGGCCTGCGAAAGAACCCAACGATAAATTGGTAAGACACACAATGCACCGAAACCCTGGCATGCTCGTGCGCGCCGCCGGCTCCCTTCTCCGCCCCACCGCCGGCGCTGTTTGGCGAGCCCCGACGAACACGGCATGGATTCCCCCACCGACGCGGCGTCTACTCTTGTCGGCACGCAGCCGCGCGTACGGGGGGACTTACTACGGCAAGGAGGACACCACAGTACCCGCGGACATCAAGGAGCAGTCGGGCGGCTACGAGTACCTGGTGGACGTGCCGGGCCTCTCCGCCAGCGATCTCAGGGTGGAGCTGGAGCCCAACCGCGTCCTGCAAGTCATCGGGGAGCGCCTCGACGAGGAGCCCTGCGTCAGGTACATTCGGAAGGACCGCCCCATGGGCATGCTCGAGGAGTACTTCGTGCTCCCGCAGGATGCGGACCTAGCGAGGGTGTCGGCGGTGTGCCGTGACGGCGTGCTCAAGGTCACCGTCCAGAAGGTCCTACCGTTCGAGATCCCCAGAGCCATCAAGGTCGTGTCCTAGTCGTTCACGTTAGATGCTTCTCCATGTCTCCATGCCGTGACGGAGTACCTGCTATTATTAGGCTATATAGATAGATAGATTTTTGTGTTCATCGAGTACTTCCATATTATTCTTAAGCGCTTGTGTCAGTTCATCTAGAACAGAAGGTTTGTGGTAGTTGTGCACTTGTGCTGCATTTTCCTTTGCTTTCACAACAGATTCATTTAAACAAATTGTTTATAATAAACTTAAATGCTAATTAGTGCAGCCACACTATTTTGCTGTCCCAAGCGCACACCCTTCTGGGCTGTCTGACCGGGGTCCAATCACCAGGTGCCGCACGGTCAGGGTTGTGGAGCAAAACATCCACAAGATTACGACGTGCTACCCGACAAGTCTCTCGCACCTTATCCACTCTACTCAAGCCGGGCGCCTCCTCTCTGATATGCGGCCACGACCCAGCTCCTCTCTGCATTTTTTTTTGCTTTTAAAATAAGTTCATTTAAAACAAAATTGTTCATAAATAAACCTAAATGGTAATTAGTGCAGCAGCACTATTTTGCTGTCCCAAGCGCACACCCTTCTGGGGCGTCGGGGTGGGATCTAATCACCTGGTGCCACAAGCTCACTGTGGTGGAGCGAAACGTCCACAGAATTACGGACGCACTACCAACAAGTCTTCCGCACCTTATCCACTCTACTCGACCGATAATCCTAGACACAAAGACGAGTACGGGCTGATTACGGACCCTGTCGTGGAATTAACACGTCAGATGTCCTCGTGAAAGGACTTAGTCGTGGAGCCATCGCAACGGGTTAGGTTGAAGGGGTTAAACCGGACAAGGGACACGAGAGTTTATACTAGTTCGGCCCCTTCGATGAAGGTAAAAGCCTACGTCTAGTTGTGATGAAATTGATTGGGTTTCGATGATTAGGGAGCAAAATATGCTTGCCTGAGTCTCGAGTTGCTGTCTGTTGTCCCTGAACCGCCGCCGGGTCGTCCTTTTATATACATAGGTTGACGCCCGGCCGGTCTACAGAGATCCAAACCGACTCATACAAAGTGTTCAGTTTGGTCTCTCCTTCCCTAACTTACATTACAAGTTACATAGTCATGGCGGTTTACCGCTATGGGCCCTAATCCGCCTTTGGGCTTTTAGGCCTCTAAGCTCGTTCTAATAACTTCACCATCTTCTGGATTCTTCATGGGCTTTGGCATAGTCGAGTGTGAACCGGGCCCTCCTGGCCGGTTTACACTCAGTAGTTATATCCCCAACATTAAACCCCCGTTTGATTTGAACTTGTTCATGTCAATCTTCAATATCTTCAAAGACATTATAAACGTCCTCTTGTATCTTCGTAAACCGCCAGATTGCCTTCTCCTGTAAATCTTGTTAAACCGCTGTGACGTCATCTTCGGGATATAGCAACGGTCCATCATGACGTCATCTCTGTATAAAAAGATTAAAAATATACCCTTCACTTAATGGTTATCCCGAAAATCGAGGTGACAGGCGCGCCCACTCTGCCGTTTCAGGCTCCTTGATTCTCGCGCCTGCCATTTAGTCTTTCCTCTATAAATAAGGCCCGAGGGCCCTTTCCCCTTTTTCCCCTTCTGCGCCTTCTTCTTCCTCGCGACACTCCATCTCTGAAGCTCCGCCGCCGTCCGCGACCCTTGAGAACTGCATCGACAAAGGCCGCTGCATCAACCTAAAATGGACCAGAAACTCGTCGCACCCTTCCGCAGTAAATCTGCAGTGGTAAGTTTCCTCTTTCCTTCATCTTTAGATCTGTGTTTAGGGTTCGCAAGTTCATCTGTACAGTTCTTCGTTCTTCCTCCTGCCGCGGTAGTTTTGATCCAATAACAGTGTAGATCTCATACGGTAGTTACTCCGCATCCGTTTTTAATGCTAGCAGATCTTCCCTTTCTTCTGTAGAGTACACGATTTTCCCTGTTCTGCTTAGCGCCTTTAGAGATCACAGAAAAAAATTCTTTACGGATGTGCGGTAGATCCAAATAAATTCGATCATTGTGTGAAACCTGTTTCTGTCAACACTTAGCAAAAATTTTGAATCCTGGCCCTTCTGCCTACGGGCGGTTTAACCTTTGATAGCCAATCCGCCATATATCATTAGCCCTCTCTTAAACCGCCAACTGAACCTTGCATAGTAATTTTCTGGTTTAACACTGAATTGTACACCTTAAACAGTTAAAGTGTAAACCGGCATTTGTTTTTCCTTTCAGTTCTCCCCTTTCGGGATGACCTCTGCTTGCAATTGGGTTTCGTCCCGGATCACGGAAACACAAATCAACGGTTATGTCACCACTGGTGCATTAGCCTCAAAAAGGGTTCTCCACTGGCGAGTTCCGGAATCGGAATGTCCACCTGAACCTCAAAAAGGAGAGGTGATTGTTTTTATGCAACACTTAGACCGGGGATTCAACCCGCCCGGATCAAATTTTTTCCGGGATGTCCTCGCAAGCTTCCAACTCCATCCGCAAGATATTGGTCCGAACTCTGTGTCCAATATATGCAACTTTCAAGTATTCTGCGAAGTCTATCTTCAAGAAGAGCCAACCATGGAGCTGTTCCGGGACTTCTTTCATCTGAACCGCCGTACAGAAATCTCAGATGGTCCCAACACAGAGCTTGCCGGCGTTTCAATTCAGAAAAGGAAAGAAGTTGACTTCCCTCATGCAAAACATCATAGCCATCCTAAAGATTGGAATCAAACCTGGTTTTACTGCCGGAACACTGCCCCTGATGAAGAAAATCCTTTGCCGGGTTATCGCCCTCACCCGCTTAGCAATGGCCACCCAGTACCTTCACGCTTGACCGCCACAGAACGGAAGAACTTTGCACCTCAACTCGCCAAGCTCCGGGCTCTAATGGCCAATGGTTTAACAGGCATTGACCTTGTCCGCTGCTGGGTTTCTTGGGGCATTTTACCTTTAAGCCGCCGCCCCGGATTGATGCATGAATATACTGGTGATGTCAAAGACCCTCAACGATATCACGAAATAGTAATGACCGATCTTGAAGTTACTGAATCGGTGAAGAAAATTCTTGATGAACCGATATCTGCATGCAGCCAAACCGGGTTGGCTCCGTTTTGCGTCTCCAATAAACTGCCAGCGGTAAAGTTCATCTGAATACTGTAATGTTTTGCCTCCGTATTAACTGTGTATTAATCTTTCCTTGTCTCAATTTTAGGCTAACAACTCCTTTTGGAAACGGACTAAACCGACTCGGGCTCCTCGTGCAAAGACCAAGGCCACCAAGAAAGCTGGCAAGAAGAAAACCACCAAGTCTTCTGATTCGCCAGAAGATGAGGAATCAGACGCTGAGGTAGAACTTGACTCACTTGGTTCCTTTTCGTACATCTTATTGACAATGACTATTCCCAGGACGATGCTGAGGCCAGCCATGCAGAACATGTTGAGGTAATCCTTCTTTCTTCCGATTCAGATCTTGTACCGGTTCAAAGAATTCGTCGCACAGTCCGGAAAGTAAAACAATCCCACACCCTTGCTCATTTGGATCCAAAATTTTCTTTGAAGACACAGCAAGTTGAAGAGCATCGCACAACCCGGCATAGTGGTCAACAAATCACTTCGTCCGGTTTAGCCGACACGCCAACCCGGAAACGTCGTCCAGAGGTGACTTATTCTCCTGAAAAACGTTATCCTTTGAAAGGTTTCTTCCGATGCCTCTCAATCCGTCTGACCCGAATTACCAGGCCTCTTCCAACTCGTTTGGCGGTTCATCAACCACTCGGCTGCCTCCTCTCAAAGTCGTCGATGGGTAAGTACATTACTCAACTTGTTTCTTCATGTGTTGGTTTGTCATTATTCTAATCCTTTTGATGTTGTAGCGCCAAGGCTCGATTAAGCAAGAAAGCCAAGACCAGCGACCCTACTGATGATGTTGATCCGGAGAAGACTCCAGAACATCATGGCGAAGATCCTGAAATTGCCGTAGACAGCTCCGCTGGGCAAAACCAAGAGGCTGATGCTAACCCGCCAGAGGTTGAACCGAATGTAGAGGTTGATACTTCACATCCTCCTGCTCCTCCAAGTCCAACCGTTGAACAGCAGGATTCAACTGCGGATCCGCCAAGCGCTGCCAACAAACCGTCGAGCCCTGCTGCCAAAGCGCCAAGCCCCGTGAATGTCAATCCATCAAGCTCGGCCAAAGATGATGATGTTGTTGTTACTGGCACTGGGTATACCGCCCCTGGTAATCCGGTTGCTCTATCAAAGCATACCGCCAAGGATGAATTTACTGCTATGAGCAAGGGGAAGGGGAAGACTGACTTGTCAGCTTATGTCGATCTCTCTGCTCAAGACCTTCACTCCGGCTTCTTGAACCGGCTTTACACCAGCTGTGATTATGAAGCTGGTTTAGTAAACCTGATGAAGGAGTGCTACGAGGTAAACAATTTGATCTTTGTTTTGTACCTTCATTGTATTGTAGCCCCCAAGGGCCAGTTTCTCTTTAGAAAGTCAAACCGGGACTTTGTATACTCCATACTGTACTTTATGAAACTTCCTTGTGTATTTCTGATCAAACACACATTAGCCCCCAAGTGCCATGATTAAAACTTGTATTAATCCTTGGTACTTCAATAACCAGTATAAAAATGATCCGCATTAGCCCCCAAGTGCCAAGTGTATAACTGGTTATATGCTTGGGACTTTGACAAAGATATTGACATGCTCTTTTTACTGTTGCAGAGTGAGATAAACCAACAAGTCTCACAAATTGCTGACCTTCAAGAAAATCTGAAATCCCAACAAGCAGAAACCACCAAGGCCAAGGATGAATTGAAAATCGCCTTAACCACCATGGAGCAGCTCAAGGAATGGTTTAAGTCTGAGCGGGCCAACTGGGATACCAAAAAGGCCGGATTGCTGAAACGGGTAGAAAACGCTGAATCAGCTCTTAAACCGGTGACAGAAGAGCTTACTGGGTTAAAGCACCAAGTCAATGCCATGACCTCTGCAATATTTGGTAAGCACTGTTTGCCAAGGCTTTATGAATATTTTGCTTTGAAATTTCTCCTGTTTAACATGAACTTATTAAACCGCTATAGGTAGTCGCATTGCTCATCTGGGTTCTGATATGCGGAAGAAACTCAAGGCCGCGTATACGCTGATTGAACAGCTGTATACCAGCGTCCAATGGGTTATCTGCGCCACTTCTTATGACAATGCGGCTCCAACACTGATCAAGGACACGCTGGACCGGCTATCTATGACGCCAGCGCAGATAGAAGAGTTAAAGCGATCTGCTGCCCGGGCTGGCACTTTATTAGCACTAACTCGAGCCAAGGCATGGATAGCTGATCTTGATCCGGCTGATATAGCCAAGGGCTTCCCTAGTGAACAAGAAAATAGCCAAGGTCTGTCAACGTGTAGTTGCAAACCAAGCCAGTTTAAAGAATACCGGGCTAATAAGATGACTGGCTAGGCCAAGAAAATCGGTTTAACATAAAATTCAGCAAAACGCAAATAAAAACCGTGTAGTCGAGGCTTTTTGAGGGCTGTCAGGCTCAAATTCGAGGCTTTTGTGGGCTGCCAGGCCGCTGAGTTGAACCATTTAACAAAGCCTGTTAAGATGGACCTCCAACTAACCAATCACCGTTTTAACTTTGACAAGTGCAGGGTCTCAATGAGAGTAACTGTCAAACGTTCGGAGGGCCATCCCGGGATGACCTGGATAGGAGTGTCTTGATGAAGGCAGGTTAACCAGGGGTTTTAGGTAAATATACCAGGCTTCCAACCCGTGGGTCGATACCCAGCTACAAGGGTCCATTCAAACTCCTTGGTATTTGACACAAGGAGCCCCCAAGTAACGTGATGAGCTGTGCTCATTGGGTGCCTATGTTTGAGTGGTGCATAGCATCCAGACTCTCTTTGGCCCCTTGGGTGTGAAGCTCCCAAGCTATGTTGTGGCGTGATACCCGGTTTAATAGGCAGGGCTTCGCTTTGTCAGCTGAATCCCCCATGTAACTCAAAGTATATTTGAGAAAAAACAGCAGAGGCCCAACTTAGAGCAAGGATGCTGATTTATTTATTGATCATAATATATACATTGTCGAAATATGTACATAAGAAGAGCCTATGGCTCAAGTGTAATAAGGCCGGAGGAGAGCTATGTTCCATGGCCGCCGGGTCTCCTCCTCAGAGTTGCGTGAGTTGTCTCGAACGTTAATGAGGTAGTATGATCCGTTGTGCAGATTCTTGCTAACCACAAAGGGTCCTTCCCAAGGCGGGGATAACTTGTGCATGTCGGTCTCATCCTGGATGAGCCGGAGCACCAAGTCACCTTCTTGAAAAGTTCTTGTCCTAACCCGGCGGCTGTGATAACGCCAGAGGTCTTGTTGATAAACCGCCGATCGAGCCAGAGCCATATCCCGTTTCACATCTAACAGGTCCGGTGCTTCTTGGTAAGCTTGCTCGTTGTCCACTTCAACATAATTAGCAACCCGGGGCGAGTCGTGATGTATATCACTTGGGTGAACTGCCTCTGCCCCGTATACCATAAAGAAAGGTGTGTAACCTGTTGAGCGATTAGGGGTGGTGTTGATACTCCATAACACAGAAGGTAATTCTTCCACCCAACAACCCGGCGTGCGCTTCAAGGGAATCATGAGCCGGGGTTTAAGGCCCTTTAAAATTTCTTGATTAGCCCGCTCCGCTTGACCGTTGGATTGAGGGTGCGCCACAGACGCTAGGTCAAGCCAGATGTGCTCTCTCTGACAAAAATCCTCCATCTCACCTTTGGAAAGGTTGGCACCATTATCCGTGATGATACTGTGTGGAAAGCCAAAACGGAAGATAATCTTTTTGAGAAATTGAACCGCCGTAGCTACATCACACTTGCTAACAGGCTCCGCTTCAACCCACTCGGTGAATTTATCAACTGCCACCAACAGGTGGGTCTTCTTGTCCTGGGAACATTTAAAGGGTCCCACCATATCAAGCCCCCAGGTAGCAAAAGGCCAAGTGATAGGAATCATCCGTAGTTCCTGAGCCAGAACATGAGCTCTGCATGAAATTTTTTGACAAGCATCACATCACCTTACTAGATCCTCCGCATCAACATGAGCTGTCAACCAGTAAAACCCATGACAAAAAGCTTTTGCAACCAGGGACTTTGAACCGGCATGATGTCCACAATACCCTTCATGAATTTCCCGTAGGATCTCTTGGCCTTCTTCCGGAGTAACACAACGCTGAAATACACCTGAAACGCTACAGCGGTGTAACTCGCCATTGTGAATAACCATGGACTTGGATCGCCGGACTATCTATCGAGCCAGGACTTTATCATTTGGTAGCTCGTCCCGGTTCATATACGCAAGATCAGGAACAACCAAATCCTCTTCTGTAAGCAACTTAACAGACGGGTTACACAAGATATCTAAAAAGGTGTTAGGAGGTACCGGTTTACGCTGAGATCCAAGCCGGCTCAAAGCGTCTGCTGCTTCGTTTTTGCGCCGATCGATATGCTCGACCTGATACCCTTTGAAATGACCCGCCACGATATCCACCTCACGTCTGTAAGACGCTATGAGTGGATCCTTAGAATCCCAAGTACCAGAAACTTGCTAAGCCACCAGATCAGAATCTCTGAAACAACGAACTCGACTTAAGTTCATCTCTTTGGCCACACGGAGACCATGGAGTAAAGCTTCGTACTCGGCTGCATTGTTAGTACAAGGAAACATCAAGCGGAGGACATAGCAAATTTTATCACCTCGAGGGGAAGTAAGGACAACTCCAGCCCCTGAGCCTTCCAACTGCCTGGATCCATCAAAGTGAATAGTCCAGTACGTATTATCCGGTTTATCTTCTGGTGCTTGCAACTCGGTCCAGTCATTGATAAAATCCACAAGAGCCTGAGACTTGATGGCTGTTCGAGGTACATACTTTAAACCGTGTGGTCCAAGCTCGATTGCCCACTTTGCAACCCGGCCAGTTGCTTCCCTGTTTTGAATTATATCGCCCAAAGGAGCAGAACTAACCACTGTGATTGGATGGCCTTGAAAATATTGCTTGAGTTTTCGACTGGCCATAAAAACCCCATACACCAACTTCTGCCAATGTGGATAGTGTTGCTTTGACTCGATCAGGACTTCACTGATGTAGTATACAGGTCGTTGAACCGGATATTCCTTCCTAGCTTCTTTACACTCAACCAAAATTGCCACACTGACCGCTCGGGCATTAGCAGCCACGTATAACAGCAAAGGCTCATTATCAACTGGGGCTGCAAGAACCGGCGGTTCAACCAACTGCCGCTTTAGCTCCTCAAAAGCCGCATTGGCTGCGTCACTCCAGACGAAATCATCCGTCTTTTTCAACATCTGATACAAAGGAATTGCCTTCTCTCCCAAACGACTGATAAACCGGCTAAGGGCTGCAATCCGACCTGCTAGACGCTGCACATCATTGATACACTTCGGCTTGGCTAGGGATGTAATTGCCTTAATCTTTCCGGATTAGCCTCAATGCCCCTGTTGGACACAAGAAAATCGAGAAGCTTGCCTGCCGGAACACCAAAGATACATTTATCCGGATTAACCATCATCTTGTAAACCCGAAGATTGTCAAACATCTCCTTGAGATCATCTATCAATGTCTCAGTCTTTCTGGATTTTACCACAATGTCATCCACATAGGCATGAACATTATGCCCAATCTGCGTGTGAATACAATTCTGCACACAACGTTGATAAGTTGCCTGGGCACTCTTGAGCCCAAAGGGCATAGAAACATAGCAGAAGGCTCCAAAGGGAGTGATGAAGGCTGTCTTCTCCTGGTCCTTAACTGCCATCTTGATCTGATGATATCCTGAATAAGCATCCAAAAAACTCAGGCGCTCACAACCCGCCGTCGCATCAATGATCTGATCAATACGCGGGAGAGCAAAGGGATCGGCCGGGCAAGCCTTATTCAAGTCCGTGTAGTCCACACACATACGCCAAGTGCCGTTCTTCTTAAGAACAAGCACCGGATTAGCCAACCATTCAGGGTGAAACACTTCGAAAATAAACCCAGCAGCCAACAGCCGGGCTACCTCTTCACCAATTGCCTTGCGTCTTTCTTCATTAAAGCGACGAAGAAATTGCTTGACCGGTTTAAACTTGGGATCAATATTAAGAGTGTGCTCAGCGAGTTCCCTCGGTACACCTGGCATGTCTGAAGGCTTCCATGCAAAAATGTCCCGGTTCTCACGGATGAACTCGATGAGCGTGCTTTCCTATTTCGGATCCAGATTCGTGCTGATGCTGAACTGCTTGGACGAATCGCCAGGCACGAAGTCAACAAGCTTAGTCTCGTCAGCCGGTTTGAAATGCAGGGTTGGGTCATGCTCAGTGGTGGGCTTCTTCAGAGGGTCATATCTGCTGGATCAACATTTTCCTTATAAAACTTTAGCTCCTCTATAGCACAAACCGACTCAGCATAAGCCGCATCACTTTCCTCGCAATCCAAAGTGATTTTTCGACTTCCATGAACTGTGATATTCCCTTTATGACCCGGCATCTTGAGCTATAAGTAAATATAACAAGGCCTTGCCATGAATTTCGCATAAGCCGGTCGCCCAAACAGTGCGTGATACGGGCTCTGGATTCTCACCACCTCAAAGGGCAATGTCTCAGACCGGGAATCATGTTCATCACCAAACACAACTTCCAAAGCGATCTTACCTACGGGATATGCCGATTTACCTGGTACCACATCATGAAAAACAGTGTTGGACGGTTTAAGACTCTTGTCTGTCAACCCCATGCGACGGAAGGTCTCATAATACAGAATGTTGATACTGCTTCCTCCATCCATGAGTACATTGGTGAATTTATAACCTCCCACCTGAGGCGCCACCACCAAAGCCAGCTGACCCGGATTGTCAACCCGGGGCGGATGATCCTCCCTACTCCACACAATAGGCTGTTCGGACCACCGCAGATAACGTGGAACGGCCGGTTCAACAGTATTGACTACCCTCTTGTGAAGCTTTTGATCACGCTTGCACAAACTAGTGGTGAATACATGATACTGCCCACCATTCAACTGCTTTGGGTGACTCTGGTAACCCGACTGCTGCTGATTCCCACCTTGGTTGTTCTGGTTGCCATGATTATTACCACCTTGGTTGTTCTGGTTGCCATGATTATTCTGAAACCCAGAGTTTGAACCGCCGCCACCATGAAAACCTGGACCTGAACCGCCCGACGGACCCTGATCATACCGGAAAAGATCAGAGTTTTTGAACTCCTTCATAATGTTACAATCCTTCCAGAGATGTGTTGCGGGAGCCTCCTTGGTCCCATGCTTTGGACAGGGCTGATTCAACAAGCGCTCCAGATTCATCGCCCTGCCCCGCTGGGGTGGTTTACCTTTGCGATGCTGCACATTAGCGTTAGCCACAAAATCTGAATCCGCTTTACGCTTACCATTATTCCCATGGCCTCCTTGGTTGTGCTGCTGTCCCTTTGCACCGCCATTCTTCTTTCCCTTCTCCGATTTCTCATTATCAGAATCGGGATCCTTGGTGAGGGAGTCCTGGACTAGGGGGTGTCCGGATAGCCGGACTATCATCATCGGCCGGACTCCAAGACTATGGAGATACAAGATTGAAGACTTCGTCCCGTGTCCGGATGGGACTTTCCTTGGCGTGGAAGGCAAGCTTGGCGATACGGATATGTAGATCTCCTACCATTGTAACCGACTCTGTGTAACCCTAGCCCTCTCCGGTGTCTATATAAACCGGAGGGTTTTAGTCCGTAGGACACAACCATTACAACAATCATACCATAGGCTAGCTTCTAGGGTTTAGCCTCCTTGATCTCGTGGTAGATCCACTCTTGTATTACCCATATCATCAATATCAATCAAGCAGGAGTAGGGTTTTACCTCCATCGACAGGGCCCGAACCTGGGTAAAAACATCGTGTTCCTTGTCTCCTGTTACCATCCGCCTAGACGCACAGTTCGGGACCCCCTACCCGAGATCCGCCGGTTTTGACACCGACATTGGTGCTTTCATTGAGAGTTCCTCTGTGCTGTCACCGATAGGAAGGATGCCCCTTCCTGTCTTCAAAGACGGTATCTTCGCCAAAGGAGCCTTGGCCGCCAGCCAAACTATCCGGCTGGGTGGTTTTCTCATGACCGCCTGTTCGCCCACCGCTTCGACGATGACCTCTCGGGTCATCAAAAGCAATCTTCACGTCAACTCAGAATTCGCCGAGCAGCTGGATCCAATAGAGCTCTCGTCCGTAAACGAGCTCTTGGATCGCATCGCCGCCCTGGGAGTCGCTACAGACTACAATCAGATCGGGCTTAAAACCGATCTGAGAGAGATTAACTCTCCCCAGGTTACCCACCATGTTGCGGTGGTAGAGGAACAACACAGCGACTCTTCTCCTATATCAAAAACTAATCATGTCCGGACTCCCGAACCCTCCATGCCGGATTCCCGCGGAGGGACGGACTTCAATCAAGCACTGAACCTAAAGTCAGGCATCGGACCGGACTCGTTGGACAACTTCCAGCAATCCAAGCTTCCAAATTCGGAAACTTTTTGGCCCTTGAGCCCCGAGATGGGTAGGGTTCCGGACTCAATTCCACCCACCCACCCAGACATATGCGATCTATCTCAAATCCGGCAACAGCCCGCTGAAACAATACATCATTACTGGGCCAGATTCCTCCTGGTTATGGACAGGATAAAGGACTGCCGAGAGGAAAAGCAATTTCAATTTTCTGCAATAATTGCATGGAAGAGGGAATCTTGAACGCCGTCAGTTGCCGTGAAATTACACGCTTCGCTGATCTGGCGTCCATAGTACGAAAGTACTGTGCAATGGAGAGTTTCCGGAAAACAAAAACTAAGTTTTGGGACAATCCGGCCCCGAATACAACCCTAGTCCGTAACAAAAGGGTGCATCACGCTCAGGCACCAGGTACAAAAACCAAAAAGCAAAAACCCCATAAAGGGCATGGAACCGTACTGGAGGGATGGCCCAGCGGACCCTGTAAAATTCACAGTACAGAAGGCGCCACTCCAACACATAGCCTTCGAGCATGTTGGATTCTGCGGCAGGTGGCCAAAAGTGGCGAAGAGCTTCTAGCCCCGGAGAGCCACTCCAACAGTACCAGTACGGTGTCAACAGTCTTCGAGACTTTCGCATCAAATAATATGCAGAAACGAATAATCCGCAGCCTCGCCGAAGTCTACCAAGGAGCAACAACAAATCCATGGAGCGACACGACCATCACCTTCAATGCCAGCGACGAACCTAAATTCCGAATAGCCCGAGCACCAGCCACATTGGTCCTCAGTCCAATAGTGGACGGTTTTCGCCTAACCAAGGTACTCATGGATGGCGGCAGCGGATTAAACCTCATCTACGAGGAAACACTTCAAAAAATGGAAATAGACTGGAGTCGCATTGAGCGAAGCAGCACAACCTTTAGAGGAATAATCCCTAGCCGGGAAGCACGCTGCACAGGAAAAATCACACTTGATGTGGTGTTCGGCTCACCGGACAATTACAGGTCCGAAGAGGTCACGTTGCAAGTGGCCCCATTCTCCAGTGGATATCACGCTATATTAGGACGGGAGGCATTCATAATTTTTCAAGCCATACCCCATTACGGGTACATGAAGCTTAAGATGCCCGGGCCCGGCGGAATAATCACTCTCGTTAGTGATCCGGACACAGCACTCCGCGCCGAAAACAAGACAGTCGCATTAGCCCTGGAGGCACTATCCGAAGCCCTAGCTGCAGAGGAACTCACTGCGCTGCGCTCTACGGTGAATAGGGATGATGTGATACTCGATAAGAGATCCAAGTCCACCTCCTTCAAACCAGCTGACGAAATAGTCAAATTCCAGGTCCATCCAACGGACCCAACAAAGACGGCCTCCATCGGGGCATAGTTGAACCCTGATGTAGACGCCGCACTACGAGAATTCCTTCGGGAAAATTGGGACATCTTTGCCTAGCACCCTTCAGATATGCCACGAATCCCACGCAGATTGGCAGAACACAGCCTAAACATCCTAAGAGGATTCAAGCCAGTCAAACAGGCTCTTCGGTGATTTTCCGAACCCAAAAGACAGGCAATGGGAGAAGAGCTAGCCAAACTACTGGAAGCCGGATTCATCAGAGACATCAAACATCCGGACTGGCTAGCAAACCTGGTAATGGTACCAAAGAAGGATAAATCCTGGCGCCTATGTGTTGATTTTAAAGACCTCAACAAGGCCTGCCCAAAGGATCCCTTCCCCCTTCCCCGCATCGACCAAATAATCGATGCTACTGCAGGGCATGATTCATTGTGCTTCGTTGACGCATACTCCGGCTACCATCAAATTAAGATGGCGGTGGCGGACCAAGCCGCAACGGCATTCATTACTCCATATGGACCATTCTGCTTCAACACGATGCCCTTCGGACTCAAAAACACCGGTGCAACATATCAGCGCATGATTCAGACATGTCTGGCTACCCAGATCAGCAAAACAGTAGAGGCATATGTAGACGACGTAGTTGTCAAAGCCAAACACGTCGAAACTGTAGTAGACAATTTGCGGCTCACATTCGACAACCTCCGAGCATATGACATCAAGTTGAATCCAGAAAAATGCGTTTTCGGCGTACCGGCCGCAAAGCTCCTGGGCTTCATCGTATCCAGTAGAGGAATTGAAGCAAACCCAGCCAAGATCCGAGCTCTGTCACAGCTGGATATTCCAAAAGACCTCATACAAATACAAAAATTGACTGGATGCGTGGCGGCTCTAAGCCGCTTCATCTCCCGTTTGGGAGAAAAGGCGTTGCCCCTCTATCGCCTCCTCAGGCGCACCGAACACTTCGAGTGGACGGATGCTGCCACGGCCGGACTCGAAGAAATAAAATCCATATTGGCAACAAATCCGGTCCTGGCTGCGCCCAACCTGGGCGAACCAATGTTGTTATATATCGCGGCAACACATCAAGTTGTAGGCGCGGTGCTCGTCGTCGAACGAGAAACAGAAGGGCATAAATTCCCTCTTCAAAAACTAGTGTACTACGTATCCACTGTCTTAACTCCCTGCAAGTCGCGTTACCCGCATTATCAAAAGATAGCGTATGCGGTGTTCATGGCATCCCGGAAGCTCCGACACTACTTTCAAGAGTGTTCGATAACAGTGGCCTCCGAAGTGCCCCTCAACGACATTATAAACAACCGCGACGCGACGGGCAGGATTGCAAAATGGGCCATTGAGCTCTTACCATTCGATATAACTTACAAACCTCGGCGAGCTATAAAGTCGCAGGTCTTGGCTGACTTTGTCGCTGAATGGACCGAAGCCGAACTCCATAAAGAGTACGGCGCATACTCCAATTGGATTATGCATTTCGACGGCTCCAAAATGTTGGCCGGCTTGGGGGCTGGCGTCGTATTGACGTCCCCAACCGGGGACACAGTCCAATACGTACTTCAGATAATGTACACGGACTCCAACAATGCAGCCGAATAAGAGGCCCTCCTACATGGCCTCCAGATGGCAATCTCCATGGGCATTCAACGCCTAGAGGTGCGCGGGGATTCAAACCTTGCAATATCCCAAGTAAATGGAGACTTTGACGCCAAGGATCCGAAAATGGCAGCCTATCGTAACGCTGTCCTAAAAATGTCAGCTCGGTTCGAAGGACTTGAATTCCACCATGTAGCCCGGGATAATAACCAAGCAGCCGACTTATTGGCACGCATCGGCACGAAACGCGATGCTGTCCCTCCAAACATCTTCCTGGAACGGCTCTTTAAGCCATCCGTACTATGGGAACAGGAGTCCGGAAATAACAACCCGGAAGCAGCCGCACCACCCAACACAGAACAATCTTACATAATCGGCGGCTCAGCCGATGAAATAACACCTCCAGCCCACGAAATAATGGCAGTAATCGCCCCGTGGACAGAGCCATTCCTAGCCTACTTAATTAGGCAGGAACTTTCCGAAGACCAAAATGAGGCCCGCTGCATAGTTCGGCGATCTAAAGCCTACAAGGTCCACGAGGGAGAACTTTATAAGAAAAGCACAACCGGAGTCCTTCAAAGGTGTATCTCCGAGGAGGAAGGGCGAAACCTTCTGGCTGAAATTCATGCCGGACTAGGCGGACACCACGCCGCAGCCCGGGCCCTTGTAGGCAAGGCATTCCGTACAGGATTTTATTGGCCGACGGCCCGGGCAGATGCTCAGGACTTAGTCCAAATATGCGTTGGTTGTCAGCTCTTTGCTAATCAGAGCCATATGCCACCCACCGCCCTCAAAACTATACCCATTACCTGGCCGTTCGCAGTCTGGGGGCTTGACATGGTTGGACCACTTAAAGGGGGAACCCACAAGCAAAAATACCTATTGGTCATGGTGGATAAATTCACCAAGTGGATAGATGCTAAGCCAGTTAAAATGGCAGAGTCCGGACCAGTGATAGACTTCATATCCGGGGTAGTACACCGTTACGGCGTCCCCCACAGCATCATTACCGATAACGGCACGAACTTCACGGCCGATGAGGTCAAATTCTGGTGCAAAAATATGGGTATTAAGCTCGACTACGCTTCAGTTTACCACCCTCAAACCAACGGTCAGGTGGAACGAGCAAATGGTCTAATAATGAGCGGCATCAAACCCAGGCTAGTGTGTTCCCTTACGGAATCCAATACGCACTGGGTAGAGGAGCTCGACTCCGTACTCTGGGGGCTGCGGACCACGCCAAACCATACTACCGGATTCACACCATTCTTTATGGTATACGGCGCAGAGGCAGTTTTGCCCTACGACATAATTCATGGCTCACCTCGAGTGCGCATGTACGAAGAAAGAGAAGCCGACCTGGATCGGCAGGACAGCTTGGACGCATTGGAGGAGGAATGCAATGTGGCAAAGGCCCGTTCCGCATTCTATCAACAGCAGGCTCGAAGATATCAAAGCAGAGAAGTACGGGCTAAAACTTACAATGTTGGCGAACTAGTTCTACGCCTGCCGGAAAAGAAAAAGGACAAACTCAAGCCCAAATGGGAAGGTCCCTTCATCATCGGCCAAGTCCTGACCGGCGGAGCATACCGTCTGCGGAATGCATCGGATAACCGACTAGAGCCGAACCCATGGAACGCAGCCCGCCTCCGAAGATTCTACGCCTAGCGCCGGACTAAGAGTTCGTCTCCTTCCTCCACATTTTCACAATTCAGCTGTCTTTTGTTTCTCTCCCTTCTCCTACCTTTTTCATAAAAGCCCTTGAGGGCCTATTTGCGCATTGTTCGCACACACCTGATGTGCTACCCGCACTCATTATACCTGGGGGATTCTCTAACAGAAGCTTACTTATAAAGGGCTTCACTCCCAGCACATGTGTCAAACTTCCACATGTACCTTTTGTTCACCATTATATGCATCGATATGACTTAAGTTTTGGCCAAGCTGGGTTGCTTGGCTCCTGTGCTTACCCCTACGTTCCCGATTGTTCGGCTAGGAGGTAAAGGGAGCACATCTGCGATTGTTACTGCCGGGTCAGCCGGATGTGTACCTCAGATTGGGTGAAGTCGAAAGCTAGCGTTCTTAAGAGAATATTCGGTCGCTGACTTGAAAGACGATTTTTTTTAAACATTTATCTATCTGTCCCCAGATGTTTTCCTGCTTTTTTCGCAGTCCGGACATGCACTTTAGGGCATGCCTCCCAGGGAAAGGAACCCTTAACGGAACTATTTTCCCTGGAAGATGTTTCTTAATAACCATGTAATTTAACATAACTAGTTGGGCACTTGTCTGATAAAGCACTAATGACCCCTACGCCTGGTCTCCATGCATGCCCCGGTTTTGTCATAACCGAGAAGGTATTCGGACACACTCCGGACTCTAGGGTCCCGAAGTCGAAGCGGAAAGGTCGGCAAAGACAAACGATCTACAATCCGGCTAGAAGGCATTTTACATGTCATTTTAAATATATCGTCAAATTGACTGACTGTACTCCTCCTCAATCCCGTCTAACAGGCTGTCTAATTTACAGTCCCGTTGGGAATACTTAGCGGCCAACTCTACTTGGCCGTACACTAAGCTCACAGGGATCTCCTTCGCATCGGGCCCCACAGGTCCGACCTCGGCCATGTGGTTTGGATCCGCCTTATTGTACCGAGTCTTCACCATGGCCCAGGCCTCCCTGGCACCTTGACGGCAGGCCGATATCTTCCATAAGCGGAAGCGCTGCCGTGCTCCCTGAAGCTTCTCCGCAAGCTCTCCAAGGCCCTCGGTTAGGGAGACGGATGGCCATAGGGCCTGGACGACGCCACTAATCGCCTACCGAACATGTTCGAGCAGTTGCACCAGCTCGGGAAGTTGGTCACCCGTCGAAAAGGGCATTTCCTCCGCAGGGCGACCTGTGAGCGCACCTACAAGACATATTTCTGTCAATAGGCTTCCTCGCCAAACTCTTCTTTTCAAAAGAATTCGCTCAAGCACTTACCATAGATGCCGCGACGAAGCCGCTGATTCTCCTTCACGGAGCCAGACAGCTCGGCTCGAACACCTTTCAGCTCTTCCCCAAGCTGGGTGTGGGCATCCTAGAGTTTGTTCCTCTCCTGCTGTACCTTCATAAGCACCCTCTCGCCGGCCTTCAGCTGGCGCAGTAGGTGTTGCTTGTCCGGATCCAGTCCGGCAACATCTGCAATATCATTGTCAGACTTACATGCACGCCGCACACCGCTTATCTTTTTGAAATAATGTGTTACCAGGAGGGGTCTCTGTGTCTCCTCCTGCGGCAGCGAGTGCGGCCTCAAGTTGGGCCTTGCACTCTTGTAGCTCCTGGGACAATTGGGTATTCTTCTCTGTAAGATCCTTCACATTAAAAGATCCTTAAATCAGTTATTTTAACTACTTTAAGTCTCGGGGGCTACTGGCATATACCGCTATTATAATACCTCACCCGTATGTCTTTTACATACTGCTCCGTGGCTCTGGTCAAACCATCTTGAGCAGCAAGGAGGTGCGCGTCTCCCGCGTTAAAGGCATTCAACGCCTCAGGGGAGAGACACGTGTCACGAAAAACTGTCCGGCGGTGCCTATGGTTCATGGCGCTCTCCACCTCAGACCTGGTGGCGGACAACCTGTCGGCATCCTCCGTTGGAGAAGTATCCGGCTCGCGCCTTGCGCTCGCCTCCCCCTCCGGACCAGGTGGTGGAGCCTGGCTGGCGGAGGCTTGGGCGGCAACCTCGCCGGGCACAGTCCGGCGAGCGCTCTTTCTCCTGAAAAAGTCATGAGCATTAATACACCCCCTAGGAATCTTTTCCTAAATAACCGTCGCGAGCTATACCATTGCGGTGACGTTTCAATTCGCACCGCACTCCTCTTCCGCCTGTGGGGTCGGACTGACCCTTGTTGGTCAGCCACCGCGGGTTCGGCTTCCCGCCTTGAAGGCACCTCCTGCAAGACACCGTTGTATACAGTGGTCAGGAATGTGCAAGGATGAAATAATGGTGTCAGGACTTCAGTCATAAGTACCTGGGAAGCCGGTAACAAGCCAGGGTAGTCAGCCGTAATGGCGACTAGAGCATTGTCCATGCTGAGTTGGTGGAACACCCCGTCAATTAGCTCCACATTTATGTCTGGATCCTCTTCGGAGGTCGGATCAAGGGATCTTCCTGGATCCTCGGGTTGTGGAGCCGGACTATGTATGCCCTCCACATCCCGACGCAGCTCCTGCGTCGAAATCGTAAAATAAGGTATTTAAACTTTGAAGGCATGGGTCGGATAAATAAAATGTCCACTTACCCAGCGCCAAGGGTTATTCATGGAGAATCCATTAAATGGGCTTGTCTGGAGGAAGTCCTCCTTCTCCCACTTGTAAAGGCCGGACAGAATCTTCACCAGATCTTCGGCCGATTCTGGCCCTTTGCGGCCATGACGGGTGGCATCATTTTCCCCGTTGAAATACCACATGGGGTGCCCCCTGTATTGTAGTGGCTGCACCCCCCGCATTATGCACGTGGCCATGACTCCAATCATGGTCAATCTGGAATGGGCCAGCAACCTTATCCAGCCCATCAAATAATGGACGCCCTTGTCTTCCTCCAGTTGAGGGCTCCGCGGGCGCCAACTTAGGCGTTTCTTCAGAGGAGCCCTACTGAACTCTAGGAGGCCGATCCGAACTGGGTCCGGCAGTGGAGCGTCTTCTACATAGAACCATTCCGAAGGCCAGTCTTCAGACGCCTTCTTTGGGGTTCCGGATGGATATCCGGTCCCGGGGATGCGCCATATTTCAGCACCGCCCACTTGATATATTGACCCCTCGTGAGAACGGGGTACGAGGCAGAATAGCCTCTTCCACAGCGCAAAATGGGGCTCGATGCCCAGGAATAGCTCGCAAAGAGCTATGAAACCCGCGATGTGCAGAATAGAGGCGGGCGTGAGGTGATGGAGCTGGAGTCCGTAGAACTCTAGAAGCCCGCGGAGGAACGGATGTACGGGAAATCCAAGCCCCATTATTAGATAGGGGACGAAACACACCCGCTCTCCTTTAGAGGGGCTAGAGGTGGCCTCCTCTTGCTTCCCACCTTTGTAGGTGGCCAGCTCGGCTTGAACCGGGACCATAAAGGCCGGAGGAAGATATCCCTCCGCTTGAAGCTTCACCAGCTCGTTATGCGGAACTGAACATCTCCTCCAATCTCCTGGCGGAGGGCTGGGAGTGCGAGAGGAGGAGCCGCATTGACGGTCCATGATGGAATGGGTTTTAGGTCAGAAGCGCTCCGATGAGTACTCGCGGAAGGAGGATGGTGTGATTTGGATCTGGATTCTTATCTCTCTTATAGGCAGATTATTTGCGCAGCTAGGGGGTAAAACATAAAAGATACCCTGGCTTTTCGCATTCGTGCGACGCGTGGAAGAGGGCCATTATTGGGCGTGGAAGCCAAGGAGCGCAACATTTGTAAGGGAGCCGGACACTATTCGTCAAGCACATGGAATTTGGAGGAGAACCCGCCTTGCAACGCCGAAGACTATATGCGCTAGACTTGTCGTCATTGAAGCCTGGTTCGGGGGCTACTGAGGGAGTCCTGGACTAGGGGGTGTCCGGATAGCCGGACTATCATCATCGGCCGGACTCCAAGACTATGGAGATACAAGATTGAAGACTTCATCCCATGTCCGGATGGGGCTTTCCTTGGCGTGGAAGGCAAGCTTGGCAATACGGATATGTAGATCTCCTACCATTGTAACCGACTCTGTGTAACCCTAGCCCTCTCCGGTGTCTATATAAACCGGAGGGTTTTAGTCCGTAGGACACAACCATTACAACAATCATACCATAGGCTAGCTTCTAGGGTTTAGCCTCCTTGATCTCGTGGTAGAGCCAGTCTTGTATTACCCATATCATCAATATCAATCAAGCAGGAGTAGGGTTTTACCTCCATCGAGAGGGCCCAAACCTGGGTAAAAACACCGTGTTCCTTGTCTCCTGTTACCATCCGCCTAGACGCACAGTTTGGGACCCCCTACCCGAGATCCGCCGGTTTTGACACCGACACTTGGTATTGTTAGAATCGGCATACTTGACCAAGGCTGCCATGAGGGTTCCCATATCGTTGCAGTGGCGCTTGAGCCGTCCCAACTTCATCTTCTGTGACTTAAACCGGCAATTGCGCTCCAGTGTTATAATCACTTGACCAGCATTAATCCAGTCGGACGAGTGCAAAACTTCTGAAACCCGGCATACCCCATGAGTTGTTGACTCGTTCTCTCCTTGAACACAAGCATCCAGATCCACAATGGACATGGGCTGTTTGCACGTGTCTTTGAAATTGGCTATAAACCGGGCCTTCAACTGATCCCATGACTCGATGGAATTAGCTGGTAGATTTTTCAACCAACTACGGGCTCTTCCCTCCAACATCATCGTGAAGTACTTTGCACAAGCCACTTCATCTACATCCAGCATCTCCATTGCCATCTCATAACTCTCGACCCACGCCTCATGTGGCTGGTCCGCCGTGTAATTAGGCACTTTGCGTGGACCCTTGAAATCTTTGGGCAGACGCACATTACGGATAGCCGGAATAAGGCACGGCACTCCCCAGGAACTGAAGGCAAGCCCGGTGCCTCGGTCAACTGACGCTGCTGGCTGAACCGGGGTGGGTTGATAACGACCCAAAGCGGCATCCCTTCGTGCCCTGCCATGATCCACCACGTCTTGAGCATTGCGATGCCGCGCGCTGCTAGACACCTCCGGTTCATCCATACGCCTGCTATAACTTGGGTTCGGACGAGGGGTTGAATGAATTCTATCCCGGCTATATGAATAAGCCTGCTGCTGCACCACGGCGATTTGAAGAAGGTCTCTCGCCCACCGTGTTTCAATTGCGGCTATTGAATCACCCTCCATCGGAATGGCTGCCAGGTGTGAGGCTGCGGCAATCATGTTATCCAGAGGGCTCGAGAAGTGACCTGGTGGTGTAGACACGTATTGCGGCGGATTATCTGTTCGTCGGGGCGGCTCCGTTATCCGTAGTTGATCCGGAGCTGTCCTAGGCGCCTCAGTCCGGTTTGCAGCTGCCGGATTGGTCGGCCCAGTGCCTGGCGTCTGAAAGAGATTTAACCCTTCGTAAACCGGCGGCAGACGTGACCGGTACTTCCTTCTCATTACATCCTCTGATGCGGTCCGATCCAGCATGAGCTGGTAATTCTGTTCCTGTATCCGCTGTGACTGGGCATCCAAAGCGGCCCGTTCTTCAGCCATCCTAGTATCCTCAGCTGCCAGGTCCTCCTTAGCCTGTGCTATTTGGTCCTTCAGCTTCGCAATGTCCGCATTGTGCTGATCCTGCGTCTCCGGGGTAACTGCGATAGCCCCACGCGGGCGCCAACTGTCGTGGAATTAACACATCAGATGTCCTCATGAAAGGACTTAGTCGTGGAGCCATCGCAATGGGTTAGCTTGAAGGGGTTAAACCGTACAAGGGACACGAGAGTTTATACTAGTTCGGCCCCTTCGATGAAGGTAAACGCCTACGTCTAGTTGTGATGGAATTGATTGGGTTTCGATGATCAAGGAGCAAAATATGCTTGCCTGAGTCTCGAGTTGTTGTCTGTTGTCCCTGAACCGCCGCCGAGTCGTCCCTTTATATACATAGATTGACGCCCGACCGGTCTACAGAGATCCAAACCGACTCATACAAAGTGTTCGGTTTGGTCTCTCCTTCCCTAACTTACATTACAAGTTACATAGTCATGGCGGTTTACCGCTATGGGCCCTTATCCGCCTTTAGGCTTTTAGGCCTCTAAGGTTGTTCTAATAACTTCACCATCTTCTGGATTCTTCAAGGGCTTTGGCATAGTCGAGGGTGAACCGGGCCCTCCTGGCCGGTTTACACTCAGTAGTTATATCCCCAACAGACCCCTTCACGTTAAATATCTCTCTCCCCCTGATTTTCAGGAGGCAGGCCCCACCTCTCCCTTAATCTCCAACAAGAAGATGCCACCTAGCAGAAATCTGTAGATCGGTAAAATTGATCTGTGAGTGTAGCACTACTCCTACTCGAGCCCCATGCCTCCTCCTTGATACGCGGCCACTGCCCGCTCCTCCTCTAGTCCACTTGCCTGTCCGCCGCGCTCCTCCTCAAGTTGTCGCACACCACATCTCACATCTTGTTGCGATGGGCAAGAAGACCAACATGGAGAAGACCGGAGCATGGTGGTTGCTCAGCAGCTACAAGTTGGACCAATCACCGTCAGACCAAAACTACAGATGAGGAGACTTCCGGGTCCACACCACGTCACCACCCCAGGTTGTCAGGTCCATCTTCGTACACCACTCACTTTGCCACGAAGGAGGTGCCGGTCTCCGACAAAGATGGCATCGACTTGGCAAATATCGAGGCAAAGGACTCCGAGGAGGAGAAAGCCGATGCGGGCGCACCCACAATGGTGGCGGACGCTGAGTTCCTATAGGATATTTGGATGGCGTTGCACCACTTCTTGGTCGAGCGGGGTCTGGCACTGCCGTCCCTTCGACGCAACCGTGGTTTCCTAATTGAAAGCTGCGTGCAGCAGTCCCCGCTGGCTCGCTGCCTCTGTGCCAAATGGTGTCCAACCCTTCTGAAAGAAAGAGTCATCACAGCGAAAGTCGCGCCTGCCTCGACTACCTCCAAGGAAATGCATCATCCTTGTCATGGGGGGGGGGGCTCCAAATGCTTCATCGAGGTAGAGACGCGCCCGGAGCGGCATCGGGCGCAGCACCCGCGACGTTCGATAGGACTAGGGTGCCTCAACCATGGTTCCTCACGAGCCCCACGCTCACGAAGGCTTGGGGTCCTCAATAGGTGCAAGATCATCAAAGAGACGGACACCCGCCACCGGCATCGTCTCAACAAGAGTCTCCTTTGCCTCTGGCTGACTGAGTTTGAGCACACGGTCCACCTCCATGCCGATGAGAGGCATCACAAGGCGTAGGAGGCAGCCGAGCGTCCTCGCCACGAGAGTGAGGCTACGCCCGTTGTGGGGTACCGCGATCGCTAGAACGACCTCCTTAACTAGCATGATGATGATGACTTGGACTGCGACGATGACAACGGCGTAGGCAACGATGGTGGTGCCCGGTGGCCTCCCGGGCGACGACGACAACAACACAGACGACGTCATGGTACCCGGTGGTCTCGGAGACGACGATGGCAACGCTGCAGACGACGATCGTGGTGCCCGGTGGCCTCGGAGGCGATGATGACAACGGCGCGGACGACTATTTATGAAAAAAACGAGATTCACTAACCATTTTTTTACAGGGGCGAACAAACAGCGATTTTTTTTTATTTTTTTGAGATTCACTAAGCTTTTTTTTAGTACTTGTAGCATCGGTTCTGGGAACGAACCAGGGATAAATGGCCCGGCCTGGCTATTCGGCGCTGAGCTCCAAGACACACGATGCACCGAAACCCTGGTATGTTCCTCCGCGGCGCCGGCTCCCTTCTCCGCCCCACCGCCGGTGCGGTTCCACGAGCCCTGACGAAGACGGCACAGATTCCCCCACCGATGCGGCGTCTTCTCTTATCGGCACACAGCCGCTCCATCTCGAGGACTTCCGACGGCGCGGGCAAGGACGACGCTGCAGCTCCCGTGGACATCAAGGAGCAGTCGGGCGCCTACGAGTACGTGTTGGACGTGCCTGGCCTCCGCGCTCGCGATCTCAAGGTAAAGCTTGTGCCGGACCGCGTCCTGCAAGTCACCGGGGAGCGCGGGGAGGAGGAGCCCTGCGTCAGGTACCTTCGGAACGATCGCCTCAAGGACACGCCTAAGGAGTGCTTCTGGTTCTGGCTCCCGCAGGATGCGGACCTAGGGAGGGTGTCGGCGGTGTGCCGTGACGGCGTGCTCAGGGTGACCGTCCTGAAGCTGCCGCCGCCAGGACCGGTCGAGATCCCGAGAACCATCGATGTCATGCCCTAGTCGACTGTATTACCTACCACTATGGAATTGCGTGCGTATTATCCTCAAGGTTTGTGGTGGTTCATCTTAAAAAGAAGGTTTGTGAGCAACAGGCACCCAACAAGAAACGAGCACGCCACAACCCGTGAGCTAAAGTAGACGATCCACCTATGTCTGCATTCTCTTCTCTGTCGGTTCAGAAGCTTTAGGTTCAGGCCCTGTCTCATATCCTATCTAGGTTAAGTCTTCAGTTCTAGAGTCTTGTTCGTTCTACTTTTAGTGCAAGTCTAACTTCTAAGGTGTGTCCTCCTTCGGATATTGAATCCCTGCTGCATGATTTATATGCATCCTTGTATTCTCAGTTTCTTTAATGAAATGCCCCAGTCGTATGTTATTTATCGCATGCATATCTCTATTATTACCGGAAAAGGCATTCGCCCCGCTTTATATATAAAGCAACCACGATCAACAACGCGGTACAGATGCACACCACCACAACACACGCACACACCCAAGGCAAGATACATTGGTGTTGAGCGCAGCAACACCACCCCTAGCACTACAAGAGCAACCGGGATACTCAACCGTGAACATTGCCACCGCGAAGAGATGAAGCCGCATACGACGAACCATGGGCTTCAAGACGGTGCCTTCAGGAAGGTTACGACACTGGAGCGTTGCCACCGCTCGATCCGAGGATCAGAGTTTCCCCAGGAGCAACGCGATGGGCAATGAGAGCCGCGACAACGCTTTCAAGAAGGGAATAAGCTTCGCTGTCGCCGGTCCATCCGAAGATAGAACAGGTTTTCACCCAGACCAATACTCACCGCCACCGAACGCCACACCCCGGCTACCACGCCGCCTACACGACCATGGACACCGGGCAACACCCAAGCCACGGGCTCTGCCCAAAAGCACCGTGCTACCACCACTAAGGCCGCCGCCCCGGCATCCAAGACCCTGACACCACCTCACCTGAGACACGCCGCTACCCCAACCAAAGAGATGAGAGAAAGGAGCCGCCTTTCGAACCCCTAGACGCCCCCAGCGCCGTGACCCAATAGGCCAGCCAAAACTGGCCTCCATCGACCCGTCCTGCCGTACCGATCGCGAGACGAGCTCGGTCCTGCTGCACCGGGCGCGAGACGAACTCGATCCTGCTGCACCGGGCGCGAGACGAGCTCAGTCCTGCTACTCCAGACGCGACATGAGAGATGAACCGCAACTGGGAGAGGCCTAGCTCTCCGACGCACGTAGCAAGCACATGACGAGGGTGTGAAGTGAGGGTCGATACGGTCCTCCCGCGGACGAGCCGACGCGGGAGTAGAAGCCGACTGTCCCCGCGCATAGAGTCGCAGAGCCACCATGTAACCGCGCCACCGGGAGGCCACCGCCCGTGCCGGGCCTCCACACGCTGCCGCCCACAGCCAGAGCAACAACAAAGTGAGGCCACTGCCTAACCCGCGCCGCCATGAGATCATATCTGGCCGAGCCACCGCGGCCGCCTTCCCCGACCCCCGGCGTGCACCACCAACACCCACCTCCACCAGCCAGGACATGGCAGAGGTGGCCGCCTGAGATCTTGCCGCCGCCACCCCGCATCGCCCGTCAGGCCTCCCCGTCCCCAGCCCGATGCAGATCGGAGACAAGGAGAACCACCACCACCTCCCAGCCCCGCCACCACAACTCCGCCCGGCACACGGCCCACGCTCAGCCGCCGCCGAAACTGCACCGGAGAGCTGCCGTGCCGCAGCGCCGCATCCCGTCATGGCCGCCTTGTCCCGCGCCAGAGCCGCCGTGTGAGGAGCCGAGAGAGCCCCGCTGTCGGTGTCAAAACCGGCGGATCTCGGGTAGGGGGTCCCGATCTGTGCGTCTAAGGCTAATGGTAACATGAGGCAAGGGACATGATGTTTTACCCAGGTTCGGGCCCTCTCGACAGAGGTAAAACCCTACTTCCTGCTTGATTGATCTTGATGATATGAGTATTACAAGAGTTGATCTACCACGAGATCGTAGAGGCTAAACCCTAGAAGCTAGCCTATGATGATTATGATTGTCCCTATATGGATCAAACCCTCCGGTTTATATAGACACCGGAGGGGGCTAGGGTTTACAGAGAGTCAGTTACAAAGAAGGAGATCTAATATCCAGATCGCCAAGCTTGTCTTCCACGCAAAGGAGAGTCCCATCCGGACACGGGACGAAGTCTTGAGTCTTGTATCTTCATGGCCCATCAGTCCGGCCAAAGTATATAGTCCGGTTGTCTAGATACCCCCTCCTGGACTCCCTCAGTAGCCCCTGAACCAGGCTTCAATGACGATGAGTACGGCGCGCAGTTTGTCTTCGGCATTGCAAGGCGGGTTCCATCTCCGAATACTCCAAAGTAAACTTCGAACACTTAAACCGTGTCCGGCTTTGCAAGACGATTTTCACACACCACCATAGAGAGAATGATATTCCACAAATATAATCTGCTGACAACTTCAGATAACGTGACATGACACTACGGCCGAGTCATTATTCGAACCGTTTTCCCACAACCAGCCACAACACATATTGCGGGGCGGTTTCCTCGGCACGTCTTGTCGAAGCAGAGATCATGTCCCCTTATTATGGGATTCTCATCAATACGGGTACGGGTAACCCAACCACGCCATCAATCGTGGCGCTTGGGAAATAAGCAATTTTCAACGGGCAAGTGGGGAGGCGCACCGTTTGCGTCGCCTCTATAAAGGGATAAGGATTCCCCATTTTTACCCACGCCTTCTTCCTTCTTCGCCTATCCATTCTTGCACCCTTGAGCTCTAGCGCCCTAGTTCACGCCTTCTCCGCACAGCCAAACATGTCCGGAGCAGGAGGCAAGTGGGTGGCCTCCACCGTCAAGGAGGAGCATATTACGAAGCTCCGGGCGGCCAGATACATGGCCGCAGATATCGCGCATCGGCTGCCGGACGCAGGGCAGATCATTCCGACTCTGGGACCCCACGAGAGGGTCGTGTTCCTTTCCCACTTCGTCCGTGGACTGTGATTTCCACTTCATCCCTTCATGTTTTACTACGGGCTGGACTTCCATGATCTAGCCCCAAATTTTGTCCTCAACATCTCGGTGTTTATCGTCGTGTGCGAGGCCTTCCTCCGTATCATGCCCCACTTCGGCTTGTGGCTACGAATCTTCTGCGTGAAGCTGAAGATTGTGAGCGGCCAGCAAGCGGAGTGCAGAGGCGCCATGGTGGGCAGGATGCCCAATGTTACCTGGCTTGAGGCTCCTTCGCAGAGATCGTGAAAGGGTGGCAATCGGGGTGGTTCTACATCACCGAGCCACGCGACGCCAACTGGGCAGCGGCCCCCGAATTCCGATCCGGAATTCCCATGCGGCTCATCCCCTGGAAAAATAAGGGCGTGCCCTGGGGCGAACCTGCGGAGCTGACAGGACTTCGGAACTGCATCAAAAATATGATGGACAAGAAGATCAAGCTTGTCAACATGGTCCAGGCCATGCTCGTCCGCCGAATCGTTTCGTGCCAAAGACGGGCATTCAATCTGTGGGAATTTGATTCGGCCGAACACCAGACACTTCAAGAGCTCTACGGCACGACGCACAAGGATGCATGGAAGGTGCTATTCAAGGCCTCTGAAATACCTCCTCCCACATCCAAGGACCGCGGACTCCACGTCACGCAGCTCCCCCATCCGGTGAGTCTTCTGACCATCACCAGGTGTAGCTTCCGCAGCATACTCATGGGAGGATTTTAAGTCATCGTGTGTATTTAATCAGGATTACGTGGTGATGGTGGAGCGGATCGACTGTCCGACTCCGCTGCCAGAAGGTCCCGCAACCGCTCTCCTGACGGAGATGCTAGTCCCGACGCCTTACAAGGTGCCAAAGAAGAAGGCCGAAAAGAAGGCCCCGGGGACCAGGAAGGGTCTTCGGCGTAAGGTCGTACCGGACGCCTCGTCCGAAGACGATGAGGCACACTCCTCCCATGAAGGGGAGGAGGAAAAGGAAAGGTCCGCCCCATCTAGGAAGGCCGAACGGCCTAAGAGGGCGGCCCAGGGGACCAGGAAGGGTCCCCGGCGCAAGGCCGTCATAGGCTCGTCGTCCGAGGACGACGAGGCAGATTCCTCCCGCAGAGGCGGGGGGAAACACAAGGAAATTCCACCTTCCCACACTGGGGAGGAGAAGAAAAGGAAAGCCGCCCCGCAGGGGGAGGCTAGGACGCCCAAGAAGGGAAAGGCGTCCCTTCCGGATTACTCCGCCACAGCTGCCTATAGCGAGGAGGAGTGGCTTCCCAGGGGCAAGCCCCTGGTGAGATCATAAGTATCCACACCCTGTAATACTGTAGTGCCACTTAACTTCATGGTTTGTTATAACGCCGAACGCGTATATGCAGTCCGGCCAGGGCCCATCCCGAGGTATCCTCTTCGGATGGGTCTTTGAGCGATTCGGCGATGAATTCGCTCCCGACAGCCACTTCCCCTCGGCCTGCGGATGACATGGAGGTGTTGTCTCAAAGGGTCCCAGAGCAGGGGGAGGCAACTCTGGAGACGCCCCAAGGCGAAATTCCAGACGCCGGGCACACGGGGCGTAAGATCCCCGCAGATTATGCCGACAAGAGCCGCAGCAAGTTGGGCTCCCAGCCGGACACTGTACCGGAACCTCCAAAGGTTCCGGATTCGGGTAGGCAGCCCCTCGCTAAGGAGGGCGAGCCGACCGTGCCGATGACTTCTATTCCGCCAGAGGCGTCGGATAGTCTGCTGGAAGTGCTTCGCGGCACTTCCATGGATGAAGAGCACCGTACTCTTATGAGTGCGGTGATTCAGAAGGTTCGGTCCACCAAAAGCGGATTGACCGAAGCCTGTACCAGCCTCCTGACAGGCTTTGAAGTAAGTAATCAAAAGTGTGGGAAATTATCACCCAATAGACAGTAGCCCCTGATACTCTGTTTAGTGTTCGGAAAGAAAAGCCAAACGGAGGGTCAACTCTAAACCGCAAGAGTCTAATAGCATGTGTCTATATGAATAAGCAGGCGGTGCTGCTTACCATTCCTGCCCGCACAGCAGATGTCACCGGACTAAAACGAGTCCTGGAGCAGGCCGAAGGGGAGCTCCGCCTCACGAAGAGGCAGCTCGAAGAGAACAAAGGTGAGTGATACCCCGTTCACATATCATATAGTAAGAAAATTGGTGATGCTAACAAAAAGCGTCATGATTTTGTAACAGGGACCACAACCGAAGTGGCGGCCCTGAAGAAAGCGCTATCCGAGGCTGAAAACAAGGCGGCCATGGAGTGCATTGAGCGTGAAAAGCAAGATGCTAGGGTGGGCGAGGTACAGCAAGAGCTCCAGGAGCTCAGCAAGAAGTTTGAGTCCTTGGAGCGTGACTTCAAGACAAAGGAGTCTGAGCTTGCGAAGGACCTTTTGAGCATGAAAGATGCCAAGGCCGAAGCCCAAAAGGCCCAGCAGGAAATCCAGGTGGCCAAGAAGATAGCGGCGGGTAAGGCATTCATTATGCAAAGCAAGCATGTGAAGGAGACATTTCTTTTACTTACCCAAATTCGGAGCTCTCCAGGGGCATTCGCAGATCTACCACGCAACATATCGGATGTCGCAGAGTTCTACGGTGCTGAAGAGGGGAGCTCAACGGAGAAGTTGTTCTGGTCCCAATAGGCTGGAGCCAAATACCCAATGCCTCTGAGTGACCAACTGAAGCAATTGGTTGAACTCCACAGGGCGGCCGAGGTGGCCATGAAGGATTTTATAGTCCGAATGTGGCCTGGTGAGCCCCTGCCCGCCAGCTACTTCGGCCTTATAAAGCGGATGGTAAATGCCTGCCCGCGGCTTGAAGTTATCAAGTGATTCGTTTGCATTGAGGGTGCCCGCAGGGCCTTTGCCCGTGCGAAGATGCATTGGGCCAAGCTGGATGCAGAGAAGCTGGTGAGGAAAGGACCACCGGAGGGCAAGGCGCATCGCTACACCAAGAAATATTATGATGGCGTGATGAAAGGTGCTCGTCTCATGGCCGATGAATGTACGAAGGACACCATCTTTGAGTGAATGTACTCGTGTCGTCCTTGTAATATGAAAACAAACTTGTTTGCGCTATATAGAATTTTGTTGATTTAAAATATTACCTTCTGTGCGGCTGTTTATAAAATTCTGAAAGTAGGCCAGTCGTCGGCTTCCGCCCCCACGTAGCTAGTACTGGGGTGTTCGTGGAAAACCCAAAACACTCTTTTATCCAAATTTTTGGTCCTTGAAGGAGGTGCTTGGCGCAGCGAACAAGGAAATCGGACTATGCGGCTTTATAACTCTCACTTAGCCATAGAAGTCTACAATTCTAAATTGCGGTGAAGCCCCTTGAATTCCGAAAGCCGAATTGGGGCGCTATACACGCCTAAATCGGACGAGGCCGACTCTTCACCTAAAGCGGAAAAAGTCTTTAAGGATTTTAAGACCTCTCGAACAGTGACCAGCTCTTGCCGCATCATGACAGTCAGTTTTCGGCTTTCTCTACTGAGGTGCTCGTCCGGAAGAACCGGGAAACAATCGCAGTAGTTCTCCCTGCGCTACCTTAGCCGATATAACGTAACGTAAGGTATCAAAACAAGGGAGCCGGGCAAACCCAGCTATTGATCCAAGACATGATTCAGAGGTGATGCATATAATGCTATAAGTTCGGGGTGTCGCACTGTTGAAAGTGTTCGGACTTATCTTGTCGTATTAGGGGGCGCCATGAGAAGCCCCTGGCAAACTGATCGTACCAAAGTGTACGAATTCAATGTTAAAGAAACATTTTTAGGAAAAATGTGAAGATAGGAATAATAAGCTGATGCTATATGTTATTTCCCATTGATAGATAATACATCCAAGCGTATCTTTACAATTAATGCGTTGAGCAGAAGTAAAGAGGACAATTTGACATGTCCTATCCAAGGGCGGGCCGCATGTAGGTATATAAAACAGGTATAACGATCGTTAACAGATACCACCTGGGTCTTCCCTTTATGCGCAAAGCCTTTTGCCTCCTTGGTTTTCCCTCCTGTGAGGAGTCTGGTGATCCGGCTGTCTGAAGAGGCTGACCGAAAGTAGGATCCTGAAAGATAAAGGGGTTTATTAAAGTATGTTGTGGCTGAACCGCACAGTTGACCGCATCACTATTGTGCCTCCGCCTATGCCCATGGTATTTTGAGTGCGTAATTGTGTACGCGCGGCACAAATGCTGCCTGAATGGGGCTAGGGCGGAGGCCGGACTGCTAGTCACGCGCTTGGCGTGCCTGGCGATCCTGTTGTAGGGTACTCCGGACTCGCTTGATGGTGTTCGGGGTTATTGTCGCCGAATTGGTGGTTTGCCGGAGAAGGCTGCTTTGTACTTCTGCCGCAAGGGCCGCAGTGTGCTCCTCTGTACGGAGAGAGCGGTCTGTGTTTCCATTGACTATTATAACCCCGCGAGGTCCTGTCATCTTGAGCTTGAGGTATGCATAGTGTGGTACCGCATTGAATCGAGCGAATGCGGTTCGTCTGAGTAATGCATGATAGCCACTGCGGAAAGGGACAATGTCAAAGATTAACTCCTCGCTTCGGAAGTTATCCGGGGATTCGAAGACCACTTCCAGTGTTATTGAGCCCGTACAACGGGCCTCTACTCCTGGAATTACACCTTTAAAGGTGGTTTTGGTGGGCTTGATCCTTGAAGGATCGATGCCCATTTTGCGCACTGTGTCCTGATAAAGCAGGTTCAGTCTACTGCCACCGTGCATACTCGCGTAAGGTGGAGTCCGTCAATGATTGGGTCGAGGATCAATGCGGCTGAACCGTCGTGACGGATGCTGGTAGGGTGATCCCTACGATCAAAAGTGATCGGACAGGCTGACCATTGGTTGAACATTGGGGTGACTGGCTCCATCGCATAGACGTCCCGTAGTGCTCGTTTTCGTTCCCGTTTGGGAATGTGGGTGGCGTAGATCATATTGACCGTTTTCACCTGGGGAGGAAATTTCTTCTGTCCCCCCGTGTTCGGACGCCGGGGCTCCTCGTCATCGTCGCTATGCAGCCCCCTTGTCCTTGTTCTCGGCATTTATTTTACCGGCCTGTTTGAACACCTAGCAGTCTTTGTTAGTATGGTTTGCTGGCTTATCCAGGGTGCCGTGAATTTGGCATGAGCGATCAAGTATGCGGTCCAGACTGGACGGTCCCTAATTGTTTCTTTTGAACAGCTTTTTCCGCTGACCAGATTTTGAGCCACTGAATCTGGCGTTGACTGTCGTGTCTTCAGTGTTGTCGCCATTGTTCTGACGCTTATGTCTGTTGCGCCATGGCTTGCCATTATTGTCGCGGACATCTGAAGTGCTAGAGTTTATTGGTGTGGTGCTACTGCGAGCCAGCCAGCTGTCCTAGCCCGCGCAAAAGCGGGTCATGAGTGTCGTGAGGGCCGCCATGGACTTTGGTTTTTCCTGGCCGAGGTGTCTGGCGAGCCACTCGTCGCGGATATTATGCTTAAAGGCCGCCAGGGCTTCGGCGTCCGGACAGTCGACAATTTGGTTCTTTTTAGTTAGGAACCGAGTCCAGAATTTCCTGGCTAACTTTCCGGGTTGTTGGGTAATGTGACTCAAGTCATCAGCATCCGGTGGTCACACGTACGTGCCCTGGAAGTTGTCGAGGAATGCGTCCTCCAGGTTTTCACAACTGCCGATGGAATTTACCGATAGGCTATTTAACCAGTGTCGGGCCGGTCCTTTGAGTTTAACGGGAAGATACTTGATGGCATGTAGATCGTCGCTGCGGGCCATGTGACTGTGGAGAAGGAAATCTTCGATCCATACTGCCATCGTATGATTCGATGTTCACGGTTTTAAACCCTTCTGGCAATTCATGATCCATTACTTCGTCAGTGAAGCAGAGGGGGTGTGCGGCGCTTGTATGCCGGGCTATGTGGGTACGCAGTTCGAATGAGTCTGGTTGGCTATGTCCGGCCCGGCCGGACTTATTGATAGTGTATCCGGCGTGACGATCAACGTCATGTGTTGGGGCGCGCCCCCGCGATCCGTAGATCGATCTTGGCTGTCCTGCCTTGTTTTCTAGTATGTCTCGCAGGTCCTGCCTATTGCCCCGGGCCGTAATGTATTGGCGTGGGGGTGCGGGTTGGTATTCGGGCTGATACGCCGTTTTATCCCGGCCACGAGGTGGCCGGTCAACCTCGTCCTATGTTGGTAGTACGGGCTCCTCCTCGAGTTGGGGTAGCCACTTGTGCTTTGGATAACCTTTGGTGTGGCGCTCGAGTCCATATTCCTCGGCTGCTAGGACGTCGGTCCATCTATCTGTGAGCAGATCTTGATCAGCTTGGTGCTGCTGCTGCTTCTTTTTTAGGCTCCTCGCAGAGGCCATAAGCCGGCGCTTGAAGCAATCCTGCTCTACAGGGTCCTCAGGCACACCGAATTCGTCGTCGCCGAGGCTATTCTCGTCTTCGGAGGGGGGCATGTAATTGTCCTCCTTCGGGTATCCGTCCGTCGCCTGTTCGTCTAGGCTGACCTGCCCGTCTTCCTGTTCGGCCTGCTCGAAGGCAGGCTGATCGGGGTTGTATTCATCCTCGGCACCATCCGGATTGTTTTCATCTCCTGTGCCGGTATTGCTGTGGCAGGGCTTGGAGCGGCGCCGATGATGCCCATGCTTTGCTTTCTTCCTTGAGGGGTTATCCTCCATTGCCTCATCGCCATTGGTTTCTTTCGGAGTGTCCACCATATATATATCATATGAGGTGGTTGTCCAGCGCCTCCTGGGCGGTGGTTCCTGTTCTTCTCCTACATCATCGTCCATATCGTCGATGTCTTCAGAGTCGAAGTCAAGCACGTCGGTCAAATCATTGACCGCGGCAATGAAGTGGGTGGTGGGTGGGCAACGAATTTCCTCATCGCTTGCTTCCCACTCGAGCCGGACATAGTTCGGCCAAGAGTCTCCTGACAAAGAGAGAGACTTTAACGAGTTCAGCATGTCACCAAATGGCGAGTGCTGGAAGATATCCACAGCGGTGAACTCCATTACCGGAGCCCAACCAGATTTGGCGGGCTCGGGGGTGCGCGGACTGGAACCTTCAACCGGACACAAGTCTGGGGGTCCGGAGAAACAGGCTTCCTTGGGAGTGAAGTCTGTGTTCGGCTCTACCGCCGATGAGTGTGCGGCCTCCGGGGAGGGGTCCATCCACCCGTCCTCAGACGACGCAATCTGCCCCGGATTTAGGTCTAGAGCTCCTGCAGGTGTGATATCACGAGTATTGTCCGACAGCAGGTCTAAGTCGTGCTCATTGTGACTGTTCGGCGCTCCTGGCGTAGGCCTGAATCCGTTGAATATCAAGTCTCCGCGGATATCGGCCGTGTAGTTCAAGTTCCCGAACCTGACCTGATGGCCAGGGGCGTAGCTGTTGATATGCTCCAGATGGCCAAACGAATTGGCCGGCAGTGCGAAACCGCCGAACACGAAGATCTGTTCGGGGAGGAAAGTCTCACCCTGGACCACATTGTTGTTGATGATTGAAGGAGCCATCGAGCCTTGCAGCGACGACACAGAGGAACTCTCAATGAAAGCACCAATGTCGGTGTCAAAACCGGCGGATCTCGGGTAGGGGGTCCCGATCTGAGCTTCTAAGGCTAATGGTAACAGGAGGCAAGGGACACGATGTTTTACCCAGGTTCGGGCCCTCTCGACGGAGGTAAAACACTTCCTGCTTAATTGATCTTGATGATGTGAGTATTACAAGAGTTGATCTACCATGAGATCGTAGAGGCTAAACCCTAGAAGCTAGCCTATGATGATTATAATTGTCCCTATACGGATCAAACCCTCCGGTTTATATAGACACCGGAAGGGGGTAGGGTTTACACAGAGTCGGTTACAAAGAATGAGATCTAATATCCGGATCGCCAAGCTTGTCTTCCACGCAAAGGAGAGTCCCATCTGGACACGGGACAAAGTCTTGAGTCTTGTATCTTCACGGCCCATCAGTCCGGCCAAAGTATATAGTCCGGCTGTCCGGACACCCCCTAATCCAGGATTCCCTCACCCGCCGCCGCCAGCGCCGACCAGACTTTGCCCGGCCACGCCCTGTGGCGGCGGAGAGGAAGGGGGGGAGGAGAGATTTCTAGCAGCGGCGGCGTAGACGCCCTCCCCGTCGAGCGGGCGACGCGGGAGGGGAGACGCTCCTGTCTTTTTCTTATACCCCATCTCTATTATTTAAGCCTACGCTGTACTTTTCTTCCTCATATGCTGTCTTTTCTATTGCATTTGGGAGAAGTTGAACTGCTCAAATAGTTAGTTGGAACGTTCACGGGTTGGGGGACCCGGGCAAATGCTTGCTCGTGAGAGGCACAATAACCTCCTGTCATCCGGATGTTGCGTATATTCAGGAAACCAAGCTTGAATCAGCGACACCTTTAAAGGGCAGACAATTTATATTTGCAAGATAGGGCTCGACAAAACCTCGTAGCTCGCAAGCTTAATGAGCACTTGATATATCAGCACATTAAGCTCGTCCCTTGCTTCTTAATAAACAGAGTTAACACATGTGCAGCTCGTTAAGCAATTCTTATGTTATGTGACAATATTTTCTGGCACCTCAATCTATCTCTCAATCAGATCGACCCATCCCATCCCATAGGAGTAGCTAGCAAACTACTGCACCTCAGTGGCGGAGCTAGCCGAAGATCATTGGGGGGGGGGGGGGGGGCAAAAATCTTCAGTGTTGGGGGGGGGAGGCCGGGGGGGGGGGGGGGGTGGGGGGGGTGCAAATGCTAAAGTCTAATCTTAGCCTCCCTAAATAATGTTTCTTCAGGAATTGATCAAAAAGCTGGGGGGTTAATGAGCTTTAGGCGAACAAAGCCGAACAAGGTTTTCCGAAGGGTTGTGTAAAAAAAAAAATTAATGACGTCATTGCTAAATTCTTGTGGGGAGATGGTGAAGAGGAAAAAAATTGATATGCATGGTGGAGACAATGTGTACCAAAGAACTTGGGAGGCATGGGGTTCCGGGATATGCAATCATTTTATTTGGCCATGCTAGCAAAACAATGTTAGAGATTGATCACTTTCCCGGAATCTCTTTGTTCTCAAGTCCTTCAGTCTAAATATTATCGTGATGGTATTTTGTTACAAGCAGGACGAAAGAAAGGGGCAGCATTTACTTGGCGGAGTCTTTTAGCCGGACTGCAAACATTCAAGAGGGGATACTTGGAGAATTGGAGATGGCAACAATGTTAACATATGGGCGGATCCCTGGGAGTTGGAGGTTGAATGCATGTGGTTGAATGAGTGTGATTGTTTTCCTATGTGTGAATACTATTCAAAGCATGTGTATAGAATATCTTATTCTCTCTACACGCAAGAAAAAGCATTTATAAAATGTAGTAATTTGCATCTGTATTTGGGCACTAATATAAATGGAGCGACTTTCAGAGATGCAACAGATCTCTCACGTTCACCCGCATCATTCAGCGACCTTTGATGATATTCTATAAATGTTTAACGCTAAATGTGGTTAGCACACTCAACATATCTAATTATTGATATACCTTAATTATTTCTATTTTGACTATTTAGTCCCACAATTATCAATGTCCAATTCTGCCCATATAATTATTATTATTGATACCAATTATCTTCACTATCTAACTATCTTCAAATCCCGTGTAAATTGCTCGGTTACATAATTAACCGTGTGCTAAATATTATCATAAATAGTTCCTCACATTCATTGCATGTGCTTCCTCACTGGTAGAGCCAAAGCCGCAGATGTCCAATTAATCTTGGCCATCAAACCATATCAATCCAATGTTCTAGGTTGCTCCATTGTTAAGCGCTCAATATGTTTAGCACTTACTCCCTCCGTTTCTTTAGATAAGGTGTATTTATTTTTGATAAAATTTCACAATGTAAGGTGCATTTCTTCTAAAACCTCGTAATTCCCTTTTTATCCCTCCAAAAAGAGGAAAGTATCTCTCAGCTAATTGATTGTATCTCTTCTTGTATCAAAAGAAGAAAACTATCTCTCTCTCAATTGCATGTATCTCTTACTTTTCTGGACTCACTGATTTACTTGCCACTAACAAACAAAATTTTCAAGTGTAATTTTATCCTAACACCTCTATAATTATGCGCCTCGGTCACCGTGCCGAAAATAATACATCTTACATAAAGAAACGGAGGGAGTAGTTAGTATCGTATCTATGGCAGCGCTAGCAATGAAATTAACTCACAATTAATAACCTACCTACGATAGTTACATGCAATTAATATCCCATCTAGTACAAACGTACTATGCCTAAAACCATACTACATATATTGTTTAGAAGTAATTATCTCTTTGGTAAACACTTGCCTTTTATGCACAGCAAGACCCTCAAATTTCCCGAGCTGGGATGATCTCATTTTGATCCCTGCAACTTTATCCGTTCCAGCCCGTTAGACCGGAACAAAATAAAAGGTGACGAGATGTGATATGTATTAGCATGAATAATTCCTCTCACATTCATTGTATATGCTCTCTATTACTACGGGAGCTGAAGGAGCAGATATCCAACCAATCTCGTCCATCAAACAATGTTAATCCAACGTCGTGGATTGCTCCAATGTTAAGCACGCAATATATTTAGCGCTTATTACTATCATATCTACCAATGTCAGCACTAGCCATGCAATTAACTCATAATTACTATACTACCGAACATTACATGGAATTAATGTCCTATCTAATATGATATGGAGTACTTAGTATATTTTTTTAGAACTAATTGTCTTTTTTTGAAAACACTTGCCTTTTGTGTACAGAGAGACCCTCAAATTTCCGGGGCTGGGATGGTGTCATTTTTATCCTTCAACCTTTACCCGTTTCTGCCTGTTACACCGGAACAAAATAAAAGGCGACGAGGCCCCTCAATGTTTCTCCTACACTAGAAGTCTTGAACTCGATCGACCTCCGCGCTGCGGCTCGGTACGTAACATTGCCACCGATGGCAGCCGTGCGCGCGAGCACCATCAAGGACGACGCGCAGCCAAACCGGACCGTGTGCGTGAGCGTCGGCGTGGGCACGGTGGCTGCGGACCTGGTCCTTGCGGAGCGGCGTGGGTATAGAAAGCTCACGACGCGCAGCCCACGCGGACCATGTGCCTAGCGCTCAAGATCGCCGACACAAAGCGCCACCCCGCCATGGCGAGGGCAGGCGGGAATGGCAACCAGGACTACATCCCGGCGAGGAGCTTCACCGTACTGGGCTATGAGTGGCAGATCGACTACGACCCGGACGGCCACCACCCCAACCACATCGAACGCTACGTGAAGCTCCGCGTCAGCCTCGTCCGCACTCCCTCCACTAGTAGAAAAGGGGGCAATGGTCTAGACAGGGCCAGCCCATTAGTCCCGGTTCAGTTCAGAACCGGGACCAATGGGGCATTGGACCCGGTTCGTGAGCCCCGGAGGCCGGCCGGGCCACGTGGGCCATTGGTCCCGGTTCATCTGGACCTTTTGGTCCCGCTTGGTGGGACGAACCGGGACCAATGGTCCTCGCTCCTGGCCCACCACTATTGGTCCCGGTTGGAGGCATGAACCGGGACCAAAGGCTGCCCATTAGTCCCGGTTCATACCTCCAACCGGGACTAAAGGGTTGGTCCTCGTTGCGGCCAGAGTTTAGTCCCACCTCACCAACCGAAGGGAGCTCACGCCGGTTTATAAGCCCCTCCTCTCTGTCTTGTTGAGCTCCTCTCAAAATGAAAATAGATGCCCTTATACAGGGAATTTGATCTAAATTCATACTGAATTTCTCTGAAGTTAGTAGAAATTTATTATGAATTTAGGTTGAATTTTCTCTATAAGCACATCTATGCTCATTTTTTTAGTAAAGTTAATCACAACTATTTTTTCTTCTATTTATTTTTGAGTAGTTTTTTATATAGTTTTTTTCTTTTCTGGTATATTTATTTTTTCTTTTTATTTCTGAGTTGTAATAAGTCATTAAAAATAAGCATCTATGCCCATTTTTTTAGTAAGTTAATCACAACTATTTTTTCTTCTATTTATTTCTGCGTTGTAATAAGTCATTAAAAATAAGCATCTATGCTCATTTTTTTAGTAAAGTTAATCACAACTATTTTTTCTTCTATTTATTTCTGAGTTGTAATAAGTCATTAAAAATAAGGATCTATGCTCATTTTTTTATTAAAGTTAATCACAACTATATATAGTTTATTTTCTTTTCTACTATATTTATTTTTTTCTTTTTATTTCTGAGTTGTAATAAGTTATTAAAAATAAAAAAGAGGCGCAATGCTCGTTAATTTGCTTCAAGCCTTTTGGAATAGTGTAAACTGCAATGCACATAGCTCCGTGCAGTCTACCCTAATGCTCAAGGTTTGAAGCTAAGCAACGTGCAGGTGAGCATTGAGCCTCTTCTTCATCGTCTCTGCACTCAGGGCTTATAAACCGCTGCGAGTGCCTCTCGCTTGGCGAGGTGAGACTAATTAAAAACAGCTGCAGAAAGAATCAACTAAAAAACAACTGCATAAAATAAATAAGTAATTAGACGGGTGCATTGGTACCGGTTGGTGGCACCAACCGGTACCAATGCCCCTCTTTGGTCCCGGTTGGTGGTACCAACCGGGACCAATGCCCCTCTTTTGTCCCGGTTGGAGCCACCAACCGGTACCAAAGGTCTTCGTTTCCCGCCCTTTGGGCTGCTGAAAAGAGGCCTTTGGTCCCGGTTGGTGGCATCAACCGGGACTAAAAGGGCATTGGTCCCGGTTTGTGGCACGAACCGGGACCAAAGCCTTTGCTATATAAGTAGCACTTAGCAAAATTTGAGAACCGCATCCCCACTTTGATCTCTCCCTCCTCCTCACCCGACGCCGCGCGCCATCTCCTTCCGCCACCTCGCCGTCGCCGCCCCGCCCCGCCCCGCCCCGACGCCGTCGCCGCCCCGCGCCGCACCTCGCCGTCGCCGTCGCCGTCGCCGTGAGCAACTTTTTATTATTTTTGTTAGATTTTTTTGTAGTTCATAGTTTTTTTGTTAGATTAGATGTGTAGTAATTTAGATATGTAGTTCATAGTATGTTAATTTAGATTGTGTAATTAATTTGTTCATATTGTGTTAGATTTTTTCTGTTAATAGTTTTTTTTGGTGATATTATTGTTGAATATGCATGTTTGGTGATATTATTGTTAATAAATTTTTTTGGTGATATTTTGATTGTGTAATTAATTTTGTTCATAGAATTTTAATGATTTTTTTGTTCATAGTATTTTGAAAAAGGAAAAAAATAAGAAGAGAAAGTGTTTAATATAATTAGTTAGAAAAATATTAGTTTATTTTTAGTAATAAGTGCTATTTTATTTTATTTATAGTAAGTGCTTCATATATAGTTGAACCAGCTAGTTGAAATTATAAACTAATTTATTTTACTATATATAGAAGTAGTTTGTTTTTAGTAAGTACTACTTTATTTATTTATAGTAAGTGCTTAGTAGTTGAACTAGATAGTTGATTTAATTAATAAAACTACTTTATTTAACTATATATAGAAGTAGTTCCCACATCGACGTCGGCGATGCCTATCCCTCATCCTCGTCGTCGTCGACTCGGCAGTGGAGGCTTGATTGATCAGTGCCATGTTCGGGACTGGGCTCCGCCGGGCTGGTATTCGGAGGTGCTACCTTCCGGGAGACGTAGGTTGGTGAGGAGGCAGCCCGTTGTTGACCCGATCCTTGTTTGGTGGCGATCGCGTGGGCCAGTGACGGTGCTGAGGCTTCCGGACACCACGGAGGTGGTACGTCACCGTGTCAGCGAGGAGGACGAGCACGTCCGTCGCTACATGGTTGCATTGGAGGGCAGGTTCGACATTACCTGGCAGGTTCTTCAGGGATCTCACTGGAGCTATGATCCTGTGACGGTTCCTTATCTTTGGGTGTCCACCGCCCGCGACGATACCCGTCGGGCGCTACGGTTCTAGTTGTATTAGTGATGCTATTTTAGTGATAATATTCGACGACGTACGGACACCAAGAGATGATGTACTTTTGCTTATAATTATTGAATGCATGCTAATTTGAATACTACTTTATTTTATGATTTGGTTTTGCTTATTTTATGATTTGGTTTTGCTTATTGAATGCTCATATTGGATAAGTTCTCCTTCATTCCCGTGTGCTAGACAATTTGGTGCAATAATGCACTCGGGAATGAAAGGAGGAGCTACGTACATCACCGATAGTCAACCCGTGATTAATAATAATGATCTAGTTTAATATTTGAATTATGAACATAGGCCGAAAATGTCGTACTCGGACGACGAAAACCGCCCGGGGGAGTGCGACTGGTGCCACGACGACCGAGGTATGTGCGACAGGTTCATTGAGCTGGACGAAGATCGGCGCTTCAGCATTAAGCTCAAGGAGACCTTCGATGTTCATATGGTACGCAACGACGACAATAATTTTTTCGTAATTAAGCACGACTTTAACTATTTTAACGTGTATTTTTCATCTTTTCCAATTCGACTAGATTATCCCATGCTTTGCAAGACGCTATGTCTTGAAGAGGATGGGTTTTGAAGACCATGAAAGTATGGAAACCAAAAAATTATCCTAAGTACCCATCATGGTGAAGGAAATACGCCCTAGAGGCAATAATAAAGTTATTATTTATTTCCTTATTTCATGATAAATGTTTATTATTCATGCTAGAATTGTAACTAGTATGCCTCTGCTTGACTAGCTCGTGAATCAAAGATGGTTAAGTTTCCTAGCCATAGACATGAGTTGTCATTTGATTAACGGGATCACATCATTAGGAGAATGATGTGATTGACATGACCCATTCCGTTAGCCTAGCACTTGATCGTTTAGTATGTTGCTATTGCTTTCTTCATGACTTATACATGTTCCTGTAACTATGAGATTATGCAACTCCCGTTTGCCGGAGGAACACTTTGGGTGCTACCAAACGTCACAACGTAACTGGGTGATTATAAAGGAGTACTATAGGTGTCTCCAAAGGTACATGTTGGGTTGGCTTATTTCGAGATTAGGTTTTGTCACTCCGATTGTCGGAGAGGTATCTCTGGGCCCTCTCGGTAATGCACATCACTATAAGCCTTGCAAGCAATGTAGCTAATGAGTTAGTTATGGAATGATGCATTACACGAGTAAAGAGACTTGCTGGTAACGACATTAAACTAGGTATTGGATACCGACGATCGAATCTCGGGCAAGTAACATACCGATGACAAAGGGAACAATGTATGTTGTTATGCGGTTTGACCGATAAAGATCTTCGTAGAATATGTAGGAGCCAATATGAGCATCCAGGTTCCGCTATTGGTTATTGATCGAGAATAGTTCTAGGTCATGTCTACATAGTTCTCGAACCCGTAGGGTCCGCACACTTAAGGTTTCGATGACAGTTTTATTATGAGTTTATGAGTTTTGATGTACCGAAGGAGCTCGGAGTCCCGGATGAGATCGGTGACATGACGAGGAGCCTCGAAATGGTCGAGACGTAAAGATCGATATATTGGACGATTATATTCGGAGTTCGGAAATGTTCCGAGTGATTCGGATATTTTTCGGAGTACCGGAGAGTTACGGGAATTCGTATTGGGCCTCAATGGGCCATACGGGAAAGGAGAGAAAGGGCCAAAAGGGTGGCCGCACCCCTCCCCTTGGACTAGTCCGAATTGGACTAGGGAGGGGGGGCGCCCCCTTCCTTCCTTCTCCTTCCCTCTTTCCTTTCCTTCTCTCCTACTCCTACTACATGGAAGGGTTCCTAGTTCTACTACGAAAAGGGGAATCCTACTCCCGGTGGGAGTAGGACTCCCCTAGGGCGCGCCTTAGAGAGGGTTGGCCCTCCCCCTCCTCCACTCGTTTATATACGGGGGCAGGGGGCACCCCATAGACACACAAGTTGATCTACGGATCGTTCCTTAGCCGTGTGCGTGAAGGAAATATGCCCTAGAGGCAATAATAAAGTTATTATTTATTTCCTCATATCATGATAAATGTTTATTATTCATGCTAGAATTGTATTAACCGGAAACTTGATACATGTGTGAATACATAGACAAAACTATAGTCACTAGTATGCCTCTACTTGACTAGCTCATTAATCAAAGATGGTTATGTTTCCTGACCATAGACATGTGTTGTCATTTGATTAGTGGGATCACATCATTAGGAGAATGATGTGATTGACATGACCCATTCCGTTAGCCTAGCACTTGATCGTTTAGTATACTGCTACTGCTTTCTTCATCACTTATACAAAGTTGCTGTAACTATGAGATTGTGCAACTCCCGTATACCGGAAGAACACTTTGTGTGCTACCAAACGTCACAACGTAACTGGGTGATTATAAAGGTGCTCTACAGGTGTTTCCGAAGGCACATGTTGGGTTGGCATAATTCGAGATTAGGTTTTGTCACTCCGATTGTCGGAAAGGTATCTCTGGGCCCTCTCATTAATACTCATCACCTAAGCCTTGCAAGCATGTAACTAATGAGTTAGTTATGAGATGATGTATTACGGAAGGAGTAAAGAGACTTGCCGGTAACGAGATTGAACTAGGTATTGGATACCGACGATCAAATCTCGGGCAAGTAACATACCGATGACAAAGGGAACAAAGTATGTTGTTATGCGGTTTGACCGATAAAGATCTTCGTAGAATACATAGGAACCAATATGGGCATCCAGGTCCCGCTATTGGTTATTGACCGAGAATGGTTCTAGGTCATGTCTACATAGTTCTCGAACACGTAGGGTCCGCACGCTTAACGTTTCGATGACAGTTTTATTATGAGTTTATAAGTTTTGATGTACCGAAGTTTGTTCGGAGTCCCGGATGTGATCACGGACATGACGAGGAGTCTCGGAATGGTTGAGACATAAAGATTGATATATTGGAAGCCTATATTTGGACATCGGAATGGTTCCGGGTGAAATCGGCATTTTACCGGAGTACCGGGAGGTTACCGGAACCCCCCGGGGGTTAATGGGCCTACAGGGGCTAAGAGGGAGAAGAGGGAAGGAGCCAGGAGGGGGCCACGTGTCCCTCCCCCTCCTAGTCCGAATAGGACAAGGGAAAGGGGGCGGCGCCCCCCCTTTCCTTCCCCTCTTCCTCCTCTTTCCCCCCTTCTCCTACTCCTACTTGGAAAAGGGGAGTCCTACTCCCGGTGGGAGTAGGACTCCCCCCTTGGCGCGCCCAATAGGCCGGCCGCCTCCTCTCCCCTTGGCTCCTTTATATACGGGGGCGGGGGGCACCCCAAAGACATAAGTTGATCTACGGATCGTTCCTTAGCCGTGTGCGGTGCCCCCTTCCACCATATTCCACCTCGGTCATATCGTCGCGGAGTTTAGGCAAAGCCCTGCGCCGGTAGAACATCATCATCGTCACCACGCCGTCGTGCTGACAGAACTCATCTCTGGAGCTCGGCTGGATCGGAGGCCGGAGATCGTCATCGAGCTGTACGTGTGCTGAACTCGGAGGCTCCGTACGTTCGGTGCTTGGATCGGTCGGATCGTGAAGACGTACGACTACATCAACCGCGTTGTGCTAACGCTTCCGCTTACGGTCTACGAGGGTACGTGGACAAACACTCTCCCCTCTCGTTGCTATGCCATCACCATGATCTTGTTTTTGCAGGGCATGTTGTGATGTGATATGGTCAAGATGTGATGCTATATTTTATTGTATGAGATGATCATGTTTTGTAACCAAAGTTATCGGCAACTGGCAGGAGCCATATGGTTGTCGCTTTATTGTATGAAATGCAAACGCCCTGTAATTGCTTTACTTTATCACTAAGTGGTAGCGATAGTCGTAGAAGCAATAGATGGCGTAAACGACAACGATGCTACGATGGAGATCAAGGTGTCGCGCCGGTGACGATGGTGATCACGACGGTACTTCGGAGATGGAGATCACAAGCACAAGATGATGATGGCCATATCATATCACTTATATTGATTGCATGTGATGTTTATCCTTTATGCATCTTATCTTGCTTTGATTGACGGTAGCATTTTAAGATGATATCTCACTAAAATTATCAAGTAGTGTTCTCCCTGAGTATGCACCGTTGCCAAAGTTCGTCGTGCCGAGACACCACGTGATGATCGGGTGTGATAAGCTCTACGTCCATCTACAACGGGTGCAAACCAGTTTTGCACACGCAGAATACTCAGGTTAAACTTGACGAGCCTAGCATATGCAGATATGGCCTCGGAACACGAAGACCGAAAGGTCGAGCGTGAATCATATAGTAGATATGATCAACATAGTGATGTTCACCATTGAAAACTACTCCATCTCATGTGATGATCGGTTATGGTTTAGTTGATTTGGATCACGTGATCACTTCGATGACTAGAGAGATGTCTTTCTAAGTGGGAGTTCTTAAGTAAAATGATTAATTGAACTTAAATTTATCATGAACTTAGTACCTAATAGTATCTTGCTTGTCTATGTTTGTTTGTAGATAGATGGCTCGTGCTGTTGTTCCGTTGAATTTTAATGCGTTCCTTGAGAAAGCAAAGTTGAAAGATGATGGTAGCAATTACACGGACTGGGTCCGTAACCTGAGGATTATCCTCATTGCTGCACAGAAAAGTTACGTCCTGGAAGCACCGCTGGGTGCCAGGCCCGCTGCTGATGCAACTGACGACGTTAAGAACGTCTGGCAGAGCAAAGCTGATGACTACTCTATAGTTCAGTGTGCCATGCTTTACGGCTTAGAACCGGGTCTTCAACGACGTTTTGAACGTCATGGAGCATATGAGATGTTCCAAGAGTTGAAGTTAATATTTCAAGCAAATGCCCGGATTGAGAGATATGAAGTCTCCAATAAGTTCTATAGCTGCAAGATGGAGGAGAATAGTTCTGTCAGTGAACACATACTCAGAATGTCTGGTATAATAATCACTTGATTCAACTGGGAGTTAATCTTCCTGATGATAGTGTCATTGACAGAATTCTCCAATCACTGCCACCAAGCTACAAGAGCTTTGTGATGAACTATAATATGCAAGGGATGAACAAGACTATTCCCGAGCTCTTCGCAATGCTAAAAGCCGCGGAGGTAGAAATCAAAAAGGAGCATCAAGTGTTGATGGTCAACAAGACCACTAGTTTCAAGAAAAAGGGCAAAGGGAAGAAGAAGGGGAACTTCAAAAAGAACGGCAAGCAAGTTGCTGCTCAAGAGAAGAAACCCAAGTTTGGACCTAAGCCTGAAACTGAGTGCTTCTACTGCAAGCAGACTGGTCACTGGAAGCGGAACTGCCCCAAGTATTTGGCAGATAAGAAGGATGGCAAAGTGAACAAAAGTATATGTGATATACATGTTATTGATGTGTACCTAACTAGAGCTCGTAGTAGCACCTGGGTATTTGATACTGGTTCTGTTGCTAATATTTGCAACTCGAAACAAGGACTACGGAATAAACGAGCACTGGCCAAGGACGAGGTGACGATGCGCGTGGGAAACGGTTCCAAAGTCGATGTGATCGCAGTCGGCACGCTACCTCTACATCTACCTTCGGGATTAGTTTTAGACCTGAATAATTGTTATTTGGTGCCAGCGTTGAGCATGAACATTATATCTGGATCTTGTTTAATGCGAGACGGTTATTCATTTAAATCAGAGAATAGTGGTTGTTCTATTTATATGAGTAATATCTTTTATGGTCATGCAGCCTTGAAGAGTGGTCTATTTTTATTGAATCTCGATAGTAGTGATACAAATATTCATAATGTTGAAGCCAAAAGATGCAGAGTTGATAATGATAGTGCAACTTATTTGTGGCACTGCCGTTTAGGTCAATCGGTGTAAAACGCATGAAGAAACTCCATACTGATGGACTTCTGGAATCAATTGATTATGAATCACTTGGTACTTGCGAACCGTGCCTCATGGGCAAGATGACTAAAACACCGTTCTCGGGAACTATGGAGAGAGCAACAGATTTGTTGGAAATCATACATACAGATGTATGTGGTCCGATGAATGTTGAGGCTCGTGGCGGATATCGTTATTTTCTCACCTTCACAGATGATTTGAGCAGATATGGGTATATCTACTTAATGAAGCACAAGTCTGAAACATTTCAAAAGTTCAAAGAATTTCAGAGTGAAGTGGAAAATCATCGTAACAAGAAAATAAAGTTTCTACGATCTAATCGTGGAGGAGAATATTTGAGTTACGAGTTTGGTTTACATTTGAAACAATGCGGAATAGTTTCGCAACTCACGCCACCCGGAACACCACAACGAAATGGTGTGTCCGAACGTCGTAATCGTACTTTACTTGATATGGTGCGATCTATGATGTCTCTTACCGATTTACCGCTATCGTTTTGGGGTTATGCTTTAGAGACGGCCGCATTCATGTTAAATAGGGCACCATCAAAATCCGTTGAGACAACGCCTTATGAACTGTGGTTTGGCAAGAAACCAAAGTTGTCGTTTCTTAAAGTTTGGGGCTGCGATGCTTATGTGAAGAAACTTCAACCAGATAAGCTCGAACCCAAATCGAAGAAATGTGTCTTCATAGGATATCCAAAAGAGACTGTTGGATACACCTTCTATCACAGATCCGAAGGCAAGACATTCGTTGCTAAGAATGGATCCTTTCTAGAGAAGGAGTTTCTCTCGAAAGAAGTGAGTGGGAGGAAAGTAGAACTTGATGAGATAACTGTATCTACTCCCTTATTGGAAAGTAGTTCATCACGAGAACCGGTTCCTGTGACGACTACACCAATTAGTGAGGAAGCTAATGATATTGATCATGAAACTTCAGATCAAGTTTCTGCTGAACCTCGTAGGTCTACCAGAGTAAGATCCGCACCATAGTGGTACGGTAATCCTATTCTGGAAGTCATGTTACTTGACCATGATGAACCTACGAACTATGAGGAAGCGATGATGAGCCCAGATTCCGCAAAATAGCTAGAGGCCATGAAATCTGAGATGGGATCCATGTATGAAAACAAAGTATGGACTTTGGTTGACTTGCCCGATGATCGGCAAGCCATTGAGAATAAATGGATTTTTAAGAAGAAGACTGACGCTGATGGTAATGTAACTGTCTATAAAGCTTGACTTGTTGTGAAAGGTTTTCAACAAGTTCAAGGGGTTGACTACGATGAGACTTTCTCACTTGTAGCGATGCTTAAGTCTGTCTGAATCATGTTAGCTATTGCTGCATTTCATGATTATGAAATTTGGCAAATGGATGTCAAGACTGCATTCTTGAATGGATTTCTAGAAGAAGAGTTGTATATGATGCAGCCGGAAGGTTTGTTGATCCAAAAGGTGCTAACAAAGTATGCAAGCTCTAGCGTTCCATTTATGGACTGGTGCAAGCATCTCGGAGTTGGAATAAACACTTTGATAGTGTGATCAAAGCATATGGTTTTATACAGACTTTTGGAGAAGCCTGTATTTACAAGAAAGTGAGTGGGAGCTCTGTAGCATTTCTAGTTTTATATGTAGATGACATATTATTAATTGGAAATGATATAGAATTTCTGGATAGCATAAAGGGATACTTGAATAAAAGTTTTTCAATGAAAGACCTCGGTGAAGCTGCTTACATATTGGGCATCAAGATCCATAGAGATAGATCAAGACGCTTAATAGGACTTTCACAAAGCACATACCTTGACAAAATTTTGAAAAAGTTCAAAATGGATCAGGCAAAGAAAGGATTCTTGCCTGTGCTACAAGGTGTGAAGTTGAGTCAAACTCAATGCCCGACCACAGCAGAAGATAGAGAGAAAATGAAAAATGTTCCCTATGATTCAGCCATAGGCTCTATCATGTATGCAATGTTGTGTACCAGACCTGACGTATGCTTAGCAATAAGCTTGTCAGGAAGGTACCAAAGTAATCCAGGAGTGGATCACTGGACAGCGGTCAAGAACATCCTGAAATACCTGAAAAGGACTAAGGATATGTTTCTTGTATATGGATGTGACAAAGAGCTAGTCGTAAACGGTTATGTCGATGCAAGCTTTGACACTGATCCGGACAATTCTAAATCGCAAACCGGATACGTATTTTTATTAAACGGTGGAGCTGTAAGTTGGTGCAGTTCTAAACAAAGCGTCGTGGCGGGATCTACATGTGAAGCGGAGTACATAGCTGCTTCTGAAGCAGCGAATGAAGGAGTATGGATGAAGGAGTTCATTTCCGATCTAGGTGTCATACCTAGTGCATCGGATCAATGAAGATCTTCTGTGACAATACTAGTGCAATTGCCTTGGCAAAGGAATCCAGATTTCACAAGAGGACCAAGCACATCAAGATACGCTTCAATTCCATTCGGGACCAAGTCCAAGTGGGAGACATAGAGATTTGCAAGATACATACAGATCTGAATGTTGCAGACCCATTGACTAAGCCTCTCTCACGAGCAAAACATGATCAGCACCAAGACTCCATGGGTGTTAGAATCATTACTATGTAATCTAGATTATTGACTCTAGTGCAAGTGGGAGACTGAAGGAAATATGCCCTAGAGGCAATAATAAAGTTATTATTTATTTCCTCATATCATGATAAATGTTTATTATTCATGCTAGAATTGTATTAACCGGAAACATGATACATGTGATACATAGACAAAACTATAGTCACTAGTATGCCTCTACTTGACTAGCTCATTAATCAAAGATGGTTATGTTTCCTAACCATAGACATGTGTTGTCATTTGATTAGGGGGATCACATCATTAGGAGAATGATGTGATTGACATGACCCATTCCGTTAGCCTAGCACTTGATCGTTTAGTATACTGCTATTGCTTTCTTCATGACTTATACAAAGTTCCTGCAACTATGAGATTGTGCAACTCCCGTATACCGGAAGAACGCTTTGTGTGCTACCAAACGTCACAACGTAACTGGGTGATTATAAAGGTGCTCTACAGGTGTTTCTGAAGGTACATGTTGGGTTGGCATAATTCGAGATTAGGTTTTGTCACTCCGATTGTCGGAGAGGTATCTCTGGGCCCTCTCATTAATACTCATCACCTAAGCCTTGCAAGCATGTAACTAATGAGTTAGTTATGAGATGATGTATTATGGAACGAGTAAAGAGACTTGCCGGTAACGAGATTGAACTAGGTATTGGATACCGACGATCAAATCTCGGGCAAGTAACATACCGATGACAAAGGGAACAAAGTATGTTGTTATGCGGTTTGACCGATAAAGATCTTCGTAGAATACATAGGAACCAATATGGGCATCCAGGTCCCGCTATTGGTTATTGACCGAGAATGGTTCTAGGTCATGTCTACATAGTTCTCGAACACGTAGGGTCCGCACGCTTAACGTTTCGATGACAGTTTTATTATGAGTTTATAAGTTTTGATGTACCGAAGTTTGTTCGGAGTCCCGGATGTGATCACGGACATGACGAGGAGTCTCGGAATGGTTGAGACATAAAGATTGATATATTGGAAGCCTATATTTGGACATCGGAATGGTTTCGGGTGAAATCGGCATTTTACCGGAGTACCGGGAGGTTACCGGAACCCCCCGGGGGTTAATGGGCCTACAGGGGCTAAGAGGGAGAAGAGGGAAGGAGCCAGGAGGGGGCCACGCGTCCCTCCCCCTCCTAGTCCGAATAGGACAAGGGAAAGGGGGCGGCGCCCCCCCTTTCCTTCCCCTCTTCCTCCTCTTTCCCCCCTTCTCCTACTCCTACTTGGAAAAGGGGAGTCCTACTCCCGGTGGGAGTAGGACTCCCCCCTTGGCGCGCCCTCTAGGCCGGCCGCCTCCTCCCCCCTTGGCACCTTTATATACGGGGGCGGGGGGGCACCCCAAAGACATAAGTTGATCTACGGATCGTTCCTTAGCCGTGTGCGGTGCCCCCTTCCACCATATTCCACCTCGGTCACATCGTCGCGGAGTTTAGGCGAAGCCCTGCGCCGGTAGAACATCATCATCGTCACCACGCCGTCGTGCTGACGGAACTCATCTCCGGAGCTCGGCTGGATCGGAGGCCGGAGATCGTCATTGAGCTGTACATGTGCTGAACTCGGAGGCTCCGTACGTTCGGTGCTTGGATCGGTCGGATCGTGAAGACGTATGACTACATCAACCGCGTTGTGCTAACGCTTCCGCTTACGGTCTACGAGGGTACATGGACGAACACTCTCCCCTCTCGTTGCTATGCCATCACCATGATCTTGTGTGTGCGTAGGAAATTTTTTGAAATTACTACGTTTCCCAACAGTGCGGTGCCCCCCTCCACCATATTTCACCTCGGTCATATTGTCGCGGAGTTTAGGCGAAGCCCTGCGCCGGTAGAACATCAACATCGTCACCACGCCGTCGTGCTGACGGAACTCATCCCCGACGCTTTGCTGGATCGGAGCCCGGGGATCGTCATCGAGTTGAACGTGTGCTGAACTCGGAGGTGCCGTACGTTCGGTACTTGGATCGGTCGGATCGTGAAGACGTACGACTACATCAACCGCGTTGTCATAACGCTTCCGCTTACAGTCTACGAGGGTACGTGGACAATACTCTCCCCTCTCGTTGCTATGCCATCACCATGATCTTGCGTGTGCGTAGGATTTTTTTTTGAAATTACTACGTTCCCCAACAGTGGCATCCGAGCCTGGTTTTATGCGTAGATGTCATATGCACGAGTAGAACACAAGTGAGTTGTGGGCGATACAAGTCATACTGCTTACCAGCATGTCATACTTTGGTTCGGCGGTATTGTGAGATGAAGCGGCCCGGACCGACATTACGCGTACGCTTACGCGAGACTGGTTTCACCGTTACGAGCACTCGTGCTTAAAGGTGGCTGGCGGGTGTCTATCTCTCTCACTTTAGCTGAATCGAGTGTGGCTACGCCCGGTCCTTGCGAAGGTTAAAAAAGCACTAACTTGACGAACTATCGTTGTGGTTTTGATGCGTAGGTCAGAACGGTTCTTGCTAAGCCCGTAGCAGCCACGTAAAATTTGCAACAACAAAGTAGAGGACGTCTAACTTGTTTTTGCAGGGCATGTTGTGATGTGATATGGTCAAGACGTGATGCTATATTTTATTGTATGAGATGATCATGTTTTGTAACCAAAGTTATCGGCAACTGGCAGGAGCCATATGGTTGTCTCTTTATTGTATGCAATGCAAACGCCCTGTAATTGCTTTACTTTATTACTAAGCGGTAGCGATAGTCGTAGAAGCAATAGATGGCGTAACGACAATGATGCTAGCTACGATGGAGATCAAGATGTCGCGCCGGTGACGATGGTGATCACGATGGTGCTTTGAAGATGGAGATCACAAGCACAAGATGATGATGGCCATATCATATCACTTATATTGATTTCAGGTGATGTTTATCCTTTATGCATCTTATCCTGCTTTGATTGACGGTAGCATTTTAAGATGATCTCTCACTAATTATCAAGAAGTGTTCTCCCTGAGTATGCACCGTTGTGAAAGTTCTTCGTGCTGAGACACCACGTGATGATCGGGTGTGATAGGCTCTACGTTCAAATACAGCGGTGCAAAACAGTTGCACATGCGGAATACTCAGGTTAAACTTGACGAGCTTAGCATATACAGATATGGCCTCGGAACACGGAGACCGAAAGGTCGAGCGTGAATCATATAGTAGATATGATCAACATAGTGATGTTTACCATTGAAACTACTCCATCTCACGTGACGATCGGACATGGTGTAGTTGATATGGATCACGTAATCACTTAGAGGATTAGAGGGATGTCTATCTAAGTGGGAGTTCTTTAGTAATATGATTAATTGAACTTAAATTTATCATGAACTTAGTCCTGGTAGTATTTTGCAAATTATGTTGTAGATCAATAGCTTGCGTTGTTGCTTTCATATGTTTATTTTGATATGTTCCTAGAGAAAATTGTGTTGAAAAATGTTAGTAGCAATTATGCGGATTGGATCCGTGATCTGAGGTTTATCCTCATTGCTGCATAGAAGAATTATGTCCTTAATGCACCACTAGGTGACAGACCTATTGCAGGAGCAGATGCAGACGTTATGAACGTTTGGCTAGCTCAATATGATGACTACTTGATAGTTTAGTGCACCATGCTTAAACGGCTTAGAATCGGGACTTCAAAGACGTTTTGAACGTCATGGACCATATGAGATGTTCCGGGAGTTGAAGTTAATATTTCAAGCAAATACCCGAGTTGAGAGTTATGAAGTCTCCAACAAGTTCTATCGCTAAAAGATGGAGGAGAATCGCTCAACTAGTGAGCATGTGCTCAGATTATCTGGGTACTTCAATCGCTTGAATCAAGTGGGAGTTAATCTTCCAGATAAGATAGTGATTGACAGAATTCTCTAGTCACCATCACTAAGTTACTAGAACTTCGTGATGAACTATAGTATGCAAGGGATGGCGTAAAAGTTTCCCGAGCTCTTCATGATGTTGAAATCAACGAAGGTAGAAATGAATAAAGAGCATCAAGTGTTGATGATTGACAAGACCACTAGTTTCAAGAAAAGAGCAAAGGGAAAGAAAGGAAACTTCAAGTAGAATGGCAAACAAGTTGTCACTCCCGTGAAGAAGACCAAAGCTGAACCAAAGCCTGAAACTGAGTGCTTACACTGCAAAGGAAATGGTCACTGGAAACGGAAATACCCTGAACATTTGGTGGATAAGAAGGATGGCAAAGTGAACAAGGGTATATTTGATATACAGGTTATTGATGTGTACCTCACTAGTGTTTATAGTAGCCCCTGAGTATTTGATACTTGTTCGGTTGCTAAGATTAGTAACTCAAAACAGGAGTTACAGAATAAACAGAGACTAGTTAAAGGGGAAGTGACGATGAGTGTTGGAAGTAGTTCCAAGATTGATATGATCATGATCGCACACTCCCTATACTTTCAGGATTAGTGTTAAACCTAAATAAATGTTATTTGGCGTTTGCGTTGAGCATGAATATGATTTGATCATGTTTATTGCAATACGGTTATTCATTTAAAATTAAAGAATAATTGTTATTCTGTTTACGTGAATAAGACCTTCGATGGTTATACACCCAATGAAAATAGTTTGTTGGATCTCGATCGTAGTGATACACATATTCATAATATTGATGCCAAAAGATGCAAAGTTAATAATGATAGTGCAACTTATTTGTGGCACTGCTGTTTGGGTCATATCGGTGTAAAGCGCATGAAGAAACTCCATAAAGATGGATTTTCGGAATCACTTGGTTATGAATCATTTGATGCTTGCGAACCGTGCCTTTTGGGCAAGATGACTAAAACTCCGTTCTCCGGAACAATGGAACAAGCTACTAACTTATTGGAAATAATACATACCGATGTATGCGATCCAATGAGTGTTGATGCTCGTGGCAAGTATCATTATTTTCTGACCTTCACAAAATGATTTGAGCAGATATGGGTATATCTACTTGATGAAACATAAGTCTGAAATAATTGAAAGGTTCAAAGAATTTCAGAGTGAAGTGGAAAAATCATCGTAACAAGAAAATAAAGTTTCTGCGATCTGATTGCGGAGACAAATATTTGAGTTACGAGTTTGGTTTTCAATTAAAACAATGTGGAATAGTTTCATAGCTCACGCCACCTAGAACACCACAACGTTATGGTGTGTCCAAACGTCATAACCACACTTTATTGGATATGGTGCGATCTGTGATCTCTCTTACTAATTTACTACTATTGTTTTGGGGTTATGCATTAGAGACAACTGCATTCACGTTAAAAGGGCACCATCTAAATCCGTTGAGATGACACCATATGAACTGTGGTTTAGTAAGAAACCCAAGTTGTCGTTTCTTAAAGTTTGGAGTTGCGATGCTTATGTGAAAAAGGTTTTCAACCTGATAAGCTCGAACCCAAATCGGAGAAGTGCGTCTTCATAGAATACCCAACGGAAACTGTTGGGTACACCTTCTATCACAGATCTGAGGGCAAGATTTTCGGTGCTAAATTCGGATCCTTTCTAGAGAAGGAGTTTCTCTCGAAAGAAGTGAGTGGAAGGAAAGTAGAGCTTGATAAGGTAATTTGTACCTTCTCCCGCATTGGAAAGTAGTTCATCACGGAAATCAGTTCCAGTGATTCCTACACCAATTAGTGAGGAAGCTAATGATGATGATCATGAAACTTCAGATCAAGTTACTACAAAATCTCGTAGGTCTTTCAAAGTACAGTCCGCACTAGAGTGGTACGGTAATCCTATTCTAGAAGTCATGTTACTAGACCATGATGAACCTACGAACTATGAGGAAGCGATGATGAGCCCAGATTCCACGAAATGGTTTGAGGCCATAAAATCTGAGATAAGATCCATCTATGAGAACAAAGTATGGACTTTGATTGACTTGCTCGATGATCAGCAAGCCATGTTAAATAAATGGATCTTCAAGAGGAAGATGGACACTGATAGTAGTATTACTATCTACTAAGCTTGACTTGTTGCGAAAGGTTTTCGACAAGTTCAAGGTGTTGAATATGATAAGATTTTCTCACTCATATCGATGCTTAAGTCTGTCCGAATCATGTTAGCAATTGCCACATTTTATGAAATCTGGCAAAAGGATGTCAAAACTGCACTCCTTAATGGATTTATTAAAGAAGAATTGTATATGATGCAGCCAGAACGTTTTGTCAATCCTAAAGGTGCCAACAAAATGTGCAAGCTCCAGCGATCCATCTATGGACTGGTGCAAGCATCTCAGAGTTGGAATATACGCTTTGATAAGTTGATCAAAGCATATAGTATTATACAGACTTGCGGTGAAGCCTGTATTTACAGGAAAGTGAGTGTGAGCTCTGTAGCATTTCTGATACTATATGTAGATGACATATTGTTGATCGGAAATGATATAGAATTTCTGGATAGCATAAAGGGATACTTGAATAAAAGTTTTTCAATGAAAGACCTCAGTGAAGCTGCTTACACATTGAGCATCAACATCTATATAGATAGATCAAGACGCTTGATAAGATTTTTCAATGAGTACATACCTTGATAAATTTTTGAAATAGTTCAAAATAGAATAGTCAAAGAAGGAGTTCTTGCCTGTGATGCAAAGGTGTGAAGTTGAGTAAGACTCAAGACCCGAGCATGGCAGAAAATAGAAAAGAGAATGAAAGTCATTCCCTATGCCTCAGTCATAGGTATTACAAAGTATGCCATGCTATGGACCAGACCTATTGTATACTCTGCCCTGGTTTGGCAAGGGAGTAGAATAGTGATCTAGGAGTAGATCACTGGACATTGGTCAAAATTATCCTTAATGAGAACTAAGGAAATATTTCTCGATTATGGAGGTGATAAAAGAGCCCGTCGTAAAGAGTTACATTGGTGCAATCTTTTACACTGATCCAGATGACTCTAAGTCTCAATCTGGATACATATTGAAAGTGGGAGCAATTAGCTAGAGTAGCTCCATGCAGAGCATTATAGACATAGAATATTTGCAAAATACATACGACTCTAAATATGACAGACCCGTTGACTAAGCTTCTCTCATGAGCAAAACATGATCACACCTTAGTATTCTTTGGGTGTTAATCCCATAGAAATGTGAACTAGATTATTGACTCTAGTAAACCCTTTGGGTGTTGGTTACATGACGATGTGAACTATGGGTGTTAATCATATACAGATGTGAATATTGGTGTTAAATCACATGGCGATGTGAACTAGATTATTGACTCTAGTGCAAGTGGGAGACTGAAGGAAATATGCCCTAGAGGCAATAATAAAGTTATTATTTATTTCCTTATTTCATGATAAATGTTTATTATTCATGCTAGAATTGTATTAACCGGAAACATAATACATGTGTGAATACATAGACAAACATAGTGTCACTAGTATGCCTCTACTTGACTAGCTCGTGAATGAAAGATGGTTAAGTTTCCTAGCCATAGACATGAGTTGTCATTTGATTAACGGGATCACATCATTAGGAGAATGATGTGATTGACATGACCCATTCTGTTAGCCTAGCACTTGATCGTTTAGTATGTTGCTATTACTTTCTTCATGACTTATACATATGTTCCTGTAACTATGAGATTATGCAACTCCCGTTTGCCGGAGGAACACTTTGGGTGCTACCAAACGTCACAACGTAACTGGGTGATTATAAAGGAGTACTACAGGTGTCTTCAAAGGTACACGTTGGGTTGGCGTATTTCGAGATTAGGTTTTGTCACTCCGATTGTCGGAGAGGTATCTGTGGGCCCTCTCGGTAATGCACATCACTATAAGCCTTGCAAACAATGTAGCTAATGAGTTAGTTATGGAATGATGCATTACGTAACGAGTAAAGAGACTTGCCGGTAACGAGATTGAACTAGGTATTGGATTCCGACGATCGAATCTCGGGCAAGTAACATACCGATGACAAACGGAACAACGTATGTTGTTATGTCGTTTGACCGATAAATTTCTTCGTAGAATATGTAGGAGCCAATATGAGCATCCAGGTTCCGCTATTGGTTATTGACCGAGAATAGTTCTAGGTCATGTCTACATAGTTCTCGAACCCGTAGGGTCCGCACACTTAAGGTTTCGATGACAGTTTTATTGTGAGTTTATGAGTTTTGATGTACCGAAGGAGTTCGGAGTCCTGGATAAGATCGGTGACATGACGAGGAGTCTCGAAATGGTCGAGACATAAAGATCGATATATTGGACGACTATATTCGGAGTTTGGAAAGGTTCCGAGTGATTCGGGTATTTTTTGGAGTACCGGAGAGTTACGGGAATTCGTATTGGGCCTCAATGGGCCATACGGTAAAGGAGAGAAAGGGCCAAAAGGGTGGCCGCACCCCTCCCCTTGGACTAGTCCGAATTGGACTAGGGAGGGGGGTGCCCCCTTCCTTCCTTCTCCTTCTCTCTTCCCTTTCCTTCTGTCCTACTCCTACTACATGGAAGGGTTCCTAGTTCTGGGAGTAGGATTCCCCTAGGGCGCGCCTTAGAGAGGGTTGTCCCTCCCCCTCCTCCACTCCTTTATATACGGGGGCAGGGGGCACCCCATAGACACACAAGTTGAACTACGGATCGTTCCTTAGCCGTGTGCGGTACCCCCCTCCACCATATTCCACCTCGGTCATATCGTCGCGGAGTTTAGGCGAAGCCCGGCGCCGGTAGAACATCAACATCGTCACCACGCCGTCGTGCTGACGGAACTCATCCCCGACGCTTTGCTGGATCGGAGCCCGGGGATCGTCATCGAGCTGAACGTGTGCTGAACTCGGAGGTGCCGTACGTTCGGTACTTGGATCAGTCGGATCGTGAAGACGTACGACTACATTAACTGCGTTGTCATAACGCTTCCGTTTACGGTCTATGAGGGTACGTGGACAATACTCTCCCCTCTCGTTGCTATGCCATCACCATGATCTTGCGTGTGCGTAGGAATTTTCTTTGAAATTACTACGTTCCCCAACACATGGTGTGGATTTTCAAGTAAAGCTGTACAATGCTCAGAGTGTAACCCATTTTGGTTGCAAAAATTGGGAAGAACTTTGCAAGATGTATGGTTTTGATGAGGGTATGCTTGTCACCATGGATCTTGGTGATCCTACAATCGAGCAAGAGAGACCTTCGATTTGGGTCCTTGTGGATACACCTCCAATTCTTCCCCCATGTGAGCTTAACATAGTTATTAAGTAATTTATATTGTTTATTTCAAAATAGTTGACAAATTATTTCCATTGATAGCTTATTTTCATTCTTCAAAGAATGTGCGGAAGATGGTAGACAGAACCTACTACACCGAAGGCTCCGAATTAACTTATCAGGAGAAAAATCATCTGGTCGCATTTTGTACTGATCTTGAGAATTACAATATCTACAATCAAACTCCTCAACATTATGGTCAATACGTGCCACTAGTGCACGTGTTGAACTACAGTAACTACCATGGAGATACCCTGGTAAGATTTTTTACTATTACGACATCCGTACATCTTTTTGCACACTTCTAAAACTAGTACATCATTGCTAACTACGAAGTTATTACTATGTTTATGAACAGATAATCCGAATGATTGTGTGCCTCATCTGATGTATACGCACGGTACCCTTCATGTTTTGAACATACAACTAGGTCGTCCTACGAATCTCAACTGTCCATACCGGGTTTCTAAAAGAAGTGGAGACATGACAATCAAAGAATGGAAAAAATGTATGGACAGTCGTAAGGAGCTTCTTGGAAGCAAAAGGCAGCGAAGGGCAAGAATTGGAGACAGGATGATCGCCATTCTTCATAATGGGGAGTCAGGGTCTATATTGTTTTATGCTATTTTACCTTAAGGGTGTTTAGGTCCTACCTGATACCGATGATCATGTGCTAAGAACAATTATGTAGGGTTGGGTTCGATGACTATGAGGATGATGATCGTATGACTTATTATTAATAACGAGTAGAAGTTGTATGATGATGCATGATTAGTAGGACTTGTTATTATATATGATGATATATGATGCGAGCATGCATGAGTTATTATATCAGCGGGTGAAATGAACATAGCAGCAGCGTTGGTAAACCAAGGACGAGGATATAAGAGAGGACACTTCTCTCTATTAGCTAGCTAATAACAACCTAAAAATAACCCCCAAAACCCCTAAAGCAACCACTTTTCTAAAAAAACATGGACTTTTGGTCCCGGTTGGTGCCACCAACCGGGACCAAAGGCCCCCCCTGACTGGGCTCGGCGGACCAGCCACGTGGAGATACATCTGTCCCGGTTCGTGATTGAACCGGGACTAATGGGTGAAGGTATTTGTAACGACCCATTAGTCCCGGTTCATGAACCGGGACTAAAGGCCCTTACGAACCGGGACTAATAGGTGTTTTTCTACTAGTGCTGCCCCACGGGCGCCGGGGCCGTCACGTGAGAGGAGATATTTAGGACCATGGTCCAGCCGGACCTATGGTCAATGCCGTTAGATCTAGTAATGGTCTTCATGTGGATTTGGGCCTGGTTAGCATTCAAATTTTTCTGATTAGCTTAATCCTTCTCTTGGCAGCTTGCTCTAGGCCTGCGTAGGCTTTCATTTTCTTAAGGAAAGGGTTGGCACACGCCCCTATGTTACTGTAGCAACACCTGAAGCAATCTGATTTTTTTATCTATTATTATTGTTTCATATGGTTATGGATCAACACTTTACACGCACTAGGGAACGACTTGTTCATAGAAGAAGAAAAGAAAAATGACTATTGTTCACATGTGACAAAAAAAAAACTTAGACTGACCATATAACTGCACAACATTTTTGCATGGGGTCAAACAGTCACGCAAATGTGTAGAAACACAGCCAAACCTCATTTTCTTCCACGGATCGCATCCATTTGGGAAAAAATATTTAAAAAACTGTTCACTGAACATTCAGATTATGACATGTGTGAATTTTTTCATGATTTTTTGAAAAACAAAGAAAAACTGAATTTTATGTTGGCATGCATGTCCTGGGTGGAGAAGTGACGTGCATTAAACAATTGTGAACGGTGCGGCTACATGGAGCCAACTTTAAAGTCTTTGATAAGCTTATGTGCTCTAAAAATGTCTAGATTTTTTGAAAATTGAATAGCAGTATGTCAGGTGAGAGGAATCTAGCATGTACCCATAATACTTTCAACACAATATTAAGTAGGAAATTAGTACTGATATTTTGGAAAAAGAGATGTAGACACATCAACTACAAAAATCCTGTTCAGCAACTAAAAATTCTAGATATTATTGGATTTGCTATAAGTCTGAATAGCAGGTCATCAATCATGCACAAGAAGATTGTAAGTTTCATGGGATACAGAATTGAAGGAAAAAGAGTTGCAGATATAAGTACAAAAAATTATCTATACATGAATTATCTTGAGTGTATTTTCAAGTTTCAATTGCTAGCATTCCTTGCCGGCCTACTCCATGCATGCATGTGTTGGGGACAGAGCTCAACGAGCATAACGAGGCAATAAACAATAGTGAACAGTGTGCTTGGGAGACAACATTTCATTGCCTAATGTAACATGACTATTTTATTAGCTATGGTATAGCATCAAATATGATCATATTTAGCACATGCATGGCTTCTAACCCTCACTAAACTGTTCCCGCCATCGCCCTAAACTGTTCCCGCCATGCAATAGTTTACTCACCATGCACATATCTCCATACGCCGTGTCCTGAGATGAATGGTTCCGAGCGTGGGTTCGGGTGGACCATGGTCCCAAGCAACATTTTCGGCCGTCACGGCGTCCTTCACCTTCTGCCTGGTGGATCCCAGCCAGCTGCTCAGGCCGATGCCGGAGGTGGCGGCCGTGTGCCCCAGGTTCAGGCAGGGGGACTCCAAGGAGGTCTCGCTCGTGTCACAGGCCGTGTTGGATGCGTCGGGACACCTCGGCCGCGACGGCAACTGCTTCGTGCAGTGCAAGATCGAGCTCTCCGGCTGCGGCGAAAGAGCCGGCCTCCCTCCCCGCGACCTGAGCCAGGAACTTGGTGACCTGCTGAGGAGCCAGAACAGCGCGGACGTCACCTTCGTCGTGGGCGCCGCGTCCTACCGCGCGCACAGGTTGCTGCTGACCGCTCGGTCTCCGGTCTTCGCAGCCGAGCTCGCCGGAAGCCTGACGGATGAGACGCATAGGATCAAAGACATGGACGTGGACACCTTCCGGGCCCTGCTCCTCTTCATCTACACTGACACGCTGCCGCCCCAGCTCAAGCACATGGACCGCTGGCTGGGGACCTGCAAAGAGGACCAGGAGGCGGTGTAGATGGCGCGTCGTCTGCTGGACGCCGCCGACCTGTACGGCATGGAGCGGCTCAAGGTGATCTGCAAGAAGACACTACTAGGGAAAACCTTATACACAGAATGTTACCAGTAGCGCTTGTTAAAATGAGGCGCTACTGCTACTTAGCAGTAGCGCGTCTGACAGAACCGCGCTACTGTTACCCGCTTAGCAGTAGCGCGGCAGGAACAGAAAACGCTACTACTATAATTGCCACACCGTTCCCGACGTGCTAGGTATAGTAGTAGCGCCCTTCTACGAACAGCGCTACTACTACGTATTTTAGCAACAGCGCATTTTTCCTCCCCACGCTACAGTTAAAGCTATTTTCACCTAACCCCCCGCGCGGCCTGATTCCCTCTCCTCTGCTTCCTCCCCCAATTCTCCTCTACTATTCCTCGTCGCCTCCGCCTCGCCGCCGTCTCCCCCGACCCCGCCTCGCCGTCGTCTCCCCCGACCCCGCCTCGCCGCCGTCTTCCCCGACCCCGCCTCGCCGCTGTCTCCCCCGACCCCGTCTCGCCACCGTCTCCCTCGACCCGCCTCGCCGCCGTTTCCCCCGACCCCGCCTCGCCGCCGTCTCCCCCGACCCCGCCTCGCCGCGCCTTGGTGCCGCCGTCTCCCCCGACCCCATCTCTCTCCCCGCCCTCTGTAAGCACTCTCCCCTTCCGATCCCTCTTCTCTGCTTAGTATGAACCCTAGCTATTTAGTGCTAGTTAGTATGAACCCTAGGCTATTTTTAGTGCTAGTTAGTTAATTACTTAGATGGTAATTAGGGCAGTAGTTCCTAGGTACTAATTAGTTAGTAAGAACTAGGTACTAATTAGGTACTAGAATATTTTTATTTCTAGTAAGTTTATTTTTAGTAAGAACTAGTTGAATTAATAGAACTAGTTAGTAAGAACTTGTTTGTATTTTTTAGTTAAAGCAATTTTTCCCGCCTCGACGTGGACAATGCCTATCCCGCATCCTCGTTGTCGAGTCGGCGGAGGACGACACCTACTTGACCGGATCGGCCATGTCCGGGACTGGGCTCCGCCGGGGTGGTACTGGGAGGCACTACCTACCGGGGGGCGCAGGTTGGTGAGGAGCCAGCCTGTCGTTGACCCGAACCTTCTTTGGTGGCGGTCACGTGGGCCAGTGACGATCCAGAGGCTCGAGGTCTCCGCGGAGGTGGTGCGTCACCGTGTCAGTGAGGAGGACGCGCACGTCCGTCGCTACTTGTTTGCGTTGGAGCACAAGCCGTTCTCCAATACCTGGCAGGTTCTCCGGGGATCTCACTGGAGCTATGATCCCGTGATGGTCATTCTCTGTGGGTGTCCACCGCCCGCGCCGATACCCGTCGTGTGCTAGTGTTTTAGTTGTATTAGTGATGTTATATGTATGACACTATTCGTGATGTATTAGTGATAATATTCGACGATGTACGGACGCATGAGATGATTTACTTTTGCTTATTGAATGCATGCTAATTTGAGTCCTATAAGATATTTTGAAATGTATATCTTGTGTTGCTCAATATCCAAGTGGCCGGTCATGTTTGCAGGTTACACCTCCGAGTGGCCTATGTTTTGCCGGAGTGTTGATTCATCTCCGTTCCGGCAAATTTCAGGTGCTCGATATGTCCTATTTTAGCAAAGGTCATGCCGGATTTTTCCGTGAATTTAGCATGACTTGTGCCAGAATATGTAGGAAATATCGAGTGCCCCGGATTTGTGTGTTGAGTATCTTGGTAGTTGTCTTCGATCAATTTTCAATTAATGTTTTAACTATGAACATAAGAAATGTCTGACGACGAAAAGGATTTCGGTATTTGCAAATACTGCGAAGACGAGCGCGGCCTGTGCGACGGAATCTTACTAGATGATGATAGGCGCTTCAGCATCAAGCCGGACGAGAACTTCAAAGTGGATACAGTAAGTCACAATGACAAGTCTTTTTTCCTAATTAAGCATGACATCTGCTTCATTTGCTTCAACTTATATTTTTTTTACTATTCTACTAGCGTATCCCCTGCCATGCAAGAGTTTTTGTATTGGATAAGATAGGTTTCAGTCATAGTATGGAGGAAAAGAAAGTTTACTTGAAGACCGAGCATGGTTATATTTTCCATGCAAAATTATACAATTCAGATGACTACACCTATTTTGGATGCAAAACATGGCGAGCACTATGCAAGACTTATGCATTTGAGCCTGATATGGTTATCACCTTTGATATTCGTCCGGAAGATGATATTTAAGGTAATACCGACGTCTGGGTCGATGTGCAGACGCCTCCAGTTATACCATTATGTAAGTTTCTCAACCATATTTATGTCTTTGATATTGTTTATTCAAAAATAGTTGACAACTAATTTGTATTGTCAGCTTATTTCGGTGCAAGCAAACATGTCCAGCGCTTGGTAGATAGGACCGTATACTGTCCTGGGGCTGAACTCAACTGCGAGGAGCTCAGTCATTATGTTTCATGGCTTGAGGATCTTGATACTGTCAAGACAAATTTTCTTCCTGCATTTAGAAATGTTAGTACTGAAAATGTGCGACCAATAGTATTCGTAATGAACTACGGTCACATCTATTTAGGAAGGATGGTAAGATTTTTACTATTTGTTATCAGTGCATCTTTTCCATACATTATTTTTGAAGCTAAACTTCATTGCTAAGTATGTTACCATACGATGTTCTTCAACAGGGACTCCCGATGAATGTTGTGCCTTATGGGATCGAGACTAAAGGTAACATGAGTATTATCAGCTTACGGCCAAGATATCCTACAGATTACTTTAGTGCATTCAAGATTAGCGACGGATGCTTAATAGTGCAAGACTGGACCAAATATGTGATGGGGGAGCGCAGAGAAGTACTAGGGGGCAGCAAACAGATGCGCTACCCACGATTAGGAGACAGGTTCATCTGCATGCTCCAGTTTGATCAAGGAGGAGAGCTATACATGTTTTATGTTATTTTACCTAAGAGAGAGTAGCAGGAGTGATTAGCTGGCTAGAAATGAGTTTGAGGATGATGATGTGCTACACTATTACTATGATGATAAAATAGCTAGTGTTGGTGGTAATGACTATGATGATTATTATTAGCTAGTGTTAGTGGTGATTAAATAAATACTGTTCGTGGTAATGACTATGATGATGATTAAATTGCTTGTGCTGGCGGATTATATTCAAGCGGAGGCAACATGTGGTGCACATCGAAAGTACTACTAGTCCAAACTAGATCAAGTTTGGATTAGTAGTATACTTTTGACATGCACCACCTATTGCCTCCACTTGAACCTAATCAACCTTCATTTGACACACTGTTATGGACATAATGATGTAAACCTCATAACTGGTATTGTACCAATATTTGTACGATGGCGCATAAATACACTAAAATAAAATAAAATAAAAATACTAGTAGCGATGGGCAGAAAACATGCTGCAAGTAGTTACCTTAGCAGTAGCGTGGTACTGAATAAACGCTGCAGCTATTTGTCCTAGCAGTAGCGCGTGCGGGCACGCGTTACTGCTAACCAATAGCTGTAGCGCCTTATTAGTAGCGTGGCCTCCCGCGCTACTAGTGGATACAAAACCCGCGCTACTGCTAGGGTTTTCCCTAGTAGTAAGAAGGCATGCGTGAGCGTGGGCGTGGGCACAGTGGCGGCGGACCTGGTTCTTGCGGAGCGGCGCGGGTACAGAAAGCTCAAGGCGAGGTGCATTGAGTTCCTGGTGGCCAACCCGGCGGACCTGCACGCGGTTGCGGCGGCCGGGGGTTTGAAGCTTCTTGAGGCGAGTTGCCCCTCTGTTTTGACACAGATTGTCACTGCTGTCGCAGCTAGGAACTGACGGCTGCTGGGGCTTGGGAGGAGGTAAACGATAGTCAACAGTATGAGGTGCAAATTGTTCATGAACATGAGGGATCTGTTTTTCTATGTCGTGTAATAAGAGGATTCATGTTAGTGTCCTAGCTGCTACAGTGCTAGACCACTAGCTAAGAGCGTCTCCAACAGTCGTGCTTCGCGCCGCGCGCAAAAAACCTGTTTGCCGCGCGCGCTTCGGCTAGTTTAGCGCGGCCGCCAGCGTTGACTCCAACGGCCGCGCTATAATGCAGCGCGCGCGCCGCTCCAGCAGCGCGCAAAAATACAGCGCGCGCAGCACGCACAAACCACATATACATTTCAAAAAAGAGGAGCAAAAATGATCAAACAAACAAAATAAATCAACAATAAATAGTTCAATTTCGTTATCATTACAACTCAAACAAATAGTTTTAGTACAACAAATAATGCAATAAACACAACAAATTGTTCATGAACAATACAATGTCGAATGCAGAAATCATGCTCTTTGTCGTCCATGCCATGCCCACCACTCTTCAATCAGATCATTCTGAAATTCATTGTGCGTTGCGGGACGCCGAATGGCATGATAGGAGGCAATAAAACGGGCTACCCTTTCAGCCCTCCGTCGCACTCGCGCGGGATGTCCCAAGAGCTCATACTGTGAGTAGTCTAAATCTTGGCCACGCTCATTCTCGATGGTCATGTTGTGCATGATCACACAAGCGTGCATGATGTACCAAAGCATTTTTTTGATCCTAAAATCTAGCTGGTCCTCTCACAATAGCAAATTAGGCTTGCAAAATCCCAAATGCTCTCACCACATCTTTTCTAGCCGCCGCCTGAGCATTGTGGAAATTGGGATTTTTCTTACCTTCCGGCTTTTTCAACGGCTTCACGAAGGTTTGCCACTTTGGATAGATGCCATCCGCTAGATAATAGCCATAGTTGTACGTACGGCCATTTGCTACAAACTACACCGGTGGCAACTCACCGTTTGCAATCTTATTCTCATCAGTGGTGACCGGTTGACAACATTGATGTCATTCAAAGATCCAGGCGTTCCAAAGAATGCATGCCAAATCCAAGTCTCCTGATCGGCCACCGCTTCAACGATTATAGTGGAACCCTTTTTTTGGCCGTGGAATTGCCCATGTCATGCCTTTGGACAATTCTTCCAACTCCAATGCATGCAATCTATTGAGCCAAGCATGTCAGGAAAGCCGCGCGATTTGTTCATCGCCAATAGCCTTGTGGCGTCTTCAGCAGTGGGAGATCACAAATACTCCTCGCCAAACACTTGCACAATTCCCACTGCAAAGCGCTTGAGACACATGATGGCTTGGCTCTCACCCATAGCCAAGTGATCATCAACTAGATCAGCCGGGATACCGTATGCCAACATACGCAAAGCGGCTGTCACCTTCAGAAAGGTGCTATGCCCGAGCTCTCCGGCGGCATTCCTCCTTTGCTGAAAAAACCGATCATGGGTCGCTAGTTTCTCTGCAATGCGCCTGAACAAGTCGGTGCTCATCCTAAACCGGCGACGAAAATACGACTCCGGGTATGTGGGATTCTCCACGAAATAGTTCTTCATCAATCTGTTATGGGCATCAATCCTATCTCTCCAAATTTTCTCCCGACCCATAACCGAACCACCGTGCTTCGGTTTTTTTATTGATATGCATAGCTATGATCATTGCAAGATCCTCCTCCTCTTCCATATCAAATTCTTCTTCGGAAGAATCATACGACGAACTCATCTGCAATGTTCAATACAATACTATAAAAACTACAATTCAAAACATGCACCAAATTCATGAAGTTTGAGCAATACATACCTTGTAGGCGTTTTGTCGAACACCTTGCAGGCGCAGCGCGGTAGCGAGCGCTCGGGCGCTGTTCCTCGAACGACGGAGGCGCGCGAGGGCCGGCGGGACTAGGAGGGGATGGGTCGGAAGCACGGCGGCGCGGGGATAGGCCGGGGAAGCGCCTGAATGGTCGCCGAGGGGCACGGGCGGCGGCGGCGGCGCGGCCGGATGGGGGTGGAAGTGGGAGAGGAAGTGGGAGAGCGAGCGCGCGAGAGTCCAGCGCGCGGGGGCGGGCGCAGCAAATAAGCGGCGCGATTGCGTTTCGGCCAGTGCGCTGAACTTCATATGCCGCGCGCGCCGTTTTTGCGCGCCCGCTGGAGCGACCCGCCGCGTTGCGCGCGCGCTAAAACGGCCTAATTTGCGGCGCGGCGCTAGTTTAGCGCGGCTGTTGGAGATGCTCTAAGATTTGGAATATCTAAACAATACTGTAAATTTTATATGATTTGAGTTGCTACAATCTATTGTTAATTAATCCTTTATATACTTTCATATATCTATAACTACCAAAAAAGGGAAGGTACAGTTTCTGAACTCTGGCTTTTTTCCCCTCTCGTTAGGGTTCCCTCCTCTTGGTGCCTACGCCGCCGTTGAGATCGCCACCTCCGTCGTCCCCCCTCCCCTCTCTTCGATGTTCGGGCTGACTAACGGGCGACCTTGTGTCGCTACCCGGCCTTGGCTAGGTACAGGGGTAGCGTTTTCGTGGGGGGGGCATCTCTCTCCAGGGCTTTCCCTAGGGTTACAATGGCGAACCCATCTTCGTCAAGATCACAGGAGGAGAAGGAGCTAGATGAACTGATGACAGAGTTAGGAATTGCGCAAGAGGAGTTTGATGATCTGGTGTTTGAGGAAGTGGTGCTAGCCTCGGCCGTCAGCCCCCGATGGCTGGCGATTGGAAAAGTTCACACGTCCAAGGAATATGGAGACTATTGGTTCTACAAAAATATGAGAAGTGCATGGGATCTAGCGCAGACAGTCAAGTTTAGATCGTTGGGGGATAATCTATATACTATGCAATTTTCATGTTTGGGAGATTGGAACAAGGTAATGGAGGGAGGTCCATGGGCCTTCAGAGGACAGCCGGTGGTGCTTGCAACTTACGATGGATTTACTAAACCCTCGTTGATTGACCTGAACTGTTTCAAGATCTGGATTCAGATACATGATCTCCCAGATGGATATGGACCTGTGGTGAAACCGTTGGCAGCAAAGGTGGGTGTGGTTTGTGAGGAATAAGATGACCTGGGTGAGTATGCCAGTAACTTCTATAGGGCTAGGGTAACACTGGATGTGAGGAAACCTCTAAAGGACCATGTTTCGATTGTGAAGTAGAAGAAGAGACAAATTTTCAAGATTAAATATGAACGTCTCCCTGATTGGTGCGCTGTGTGTGGCATGATAGGTCACCTTTATAGTGAACATGGGGGTGGTGTTCATGCCCCTACATCACTGATTTTCAAGGAGTTGAGACCCTCCTGGAGTATGAGGGGTGATCCTAGAGGGGGTGGCCGTGGTCAAGATGCTAGTAAACCTATTGCTAAAAGCAACGCTGCTGTATCAGATATGGAGCTTGATAAACTCTCTGGGAAGGACATATTGTTGATCGAGCCAAGCAAGAAGATGGGGGTGGATGCTAAAGTTCATCCTGGGCAGGTGGCCCCCCACAATGTTGCATCTTTATCGTGCACGTCGACTGTTCCCCCAAGCCCCCCGCCGAAGCAAGATCCCAAGAGATCGAGAATGGGTAGTAACAACACTGCTTTGAACGCAACCAGTTCTCAGAATACTGGCTAACCTTTTGTGGGCTCCCACGCGGAGCGCGGCCGTGACCAATGAATCTCATGAGTTGGAACTGTCGGGGAGAGGGGAATTCCCGGACAGTTCACGAGTTAGCGACGCTTGTACAGTCGCATTCCCCCATGATGGTCTTTTTGTGTGAAACCAGATAGAAGAAGGAGAGGATGAGGAGATTGAGAGGCCGCTTGGGACTAAAAGGCTTCGAAGATGTGGATAGTAATGGACTTAGTGGAGGTCTTGCCTTGTTTTGGCATGAGAGTTGGGTGGTTCATGTTCAGGATAAAGATGACCGGTTCATAGATGCTACTGTTCGTGTGCATGCAGATGCTGAACAATGGAGTGTTACTTTTTTTATGGCGAGCCGCGTGTGGAGAATCGAAAACTCATGTGGCAGAAGTTGTAGTCCCTATACTCATCATCAGATCTACCTTGGTTGATGACCCGTGATTTTAATGAATGCCTCTGGGATTTTGAGCATATGTCAGCCACACCCAGACTGTGCCTCAAATGGTTGCTTTCCAAGATGCACTTGAAGTATGTCAGCTAGTGGATGTTGGTGGGGTGCCTTTCACATATGATAACAAGAGGAGTGGTATAGCGAATGTACGAGTCCGTTTGGATCGAGCGGTGGCTTCAAATGCATGGCGTAGCATGTTTGCTTTTTCCTTGGTAACTCATGTGGTGTCGCCTTGCTCCGACCATGTAGTTCTTCTCCTGAAAGGTACGCCGGACCCAGGTCCGAGTGGTGGCTGCTCATGCCAATATGAAATCTTCTGGGAAAGGAGTGGCGAGCTTCCAGACTTAGTACAGAGAGCTTGGGAGTCGGCTGGTTCTGTCGACAACCTAGAACAGTTATAGTCTGCGTTGAAGAAAACCATTTCTACTCTTGGATTGTGGAGCAGGAAAAAGTTTGGAAACGTTACTTGTGAGCTTGCGAAGTCCCGGTCGCAGCTAGAAGAGTTAATGAACATGAACGCTGATCAGTAGGATACAAGGAGAGTGACGGACAAGATGAATGAACTATTATATCAGGAGGAGATATTATGGTTGCAAAGATCAAGGATAACTTGGTTAAAAGAAGGCGATAGAAACACGAAATACTTCCAAAGCAAGGCGATTTGGAGGGCTCGTATGAATAAAATCCGGGAACTTGTCAATGAGAATGGGATAGCTCATTCTAATGTGGACACAATGAAAACTATGGCAAATGAGTACTTGCCATGCCGCAGGACGGGCCTCGTCGGGAGCAGTGAAGGGCTGAGGGGCGCCGGGCCACGCGTCGCGTGCCGTGAGCGGCCATGGACGTTGGCCATCTGAACCGCGAACACGGACAGAGGCGTCGGAGCCGATTGCCGTAGACATCGACGCCATGCCGATCTGGGTATTCGCTGCCGCTATCCTCGACATCCGCGTGGCATGTGGATTCGTCGGCGGGCACCGTATTGACGCGCGCCGGGGAGCGCATCGCTGTTGTCGGGCTATGATTTTGTGTGGAGGTGGGATGGCTCAAGCCATGGACCTCGTGTCGAACTGGGGCACCGGCGTTGTTTGCTGGTCTTGTGTGATGGAGAATCGTTGCCGGAGGGGAGGAGACGCTGATGCATTGGAGCTTTGGGTGGGGAGCAGTGGGGAATAGACGATGAGATATTAATGGATGCGTACCGGAGGTGGAAACTGAAATATGGTTAAGATGTTGTAACTGCTTCGTAAGAGATGCGAAGAGATGGAGCGATGTGCTCCTGCTGGGCTTCTCCTTATCCATTGATGGAAGAGGCCTTTTCATTTCCCAGAGAGTCGAATCACCTGGAAAAACATGTTTTTTTGTAAGAAAAATACTGACGTGGTGAGTTGCATGATCAAAATAATTAAGAGTAACTGATGATGTGGCAAGCCGCTGAGGTGGATAGGCTGCATGTCAAGAGAAATAGATTAGTGGGGATGAACTATTTAGGTATTATTATAGACCTAAATCCTAAAAAGTGGTCGAGTGCTCGTTTGCCATCTCCAGCACACGCTTTCGCGCGCCGTCGGATCGGCATCGCGCGGCTGGGGCGGAGAAGCGCTCGCCTCGTTGTCTGCGCCAGGTGGCACCTGGTCGTGGCGTCGTCGAAAGAGGCCGTTGGGTGGATAAGCGGTCATGGGTCCCGGTAGTTCTCGCCCTCCCTCCGCATTTCCGTCTCCTCCCCGTCCCCCCATTTCGAAACCATCCCCGAGCGCCCCTCCCAAATCCACCAAATCCGCAGCAACCGGCGGCAGTGCGGCGATTCGGCGGCCGTCCTCCGGCGTAGTGACGAAGGGACAGCGTGCGCGGCGTGCAGGGAGTGGTTAATCAGGCCAGGTGCTCGTCGGGGGGCGGCGATTGGGGCTATACGTCGGTGTAGCCGTCGGAGGCCGAAGGCACTACAGCTCCGGAGTCGCGGGCGAGGAGGGTCGACGCGCGCGTCGTTGCGGCGACCGGGACTGTTCGTCTACACCCGCAACAAACAGCAGCAGTTGGAGGCGGAAGGCGCTGCTGCGTCGGAGACGCGGGCGAGAAGGGTCGACACGCCCGTCTTCGCCGTGTGTTTAGCGCGGAGGAGCAGAATCACCTTGCGCGTTGGCGGAGGGCAGAATCGCAGGTCAGTTCATCTCGATCCCAGTTTTGTGTGTGCTTGTCAGATCTCGTGAGTTTAGGTGCGAAATCACTGAATACCTTTGCCATTGTAATAGATTCGGAAGAGATTACGCATAGGGGGTAAGTGATTTGCCGTTAGATTTGGTTTTGTTGGTGGTGAGGCATTCAAGGCTTTGGTGATCTACTGGGACAACAACTACTTACAGGATGCTCATATAGTTTCGTAGCACCTTTTTTGTCATGCAACAAATGGAACTATGCTATAGGTTCATGTTGGTGGAAATGTTTGTGTATTAGGGTTATGTGCTGTGGTTTGACATTTGGTGTTTGTTTCGACAGAGTTGTAGATATATATGTCAGTTTTGCTTAAGTTTTGTGACTTAGTTTGTCATGCTTTTTTGCTGGAGTTTTGCTAGTCAGTTGCCTGAATTGGCCTCAACTGTTGCCTAGTGTGCATTCAAGGCTTTGGTGATCTGCTGACTTGCGCAACAACTACTCACAGGATGCTCATATAGTTTCCTAGCACCTTTTTGCCATGCAACAAATGGAACTCTGCTATAGGTTCATGTTGGTGAAATGTTTGTGTATCAGGGTTATGTGTTGTGGTTCGACGTTGGTGTTTGTCTTCGAGTGAGTTGTAGATATGTATGTCAGTTTTGCTTAAGTTTTGTGACTTAGTTGTCATGCTTTTTTGCTGGAGTTTTGCTAGTCAGTTGCCTGAATTGGCCTCAACTGTTGCCTAGTGTGCCTAGCTCTGAAGGTTTTGTTAGTCAGTTGCCCTAATATGCCATCAACCGTTTTTTGTCTAGTGTCTTTTGTGTAATGCCTGGCTTTTGCTCAAGCTTTCTCAGGCATTTGCCTGAAATGCCAATATGTGTTGCCTAGCAGACACCATATGCACTGCATTTTGTGTAATCTCAAACTTGCTCAAGCTTTCTTTAGCCGGTTGCCTAAAATGCCAACATGTGTTGCCTGGATAATTGATGTGCAATAGTTGTTTGTTGTTCCTTGTAGCGATGTTTTACTTAGGTGTTTTGTATGTATTTTTGTATTAATGTTGTAACATATATTGAAAAATCAGATAGGTTACGATGCTTTTCATTGCCCACTTTTTTTAAGTCGCTGTTCCTTTAAATATGCAGCAGAAATTAGATGGCTGGGACAAGTCAGAAGTCAAAACAGGATGGACCTGCTAGATCAAGCCATGACGCCCCTGCATCTCATGGGGATGAAGAGCATCAAACACAGGTGTGCACATGCTCAGGAGTTTTTTGTGTTCTTACTGTACTTAAGAGATTTTGTTTTCCATTTTTTATTTATTTTCGTGGTTTCTATCTTTCAGCCACGGAGCAGTGCACCAATATCTGGGTATAAGCGTATGAGAACTAAAGCAGCAGCTGTAAGGGGGAAGCGCCCTGATGATATCATTAGTAACGACAATAGCAACGAGAGCCAAGCTGCAGATGCTGGGAATAAAAATGGAGGATGTGCAGACGTCGACCAACCTCCAAAAGCAAAACGCCAGAAGACGGGAGGAACTGAGGTATTTTGCATAGTTGCCTCAGTTTTACTCAGCAGTTGCCCAGCATGATGCATAAGTTGCCTATGTTGTGATCCTCGTCTATGTTTTGCTAATCCCCTTTTTCTGTTTTTTCCTTATGTGCTATAGGGTCGTAGGAACAGGGCATCTCCTGCAAGGCTCTTCAAGTTGAAAAAGGACTTGGTCCCTGACCAAAAGGGTGTCATCATCGGAAAAGAATTTGGCGGCATTCTGGACCTTGCAGCGAGTAGCATGCCCGGAGATCTTAGCCAGTGGATAATGAAGCATTACGATCCGGAGATTTCGCAGATAGTCATTCCAGAAAGGGGGAAGATTCCTGTAGATGCCGCTAGTGTCCGTAGGATATGGGGTTTGCCCAACAGGGGCAGGAAGGTGTGCATCGAGAATAGGCCTGAAATCACAAAGGCAATGTACAGTATTTACAACATCACATCGAAGAACACCCCAACCCTCACAGAATGGTGCAAGATGATCGTAGACATGGGAGGATCTCATGATGATGACTTTGTCCGCGCTTGGCTAGCTCTTGTTTTTTCGTGCTTCCTTGCCCCTTCAACTAGTTTGAGCATTTCCCCAAAGAGTTTCCCAGCGGTCATGGATGTCAATGGAATAACGGAAACCAACATATGCTAGTTTGTTGTTGATCAATTAAAGCTTGCGTTCACTTCGGGGCGTGCCAACAAGAAGGCTGTTTGTTGTTGTGTTTTCCACCTTGTTGTAAGTGCTTCAAGCTGTTTTATTTTTTTAAGCATCCATTGTTTACTTATCTTTTCTTTTTCTCTTTGCAATCATTAGCTAACTTAAACTTTCTGTTCTTTTTCCTTGTCTCTACGCAGCTGTTGTACCTAGACTCTTTGGATGTTGATGAGCCAATCCCCAACTTGGTACCAAGGGTTTCTGTCTGGAATTCAGATTTAATCTCCAGAGTTATCAAGAAGGACAGGAAGGCACCAGGAGAATATGGCCATTTGCGGGTAACGCAATTTCTCTGTTTTAGGATATAACACTACAATTTTTTTAGAGTAGGCAATTCACTTTGAAAGAGCATGCAAGGTAATGTACCTTTTTGGGCAAGTGCCATACATATATTTCAAGTAGGTCCAAGTAGTTATCAGACTTTTTCATTTGCCATGCACACAGTTGGATTATGTCCACAGGAAGGATTTGTGGGGTTGTTGTATTCTAACAGTAGCTGCTGGAGAACATCTTTTTTTAGCTCTTTTTTTTGTCTGTGCAATTCACATGTTGGAAAGTAGCAATTTTATACATCCACCCAAGCAACTTATGTTCTGAAAACTAGCAACTTATTCAAACTAGTTCTTCATTTTTGTTCATTACAGTATCCACTAATAGTAGGCAACAGGGGGGGAGTGCCATAATGGTTGCAGGAATTTAAAGACTATTAGTAGTACTGTTTTTCTTTCATTTCTCAGTTCTTTTTTTGTTATGGGAGTGCCAGAATTGTTGTCACTCATAGTTTTTTTAAATCTTCTTTTGCTATAAACCACCAGCTCAAGACGGAGTTTTCTCGGTGTGCGGATGATAGCTTGTTTGGCAGTATGGACCACATCACCAAATTTGTTGCCGCAAGTTTGCCCGAGTCATATGACAAATCAGTAAGTTATCGAGCACTGTTTTTTTGCTCTCATTAGTTCCCCTTTTTATCTTTAATAGAAGATATGTACTTATCATGTGTCTCTACCATCCACTTTCATGTTTTACAGAAGCAAAAGAAGCTCACAGGGTTGGTGCATGAAATGTGTTCCGTAATTTCTCATGCAGTGGGGAAGCTCGTGACTGGGGTTGGGAAGATAGATGATGATGAATGGGGGACAAAGGAGGCAGATCCTACTACTGCAGAGACAAGTAGGCGACAACCTAACAGAAGGAGCAAGCGAGTACCAGCCGGAAGAGACAGCTTACCAAGTGAGGAGGAGTCGTTTAATTCAGACAGCGATGACAGCGAGGCAGATGACAGTGAAAGCGAGGGAGATGGAAGAGATAAAGGTAGTGATGAAAGCGACAGCGATGAAAGTTCAGACAGCGATGATGGTCATGATGGATCAAGTGGAGTTCAGGGGAAACCAAGTAACCAGGGAGCACTGGCCCTCATGGTTGACATGGGGACGGAAGACAGAACTGAGGGGAACGAGGAAAATGATGATGATGAAGAAGAAGAGGATGACGAAAAAGAAGATGGTGAAGGAAAGAAGGACGATGACGATGAAGAAGGCGATGGGGATGGCAAAGACAAGGAAGACGATGGGCAAGGGAAGCAGGATGAAGATGACAGCGGAGGTGGCAACGGTGGTTCAGGCAGCAATGGTGGCTCCGATCGGGACGAGGATCCCGCAGCTGAGCAGTCAGGCAGCGACGATGATGAACAATGCACGCTGAAATTTCTGATTCAAAAGAAGAAGGACAGAAAGGCAAAAGGATTGGATGAGGCAGATAGCATCTGTATGAAAGACCTTGTGTTGACAGAATTCAAAACTGCTGTTTCCCAAGAACCACATTTCCCTTTTTTTGAAGTGAAAGAAATGTGGGACATTGATGACATAACCATGGCAACCGAAGCGAAGAGGATGTTCGAAGAGTTGCTGAGGGGGGAAGACATGGATTTGGGCTTCACATTCAACCCCAAGGAAATATGCCCAAAGGTGACTCGGCAGAAAATAATGAGACAATTTGGCGCCGCTCTAAATGAAGCTACAGAACAGAAGATTGCTTGTCGAAACCAACTACCACCACTCCCTCCATCAAAGAAGATGAAAAAAACTGTCAGTTTCATACTGGAGACATCTGTGATGAACAAAACAGCAATGCATTCGCAAGCATATCGTGCCGAAAATCCCGGTTACGGCCAAGGGGGAAAGCCAAGGCAGTCAGCCATGAAAAAATCTGGTCCTTCTCAGCAGCAACAACAAGCAAATTCTGAAACAAAAGAGGCAATTCATGGTGGATCCAAAGCTCAACAAGTAAAGAGTACAACATCAAGCTCAACAAGCAAAGTTGGAGATGAGGCAGTACCTACAGGAGTAAATCCAAAGCTTTCGGGTATTTTTCATTCCCAATGTCAAGCAAGTGGATCACATATTCTGGCAACTCAGTCTAAGGAGGGAGCAAGACCAGCTGCTTTTCAGGCAAGTTCTGCAGAGGAAACACTGGACCCCACAAAAGTAAGGCCAATACAACTAAAGGTGGGTCCCACAGTGCTACTAAGCACAGGAAACCGCAGCAGAGCACAACCACTAGTTGACTTAAATGTTCAAGTGCCTCCCCGTCTCGGGGGAATGTGATGGAGTCAGCCAATTGTATCCAGAGGGCCAAGGTGCAAGACTTCAAGGCATCACCTGAGGCTTGATCATTAAACCATGCAGGTTACAAAAAGGAGAAAGAGAACATCCCTCCGGTACTATGTACGGAGATCAATAGGATACAACACCTGCCAGAAGCTGTAACCATGGGAAAAAGTCCGGAACAAAAGTTGCTAACAGCCATAGGGAAATTGCCTGTCTGCCAAACTGTACTTGCCCAACCTGAGGCCACTAGTGTTCTAGAAGCAGTAACCATGGGAAAAAGCCCGGAACCAAAGTTTCCAAGAGCCTTGGGGAAATTGCCTGTATGCTCAACTGTACTTGCCCAACCTGAGGCCACTAGTGTTCCAGAAGTAGTAGAAGCAACTGGCCAGGGGAATACTTACCATTTCTCTAATGTGGAGGAGTTGTACCACGAATTCATGTGTGTCAATGGGAAGGCAACCAATGCACTAGAAATCAATGTTCTAGGTGTGAGTGAGCTTCTTGCTAGGTGTGTTGATCCAAACAGCAAGAATGCCCAATCCAACTCCACAAATCACAGCTTAGCAAATGAAGATAAACAACATTTTGAGCAAAGGGACACCAAAAGATCAAATGATTTTTTCAAAGAGTACTGCCCAGCACCAAGTTTCGATCTAGGCATAGATGATTTGCCCACAAGATCTGGAGACAACAAAGCACATGAGCATGTTGGGTCAAGCACATTTGCAGAGCATGAGTTCAAGGAACTCCCAGCACATAACCAGCCAATCATTGATATAATCGGGGATGATTATCTGTTGGACGTTGAAGGCATTGACCCGTGTGTGCAAGCAGAAGGAAATGTGTACCAAACACCTGAAAAAAGTTCTAACCAAGGAGAAGTGGGGTCAGGCAGCAAGATTTACAGCAGTAGTAGCTCAGGAGAGATGCATCCACATCAATTCGAGAGAAGGATTATCAAGCCACCTCCCTGCAAGAGGTCGCCATTTATTGACTATAATGAGAAGAAAGTCTACATGCCAAAACCCAAAGCAAATAGATTGTATGCATCAGTTATTCTGCATGGAAGAATTAATGAAGAAGAATCACCAGATGTGGATACCAGGTATGACAGTATATTACTCCATTTCTTTTTTTTGTCAGCTTTTTGCACAATGCACTTCCCCCAGGCAAGGTCTATCATGTTTATCCAGGCAATTCAAACTGTATTTAAAGGCAATCCACTTATGGAATCAGGCAACTTGTCTTAGTGTGAAATTCTTTTTTTTGAAACAGTCTCCCCTTGACATGACCTTGCCCATATGTTTTTCATAAGTTGAAATGGTGGTAGGCAAATTACAGAAGGATTTTTGTGAGCTGAATGCCTCTCTTTTTTTTCATGCAGCCCAAGGGTAATTGAATATGAAAAGTACTTTGTCACTGTCAGGGAGCTCGCAAACTCAATGAAGAAGGGAGGTTTTGTCGTGAGCCATGTAATGGAAGTTGGTATAGAGAGCATAATGATGAACTTGCCACCAGAATCAAAGAAGCTCATGATGCCAGTGAGGTTCTCGGTAAGAAAACGTGAAGCAACTAACAGTGTAGTTTTGCGTTTCTTTCTTTTTCTTTTTTCATAAAAGGTCATGGTCATGTCTGTATTCTTCTTTACACCAGGTTCAGATGCAAAACATGGAATTGAACGGCCAGGAGCTCATTTCCCGGTTCAAGAAGTCGAATCGCTTGGACCGTAAAGACATGGTAAGTCAATGGTTTCTTTTTACTTTTCACCAATGCATTATATATGACTTTTTATGCTAAAACATTTGCCCATGAAATTGCTTTCTGTGACAAGTTGCTTACATATGTCCATAACTTGCCTGTGCATTTTTAGATGGTTGCTTACATAAGTACATAACTTTGCCTATGCATCTTTCTGTTTTTTGGCAAATTACTCACACAAGCACCAAACTTGCATGTGCATGTACGCTTCTTCAGTCCATGTCGTAATTTGCGAGAGCACAAAAGAAAAAGTTGCTTAAATCCATCTTCTAGTATTTTATGTTTTTACACTAACCCCATTTTGTTTCTTTTCTAACAGATTATGTTCCCAGTTTTAGAGAACATTGACAAGAAAAAGCCTAAATCAGGCAATCATTACTGGATTTTTAACGTGAACATAAGGGATCGACGTTTCGAAGCTCTTGATTCTTGGAGGACGCTAAAAAACAAGTCTCTAGATGTTTGCGCTAGGAAAATGGTTGCAAGTTTCCGGTGTCTATGGGAAGAGCATTACGCCAGTTCCCGTGTCTCGCTGGATGACTTTGGGCTTACCAACATCGACGTTCCAAAACAGAACAATGAGTAAGCATCCACTTCTTTTCACATATTAACTATGGTTTTGTTTAGGTTTTTACAAGTGACATAGAGGAAGCTAGCTACTATATAGAAGAAGCTAGCTAACTAGAAAAGTTCTTTTTTTCAATTTTTGTTTTAGGTTCGACTGTGGTGTTTTTGCTCTGACGATAGCAAATGGATGGGAGGCAAGGGTTGTTCCAAATTTCACAACGGAGGATATTCCAAGCATAAGGAAACAGTTGACTAACGCGTGGGTTGACAATGCCAACAACAAGGCTCCATGGAAAAGCATACTCAAGTTAGCATAGGTCAGTTTTTTCTCCCCTCACGCACACTACATCCCACGTAAATGCATGTGTTGTTTTCTTTTTGCTTCTTTTCTAAACCTTTCGGAGTGCCGAGGGGGAGGGGAGGGGAGGGGAGTTGCCTGCATAAGAACTTGGAGCAGGCAACTCAAATGCATAAACAGGCAATTTAAGCTTTACCGCGATGCAAGTTTTTCAGAATAACCCCATAAAAGATAAATAATATGATCATTACATAACCAGGGAATTGTTGCATTTTTAGCATTGCAGAATCTTATGTATGTAAGTTTTTCGACCATTATGGGGAGATCAAGGGTGTCTGCGGGGCAATTCAAAGCACACAATAGGCAACTCAAAACTTATAACCAGGCAACTCAAACTCTAGTGTGAGGCAAGTTAGCCAGAAGAAACTGTAAACGAGAAAATAATAGTTTAGGATGTTCAAACATACAGACCCACAAATAGTTTAATTTGTCAATTTCATTCGACACATCTTTTCAGCCATATGGTCACTGTTTGACCATTACACCAATCTGGTCGGGCAGCTTCCACCATTGTGGTTAACAGAACCACAATAGCTGCACTTGTTCTTTCTCTTCGGATGCAGCTCAAGTGCTGATTGAATTCTTTTTGACTTTGCCCTCCCTTTTGTTGTTGATTTTGGAGGGTCTCTAGGAATTACAGGGCCAAGTGTGGTACTATGTCTTCCAAACTGTGGTTCAACCATCGTAGTACCTTGTGCGGCAGTAACAACTGCATGTAGAGATGCCGTACTGAGCGGCTGGTGCGCATGTCCACCAGGAGCTTGCACAATAGGAGATGGAATTGCATTGCCATTTTCTTCTTGTGTAGTTGAAGAACCTGGGTGCTGTCCATACCTGCCATCAACTGTTGCTGATGATGCAGGCGATGGTGCCAGTCCAGGGATAGGCACATGGGTTGTGTTTGCCGCGGCAGGCCCCCGCGGTGGTTGTATAGCCCCCATAATTTGCGGTGCAGGCCAAATTGCTGGTCTAGGACCCATAGGAGGTCTCACAGGACCTCTTGGTAGTGCCGTATGCATCAAAAGTTGTGGCGCAGCTCCTCTTAGCGCTTGCATAGGCCTTGCCATTGTTGAGCCCCTTGAAAGGTGCGGTGCTGCTCCACTGTTTAGTGGCACATATCCCGACAGTTGCTGTACAGGCCAGCAGCTTTGTATAGCCCCCATAGTTTGTGGTGCTGCCCTGAACACTGTTTGTTGATGTCCATCCTCACTCATAGAGTTGCCAGCTAGTTTTGGTGCCTTTTTTCTCTGCGGTGCAGAACTAGATCACTGCTGCCTAGGTCCAGAAGAGGTTTGTGCAAGTTCGTCAGGACGCACCGCCGGGTCACTAGTTGCCTGAGTGTTACTCGGCGGTGGCGCAGAAGTATGTTGCTGTTGTCTAGATCCAGGACGCACCGTAGGCACTTCAGGATGCACCGTAGGGCCACCAGTTGCCTGAGAGTTACTCAGTTGTGGCGCAGAACCACCAGCTGATGGTGGCGCAGAACCACCAGAGGGCCCACTTGTTGGTGCTGCTGTTTTCTTCTTCTTTGACATGTTGAGATTTTTGATTTCATGACGCGCACCACGCATATGTTTTTTTACAATATCCGTTGCAGCATCTGATGCACTAGCAACCCGTGCAAGACTACCAAAATCCATCATCAAATTTGCATGCCTCAGTTCCTTCTTCGACTGTGGTGGCATCTCATCAGGTTGGTCTTCGACAGCAGGGGGTGCGTTGGGGATTGCCATAGGTGTCCATCTTCTAAGTATGTACTGCGATGGGATTTCATCAACACCAAGTTGGTTGAAAACTTTCAAGATATGGCAGCAAAGCATGCCGTCCCTCTCAATCTTGCAGCAGTCACACCTGTAGTCTCCAGCACTAGCTTCGACCGTGACAAAATAGCCCCTAGAACCATATTTGGCAACCCACTCTTGATTGGGGTAAACCTCATACAAGTTTTCACCATGTGGTCGCACATTGTACCTTGTAGTCAACTGAAACTCATCACGAAACTTCTCGTACAAGTCCCTAGTATACGATCTGTACGCCTGCTTCTCTATTGGGTAAGATGACCACATTTCAGTCTGTAAATGTGCTGTCCTGTAGTCTTTTGAACCCTCCGGGACTAGTATGTGTGTTTGGATTTTCTGATATTGCTTCACAAAGTTCAAAATTGACTTGTGTGGGTTCACATATCGCTTAAGGACAGCATTGAACCCCTCGCTGCGTTGAGTTGACTGCAAGAAAGGGAAGAATCGGTGCTTGAAGTGGCAGGGTACCCATGTCTCTCTGTATTTGTATAGATTCTCGAAGTGAGAGTCAGTCATAGCCTCATACTTCATCATCAGCTCAGTCCACCCTGCCTCAAATTCTTCCGGCGTCAAGCTAAAGTCAACACAGATGTTGAAATCTTTGGATAAGCCAGGGTTTCGACCCAGCAATGCTCCAAGCTTTTCTTGTGCCTTTTTCATAATATGCCAGCGGCAACAGCGGTGCACACTTGTAGGAAAGATCTTTTTAATTGATTTTGCCATTGCGATGTCTTGGTCGGTTATGATGTTGGTGGGTGCTACTTTATGCATTGCCTCAAGGAAGGTTTCGAATAGCCAATCAAAGCTTGACGCCAACTCTTGCCTAACAAACCCACAGCCCAACATGAATGACTGCCCATGCCTGTTAATCCCAATGAATGGTGCAAAGGGCATGTTGTACATGTTAGTCATATATGTTGTGTCAAAGGAGATGCAATCATGATAAGATTCCACGTACGCCTTCCTTGCTGCACCATCGACCCAGAAAATATTCTCAACCCTGTCTTCCTCATCATATTTTATCTTGTAAAAAAAATCTGGATCCTCCCTCTGCTGATCTTTAAAGTAAGCAACTGTCTCTATCATATCCCCTTCTTTTGTATCATCCTTGTTCAAGAGCGTCTTGAGGTTTGTAATGTGTTTTGTGCTATAAGGTACAATGAGTTCTGTCCCATAGAAATCTGACATGATATGCATCATACGACCTGTTGACATGAAAGTCACAATGGTGGTCAATCCTTTATCCACACAAAAACAGCGCCAAAAATAGCTTCTTTTTTTGTTTTCAGCAAGGCAACTCAAATGCAAACCTTGGGCAATTCATGAAGCTACACAAGCAACTACAACCGTACGCCTCAGGCAACACATGAGCAAAATACAGAAAACAAACCAGGGGGGTAACTATGCTTTAGTGAGCAAGTTCAGGTTCAACACCAAATTTATTTTATAAAAAAGTAGGCAAGGCAAGTAGGTACTTTTTGAATTTGAGCAAGAAATATGTAAACATTAGGCAAGTCCAGCATCCAGAAACAAATTAGGCATTTTATCTCTTTTTGTACTGTTATAAGCAATTTAGTGTCAATATAAAGCAACTAAGGCATATGTTTCAAGCAAATTAGTGTCATGTTTCAAGCAAAATCAAGCAACTTGTTGATGGGCTAAGAAACACACAACCAGTAGGCATGTCCAAGTTCTTAAAGTTGGAAGATAGTGGGGGAGGTGGGTGTGTTTCAAAACCTGTAGTCAAATTGCAGTTATGAAGGTGAGTAAGGAAGGCCTTTTCTTCTGGCAGTATCCCTTGGTGTGATCGCAAATACTTAGTCAAACATGGTTTGTCAATCAACGGATGGTTGTGCTCGCTAACAAAGTAGATCATCTCCCATCTGCCATCTATTACCTTCACAATCATCTTAGCTTTGCAACCAGTTTGTACAATTTTATCTCTTTTTCGTTTCTTGCTGCTTTTTTTCCCTTACTATCATCATCAAGAAATACAATAGCCTCATCTTCATTATCATCTTTTGCTTGTTCAACAATGTCATCTAGCACGGGAATATTCTCTGCTCCCCCGTCATCAACATCAGGCTTTCGAAACTTGTTGCAAACAAACTGTTGTTTTATCAATTCCCAAGTCTTCATATCCTTCCTTGAACTATTCATTTTGATTGAAAACCCCATCTGCAAGGAATATGCATTGTAATGCACCTTGGCATCTTCCAAAGTGTCGAACCTCATGCCCACGTAAGGCTCCTTGGGCTGTGACCAAGCTTCATCATCATTTTCATCACCCAAACCATTACCAACAGTGCCACCGGTATCACCCGCAGCACCTGTTCCATCAAGGGTATGAGCATCACTCCCAGCTGCTACAGCTGTAGGTACTTGTGTACTACCCGGACCATGCCCCCCATGACTTGACTGTCGATCTATCTCCATTGCTTCTGTAGCAGCACCATCCACTCTTTGTATGATAGGGGGATTAGGTGATTCCGCCACAATTTCTGCATTTCCAGTAGCATGTTGTGTACAGTACAAAAGATCATCATTATTTTCAGCTGGTTCCTCATTTAGGTCAATCATCGCCAACCTGCGTTTATTTATTGAGAATATGGGAAAAAGTAAAGCAAGTCAGCAGAGGGATGGAAGCAAGTAGCACAGTAAATTCAGGCAAGCCAATAGCACACCTACCCCAAGCACACAAAAATAGCTCAATCATGTTCAACCTGTGCATTTTTTCAACCAGAAAAATTAAAGCATTTTTTATGTTGTTGAGGCAAGCTAGTACCACACTAACACAAGCAAACAACTCAGCAACGCAAGCACACTAGATTCATAAGATAGCAATTGAACATAAGCAGCCAATTCAATTTGCACTATCAGGCAACCCAAACCATATAATCAGGCAAGTCAAACATATATGTCAGGCAATATATTTATTTTTCAGGATATGCATGTTTTCATGTTTGTATGAATCATGTTTTTTTGTGTTTCATAATATATTTTCTTATTTTGTTTTTTCTTAAAAGCAGGCAACAGTTGATTCTGGGGAAGCAAGCATACTGCCATAGAAGTGCTACTTTGAATTGCATTCAGAATGGAGTTCAGTCCCAAACCAGAGAGATTAGACCATGTTTAGTGTTAGGAAAAACTTAAGTCAGAATTTATGGGCATGATTGATCTTTTATGTTCAGACTACTCCTGCTTTTCAGTACCTATGTTTGTGTGTTAGAAAGAACTTAAGTTGACTGTTTTAGGTTTCATCTATTTTTACAGCAGCAAGTTTGTGTGTTTTCAGACTACTAAGCATGTTTTGAAGTAACGTTTCGCCGCTGAGATAGCTGTTGGTATATGGATTTTATTGTTGGCTTTTTCCTCCTTTTTTGCAGGATGAAATACTAATAATTTTGCCACTGTATCCTGGCAACTTTCCAGCTTTTTCTTGGACCATGGTGAAGGATATGATACAACAAAGGTAAATTGTACTATGCAACTGTCTCTTTGTGTTTTAGTTGCAATTTTAGTTACATTTATTTTCTTCTAGTGTTTTTTCACTACTGAAACCAAGGGGAATCTTTCTCTAGTTTTCCCTTTCTCTTTCTATAGTGATGCCAGTATATCATTGTCTTATAAGTTTCAAAAGTGTTCATGTTTTGTCATGGCACAAGTTTTTCAAAGTTTTTGTGCATACATACACTTAGTTGCCTCATCATAGCACTGTTTTTGCGAAAACAGAATGTCTTTTTTGCACTGTTATAAGCAATCAATAGAACCGGAATACACCAGAAATAGATCATGATCAGTTGTTTTCTCATCCTCTTAATAAGTACTGTTTTTTGCTCAGTTGTTTTTCTTGATTAAGGCATTATATTTTCCTAAATTTTTTTGTCCCCAGCATTTACTATCAGCACTTGCCTACAGATTATATAAATGTATTCACACGCAATAGATTTGTAAATAGATTCTGAAATCTGGGAAGAAATATCATGCTTAACATCAGACTGAATTTTTGCCCAAACCAGGGGGCTAAAACTTGCCTAAACACCAGACTAAACATGCTTAACATCACATCTTTTTTTGCACAATGTTTTTGCATAAGTGAAGCCTTGTACAAATCGTGGGGAAAGAGGAGGGGGATCTGGAAGATGAGCTAAATCTGACCTTTTTGCCTTGCTTTTTTGCCTTCTTGCCAGGCAATCAGGAACAAGGCACCTTGATTTTGCCTAGAGAAGAAACACCAATGGAGCAGCCATTGGAGGGCTGTGAAGGTTTTCTGGATCTGGAAGTGGTGAGGGAAAAGGGGCGTGCTGTCCTTGGCTTGGGAGAGAAGAAGATGGGGCTGGGGGTTAGGTGAGGAGAAAAGAAGGGGGAAAGAAGATGCGCAGGGGTGGGAGAGGGATCGGGTGAAGAGGGGGGGACCAGGTGAGTTTCGCCCGCTCGTTGGTTGGTTGCAGGGATCGGTAGCGGGGGGCCAGGTACTTTCCTATCCTGGTGAGGGGGGGACAGAAAATTGCTATATATGGGTGGCTGCCAGGAAACGCTAGGGAGCACCCGGCTGCTCCCTAGACGCGTCCTATTATAGATGGAAGTACTACCGCTTGCAGTATGCGATGAACTAACAAGGATGGTGGGGTTCCAAAAATGATCGCAGGAAAGTGCATTGGAAGGCTTGGGATAAATTGTTACAGCCGGAGTGCAAAGGAGGCTTGGATTCCGGGATTACAGGATATTTAATCAAGCACTCCTAGCACGCCAAGCATGGCGACTCATTGACAGGCCAGCGAGCCTGTGCGCACGCTTGCTGAAATCAAGATACTACCCAAATGGTAAGTTGGAGGATACAGTCTTTTCTGGCTGCATGTACGCAAGGCCTTTTCTGGCTGCATGTACGCAGAGCTACCGCTTGCTGAAATCAAGATACTACCCAATAGCCGTCGGGTTACGCAGAGCTAAGCCGACGCCACCCGTCGGCATAGAATGGCCGTCGTCCTAGTTGCATGTATGCCGACAGCTGCCGTCGGCTTACAAAGGCCCTCGGCATACCCGTGGGCCCGGCAACCCCCCGGCTAACGTCGTCAGAGCTATGCCGACGGCCCCCCGTCCCGGCATAGGTCCGCAGGCCACGTCACCGATCCAGGCCGCACCGTGCAGAGGATATGCCGTCGGCATATCTGCCACGTCAGTGATCCGCGGCACGCCGCCCGCTGGCTAAACCCTGGTCGGATCTATGCCGACGGCTATGCCGTCGGCATAGTTAGATTTGTTTTCATACATATTTTTTTTATGCTTTTTTACGTATTATTATATCAACTAACATGTAGCATGTCAAATACAAACATACATATGAATATATATGTAGTTTGTATTTTTTTTCATATATTATGAATATATATATATATATATATAGTTTGTATTTTTTCGAGCACGTTAATAATGTGCGGTCATGTTCTTTTAAATATAGATCCTTATATTTTATTATAATCAAAAACAGCTATGCCGACAGAAGTTTTGTGGCAGTTGCAAACGCCCGACAGCCGTCTCCAGAGTGTGACCCCCTCACGTCCGTGGTGTGCCCCCATCATGGACGGCGCCGCCGCCGGCACCTGGAGGGGGGAAACGGACGCGTCGGGTCTACACAGAGTGGATGTAGCTGTGGGTTTCGCCCGGATGTTGCTCCAGGGTGTCCCTACGGGTCGACCTGACACAACCGGGTGGAGAGGTCCACTGGTCAAAGCCCGTCCGTGGGAAGTCAAAGGCTAGATCTCGTGGTCAACCGCTCCAGGGTTAGGCGGGACGGGGGCCCTGGGGGGTAGCAATGCCACCGGAGCGTCGTACGGGGCCCTCATACATGCGGGGTGGTGTTGTGGCATGTCCGAAGAGGCGGCACGCATCTCCAGTGCGTGGCCCCCCTCACGGACGGCGCCGCCGCCGGCACCTCAAGGGGGGAAACGGATGCGTCGGGTCTACACGGAGAGGATGTATCTGTGGGTTTGGCCCGGATGTTGCTCCCGGGTGTCCCTATGGGCGGACCTGACACAACAGGGTGGAGAGGTCCACTGGTCAAAGCCCGTCCGTGCAAAGTCAAAGGGCTAGATCCCGTCGTCAAACGCTACAGGGTTAGCCAGGACGGGGGCCCTAGGGGGGTAGCAATGCAACAGGAGCGCCATACCGGGCCCTCATACATGCGGGTGGTGTTGTGGCATGTCCGAAGAGGCGGCACGCGTCTCCGGGGTGTGGCCCCTGTCACGGACGGTGCCGATGCCGGCACCTGGAGGGGGAAACGGACGCGTCGGGTCTACACGGAGAGGATCTTGTTGTGGGTCTGGCCCGGATGTTGCTCCCCGGTGTCCCTCTAGGCGGACCTGACACAACCGGGTGGAGAGGTCCACTGGTCAAAGCCCGTCCGTGGGAAGTCAAAGGGCTAGATCTCGTGGTCAACTGCTCCAGGGTTAGGCGGGACGGGGGCCCTGGGGGGTAGCAATGCCACCGGAGCGTCGTACCTCACCTCATACATGTGGGGTGGTATTGTGTCATGTCCGAAGAGGCCGCACGCATCTCCGGTGCGTGGCCCCCCTCACGGACGGCGCCGCCGCCAGCACTTGGAGGGGGCAAACTACCGCATCAGGTCTACACGGAGTGGACTTAGCTGTGGGGGTTTGGCCCAGATGTTGCTCCCCGGTGTCCCTCTGGGCCGACCCGACACAACCGGGTGGAGAGGTCCACTGGTCAAAGCCCGTCCGGGCAAAGTCAAAGGGCTAGATCCCGTGGTCAACCGCTCCAGGGTTAGGCGGGACGGGGGCCCTGGGGGTAGCAATGCCACCGGAGCGTCGTACCGGGCCCTCATACATGTGGGGTGGAGTTGTGGCATGTCCGAAGAGGTGACACACATCTCCGAGGTGTGCCCCCCATCACGGACGGCGCCGCTGCCGGCACCTGGAGGGGGGAAACGGACGCGTCGGGTCTACACGGAGTGGATGTAGCTGTGGGTTTGGCCCGGATGTTGCTCCCGGGTGTCCCTATGGGTAGACCTGACACAACCGGGTGGAGAGGTCCACTGTTTAGAGCCCGTCCGTGGGAAGTCAAAGGGCTAGATCTCGTGATCAACCGCTCATGGGTTAGTCGGGACGGGGGCCCTGGGGGGTCGCAATGCCACCGGAGCATCGTACCGGGCCCTCATACACGCGGGGTGGTGTTGTGGCATGTCCTAAGAGGCGGTACGCGTCTCCGGGGTGTGGCACCCCTCACGGCGGTGCCGCCGCCAGCACCTGGAGGGGGGAAACCGACGCGTCGGTTCTACACGGAGTGGATGTAGCTGTGGGTTTGGCCCGGATGTTGCTGCCAGGTGTCCCTCTGGACTAACCTGACACAACCGGCTGGAGAGGTCCACTGGTCAAAGCCCGTCCGTGGGAAGTCAAAGGGCTAGATGTCGTGGTCAACCGCTCCTGGGTTAGGCGGGACGGGGGCCTTGGGGGGTAGCAATGCCACCGGAGCATCATACCGCGCCCTCATACATGCGGGGTGGTGTTGTGGCATGTCCGAAGAGGCGGCATGCATCTTCGGGGTGTGGCCCCCGTCACGGATGGTGCCGCCGCCCGCACCTGGAGGCGGAAACGGACGCGTCGGGTCTACACGGAGTGGATGTAGCTGCGGGTTTGGCCCGGATGTTTCTCCCCAGTGTCCCTCTGGGCGGACCTGACACAACCGGGTGGAGAGGTCCACTGGTCAAAGCCCGTCCGTGGGAAGTCAAAGGGCTAGATCTCGTGGTCAACCACTCCAGGGTTAGGCGGGACGGGGGCCCTGGGGGGTAGCAATGCCACCAGAGCGTCGTACCGCGCCTCATACATGTGGGGTGGTGTTGTGGCATGTCCGAAGAGGCCGCACACGTCTCCGGTGCGTGGCCCCCCTCATGGACGGCGTCGCCGCCGGCACCTGGAGGGGGGAAACTACCGCATCGGGTCTACACGGACTGGATTTAGCTGTGGGTTTGGCCTAGATGTTGCTCCCCGGTGTCCCTCTGGGCCGACCTGACACAACCGGGTGGAGAGGTCCACTGATCAAAGCCCGTCCGTGCAAAGTCAAAGGGCTAGATCCCGTGGTCAACCGCTCCAGGGTTAGGCGGGACGGGGGCCCTGGGGGGTAGCAATGCCATCGGAGCGTCGTACCGGGCCCTCATACATGCGGGGTGGTGTTGTGGCATGTCCGAAGAGGCGACACGCATCTCCGGGGTGTGCCCCACATCACGGAGGGGGGAAACGGACGCGTCAGTTCTAGTACACGGAGTGGATGTAGCTGTGGGTTTGGCCCAGATGTTTCTCCCGGGTGTCCCTATGGGTAGACCTGACACAACCGGGTGGAGAGGTCCACTGGTCAGAGCCCGTCCGTGGGAAGTCAAAGAGCTAGATCTCGTGATCAACCGCTCCTGGGTTAGTCGGGACGGGGGCCCTGGGGGTAGCAATGCCACCGGAGCATCGTACCGGCCCCTCATACATGCGGGGTGGTGTTGTGGCATGTCCGAAGAGGAGGCACGCGTCTCGGGGTGTGGCACCCCTCACTGACGGCGCCGCCGCCGGCACCGGGAGGGGGGAAACGGACGCGTTGGGTCTACACGGAGTGGATGTAGCTGTGGGTTTCGCCCGGATGTTGCTCCCAGGCGTCCCTCTTGGCTGACCTGACACAATCGGGTGGAGAGGTCCACTAGTCAAAGCCCGTCCGTAGGAAGTCAAAGGACTACCTCTCGTGGTCAACCGCTCCAGGGTTAGGCGGGACGGGTTCCCTAGGGGGTAGCAATGCCACCGGAGCGTCGTACCAGGCCCTCATACAAGCAGGGTGGTGTTGTGGCATGTCCGATGAGGCGGCACGCATCTTCGGGGTGTGGCCGCCCTAACGGACGGCGCCGCCGCCGGCACCGGGAGGGAGGAAATGGACGTGTCGGGTCTACACGCTGTGGATATGTAGCAGTGGGTTTGGCCCGGATGTTGCTCCCAGGTGTCCCTCTGTCGATGACCCCCTCCCTCTTCAGTCACCTGACGAACTAAGCTACCCCGCCCCCAAACCCACCCTCACCGTCGACGACCCCCTCCCCCTTCACTCACCTGACGAACTAAGCTCCAGATCGAGCACGCGATCGAGGGCGGCCATGGCGCTCCCATACCCACGACCAGGCCACGTCCTTGGCGGACGAAGCTGCTCGAATTCGGCGCCTCCCCTCCCCTCCCCTCTGTGTGGTTCTGGGAGAGGAGAGGGCTGAGCGGTTTAAAAAAATAAAAAAATCTATATGAAATAATAATACATAAAAAAGGAAAATTATAACTATAAAAAAATTTAAAAATCTATATAAAATAAAAAATAATAAATATATATCTTTAAGAAAACATTAAAAAAATTATATAAAATAAAAAATGAAAATAAAACTATGCTAGCTGCGGCCATACGGTAGGTGAGGGAGTCCTGGACTAGGGGGTGTCCGGACAGCCGGACTATCAATATCCGCCGGACTCCCAGACTACGAAGATAGAAGATTGAAGACTCCGGCTCGTGTCCGGAAGGTACTTTCCTTGGCGTGGAAGGCAAGCTTGGCAATACGGATATGTAGATCTCCTACCATTGTAACCGACTCTGTGTAACCCTAGCCTCTCCGGTGTCTATATAAACCGGAGGGCCTTAGTCCGTAGGACGAACATACATCTCAACAATCATACCATAGGCTAGCTTCTAGGGTTTAGCCTCCTTGATCTCGTGGTAGATCTACTCTTGTACTACCCATATCATCAATATTAATCAAGCAGGACGTAGGGTTTTACCTCCATCGAGAGGGCCCGAACCTGGGTAAAAACATTGTGTCCCTCGTCTCTTGTTACCATCCGCCTAGACGCACAGTTCGGGACCCCCTACCCGAGATCCGCCGGTTTTGACACCGACATTGGTGCTTCCATTGAGAGTTCCTCTGTGTCGTCACCGATAGGCTTGATGGCATCTTCAACCAGCAACGCTGTCCAGGGTGAGACTTTTCTCCCCGGACAGATCTTCGTATTCGGCGGCTTTGCACTGCGGGCCAATTCTTTTGGCCATCTGGAGCAGATCGAAAGCTACGCCCCTGGCCGTCAGGTCAGATTCGGAAGCTTAAACTTCACGGCCGATGACCGCGGAGACTTGATCTTCGACGGACTCGAGCCACAGCCAAGCGTGCCGCACTGTGACGATGGGCATGATCTAGCTCTGCCACCGGACAGTGCCTTGGTGGCCGCACTCAGATCCGCTTCGGCCATTAGCCCGGAGCCGATCGCCCAGATCGAGGGTCGGTGGATAGACGCCGCCCCGGGGGCTTCAACATCCACGGCGATGGAGCCGAACACCGATCTTGTCCCTTGCGAAACTCGTGAATCCGAGGTGCCGGACTCCTTGCTGGACTCCGAACCTCCCGCGCCCCTACCGATTGGTCCAGATTGGGCGCCGGTTATGGAATTCTCTGCAGCGGACATATTCCAACACTCGCCTTTGGCGATATCCTAAACTCATTAAAACATCTCTCGTTATCAGGAGAGTCCGGGCCGGACTATGGCCAGGATGGTTGGAGTACGGACGACGAAGAAATTCAGAGCCCACCCACCACCCACTTTGTAGCCACTGTCGAGGATTTAACCGACATGCTAGACTACGACTCCGAAGACATCGACGCTATGGACGATGATGCGGGAGACGAACAGGAACCAGCGCCTACAGGGCACTGGAAGGCCACCTCGTCATATGACGTATACATGGTGGATACCCCAAAAGAAGGGGATGGCGAAGAAGCAGCGGAGGCAGACTCTTTAAAGAAGCAGCCAAAATGCCGGCGTCAGCGGCGCCGCTCTAAATCCCGCCACAGCAAGAATAGAGATTCCGGCACAGGAAATAACAATACCCCAGAGAGTGCCGAAGACAACCCCCTCCAGCAAGACTCAGTGCAGGAGGATGCAGAAGCAAGCCCTCACGAAAGGGCGGCAGACGAAGAGGTTGAGGATCATAACTATATACCTCCCTCCGAAGACGAAGCAAGCCTCAATGACGACGAACTCGTCGCGCCCGAGGACCCCGTCGAACAAGAGCTTTTTAAGCGCAGGCTCATCGCTACAGCAAGAAGCCTGAAGAAGGAAAAGCGGAAGCTCAAAACAGCGGAAGACACGCTCAGAATAAGATGGAGCAAAGTACTCAAAACCGCAGATAAATATGGCAATGGCCACCAATCGAAGAGCTACCCGAAGCGTAAGCTGCTACCAGAATTCGACGAGGAGGCCATAGAGCCTCCACCGTCCAATGGCCCAGCCAGGTCCATCTACGGACCCAAAAAGAAAGCCCCAGGAAGCAAAGCAACACGTCAAGTGTCCGACGATAGCGGCACATACAAGTACAGGGGCGCCGCACACCCACTATGTTTCACTGATGAGGTACTGGATCATGAATTCCCAGCAGGGTTTAAACCCATAAACATAGAGGCCTACGATGGAACAACAGACCCTGGAGTCTGGATAGAAGATTATATACTGCATATACATATGGCCAGAGGAGACAATCTCCATGCCATAAAATATCTACCCCTCATTGGCTCAAAAGCCTCCCAGAAAACACTGTTGGAAGTTGAGAAGAGCTCGAGGAAGCGTTTAGAGCAAATTTTCAAGGGACTTATGTCCGTCCTCCGGATGCAGATGATTTAAGTCATATAACTCAACAGCCCGGAGAGTCAGCGCGGAAATTCTGGAACAGGTTTCTTACCAAAAAGAACCAAATAGTCGACTGTCCGGACGCCGAAGCCTTAGCAGCTTTCAAGCACAATGTCCGAGACGAATGGCTTGCCAGGCACCTCGGTCAAGAGAAACCAAGGACAATGACCGCGTTAACAAGCCTCATGACCCGCTTCTGTGCGGGAGAGGATAGCTGGCTAGCAAGAAGCAGCACCAGCGACCCAAGTACATCCGAGATAAGAGATGGAAACGGAAAATCACGGCGCAGAAAAGAGCAGCGCCGGAATAAAGAAAAAAGCCCAAAGAGCACGGCAGTCAACGCCGGATTCAAAAGCTCGCGGTCCAATAACAAAACTCAGTCCCTCAAGGATGACAGTGACGAACTGTCAAACCTACACAAAATTCTGGGTCGGATATGTCAAATCCACAGTACCCCCGGAAGGCCTGCAAATCACAACCACAGGGATTGTTGGGTTTTCAAACAGTCCGGCCGATTAAATGCCGAACACAAGGGGCTCGACGCGTCAAGCGAAGAAGATAAACCCCGCCAGCAGGGCACCGGAAAGCAAAAGACTTTCCCACAAGGGGTCAAAGCAGTAAACTCACTTCATGTGATGACACGGAAAAATAGTGCGGCACTTTCTAAAAAGAGCTTCGCACGGTCCAACCCAGCAGACCGTAGTGATTGGATATCAAAACCAATCACTTTCGACCACCTGGACTATTCCAGAAGCGTTCGAAACGCGGGACGGACTCCCCTGATATTGAATCCCATAATAGACGGATTACAGTTCACTAACGTCCTAATGGACGGAGGCAGTGACTTAAACCTGCTATATTCAAACACAATCCGCAGGATGGGGATAGACCCTACCAAAATTCGACACAGCCGCACTTCCTTCAAAGGAGTGACGCCAGGCCCTTACGCCAAGTGCACAGGCTCGATATTACTAGAATCGTGTTCGGATCGCCGAACAATTTTCGACGCGAAAAATTAATTTTTCATATCGTCCCATTTGAAAGTGAATATCAAGCACTGTTGGGACGAAAGGCTTTTGTCCGCTTCAACGCCATACCGCATTACGCGTCTCTTACACTCAAGATGCCCGGTCCACATGGCGCCATTTCAGTGCGAGGGTCACTCATGGACCCCGGACTCGGATAGACGAATCCGGACTCAGCAGGCTAGGGGCTACCTAGCCGCATACCCCTTCACAGGGGGCTGCGCGCACAAACCACCGCGGTTTCATATAAACCTTGCTTTAATTATTTATATTTCTTCTTTTACATATTTTTCGCACGAACTGTTTCTAAAAACTAAACGTTCCTCTCTTTCTACAGATGAACAACGTGCGTACCCGTCCGGGATAACGGCGCAACGGAGACACAGGCGCAGACGTGCAGTAGGGACCCGTTGCAAGGATTCTTTTCAGATTAAGACCCTGCGTAGACCTTTTTATTACTGTCTCTTGTTGTTACTCTCCCTTGGCTTCTTCCTATAGCGAAAGCGGAGCCTGACACTTTGGCATCGGCCGCGTCAGAAGACCATGCCCATACCTGGACATTAAGGGGCTTAGGGCATAATCCTGCCCATTATTATAAAGTCCGAACACCTTCGGGAGTGTTCGGCGTCTCGAGTTAGGCATTATAAGCATCAGCTCCGAATCAATGCTTTGGTCAAATGTTGGGTTTGCCCGGCTCCTGTGTTTTGCTGCCTTACGTTCCGTATCATCGGCTAACGCGGCACCAGGAGAACTACTGCGATTGTGCCCCAGTTCGGCTGGGCGAGCACCTCAGTAGAGAAAGCCGAAAACTGACTGTCATGATACAGCGAGAGTCTGGTCAGCCACTCGATCGACTATCGGAATGTTTAGAATTCCCCGCTTTGACGAAGGACCGTTTCCCGGTCAGGCACATACGCACCCCGAATCCGGAGATGTGCGGTGTCACCAGGGGCTATATCGTAGCCCCACCCTCGAGCTCCATTGGCTAAGTGAAAGAGATAAAGCATTATAGTCCGGATTGCCTCGTTCGCTACGCTACCACCTCCTTATAACAGGACCGAGACGTCGGATTAAGTGTGAAAACGCGCTATTTTGTGAACACCTCAGCACCTTGTGCGAGGGGGCTGAAGCCGAAGACTGCATCTTTCAGGTTATACACAAGTATACGTAAACGGCCGCACAGGAGAAGTTTTATTACTTGGACGCACAAGTATAAAAAGCAGTTATACCATAATCACTGATTTACAAGCTAATGCCTTCATTTGAACGTTACATTCTTTGAGCACTGCGCCTCTATTTTACGAGCACCGCGCATGACTTCTCCGAAGTAGTGCTCGGGAGGGAGCCGGCTTTCATCCGGACCCTGAGTGGCAACGGCGGTGGCATCCATCTCTGGATAATGCACCTTCACACGGGCAAGAGCCATCCGCGCGCCCTCGATGCAGGCCGACCGCTTCATATCCTTTATATGTGGCACCGCTCCAAGGAATTGCTGCAGCAAGCCGAAGTAGCTCGTCGCCTTGGACCTCTCTGGCCAGACATGTGCCACGATGTCAGTCATGGCAAGTCCGGACAATCTATTTCGCTCGTCCCACTTGGCCAGCCGGTCCGTCAACGGAAGTGAGCAATCCGGACTGTGGAATTGAGACCAATATAACTCTTCCGTCTCGTGATCCCCCTGGCTCCGGAAGTGCTCAACGGCATCAGCCGCACTTGCAGCCAAATCCATATACGGATCTTCCGGACTTCACAGCCGCTCAAATCGAGCATACTTGGCATCCATAAACCGGCGACGCAGCAGAATAGGCTTGCCAGCCACGATCTCTCCGGCTTGGCACAGTTCCTCCTTCATAGCCCGCATTGCAGAACGGGCATCCTTGGCTTCGGCGGTGGCCTTCTTCAGGTCTTCCCGCTCCGATAGATGCTCTTTTTCCAGAGCCTCATAGCGGTCGGCAGCATCCTTTACCTTCATGGCCAATTCGGCCACCTCCGCCCTGCTTAGGCAGTGCGCAGCCTTTTCGGCCTTCAACTCTTCGGCCGCCTTCGAGGCAGCCGCATCACTCCTTCGGGCTTGCTCCTTAGCTTGAGCAAGTTCGGCCCGAAGGCCCTCCACAGCAGCAGCACCGTCTGTACAACAGCATACAATTTATCAGAGGAGAGCTTTGACCCCCTTAAATAAAGCAACTGCGGAGAATTTATTTACCTTGCGACTCGTCAAGTCGCCGGTTGACAAGTGCGATGTCAGCATCTGCCACGTCAAGCTGCCAACTTAATTCGGCAAACTCATTAGTCCGGCTGGCCCCCGGACTATCCGCCACCTGTATCAGGACGGCGGTATTCATTACTTGAGATTTTGAGATTTTGATCCTCGGCACGCTGTCGTTTTCGACATCCTACCGAGTCTCAGGGGCTACTATCTATACAGTGCGCATTTTTTTGTGCAATACTGTTAAAATACAAAGGGATGCGTCATTTCTGCATACCTCAAAACCTGCCAGCAAACTCATGGCGGCATTACGCAATCCGCTCTCGGCGGACGAAATCCTTCCTATCACCATACGCATTAACGCGCGGTGATCTTCTGAAATGGACGCCCTCTCAAGCAGATTCTTCAGTTCTCCCGGCCGGATACTAGTAGGTGACGAATTCTCCGGCCCCTTCGGACTCGGGGATACCCTCCGTGATGACACTTCGGGTTCGCCTGCCTCATCTGGCGGCGCCGCGGATGGAGGTGTATCGCTCTCCATCATCTCCGAAAGAAGGTCCCCCGAAGATGAACTCATCTGAGAAGGCTGCAGATCCGAACTGCGATATAAATACTTCGGTTACCTACGGAAGCACAAATGAAGGTATTTCCTTACTAATTAATTCCCTCTTTCATACTCACGGCTCGTTGGAGGGCTGGTCCTTCGGCGATGATTGTGCGTCCGGATTCTCTCCGGACGCCGGACCCCCCGGTGAGGATTTCTTCCCACGCTTAGGGGCTTTGGCCTCCGGATCTTTGGAGGCGGTCCTCTTCTCCCTCTGAAGGGAGGGGTTCTTGGTTCCCTCCTCTTCAGTCGCCCCTTTGGGCGGAACATTAGCTCCTCTATTTTCCCCGCTGCCCCCTTCTGCGGGGGCAACCTCCAACATTCTGACCAGCACGGGCTCCAGTGCGGTCTTTGGGAGGGGGGCCGGACACCTTATCAGCCTTGATCGCGCCACCCATTCCTGTAAAGAACAAAGGGTTAGGAGGCGAACTCTAGAAAGGCACGCGCACAGAATGTCCGGACTCTGAGCTACTTACCTGAGTAGCCGGGTGATCGCGGCTTAGACCAGCATCCTCGGCTAAATCCAGACACGCCACCTGCGGTCCAAAGAACAACTTGTACATCTCCACGGGTGTCGCACCCATGAAGTGTTGGAGAATTCGAGGTCCCTCCGGATTGAACTCCCATAAACGGAGAGGACGACGTTTGCAGGGAAAAAGATGTCTGATTAGCATGACCTGCATCACCTTGACCAGGTCGATCTCCCCCGCTTGGAGATCTCCAATCCGGCCCTGCATTGAGGGCACGTCTTCGGGCGGCCCCCAATTGAGCCCTTGGTTGACCCACGACATCAGTTGGCGTGGAGGTCCCGGGCGGAATGAGGGCGGCGGCTTTTGCTTGCTGCCCCTTGGAGCGGTGATGTAGAACCACTCCTGCTGCCACAATCCAAGTTCCTCTTGGAAGGAACCCTCGAGCCACAGGGCATCGACCTTCTTGCTTATGGTCGCCCCGCCGCACTCCACTTGACGCCCCCCGATCATCTTCGGCTCCACCTTGAAGGTCTTCAGCCATAGGCCGAAGTGGGGGATGACGCGGAGGAAGGCTTCGCAGACAATGATGAATGCGGAGATATGGAGGATAGACTCCGGAGCCAAGTCGTGAAAGTCCAGCCCGTAGTAGAACAGGAGCCCTCTCACGAAGGGATCCGTCGGGAAGCCTAAACCCCGACGGAGGTGGGATACGAAAACGACGTATTCAATGGGCTCGGGGGCTGGCACGGCCTGCCCTTGGGCAGGCAACCTGTGCGAGACCTCGTAGGCCAGGTACTTGGCCTCACGCAACTTCAGTATGTCCTCCTCCGTGACGGAGGAGGGCATCCACCGGCCCTGGAGGTCGGAGCCGGACATGATTGAAGATCCGAAGCGCTCGAATCTGATGCTCTGGGTGTTGGAACTGGAGAGCGGGGAAAAGATTCGATGCGAGATTGAAGAACAAGGGCTGGCCTTGGTCCTCTTATAAAGGGGAAGAAATACCAAGGGCCATCTCCGTGACCGTTTAAGATTCCCCTTTGATAGAGGAGGCATGGCGACGGGAACGGTTGGGTTACCCACGCGCGTATTGATGAGGATCCCGGAATAAGGGGAACACGATATCTGCTTCGACAAGACGTGCCAAGGAAACCGCTTCGTTAAACGTGCTGAGGTGGAGTAGTAAAAAACAATTCAAACGAGGGCTTGGTTGCGGTGTGATGTCACGCCGCATAATACGTCAGCAGATTGAACTAAGTGTATATTTTATTCTCTCTACGGTGGAATGTGGAATTTATTTAGCAGAGCCGGACACTATCCTGGTGTTCATTATCTTCTCCGGATTATTCAAGGGAGGAACCCGCCTTGCAATGCCGAACATTATGCACGCCGGACTTATCGTCATTGAAGACTGGTTCAGGGGCTACTGAGGGAGTCCTGGACTAGGGGGTATCCGGACAGCCAGACTATCAATATCCGCCGGACTCCCGGACTACAAAGATAGAAGATTGAAGACTCCGGCTCGTGTCCGGAAGGTACTTTCCTTGGCGTGGAAGGCAAGCTTGGCAATACGGATATGTAGATCTCCTACCATTGTAACCGACTCTGTGTAACCCTAGCCTCTCTGGTGTCTATATAAACCGGAGGGCCTTAGTCCGTAGGACGAACATACATCTCAACAATCATACCATAGGCTAGCTTCTAGGGTTTAGCCTCCTTGATCTCGTGGTAGATCTACTCTTGTACTACCCATATCATCAATATTAATCAAGCAGGACGTAGGGTTTTACCTCCATCGAGAGGGCCCGAACCTGGGTAAAAACATTGTGTCCCTCGTCTCTTGTTACCATCCGCCTAGACGCATAGTTCGGGACCCCCTACCCGAGATCCGCCAGTTTTGACACCGACAGTAGGCGTTACGCGGATCAGTGACGTGGGTAATAAAAAAATAAAAAAGTATTCCTACGGCTAAGCCGTCGGCATAGGTGCCACGTGGCCTCCTCACGTATGCCGACGGCTTAGCCGTCGGCATAGGATGCCTTATCCACCCGCGGGGCGAACCCCCTCCACTCATTCCCCATCGCGCCCCCGACTCCCCACCCGCCACGCTGCGCCGCCGCTCAACCCTGACCCACGCCGCCGCCGCCACGCTATCCGCCCACCTCCTTGCGTCGCCGCCGTCAGCCTCGCCACCCGGACCCGCGTCGCCGCCGCGACCCTCTCCGCCCCTCCTCGCGTCGCGCCCCTCTCCTCCCTACTCGCGCCGCCCCAGCCAGGCAGCGCCCCCCGAGTCCGCCTCCCTCCTGCTCGGGCCTCGGCCCTCACCGTGCCGGGCGGTGCTCGGAGCCCTCCTCCGGCGACCCTTGCAGCGGTGGCCCCACCGCCCGTCCCGGCGACCCCTACAGCGGTGAGATGGATGCATGGATGATTTTTTTTTTGCATTATGTTACTAGTTGTTATATGCATGGATGCATGGATGAAATTTGTGATAGTTGTTATGTTACTAGTTGTTAAATGAATTAATGAATATTGGTAGATGGATGGATTGATGAATGTTGTTATGTTTTGTTAGATGAATTTGTGATAGATGGATGGATTAATGAATTTGTTAGATGGATTTGTGATAGATGGATGGATGAAATTTTGTTAGATGGATTTGTGATAGATGGATGGATGAAATTTTGTTAGATGGATGGATTGATGAATATTTGTAAGTTTTGTGTTTGGTCATGTTGTTTCATATGATACGTTATTTGTCATGTTTAGTGTTAGGTCATGTTGTTCCATAGGACACTTAAATAAAGCTTTTTTTGTAATTTGAGATGTTGTTTCATGTTGGTTCATAATATAGTGTCAATGCTTTATGTGATATGTGATGACCTAACTTTTTTTCACTCGGTGTAATTAACAGGATTTGTGGTGTTCCATCTTCGTGGAGTGATCATCGACGTTGGAGGTGTTGGTCCACGATCATCCCTCTCCTTTGATCGACTACATCGGAGGGTGAGCAGCAATTCCATGACCTCATCCACTTTTTTCCATGTCACTAGATTAAATTTTCACATCAAGTCGCGTAACCTAGGTCTCCCGTCCGAAAGGGTTGCATCGATAAATATGCTTTCAATTGCATATTTATCACCGCAGCTCTTTCGGATTGTCCAGCGCTTTCCACGGACAGCCCGAGGATGTGTAGATTGGGTATGTTGTTCATGCTCTACCCCGTTCCGAGACAGGATTTCGGCGGCGCCTCCCTGTTGTTCTTCGGATGCACATTCTCTCGGCATTTTGCCGAGACATGTATTTGGAGAACAGCGGGGAGGTACTGCCGAAATTTTGTCTCGGAATGGGGTAGAGCATGGACCGTACTCAATCTACACATTCTCGGGTGGGATTAGGACCCATCTTTACCTATTAGAGATGTAGGTGGATTAAATGTCGTTTCTCGTCAACCTTGTAAAAAATAAAATATTGATGTGGGTAATTTAAATGAATCCTTAATTTTGTTGTGTGGCTTCCAATAAAGCAGAGATGGCAGATAATCAGTGGATGTATAGTGGGTTTTTCCGTCGGAATCAAGTAACAACAGAGTGGGTCGAGAAAACTGATGTGCTTTTGAAAGAGATATTCCGTAGTCCAATGAGGATGGTGCCAGAATGCCCGTGTGCCAGATGTAAGAGACGTATCCGCAGAGATAAGAGTGAGATGACTAAGCACCTTCGCACGCATGGATTTATGCCCAACTTTAATATGCCGATAAACTTTGCCCAGCGGGACCGTGGTAGAGAGGATGTGATACGACAACGCGTCGCTGGTTATGAGGACGATGGGGTTAGAGACATGCTAGATGATGTCTTTGCTGCACAGCCGTCACCTCTGTCACATTCAGCGAATGAACCGGAGGAGCCGGAGGAAACCGCAAAGGCCTTCCTGGAAATCTTGGCCTCCTCAAAGAAACCTCTCTATGAGGGTGCCAAGCTGTCTGTGCTGGATGCCATCTCGCAACTGATGGCAGTCAAGGCTGAGTACGGTTGTAGCCGAGGTTGCTTCGAAGCATTTCTGGGAGTATGGGCAAACAGCCTGCCTGAGGGCCATGAACTGCCGAAAACCATGTACGCTACAAAGAAAATCATGAAGGTGCTCTCCATGGACTATGAGAAAATACATGTTTGTCCAAAGAATTGCCTTTTGTTTAGGCATGAGTATGCGGATGACAAGTACTGTAGGAAGTGCGGTTCCTCTCGGTATATTGAGGTGGTCGATAAGCATGGTCAGAAGCAGCAGCTAAAAATCCCTGTGAAGGTTCTTTGGTATCTTGATTTTATAAAAAGACTGCAGCGCCTTTTCATCACCGAGGAGTCTGCCAAAATGATGAAGTGGCACAAGGAAGGGAAAAGGTACAATCCAAAAAAATTGTACATCCATCAGGAGGTGAAGCATGGAAGTCATTCGATATAGAGTACCCGGAGGAAGCAGCCGAGGCTGGGAATGTCCGAATTGCTATAACAAGTGATGGGTTCAATCCATATGTTATGTCGTCTAATCCATACAGCTGTTGGCACATATTTGTTATTCCGCTCAATCTCCCTCCCGGCGCCATAATGCAAAGCAAGACCATGTTCCTGACGCTTATAATTCGGGGGCCTGAATATCCGGGGAAGAATTTGAGTGTGTTTATGCAGCCGTTGGTGGATGATTTGCACCATTCTTGGTACTTCCCGAGGTTGACATACGACCGACATCTGCAGAAAAATTTCTTGATGAAAGTTTGGCGACAATATTGCATGCATGACTTTCCCGGTTATGCCCTGTTCTGCGGATGGTGTACAAGTGGAAAGATGCCTTGCCCAGTGTGCATGCAGGCCTTGATTTTCATTTGGCTGAAGAAGGGTGGCAAGTATGTTGCATTTGACCTGCATTGACCGTTCCTCCCTCCAGACCATCCTGATAGGGAAGACAAGAAGAACTTCACAAAAGGCAAAGTTGTCCATGAAGTAAACGAGATTCCAACAATTTCTGGTGAGGATGTGCTTCCTCAGCTGAAAGCTCTTAAGCCTGCTGGTGAAGGGAAAGGCAAAGGCAAAGGCAAAGGCAAAGGCAAAGCCACAGGCGAAGACGAGGGCGAGGGCAAAGGAAAAGGTAAAGTGAAAAAAAAATTGAAGGATATGGTGAGACGCACAACTAGACTCACATTACCCCCTTCACGCAGCTTCCTTATTTTAAGGACCTCAAACTTCCATACAATATAGACGTGATGCACACCGAAAAGAATGTCGCAGAGTCCCTTTTTCGCACGATCCTCAACATTCTTGATAAGACAAAGGATAATGTTAATGCTAGAATTGATCAACAGAATATTTGTGATAGACCACGTCTACACATGCAGCCTCCCACAGGCAGTCGAAAATCTTGGTTCAAGCCAGATGCTGACTTCGTACTTAAAAGGATCATAAGTGGCTGAAACACACTTTCAATTAAACTCATGCACCCTATAATTTCAATTAAACTCATGCACCCTATAATTTCAATTAAACTTGTAGGGAAATGATCCGTCCGAATCAATGGATGAAGAATTGAGATGGGTTTCCATGGGTTTTGACCCTGTCGTCATGACATGCGAAAAGTATGATGTGAATGGGTATCGCTTCCATACATAGGAGCACCAGAACAGTCGGCATGATCCCAAAACCATAAATACCGGAGTCTTCACTGAAGGAGATAATAAAGTAGATTACTACGGAAGGGTAGGAAAAATATACGAGCTTACATTCAAACGTGGCCGCGAACACCTAAGTCTCACTGTGTTCAAATTCCGATGGTTCGACCCCAAAAAGGGTCTGAGACATACGCCTTCTGTTGGTTTAGTTGAAGTTAAACCATCAACCGTCTATGCCGGAGCTGATCTCTTTATCGCCGCTACCCAGGCCACACAAGTATATTATCTGCCTTACCCATGCCAGAAAGAGTATCTAAAGGGTTGGGAAGTTGTGTTCAAGGTGTCGCCGCATGATAAGCTACCGGACCCGAACAATGATGATTACTACAACATAAACCCCATGACATACGAGGGAGTGTTCTATCAAGAGGAACATGATGACGTGGTCCGAAACAACGAGGATGATGACTTGGGTTATGTTGACCTGGACCCAAACGACGACGACGCACGGATTGATGGTGAGGCAGTTGTGAATCAAAGAGACATAATTATGCTTGAAAAGTTAAATGAAGACGCTGACGATGAGGAAGAGCCTCCACCTCCGTCAGACAACGAAGAAGATATGCGTGATAGTGATGATGAGACCGCTCCACAAATAGATTACAATAGTGATGATTCATATGGGTTCTAGAAAATGTAAGTTCTTTTAATGATCATTACAATAGTATGCTTAATGTGCTCTTCTGGTATTAATGTTTTTCCTGTATGCTTGTTTAATTGATATCCTTACTAATTGTTTATTCTCTTCTCAATGCAGGTTTGCTAATCATGGGCAAGTCCAGCGGCGCCAGTTTCCTCGGTAAATTTAAAGGACTTACTCGGAGTGGACGAGCCCACAAGGTTCCCTCCCGACTACGCGAGGATGACACCTCACAGGGAGGTGGAGGGGTCAGGGGAGGAGACCCTAGAGGAGGAGGCGGTGGGGGAGAGCCCCTAGAGGAGGAGGAGGTGGGGGAGAGGCAGCCGGGGCAAAAAACTCTGGGTTGTGTCTGAAATAGGAGGGTCTTCTTCGATGCCCTCCCATACAGAGGCACCTTCTGAGTCTGAGGAGGAGGAGTATGTTCCTGATGGCGAGGAGGAGGAGGCCGAGGAGGAGGGTGAGGAGGAGGAGGCCGAGGAGGAGGGTGAGGAGGAGGAGGCCGAGGAGGAGGGTGAGGAGGAGGAGGCCGAGGAGGAGGGTGAGGAGGAGGGCGAGGAGGGTGGAGGGGAGGTTGATCCCGAGTTGTGGGGTGACTTGCCACCGGGTGCTCCGCAGGGGTGGCTGCGTGGTAATGTGGGACTACCTACACCACCTTCTATCGAGGAGCACAAGTGGCTCATTGAACCTGTGGGGACAGAGTAAGTGCCTCTCAATCATATTTTCAACACATGACAACATTTTCTTATTGTACACATGGCAATCATTTGATTCTTTTGCAGAAACTGGATCCTTCACGGAAAGGGCCGTAAACCGAACGGCCTTATCACTGTCCTGTTGAAGGAGTTTTGGCTTAGCCTATTCTGCCCGCGGCCAGACAGGGACCCGCAGCTGCGGGTTTTGGCCACGAGCTAGGCCCACTACAAGGCTTGCAGCAATGCGGAGTACGAGACGGCCGCTAAGGCCGTGATCACCAAATTTTGGGTAAGTTCTCTTCTCAATCACTTTTCTTCAGTTTCGTTCATAGTTTATCATTGAATCACTCAACTCATGCCTTGTTTGCTTCTGGTTTATGCAGCAACTCTATAGAGTTCTTGACGAGCACAAGGCCAGAGCCGATGTGGTCTTGCTTGCGGCTGCGAAGAAGAAAGCTCGTCAGTTGTAGTACGAGGTGTGCTGGGTTGCCGTCTCGCAGTACTACCACTACTACCTGCACCAAAAGATGACCAAAACTCAAGCGCAGAAGCTATGACTTACCTTGAACAGGGAGCAGTTCATGATGGTAACTATTACTAACTTTTCATTGTTTCAAGCATTCAACTCTATGTTTCGTGCTCACATGTCATGCTTCCAAAATTTGCATAGGTTGTTCCTCGTTGGTGCTATGGAAGGCATGACGGATGGGCGAGTTTGGTGGATAGGTGGCTCGGCGCCGATGCAGAGTTTGCTGCCAAGAGCATCAAGGCCCGGGCTAACCGTGGAGCCGACGGGACACACGGCCAAGGAAACAGGAACCACTGGGGCTTCAAGGCCATGAAGGTATATCTATGTGCATGATGCATTTTTGTTCTTCTTTACCGTCATGTTCTTATGTATGGCTAACTTCTATTTGACGTTGTAGGAGGACAAGTTGAAGAGGCCGCTCTCAGACATGGAGTCGTGGAAGCTGGCTCGCGAGTGGAGTCATCGCAAGGAGGGCGAGAGCCACTACTACGACAAGACCGAGGAGCACCTGGGGTCTTACATTCATCACTATCAGGAGTTGCATCCGGATGTTCCCGTTGCTGAGGTCGCCCAATCTCAGATCGACGACACGGCGGTGGTGGCCATCCAGGGGAAGAAGAATGGCTGGTATCCGTGTTTCGACGGCTTGATCACTCCTTTGATCTCGTACACACAGCTTCGGGCTACCAACCCGAGCCAGTTAGAGAGTACAGGGCGTTCACAGACTCCCTTAGCCCGCCAGCATGTTGTAAGTACTTCCTCTTTATCTTTTTCTATCTAGCATTCTCAGTTTATTTTCAGCATTGCTCACTTAGAAACAATCTAAATTATGTAGGCATATAAGGAGTTTGTCGAGCATAGGAATCTCGAGGTGCGGGAGTACTTGAAACGAGTGAAGGCAAACGATGATTACAACCGTCAGATGATGACGGTTAGTTTTGCCCTCTTAAAACCAAGCTAATTTTTTTCACTTTCATTCCTTCTGATCTTCTAGTTTGCTTGTTTAACTAACATTCAGGCTATGTTGGCGTCTTGGAGTAACCGCACGGATCCACCACAAATGGGACCCCCACCACCACCTACGGGAGAACCCCCACACGTGCCCACGTTCGATGAATGGGTGGCAGTAGGCAGTGATGGTCCGGTTAGTACATTTGCCTAACTACTGACAAACTAGTTCTCGTTCATTCAACACTATCATATCATATTTACCGTTAGAATCTTTTCTGAAACATGTAGGGGACCGGTGGCTCGACTCCTGCTCCTTCGACCCCAGTCACTCCGATCTGGCAGAGTGGTGGTGGTCGCGATGGCGGTTTTGGCGGAGGTGGTGGTGGTTTTGGCGGAGGTGGTGGTGGTTTTGGTGTAGGTGGTGGTTTTGGCGGAGGTGGTGGTGGTTTTGGCGGAGGTGGTCTTGCTTGATGATTCCGTGCATGTGGCCGTCGTGCCATGCCTTTCATATTCCTACTTTTATGATGTTTCATGTCTTGCACTACTTTTATGTTCATGAACTTGAGTCGGTGATGATCTTTAGATGATGTGATGAACTTGAGTATGTTTAGATGATGATGGTGAACTTGAGTATGTTTAGATGATGAACTGTCATATTTTTGCATAATTTCATATTGTTCTGTTTTGAAATGCTGTCAAATGAATTGGAAAAGAGAAAACAGGGAAAAAAACTATGCCTACGGCAAAGTCGTCGGCATATATAAGCCCAGGAGTTACCATGGCTCGCCACGTGGCATATCTATGCCGACGGCTTTGCCGTAGGCATAGATGGAAATCTATGCCGACGGCTTTGCCGTAGGCATATCTCTGCTGCCAGGAGTAACCAGGAGACGACACGTGGCATAGATATGCCTACGGCAAAGCCGTCGACATAGATTCATTTATGCCTACGTCTTTGCCGTAGGCATAGCCCTGCCACCAGGAGTACCACGGGTTGCCACGTGGCAGAGATATGCCGACGGCTTTGCCGTCGGCATACATCTGCCACGTGGCTTTGACGGCGCCATCCGCTGTCGTGAGACGAAAAACATTGCCGACGGCTATACTATGCCGACGGCTGACGCCAGGCCGTCGGCATAGGCCCCTATGCCAACGGCTATACTATGCCGACGGTCTGACAAGACTACGCTGACGACATCTACGCCGACGGCAGCCATAGGCATAGATCTATGCCGACGGCTTAGGGGCCTATGCCGACGGCCCGTGGCCGTAGGCATAGACCGCGAGTCCGGTAGTGCACGGCTGTATGCCCGGTGTGTGGATTGGAGCCTGAAGATAACTTCCACCCCTTGTGTTAATTCCCTAGAGCTCGGGAACTATGGTGGTATATGTCGGATGTGTGGCAGCTGCCTGACATTCATCTGGTCCAAAACACAGGCAAGGAATGGCTATTTCATGTACTGCAGCCTTTGCAAGAAACTCAAAGGTGCATGGTTCTGATGACGTTGTGGCGTTGTTGGTTCATTCGAAATAAAATTGTTCACCATAAGAAACCACCCCCTCTGGAAGTATCCAAGAGATTTCTTCTCAGCTATTTGGAGTCCTTAATTGCTATCAAGTTAAACTCACATATGAATCTTGAGAAGGGTAAAATAGCTATATCATATGATCGCATGAGGTATCAAACACCAGTTCAAGGCATGCCTGTGGCCGTCCCCCATGGTCCTCTCCACCAATTGGTTGGGTTAAACTTAACTCGGATGGGTCTCATTTAGCAGGTGGGGCTGGTGCAGTGGTGCTTCGCACTAGTAGAAAAGGGGGCATTTGTCTCGGTTCGTAAGGGCCTTTAGTCCCGGTTCATGAACCGGGACTAATGGGTCGTTACTAATACCTCCACCCTTTAGTCCCGGTTCAAACACGAACCGGGACAGATGTGCTTCCACGTGGCCGGTGCGCCGAGCCCAGGCAGGGGGGCCTTTGGTCCCGGTTGGTGGCACCAACCGGGACCAAAAGTCCATGTTTTTCTTCTTTTTTTTAAAAAAAGTGGCTGTTTTAGGAGTTTTGGGGGTTATTTTTAGGTTGTTATTAGCTAGCTAATAGAGAGAGGTGTCCTTTCTTATAACCTTCGTCCTTGGTTTACTAACGCTACTGCTATGTTCATTTCACCCGCTGATATAATAACTCATGCATGCTCGCATCATACATCATCATATATAATAACAAGTCCTTGTAATCATGCATCATCATACAACTTCTACTCGTTATTAATAATAAGTCATACGATCATCATCCTCATAGTCATCTAACCCAACCCTACATAATTGTTCTTAGCACATGATCATCAGTATCAGGTAGGATCTAAACACCCTTAAGGTAAAATAGCATAAAACAATATAGACCCTGACTCTCCATTATGAAGAATGGCAATCATCCTGTCTCCAATTCTTGCCCTTCGCTGCCTTTCGCTTCCAAGAAGCTCCTTACGACTGTCCATACATTTTTTCCATTCTTTGATTGTCATGTCTCCACTTCTTTTAGAAACCCGGTATGGACAGTTGAGATTCGTAGGACGACCTGGTTGTATGTTCAAAACATGAAGGGTACCATGCGTATACATCAGATGAGGCACACAATCATTCGGGATTATCTGTTCATAAACATAGTAATAACTTCGTAGTTAGCAATGATGTACTAGTTTTAGAAGTGTGCGAAAAGATGCACGGATGTCGTAATAGTAAAAAATCTTACCGGGGTATCTCCACGGTAGTTACCGTAGTTCAACACGTGCACTAGTGGCACGTATTGACCATAATGTTGAGGAGTTTGATTGTAGATATTGTAATTCTCAAGATCAGTACAAAATGTGACCAGATGATTCTTCTCCTGATAAGTTAATTCGGAGCCTTTAGTGTAGTAGGTTCTGTCTACCATCTTCCGCACATTCTTTGAAGAATGAAAATAAGCTGTCAATGGAAATAAGTTGTCAACTATTTTGAAACAAACAATATAAATTACTTAATAACTATGTTAAGCTCACACGGGGGAAGAATTGGAGGTGTATCCACAAGGACCCAAATCGAAGGTCTCTCTTGCTCGATTGTAGGATCACCAAGATCCATGGTGACAAGCATACCCTCATCAAAACCATACATCTTGCAAAGTGCTTCCCAATTTTTGCAACAAAAATGGGTTACACTCTGAGAATTGTACAGCTTTACTTGAAAATCCACACCATGATGGGTACTTAGGATAATTTTTTTTGGTTTCCATACTTTCATGGTCTTCAAAACCCATCCTCTCCAAGACATAGCGTCTTGCATAGCATGGGATAAGCTAGTCGAATTGGAAAAGATGAAAAATACACGTTAAAATAGTTGAAGTCGTGCTTAATTACGAAAAAAACTATTGTCGTCGTTGCGTACCGTATGAACATCGAAGGTCTCCTCGAGCTTAATGCTGAAGCGCCGATCATCGTCCAGCTCAATGAACCTGTCGCACATACCTCGGTCGTCGTGGCACCAGTCACACTCCCCCGGGCGGTTTTCGTCGTCCGAGGACGACATTTCCGACCTATGTTCATAATTCAAATATTAAACTAGATCATTATTATTAATCATGGGTTGACTATCGGTGATGTACGTAGCTCCTCCTTTCATTCCCGAGTGCATTATTACACCAAATTGTCTAGCACACGGGAATGAAGGAGAACTTATCCAATATGAGCATTCAATAAGCTAAACCAAATCATAAAATAAGCAAAACCAAATCATAAAATAAAGTAGTATTCAAATTAGCATGCATTCAATAATTATAAGCAAAAGTACATCATCTCTTACATCGTCGAATATTATCACTAATATAGCATCACTAATACAACTAGAACCGTAGCGCCCGACGGGTATCGTCGCGGGCGGTGGACACCCAAAGATGAGGAACCATCACAGGATCATAGCTCCAGTGAGATCCCTGAAGAACGTGCCACGTATTGTCGAACCTGCCCTCCAATGCAACCATGTAGCGACGGACGTGCTCGTCCTCCTCGCTGACACGGTAACATACCACCTCCGCGGTGTCCAGAAGCCTCAGCACCGTCACTGGCCCACGCGACCGCCACCAAACAAGGATCGGGTCAACAACGGGCTGCCTCCTCACCAACCTACGTCCCCCGAAAGGTAGCACCTCCCAATACCAGCCCGGCGGAGCCCAGTCCCGAACATGGCCCTCATCAAGCAGGCCTCCACCACCGAGTCGAAGACGACGAGGATGCGGGATAGGCATCGCCGACGTCGATGCGGGAACTACTTCTATATATATAGTTAAATAAAGTAGTTTTATTAATTACATTAACTAGCTAGTTCAACTACTAAGCACTTACTACTAGGCACTCGCAGCGGTTTATAAGCCCTGAGTGCAGAGACGATGAAGAAGAGGCTCAATGCTCACCTGCACGTTGCTTAGCTTCAAGCTTTAAGGATTAGGATAGACTTCCCGGAGCTATGTGCGGTGCAGTTTACACTATTCCGAAAGACTTGAAGCTAATTAACGAGCATTGCGCCTCTTTTTTATGACTGCTTATTTTTAATGACTTATTACAACTCAGAAATAAATAGAATAAAAAATAGTTGTGATTAACTTTACTAAAAAAATGAGCATAGATGCTTATTTTTAATGACTTATTACAACTCAGAAATAAATATAAAAAAATAAATATAGCAGAAAAGAAAAAAACTATATAAAAAACTACTCAGAAATAAATAGAAGAAAAATAGTTGTGATTAACTTTACTAAAAAAATGAGCATAGATGCTTATTTTTAATGACTTATTACAACTCAGAAATAAATAGAAAAAATAAATATAGCAGAAAAGAAAAAAAACTATATAGAAAACTACTCATAAATAAATAGAAGAAAAAATAGTTGTGATTAACTTTACTAAAAAATGAGCATAGATGCTTATTTTTAATGACTTATTACAACTCAGAAATAAATATAAAAAAATAAATATAGCAAAAAAGAAAAAACTATATAAAAAACTACTCAGAAATAAATAGAAGAAAAAATAGTTGTGATTAACTTTACTAAAAAAATGAGCATAGATGCGCTTATAGAGAGAATTCATAATAAATTTCTACTAACTTCAGAGAAATTCAGTATGAATTTAGGTCAAATTCCCAGTATAAGGGCATCTATTTTCATTTTGAGAGGAGCTCAAAAAGGCAGAGAGGGAGGGGCTTAAAAACCGGTGTGAGCCCCCTTCGGCTGGCGAGGTGGGACTAAACTCTGGCCGCAACGAGGACCAACCCTTTAGTCCCGGTTGGTGGGATGAACCGGGACTAAAGGGCTGCCTTTGGTCCTGGTTCATGCCATCAACCGGGACCAATGGTGGTGGGCCAGGAGCGAGGCCCATTGGCCCCGGTTCGTCCCACCAACCGGGACCAAAAGGTCCAAACGAACCGGGACCAATGGCCCACGTGGCCCGGCCGGCCCCCGGGGCTCACGAACCGGGTCATATGCTCCCATTGGTCCCGGTTCTGAATTGAACCGGGACTAATGGGCTGACCTGGCCTGGACCATTGCCCCCTTTTCTACTAGTGTCAAGATGCCGAGGGAAGTATAATCTTCTTCGCTTGCAGGACGCTTTACTCTTGTCGGGAAGCTTAGGAGGCAGAGTTGTGTGCTTGCATGGAGGGCTTATCGCTTGCGATCCAGAGAAATGAGCTCCCAGTTGCCATTGAGATGGACTCATTAGTTACAGTCAATATGATCCAGGGGCGTGATCAAGACATGTCTATTTATGCTTCTTTAGTCAAAGAGAAAGATATCTCTTACCTGTTCGTGAAAATTGTATTACTCATATTAGTCGTTCTCAAAATAAGGTTAGCGAAATTTCGCTCGCATAGAGGGTAGAACAATGACTTGATAGGTTCTGGTCCCTCATGCGCTCTGGAACTAGCTTCTGCTGACTGTAACACTGCTATGGTTTGAGTAATACAATTTATCACCCGCAAATAAAAGGGAAGGTAATACTTTTTGTTCGGTTGGTTCGTTACCTTGCTTTAGTTTTTTCCGTATGTGAGACGCCGGCTCTGTGTAGTCGCTTCCCTTTTTCTTGGTCTTGTGAGTCAAACTCCTGGTCCCTCGCCGCCTTCCCTAACCGCTACAATAAACACCGGTTCGGTGGAGAGAGGGATGGATTCGGTGGACGCATAGGAGAAGTGAACGAGGCGGCTCCCGAACACGATTTTTCGTATGAGCGTACACTTCGGGTAGAGTTGCCCAGATATAAAACCGACCTCCCCCGCCCTGTATATGTGCCGCAACATTGCACGAAGCAGGATTGGATCCGTATCGAAGCCCGTCACAACTCACAACCCCTGGATTGGAGCTCATGGCTGCTCGCGATACACGTGCAACTTACACTAGCGAGGTGAAGTAGAGAGTTGTCAATAGAGGTTGTTGACGAAGGATCGAGGGCATCGGCGGCGAATCAGGTAGCTAGCCCTATAGTCTCCCACCTCTCCGTGTTGCATGGATATGGCTGTGGTGGTTGTGCTGATTTACGCGCATGGCGTGCGGCATCTCTATCGGTTGAACTCAATTTTTTTACTCGGCTCTACCAGTACTTACACAATCAAATTGCCCTTTTGTTTGCATCCACTCAAATTAGGTTCTAAAATTTGTAATAACAAGAACTAACGAGTACAGAACTACAGATGCAGCGGCCTGACATTTGAGGTTGTAAACTGCATGTGTAGCTCACACAAGCACATATACAAGAGAAACGGGAGGATATTCCTAAGCGTTATTTAGTGATGAAAAAGACTTCCAAGTTAGTGATCTCTTATTTCTAAGAGATCTTGCGGCCTTTCTTGCAAGGCTCAAATTGTTGGTATTGTTGATCCATCCGCTCAATTTGTTGGTATTTTTTTTTGCGACTGAAAAAGGGGCTTTATTAATTATGGAAAAGTTGTACAATCGCTTGCCAGATAGCTCACAAGAGCAGCTGGAGGCACCTGCAGCCACAAATCGGTGCTGTGCTCCACTCTCGACATATAGGCAAGGCGATCTGCAGTTCTATTCTGCAAACGACCAACAAGACGTATCACAAGCTCCCTTTCTCTCATCATCTCCTTAATCTCCATTACAAGGTGACCTACAATTGATTTGTCTGTCTCTGGACTTTCCACGGCTTTCACCAAAGAAGTACAGTCGGTTTGAACAATCAGTGGCAAGGTTGTATGCTGCAGTGCCGCACTGATGCCCTCTCGAGCTGCCACACATTCAGCTTCCAGAGCACTTGAGCAGTGCTGTATAAACCAGCATGCCGAAAATATGTGTCCACCCCTACTATTCCTGGCTACCATTGCAGCACCAGCCGTGTGAGTATTTGCATCAAATGAGCCATCCAGCGACACAGCAAGCCGCCCCTCTGGTGGAGGTGGCCATGGGCTTGACTCCTGCTCTCTTGCCGCTCGTTGCGGCCGAGCCACCAAACCATCAGGTCCAACTACACCCTTCCCTTTTAGCATCTCATAACCCTTGTCAAATCTTATTTGATTCAGAGACGCCATATAGCTCTGCAAGAAACCTCTTGTGGCCTCAACCGGCGCTACATTCTTGTGGCCTCTTGTCAATTTGTTGGTATTGTTGATCCATCAAATTTTTATTTTTGCTTTCCCAATTTGTCTATCGCAAGAACATGCAATTGTAATTCACTGGGACTGTGAGATAGGATCCGAAGTAAATAGCTTTAAATAATGAAAGTTAGACACCCATGCTTTATGTCACCCTGTGAATCGTTCAGTCCAATCGCTTCGTTATATCTTCATACTTTTGAAAGATTGTGTGGAGAATGGTAGTATGCATATGTTGTTAATTGGTATTCTTGAGGAGTAGCATCTTCATTTGATAAGTTATTAGTATTTTGAACTTTCAGCGGGATGTTTGCAGCTTTCAGACTTACCAGTGAACCATGCAAAATCTGGCAGGGTGGATTATGTGTTTAATTTGTCATTGTCGTGAAACAAAAAGTATATGAACTAATTTTTGTCTATATTGAATGATTGCACTTAGCATCTGATTTGAACTACATGTTAAATAATAATTAATCTTTTCACTGTTTGAGAGATCTTTGATGGGAGAACATTATACAGGCATGATCTTCAGGTAGAACGTATACATGGCCTATCAAGTTGTATTGTCCCAAAGAGTTGTCTGAATTTTCAATGCCAATGGCAACCGGTAACCTAGGTTTGTAGTGTGTTGCACAATAGCATTATGATAATTATGAGTAGGGGTTGAAGAAAGGTATTCCAGTTATCCTACTGAACTCAATTTTCTTTAATATATCTGCCCAACTAATTTAGGCCTTGCTAATGTCAACTACATTGCACATTTGTCTTTTTAGAACAGTATGTTTTTAATCTTTCTGTCACCCTTTAAAAATTCAATTTGTTGGTATTTATATGCCCTTGGAAAAGAGGAGGTTTAATTTTGTAACCTATATTTTCTTTTCCAAGTTCATGAATATATATTCTCCCACTGCAACGTGCGGGCATGTGTGCTTGTATTACTTATCAATTATAACCGTTACCACTCAGGACCATCTCTAAAGGATATGATAATAAAACAAACTTCGAAAGATGAATGGAAAGAGGAATCTATTATTTAGGTGTCCATCTTAACGTTCTGGATAATATTTTTGGTTCTGCACGCGATTCTAGAACAAAGAGTTATATATAACTGTAACATTTACCAAAGCATAGAAAGACTCTTGTGCTGCCTCCGTGGGCAGCCGAAGAGTGAAAACCCTAGCTTTCGCCGCGTACCACTCCATCGTTGCTGCTCCCCTCGCCTCCGCCAATGTGCGCCACCGAGCAAAGTTGTGGCAAGGATGTTTATTCCTTTCACACAAGGGAGAACAACGTGGGTTGGCTCGATCAGGCTGAGGTGTGCGTTCGGTGCAAAGTGGTTGGCCGAGGTGCTAAGTGGACCAAGGTGGCGGTGCACTCCCACATTGCTGGCGTAGGGGCATGCACATCTGCAGGGCAGGGCGGTTGGCGTCTGCAGATGCACCTGGTGCAGATCTAGCCATAGTTGCCCTGGGTGACTGAGGCATGGCGTCACCGGCGCATGTCGCTGATATGCGTTGTGCGGGCGCAAAGGTCACAACCTTTGAAAGCACAAGTGCTCCCTGGGTGGTTTTGGTAATTAATGTCAACATATCTCTTGTTGAACTAACACTTTTACCTAGTATGTTTCAGATAAGTTCAACAAATGAAGTGGCATGGACTAGAGGATGTGGAACCCCTTCAAGATGCTAAGGACAAAGGATTGGCTCAAGATCCAAGAACAAGACTCCACTTTTTCTATTTTGGTGATCCAAGATCACATTGAGTCTATAGGAAAAGCCAATACTATCAAGAGGGGATGAGTTGTTGCTTAATTGGCTTTCTTGCTCAAAATGCTTAGTGATATGCTCCAAAGCCCTCAACTACTTTCTCACATCCACATATGACCTAAACCAAAAGTCAAACTCGGCCCCACCGATTCTTTCTATCCGGCGCCACCGAGTTCAGATGTCAAAGCCACTGCCACAAACCCTAGGCAAATAGATCTCACCGATAGGGATCTCGGTCTCACCGAGATGGGATTGTAATCTCTCTGTATGTATCTATTACCAAAATCGGTCTCACCGAGTTTGCGTAATTGGTCCTACCGAGATTGCAATGTAAACTCTCTGTCTCCTTTTCGTAACATTTCGGTCTCACCGAGATGAGCGAATCAGTCCCACCGAGTTTGCCTGACCAACCCTCTGTGTGTCCATTACCAAAATCGGTCTCACCGAGTTTGTGTAATCGGTCTCACCGAGATTACCTTATGCCCTAACCCTAACCATATCGGTCCTACCGAGTTGCATGTCAGTCCCACCGAAAATCCTAACGGTCACTAGATTTGCTGAATCGGTCCGACCGAGTTTCTCAATTCGGTCCCACCGAGATTGGCAAGTTGTGTGTAACGGTTAGATTTTGTGTGGAGGCTATATATGCCCCACCACCTCCTCTTCATTCGTGGAGAGAGCAATCAGAACGAACATACACTTCCAACTTACATTTTCTGAGAGAGAACCACCTACACTTGTGTTGAGGCCAAGATATTCCATTCCTACCATATGATTCTTGATCTCTAGCCATCCCCAAGTTGCTTTCCACTCAAATCTTCTTTCGACCAAATCCAAATCCGGTGAGAGAGAGTTGAGTGTTGGGGAGACTATCATTTGAAGCACAAGAGCAAGGAGTTCATCATCAACACACCATTTGTTACTTCTTGGAGAGTGGTGTCTCCTAGATTGGCTAGGTGTCACTTGGGAGCCTCCGACAAGATTGTGGATTTGAACCAAGGAGTTTGTTAGGGCAAGGAGATCGCCTACTTCGTGAAGATCTACCGCTAGTGAGGCAAGTCGTTCGTGGGCGACGGCCATGGTGGGATAGACAAGGTTGCTTCTTCGTGGACCCTTCGTGGGTAGAGCCCTCTGTGGACTCGCGCAGCCGTTACCCTTCGTGGGTTGAAGTCTCCATCAACGTGGATGTACGATAGCACCACCTATCGGAACCATGACAAAAACATCCATGTCTCCAATTGCGTTTGCACACTCCAATCCCATCCCTTTACATTCTTGCAAGTTGCATGCTTTACTTTCCGCTGCTCATATACTCTTTGCATGCTTTCTTGTTATGTAGTGTGATTGTTAAACTTGTGCCAAAAACTCAACTTAAACTTAAAAAGTTAAAAACTGCAACTTTTGGTACTTAGTGCCTAATCAGCCCCCTCTAGACACCTCTTCTCGATCCTTTCAATTGGTATCAGAGCTTTAGTCTTCATTGCATTGGTTTAAACACTATTGGAGGAAGATGGATGAGTCTACTTTGGGGAGTCTTAGACATAGAGTGTCTATACTTTATGGAGAGTATTTTCATGAGTGGAAAAATGAGATGCTTGTGATTTTCAATGAATATCATTTGAACAAGTACATTGCTAGCCCCTGTGCACCTCATGTTGATCCTATGCATCCCACCCTTGATGAGTCAATTGACATGATTCACAATCTTAGAACTATTAATCTTATCACTACAGGCTTGCCTAGAAACTTGATTGAATGTTTGCTACTACCTCTTGAGCACTGCGTTGGATTTCCCCGAAGAGGAGAGGATGATGCAGCAAAGTAGCATAAATATTTCCCTCAGTTTTTGAGAACCAAGGTATCAATCCAGTAGGAGACCACGCACAAGTCCCTCGTACCTACACAAAATGATAGCTCCTCGCAACCAACGCGATTAGGGGTTGTCAATCCCTTCACGGTCACTTACGAGAGTGAGATCTGATAGAGATGATAAATAATATTTCTGGTATTTTTGGTATATAGATGCAAAGTGAAAAGTAAAAGGAAAAGTAAAAACAAAGCAAGTAATAAAGTAATGGAGATTGATATGATGAGAATAGACCCGGGGGCCATAGGTTTCACTAGTGGCTTCTCTCAAGAGCATAGATATTCTACGGTGGGTGAACAAATTACTGTTGAGAAATTGATAGAATTGAGCATAATTATGAGTGTATCTAGGTATGATCATGTATATAGGCATCACGTCCAAGACAAGTAGATCAAAACGATTCTGCATCTACTACTATTACTCCACTCATCGACCGCTATCCAACATGCATCTAGAGTATTAAGTTAAAAACAGAGTAATGCCTTAAGCAAGATGACATGATGTAGAGGGATAAATTCATGCAATATGATAAAAACCCCATCTTGTTATCCTCGATGGCAACAATACAATACGTGCCTTGCTGCCCCTTCTGTCATTGGGAAAGGACACCGCAAGATTGAACCCAAAGCTAAGCACTTCTCCCATTGCAAGAACTACCAATCTAGTTGGCCAAACCAAAAGGATAATTCGAAGAGACTTGAAAAGATAACTCAATCATACATAAAAGAATTCAGAGAAGATTCAAATATTATTCATAGATAAGCTGGATCATAAACCCACAATTCATCGGTCTCAACAAACACACCGCAAAAAGAAGATTAGATCGAATAGATCTCCACGAGAGAGGGGGAGAACATTGTATTGAGATCCAAAAAGAGAGAAGAAGACATCTAGCTACTAGCTATGGACCCGAAGGTCTGAAGTAAACTACTCACACTTCATCGGAGGGGCTATGGTGTTGATGTAGAAGCCCTCCGTGGTGGATGCCCCCTCCGGCGGAGCTCCGGAACAGGCCCCAAGATGGGATCTCGCGGATACAGAAGGTTGCAGCGGTGGAATTAGGTTTTTGGCTCCTGTTCTGATCGTTTGGGGATACGTAGGTATATATAGGAGGAAGGAGTACGTCGGTGGAGCAACAGGGAGGCCACGAGGCAGGGGGCGCGCCCTAGGGGGGCCCACCCTCGTGACCGCCTCTTTTGTTACTTGGAGCAGGATCAAAGTCTCCTGGATCACGTTCGGTGAGAAAATCACGTTCCCGAAGGTTTCATTCCGTTTGGACTCCGTTTGATATTCCGTTTCTTCGAAACACTGAAATAGGCAAAAAACATCAATTCTGGGCTGGGCCTCCGGTTAATAGGTAGTCCCAAAAATAATATAAAAGTGGAAAATAAAGCCCAATATAGTCCAAAACAGTAGATAAAGTAGCATGGAGTAATCAAAAATTATAGATACATTGGAGACGTATCAGGCATCCCCAAGCTTAATTCCTGCTCGTCCTCGAGTAGGTAAATGTTAAAAAAGAATTTTTGATGCGGAGTGATACTTTGGCATAATTTCAATGTAAATCTTCTTAATTGTGATATGAACATTCAGATCCGAAAGATTCAAGACAAAAGTTCATATTGACATAAAAATAATAATACTTCAAGCATACTAATCAAAGCAATCATGTCTTCTCAAAATAGCATGGCAAAAGAAAGTTCATCCCTACAAAATCATATAGTTAGGCTATGCTTCATTTTCGTCACACAAAGATGTTACCAACTTCTATACCCCCGATGACAAGACAAGCAATTGTTTCATACTTAAATAATCTCAAACTTTTTCAACCTTCACGTAATACATGAGCGTGTGCCATGGATATAGCACTATGGGTGGAATAGAATATGATGATGGGGATTGTGTGGAGAAGACAAAAAAGGAGAAAGTCTCACATTGACGAGGATAATCAACGGGCTATGGAGATGCCCATCAATTGATGTCAACATGAGGAGTAGGGATTGCCATGCAATGGAAGCACTAGAGCTATGAATGCTCAACAAAAGAAAACTAGTGGGTGTGCATCCAACTTGCTTGCTCATGAAGACCAAGGGCATTTGAGGAAGCCCATCGTAGGAATATACAAGCCAAGTTCTATAATGAAAAATTCCCACTAGTATAAAAAGACAACTTATGAGACTCACTACATGAAGAACAAGGTGCTACTTTGAAGCACAATATATGAGACTCACTACATGAAGAACAAGGTGCTACTTTGAAGCACAAGTGTGGAAAAAGAGATAGTAGCATTGCGCTTTTTTCTTTTCTTTTCTTTTTTTTTCCTTTTTTTGGGCCTTTCTTTTTTTTTCTTTTAGCCTTTCCTTTTTTTTCCTTTTGGGCAATGCTCTAACAATGATGATCATCACACTTCTATTGATTACAACATAAGGATTACAACTCGAAACTTAGAACAAGATATGACTCTATATGAATGCCTCCGGCGGTGTACCGGGATGGTGCAATGAATCAAGAGTGACATGTATGAAAAATAATGCATGGTGGCTTTGCCACAAATACGATGTCAACTACATGATCATGCAATGGCAATATGACAAAAGTAATGTATGTCATGAATATGATGATGGAAGTTGCATGGCAATATAACTCGAAATGGCTATGGAAATGCCATGATAAGTAGGTATGGTGGCTGTTTTGAGGAAGATATAAGGAGGTTTATATGTGATAGAGCGTATCGTATCACGGGGTTTGGATGCACCGACGAAGTTTGCACCAACTCTCAAGGCGAGAAAGGGCAATGCACGGTACCGAAGAGGCTAGCAAACGCGGAAAGGTAAAAGTGCGTATCATCCATGGACTCAACATTAGTCAAAAGAACTCATATACTTATTGCAAAAATTTAGAAGTCATCAAAAATCAAGTATTACGCACATGCTCCTAGGGGGATAGTTGGTAGGAAAAGACCATCGCTCGTCCCCGACCGCCACTCATAAGGATGCACAAGCCAGGTACACTTCATGTTTCAAATTTGTTACACAACTTTAACCATACGTGCATGCTATGGGACTTGCAAACTTCAACACAAGCATTCTTTGAATTCATAATCACCCAACTAGCACGACTTTGATATTATCACCTCCATATCTCAAAACAATTATCAAGCATCGAACTTATCTTAGTATTCAACACACTCAAAAGAAAGTTTCACATATCTTGAATACCAAGTATATTAATATTAAGCAAATTACCATGCTATTAACGAATCTCAAAATAATCTAAGTGAATCATGAGAGATCAATAGTTTCTTTAAAACAAATCCACCACCGTGCTCTAAAAGATTTAAGTGAAGCACTAGAGCAGAAATTATCATGCTCAAAAGATATAAGTGAAGCACTATGAGCAAAACTATCAAGCTCAAAAGATATAAGTGAAGCACATAGAGTATTCTAGCAAATTCCAATTCATGTATGGCTCTCTCAAAAGGTGTGTACAGCAAGGATGATTGTGGTAGACTAACAAGCAAAGACGCAAATAATACAAGACGCTCCAAGCAAAACACATATCATGTGGTGAATAAAAATATAGCTCCAAATAAATTACCGATGGAAGTAGACAAAAGAGGGGATGCCTTCCGGGGCATCCCCAAGCTTTGACTTTTTGGTGTCCTTGGATTATCTTGGGGGTGCCATGGGCATCCCCAAGCTTAGGCTCTTGCCACTCCTTGTTCCATAATCCATCAAGAGAATTCACCCAAAACTTGAGAACTTCACAACACAAAACTCAATAGAAATCTCGTGAGCTCCGTTAGAGAAAGAAAACAAAAGACTACTTCAAGGTACTGTAATGAACTCATTCTTTATTTATATTGGTATTAAACCTACTGTATTCCAACTTCTCTATGGATTATAAACCTACTTCAAGGTCCTGGAAAATTTGTTTATTTAACAGCAGCAAAAAGAATCAACGCAAAATCACGTTTATGTGATTTAACAAAATTATATTCGTGCGCGCAAAGTTTCTGTTTTTCAGCAGAATCAAATCAACTATCATCGTAGGTTATCCTATTGGTTCTACTTGGCACAAACACTAATTAAAACATAAAACCACATCCAAACAGAGGCTAGATGGATTATTTATTCCTAAATGGAAGTAAAAACAAAAAATAGAATTGGGTTGCCTCCCAACAAGCGCTATTGTTTAACGCCCCTAGCTAGGCATAAAAGGAAGGATAGATCTAGGTATTGCCATCTTTGGTAGGAAATCCATAAGTAGCTCTCATGATAGATTCATACGGTAATTTTATTTTCTTTCTAGGGAATTGTTCCATGCCCTTCTTTAAGGGAAATTGGAATCTAATATTCCCTTCCTTCATATCAATAATTGCACCAATCGTTCTAAGGAAAGGTCTACCAAGAATAATAGGACATGAAGGATTGCAATCTATATCAAGAACGATAAAATCTACGGGCACATAATTCCTATTTGCAACAATAAGAACATCATTAATTCTTCCCATAGGCTTTTTAATAGTGGAACCCGCAAGATGCAAGTTTAGAGAGCAATCATCAAAGTCACTGAAATCTAGCAAATCACATAAAGTTTTGGGAATAGTAGAGACACTAGCACCCAAATCACACAAAGCATGGAACTCATAATCTTTAATTTTAATTTTAATAGTAGGTTCCCACTCATCATAGAGTTTTCTAGGGATAGAAACTTTCAACTCAAGTTTTTCTTCATAAGATTGCATCAAGGCATCAGCAATTTGTTCGGTAAAGGCTTTATTTTGACTATAAGCATGAGGAGAATCTAGCACGGATGGCAACAAGGAAATACAACCAATTAAAGAGCAATTTTCATAATTAAATTCCTTGAGATCCAAAATAGTGGGTTTAGCAACATCTAGGTTTTTATTTCTTTCAATCCCACTTTCATCAATTTCATCATCAAGATCTAGAAACTCCGAGTTCTTAAAACGCCTTCTAGGTAAAGGAAGATCATCTTCAGTTTCATCAAGATTCATATTGCAAAACAAAGATTTAATGGGGGACACATCAATAACTTTTAGATCTTCATCTTGATTTTCATAGGAATTCGGTTTAGCGGCCATCTTATTGACTAAGGTAGCTTGCATATCCGAAATTTCAGCGGTCATCTTTTCAAGACGAGCAATTTGGGCTCTTATACCATCAAATTCTTTAGACATATCATCGAGTTCTTTATTCATATAACTCATAAAACTTTTTTGTTCCTTAAGCTCGTTTCTAAAGAAATTATTATGCTCAAATTGCAAAACCATAAACTTTCTGACATTGCTTTCGATCTCCTCTAGCCTTTTAAGGTGAAGATCACCAAATCTAGGTAGAGCCATCGCGACAAGCAAGCAAACTAACACACGAGCAAACAAAACGGCAACGGCAAAAAAGAGGAGGAGATTGAGAGAGAGAAGGCGGATAAAACGGCAAGGGTGAAGTGGGGGAGAGGAAAACGATAGGCAAATGGCAAATAATGTAATGCGAGAGATAGGGATTGTGATGGGTACTTGGTATGGTTGACTTGCTCTTGCGCGAGCCTCCCCGGCAACGGCGCCAGAAATTATTCTTGCTACCTCTTGAGCACTGCGTTGGATTTCCCCGAAGAGGAGAGGATGATGCAGCAAAGTAGCGTAAGTATTTCCCTTAGTTTTTGAGAACCAACGTATCAATCCAGTAGGAGACCATGGACAAGTCCCTCATACCTACACAAAACGATAGCTCCTCGCAACCAACGCGATTAGGGGTTGTCAATCCCTTCACGGTCACTTACGAAAGTGAGATCTGATAGAGATGATAAATAATATTTTTGGTATTTTTGGTATATAGATGCAAAGTGAAAAGTAAAAGGCAAAGTAAAAACAAAGCAAGTAATAAAGTAATGGAGATTGATATGATGAGAATAGACCCGGGGCCATAGGTTTCACTAGTGGCTTCTCTCAAGAGCATAGATATTCTACGGTGGGTGAACAAATTACTGTTGAGCAATTGATAGAATTGAGCATAATTATGAGTATATCTAGGTATGATCATGTATATAGGCATCACGTCCAAGACAAGTAGATCGAAACGATTCTGCATCTACTACTATTACTCCACTCATCGACCGCTATCCAGCATGCATCTAGAGTATTAAGTTAAAAACAGAGTAACGCCTTAAGCAAGATGACATGATGTAGTGGGATAAATTCATGCAATATGATAAAAAAACCATCTTGTTATCCTCGATGGCAACAATACAATATGTGCCTTGCTGCCCCTTCTGTCACTGGGAAAGGACACCGCAAGATTGAACCCAAAGCTAAGCACTTCTCCCATTGCAATAACTGCCAATCTAGTTGGCCAAACCAAAAGGATAATTCGAAGAGACTTGCAAAGATAACTCAATCATACATAAAAGAATTCAGAGAAGATTCAAATATTATTCATAGATAAGCTGGATCATAAACCCACAATTCATCGGTCTCAACAAACACACCGCAAAAAGAAGATTACATCGAATAGATCTCCACGAGAGAGGGGGAGAACATTGTATTGAGATCCAAAAAGAGAGAAGAAGCCATCTAGCTACTAGCTATGGACCCGAAGGTCTGAAGTAAACTACTCACACTTCATCGGAGGGGCTATGGTGTTGATGCAGAAGCCCTCCATGGTGGATGCCCCCTCCGGCGGAGCTCTGGAACAGGCCCCAAGATGGGATCTCGCGGATACAGAAGGTTGCGGCGGTGGAATTAGGTTTTTGGCTCCTGTTCTGATCGTTTGGGGATACGTAGGTATATATAGGAGGAAGGAGTACGTCGGTGGAGCAACAGGGGGCCCACGAGGCAGGGGGGCGCGCCCTAGGGGGGGCGCCCCCCACCCTCGTGACCTCCTCTTTTGTTCCTTGGAGCAGGGTCCAAGTCTCCTGGATCACGTTCGGTGAGAAAATCACGTTCCCGAAGGTTTCATTCCGTTTGGACTCCGTTTGATATTCCGTTTCTTCGAAACACTGAAATAGGCAAAAAACATCAATTCTGGGCTGGGCCTCTGGTTAATAGGTTAGTCCCAAAATAATATAAAAGTGGAAAATAAAGCCCAATATAGTCCAAAACAGTAGATAAAGTAGCATGGAGCAATCAAAAATTATAGATACATTGGAGACGTATCATTTGCCTACTCTTAAGTGTGCCTACACTATATGGAAATTTCTTGAGGAACGTTTTCCAAATTATTTCTTGAAAAATCTAGATGAAATTCTCCATAAGTCTATTGCCTTGAGTAAGATGAATTCCAATGATCCTATGTTTGGTGATTGTCTATTTGAGCTTACAAACCTTATGTGTGCCAAAGAAGATGTTGGAATTATTAGTGATATTATTTCCGAAGCTATTAAAATTCATAAAGAAGATCATTGTCAAACTCACTCTAACGAATCACCCTCTCTAGGATTTGATCCACCACATGACGATGTTGAACATGGATACTATGACGAGGATGATGATAGTGACTTTGATCTTGATGATGCAATGAGACACTTTGGTCTTATGGCAAATCTTCGGGGTATATGGCAAGAGGAAAGGAATGGGTTCTTGATAGTGGATGTACCGATCACATGACCAGAGATAAAGATATGTTTTGTGAGCTTGCTGAAAATGATTGTCCTCGAAAGTATGTCACTTTCGGCGACAACTCAAAGGGTAGGGTGGTTGGCCTCGGTAAGGTGGCCATATCACATGATAGCTCCATACAAAATGTCATGCTCGTTGAATCTCTTGGCTGCAACTTACTTTCAGTATCTAGACTTGCTGATTTTGGTTTCAATGTCCTATTTACTGAAGTAGATTGCCAAGTGTTTCGTAGAGATAATCATAAATGGTCTTTACCGGTATACGCAGAGGTGATCTTTACATAGTTGATTTTACTAAAAAGGCTCAACCTAGAACTTGCTTCATCTCTAAATCCTCTAAAGGTTGGTTATGGCATAGATGATTAGGTCATGTTGGTATGCGAAACCTTGACAAGCATATTAAAGGAAATCATATCCTTGGTGTTAACGATGTCATATTTGATAAGGATAGACTTTGCAGCGCTTGTCAGGCAGGTAAACAGGTTGGAAGGAGGCATCCCGTGGATAACATCATGACCACAAGGAGGCCACTCGAGCTACTTCACATGGATCTTTTTGGTCCCAACGCCTACAAAAGTCTCGGTGGAAATTCTTTTGGTCTAGTTATAGTTGATGATTTTTCAAGATTTACGTGGGTGTTCTTTCTCGATGATAAATCGCAGGTCCAAAAGATCTTCAAAAACTTCGCTAGGAAGGCCCAAAATCAATTTGAAGTGAAGATCAAGAAGGTTCGCAGAGATAATGGAACGGAGTTCAAGAACGCAAATGTGGACACCTTTCTTGACGAAGAAGGCATTTCACATGAGTTCTCGGCTACGTACACACCTCAACAAAATGGAGTTGTTGAGAGGAAGAACTGGACGCTCATCAAAATGGCAAGAACGATGCTTGATGAGTACAAGACGCCAAAGCACTTTTGGGCGGAAGCGGTTGAGACAGCTTGTCACGCAACAAATCGCTTGTATCTTCACAAGCTACTCGGCGAGACGGCATACGAGCTCCTCACCGGTAACAAACCCCAAGTTGGATACTTTCGAGTATTTGGCTCAAAGTGCTACATTCTTGATAAGCATCATCGTTCTAAATTTTCTCCTAAGTCTCATGAAGGTTTGCTACTTGGTTATGGCTCAAACTCTCACACATATCATGTCTACAACAATTTCACCCGAAAGGTTGAAGAAATGGTAGATGTGAAGTTTGATGAATCTAACGGCTTGCAAGTAGAGCAATTGCCAATTTATGTAGGAGACAAAGACCCCTCAGAAGCAATCCAAGACTTGTCTATCGGCAAGATTCGTCCAACGGAGGTGAAGAAGAGTACCTCGTCCGTCCAAGTGGAAGCTTCTACCTCACGACAAGGTGAACCAAGAGTTGATACGGAAGCATCCACAAGTGGGACACACCAAGATGAAGAAAACGAGGAAGAGCACCAAGATGAACGCCAACAACCTCCTTCTCCACCACGACAAGAGAACGACAACGTCAACAATGAAGAAGGCCAAGAAGAAGAACAATATGAAGAAGATGTTCGACCAAGATCCAAGCAAAAGCTTTCATGAGTTCGAGCAAGAATTGCTAAAGACCATCCAGTCGAGCAAATCTACAATGATATCCAAACCGGGAGAATCACTCGCTCTAAAACTCGTTTAGCTAACTTTTGTGAACACTATTCATTCATCTCTAGCATTGAACCTATGAAGGTTGAAGAAGCTTTGGAAGATCCGGATTGGATAAATGCCATGCATGAAGAGCTACACAACTTTGGGAGAAATCAAGTTTGGACATTGGTTGAGAATCCCGACAACAACCACAACATCATCGGTACCAAATGGGTGTTTCGCAACAAGCAAGATGAAGATGGAAAAGTAGTTCGCAACAAAGCACGTCTCGTTGCCCAAGGCTACACACAAGTCGAAGGTATGGACTATGGTGAGACATATGCTCCCGTTGCTAGACTTGAGTCCATTCGCATTTTACTTGCCTATGCTAATCACCATGATATCACCTTGTACCAAATGGACATAAAAAGTGCTTTTCTAAATGGTGAAATAGAGGAGGAAGTCTATGTTAAACAACCTCCCGGCTTTGTCAATCCTAAGAAACCTAATCATGTTTACAAACTTCACAAAGCTCTTTATGGACTCAAACAAGCTCCTAGAGCTTGGTATAAATGCTTGACCAAGTTCCTTATTGAAAAAGGCTTTGAAATTGGAAAAATAGATTCTACTCTTTTTACTAAAAGGGTTAATGGAGAACTATTTGTGTGCCAAATTTTTATGTCGATGATATTATATTTGGATCAACTAACCCTCATTTTAGTGAAAAATTTGGAAAGCTAATGTCGGAGAAGTTTGAGATGTTTATGATGAGTAAACTCAAATTCTTTCTTGGTTTGCAAATCAAGCAAACTAAGGAAGGTACCTTTGTCTCTCAAACAAAGTACACCAAGGACCTATTCAAGAAGTTCAATATGCAAGAATGCAAAGGTATGACTACACCCATGCCTACTAGTGGACATCTTGATTTGACCAAAGATGGTGACCCAGTCGATCCTTTCAATTGGTATCAAAAGGTTTGTCGCTCTATGATTGGTTCATTGTTATATCTATGTGCTTCACGTCCCGATATTATGCTAAGTATGTGCATGTGTGCACGATATCAAGCCGTTCCTAAAGAATGTCATCTTAAGGCCGTGAAAAGGATAGTGAGATAATTAATCCATGCACCAAACTTTGGCATTTGGTATCCAAAGAGGGCCTCTTTCAATCTTGTCGGCTACTCCGACTTGGACTATGCCGGTGACAGGGTTGATAGAAAGTCCACTTCGGGTACTTGTCAATTTCTTGGTAGATCTCTTGTATCTTGGTCTTCCAAGAAACAAAACTTGGTATCCTTGTCCACCGCCAAAGTGGAATACGTTGCCGCTGGTTCATGTTGTGCTCAATTGCTTTGGATGACCCAAACTGTCAAAGATTACGGGATACATGTGAAACATGTTTCATTACTTTGTGACAATGAAAGTGCTTTCAAGATTGCTCACAATCCCGTGCAACATTCTCGAACTAAGAATATTGAAGTTCATCATCATTTCATTCGAGATCATGTTGCCAAAGGGGACATTCATCTTAAGCATGTTCGCACCGAAAAGCAATTAGTGAATATATTCATTAAACCACTTGATGAGAAAGTGTTTTGCAGGTTAAGAGGTGAATTGACCATCATTTATGCTTCAAACTTGGAGTAGGAACTCCATTTGATACGTGCAAGGCATGAGCCTATGACTAATCCTTGATATTTCTCTTATGATGACTATCTTATGTCTTGGATACATTTGCACCTTGCATGTTATCTAACCCTTGTAGGAACTTGGATGAATCTAAATCTATGAGATTGCAACTCATTCACATCTTGAGCAATCTCTACATCACCAAGTCTCTACACAACGGTGGTTGAAGACAAGGAAGCACGGAACCATTCAAACATATCCTTTGACAAATTTATTATTGAAATTCATGATTGTCATTTTGGATACACAAGTGCTCTTCCTTGCCAAAACTAACTCATGTAGGTAGATGAACTCAAATTCCAAGTGGTGCTCCCAACTCTTGATGAGCTACATCAACCTTGAGCAACCTACACAAGTTCAACTACATGATCACGATCAACACCACCACCCAAGTGAAGGAAATATGCCCTAGAGAAAATAATAAAATTATTATTTATTTCCTCATATCATGATAAATGTTTATTATTCATGCTAGAATTGTATTAACCGGAAACATAATACATGTGTGAATACATAGACAAACATAACGTCACTAGTATGCCTCTACTTGACTAGCTCATTAATCAAAGATGGTTATGTTTCCTAACCATAGATATGTGTTGTCATTTGATTAAAGGGATCACATCATTAGGAGAATGATGTGATTGACATGACCCATTCCGTTAGCCTAGCACTTGATCGTTTAGTATGTTGCTATTGCTTTCTTCATGACTTATACATGTTCCTGTAACTATGAGATTATGCAACTCCCGTTTATCGAAGGAACACTTTGTGTGCTACCAAAAGTCACAACGTAACTGGGTGATTATAAAGGAGTTCTACAGGTGTCTCCGAAGGTACATGTTGGGTTGGCGTATTTCGAGATTAGGTTTTGTCACTCCGATTGTCGGAGAGGTATCTCTGGGCCCTCTCGGTAATGCACATCACTATAAGCCTTGCAAGCAATGTAGCTAATGAGTTAGTTACGGAATGATGCATTACGTAACGAGTAAAGAGACTTGCCGGTAACGAGATTGAACTAGGTATTGGATACCGACGATCGAATCTCGGACAAGTAACATACCGACGACAAAGGGAACAACGTATGTTGTTATGCGGTTTGACCGATAAAGATCTTCGTAGAATATGTAGGAGCCAATATGAGCATCCAGGTTCCGCTATTGGTTATTGACCGAGAATAGTTCTAGGTCATGTCTACATAGTTCTCGAACCCGTAGGGTCCGCACGCTTAACGTTACGATGACGGTTTTATTATGAGTTTATAAGTTTTGATGTACCGAAGATTGTTCAGAGTCCCGGATGTGATCACGGACATGACGAGGAGTCTCGAAATGGCTGAGACATAAAGATTGATATATTGGAAGCCTATATTTGGATATCAAAATGGTTCTGGGTGAAATCGGGATTTTACCAGAGCAGCGGGGGGTTACCGGAACCCTCCCGGGGGTTATTGGGCCTTCATGGGCCCTAAGGGAGAAGAGGAGAGGAGGCAAGAGGTGGGCTGCGCCCCCTCCCCTCCCTAGTGCGAATAGGACAAGGAGAGGGGGGCGGCGCCCCCCCTTTCCTTCTCCTCTTCCTCCTCCTTCCCCCTTTCTCCTTATCCAACTAGGAAAGAAGGGAGTCCTACTCCCGGTGGGAGTAGGACTCCCCCTTGGCATGCCCTCCTTGGCCGGCCGCCCCCTCCCCCTTGGCTCCTTTATATACGGGGGCAGGGGGGCACCTCTAGACACACAAGTTGATCTTCGTGATCGTTCCTTACCCGTGTGCAGTGACCCCCTCCACCATATTCCACCTCGGTCATATCATTGCGGTGCTTAGGCGAAGCCCTGCGTCGGTAGAACATCATCATTGTCACCATGCCGTCGTGCTAATGGAACTCATCCCCGAAACCCTGCTGGATCGGAGTCCGGGGATCGTCATCGAGCTGAACGTGTGCTGAACTCGGAGGTGTCGTACCTTCGGTGCTTGGATCCGTCGAATCGTGAAGACGTACGACTACATCAACCGCGTTGTCATAACGCTTCCGCTTACGGTCTACGAGGGTACGTGGACAACACTCTCCCCTCTCGTTGCTATGCATCACCATGATCTTGCGTGTGCGTAGGAAATTTTTTGAAATTACTACGTTCCCCAACAGTGGCATCAGAGCCTAGGTTTTATGCGTTGATGTTATATGCACGAGTAGAACACAAGTGAGTTGTGGGCGATATAAGTCATACTGCTTACCAGCATGTCATACTTTGGTTCAGCGGTATTGTTGGATGAAGCGGCCCGAACCGACATTATGCGTACGCTTACGCGAGACTGGTTTTACCACCGTGCTTTGCACACAGGTGACTAGCGGGTGTCTTTTTCTCCAACTTTAGTTGAACCGAGTGTGACTACACCCGGTCCTTGCGAAGGTTAAAACAACACTAACTTGACGAACTATCGTTGTGGTTTTGATGCGTAGGTAAGAACGGTTCTTGCTCAGCCCGTAGCAGCCACGTAAAATTTGCAACAACAAAGTAGAGGACGTCTAACTTGTTTTTGCTGGGCATGTTGTGATGTGATATGGTCAAGATGTGATGCTATATTTTATTGTATGAGATGATCATGTTTTGTAACCAAATTTATCGGCAACTAGCAGGAGCCATATGGTTGTCGCTTTATTGTATGAAATGCAAACGCCATGTAATTGCTTTACTTTATCACTAAGCGGTAGCGATAGTCATAGTAGCAATAGATGGCGTAACGACAACGATGCTACGATGGAGATCAAGGTGTCGCGCCGGTGACGATGGTGATCATGACGGTGCTTCGGAGATAGAGATCACAAGCACAAGATGATGATGGCCATATCATATCACTTATATTGATTGCATGTGATGTTTATCCTTTATGCATCTTATCTTGCTTTGATTGACGGTAGCTTTTTAAGATGATCTATCACTAAAAATTATCAAGAAGTGTTCTCCCTAAGTATGCACCGTTGCAAAAGTTCTTCGTGCTGAGACACCACGTGATGATCGGGTGTGATAGGCTCTACATTCAAATACAACGGGTGCAAACAGTTGCACACGCGGAATACTCAGGTTAAACTTGACGAGCCTAGCATATGCAGATATGGCCTCGGAACACGGAGACCGAAAGTTCGAACGTGAATCATATAGTAGATATGATCAACATAGTGATGTTCACCATTGAAACTACTCCATCTGACGTGATGATCGGACATGGTTTAGTTGATTTGGATCACGTGATCACTTTGATGACTAGAGAGATGTCTGTCTAAGTGGGAGTTCTTAAGTAATATGATTAATTGAACTTAAATTTATCATGAACTTAGTACCTGATAGTATTTTGCTTGTCTATGTTTGTTGTTCCGTTGAATTTTAATGCGTTCCTTGAGAAAGCCAAGTTGAAAGATGATGGTAGCAATTACACGGACTGGGTCCGTAACCTGAGGATTATCCTCATTGCTGCACAGAAGAATTACGTCCTGGAAGCACCGCTGGGTGCCAGGCCTGCTGCTGATGCAACTGACGACGTTAAGAATGTCTAGCAGAGCAAAGCTGATGACTACTCAATAGTTCAGTGTGCCATGCTTTACGGCTTAGAACCGGGTCTTCAACGACGTTTTGAACGTCATGGAGCATATGAGATGTTCCAGGAGTTGAAATTAATATTTCAAGAAAATGCCCGGATTGAGAGATATGAAGTCTCCAATAAGTTCTATAGCTGCAAGATGGAGGAGAATAGTTCTGTCAGTGAACAGATACTCAAAATGTCTGGGTATAATAATCACCTAATTCAACTGGGAGTTAATCTTCCTGGTGATAGTGTCATTGACAGAATTCTTCAATCACTGCCACCAAGCTACAAGAGCTTCGTGATGAACTATAATATGCAAGGGATGGACAAGACTATTCCCGAGCTCTTCGCAATGCTAGAAGCCGCGGAGGTAGAAATCAAGAAGGAGCATCAAGTGTTGATGGTCAACAAGACCACCGGTTTCAAGAAAATGGGCAAAGGCAAGAAGAAGGGGAACTTCAAGAAGAACAGCAAACAAGTTGCTGCTCAAGAGAAGAAACCCAAGTCTGGACCTAAGCCTGAGATTGAGTGCTTCTACTGCAAGCAGACTGGACACTGGAAGCGGAACTGCCCCAAGTATTTGGCGGATAAGAAGGATGACAAAGTGAACAAAGGTATATGTGATATACATGTTATTGATGTGTACCTTACTAATACTCGCAGTAGTACCTGGGTATTTGATACTGGTTCTGTTGCTAATATTTTCAACTCGAAACAGGGACTACGGATTAAGCGAAGATTGGCTAAGGACGAGGTGACGATGCGCGTGGGAAATGGTTCCAAAGTCGATGTGATCGCGGTCGGCACGCTACCTCTACATCTACCATCGGGATTAGTTTTAGACCTAAATAATTGTTATTTGGTGCCAGCGTTGAGCATGAACATTATATCTGGATCTTGTTTGATGCGAGACGGTTATTCATTTAAATCAGAGAATAATGGTTGTTCTATTTATATGAGTAATATATTTTATGGTCATGCACCCTTGAAGAGTGGTTTCTTTTTATTGAATCTCGATAGTAGTGATACACATATTCATAGTGTTGAAACCAAAAGATGCAGAGTTGATAATGATAGTGCAACTTATTTGTGGCACTGCCGTTTAGGTCATATCGGTGTAAAGCGCATGAAGAAACTCCATACCGATGGACTTTTGGAATCACTTGATTATGAATCACTTGGTACTTGCAAACCGTGCCTCATGGGCAAGATGACTAAAATGCCGTTCTTTGGAACTATGGAGCGAGCAACTGATTTGTTGGAAATCATACATACTGATGTTTGTGGTCCAATGAATATTGAGACTTGTGGCGGGTATCGTTATTTTCTCACCTTCACAGATGATTTGAGCAGATATGGGTATATCTACTTAATGAATCACAAGTCTGAAACATTTGAAAAGTTCAAAGAATTTCAGAGTGAAGTGGAAAATCATCGTAACAAGAAAATAAAATTTCTACGATCTGATCGTAGAGGAGAATATTTGAGTTACGAGTTTGGTTTACATTTGAAACAATGCGGAATAGTTTCGCAACTCACGCCACCCGGAACACCACAACGAAATGGTGTGTCCGAACGTCATAATCGTACTTTACTAGATATGGTGCGATCTATGATGTCTCTTACTGATTTACCGCTATCGTTTTGGGGTTATGCTTTAGAGACAGCCGCATTCACGTTAAATAGGGCACCATCAAAATCCGTTGAGACGACGCCTCATGAACTGTGGTTTGGCAAGAAACAAAAGTTGTCGCTTCTTAAAGTTTGGGGTTGCGATGCTTATGTGAAGAAACTCCAACCAGATAAGCTCGAACCCAAATCGGAGAAATGTGTCTTCATAGGATACCCAAAAGAGACTGTTGGGTACACCTTCTATCACAGATCTGAGGGCAAGATTTTCGTTGCTAAATTCGGATCCTTTCTAGAGAAGGAGTTTCTCTCGAAAGAAGTGCGTTGGAGGAAAGCAGAACTTGAGGAGGTAACTGTACCTGCTCCCTTATTGGAAAGTAGTCCATCACAAGAACCGGTTCCTGTGACAACTACACCAATTAGTGAGGAAGCTAATGATATTGATCATGAAACTTCAGATCAAGTTTCTACTGAACCTCATAGGTCTACCAGAATAAGATCCGCACCAGAGTGGTACGGTAATCCTATTCTGGAAGTCATGTTACTTGACCATGGCGAACCTACGAACTATGAGGAAGCGATGATAAGCCCAGATTCCGCAAAATGGCTAGAAGCCATGAAATCTGAGATTGGATCCATGTATGAGAACAAAGTATGGACTTTGGTTGACTTGCCAGATGATCGGCAAGCCATTGAGAATAAATGGATCTTTAAGAAGAAGACTGACGCTGATGGTAATGTAACTGTCTATAAAGCTTGACTTGTTGCAAAAGGTTTTCGACAAGTTCACGGGGTTGACTACGATGAGACTTTCTCACCCGTAGCGATGCTTAAGTCTGTCCGAATCATGTTAGCAATTGCTGCATTTTATGATTATGAAATTTGGCAAATGGATGTCAAAACTGCATTCTTGAATGTATTTCTGGAAGAAGAGTTGTATATGATGCAACCAGAAGGTTTTGTCGATCCAAAAGGTGCTAACAAAGTGTGCAAGCTCCAGCGATCCATTTATGGACTGGTGCAAGCATCTCGGAGTTGGAATAAACGCTTTGATAGTGTGATCAAAGCATATGGTTTTATACAGACTTTTGGAGAAGAATGTATTTACAAGAAAGTGAGTGGGAGCTCTGTAGCATTTCTGATATTATATGTAGATGACATATTATTAATTGGAAATGATATAGAATTTCTGGATAGCATAAAGGGATACTTGAATAAAAGTTTTTCAATGAAAGACCTCGGTGAAGCTGCTTACATATTGGGCATCAAGATCTATAGAGATAGATCAAGACGCTTGATTGGACTTTCACAAAGCACATACCTTGATAAAGTTTTGAAGAAGTTCAAAATGGATCACGCAAAGAAAGGGTTCTTGCCTGTATTACAAGGTGTGAAATTGAGACAGACTCAATGCCCGACCACACCATGAAGGCCCAATAACCCCCGGGAGGGTTCCGGTAACATCAACCGAGTTGAACGTGTGTTGAACTCGGAGGTGTCGTACGTTTGGTGCTTGGATCGGTCGGATCGTGAAGACGTACGACTACATCAACCGCGTTGTCATAACGCTTCCGCTTACGGTCTACGAGGGTACGTGGACAACACTCTCCCCTCTCGTTGCTATGCATCACCATGATCTTGCGTGTGCGTAGGAATTTTTTTGAAATTACTACGTTCCCCAACACCAAGGTATGTTATTCCGTCTTAGAGAAGCTTTAATCCAAGTCATGAGTCAAAGCAACTCGACAAGATGTGAATACATCAAGATGCTTAAACAAAAAATGGTAACCCCGTTTTGAGCTTAAACGATGAGTATGACCTATGATCAAGTGATCTCACTTGACTCCTAAGTCAATATACTCTAACATAGGTGACTTTCTCGTCGACCAATTGTAGATGAAGTTCTCTTGTGTTCTTTTTTATGCTCTTGCATTTGTCTCATGCATATTTGTTTCCCCTTTCAAAGAAAACTTGATCTAGATCTCTTTTCTGTTTCTGTCTGTTCTGCATTCCATGCATCCAATTCATTGCAAATCTTTCAGCTAATTCCTTGCAAATCCTTGTGAGATCTTACTTGCCTAGTGAGCTGAAGTGACAAGTGTTTTCTCTGTGATGAACTCGGTCACACCGGTCTGTTGTTCTCAGTTTAACCGAATCCTTTCGGTGCAACCGAAGCATAAAACTCGGTGCCACCGATTTCACTATAGGAAAGACAGCTTGCCACTTGTTTCTGCATTCTTTTTGATCCAGCTCCACTCAATGAATCTTGTCCTCGACCAGCATCACATTCAACTTACTGCTTTGTTCTGTGACTCAAGGACCGATCCCATCATGACAAAAATCCAGAAGAACCCTTATTGGAAATTGATGTCAAAGTGGGAGAGAGAGATCACATCAAAGCTTAATCATATCTATAGGGGGAGAGAATACTCAAGGGGAGAAAGAGTAATCATCAAGGACCCCAGATGCTTGGTGTTCAAGAGGAGAGAAGTCACATGTCTTCAAGAGGGGAAAGACATGTTCATATTTGCTTGTTTGCATTAGCTCTGTTTATTTTCTTTGAGCTCTGATTTTGCTCTGATTTTCTATTCCCTATCTTCTCCCAGTATCCCATGCTAGATTCAAGGGGAGCAAGACATCTAAGGGAAGGAAATCCTTGAATTCATTGCACATCTTTCCCTTTGGGGGCATGTCTATATTCAATGTGGTACTTAGTACTCACTCTACATGTCATCCCAGTCTTGGTTCTCTTGTGGTTTCTTTTGTTTGCTCTGGCTAGTAGGTGCATCTGTGTTATCTAACCTTGTTTACGCAGGTTTATTCCATCCTAAGCCAACTCAAGACCACAAGGTAAGTATATGCATCACAGTTATGTGTATGAAGAATTCTTGCTGATGTAAATACTGTTTGCAAGAAGAACTCATGAGCATGAAAGTACATTTCCCATATTCACATCATTTTCTCTGATGCATATAGCCAAGATACATGTAACACATTTCTTACTTTGTCATGCTTATGCATTCACTTGCTCCTATATTCCATATTCACATGATTGCATACATGTAGGGGGAGCCTATGCATGTTATATGTCTTTCCAAAGCTTTACTTGTTATTCTCTATATCTTTATCTAAAGCTTTGATGTATGTTGTCATCAATTACCAAAAAGGGCGAGATTGAAAGCACACGTGCTCCCTGGGTGGTTTTGGTAATTAATGTCAACATATCTCTTGTTGAACTAACACTTTTACCTAGTATGTTTCAGATAAGTTCAACAAATGAAGTGGCATGGGCTAGAGGATGTGGAACCCCTTCAAGATGCTAAGGACAAAGCATTGGCTCAAGCTCCAAGAACAAGACTCTACTTTTTCTATTTTAGCTAGTGATCCAAGATCACATTGAGTCTATAGGAAAAGCCAATACTATCAAGAGGGGATGAGGTGTTGCTTAATGGCTTTCTTGCTCAAAATGCTTAGTGATATGCTCCAAAGCCCTCAACTAATTTCTCACATCCACATATGACCTAAACCAAAAGTCAAACTCAGCCCCACCGATTCTTTCTATCCGGCGCCACCGAGTTCAGATGTCATAGCCACTGCCACAAACCCTAGGCAAATCGGTCTCACCGATAGGGATCTCGGTCTCACCGAGATGTGATTGTAATCTCTCTGTATGTATCTATTACAAAAATCGGTCTCACCGAGTTTGCGTAATCGGTCCTACCGAGATTGCAATGTAAACTCTCTGTCTCCATTTCGTAACATTTCGGTCTCACCAAGATGAGCGAATCGGTCCCACCGAGTTTGCCTGACCAACCCTCTGTGTGTCCATTACCAAAACCGGTCTCACCGAGTTTGTGTAATCGGTCTCACCGAGATTACGTTATGCCCTAACCCTAACCATATCGGTCCTACCGAGTTGCATGTCGGTCCCACCAAAAATCCTAACGGTCACTAGATTTGCTGAATCGGTCCGACCGAGTTTCTCAATTCGGTTCCACCGAGATTGGTAAGTTGTGTGTAACGGTTAGATTTTGTGTGGAGGCTATATATACCCCTCCACCTCCTCTTCATTCGTGGAGAGAGCCATCAGAACGAACATACACTTCCAACTTACATTTTCTGAGAGAGAACCACCTACACTTGTGTTGAGGCCAAGATATTCCATTCCTACCATATGAACCTTGATCTCTAGCCTTCCCCAAGTTGCTTTCCACTCAAATCTTATTTCCACCAAATCCAAATCCTGTGAGAGAGAGTTGAGTGTTGGGGAGACTATCATTTGAAGCACAAGAGCAAGGAGTTCATCTTCAACGCACCATTTGTTACTTCTTGGAGAGTGGTGTCTCCTAGATTGGCTAGGTGTCACTTGGGAGCCTCCGACAAGATTGTGGAGTTGAACCAAGGAGTTTGTAAGGGCAAGGAGATCGCCTACTTCGTGAAGATCTACCGCTAGTGAGGCAAGTCGTTCGTGGGCGACGGCCATGGTGGGATAGACAAGGTTGCTTCTTCGTGGACCCTTCGTGGGTGGAGCCCTCCATGGACTCGCGCAGTCGTTACCCTTCGTTGGTTCAAGTCTCCATCAACGTGGATGTACGATAGCACCACCTATCGGAACCACGACAAAAACATCCGTATCTCCAATTGCGTTTGCACACTCCAATCCCATCCCTTTACATTCTTGCAAGTTGCATGCTTTACTTTCCGCTGCTTATATACTCTTTGCATGCTTGCTTGTTATGTATTGTGATTGTTAAACTTGTGCCAAAAACTCCACTGAAACTTAAAAAGTTAAAAACTGCAACTTTTGGTACTTAGTGTCTAATCACCCCCCCCCCCCCCTCTCTAGACACCTCTTCTCGATCCTTTCAACCTTCCATTATGTGGTGAGTGTCGGGGGGGGGGGGGGGGTTATTGTGACAGTTAATGTTTTCTCTTTTTTGCCATGAGTTGCTCAGATGTTCAAACACGCTCAAATTTTGCTCGGACATCACACATTCAAGAGTCTTGGTTGACAAAAAAATTCTATATTTTCTGAATCTTCCTGTATTTTTTGATTTTACTGTTCACTGAGTGCAGATGAGCTCGTGTCCAGAAATGAATATTTGCACATGATTTTCATTTATACCGTACGATGTCATCCTCGATGTGCCATGAAAACAAAACTAACAAGTGGGAAATCATAGCATGTGCTCCTTCTGTTTCTTTTTGGTCCGCAAATAAGATTTATCAAATCAAATCCCTTAAAGTTTGACCAATATTATGTATTAAAACATATCAACATTCGCAATATCAAATCAATATAAATTCAAAAATTCAAATACAACTCATCATGAAATTAATTTTCATATTATATTTATTTATTTTCATGAAAAAAATACGATCTATACATCAACTGTCAAGGTAGTGTAAAAAAAGAAGTAAAAGTTACATCTAGGTCTATACACCACCTAGCGACAATTAGAAGCACTGGAGCGAGCCGAAGGTGCGCCGCCATCATCACCCCTCCCTCATTGGAGCCGGACAAACATTTTTGTAGTTGACAGTCGGGAAGTCGTTGTGGTCAGGTCACATAGGACCAGCGCACCAGAACATCAACCGCCGCCGAAAAAGAGAAGTGTAGATCGGAAGGATGCAACCTGCAGATACATAGACGCAGAGGAACGAGGACTGGATCCAAGCTGATCCGCCGAAGACAAACGCCTACCGGATCCCACGAGATCTGCCGGTGAAATACCTCTAGGGCTGAGTCAAAAGGTCCTAGCTCGCAATCTTAATGAGTGCGCGATAGTTCGGCTCGTTAAGCTCGTGGCTCGCCTCTTAGTGAATAGAGCTAATCATCGATTTCAGGTCATTAAGCTTAACGAGCTGCCAAATTTCATGAGTCGCTCGTTAAGCTTGTTAGTAACAACACAACACATATTTTCATCTTAGGTGACAAATTTTTTGTATCACCGCAACTCATCTTTTCAATCTAGTCTAGATAGGAGGCAACAAACTAGTGCATTTCCTTTTGTAGTCACCATCTTCCTTCTTAAAAACCACATCTACACACTCATCATATAGACCGTAACACATCAGAATCTGTTAACGAGCGCTCGCAAGTTTAATGAGCTTCAAGCAAACCAAGCCAAACAAGGTTTTCTGCTCGTTAATATTAACGTGCCGAGGCTAACGAGCACGAGCTTAACGAGTCGAGTAGCTCGCTATCCACCCATACGTACCTCCAAATGCCCTTTGACGACGCTAGAAGCATCTCCGGGACGGGGGCTGGGTGGGGAGAACCTTATTCCATCTTCAGCATTGCCGCCACCACCTCGCCTTCATTATCATGGCACAAACCTTAACTAAACTCAGAAACATACCTAAAAACGAAGCTCTCTTGCTGGCAAGGAATGGGATTCCTCGCGCCTCCATGGTCCTAGGACCATAGGAGACAAGGCGAATATATATCCTTCAGTATTTTAGATGTTGATATTTTTAATATACATTTGATCAAAATTTATAAGCTTGACCTCCAACAAATTTTACTATAAAATAGGCAAGGAAAATAGAAAATCGAGGGAGTACTGAATTCAAGATTTATTGGTGGTTTTCCTCTTACTGATTGTATTGTACTCCTACCAGCAAAAAAAAATTGTATTGTACTCCAAGAAACGAGAGACAATCGTCAGAAGGAAAAAGGAGGCTCTGGTCGTATCTCCGGCTCCGGCAGGTCTTCTTTAACATTCCTTTTTGTGGCCCTGGGTAGACCCCGAGGACAAGTTTTTGGTCCTGTCTGTATAAGCATACCCCCGCCGAATATTAGTATTTCCCCCGACGAAATCCTCCTGAGAGCAGGTCCAACTCGATTGACCTTACAGCCCGAGGGACGATCGATCGCGACCTCAGAAGACCAAAATACAGGTTCGCCGCTCACGCGCGACAATGAGCGTCGCCGGCTCACCCGACGCCGCTGGCACGCGGACCGTGTGCATGGCGCTCAAGATCCCGGCGACGACGGCCAGCGGGAACTGCAACCAAGCCTACGTCGCGGCCCGGAGGTTCGCCGTGCTCGGCTACGAGTGGCAGATCGACTACCACCCCAACAGCCGCTACCCCTACCACCGCCGTGAAAGCTGGGTGAAGCTCCGCATCAGCCTCGTTCGAACACCCTCCCCGGACACCGGCGCTATCACGGCCTCCTTCACCTTCTGCCTCGTGGATCCCAGCCGCACGCTCAGGCCCTTCCGGGAGGTCGCGGCCCATTGCCCAAGGTTCCGGCAAGGGACATCCCAGGAGGTCCTGCTCGTGTCCCGGGCCGCGCTGGAGGCGTCGGGCTACCTCGCCCGCGACGGCAACTGCTTCGTGCAGTGCAAGGCCGTGCTCTCCCCCGAGACGTACACGTACGGCGTCGACGGAGCGGAGGCCGGCGTCCATCCCCGTGACCTGGGCCATGACCTCGGCGACCTCCTCCGGAGCCAGAAGGGCGCGGACGTCACCTTGTTCATGGGCGCCGAGTCGTTCCGCGCGCACAGGTGCGTGCTCGCCGCGCGGTCGCCGGTCTTCGCGGCCGAGCTCGCCGGAAGCCTGATGAACGACGCGCACGAGGTAAAGGACACGGACGCGGACGCCTTCCGGGCCCTGCTCCGTTTCATCTACACGGACGCGCTGCCGCCACAGCTCGAGAAGATGGGCCGCTGGCCGGAGACCAGGAAGGATGACCAGGAGGCTGTGTCGATGGCGCGTCGTTTGCTCGAGGCCGCCGACCGGTACAGCGTGGAACGGCTCAAGGTCATCTGCGAGGAGAAGGTGTGCGACAGCATCGGCGTGGGTACCGTTGCGAGCAATCTGGTCTTGGCGGAGCGGCGTGGATACAAGAAGCTCAAGGGCAGGTGCATGGAGTTCCTGGTGGCCAGCCCGGCGGACATGCTCGCGGTGGCGGCGGCCGGGGGGTGCAAGCTTCTCGAGACGACCTGCCCCTCGGTTTTGACTGAGATCCTCACGGCTGTCGCCGCTAGGAGCTGCCAACTCGCACTGGGAGGTGGTGCACTTAGTTAGCTGTATTGGGTGCAAATTGTGAGAGCGTTGGGGAGGAGGTGTCTGTTTTCTATGAGCACTAGTAGATTGTAAGGATTCGTGAGAAAACTTGTGTTTATTAATTCTGGGCAAAGCCCTATTTATACAAGGATTTGGGACGGCACTTTGGACACACGTACGACTCTTAGCGCTAATGACGTCGCTTTATTCTTAACACTCCCCCTTGTACAAAGCTGCTTCTTCTATGTCTTGCATCCTTGTATAACTTTGAGAATATTGCTCTTAATCACAAGCGTATATGATCTTGAATAATTCCTCCAAAAACCCTATGGGAAAAATATGAGGAGAATAGAACTTGATATGTTGTTAAAACTCCATTAAAACCCAGTAGGAAAAATAAGGAGAAAATGTTACAACATATATTCCCGTCTCTTTGATAGCTTATATGAGAAAACCTTAAGGATAAAACTCATTGGTAAGTTTAGAGGACAATTAATATGTCTAGCTTTAATGAGAAAACCTTAAGGATAAAACTCATTGGTAAGTTTAGAGGACAATTAATATGTCTTGTATACGCTCATTAAAAACCCTGGTGGGGAAAAATAGGATGTATGGCATATATTCTTATGTTGATATTACCTCATTAAAAACCTTGATGAGAACCATGAGAGTAAACTCATAAAGGGAAAAGGAGTGCAATATAATGTTTGAACAGGTTATGATTCCGAGAGACTCTCCCCCTGATCATTGCAAATCTCGAAGTCGTCGCAGACCAATCCCATGAACATATTTTTCAAATGTTGAAGCTGGGAGTGACTTTGTGAATAGATCAGCCAGATTATCGCATGATTTGACTTGCAAAATGTTTATCTTCCCTTTCTTTTGTAATTGATGGGGAAAAATAATTTAGGAGAAATATGCTTAGTGATATTGCTCTTTATGTAACCTGTTTGCATTTGAGCAACACAAGCTGCATTATCTTCGTAGATAATGGTTGGAGATTCGATAGAACCTTTACCACATGATTTTTGTATGTGGTTTATCATTCTGCGAAGCCATACACATTCACGTGTTGCCTCAAATAAAGAGATTATTTCAGAATGATTGGTGGATGTAGCCACTAGAGTCTGTTTGGAAGGCTTCCATGATATGACGTCCCACCATGTAGGAACACAAAACTGGTTTGTGATCTGGCATTGTGGGGGTCAGATAAGTAGCCAGCATCAGCATACCCAATCATATCAATGTACAAATTTCTCTGAAATTGAAAGAATAGGCCAAGATCCTTTGTGCTTGGAGATATCGAAATATATTCTGAACTCCCGTCCAATGGCGTTTAGTAGGAGTTGCGCTATGTCTAGCTAGTAAATTGACTACAAATGCAATATCAAGCCTGGTGCAATTTGCAAGATACATGAGCGCTCCAAAAACCCTGTGGGAAAAATATGAGGAGAATAGAACTTGATATGTTGTTAAAACTCCATTAAAACCCAGTAGGAAAAATAAGGAGAAAATGTTACAACATATATTCCCGTCTCTTTGATAGCTTATATGAGAAAACCTTAAGGATAAAACTCATTGGTAAGTTTAGAGGACAATTAATATGTCTAGCTTATATGAGAAAACCTTGAGGATAAAACTCATTGGTAAGTTTAGAGGACAATTAATATGTCTTGTATACGCTCATTAAAAACCCTGGTGGGGAAAATAGGATGTATGACATATATTCTTATGTTGATATTACCTCATTAAAAACCTTGATGAGAACCATGAGAGTAAGCTCATAAACGAAAAAGGATGCAATATGATGTTTGAACAGGTTATGATTCCGAGAGACTCTCCCCCTGATCTTTGCAAATCTCGAAGTCGTCGCAGAACAATCCCATGAACATATTTTTCAAATGTTGAAGGTGTGAGTGACTTTGTGAATAGATCAGCTAGATTATCGCATGATTTGACTTGCAAAATGTTTACCTTCCCTTTCTTTTGTAATTGATGGGGGAAAATAATTTAGGAGAAATATGCTTAGTGATATTGCTCTTTATGTAACCTGTTTGCATTTGAGCAACACAAGCTGCATTATCTTCGTAGATAATGGTTGGAGATTCGATAGAACCTTTACCACATGATTTTTGTATGTGGTTTATCATTCTGCGAAGCCATACACATTCGCGTGTTGCCTCAAATAAAGAGATTATTTTAGAATGATTGGTGGATGTAGCCACTAGAGTCTGTTTGGAAGGCTTCCATGATATGGCTGTCCCACCATGTAGGAACACAAAACTGGTTTGTGATCTGGCATTGTGGGGGTCAGATAAGTAGCCAGCATCAGCATGCCCAATCATATCAATGTCCAAATTTCTCTGAAACTGAAAGAATAGGCCAAGATCCTTTGTGCCTTGGAGATATCGAAAGATATTCTGAACTCCCATCCAATGGCGTTTAGTAGGAGCTGCGCTATGTCTAGCTAGTAAATTGACTGCAAATGCAATATCAAGCCTGGTGCAATTTGCAAGATACATGAGCGCTCCAACGGCACTGAGATATGGAACTTCAGGTCCTAATATCTCTTCTCCATTGTCCATTGGTCTAAATTGATCTTTCTCAACGTCTAGAGATCGAACTACCATAGGAGTTTTGGATGGATAGGATTTGTCCATATTGAATTTCTCCAATATTTTCTAGATATAGGCGGTTTGATGAACCAAAATACCCGAGGGAAGGTGCTCCAGTTGTAATCCTAAGAAAAATTTGGTTTTACCCAAATCCTTCATCTCAAATTCCGTCTTTAGGTGATTGCGTGCTTCATCAATATCTTGTGTGGTTCCAATGATGTTCAGATCATCAACACACACAGAAATAATGCAAGATCCAGTTGCAGACTTTTTTATGAAAACACATGGGCAATCATCATTATTGGAGTATCCTTTTTTCAAAAGGAACTCACTGAGTCGGTTGTACCACATGCGACCCGACTATTTTAAGCCGTATAAAGACTTATTTAGTTTTACACAATATACGTTGTGTTTTGCGTTTGGATTCGAGATTGGGACTCCAACAGGAACCTTCATGTATTTGTCCGAATCAAGTGAACCGTAAAGGTAAGCGGTCACTACGTCCATCAACTGCATAGATAGACGATTGATCCTCACGGCTGTCGCCGCTAGGAGCTGCCAACTCGCACTGGTAGGTGGTGCACTTAGTTAGCTGTATTGGGTGCAAATTGTGAGAGCGTGGGGGAGGAGGTGTCTGTTTTCTATGAGCACTAGTAGATTGTAAGGATTCGTGAGAAAACTTGTGTTTATTAATTCTGGGCAAAGCCCTATTTATACAATGATTTGGGGCGCCTTTGGAGAGGCGTCCGTTTACAATAGGCGCCTGTGGCGCGAGAAGACGCCCGTACGGACGTTCGCGTCCGTACGGCACTTTGGACACACGTACGACTCTTAGCGCTAATAACGTCGCTTTATTCTTAACACTCCCCCTTGTACAAAGCTGCTTCTTCTATGTCTTGCATCCTTGTATAACTTTGAGAATATTGCTCTTAATCACAAGCGTATATGATCTTGAATAATTCCTCCAAAAACCCTGTGGGAAAAATATGAGGAGAATAGAACTTGATATGTTGTTAAAACTTCATTAAAACCCAGTAGGAAAATAAGGAGAAAATGTTACAACATATATTCCCGTCTCTTTGATAACTTATATGAGAAAACCTTGAGGATAAAACTCATTGGTAAGTTTAGAGGACAATTAATATGTCTTGTATACGCTCATTAAAAACCCTGGTGGGGAAAAATAGGATGTATGACATATATTCTTATGTTGATATTACCTCATTAAAAACCTTGATGAGAACCATGAGAGTAAGCTCATAAACGAAAAAGGATGCAATATAATGTTTGAACAGGTTATGATTCCGAGAGACTCTCCCCCTGATCTTTGCAAATCTCGAAGTCGTCGCAGACCAATCCCATGAACATATTTTTCAAATGTTGAAGGTGGGAGTGACTTTGTGAATAGATCAGCTAGATTATCGCATGATTTGACTTGCAAAATGTTTACCTTCCCTTTCTTTTGTAATTGATGGGGGGAAATAATTTAGGAGAAATATGCTTAGTGATATTGCTCTTTATGTAACCTGTTTGCATTTGAGCAACACAAGCTGCATTATCTTCGTAGATAATGGTTGGAGATTCGATAGAACCTTTACCACATGATTTTTGTATGTGGTTTATCATTCTGCGAAGCCATACACATTCGTGTGTTGCCTCAAATAAAGAGATTATTTCAGAATGATTGGTGGATGTAGCCACTAGAGTCTATTTGGAAGGCTTCCATGATATGGCTGTCCCACCATGTAGGAACACAAAACTGGTTTGTGATCTGGCATTGTGGGGGTCAGATAAGTAGCCAGCATCAGCATGCCCAATCATATCAATGTCCAAATTTCTCTGAAACTGAAAGAATAGGCCAAGATCCTTTGTGCCTTGGTGATATCGAAAGATATTCTGAACTCCCATCCAATGGCGTTTAGTAGGAGCTGCGCTATGTCTAGCTAGTAAATTGACTGCAAATGCAATATCAAGCCTGGTGCAATTTGCAAGATACATGAGCGCTCCAACGGCACTGAGATATGGAACTTCAGGTCCTAATATCTCTTCTCCATTGTCCATTGGTCTAAATTGATCTTTCTCAACGTCTAGAGATCGAACTACCATAGGAGTTTTGGATGGATAGGATTTGTCCATATTGAATTTCTCCAATATTTTCTAGATATAGGCGGTTTGATGAACCAAAATACCCGAGGGAAGGTGCTCCAGTTGTAATCCTAAGAAAAATTTGGTTTTACCCAAATCCTTCATCTCAAATTCCGTCTTTAGGTGATTGCGTGCTTCATCAATATCTTGTGTGGTTCCAATGATGTTCAGATCATCAACACACACAGAAATAATGCAAGATCCAGTTGCAGACTTTTTTATGAAAACACATGGGCAATCATCATTATTGGAGTATCCTTTTTTCAAAAGGAACTCACTGAGTCGGTTGTACCACATGCGACCCGACTATTTTAAGCCGTATAAAGACTTATTTAGTTTTACACAATATACGTTGTGTTTTGCGTTTGGATTCGAGATTGGGACTCCAACAGGAACCTTCATGTATTTGTCCGAATCAAGTGAACCGTAAAGGTAAGCGGTCACTACGTCCATCAACTGCATAGATAGACGATTGATCCTCACGGCTGTCGCCGCTAGGAGCTGCCAACTCGCACTGGGAGGTGGTGCACTTAGTTAGCTGTATTGGGTGCAAATTGTGAGAGCGTGGGGGAGGAGGTGTCTGTTTTCTATGAGCACTAGTAGATTGTAAGGATTCGTGAGAAAACTTGTGTTTATTAATTCTGGGCAAAGCCCTATTTATACAATGATTTGGGGCGCCTTTGGAGAGGCATCCGTTTACAATAGGCGCCTGTGGCGCGAGAAGACGCCCGTACGGACGTTCGCGTCCGTACGGCACTTTGGACACACGTACGACTCTTAGCGCTAATAACGTCGCTTTATTCTTAACACTCCCCCTTGTACAAAGCTGCTTCTTCTATGTCTTGCATCCTTGTATAACTTTGAGAATATTGCTCTTAATCACAAGCGTATATGATCTTGAATAATTCCTCCAAGAACCCTGTGGGAAAAATATGAGGAGAATAGAACTTGATATGTTGTTAAAACTCCATTAAAACCCAGTAGGAAAAATAAGGAGAAAATGTTACAACATATATTCCCGTCTCTTTGATAACTTATATGAGAAAACCTGGAGGATAAAACTCATTGGTAAGTTTAGAGGACAATTAATATGTCTTGTATACGCTCATTAAAAACCCTGGTGGGGAAAAATAGGATGTATGACATATATTCTTATGTTGATATTACCTCATTAAAAACCTTGATGAGAACCATGAGAGTAAGCTCATAAACGAAAAAGGATGCAATATAATGTTTGAACAGGTTATGATTCCGAGAGACTCTCCCCCTGATCTTTTCAAATCCCGAAGTCGTCGCAGACCAATCCCATGAACATATTTTTCAAATGTTGAAGGTGGGAGTGACTTTGTGAATAGATCAGCAAGATTATCGCATGATTTGACTTGCAAAATGTTTACCTTCCCTTTCTTTTGTAATTGATGGGGGAAAATAATTTAGGAGAAATATGCTTAGTGATATTGCTCTTTATGTAACCTGTTTGCATTTGAGCAACACAAGCTGCATTATCTTCGTAGATAATGGTTGGATATTCGATAGAACCTTTACCACATGATTTTTGTATGTGGTTTATCATTCTGCGAAGCCATACACATTCGCGTGTTGCCTCAAATAAAGAGATTATTTCAGAATGATTGGTGGATGTAGCCACTAGAGTCTGTTTGGAAGGCTTCCATGATATGGCTGTCCCACCATGTAGGAATACAAAACTGGTTTGTGATCTGGCATTGTGGGGGTCAGATAAGTAGCCAGCATCAGCATGCCCAATCATATCAATGTCCAAATTTCTCTGAAACTGAAAGAATAGGCCAAGATCCTTTGTGCCTTGGAGATATCGAAAGATATTCTGAACTCCCATCCAATGGCGTTTAGTAGGAGCTGCGCTATGTCTAGCTAGTAAATTGACTGCAAATGCAATATCAAGCCTGGTGCAATTTGCAAGATACATGAGCGCTCCAACGGCACTGAGATATGGAACTTCAGGTCCTAATATCTCTTCTCCATTGTCCATTGGTCTAAATTGATCTTTCTCAACGTCTAGAGATCGAACTACCATAGGAGTTTTGGATGGATAGGATTTGTCCATATTGAATTTCTCCAATATTTTCTAGATATAGGCGGTTTGATGAACCAAAATACCCGAGGGAAGGTGCTCCAGTTGTAATCCTAAGAAAAATTTGGTTTTACCCAAATCCTTCATCTCAAATTCCGTCTTTAGGTGATTGCGTGCTTCATCAATATCTTGTGTGGTTCCAATGATGTTCAGATCATCAACACACACAGAAATAATGCAAGATCCAGTTGCAGACTTTTTTATGAAAACACATGGGCAATCATCATTATTGGAGTATCCTTTTTTCAAAAGGAACTCACTGAGTCGGTTGTACCACATGCGACCCGACTATTTTAAGCCGTATAAAGACTTATTTAGTTTTACACAATATACGTTGTGTTTTGCGTTTGGATTCGAGATTGGGACTCCAACAGGAACCTTCATGTATTTGTCCGAATCAAGTGAACCGTAAAGGTAAGCGGTCACTACGTCCATCAACTGCATAGATAGACGATTGATCCTCACGGCTGTCGCCGCTAGGAGCTGCCAACTCGCACTGGGAGGTGGTGCACTTAGTTAGCTGTACTGGGTGCAAATTGTGAGAGCGTGGGGGAGGAGGTGTCTGTTTTCTATGAGCACTAGTAGATTGTAAGGATTCGTGAGAAAACTTGTGTTTATTAATTCTGGGCAAAGCCCTATTTATACAATGATTTGGGGCGCCTTTGGAGAGGCGTCCGTTTACAATAGGCGCCTGTGGCGCAAGAAGACGCCCGTATGGACGTTCGCGTCCGTACGGCACTTTGGACACACGTACGACTCTTAGCGCTAATAACGTCGCTTTATTCTTAACACTCCCCCTTGTACAAAGCTGCTTCTTCTATGTCTTGCATCCTTGTATAACTTTGAGAATATTGCTCTTAATCACAAGCGTATATGATCTTGAATAATTCCTCCAAAAACCCTGTGGGAAAAATATGAGGAGAATAGAACTTGATATGTTGTTAAAACTCCATTAAAACCCAGTAGGAAAAATAAGGAGAAAATGTTACAACATATATTCCCGTCTCTTTGATAACTTATATGAGAAAACCTTGAGGATAAAACTCATTGGTAAGTTTAGAGGACAATTAATATGTCTTGTATACGCTCATTAAAAACCCTGGTGGGGAAAATAGGATGTATGACATATATTCTTATGTTGATATTACCTCATTAAAAACCTTGATGAGAACCATGAGAGTAAGCTCATAAACGAAAAAGGATGCAATATAATGTTTGAACAGGTTATGATTCCGAGAGACTCTCCCCCTGATCTTTGCAAATCTCGAAGTCGTCGCAGACCAATCCCATGAACATATTTTTCAAATGTTGAAGGTGGGAGTGACTTTGTGAATAGATCAGCTAGATTATCGCATGATTTGACTTGCAAAATGTTTACCTTCCCTTTCTTTTGTAATTGATGGGGGAAAATAATTTAGGAGAAATATGCTTAGTGATATTGCTCTTTATGTAACCTGTTTGCATTTGAGCAACACAAGCTGCATTATCTTCGTAGATAATGGTTGGAGATTCGATAGAACCTTTACCACATGATTTTTGTATGTGGTTTATCATTCTGCGAAGCCATACACATTCGCGTGTTGCCTCAAATAAAGAGATTATTTTAGAATGATTGGTGGATGTAGCCACTAGAGTCTGTTTGGAAGGCTTCCATGATATGGCTGTCCCACCATGTAGGAACACAAAACTGGTTTGTGATCTGGCATTGTGGGGGTCAGATAAGTAGCCAGCATCAGCATGCCCAATCATATCAATGTCCAAATTTCTCTGAAACTGAAAGAATAGGCCAAGATCCTTTGTGCCTTGGAGATATCGAAAGATATTCTGAACTCCCATCCAATGGCGTTTAGTAGGAGCTGCGCTATGTCTAGCTAGTAAATTGACTGCAAATGCAATATCAAGCCTGGTGCAATTTGCAAGATACATGAGCGCTCCAACGGCACTGAGATATGGAACTTCAGGTCCTAATATCTCTTCTCCTTTGTCCATTGGTCTAAATTGATCTTTCTCAACGTCTAGAGATCGAACTACCATAGGAGTTTTGGATGGATAGGATTTGTCCATATTGAATTTCTCCAATATTTTCTAGATATAGGCGGTTTGATGAACCAAAATACCCGAGGGAAGGTGCTCCAGTTGTAATCCTAAGAAAAATTTGGTTTTACCCAAATCCTTCATCTCAAATTCCGTCTTTAGGTGATTGCGTGCTTCATCAATATCTTGTGTGGTTCCAATGATGTTCAGATCATCAACACACACAGAAATAATGCAAGATCCAGTTGCAGACTTTTTTATGAAAACACATGGGCAATCATCATTATTGGAGTATCCTTTTTTCAAAAGGAACTCACTGAGTCGGTTGTACCACATGCGACCCGACTATTTTAAGCCGTATAAAGACTTATTTAGTTTTACACAATATACGTTGTGTTTTGCGTTTGGATTCGAGATTGGGACTCCAACAGGAACCTTCATGTATTTGTCCGAATCAAGTGAACCGTAAAGGTAAGCGGTCACTACGTCCATCAACTGCATAGATAGACGATTGATCCTCACGGCTGTCGCCGCTAGGAGCTGCCAACTCGCACTGGTAGGTGGTGCACTTAGTTAGCTGTATTGGGTGCAAATTGTGAGAGCGTGGGGGAGGAGGTGTCTGTTTTCTATGAGCACTAGTAGATTGTAAGGATTCGTGAGAAAACTTGTGTTTATTAATTCTGGGCAAAGCCCTATTTATACAATGATTTGGGGCGCCTTTGGAGAGGCGTCCGTTTACAATAGGCGCCTGTGGCGCGAGAAGACGCCCGTACGGACGTTCGCGTCCGTACGGCACTTTGGACACACGTACGACTCTTAGCGCTAATAACGTCGCTTTATTCTTAACACTCCCCCTTGTACAAAGCTGCTTCTTCTATGTCTTGCATCCTTGTATAACTTTGAGAATATTGCTCTTAATCACAAGCGTATATGATCTTGAATAATTCCTCCAAAAACCCTGTGGGAAAAATATGAGGAGAATAGAACTTGATATGTTGTTAAAACTTCATTAAAACCCAGTAGGAAAATAAGGAGAAAATGTTACAACATATATTCCCGTCTCTTTGATAACTTATATGAGAAAACCTTGAGGATAAAACTCATTGGTAAGTTTAGAGGACAATTAATATGTCTTGTATACGCTCATTAAAAACCCTGGTGGGGAAAAATAGGATGTATGACATATATTCTTATGTTGATATTACCTCATTAAAAACCTTGATGAGAACCATGAGAGTAAGCTCATAAACGAAAAAGGATGCAATATAATGTTTGAACAGGTTATGATTCCGAGAGACTCTCCCCCTGATCTTTGCAAATCTCGAAGTCGTCGCAGACCAATCCCATGAACATATTTTTCAAATGTTGAAGGTGGGAGTGACTTTGTGAATAGATCAGCTAGATTATCGCATGATTTGACTTGCAAAATGTTTACCTTCCCTTTCTTTTGTAATTGATGGGGGGAAATAATTTAGGAGAAATATGCTTAGTGATATTGCTCTTTATGTAACCTGTTTGCATTTGAGCAACACAAGCTGCATTATCTTCGTAGATAATGGTTGGAGATTCGATAGAACCTTTACCACATGATTTTTGTATGTGGTTTATCATTCTGCGAAGCCATACACATTCGTGTGTTGCCTCAAATAAAGAGATTATTTCAGAATGATTGGTGGATGTAGCCACTAGAGTCTATTTGGAAGGCTTCCATGATATGGCTGTCCCACCATGTAGGAACACAAAACTGGTTTGTGATCTGGCATTGTGGGGGTCAGATAAGTAGCCAGCATCAGCATGCCCAATCATATCAATGTCCAAATTTCTCTGAAACTGAAAGAATAGGCCAAGATCCTTTGTGCCTTGGAGATATCGAAAGATATTCTGAACTCCCATCCAATGGCGTTTAGTAGGAGCTGCGCTATGTCTAGCTAGTAAATTGACTGCAAATGCAATATCAAGCCTGGTGCAATTTGCAAGATACATGAGCGCTCCAACGGCACTGAGATATGGAACTTCAGGTCCTAATATCTCTTCTCCATTGTCCATTGGTCTAAATTGATCTTTCTCAACGTCTAGAGATCGAACTACCATAGGAGTTTTGGATGGATAGGATTTGTCCATATTGAATTTCTCCAATATTTTCTAGATATAGGCGGTTTGATGAACCAAAATACCCGAGGGAAGGTGCTCCAGTTGTAATCCTAAGAAAAATTTGGTTTTACCCAAATCCTTCATCTCAAATTCCGTCTTTAGGTGATTGCGTGCTTCATCAATATCTTGTGTGGTTCCAATGATGTTCAGATCATCAACACACACAGAAATAATGCAAGATCCAGTTGCAGACTTTTTTATGAAAACACATGGGCAATCATCATTATTGGAGTATCCTTTTTTCAAAAGGAACTCACTGAGTCGGTTGTACCACATGCGACCCGACTATTTTAAGCTGTATAAAGACTTATTTAGTTTTACACAATATACGTTGTGTTTTGCGTTTGGATTCGAGATTGGGACTCCAACAGGAACCTTCATGTATTTGTCCGAATCAAGTGAACCGTAAAGGTAAGCGGTCACTACGTCCATCAACTGCATAGATAGACGATTTTGCACTGCCAAAGATATAAGATATCGGAAAGTGGTTGCACTCATTACTGGAGAATATGTTTCATTGAAATCAATGTCGGGTTTCTGCATGAAACCTTGGGCTACAAGCCTTGCTTTATATCTCACCACCTCGTTGTTCTCGTTTCTTTTACGACCAAAAACCCATTTGAATCCCACGGGGAAAACTCTGGGAGGTGTAGGTATTGCTTCAGTGAATACCTTTCGTTTATTGAGCGAGGCTAATTCTGCTTGGATTGCATCCTTCCATTTAGGCCAGTCGGAGCATTTCTTGCACTCTACCATGGTCTTTGGATCATGATCAGTGAGAAGGGTATCTGCAATCTTTTCAGCAAAATATATGTCGACAGTCATAGTCTTACGGTCAAATGATTCTCCAGAATCAACATAGTTGATGGAAATTTCCTGCACCCCTAGTGACTCTTCGAGATTTCCCAATACGATTGAGTTTGGGTGTTCCGATGTCCCAGTTAGTTTGTTCACAACTGATATGGGTTATGGAGGTTGTTCTCCCACTGGGTGTATATTACCCATTTGATGATTATCAACGCTAGGTTGTTTTACATTTACTGGTTCAGAGGGTTTCTTTCTCTGTTTCCTTTGTTGCTTGTGAGGAGCTGAATCCTGTTCTGTGGCCGTACTTCTCCCCCTCTTCCTTTGAACAGGGGGTTGAGTAGTTTTTGTTGGTACCTCCACTCTTTCGGGCGCATTTTTAGAAGGATTGTAGGATTTGGTAACACCTTTATAGTCAGTAAATGAATCTGGCAGGTTATTTGCAATGTGTTGCAAATTAATTATTTTCTGAACTTGAAGTTCAGCTTCTTGAGTACGTGGATCAGAGGAGGAAATGCCTTGGGCATTCCAATCGATTTCCGGGCATTCTTTTTGGTACTTGATGTCTCCCCCTAATGCTGGGAAATGGTCCTCATTGAAGATGCAGTCAGCATGACGGGCTATGAACAGACCCCCATGAGGGGTTCAAGGTACCTGATTATCGACGGTGATTTGTACCCCACATAGATCCCCAATTTTCTGTGTGGGCCCATGGATGTACGCTGCGGTGGTGAGATTGGCACATACTGGCGCATAAGAATTTACGCAGATGGGAAATATTTGGTAGGTTTCCACGTACTAATTGCAGAGGGGAAGTGCTATGATATGCAGTTGGTCGCAATTGGATTAAGTCAGCAGCGTGTAAAACTGCGTGACCCCAACAAGAAGTTGGTAAATTGCAATTCATTAGTAAGGGTCGTGCAATGAGCTTAATTCTCTTAATTAGAGATTCTGCCAATCCATTTTGAGTGTGGACATATGGGACTGAGTGTTGTACTTCAATGCCTAATGCCATGCAATAAACATTGAAAGCATGTGAAGAGAATTCAGCAGCGTTGTCCATTCAAATTGATTTAATTCGATTCTCAGGATAATGAGCTTGCAATTTGATAACTTGTCTCATTATTTTGGCAAATGCATGGTTTCGTGTAGATAGTAAACACATGTGAGACCATCGTGTAGATGCATCTATTAGAACCATGAAATACCTAAAAGGTCCAGACAATGGTTGGATTGGACCACAAATATAGCCTTGAATTCGTTCAAGGAATTGTAGTGGTTCTGCTTGAATTTTAAGATATGAGGGTCTTAAAATGAGTTTCCCAGTAGCACATGTAGTGCACATAAAATCTGTAGATTGTGGCAATTTAGCTTCATTTAAGTCATGACCATTGGAATTGCAGATAATTTTCCTCATCATCCCTATACTAGGATGACCAAGGCGATCATGCCAAGTTTGGAATGCAATTTACATTCTGAAAAATTACCTTATACGCAACATGCTCGACGGGTTTTATGTACGTTTAGTACAATCCTGATGATAAAGAGGGAATTTTCTCAAATATATGATTGCCATATCCATTATCTTTGGTAAAGAGGCGATATTCCTCTTTCTTATCTTCATAAGTTTCAACGTGGAAACCATTTTTGCGGATATCTCTATAACCTATGAGGGTACGAGTTGAATCGGGATACAATAAAGCACCCTCAATTACAATTTGTGTACCCATAGGGAGGGTAAATATGGCACGTCCTTTGCCAACAATTACCGCATCGCGTCCAGCGATTGTTAAAATATCTCCATTCAATTTTGTAAGAGTTTGGAAATACTTTATTTCCCTAAGTATAGAGTTTGTGGTGCCACTGTCCACAAGGCACATTTCCTCCTCCATTGGATTGACTCCCGTAGAAATCTATATATTAAAATGTGGAATTTTCAGTTTAATGAAAAACACTTTATTGGATATATAGAATACATACAAATTTTATTGATATCAAAGTGCTGATACAATATATATATATATATATATATATATATATATATATATATATATATATATATATATATATATATATATATATATTGTGTTTTTACAATATAGAACGATGACAACAACAATAATAATATATTTTTATTACAACAATCCGATGGATGTAAACAAAAAAATATCTAAATGGAGTCAATTGACTAGTCAAAGTCCCCGAACATGTCGGCGGCGTATTCGGTCATCATATTCTCCGTGTCCATGGAGTCCTGCGATCGATGGAATTCCTTGTTGTTACTTGGTGCTCCTTGAACATCTTGCGAACAACCAACTTCCATGTTGTCATCAGGTTGAAGATTGAAGTGAGCTTCATATCTTGCTCCTTGGGCGGGTCTGTTACGTCCCATGGATTGCAGGTAGAGGTTTACTAGATGTCTTGGGGTGCGGCATTTTTTGGTGACATGCTTGTAGCATCCACATTTCTGGCAAAGTTTAGTTTTATCAAACTAATTCTTTGTTATGTCCTTCCCCTTATCAGAATTTTGTGGCTTGTTCTTCTTGTTGTGGTTGCTCTTACCCTTTGTGCCATGGCAAAGTATGAAAATCTTGATAGTTACACGGCAAAGTATTTTCACGCACGGCAAATTACTAATTCAAAACACGGCAGTTTTAATTAAAATACCATGGCAAGTTTTGACACGAATGTGCCATGGCATTTTTCTTGTTCATACCTTGCTTTTCAACCTTTTGTGTCTTTTTCACACTCGGCAAATTCCTCATTCAGAACACGGAAATTTTAATTAAATACCATGGCAGTTTTTGATATGAATCTGCCATGCAATTTTCTCATTTTCATACTTGATTTTCAACTTTTTGTGTTTTTTTCACGGATGGCAAATTCCTTATGCAAAACATGACAATTCTTGATATGAATCTTCCATGGCAATTTCTTGTTTTCATAATTGATTTTCAACGTTTTGAAATTTTTTTTCACACATGGCAAATTCCTCATTCAGAACACGGCATATTTAATTAAAATACCATGGCAATTTTTGATATGAATCAGCCAGGCCAATTTTCTTGTTATCGTACTTGATTTTCAACTTTTTGTGTTTGTTTTCACACACGGCAATTTTAACTAAAATACAACGGCAAGTTTTGATACGAATGTGCCAGGGCAAGTTTCTTGTTTTCATACTTGATTTTTAACTTTTTTTTTCTTTTTTCACGCCCGACAATTTTATTACCCAAAAAATGTCAATTTTTATAAAAATAGCATGGCAAATTTTGAATATGCATCTGCCATGGCATATTTGAATCATTTGTTTTTGTGATTTAATCACATACATGGCAATTTTTACCCAAAAGATGCCAATTTTAACAAAAATAACATGGCAAATTTGAATACGCATTTGCCATGGCAATTTTATTTCCCCAAAGATGGCAATTTTTATTAAAATAATAAAAATAGCATGGAAAATTTGAATATGAATTTGCCATGGCAATTTTGAATCATTTGTTTATCTGTTATTACTCAGATACATAGCAATTTTATTGCCCAAAAGATGGCATTTTTTATAACACTAGCATGGCAAATTTGAATATGCATTTGCCATGGAAATTTTGATTCATGGATTTTTTTTTGTTATTATTTTATTACCCAAAAGATGGCAATTTTTATAAAAATACCATGGCAAATTTGAAATTTCTTGGTTGGAAATACCATGGCAAAATTGAACATGTATTTTTTTCCATGGCAATTTTTGATCAACTTTTTTTAGTACTTCACATTCTTCACAGTTGTTCTTCATAAAGCATGGAAAATTTGATAAAAGTAGCACGACATTTCTGAATATGCACTTGCAATGGCTATTTTGAATTATTTTTTTGTTGAATATGCACTTGCCTAGATTTTTCAAAGTTCATTTGCATTGCCTCTTCTTTTGTTCGCAAGCATTTTTGGTGTTTTTCAACATGTTGCTGCCATGGCAAATATCAGTCCAAACAAAACTATTAGATTTTAAACATCATTCTCCATTAGCACATCATGCCATCATTCTTCATATTTAAGTGCAATGGCAAATCTGTCATGTAGTTATCCATTTATCGCACTTTTATCATACAAAGCATGACACTTATAATTAAAATACCATGGCAAATATTAACTTGCATTTTTTTCCATGGCAATTATGTTCATAATATGTGCTATGTCACATACCTGGAAAATTCCTCACACAAAAACACGACAATTTTTATTTTAAATAACATGGAATTTTCTTGTTCATATTTTTAGTTTCAATCTTTTGTATTTTTCTCACACATGGCAGCTTCCGCATACATTATATTTAAACTTAATTAAAAATACCATGGCAATTTTAACTTATGAATTTCCCATGGCAATTTAATATATTTTTTGTATGATGGGAATTGCCATATATTTGTTTCTTTTGGGTCAGAAAAAAACTTTTCACCCGTGGCAATTTTTTTGCTTTTTATAGTTGATAGCATTTTTTTCATACCATAGCAAAAGCTGGGCTTTAATATGTCAACGCAAAAAAAATCTGGGCCTTTTGTTTTGTTTTGTTACTGGGCTTTTCTTCTTTTCCGTGTTACAGGGAAACAGCCCGTAGGGGCGACGGGGAGGCCGTTCGGGCATTGGTCTGCTCGTACCGAACGAGATCGTTCGGTAGGAGGCAGTGCTCGTTCCGAACGAAATGTTCGGTCGTCACCTGCCCCACACCTGACGTTTGTTGGCTATCGGCATCCATTTTTATATAAAATAAAAAGGGCACTACTATGCGCCGGTGCACCGGCCCAACTTTGGGCCGGTCCTACCAGAATCGTCCGATAAAATAAGGCTTAGCCGCATGATTATCTCTTTTTCTTTCATCAGACGTATTCTTCTTTTAGGAAAAAACTTCCATCACGCCGCCATGGATGAGCTATGTGCCCAGCCTCGAAGCACTACTCGACGCACTCGCCTGGCGCTTCCCTCGCTGTCGGTCGCCGTCGTTGCCGCCGGCCACTAGTCGCCGTGTCGCTGCCGGTCCTCATCATGGTGGAAGCAAAAAATATAGTTGGATCCAACAAAAACAGAACATGATGGAAGCAAAAATTGCAGTGGTTCGCCGCGGGTCAGAGCGCCTAGCAACAAAAATCAAAAGCAGCAAAAATCTTCGCCACGGGTCAAAATCCGGTGGTCGGTTGAAGCAAAATAAAAAATGCTTCCAGCAAAAACGACATGAGCATTTGAGAGCTCTGCAATCGTTGAAGCACAAAATTATCTCGGTTCCAGCAAAAAAATTACATCGTTCCAGCAAAACAAAATTTTGGTTTGGCAAAAGGAAAATGCATCCGCAAAAATGGCCATCCCTCTTGCAGCTCCCCCAGTAGCCGGTTGCAGCTCCCGACATCGAACGACGTTGGATGCAGCACTCTTCACCGCTGGATGTAGCTTCCTCCGACGAGGAATCGACCTTGTAGCACATACACCAGCGGGTTGCAGCAAACCGAGGCACTGGTTCCATCAAACAACGAAGATGTTCATCAAAATCGAATGGGGATGGTAGCAAAAAAGAAAGGGATTGTAACAAAACAAAAAGGTGGATCCAGCAAAAATACATACCTGGTTCCAGCACGAACTCACCGCCACCGTGGCCGGTTGCAGCTTGGCCATGGCGACGGGCACACCCTGGCTGCGGCGGCCATGGACAGGGCGCGCATCCAGTTGCTGGTGGAGGCGGACAAGGCGACGAGTGCGCCCGTCGCTGTGAGCGGCCACTAGTGCAGAACCGGGCATTAGCACCGGTTCGTAAGGCTCTATAGTGCCGGTTACATAACCGGCACTAATTTGTGGTCACTAAAGCCCCCCCCCCCTTTAGTACCGGTTCAGCACGAACCGGTGCTAAAGGGCAACCACGTGGCACGAGCCAGCTCCGGGGACCTGGAGCCCTTTAGTACCGGTTGGTAAGACCAACCGGTACTATAAGCTTTGGGGGGTTTTAGTTTTATGATTTCTTTTTCATTTAATTTTGTGTTTCCATTTTAATTCTTTTTCGTTTGCTGGTATTTTACGATACTACACATTGTACACGTTATATATATATATATATATATATATATATATATATATATATATATATATATATAGAATTTCTAGTAGAACCAATCATGCATATATATATATCACATCAATGTCTCACACATTAAACCACCATATTAATTAATTCACACATACACACATGTATAGCTATATACAATTTCTCCTACATATGAATGTTGCCTTCGGAGCCAGTGGCATTAGCCTTTGGTGCCTTCGGAGCACGATGACAATTGAAAGTGGTTTTCATGGGGGCGGTAGCGGGTAATAGAATTCTCCATTCGGATTTATGACCTGGTCGAGCAAAAATCCCGCTATTTCCTCCTGAAGTGCTTCTACGCGCTCCGTTTCTATGAGCTTCTCCCGCACCTCTTTGAACTGTTAAGAAGGAGATCAATATGCATGTGTATTAGTTGTGTGACTAGCTAGATATCGATAATGGTGTAAAAATTGTGAATAGTGTTCTGACAAGCGTACCCATTGCTGTCTTTGAGATCTGCTCCTTTCGGACGCCATCATGCGAATGTTCTCGCAAACGCAGAATGCACACAGATCAGTCCCCTGCGCCTGCTTCAGGGCCTTTACGAGAATGGAATTTGATCAGATAAAAATTAATCAAGCATGATAATTAAAGAGATGGCAGCTAGCTAGCTAGCTAGTACTACTTAATTACTTACCTTGGGTCGAAACCATTGAAGCTTTTGTTTCCATTCACCTTTCGTGACGCTGATGAATCTTGCCCAAGCCCTGCCCGCCGACAAAGAAAATGAATAAAGGGGTTATTAAATAGTTCATATCATGAAATGACGAACTAAATAGGCCGAGATATATAGTTAATAATGATTGAAATTACCTGTTGACTATCCGATACAAGATGTTAAAGTCAGTGTTTTTTGAGATTAGTGAGTCTAGTACTTCAACTGTTCCGGCGTCAACTTTAATGATACACAAGACCCAGTGAAATCTGCATGCACACACGTTTACATGTCTTAATTAAGCGGGCATATGTAAGCAAAAACATGTAGCTAGCTAGTAGGCAAAAACAGAGAATTTGTAGTACAAGACAGTGTGACTCACCCAAAGTGGTAAGGAAGTAGTATATCTTCATTGTATTTGAGGCGCTTCAAGAACTCTAGCATGCTGTCCTCTACTTCCTTTGCATGATGTTCATTTATCTTCCATGTGTATTCATTAACGGTGTTTGGGTCAATGAACCCAATGCCAAAGCGTCCACCTTTTCTCATTTCATATATCTTCATCCTGCATAATACCACAGAAAAGAATATAGTGAGGATAATTACAGGTAATGATTGATCAAAAGGATCACTACAGCTAGCTTGAGACTTAAATTATAGAAAGAAATCACTTACAGACAATAGCAACTGACGATAGATTTGTCGAGTGCGTCTTGATTGTATAACTGAAACAGTTCTGAATACTCAACGGACCCAGCTTTCTCATGGTAGTAATGGTCCTGCTTGACATTCACCATGAGGGACACTCGCTCTGAAATCTTGGTAATGTTCATGTACCATTGATGCAATTCATACATTCTCGTTGGGAGGTTCTTGACCTTGTCTGGCGCGACCAAAGGTTGGCCCCGGACATATTTCCGTTTTACTTCATCCTCTCTAAGCAAAGGCATGGGCTCGATCTCGAGGAGTTGTCCAACAGTGATGTTGAGAACTTCAGCCTGCATTATATGCTCCTCCGTTATTACCACATTGCCCACCTCGGGAACATGCACTGTTTGCCCACAATAATATTGGGGGCGCGTACTGTCACCTTTTGTTGGCACAACAAGCGAGGGGATCGATTGGGCCGCCTGTTCTCTCAGCTGGGGAATGGTTTTCCTGCATTTTTTGACAGTTGCTTCTTGTTTGCTCGATCCCGATGTAGACGTGCTCGCCTCCCTTTGTAGACGTGCTCGATTTAACTTCCTGATGTGGCGCTCATAGTCTGTGTCAACATGCTTGGAAGCTGGTGGTTGAGCCATACGAATGAAGTGGTCAATCGTTTCCTCAGGCACTTTCTCCCTTGGCGGCGGTGGCGGTTTTGGTGCAAAATGGGCTTCCACCTCGGCCTTCGATATGGCTGTGATTTCCTCCTCGGACCTGTCATAAGACCTCTGCAGAAGAGGCTTGAGGCTTGGACCATATTTATATCGCTTGCCTCCGCCTGTACTTCCTGTACTACCTCGACTCGTACCGCTACGCACCATAGCTGCGGGGTGTCTCTTCTGCAATTGCTGAGGCGGCGGAGACGGCTGACGGGACTGAGTTGGACGAGGAGGAGTGGCCTGAGGTTGTGCCGGACTTGGAGGAGGAGTGGACGTCTGACGCTGTGGCGGACTTGGAGGAGGAGGATTGTCCTGACACTTTGCCGGACTTGGAGGAGGAGGATTGTCCTGACACTTTGCTGGACTTGGAGGAGCGGGAGTCTGCTGACTCGGTGGCGGACTTCGACGAGGACTCGGGTGACGCGGTGTCGGTGGCCTTGGAAAGATGATGCAATCCTTTTTCCATAGGATGATACGATGTTTGGCCTCTCCGAGGAAGCGCTCGCCGTCACCTCCAGCAATGTCAAGCTGTAGCCCCGAATATGGTGGGTCCACCACCTCATCAACCAAGACACGAGCATAGCCCGCTGGAATCGGGTTGCAATGGAAGGTTGCCTCGGGGGGATTTGTGAAAGCACAGCCGTCCGCCACCTTCATGGATATGTTCTTCATTTTGACGTGTAGCTCGCAGTTAGTGTTCTCCGTGATGTCATCCACGGGGTATCTACCCAGCATTGCGTCGTCCGGCACGAAACCCACGCTGCTTCTCGGCATGGATGGGCCGGTGCTATCCAATGCTGGATCATCCGCTAGCTGCTGCAGCTGCTGAGACCCCCTTTGATGGGTAAGTGAGTCGATCTGCTCCTGCTGCCGCTGGAATTTGACTGCCAATTCCGCTTGACTTGCTTCTAGGCCTTGAAGGCGTTCATAGTCCCGCTTCTGCTCCTCCTCCATCTTCCTCTTCTTCTCCTCCGTAATCTTCTTTCTCGCACGGGTTCTATAGTCGTTGTTCCATTCTGAAAACCCCTCATACCACGGCATAGCGCCCTTGCCTCGTGTTCTTCCCGGGTGTTCAGGATTTCCCAGGGCACGCGTAAGCTCGTCGTTCTCTCTGTTGGGCTGGAACACCCCCGTTCGTGCCTCTTCTATTGCAACAAGTATCGCATCGTTGGCTCCCTTCAGACTTGCCCTCGTCGAAACATAGCCTGTCTCCCGGTCCAACTCCCCCCATGCGCATAGAACCAAGTCCTGACCCTGGGGGGCCAGCTCTTAGTAGCCGGAGTGACACCTGCATCCTCCTTCTCTTTCTCAGACTTATCCCACTTAGGCATTGCCACCGCATAGCCACCTGGCCCCAGCTTATGGAACTTATCCTTTTTTTTCGGCATTCTTCTTGTTTATTCTCGACCGTTCCTTAGCTAATTCCAAATCCTTGAATTTCACGAAATCGTCGCAATGATCACGTTGGTTCTCCAGTGTTCCCTTGAATACTGGAGTCTTCCTTCCTCCGTTGACGTACTTGTTCCATTCACCATTCTTGTAGTTCTTGAATGTAGTCGCCATCATCCTAAGAGCAGCCTCTTTGACTTTCTGCACATCTGCTTCTGTGAAATGATCTGGTAGGGTGAAATGTTCCATGAGAGTATCCCAAAGCAGATCTTTTTGATTCTTGTCGACATAAGTAACATCTGGGCGTGGCTTTGCTGGCGCTCTCCATTCTTGAAGTTTGATCGGGAGTTGGTCCTTCACAAGAACTCCGCACTGACGAACGAACTTGTCCGCAATCTTCTTAGGCGCTAATGGTTTGCCAGTAGGGCCGCATGCCTCGATATTGTACTTTACGCCCGGCTTCAACTTTTTGTTCGGGCCTCGTTTCGTCCTTTTGCCTGAAGATTTGCTCGATCAGGATGGCTAAAAGAACAAAGATCGATTCGTTAATATATCTTCAAGTCATTTAAAACATGTGATGATCACCAGATGCCTGCTTATATAAATATATATACCTCGTCGGTGTTTGTTGTTTCAGGATCAACATGTTCTTCGTCATCGTCATAATCATAGTTCATGACTTCGTCGCGATCGAATATCATATCACCCTCTCCGGTGTTGTTTAGAAATTCGGAGCCATCATAATCTTCTTCATTCTGATTATCATCTGCCCCGCGTATCATATCGAACATGGTCTGTTCTCCCTCTCTGTCGGTATTGTCTGCCATAGCTTTTGTTTAACTAATCCAAAAGAAATATAAAACAATTTAGTATTCAAATCTCGAATAATAGATATAATCTCGAATACATCATCCAGAATAATAGATATAATCTCGAATACATCGTCTTGAATAATATATAATATTGAATAGTACATCACTGGCTATTAGCTAATAAAGATCGAATACTACAGAAGAATCTAGGACACTCGCGGTTCCTCCGGCGCGGGCGGTGGACACCCAAAGAGAAGGAACCCTCACAGGATCATAGCTGAAGTGAGATCCCCGAAGATACTGCCACGTATTGGAGAACCTGCCGCCCTCTAACGCAACCATGTAGCGATGGACGTGCTCGTCCTCCTCCCTGACACGGCGACGTACCACCTCCGGCGGGCCGGGTCCCTCCGCACCGAAACTGGCCCACGCGAACGCCACCAAACGAGATCAGGGTTCCTCGTCAAGCGGCGCGCCCCTCCAAGCAGCACCTCCCAGTGCCAGCCAGGCGGAGCCCAATCCCGGACATGGGTCGGCTGGACGTCGTTGCGGACGGGTCGACGGCGAGGATGCGGGCCGGGCATCGTCGAGAACAAATACTAGCTATATGCCCGCAAAAAGTAACATTTTTTTAATGATTGGATTTTGATAACTAAAATTTCTAACATTTCTATATAACTAACATTTCTATAACATTTCCAACAATGCTATATATAACTAACATTTCTATAACATTTCTAATATTTCTATAACTAAAAAACAGAAAAAAAAATTATAACATTTCTATATATATAACTAACATTTTTATAACTATTTCTATAACTAAAAAACAGAAAAATTTCTAACAATTCTAACTTTTTTATAACTATTTCTATAACTAAAAAACGGAAAAATTTCTAACAATTTCTAACATTTCTAACAATTCTAACAATTCTAACATTTCTAGCTATTTCTAAAAAACAGAAAAATGTCTAACAATTTCTTAAAAACAGAAAAATCTATAACTAAAAATGTATGTGTGTGTGTGCGCGCTCACCGGCCGGCGAGGCGAGAGGCGACGGGGGGCGCGCGGCGACGGGGACGGCGACGGGCGCGGCGACGACGGGGACGGGGACGTACGGGCCGGGGCGGCGACGACGGGGACGGGGACATACGGGCCGGGGCAGCGACGACAACGGGGACGGTGATGACGCGGCCGGGACGGGGCGGCGGTGACGACGGGGACGACAGGGACGGGACGACGGGGCGGCGACAACGGGGACGGGGCGGCGACGGGGGCGGCGACGGGCCGGGGCGGCGTCGAGGGATATGGAGACGGCGGGGGCGGCGGGCGACGGTCGAGAGGAGAAGAAGTAGAGGGAGAGATGAGAAACTGACGAAATTTCGAAGTGTTTTCTTATATAGAAGGCACCTTTAGTACCGGTTGAAGCCACCAACCGGTAGTAAAGGTCTGTTTTGGCCAGGCCAAGCGGCGGGAAGCCACCCCCTTTAGTACCGGGTGGTGGCACAAACCTGTACAAAAGGCCCCCCCTTTAGTACCGGTTGGATCCACGACCCGGTACTAAAGGGTGTGCGCTGCCAGGCGAGGGGCGCAGAAGTTTAGTCCCACCTCGCTAGTTTAGGAGCGCCAGGACCAGTTTATAAGCCCCGGCGCGTGCACTGCATTGAACTCCTCTCAATAGCAGGCCTTCTGGGCCTACCTCTCCTACTCTGCCTGTGGGCCTACTGGGCTTGCGGGCCTGCATCCTGGCCCAACTACAGGTTGGGTTTCTAGTCGTATGCAGGGCGCTATGGCGCAGTAGGCGGGCTTTTTTATTTTCTTATTTTTTTTTATTTATTTATTTTTGTTTTATTTATTTTTGAGTTTTTTTGCTGTATTTAGAGTTTCTTTGTGAATATTTTTGCTTTAGGTACAAAAAATTACAAACTTTCTGTTAGTGCCGGTAGATTTCAAATTTGAATAGTTTAAATTTTGAATTATTTGAAATTTGTGTGAATCACTAGTTTGTGAATAACTTAACTTTGAAAAAAGTTTTTTCAGTGATTCTTTTTTCTTATGTTTAATATTAGTGTGTTTAATCATTATATTCAATTTAGTAATGCTTAGGTTATTTAAAAAATGAAATGCCTTTGTAACAGTTCAGTTTTCGTCGGAAACCCTGATACTTCGAAAGAGATTGTCCATTTTGTACACGAAGTGCATCCAGTTTTTGCCGTAACCCTCTCTACTTTCTTGCACATGCTATTTGTATGAAATTATGATACCATGCCAACTTTCAACCTTTTCTGAGTTCATTTGAATTGCTTTTCAATTTCAGGGTCATTTAGCTAGCTGGAAAAAAATCAGTAAATGCATGAAAAGAATTTGTTTGCACATAAAATTTCTTCGCGTTTCAAATGCCAAAACACATAACTACCCTAACTATTACAGACATTCCCTCCTGGGTGTGAAACACAGAAGAAAGTGATGATAGTGAAGCCGATCACATCCCAGATCTTTGGGTGTGAAACTTTTTCTTCGCGTGTGTCCCTTTGCGCCGTAACCATGGAAAATCTTCATCATTTAACGGGATGCTCGGGTCAATATTCACTGTGAATGGAGCAATTTCATCAAACTTTTCATAATCTTCTGACTTGTCTGTCTTGTCATCCACTCCCACGATGTTTCTCTTCCCAGAAAGAACTATGTGCCGCTTTGGCTCATCGTACAATGCATTCGCTTCCTTATCTTTTCTTTTTCTTGGCTTGGTAGACATGTCCTTCACATAGAAAACCTGTGCCACATCATTGGCTAGGACGAATGGTTCGTCTGCATACGCAAGATTGTTGAGATCCACTGTTGTCATTCCGTACTGCGGGTCTTCCATTACCCCGCCTCGTGTCATATTGACCCATTTGCACCGAAACAAAGGGACCTTTAAACCACGTCGATAGTCAAGTTCCCATATGTCCTGTATATAACCATAATATGTTTCCTTTCCCGTCTTGGTTTCTGCATCAAAGCGGACACCACTGTTTTGGTTGATGCTCTTCTTATCTTGGGCAATCGTGTAAAATGTATTACCATTTATCTCGTACCCTTTGAAAGTCATTATATTCGAAGATGGTAACTGGGACAGCAAGTACAGGTCATCTTCAATAGAGGTGTCATGCATGGTACGTGTCTGCAACCAGTTGGCGAAACTCCTGGTTTGTTCACGTGTAATCCACTCATCAGACCGCTCCGGGTGTTTGGAGCGTAGCAAATTCTTGTGTTCATCCATATACGGAGCCACCAAGGTGGAATTCTGTAGAACTGTGTAGTGTGCTTCAGTGAGAGAATGTCCGTCCATACATATTATTTGTTCCCCTCCTAGCGTGCCTTTTCCATCCAGTCTGCCCTTATGCCGCGATTCAGGAACACCAATCGGCTTAAGGTCAGGAATAAAGTCAATACAAAACTCAATGACCTCCTCATTTTGATGGCCCTTGGAGATGCTTCCTTCTGGCCTAGCACGGTTATGAACATATTTCTTTAAGACTCCCATGAACCTCTCAAAGGGGAACATATTGTGTATAAATACAGGACCCAAAACGTTAATCTCTTCGCATAGGTGAACTAGGACGTGCATCATGATGTTGAAGAAGGATGGTGGGAACACCAACTCGAAACTGACAAGACATTGCACCAAATCATTCTGTAACCTTGGTATGATTTCTGGATTGATTACCTTCTGAGAGATTGCATTGAGAAATGCACATAGCTTCACAATGGCTAATCGAACGTTTTCCAGTAGAAGCCCCCTCAATGCAACCGGAAGCAGTTGCGTCATAATCACGTGGCAGTCATGAGACTTTAGGTTCTGGAACTTTTTCTCTGCCATGTTTATTATTCCCTTTATATTCGACGAGAAGCCAGACGGTACCTTAATACTGAGCAGGCATTCAAAGAAGATTTCCTTCTCTTCTTTGGTAAGAGCGTAGCTTGCATGACCCTGATGTATGCCGTCTTCTCCGTGCATACGTTGCTGGTCCTCCCGTGCCTCAGTTGTATCTTTTGTCTTCCCATACACGCCCAAGAAGCCAAGCAGGGTCACGCAAAGATTCTTCGTCACGTGCATCACGTCGATTGCGGAGCGGACCTCTAGGTCTTTCCAATATGGCAGGTCCCAAAATATAGATTTCTTCTTCCACATGGGTGCGCGTCCGTCCGCGTCCTTCGGAACAGGTTGTCCGCCGGGACCCTTTCCAAATATCACCTTCAAATCCTTGACCATATCATGTACATCAGCACCAGTACGGTGGCGAGGCTTCGTCCAGTGATCCGCCTCACCTTTGAAATGCTTTCCTTTCTTTCTTACGGGATGCCTGCTCGGAAGAAATCGACGATGTCCCAGGTACACATTCTTCTTACAACTATTCAAATATATGATGTCGGTATCATCCAAACAGTGCGTGCATCTGCGTATCCCTTGTTTGTCTGTCCTGAAAGGTTACTGAGAGCAGGCCAATCATTGATGGTCACGAAAAGCAACGCCTTGAGGTCAAATTCTTCCCCCATGTGCTCATCCCACGCACGTACACCTGTTCCATTCCACAGTTGTAAGAGTTCTTCAACTAATGGCCTTAGGTACACATCAATGTCGTTGCCGGGTTGGTTAGGGCCTTGGATGAGCACTGGCATCATAATGAACTTCCGCTTCATGCACAACCAAGGAGGAAGGTTATACAAACATAGAGTCACAGGCCAGGTGCTATGGTTGCTGCTCTGCTCCCCAAAAGGATTAATGCCATCTGCGCTTAGACCAAACCATACGCTCCTTGCGTCATCTGCAAACTCCTTCCCGTACTTTCTTTCAATTTTTCTCCACTGCGACCCGTCAGCGGGTACTCTCAACTTTCCGTCTTTCTTACGGTCTTCTCTGTGCCATCGCATCGCCTTGGCATGCTCTTTGTTTTGGAACAAACGTTTCAACCGTGGTATTATAGGAGAATACCACATCACCTGTTGGGGAACGTAGTAATTTCAAAAAAATTCCTACGCACACGCAAGATCATGGTGATGATATAGCAACGAGGGGAGAGTGTTGTCTACGTACCCTCGTAGACCGAAGCGGAAGCGTTGACGCAACGTAGAGGAAGTAGTCGTACGTCCTCCCGGTCCGACCGATCCAAGCACCGTTACTCCGGCACCTCCGAGTTCTTGACACGCGTACAGCTCGATGACGCACCCTCGTTCTCCAATCCAGTAGAGGCGCCGAGGGGGAGTTCCGTCAGCACGACGGCATGGTGACGATCTTGATGTTCTTCTGTCGCAGGGCTTCGCCTAAGCACCGCTACAATATGATAGAGGTGTAATATCATGGAGGGGGGCACCGCACACGGCTAAGGAACGATCAATGATCAACTTGTGTGTTCTAGGGTGCCCCCCTACCCCCGTATATAAAGGAGGGAGGGAGGAGGTGGCCGGCCCAAGGGGGGGCGCGCCATAGGGAGGAGGAAACCTACTCCAAGTAGGTTTCCCCTCTTTTTCCTTATCTTATTTGGAGGGGGAAGGAAGGAGTACTAGTAGTAGGAAAGGAAGAGGGGGAAGGAGAAAGGAAAGGGGGGGCCGGCCCCCCTCCCCAATTCGGATTGGGCTTGGGGGGGCGCGCCCCCCTCCCTTGCTCCTTCTCCCTTCCTCCTACATGGGCCCAATAAGGCCCATATACTTCCCGGGGGGTTCCGGTAACCTCCCGGAGCTCCGGTATATTCCCAAACTCTTCCGGAACCTTTCCGGTGTCCAAATATATCAGTCCAATATATCAATCTTTATGTCTCGACCATTTCGAGACTCCTCGTCATGTCCGTGATCACATCCGGGACTCCGAACAACCTTCGGTACATCAAAATACATAAACTCATAATATAATTGTCATCGAAACCTTAAGCGTGCGGACCCTACGGTTCGAGAACAATGTAGACATGACCGAGACACGTCTCTAGTCAATAACCAATGGCGGGACCTGGATGTCCATATTGGTTCCTACATATTCTACGAAGATCTTTATCGGTCAAACCGCATAACAAGATACTTTGTTCCCTTTGTCATCGGTATGTTACTTGCCCGAGATTTGATCGTCGGTATCCAATACCTAGTTCAATCTTGTTACCGGCAAGTCTCTTTACTCGTTCTGTAATATGTCATCTCATAACTAACTCATTAGTTACATGCTTGCAAGGCTTAAGTGATGAGTATTACCGAGAGGGCCCAGAGATACCTCTCCGACAATCGGAGTGACAAATCCTAATCTCGAATTATGCCAACTCAACATGAACCTTCGGAAACACCTGTAGAGCACCTTTATAATCACCCAGTTACGTTGTGACGTTTGGTAGCACACAAAGTATTCTTCCGTTACACGGGAGTTGCACAATCTCATAGTTGCAGGAACTTTGTATAAGTCATGAAGAAAGCAATAGCAATATACTAAACGATCAAGTGCTAGGCTAACAGAATGGGTCATGTCAATCACATCATTCTTCTAATGATGTGATCCCACTAATCAAATGACAACACATGTCTATGGTCAGGAAACATGACCATCTTTGATTAATGAGCTAGTCAAGTAGAGGCATACTAGTGACCATAGTTTTGTCTATGTATTCACACATGTATTATGTTTCCGGTTAATACAATTCTAGCATGAATAATAAACATTTATCATGATATGAGGAAATAAATAATAACTTTATTATTGCCTCTAGGGCATATTTCCTTCAGTCTCCCACTTGCACTAGAGTCAATAATCTAGATTACATAGTAATGATTCTAACGGTAGCGGTAAATCGGTAAGAGACATCATAGATCGCACCATATCAAGTAAAGTAAGATTACGACGTTCGGACACACCATTTCTTTGTGGTGTTCCAGGTGGCGTGAGTTGCGAAACTATTCCGCATTGTTTCAAATGTAAACCAAACTCGTAACTCAAATATTCTCCTCCACGATCAGATCGCGGAAATTTTATTTTCTTGTTACGATGATTTTCAACTTCACTCTGAAATTCTTTGAACTTTTCAAATGTTTCAGACTTGTGTTTCATTAAGTAGATATACCCATATCTGCTCAAATCATCTGTGAAGGTGAGAAAATAACGATATCCGCCACGAGCCTCAACATTCATCGGGCCACATACATCTGTATGTATGATTTCCAACAAATCTGTTGCTCTCTCCATAGATCCGGAGAACGGTGTTTTGGTCATCTTGCCCATGAGGCACGGTTCGCAAGTACCAAGTGATTCATAATCAAGTGATTCCAGAAGTCCATCAGTATGGAGTTTCTTCATGCGTTTTACACCGATATGACCTAAACGGCAGTACCACAAATATGTTGCACTATCATTATCAACTCTGCATCTTTTGGCTTCAACATTATGAATATGTGTATCACTACTATCGAGATTCAATAAAAATAGACCACTCTTCAAGGGTGCATGACCATAAAAGATATTACTCATATAAATAGAACAACCATTATTCTCTAATTTAAATGAATAACCGTCTCGCATCAAACAAGATCCAGATATAATGTTCATGCTCAACGCAGGCACCAAATAACAATTATTTAGGTCTAAAACTAATCCCGATGGTAGATGTAGAGGTAGCGTGCCGACGGCGATCACATCGACTTTGGAACCGTTTCCCACGCGCATCGTCACCTCGTCCTTGGCCAGTGCTCGCTTATTCCGTAGTCCCTGTTTCGAGTTGCAAATATTAGCAACAGAACCAGTATCAAATACCCAGGTGCTACTACGAGCTCTAGTTAGGTACACATCAATAACATGTATATCACATATACCTTTGTTCACTTTGCCATCCTTCTTATCCGCCAAATACTTGGGGCAGTTCCGCTTCCAGTGACCAGTCTGCTTGCAGTAGAAGCACTCAGTTTCAGGCTTAGGTCCAGACTTGGGTTTCTTCTCTTGAGCAGCAACTTGCTTGCTGTTCTTTTTGAAGTTCCCCTTCTTCTTCCCTTTGCCCTTTTTCTTGAAACTAGTGGTCTTGTTGACCATCAACACTTGATGCTCCTTCTTGATTTCTACCTCCGCGGCTTTCAGCATCGCGAAGAGCTCGGGAATAGTCTTGTTCATCCCTTGCATATTATAGTTCATCACAAAGCTCTTGTAGCTTGGTGGCAGTGATTGAAGAATTCTGTCAATGACACTATCATCAGGAAGATTAACTCCCAGTTGAATCAAGTGGTTGTTATACCCAGACATTCTGAGTATATGTTCACTGACAGAACTATTCTCCTCCATCTTGCAGCTGTAGAACTTATTGGAGACTTCATATCTCTCAATCCGGGCATTTGCTTGAAATATTAACTTCAACTCCTGGAACATCTCATATGCTCCATGACGTTCAAAACGTCGTTGAAGACCCGGTTCTAAGCCGTAAAGCATGGCACGCTGAACTATAGAGTAGTCATCAGCTTTGCTCTGCCAGGCGTTCTTAACGTCGTCAGTTGCATCAGCAGCAGGCCTGGCACCCAGCGGTGCTTCCAGGACGTAACTCTTCTGTACAGCAATGAGGATAATCCTCAGGTTACGGACCCAGTCCGTGTAATTGCTACCATCATCTTTCAACTTTGCTTTCTCAAGGAACGCATTAAAATTCAACGGAACAACAGCACGAGCCATCTATCTACAAACAAACAAAGACAAGCAATGATACTATCAGGTACTAAGTTCATGATAAATTTAAGTTCAATTAATCATATTACTTAAGAACTCCCACTTAGACAGACATCTCTCTAGTCATCTAAGTGATCACGTGATCCAAATCAACTAAACCATAACCGATCATCACGTGAGATGGAGTAGTTTTCAATGGTGAACATCATTATATTGATCATATCTACTATATGATTCACGCTCGACCTTTCGGTCTCCGTGTTCCGAGGCCATATCTGCATATGCTAGGCTCGTCAAGTTTAACCTGAGTATTCTGCGTGTGCAAAACTGGCTTGCACCCGTTGTAGATGGACGTAGAGCTTATCACACCCGATCATCACGTGGTGTCTCGGCACGACGAACTTTGGCAACGGTGCATACTCAGGGAGAACACTTCTTGATAATTTTAGTGAGAGATCATCTTAAAATGCTACCGTCAATCAAAGCAAGATAAGATGCATAAAGGATAAACATCACATGCAATCAATATAAGTGATATGATATGGCCATCATCATCTTGTGCTTGTGATCTTCATCTCCGAAGCACCGTTGTGATCACCATCGTCACCGGCGCGACACCTTGATCTTCATCGTAGCATCGTTGTCGTTACGCCATCTATTGCTTCTACGACTATCGCTACCGCTTAGTGATAAAGTAAAGCAATTACAGGGCGTTTGCATTTCATACAATAAAGCGACAACCATATGGCTCCTGCCAGTTGCCGATAACTTCGGTTACAAAACATGATCATCTCATACAATAAAATATAGCATCACGTCTTGGCCATATCACATCACAACATGCCCTGCAAAAACAAGTTAGACGTCCTCTACTTTGTTGTTGCAAATTTTACGTGGCTGCTACGGGCTTAGCAAGAACCGTTCTTACCTACGCATAAAAACCACAACGATAGTTTGTCAAATAGACTCCGTTTTAACCTTCACAAGGACCGGGCATAGCCACACTCGGTTCAACTAAAGTTGGAGAAACTGACACCCGCTAGTCACCTGTGTGCAAAGCACGGCGGTAAAACCAGTCTCGCGTAAGCGTACGCGTAATGTCGGTCCGGGCCGCTTCATCCAACAATACCGCTGAACCAAAGTATGACACGCTGGTAGGCAGTATGACTTATATCATCCACAACTCACTTGTGTTCTACTCGTGCATATAACATCAACGCATAAAACCTAGGCTCGGATGCCACTGTTGGGGAACGTAGTAATTTCAAAAAAATTCCTACGCACACGCAAGATCATGGTGATGATATAGCAACGAGGGGAGAGTGTTGTCTACGTACCCTCGTAGACCGAAGCGGAAGCGTTGACGCAACGTAGAGGAAGTAGTCGTACGTCCTCCAGGTCCGACCAATCCAAGCACCGTTACTCCGGCACCTCCGAGTTCTTGACACGCGTACAGCTCGATGACGCACCCTCGTTCTCCAATCCAGTAGAGGCGCCGAGGGGGAGTTCCGTCAGCACGACGGCGTGGTGACGATCTTGATGTTCTTCTGTCGCAGCGCTTCGCCTAAGCACCGCTACAATATGATCGAGGTGTAATATCGTGGAGGGGGGCACCGCACACGGCTAAGGAACGATCAATGATCAACTTGTGTTTTCTAGGGTGCCCCCCTACCCCCGTATATAAAGGAGGGAGGGAGGAGGTGGCCGGCCCAAGGGGGGGCGCGCCATAGGGAGGAGGAAACCTACTCCAAGTAGGTTTCCCCTCTTTTTCCTTATCTTATTTGGAGGGGGAAGGAAGGAGTACTAGTAGTAGGAAAGGAAGAGGGGGAAGGAGAAAGGAAAGGGGGGGCCGGCCCCCCTCCCCAATTCGGATTGGGCTTGGGGGGGCGCGCCCCCCTCCCTTGCTCCTTCTCCCTTCCTCCTACATGGACCCAATAAGGCCCATGTACTTCCTGGGGGGTTCCGGTAACCTCCCGGAGCTCCGGTATATTCCCAAACTCTTCCGGAACCTTTCCGGTGTCCAAATATATCCGTCCAATATATCAATCTTTATGTCTCGACCATTTCGAGACTCCTCGTCATGTCCGTGATCACATCCGGGACTCCGAACAACCTTCGGTACATCAAAATACATAAACTCATAATATAATTGTCATCGAAACCTTAAGCGTGCGGACCCTACGGTTCGAGAACAATGTAGACATGACCGAGACACGTCTCTAGTCAATAACCAATGGCGGGACCTGGATGTCCATATTGGTTCCTACATATTCTACGAAGATCTTTATCGGTCAAACCGCATAACAAGATACTTTGTTCCCTTTGTCATCGGTATGTTACTTGCCCGAGATTTGATCGTCGGTATCCAATACCTAGTTCAATCTCGTTACCGGCAAGTCTCTTTACTCGTTCTGTAATATGTCATCTCATAACTAACTCATTAGTTACATGCTTGCAAGGCTTAAGTGATGAGTATTACCGAGAGGGCCCAGAGATACCTCTCCGACAATCGGAGTGACAAATCCTAATCTCGAATTATGCCAACTCAACATGAACCTTCGGAAACACCTGTAGAGCACCTTTATAATCACCCAGTTACGTTGTGACGTTTGGTAGCACACAAAGTATTCTTCCGGTACACGGGAGTTGCACAATCTCATAGTTGCAGGAACTTTGTATAAGTCATGAAGAAAGCAATAGCAATATACTAAACGATCAAGTGCTAGGCTAACAGAATGGGTCATGTCAATCACATCATTCTTCTAATGATGTGATCCCACTAATCAAATGACAACACATGTCTATGGTCAGGAAACATGACCATCTTTGATTAATGAGCTAGTCAAGTAGAGGCATACTAGTGACCATAGTTTTGTCTATGTATTCACACATGTATTATGTTTCCGGTTAATACAATTCTAGCATGAATAATAAACATTTATCATGATATGAGGAAATAAATAATAACTTTATTATTGCCTCTAGGGCATATTTCCTTCATCACCTTGGCAGGAATCTTCTTCCTGGGGCGCTCGCCCTCGACATCACCAGGCTCATCGCGGCTGATCTTATAGCGCAATGCACCACATACCGGGCAAGCGTTCAAATCCTCGTACTCACCGCGGTAGAGGATGCAATCATTAGGGCATGCATGTATCTTCTGCACCTCTAACCCTAGAGGGCAGACAGCCTTCTTTGCTTCGTACGTACTCTCGGGCAATTCGTTGTCCTTTGGAAGCATATCCTTTATCATTACCAGCAACTTTCCAAATCCCTTGTCAGATACACCATTCTCTGCCTTCCATTGCAGCAATTCCAGTGTGGTGCCCAGCTTTTTCTTGTCACCTACGCAATTCGGGTACAACAATTTTTTGTGATCCTCTAACATGCACTGCAACTTCTTCTTCTCCAAATCACTTGCGCAGTTTCTCTTTGCATCGGCAATGGCCCGACCTAGATCATCAACGGGCTCATCTGATGCCTCTTCTTCAGCTTCTTCCCGCATTGCCGGCTCAGCTTCTTCCCGCATTACCGGCTCAGCTTCTTCCCCCATTGTTGTATCATCGTATTCAGGGAACCTATGGCCAGGATAGCTGTCGTCGTCCTCTTCTTCTTCATTGTCTTCCATCATAACCCCTCTTTCTCCGTGCTTGGTCCAAACATTATAGTGGGGCATGAAACCGGACTCAAACAGGTGGACGTGAATGGTTCTTGACGTAGAGTAATTGCGACCATTCTTACAGACAGCACATGGACAAGGCATAAAACCATCCGCCCGCTTGTTTGCCTCAGCCGCAAGCAGAAAAGTATGCACGCCCTCAACGAACTGGGGAGAGCATCGATCATCGTACATCCATTGCCGGCTCATCTTCATTACACAACACCGAATAGACCAAATTAATACAAGTTCATACATAAAGTTCATACAACACTTAAATGCAACAAACAAATAACTCTCTAGCTAAAGCATTTAAATGCAACAACAAATGCGATCAAAATCGCAACTAAGGTAACAATTGATCCAATAGCATAATGATACCAAGCCTCACTATCGATGGCATATTTTCTAATCTTTCTATTCTTCAAGCGCATTTTCTCCATCTTGATCTTGTGATCATCGACGACATCGGCAACATGCAACTCCAATTCCATCTTCTCCCCCTCAATTCTTTTCAATTTTTCTTTCAAGTACTCGTTTTCTCTTTCAACTAAATTTAACCTCTCGACAATAGGGTCGGTTGGAATTTCCGGTTCACATACCTCCTAGATAAAAATATCTATGTCAACTTGATGGGCATAATTTGTCATAAACACGAAATGCAACTAATAGTTTTAAAAGAGAATATACCACATCCGAATCATAACAAGGACGAGGGCCGACGGGGACGGATATCAAAACCATGGCACTATGTATAACAAACAACGTACGGGTAAGATAATTATTACATGATTAACTATATATCCAAATCACACAAACATCAATTTTTTTATAAAATTTCATGAACAAGAGGCTCACCACAACGTGGTGCTGGTGACGGGACGGTGCGGGCGATCGACGGTGGTTACAACGGAGATTTAGAAGGCACTAAGTAAACCACACCTACATATGCAAACTAAGTGTTATTTTTGACCTCAAATTGCATATAAATCAAATACTAGCACATATATATATTTCTTCCCAAATTACTAAACTCACAAAGTAGTAACTATACAAGGCATGGGAAGAGCTAATCTAGCAATGAGAGTTGAAAGGACAAAGTTGCTAACCTTTGTGATCATTTGAATGGATGGGGGCCTTCAAATCTTGACAAATTTTGGGCAAAATTTGTGAGGAGCTCGAGGGGAAAGGGGAAGAACAGAGGAGAAGTGAGGGGAAAGGGGAAGAACAGAGTGGCTCGGGTGGACGAAGGGTTTATGTACGTCGACCTATAGTACCGGTTCGTGGCACGAACCAGTACTAAAGGTGCTGGAGGGGGCCTAGACTGACAACATCCTGCCACCACCCTCATTAGTACCGGTTCGTGGCACGAACCGGTGCTAAAGGTTAGCCACGAACCGATACTAATGAGAGCGGCCCGGCTAGCCATTGGAACCGGCACGAATGTATACATTAGTGCCGGCTCTAATACAAACCGGCACTAATGTGCTGCACGTTTGACCCTTTGTCTACTAGTGGGCCATGGAGAAGGGTGCATCTCGTCCGGCGATCCACATACGAATCAGATGAGGCGCATTGATTTGCCGGCGGCCATGGCGGCGAGCTTGCCTCCTGGGTGCGGGTGGATGGGAAGAAGACGCGGCCGGCTGGATAAGAATACGAATGGGCACCGAATGGATAAGAAGAGGAAGACAAGAGTCACGGGCGGTGCCTGGGTCCCCCAACAACCACGCGTTTAGTGCTTAGGTGTGATGACTTGGCTAATCGAATCGGAAAAAATCCCACGACGCGCACTCGGCCGGCCGAAACTTCGGCCGGTGTGCCGGTCGCAAACATTTACCAAATAAAAATCAACTTTATTTTAAAAAAAATTAGAAACCATCTACTCCCTCCTCTCTCTCTCTCTCTCTCTCTCTCTCACACACACACACACACACTCACATTGTGCTCCCATTCCCCTTCTTTCTCCCGTGATTTTTAATTTTGTAAGAGATACTAGTGCCTTGGATAGATATAAGCAAAGTATGGCATGATGTTTGCTTGTTGGTGTATGCACGCAAGGTTTTTTGTTTTGTTTTTACACACAAGGTGTTTGATGGAATGCTTCAAGTATTTAACTTACTTTGGTCGCCTTGTTGAAGGTTGCTTGTTGATGTGTTGGCCTTCAGTGGTTAGTCTCGGCAATTAGGATGTCAGCCAGACGCGGCGACAACGATACGAGGGTGTTTATCTTTTCTTGATGACATTGTTGCGGAAAAAGTAGATTTACTTGTAATATTTTATTAATATCTTGTAAGAAGTCTAGCGTGGTTGCCTATTTTTTGTACTTCATTTGTCCATGTCTTTGTCCTCATTGTCTTACATCAACTATAATAAAAATGACCGAGTGCATACAATGATGCAGAGCTAGGGGCTGCTACCCGAGAAATTGTCACAAGGATCCCATGTGACAAGTATGATGTCGGCCATAATGTTAAGTTTAGCATGATGCTTACATATAATGGCCAACAAACTCATAAATTTGAATGAATCAGTTAGCTAGACCCTTGGAATGTGACTTGCGAATTTGGATGAATCAGTTAGCTAGACCCTTGGAATGTCGTAGCAACGCAGTTGAGGACGACCCTGAAGAAAGACTGGCGTCGTCTGTGTTGACCAAAGAAGAGCGAGCACAACTGGAGCTGCACGTGGAGCTATCAATGGAGAAGGCTTCATATGGGCCAGAGGATGATGTGGGGTCCGGCACAGTCCACATCTGCAGCGCGAGCGCTGGTAGCCTCACCTCGTCGGAGTGCAGGACGTGCATGGCCTGGGCAACAGACGGCCGCTTGCTCCGGTCCGGGTGCGCGCACCAGAGCCCAACGACGAGCACCCGCACCATCCACCGGTCGTTGGCCTCGTCACCCCTTAGCCGCTCATCCACCGCGTCGAGGATCACGTTCTTGCCATACAGGCCCCACACCCACCTGACCAGTGTGAAGGATTTCCCCGCGGTCTCCATCACCGGCCGCCGGCCGGATACGATCTCCAAGAGGACGACACCGAAGCTGTAAATGTCCGACTCGGTGCACGGCCGACGCGTGTTGACGAACTCCGGGTCGATGTAGCCGACGGTGCCGAGCACGGCCTTGGTGGTCTGCAGCAACCCCGTGTCGTGGTCCACGAGCCTGGCTAAACCGAAGTCCCCGAGCTTGGTGCTCATGGACGAGTCAAGCATGATGTTGCTGGGCTTAATGTCGCCGTGCACGATGCACTGCTCCCACTCTCCATGGAGGTAGTGTAGGGCCGATCCCAAGCCAAGGATTATCTTGTACCTCTGTGGCCATGTCAGGTACCTGCCGTCCTTGCTGTAGAGGTGCCTGTCTAGGCTGCCCTCTGTGACGAGCTCGTAGACGAGCAGAAGACCCTTGCGGCTGTCGCACCAACCCAACAGTTGCACAAGGTTCCGATGCTTCAGTCTGCTGATGATCCTCACCTCGGCCTCAAACTCCTTCCTCCCCTGCGCCGACGACTCCGCCGACAACATCTTTACCGCCACCGCACGTTGGCCGGCGGTTGCGGGTGTGAGCGTGAGGTGACCCCGGTAAACGCTACCGAAGCCGCCTCGTCCGAGCTTCTCCTCCTCCGCGAAGTGTTTCGTTGCCGCAACCAGCTCGTGGTAGGTGTACCGTCTGGGACCGCCGGCAGCCACACCTCTCTCGAGGTCAGCTCTGTTGACACACCGTTCTTGGCTGTCCTTATTTGCTCTCATTTTCTTGTGACGCCGCCGTAGCACCACGGCCGCACATACTAATAAAAGGAGAAATGGGACTAGCACAGATAGTAGGATAATTACTAACTTTTTGTGGTTGTTCCTAGTCGGAAGAGGAGGTAGAGTGGAGCTAAATGACCATGACAGTATTTGGTGCAGCTCGGAGGCGTCGCCGGTCGCGGCGGAGAAGCCGACAGCAACCTCCTCCGGTAAGCATTTGCTGAGATCGACGGTTGCATTGACCTTGTACAAGACACCGTCGATGAGGAGATCAACGGCCAGCATCCGGGACTCGTTATGGTACCTCACGGTGGCCACCATAACATAGGATGACGTGAGGTTCCTGCCCGGCCTCGTCGTCGTGTCCGTGGACGCCACGCTGGTGACGGAGCTGACGTCGATTCCGACATGGTTGCCGTTGATGTCGGCATAGTGCGAGTTGCGGAGAGTGTCGAACTCCACGGCCACGACCCGGGTGCGGCCCGTCCCGTTGGTGAAGGCCGGGAGGAGGCCGAGGCCGCCGCCTTTGCTGCTGGTCGGGATCTCGGAAGGGAAATGCGCAAGGAAGAAGGCCATCCCGTCGCCTCCTGTCCCATTCAGGCCGGCCTTCTCCGGCATGATTCGGAAGGAGAAGTTGGTGGTGAAGCTGGCCATCTCGCCGGTGGCGCCGTTCCACAGCGGCACTTTGTGTCGGTACGACGCCCGGCCGACGCTGCTGAGGACGTTTTTTGTCAGCTCGAGCCTCGGCGGAGCGATGTATGCATCGCCGTCCAGGTCGACCCATGAGCCGGCGCTGGGGTCGGAGAAGTTGAGGCTGAAGGAGAGCGAGAAGGCCCAGCGCGGCGCGTAGTAGAGGTGTAGCAGCAGCACCAGGACGACTAGGGTTGTAGTTGTAGGTGTAGGACGACGGCTGGAGCCCATGGCTTGCCCTTGCTACGGTGCTTGGCACTGGCAGCTTGGGCAGGAGGAAGCTCGAGGAGCATTATAAAGTAATAGTGGGAAGTGTATATCCCATCGACATTTCAAATTCAAACCGGCGACCGAACGACTCAGAGAGTTCAGTTGAGACAAGAGTGAGTACCTTGGAGCTGTGAACGTCATGGAATTTGTTAGTAGTTGTCACGGTCAATTTTGAACTGGTCGAAAGCAAGAAAAAAAAAATCTAGAGATCGAGCCAACAGTGTCGTTGTTGTTGAAATTTTCTAGCCATGCTCCTCTGACTGAGCTGCAGCTGCGTCTGGAGTTTAACGGTCGTCCACACAAACCAGTTGGGTACAGCTTCGAGAGCGAGAAAATTTGACGACTTGGCTGGATTATTCTCGCGACTGTGGGGGCGATGAGGAGGGTGACGCGGTCAGGGAGGCCACTTCGCCGGAGTTTCCGAACCTCACGTCCCAAGCAGACAGTTTTGGTTTCTTTCGGACGACGATTGGGAGTCAGACGGAGAGCGCGCGGGCGGCGATAGTTCATCGGCCTCTGGCGGACAAGGCAACTATGGTCAGATCTGGCCACCAGTGCTACCGGTGGCGCATGCGTCGCCGCCATCTCTCTCCCATGGCTGCATCGGGCTTGAACGACAGCAATGGCCGCCACGGGACGTGCTCCCGCTGCCTAAAGTGACACCTCCGTCGAAAGGACGGGAGTCGCCACGCGGGAGTCCGGCAGTACCGACGGTCTGAATCGCGTAAACCACACGGATGAGCATGCGAGGAGGGTTGCAGCTCCACCTCGTACCGCCGGTGCCGACAGTGAAGCCGCACGCGGCAGCGTGCGCTATGGGCTTGCCGCCACCGCTCATAACAGGCTCCAGGTCCAGGAGTACGACGCAGCCAGCATGACTGGAGAAAGAGACCACAGGAGGAGGATGTGATTGCCGGTGGTCGTGCAGCTGACGGATAGGAGACACTTTAGGTACCGTAGCTTGTTCAAAACAAAAGTATTCAACATTGAAAGAACTTCATGATGATTTGGAGAAAGACATAGATAAGTTGGACCTGGAAGCAGATAATTCTCTTAGCAAGATGAAAGAAAAATCAAATGAGGTTTCTCTAGTTTCGATTGACTGTGCTGCAGAAACATTCAAAGGTGTTGTGTCATTTAGAGTTCCTCTGGTGGTAAAAGGCGCGGACTATCAATCATCTCTTTCGAAAAGAACAAATGAACTGATTGTGTGACATATGGCTTGTACTCACTATTTTCCTTTCATAATTTACATTTCGATAAATAGCTTCTGTACCAATAACAATGTTTCTGTTTTACATGTGAGTGACATGGTTGAAGGTTGACGATTTCTCATATGCTTTGAAGAATAATTTGCTCTTTCATTCTGATAGAGTGCCAAAACCATGGACATATGGAACCTAGCTTTGTAATATGTACAAGATTATCTATTTATATTCTCATAGGTCTGCTTTAGTGGAATAGTACACCGTAATGTTTAAACTTCAGTCCAATTTGAATCCATTTGCAATCACTTTCCAATCAGGGCTGTATGAGTACAATGAAATGTTCAGAAATCTAAAATGTGAATCTGCACGCTTTCACTTTTGATACATTGATGTCATCCTTTCTAACAAAAATGAAGTGAGGTTCTCTCTGGTAAGCTAGCAGGACCAAAGTGCTTTCTTTTTTGCAAGAAAATCAAGATATGAGGATGTAAAAGAAAAATTAGCTGTGGAAAACACCCAACATCAACGATGATATAAAACATCTGTTTTTTTTTATTTATAGATGATTGCAAGTATCTGTCCTTTATTATTTTTACAGATCAGAACATTTACAATCAACAATTATGAACTCCATTGAGCAGAACGTCAGCGAGCATTTTGTCATCTTTTCTGTACTCATAGCAGGCCATGAAAACGCAAAAATAACCCAAGCAGCTGACATGAACACAAGTGCTGCAAAACAGGGCAAATTATATTTGCTTACTGACAATAGAAATACGGTGTGATAACAAACAGAGTTGAAATCTGATAATTATGCTGGTTGAACTATTACGCATTCATGCTCTAGGGAGAGAGGATGTTACAATTACGATGCCCATTGACCAGAAAATTGCTACCACCACAAAGCTAGAAAATCAAACCATGATGGAAGGCGATGGTTCATCAGTGAAAAGCTACTCTGCTTTTGAACAGGGAAAACGATTTCATTCAGTTGTTGGTGAACACGGATATCAGATCCGGCGAGGTCATGGCTACGAGAACACGCTGGCGCCATGCACACACGTACTCCCTCCGTTCCAAATTACGTGTCGTAGAAGTGGATGTATCTAAAACTAAAAAATGTCTAGATACATTCATTCATAGACAAGTAATTCCGAACGGAGGGAGTACTAGCCGAGCGGGCGCTGCACACGGCACACCGTGTGCCAGCAAGGGCGCCTCCATGTCCAACTTCGGTCGCCATGGCGGCTGGCAATCTGATCTGGGTCTTCTGAGGCCGGCAGGTCGAGCAGCTCTCCCACGGACGCGCACCGCTCGTAGAGTCGTGGGGATAGGTGTCCACGGTGCCTCCTGGTCCGCCGTCGCCGCCACTCCGCTCCGTCGGCGCCGCCACCTCGCTCGCCTTTTTTTTTTTTTTTTGGGATTTCCACCTCTCTCGCCCTTGGTTGTCCGCTGAACGTGGAACAAGATTGGCATCGTGTTCGGTTTCTTCGCCGACGTAGCAGCTTACCGATCGAGCCGAGCGGAAGCGCCGGGAGGGACCTAACGAGCGGAAGAAAGGAGGGCTATAGGGGACGCGAGCGGAAGCCGTGCGATGCATCGATAGGACAGGTGGCGGCAGATCGGATCAGGTTGCAAGCGGCGCCGGATATCCCGCTGGGCCGCCACGCCGCCCCGCATAAAAGGCCCGCAAAGTGCCGCCGGCCTGACCGTGTTGCCTGTAGCGTGCCGAAGCGGCCGCGCCGCTTTGTCCAGCGGGCACCCGCATATCCCGCATATCCCCCGTACACCCATCTCTTCGAAGAAAACCTATCGCAAGTTCTCCTTTCCTCCCGACGGGGAAGTTCCCACGGCGGCGCCGCCAACGTGAAGCTCCTCCTCCACCAAGCTAACGCTCTTTCTCGGCCACCCGCAGGCCGCGTCGTGCAAACACCCCTACTCGGCCTCTCCAAGAAGTGCCCAGCGTTCTTGATGGAGGGGTCGACAGCGGCGCCGGCGCCATCTCAACATCGGGACTGCCATGCGGCAATTCTAGGTGAAGATGTTGTTCCTTCGCCGCCTTCCTCACGCAGTGAAGAAGATGTTCCTGCGTCACTCTTCTCGTCAACTTGAGCTGCTGGCCCGTCAAAATCCCCGCTATTTGAGTTCGCCGGCCGGTCGGCAGGGACGAGTTGAACGGAAACGCTCCCGTGTGCGGGCAGCGGGACAACTGTTTTTTATTGATGGCGGACGGCGACCCGAAAGACGAACATGTGAAGATTGATACACACATATGGTGCTGATTATCTGAATTATCTGAATTTTCCTTTGAGTTTCAGTCGATGTGTAGTGTTGATTGATGCACACATGTAGCTGGCGGGGTTATGCGGGCTGATGCGGGATGCCGCACTGTCCCGCGCTAATTATAGCGGGTGTGTGGCGGCCAGCCGCAAACTCCCGCATCAGCCGCACTGTCCCGCTTAGATCTGTGGCGGACACCCGCAACCCGCCCCGCTTGCATCCTGTGACAGGAGGAGTTTTGCAGCCGGTCTACACCCAATCTTTTTTATGTGCGGCGCCACGGGTGGCGGCAGAGAAGGCGTTGCTCAAGTGGGTTTCCATCTTTTTCGTTTTTTAGGAATATATATAACTTTATTGATACTCATAACAATTACAGATACACTGATTTGGACCTAAGATCTAAGAAAATACAAAGTAACTCCTATGACTAAGAATTACAATGGAATCTCTTGTAAACATTTTTTTTTCGGGTGAAAGGAAGATTTTATTTCATCAATCAGGACATAAGTCATTTTTACAAATATCAGGGACGTCTCCTGGTCCCAAACCCAACCACACCACATTGCGACCTTCTGTCCGTCCAAAGGAGGCCAAATAATGGCTTGCACCATTCTGTTCCCTACGAACATGAGATAGCTTGAGCATCCTCCCTTCTCTCAAACGCCTTTGAATTTGATCAACCAACATGGTATAGCAAGACCGGTCCCTGTCCGGGCCATTAATCATGTTAAGAGCGACAAGGCAGTCCGTCTCTATTTCTATCGGCATCTCCGTCCATTGCAGGGCGAGGTTGATGCCCTCCATGCAAGCTGAGAGCTCAACCTCCAATGGTTCTGTACATGTGCGCAACTCTCTACAGGATGAGAAAATGATGTCACCGATGGAGCCGCGCAGAATCATGCCCTCCCCCGCAGTTCCCGATGTGGCACAGAATGATCCATCAACGTTCAATTTTGTCCATCCTTGAGCCGGAGGAGACCACCTAGGTGGGGCACCATTGATGGGCTAAGCATGCGGTAATGGCTTGTTGGGAGTCACCACATCCACAACTTTCTTTCCTTTAACTGGATCGACACCTGGTTGTTCTGCACACCAATTAGTGAGTCCACGTAGCTTAGAAGATACCTCTTGGATGCTTCAACTTTTTCATGGTAGCAATCTCTTTCTCGAAGAACTACTCCAAAGACTTCGGTAAAGAGGCTGCAATTAGACTGGAGCAACCATGTTGTCACTCTTTGACCCACACGAACGCTATCAATAATGGTTTTTGAAAGCGCCTTGAGTCACCATCTAAAAAGATGGGAAGCCTTGATCGATGAACATACTTGGGCCGGGGATGATCCCCTAGAAATGTAGGCCATCGAATCACTATATCTTCACCATGGTGCCGATAAAATATTTCATCTCTACAAAGAATCAAACCAACAAAAAAAAGCTTATAACACAACAACAGAAACTCATCATATCGGAATAATCGAATCTGCGACGACAGAAAACTCTCCAACCTCATGACACTACCAAAAGAATGAGAGGAAGTTTGTTCTCACAAATCTATAATGGTCACTAGGCTTGTTATATGGTCCTCTACCCGGTCCTCACAACCGATCTCAGTGGACGGAACCACCTGAGACTCTGCAATAATGGAACCCCTGGGGGAAGTAGAATATTCATCCTCCTCGGTCTCAAGAGGAGAGGGTGCCAGATCCACACAAAAGGTATCAAGCACATTGACCCCCAAAGCATGTACGTCTGAATCATTCATAGGTTTGACCACCATTAGGTTTCTAATCATCTCTAAAGCACGCTCCGCTTTAAGATCCAAGATATCATTAACGGACTTAGAAACTTCAAATTCATTACTACCAGAGATACTCCCAACTGATTTGCATTATGGATAATCTCATTATTAGAAAAATGCAAGATAAAATTGAAAGTGTTGACTGACATACCAGTTGTAACTTCAATATCACGAAGCTTGGCCGCCCGCATGGCGCACCTTAGCTACATGTCATCAACGTCTGACTGACCCTAGAGGCGACAACTCATCCATCGATCTTCGGATAATGGATCCGGAATCTCTCCAAAAGCGATGATGTCGTCCCGCGTGACCTCGTTCGGGGTAGGGCCTCCTGCCCGACCCCCAACGGGGCTCAGCTGAGCTGAACCGGTCGGAGAGCTGCCCTGCATCATTTGCAGGACCAGCAAAGCTCCCCGAGCCATCACCGCTACAAGGCTCGGCGCCCCGACGATCCCGGCCCAAGACCGCCACCCGGGGCCCGAGCAGGGGCCGCCCCCTCCAGGGACGACAAGGGATAGGTAGGAGCGAAGGCCATCCGCCCACGCCCCCTCCCGATCCGGCACCTTCTCCGACGCGCAGCGAGTCCACCGCAGGGAGGTAGGGGACAGGGCCACCTGCCCACGCCCCCTCCCGCACCGGCACCTCCAACAGCGTGAGATGCGTCCACAGCTACACACGGCGTCGCCGGACTCGTGGTCCGCCGAGAAGCACCAACCAGCTCAAGGGCAGTGAGGGAACGGAGGGCCTCCTGCCCATGATCCTCCCCGCCCTCGGAGCAAAGCTCTGCAGCCCGTCCAAGTTCCTTCCTCGAAGACACCATCGTCCCGGAGTCTGTCCCTGGAGATGCTCGTATCACCGGTGACACACTGCTAGAAACCAACACCGGCGGTAACTCAAGTTCAGTCGGATCGTCCGTCTCCACCCGGTTACTCCATAGCCGACTGGGTGCAGAACGCGCTCCAAAAGACCCCAAAATGAAGTGAGTTCATCGGAGTCGAGGAACCAGACGTTCCCTTGATAGACTTATCCGCCTTATCAGACAGCGAAGCTGGCCCCTTAGCCATCTCTCATGATGCGCTCTCTGGATCCTTACTCTGATCCCCGGGGGCCCCATCCCCCTCAGTCGTATCCATATCCTGGGTGTCATCCCCCTCCTGAGGTGTCGGTGTGTACTCAATCTCAATCTCGAGCACATACGTGACTCCGGCATAAGTCCACTTGACCACATCTAGAACAAACTCAACACTGACCACACCAACAAGCAACCTCGTAGCCCCATTCGCGCGAGTGAAAGGCATATCTACCTTCTCCGTCTTGCCAATGAGAGATCCCAAGCTCCAAGCAACAAGGAAATGATTGTGTGGTTTAGGTGGCGCACCGTAGAACCGTATCCAGACCTGCTCCAAAGATGTACCCTCCGGATCCTTCTGCTTCCATTCGTCAAAGGCCATAATAATACTTGTACTCGACACTCTACACATGCCCCACTTAAGGCTATGCAACTAATCCTCCTTAGTGAGAAAATCAACCTTGTAAGTCTGGTTCTCCAACTTATCAAGGTTCCACTGATAGTTACATGGTACCAAGTCCCGCAGCTGACGCACAATCTGTGCCTCTGTCATAGAACCATTTGGTTACCTTGACCACAACTGGGAATGAACTCTCCATCACATGAGTCAAAGGTGCCACATCGGGTGTCTCAAAAAACATAAGCTCCTGACAGCACACTCCATAGATGTTAACCACTGGCTTAGGACCCGAAAGAAGCGGACACTCGCCGGACGTATGTTGTAGTCTAAGGCAGTAGTCACAAAGCTCATTACTGCACTCAGCGGCGAAGTGCCCCGGCTCACCGCACCTATAGCACGGCATCTTCTTCTTCTTAGCAGCCCACTTAGAAAGTTTTTCGCCGTCCGTTTTGTCCACCCCTTTGTCAGACCCTCCGTCCGCTGCCTTAGAAATATTGGCAACCGGGATATCGACCGCTGCGAGCGTGCGGACTGTTTCTACAACCACCTGTGGAAGAGCGGGGGGGGGGGGGGGTCTGTGGCCGCCAACGTTGCAGTCTCCTCGATCGTCGGCGGTGGAAGTGGTTGGCGCGGTGGAGGTGGGTGCCGTCCCCCTCTCCCGCCTCAAAAGTGATGTCCATTCTGGAACCGGTTATTGGGTCCGGCAACCCCCTCCACAAAATTCCCGGGCGGGTCCCTGGAACTCGCATCCTGGTCCGCCGCCATGATGGTCATTGAAATCCTGGACGCCACTCGAGGATGACGACCCCCGGTGTTGCCCTTCGTTGTATACATCGTAACCATCATCGCCCCACTGTCTGTAACGATTGTAACGGTATCCATCTTTGCCATTGCCTGCATGACCGTTCCATCCCTGTCCTTTCCCGTGACAGCGACCAGTGGCCTGAGCCTTTGCAGCCGGTTGCGAAGCTGGGTCTTCGCTTTGCCGAGCCACAACCCGGGCAGCACCTCGGCCCTGATCAGGCGGCACAGCAACCCGCGGCTGCTGCTGTTGTCGATGACCTCCATCGCCCTGGGCTGGCCCCATGTTGGCTAGGTGAAGAAAGAAAATCAGTTAGAGGAAAAAGGAGCAATACTGGAATGGTTCCAATGTCCACTAGGTCTCATTCACCAAGGGGAAATCAGATGCAAATTCATTGTGCAGAGAAAATTGAGGTTACAAACAGTTTGGCATTTCTGCAGAATATGAACCAGTAATCTAAGTCATGTGAAGACAACTTTCATCCATCAAGGCGCATTGAAGGAGCTCAGACTAGTCAAACAGGTGGGGCATTCCAAAGAGAGCTAAATGAAACCAACGTGGCACATGGAGTAACATTATCACGCTTATATTGACAGAGTATTGACACGGGAGAGAAATATAGCTGGCCAAACGGGTCGTGCTAACTGGGCCGGCCCGGTAGCACGCAGGCACGGCACGACTCGGGCTAAACGGGCCAGGCCCAACACGCTTGGCCCGTGCCTAGGCCTGGAGGCTGGGCACGCCGCGGGCAAGCACGGCACATCCCGTTTATTTTGTGAAATATATAAATATATATGTCCTATATAAATACCTAATACTCTAATATATTCAGTATTTTTATAGTGCATGCATATTTTGTTAGTGTTTGGATCTGAGGAGTAGTAGTAGTGTTATAGTATAGTCTTTGAATTTTTTGTTTATGCTTTTGTAATTCTAGAGCATTTCTTGTATTCTTTTAATTCTAGAGCATTTCTTGCAATTCACCGGAGAAGAATAGGAGGGCTCTACAGTGCGTACCCCGATCCCCATTCCTAAAAGCGCCCAAATCACATCCCCATCCCCAAGATCCAGCCGAGCGAGTGCTCACGGTGACCCGCGACTCCCACGCGTCCCCATCCCCGCCGCCGGCGGACCCGCAAGTTTTGGTCTTTGGAGGCTGCATCCATGGAGAAGATGCCGGAGGAGCGGCGCCGAAGCTCTCCGGCGCCGCGGATGCCGGAGGCGGCGAGGACCGCCTCGGCGCGCTGCACGACGACATCCTCATCCGCATCCTCCTCAAGTCCGACGACGCAGCCACAGCCGCTCGGACCAGCGTCCTCGCCCGCCGCTGGCGTCACCTCTGGGCCCTTCTCCCGGCGCTCTACTTCTTCCGCCCGACCGACCCGCGCCGCATACGCTCTGCCCTCGCGGCCCACGAAGCTCCGGTGCTCCAAGCGCTCGCCGTCATCGCACAGGGCGACTCTCCCGGATCCGCGGGGGCGTGGCTTCCCATTGCCGCGCGCCGCCTCTCCGGCACATTGGTTTTCCGCGTGCTGCGGCGGAGCATAGCCATAGCTAAGAAAAGAGCCGCCTTGAAGCTGCCGTGCTTCGAGAAGGCCACCAAAATCGTGCTGCGACTAGGGTTTCTCCGCCTCGCGCTGCCGCCTTGCGGTGTATTCACCCGGATCCATCTTCTCATGCTGATGGAAGTCCGGCTGCGTGGTCCGTGTGGGCTCGGCGAGGCTGTCTCCTCGCCGCGGTGCCCATCCTTGCGGAGACTCGTCGTGAAGGATGCCCATGGCCTGGGCGACCTCACAATCCACTCAGAATGCCTTCAAAAATTGGAGCTATTTCGTCTGCTTGACTTGCAGAGTCTCACTGTCGTGGCGCCAGCACTCCAACTGTTAAAACTGGATCATTGCTTTGTTCTGTGTTCGAGGCAACCAGTTGCCAACATCTCAGCCCCTCATCTGATGTGGCTCGCGTGGATGGATAATTATGATCAAAACTCTGTCCAGCTTGGTGAGATGGCATACCTGCAATCGCTTGTCACCCAACATTTTATCATGTATGGAGAGGATTACCATTCTTCACACAATCGCAATGGTGTGTGTCTTTTGCGGCACTTTGAGCACCTCCACCGTCTTGTTCTCACACTTCAATGCCCTAAGGTGAGTTCATCTTATGTTAGTTATTAGGAGTAGTATATGCCACCATTGTAATATGCTAGCAAATCACTAGACTCATGCAGTTCAGCTTAAATGATACAATTATGTTTTTTGAGAGACATTCTCACTTGTTTTGTATGGCTTACTGCACCTACTCCGAAGGATGAAGTGAACTTGAATTAGTAAATCACCTCAACTGAGTGCCCTCCCTCCCGCAGCACACCCACACAAGAAAATGTGATTTTCTTTTCTTATCGAACTCTTATATATGATACTTTTGTTTCTGACTTCTTACGAATAGGACATAGCAAACAAGAAATACTTCATGGAGCAAATAACAAGGCTTCCTGACATTAAATTATTGGAACTGGGAATAACAGCATGTGGACATTCCTTTGGAGCCAGCTTATTCCATGTTATGAGGATGTGTACTGCAATAAGAGCGCTAGTTCTTGGACTTAATGTCACACTTGAAGATGAGGTATGCTATTCTTAATTTGTTTATCTAATATTCAGATACCAGGAATGTCACATAAAAGCAATATATGTATTTGCATTTTTAGGCATACTCAGGCTTGTAATCCCCTCTAGTTGTTTGCTTGATACTTAAACTTTGCTCCAAATTATATCGGCGGTGTACATTTTGGGTTAACTTGTTAATTGACTTCTTTTGATAGTACTGTTAGTCTATTGAAAATGAGAAGAACTAGTAGACAGGGTTCTGTTTCCATGAAATAGATGGGACCTCTCTTCTCCTACTCTGCTGCAGCAGGAAATTTAAGATCTTGGTAAATGTGTTATTGATAGCAGCAATTTAATATTGGTTCTAACACTTCCTATTTGAATATTGGAAGCATCGCATTTTATGCAATAGGTTGCCTTCAAACTAATCTCCGCATGTTACTCTTTTGTAATTTTGTAGTAGATGACATATCTTGAAATATTCAGTCGGACTAATAATTTCCAGTTTCATCTCTACGCTCTTTAATGTCATCAAACCAGAGCAGTTGGTCTTATTAATCTGATGTGCCCCTTGTTTCAGGCAGAAACCGTGTGCCCGTCAGATTGCATTTGTGATCAGCCACCAAGCTGGAAAACTGAGGAACTCGTGCTGAATCGCCTCGAAGTGGTAGAAATCTCTGGCTTCAGAGGAACTGAACATGAAATTAATGCTGTGAAACAGATATGCAGTTGGGCAACCGTGCTAAGAAGGATGACAGTGAAGTTCCATGACTCGATCACTGAAAACAAGGCTGAAGTGCTCTGCGAGTTGTTAGTAACCTTCTCTAGGCTAGGATTAGACATGGTTTTTATTTATAGGATGCAGTGAGAAAGTTCTTTATGCTCGAGAAGACGCCAAATTTCCAGCAACTTATGTGGGGCTGGACCCAACTTGTTTGAATTAGTGGCACTTGTTTGAATTATTTGTGTCTGATGAGACAAATTTTCTTGGCACTGGTTGTCCACCTGTTTTCGTGAGAGGTTGGACCCAATTTGTTTGAATCCTGGAGACACTCTTGTGAGCGTTCTGTCACCTGGTAATCTTTATTTGCCTGTATGCTCTAACTAAGTCTGGTACATAGTGATTTTGATGCACTCTGACTTTGTGATGTGCACAGTGATCTATCAAAATCAGGTTTGAGTGGATTGCTGCTGTTGCAATGCCGGAATAATTAACTGCAATATTCAGTTTGTGCAGCTAGAAATGAGCGGTCGTTTGCTGCTAGTTTCCCTGTTTTTGATTTATGGTTTGATACTGATGCTTGCTGTGAATTTTATCAGTGCTCAATTTATCCCTTGTGCCTCTTAAAACAACAGAAATTTACCCTTCAAGTTTGAGAAATTAGCACGCTACTTTGGTTAGTAAGTTTGTAACAGATTTCAGTTTAAAAGTTTGCCAGTTTGTTGGAAAGGAAATGTTCGGAACTGATTCCGTCTCCTCAGCTTTCCTTCCTCGGAAAATTTGAGATCTTGAATATGGTAACCGATGGCTTCAAACTTACATTTACGTGTTATTTGTTTGTCGAAAAAACATGTTATTCCTTTGTAAATCTGTTTTTGACGGCGCAATTCAAAGTATTGCGTCAGTTTATTGGTTTTCAGTTTCATCTCCCTTGTTTCAGTTCTCAAGAAATTGCCAAAATGCATATACCTTTTGTATGGGAAGAAAATACATGGTTATCGATGAAATCGTTTGATGTCACCGCATATTGTAAGCAGCTAACTTACCACACAACAATCAACTTGGATGGAGAAAGCGAAAATGCTTGAGCAATTAGCATGCCCACATGACGGACGGCGCTTGCTCGCCATTTGCACAAAAACTTTACAGTCACTGGCGAGTAGGGTCCCCCGTTTATTCAGGCACACATACCAGCAAATGTGGCCAATGGCCCGGCCCGTCAAACCCACAAACGGGCCTGTCACGACATGACACACCGAGACCAGTTTATAAACAGGCCATGTTGTGCCGGCATGTGGGCCTCGCCTCCTTGGACGAGCACGGCACACGTACTAAAAAACTCTGGAACGACATGACACACGAATACCTGTTTATAAGCGGGTCATGCCGTGCTGGCATGCTGGCATCGCCTCCTTGGACGAGCATGACACATGTACTAAAAAACTCTGGAACGACATGACACGCGAATACCCGTTTATAAGCATGTCATGCCGTGCTGGCGCGCTGGCCTCGCCTCCTTGGACGAGCATGCCATATGTACTAAACATGGTGGCCTAGGCCCGTGTGGCACTTATGGGAAGTCATCAATTTTTTTCCAATTAATTTGGAAAATCTAAAAAATACATAAAAATCTAAAAAATATATGGGCCATCATATGAGATAAATATTGAGCTTTATTAGCAGCTGCCTAATTAAAATATTTCATTCCTTTTTTTGCGATAAATCTTACGATCTATTCATTTTCAATCATGGTGGTACAACCAACACTACAAATAATAAGAATTATGTCCAAATTAATCCGTAGACCACCTAGTAATAGCTACAAGCACTGAAGCCAGTCGAAGGTGCGTCACCGTCATCATCCCTCCCACGTCAGAGCTGGGCTAAATTTATTGTAGCAGACGGTCGGGATGTCAAAAAACAATCGTCACCAATGAAGAGAGCCATAGATCAAAAGGACCCAACCTGAAAACACATGAACGAAGACCGGATTCAAGTAGATTCACCAAAGAAAACCACCAATCAAATTCCACGAAATTCACCGGAGACACACCTCCACACGCCTCCGACGCTGCTAGATGCACTACCGGAAAGGGGCTAGGCGGGGCAAACCTTATTACATTTTAGGGAGTTGTCGTTGTCTCGTCTTCCTGAACAAGACACAAAACCTGATAAAACCAAAAGAAACATCTAGAAATGAAGCCCTCCCGCCGGCGAGGGCCAGGACGCACCGCGTCCCCATGGCCCTAGGGCCACCGAAGACGAGGCAGACCGGCGGGAGACGAAGAAACCCTAGCTGTTTTGGAGGAAGCGACGGTGGCTGCGTGCGAAGCTTGACAAAAGGGATGTCCACGTTGAGTATCAAAGGATTTGGCTAATTAGAGATGTGTCAAGACCTTTCATTCCTAGGAAGGAAAAAAATAAAAAGCTTACTCTAAATTACAAAAGGATAAAAACAATACAAAAGAAAAAAAGAAAAATTACGCGTGCCAGGCAGGCCGTGCCTGTCCCAGCCTGCTACTAAATGTGCCATGCCCGTGCCTGGCACACGGGCCTGGCCTAGGCGGACGAGCACAACACACACAAAGCTTGCCATAGGCCAGGCACGACCTGTTTAGTCTCATGCCAAGCCAGGCCCATTACTTGCATGCTCTCTGCTGCCCGGCACAGCGCCAAAATAGAAAGGCGGAACAGAAAGCTCAGGTATACAGTGAGTCACAGCGCCGTTTCCTTTCCACAAGTCCACTCCCATCGCACCCCACCGAGTCTGAAAATCCCCGCACCGCAAGCCCGATCGATCTCTTGCCTGCATTCTGGTTAAACTAATAATCCAAACACTTATCCATATACAGTACACGCCGATAGTATGGATAAACCTTAATAATTAGTTTAATGAGAGTAAGGATAAACCTCTATGATTACTACCTGCTATAAAAACACCTCGCAGTCTTCAGCTGGGAAATGCAAGAACAGAAACTATTCGCACTGAAAATATAAGCCCGCACTCATAGTAGTAATACTGCCATTACCGTGTCGCACACCTTTCTGTTCAGCTGCTACCGCTGGAGCGGCCGGACCTGGGTCTTGGTGGGTGCGAGCATGTCATCCATGTAAAAGTCCGGTCAATTTGTAAATAGACCCTTGCAAAAAACCGGTCAATTTGTAAATAGATCCCTGTAGAAAATAGTGAATTCACAAGTAGTCAAAGGAATGATGACATGGCATCCATGTGGCCGGTTTTTTCTCAATCCGGCCGATTTTGGTCTTATTTGATCAAATCAACGAATTTGCAAACTAAAAATCAGATCACTTCTCGAGTTCTTGGCCTAAATTGTGCAATCAGTTTGGGTTCACTGTTATTATTTAGGGATTTATATTGTCATCTAGTTAGAAGTCGTCATGTTGATGCGAGCACGTTGTGAATGTTTTTAAATTCTGTCCCTAGCAACCAGTCCATACTGTCCATTTGTGGAAGCAAGTCATTGTTGCTGGTCTTTGATTTTCACTTAGTTGAGCGCATCACTGTATTGACCACTAACCTTATCTCGTCTCTTAGCAGCTGACCGAGAACAATATATTAGTAGCTAATTTCTGACAAGATGAATGGTCTAAGAGGCAATCATTATTCACTTTTGCTTCGGTAGACCCCCTAAACACATTGACGGCTGAGATCTTTCTGTACCCATTCATAATAAAGGGTAGGATAGTCTTTTCACACGCGCTAATACGAGACCAGTGTACATATACGCGGCGCACTTTTTTTCCACACCCGCAGATACGAGATCTGTGTACATATACGCGGCGCACTTTTTTTTCCTCGCGGCGTCATTTTTTTCTCAACTACATTTCATTTTCTTTTTTAAAAGAAAAAAGAATGCAAGTAACATGAATTGAACTTGGGACCTTTCTGTACCCCTTCATAATAAAGGGTAGGATGGTCTTTTCACACGTGCTGATACGAGACCTGTGTACATATACGCACACACTTTTTTTTCACACCCGCAGATACGAGATCTGTGTACATATACGCGGCGCACTTTTTTTCCTCGCGGCGTCATTCTTTTTTTCAACTATATTTCATTTTCCTTTTTAAAAGAAAATAGAATGCAAGTAACATGAATTGAACTTGAGACCTCTTGGCGAAAAGGAGTGCCGCACTAACCAACTAGGACATGGTAATGCTTGTGCATATTTACTTCTAATTTAGTTTTCTTCTATTTCAGTTCGCGGCTGGGCCGGCCCAATGGTGAACCGGTCCTTTTATCATTGCTTCTTTTTCATTTTTCCATTTCTTTTTCTTTTCTGAAAAATGCTCAAACTTCAGTAATTTTGCTAAATTGTTTGAAATATATTCAATTTTTAAAATTTTATTCATAAAGTACTAATAATCACATTAAAAAATTAAAGACATGTCAAAAATTTGTTCATTTAAATAAAAAATGCTCACATCAATATAATTGAATCTCTGCACATCTATTAAATAGAAAAATTGTTCGTTTATTGGTCAATTTAACAAAATGTCCGTTTATTGCCCGTTTATTGTTCATTTAAAAAGAAACATGCTCACGTAAAAAGATCGAACACTACTAAAACTTCTATACATAAATTAAGTAGAAAAATAAAAATGAAAATATATCAATTAGCGACTGGTTTATTTCTCTTTTTTGTTTCTTTTTCATTCTTGTTGTTTTTCATTTTTCATTTTTTTTCATTTTTCCTTCCAAAAAATGCTCACATCAATATAATGGACCCAAAATTTTCTACACACTAGTATCACAATGCAAAGCATCCATGATCAATTTCATAGAGTTCTGACATTTCATACATTTTCTAGGGTTTGCCGGTGAAAAGACTCTCAAAACACTAGCCGAAAGTGACGCAACGTGCATTAGGTATCATAATTCCTTCAATTTTTGCATGAAGACCTGTCACGAGCACGGCAAAGGCCGTCTGGCGAAAACACCGCAGGCGTGAAGCGTGGTGGGGCCCAGATGCTAGCAAGTTTGGTGCCATTTCATGCATGGAAAAAAGAACACCATGTTCAAAGGTGTTGCTCGAGTAGGCCAGTAGGGCAAGTCCGCATGCACTTTGTTTCACATCAATAAAATGAACCCAATTTTTTTCCGCACACTAGCATCACCATGTCAAAACATCCATGATAAATATCATAGAGTTCAAACATTTTACGTATTTTCTATGCTTTTCCCGCCGAACCCCCCCCCCCCCCCCCCCAAAAAACACTAGCCGAACATGACACCGCGTGCGTTTGGGTGTCTGAATTCCTTCAATTTTTGCATGGAGGCCCACCATGAGCATGCCCACATGCTAGCAAAAATTTGTATCATTTTATGCATGGCAAGAAGCATACCATGTTCAAAGGTGATGGTTCGTGTAGGCTGGCAAGGCAAGTCTGGATGCATGTTTTTTTTTCACATCAACTAAATGGAACCAAAAAATTTCCATGCACTAGCATCACCATGCCAAGCATCTATGATAAATTTCATTGAGTTTCTCACATTCTATGCATTTTCTAGAGTTTTCCCGATGAAAAACCCAAAACACTAGTTGAGTGTGACGCAACTTGCATTTGGTATCTGAATTGCTTCAAATTTTGCATGGAGACCTACCATGAGCATGCCCGTGTGCTGGAAAAAATTGGTGTCATTTCGTGCATGAGAAGAAGCACACCATGTTCAAAGGTGGTTGTTCAGGTAGGCCGGTAGGGCAAATCTGGATGCACTATTTTCACATCATAAAATGGACCCAAATTTCTTGCACACACTAGCATCATCATGACAAGCATTCATGATAAATTTCCTTTTATGCATTTTTTTGGGGGTTTTCCGGCGAAAAACCACACTGATGAACGTCACAACGTTGCTATCGGTGTCCGAATTTCTTCAAATTTTGCATGCAGGCCTGCCATGAGCATGCTTACATGCTGACAACATTTGGGTCCATTGTATTGAAATGAGCATTTTTTGTACAAGAAATAGAACAAAGAAGAAAATGGGAAAAACAACAAGAATGGGAAAGAAACAAAAAACGAACAATAAACCGGCCGCTGATTGATATTTTTTCACTTTAATTTTTTTATTTAATAGATGTTCAGAACTTTTAAAAGTGTTTGATTTTTTTATATGAACATGTTTCTATTCAAACAAACAAGAAGCTGACATTCTTTAAATGAACAATAAACGAGCAATTTTTCTATTTAATAGATTTGCAGAAAATTAATTGTATTGATGTGAGTATTTTTCTGTTTAAATGAACATTTTTATCATATTTGTATATTTTAAATGCAAATATTTGTACTTTATGAAAAGAAAATAAAAAATAGGACATTTTTGAAATTTGAACAAAATTTTATAAGTGTGGGCTTTTTTAAAAAAGGAAAAAGAAACGAAAAAGAAAAAAGAATAAGAAAAAACAAAAAAAACTAAAAAAAGTAGTGATAAAGGACCGGTTCTGCAGTGAGCAGGCCCAGCTGCGACCTGAAGTAGAAGAAAAGAGAAAAAAGGGATAAATAAGCACAATCATTAGGGTGGTCTAGTTGGTTAGTGTGGTTCTCGTAAGATCTAAAGGTCTTAAGGTCAAGCCATTGTTGCTTGCGGTATTTTTTGCAGTTTGATAAAAAAATGGGTACAATGCCATGCCTTGTACGTATCACATATATAGATGTGTATACGGTATACGGTTTGATGAAATGACCACGTTGCCCTTATACGGTTTGTAGAGGGAAATCTACCGCATGCCATCATTATTTAGGGATTTATATTATCTGCTACTAGTTAGAAGTAGCAGTTTATGTGTTGTGCCCTTATACATGTTGCTCCAAGCACATTGAAAATGTTCTACAATTATATTCCTATCAAGCAGTTTATGTTGTTCGTTTGTGGAAGCAGGTCATAGTTGTTGGTAATTAATTTTCAGTTAGTTGAGCGCATCCCTATATTCCCATTAACCTTGCCTCGTCTCTTCGCAGTCAGTGACCGAGAACTGTATTTTAGTATTCCCTCCGTCCCATAATATAAGAACGTTTTTGATACTACACTTCTGACCAAGTTAATGGTCCAAGAGGCAATTATTATTTAAGAATTTATACTGTCAGCTAGTTAGAAGGCATCGTGTTGTGAGCACATTTGGATATATTCTATAATTCCGTCCCTAGCATGTAATCCACGTGGTTTGTTTTTGCAAGCAAATCATAGTTGTTGGTCCATAATTTACGATTAATTGAGTACATTGTTAGAATTAACCATGACGTTTGTCTGAAGTGTATACAAATACTTGTCCGTGCAGTATACTACTAGTAGGATCGGACACCGAGTTGATCACATGTGTGTATATAATGCATGGAAATTGCTTTACACACGACACTGTCTGCACAATCCGCGAACGATGCGTCCTCCTCAACAACGCTTCCTGCATGCATGCTAGCTCTTGACGCTGCCAAGTAGGATCTTGCAGGCGTCGGCCGTAAATTTGTCGTCCATGTAGCAGCGCTCATAATGCATCTAACCCCTAGGCCTGTAATCCCGTGAGATTAAGAAATATAGAAAGAAAGGAGCTCTTTTATGATAGGGACAAGTAAGCTTGAACCGTCCATCCAGTTAATAATCTACCCAAGTGATCATTGTCATACGTGTGACACAAAGCAATCCGACTCTTGACATTTTTGAACTAAAGTTGTCATCCGAAAAGAAAAAACAAACTGAAACTTGCCATCCGAAGAGAAATTTGTCAGGCTTGACAACTAAAATTGTCATCCTCGCATTACTAAACTTGCCATAAACACGTTCAGAGTTGCTATGTGTTTTGTGCCACACATATGACACTTATGAGGGTCCATACTCTAAAAGTTCCGATGTACCAGTATTAGCAGTAAAATTGCGCAATAATTTCTGATCGAAGGATAAAATATATAGGTAGAGATTCCAAATAAATCTGCTCTCCACTAAGCAGCGCCACCGCTAAGAGCATCTCCAGCCGCGCCCTCAGGAAGGCCTTCTCAGGCGATTTATTTGCGCCGGCGTAAAAAAAACGGTCCAGTCGCGCCCCCAGGACGCCGAATTCCGCCGGCTCGGGCCGTTTTTGCGCCCGGCGCTCGCAGGCCGAACCCGGCGCACTGGGAAGGCGCAAGCGAAAAGTGCTCCTGGGCCCACATAGACAGGCGAAAAATCAATCCACCCGCCCAGATTCGCCCTCCTGCCCCCCGCGCTCGGCCGCCACCCTGCCGATCCCGGCGCCGACCACCGCCCGCCGCCCCGTCTCCAGCCTAGGAAAATAAGGAGCGCCGCCGAGGCAGCCTCTTCGCCGCTGCCCCGGCACCTTTTCTCCGGCGCTCCGGCCGCGCAGGGGCCTGTACGCCGGCGGGCTTGTGCCCACCTCGCCCACAAGGTGTTCGGTGAATTGCCCGGCCCGACGATGGACTCCGAAGATGAGGAGGCGCTTGCGGCATTGCTGGATGAGGAAGCCGAAGTCGACGTCCAGGAGCAGGAGCATCTCATGGTGCTCGCCGCCCTCGCCGCCCTGCTCGCGAGCAGTGAAAAGCCGCGCCGGGGTGGCTCGGCGCTTGGGCGGGTGAAAGCAAAGAACCGGCATCGTCTGAAAGGCTACTGCATGCTCTACTCGGACTACTTCGCCGACGATCCATTGCACGATGAGAAAACATTTCGGCACCGTTATTGGATGAGCCGAAACCTTTTCCTTCGGATTGTGAATTACATCTAGGAGTTCGACAGCTACTTCAAGTGCAAGAAGGATTGCACCGGCACACTTGGATTCACCTCGATCCAGAAGTGCACGACAGCTATGAGGATGCTTGCATACGGAGCTCCTGGTGATTCACTCGACGACTATGGGCGCATGGCCGAGTCCACCACCATTGAGTGTTTCTACAAGTTCTGCAGGGCAGTGGTGGCAGTGTTCGGACCGTTGTACTTGCCAACATCCAATGCGGAAGACACTGCTCGGATCCTAGCACAGAATGAAGCAAGAGGATTTCTTGGAATGCTTGGAAGCATCGACTGCATGCATTAGAAATGGAAGAACTATCCATTTGCTTCGCAGGGGTTGTACAAAGGCGCCAAAGGCGGTTGCAGCGTGGTGCTTGAGGTAGTGGCCAGACAGGACCTCTGGATTTGGCACTCTTTCTTTGGGATGCCAGGAACTCACAATGACATCAACGTCCAGCAGTGCTCCCCAATCTTTGCCAAGCTTGTTGAAGGTCATTCTCCTCCGGTGAACTTCGAGGTCAATGTGCGGCAATACAACAAGGGGTACTATCTAGCTGATGGCATCTATCCGAGATGGTCGACATTTGTGAAGACCATCTCAAACCCTGTGCCAGGAGGCAAGAACGTCTGTTTGCGAAGATTCGGGAGGCTTGCAGGAAGGATGTCGAGCGGGCATTTGGTGTGCTCCAATCTTGATTTGCTATTGTCTGGTACCCTGCTCAGACCCGGTCGAAAGATCAAATGTGGGAGATCATGACTTGCTATGTCATCTTGCACAACATGATCATTGAGAGCGAGCAGAAAGAGCCAGTGTTTGACACTAAACCACATTACAAGTAGGGTCCTCTTGCCCAAGTTGATCACCAGATACCGGCAAACTGAACTGACTACCTCAATATGCGTCAGGAGATCCGAGACCCACAGGTGCATCAAGAACTGCAACACGATCTGGTGGAGCACCTATGGAGGCTCAAGGGCGAGGCCAAGAATGGAGAATGAAACTTGACTTTTTATTTGTTAAACGATATAATTTGTAGTGAACTATTTGATTTATGTGATGAAACAAGCCGAAAACATACCGAACTATGTGAGGAGCTAATTGATTCCTATCTGCTTGCGAAAATGCACGCTGAAACCCGCCGAACCGCGCCGAATATGGGCCGATTCACGCAGTTATCGGGCCGTTTCTAAACATATTTGGGCCGAAAGCTGGGCTGAATTCAGCACCTGGGGGCGACCTGGGGGCAACGGCTGGGTGCCGAGCCACCCCAGCGCCGATTTTATCGCCGGCGCACCCCAGGAGGCTCTTTTTCAGCGCCCTGGGGGGCCGAACGGCTGGAGATGCTCTAAGGTTCCCTCCTGCCAGCTCTAGTCCATGCCCCTCCTGCAGGCTGTGTAGCACTGCAACAACACGCCGCGGAGGCGCTCTGATGGTCGCCCAATGGCCTCACGCGCGAAGTATCAGAGGTAGAGGTAGATGTAGTTTTTTTTTTCATGTTTAAGTTCATCTTAATGGATAATTAAAATATAGTCTCAATTCAGTGATTCCATTAATTTTACAACAGTTGGTGATACGTGCGCCATGTGATTACATTCCCGAGGAGTAAGCACAAGGCAGTAGGGCAATCAACCTGAAAAATGACTTGATCCATCCCCAAGAAGCTGCCAACTCAAGCGTGTGAGCTTCGGCTTGAAATACTACTCCACGTCAGCACTAGTAAATTGTACCGTAAAAAGCCCAAAGAAAGACAAGCTTGATATGCGACAGGCCGGCATAAGTTTGTCATACACGAGACTGAAATTTTCTTATACACAGGATGCCAGGCTCTTCACCGAGAGTCAAAACACGGACACTCGGCAAAGTAAACAACACCGAGAGCCGCACTCGGTAAACTTGGCTTCATGGCAACTAGCTGACGTTGCCGTCACGGGTTTACGACCAACAAGCACCACACGACAAATAGGGCAGACGCCGAGAGCCACACACGGCAAAGAGAAGCCACATGGCATGCCCGTTCGGGACTGACGGCACCGTCACTTGGTTTACCTATACCGAAAGCGGTGACGTCACCTCGGTAAAAACACGTCATATAAACATTTTCCTACTTGACATATGGTTCCACTGGTCACATTTGTCAGTAAAAGTTTTAAATTATTTGCTAAATATTTAAAAACAATAATATGATGATGTCTTTGCCGAGAGCCGTGCTCGGCAATGCTCGATATACCACTATTGACTAAACCCTTCGGAACTGATCAGTGGGACCGGGTGTCCCACATGGCAGCTGACCTTTTACTAAGCGTTACAATCCTCGGAAAAGAGTAGTACTACCTCCGTTCGGGTTTATTGGGCCTGCTAGTAGAAACTCGGGTACCAAGGAGAAAGGTTAATGCTGATGGCTGGTGATTTAAGTCTAAGAACGCATTGTTCCGAGAATGCCAACAACCAACCAGAGCAGCTCGTAATTATGGCATGCAGCCCGTGGCCCGGTTTACTTTTTCACTTAACCAATCACGCAAACGTCTAGCACTAGCAGAGTAGTTATTGCGTGGTGCATGCAGCTAATGGCGCAGCTGCCTAACCAATCACACGTGCATGCAGCAGAGAGAATCTTACTGCGGCGGTTCAGGGGCCTTAGAGCAAGTACATTAGAGCCGAGTCAGCTGGCTATAAGAAATAAATTAGTATATTCTTGCTTAGTGAAGGAAAGAGAAGAAGAGAGAGAAGGTAAGCGGGCTCTTGGTGAAGAGCCAGCTCTAGCACGTGCTCCTAGGCACTTTGTGAGAGTGAAGGGTGGGCCATATAATAAAAAAGTAGTACACTCTTTTAATCAAATATTGTACATATTGGCTATAAAATGGGCTATAGATGACATGGCAATGGCTTACAGCCAGCAGTTGGCTATACTATTAACCATGCTCTTACAAAAATGGGACGCGGTTACCTTGCTCAGAGGTCCAATAAACCCGGACGGAGGAAGTATCACGGTATTAGTAAAGTGCTCAGCTCACGGACGAGGATTTGTGGCACCGAGGTGCTCCACCCACTGATATCCATGCCTTTCGTTACTTAGCCAGATCAAGACATTTAATGCTAGAATCATTTAACAACTCAGAGATACGTTAGAGATACATTTTTTTTGAGTAACTGTTAGAGATACATCAGTTCAATACGAATCCGGTGGGTCTGTCTTTAAGTGTAGTTAAGAATGGATGTGGGTCTGTCTTGAAGAGTGGAAGTTTTTTGTGAGAACTGGGTTTTACCTGATTATAAATTCATTTCATTAAATGAAACATAACAGCAACGTGTTTTGTACTTTTTAGAATTATATATCTGTCACTGACTTTCAGAGAATTAGTTTTTATTTTGATTACATAGCAATTTAGTCAGTGACTTGCGGAATTTTCAGAAGATAAATAATGATACAAGCAAGAACAGCCAAGTCCGTGCTGGCAAGACAAGTTCATTGCCTAGTTCTGATTAGCTGAAAACAACTGCCTGAATCTTGATGCACTAATTTACCATCATCACATACATTTGAGATAGCATGGTTCGTCAGCAAATACATTCCAAGACGATAGATCCATCAGCAAATTTACAACATTGACAGTGATAATACTTGGTTCTATGATGCAACAAAAAAAAAATAGAATTACAAATCCATCAACAGACACATTAATCAGGCAATAATATTTACTCGAAAAAAATACTGTGAATTTTACTGATAAAAATGCACTGGTTAATCATCAAAAATTAAAATTAGGCTAGGATAGTTCAATCCAAATTCTGAGGGGCAGTTCAATCCAAATTCTGAAGGTGAAAGCTGAAAATCAGAGTCATGGGAAACCTTCTAATTTCCCAGATTTGAACACCACAAATCTGTTCTCACACAAAAATCCCAGGAAACTTTTGAGAGCGAAAAACGAGCAAAGAAAACGACTTGAGAAAAACTCTTCGGAACAATATGACTCGTACAGAAAGTTACAGGAATCATGGAGAGATAAATCGATGAAATAAACTTCTCAGAGAGAAAAAACGAGGAATGGAAATAACTTGGAGAAGATCTCACCGAAACAACCTATGATCTCATACAAAAAAATACCAGGGAACCTCTAGAGAAAAATCGAGGAAAGAAACTTCTGAGAGAGAATATGCGAGGAAAGAAAATGATTGGAGAATAGCTCGACGGATCGGTCCTTGACTGGCCGCTGGCCTTCATCTCCGAAGTCATTGCTCGGGCTTCATGTGCAGTGACAGTTCGTCGGCGTCGTGCTTCCACTGTATCTGTAATTCTGTATTCATCGGTGGCCGTGTGCAGGGTAGCGTGGGAGGTTGGATCCGTCGGTGGCTGGGGGCAATGTGGCAGCGGAGCTTCGTCCTGAGCACCGGCGACGCATGGGTGGGGTTGGAGGTGGTGCCAGGCTATACATGAAGAGGAGCCTGCTCGTGGAGCTAGGATGCCATGATGTGGACGAGGAGGCACACATGGCGGCGGATCTAGCAGCTCACTGGTTTAGATCGGGAAGGAGCAGAAAGAGGGGAAGGGATTGACCTTTGAGGAAGAGGAACAGTGGGACGCAGATGGAAATATCAAGGACTGCGGCGCTGTAAATGAGAACAACTGGAGGTCCAAGAGAACATCCAGAAACCTCGGATAAAAAATCGATGAAAGAAAAATTCAGAGAAGAAAAATTCCAGGAAACTAGATTCCTCGCTTGCCGCGTGCGGGGTGGCGTGCGGAGTCAGATTTGTTCACGGCTGGTGGCGATGTGGCAGCAGAGCTTCGTCCAGAACACCGGCGACGCGTTGGTTGATGGATAGTAAAGGGGCACCACGGTGCGGGCCGGAGCCTGGCGGTAGCTCGTTGGGGAAGAGGTGGGCAACAGAACAGGAGAGGTGGTGATGCAGATTTGAATGGAGCTCGCGAAGGGGACGGGGGAGAAGAATGGAGAAGAAGAGTATCGCTGGGAGGGGAGAGAAATATCCAGCTCGTCGGTGACATCTGGGAGGAGAAGAGAAGTGGGGAACGAGATGAAGATGAGGAAGAGGAACAGTGAGCAGGCCATGAGTAAATACCATCCACCACCGTTGCGTTCAATGCGTGCCGGTGAGAGCCGCATGGAACAACATCAGTTCTTACAGGTGGGACCAGCACGTACGGAATAGCATGCATATACGGGTTGTTAACCGAACTACTACTTGAGCGATACAAAGCTAAATACAGCGCATTAAACACCATCGTCCCGAATCTATATGAATAGCAACGGTACTGATGTGGGTGGGTGAAGCACCTATGTGCTCCTCTGTAATTTCCTTAGCTGACTCCTTTTCCGAGAGCAACACTCGGAAAAGAAGTGGCACAACAGTAGTTTCAGCTCTTAGACAACCCCTTTTTCAAGAGCCGCTCTCGGTAGTCTATCTTTTTCTGAGTGTGGCTCTCGAAAATGTGTCCTATTGCTTTTTTTTAAGCTCTTTTTTATCTGATCCCTGCAACTGAAAATAACTACAGTGCAATTTCTATATATATGCAGTGCGGAAAATATTATCATAAAAAATGAATGTGGGAGCTCCTAGCTCCCTAGAAATTCATCGAGTAACACATCACACACATAGGCATAATTTAAAGCAGTCCACATATATAAGCGAATGTTTCATACTAGTACACATCACACACAAGTTCGCAAATTCATACATATAACTAACTTATGAAAGTTCACTACTTGCAAAACACGTGGACGTCACATAGAAGTTCACATGTTCATACAACATCTTGAGGAGAAGGAGGGGCATCATTTTCATCGGGTTAAGTTTCCGGAGGAGGAGGAGGAGGATGAGGAGAGGACCATTTTCACTACTTCGAGATTGCATAAGAACCTATAAGTAGAGTCACGTGACCATTGTTCGTCGCTATATAATGAATGTTTTACTCTAGTTTAGAGAATGTTCTACATGTAGTTGATTCTTGAGCAGCTTCAACCTTTCGTTCGTGTCTGGTCGTTCTTTATTTCTGCTCCCCTGCTCAGCCAACCGCCTTTGCTTTCAGCAGCCTATTCTGCATGACCCACATGTCAGGTGATGGACACGTGGCTCTTTCCTATTGGCTCTCTTTGCCGAGGGTGGCTCTTGGCAAAGATGGCGCTCGGTCTATTCTTCGAGACCCACATGTAAGGAGTTGGGCATGTGGCTCTTTCCTATTGGCTCTCTTTGCCGAGGGCCCCTCTCGGCAAAAATGGCGCTTGGCATATTCTGTGTGACCCACATTTCAGGTGCAGGACACGTTGCTCTTTCCTATTGGCTCTCTTTGCCGAGGCTAGCTCTCGGCATAGATGGCGCTCGGCCTATTCTTCAAGACCCACATGCCAGGTGCTAGACATGTGGCTCTTTTCTATTGGTCATCTTTGCCGAGGGCCCCTCTCGGCAAAGTTACGCCACGTGGCAACCGCCGTACCTGTCTGTCGTCCGTTAGCTACTTTATTTTGCCCAGAGGCACTGTTTGGCTCTCCGTAAAACTCTTTGCCGAGTGTCCGTGTCCTGGCTCTCGGCAAATTCCTATTTTCCTGAGAGGTGTACGTCGGGGGCCTTTGCCAAGTGCAACTCTCGGCAAAGGCTTTGCCTGCGGTTATTGGCCCTTTGTCGAGTGCCCGTGGCACTCGGCGTATAGGGCGATTCCAGTAGTGACAGGCCAAGAAACAAGCCAAGAACAAGCGATGTTCTACATGCCTCATCATGTTGCGTGCGCAAGGTAGTCATTGGAGCATATTTCCAGAAACTGATGAGTCCTCCTCTCATGAGAAAATTGATGATTGAAATAGCAAAACCATAATAATACTATCCAGCAAGTCACCATGTAAGCAGCCAAAAGTGATTTTCTGCAGCTCAAGATAAATTGTGTAAGATTTCGTCACTGCTCAAGGCACAAAATATAGGGATTCACGTGTGCATATATAGCTAGTGCAACGCATTTGAACAACCGGCGGCACGCATGACGCGACGGGACTAGGCAGCGGGGCGACAAGCGAGGGCGTAGTCGGGCGGGGCGGCAGTCAAGGGGACGGACGGGACGGGGCAGGCGTAGTCGGCGGGGCGGCAGTCGAGCAGACGGATGGGATGGCATAGGCACAGTCGGCACAGCGACAGTCGAGGGGACGGACGGGACAGGGCGGGCGCAGTCGGCGCTGCGGTAGTCGAGGGGATGGACGAGACAGGATGGGCGCAGGTGGTGGGGTGGCAGTCGAGGGGACGGACGGGACGGGGCGGGTGCAGATGGTGGGGCGGCAGTTGTCGTGGAATTGTCACGGCAGATGTCCTAGTGTCAGGACTTAGTCATGAGGCCAACGCATCTATGTGGTAGCTTGAGAGGGGTTGATCGGGACGAGAGACGCAACACGCAAGACAAGGATTTAGACAGCTTCGGGCCCCGGGAAACATCATTCGGTAAAAGCCCTACATGTTGTTTGTGGCTAGGTCTCATTATGCTCATGAGGGAGACGCCGCATAAGCCGGTTCCCCCTTGCTGTGTCTAGCCTTAACGATGATTTTCTGTTGCTTGTCCCTCTTGGGGTGCCCTGCCCCTCCTTATATAAGTTGAAGGGGCGGGTTACATGTAGAGTCCATCTCGGACTAAGACTTAAACTATTTTTGACTTTCCTTCATGGGCTTCTTAACATCTTGGGCTTCATAACCCCTGGCAACCCAGTTATTACTGTCTGCCGGGTTATGACTGGTGCCGGTTTAACATGATCTGCCGGTTTATGATGGTCTGCCGGTTTAACATGGTCTGCCGATTTATGATGGTCTGCCGGTTTATGATCGACTTAATAGCTGCCGGGTTATCATCTGTCTTAACACCTGCCGGTTTACCACTCACCGGTTTACCGTCTGTCTTAGCCATCTGTCTTAACTGTCTGCCGGTTTACCATCCGCCGGTTTACCAAGTCCCGACTGGGTTATGACTCCGGCCGGGTCATACCGCGGGGTATATCCCCGACATTAGCCCCCAGTTTAATTTGGATTTATCCATGTTAAACTGATCCTGGGCATCCTTAATTCCTTGTCATTTCCTTCTTCTAGAAAATCCGGGTCAATAGGCCAGCTTCATAATCAATTTGCTGACATTGGTTTGTCACAGAGAAATATTGTGAAGAATAATTCATTTGACTGAGCTCCCAATGCTTAACAAAAGTATTGGTCCTTGTAATACTCATCTGATCTTCAGCCGGTTTAAGGATGTAGAACTTGCCGATTTAAGGATGTAGAACTTGCCGGTTTATCATTGCCAAGACTGCCGGTTTATAAAAACTGATAATTCCGTGTCATGATTGTTGCAGACACCAGGCCATCATGATTGGTGACGCCGGGTGAATAATTGTTGGTGATGCCGGGTCATAATTGTTCTAGACACTGGGTCAATCTGGTTAGCTACAAACTAAAAATTGGAAGATATTTCTCTCTTATATCCATATTACCTGTAGCCCCCCAAGTCTTGAACAGAACAAAGTGATAATTTGGGACTTGTTTCCATATAATTACTGCTACTTTGAAGAAATCCATGTTGTTCATCTCAGTCACTTAGTAAAAACTGAATACTCCTTATTATGTAGCCCCCAAGTGTCGGGTTGTCATGCTTGCAGCAACCTGGGACTTGAAATTGCCTTATGCTCATAAAAACTTAAACCAGTGTAGCCCCCAAGGGCCAGGTCATGTAATAATGAGCAGGGACTTTGTAAATATAATCATGTAAACTTGAAACAGCAACGTGTATCCCCCAAGGGCCGGCTCAGTGAGATAATATTGAGCTGGGACTTGATATATACTTCAATGAAAATAACATCATATGATGTAACCCACATCATGGGGCTTGAATCCACGTCCACAAGGTTAAGAGCCTTGTGCTTTACCAACTGAGCAGTGGACCCTTCAATATAATGAATAAAAAGCTTTGTACCTTGAATTGTTGACAGGAGCAATTGGTAGCCCCCAAGGGCCGGCTTATTACGATGTGATGTGATGAGTCGGGTCTTCAACAATGTGAGCAAACAATGACTTTGCATTAGCCCCCAAGTGTCATGGTGCATGCTTGCAACGACATTAGACTTATGTATTTGATGTAATCTCAACTTAAATAATGTAGCTCCCAAGTGCCGGGTTGTAAGCCTGCAGCGACTCGGGACTATTCCTTCCATTGTAGAATAAATCATATCCATTGATAATATGATAGCCATTGCGCTAAAGCGACTTTGAAAACCTTTATCATAATACTGGTTATAACCATAATAAAATCCATCCATGTTGGCTATTTGAAGATTTGAATAAAATAATCCAATGATTTATGAGAGCCTGATTCCAATGGCGCAATCCAAATATATACTGGCGACTTATAGTCCAAAGCCAGGCCGGATCAATAAACACCGGATTATAAGTGATTATGTACTGACAACTTGTAGTTGAAAGTCGAGCCGGGTTAATGAACACCGGGTTAATTTGATGACTGATAGTCATGCCGGGTCAATAGACGCCGGTTCAATATAAAATTTATCAAAAGAGAAAAATCTTGACAAAGGCAAATAAAACCGTGTAGTCGAGGCTTTTCAAGGGCTGCCAGACCCAAATTCGAGGCTTTTCATGGGCTGCCAGGCCGCTGAGTTAAACCATTTTTGCAAAGCCTTTCAAGATGGGCCTCCAACTAACCAATCGTCGTTTTAACTTTGACAAGTTCAGGGTATGTGTAATATTGACTTGTCAAACGTTCGGCGGGTCATGCGAGGATTACCTGGAAAGGAGTGGCTTACTTGATGAAGGCAGGTTAACCCGGGGTTTTAGGTGAATACACCAGGCTTCCAAGCCGTGCTTGATAGCATGTTACAAGGGTCCTTTCATACTCTTTGTTGCATTGCACAAAGAGCCCCCAGGTAACATTTTGAGTTGTGCTCAGTGGGTGCCTATGTTTGAGTTATGCTTTTTGCAACACTCTCTTTGGCCCCTAAGTGATTTCTTGTTGGCCTTACGCCCACTACTAGGAAAAGGCCTACTAATGGCGCACTGGTTTTGCCTACTAATGGCGCATTACCAGTGCGCCATTAGTACCACGCCACTAGTATTCTTTACTAATGGCGCACCACTGGTGCGCCATTAGTATCTGGTATACTAATGGCGCACCAAGCAGTGCGCCATTAGTATGTAACACCATGCGCCATTAGTGTGCCTCCCGGGGGGTCATACGTAAGCATGTGCTTTGTCATACTAATGGCGCATTCTGTGTTGATGCGCCATTAGTATCCTTTGGCATACTAATGGCGCACCTGGTGGTGATGCGCCATTAGTATGAATATTTGTTTTTTTTTACTTTTCTGATTTTTGCACAGGTTACAAAATATATTATTGGATAGAATATAGACAGCAGCACACAGCAACATCAGATTCATCGAATACAATAGAAGATTAGTCTCCGAATACAATTCATCATATTAGTCTCTGAATTCAAAAGACCGAACAAAGATAAAACATTACAAGTCTCAAGACCGCGAGTATCGAGTTTGTCTTCACATTACAAGTCGATATTGATCATCTAAACTACCATCACATAGAAGAGAGCTGTGGTCATCACGATGAGCATCATCACGATCAAACTGGTCTTCATCCGGTTCCTCCAACGCTCCCTCCTCTCTCCCGCTAGATAGCGGGCGTATCTAGATTCGGCCTCCGCCCTAGTGGTGTACCCTTTGTAACTGTTACCGCTGAAATGGTGAACCTGTCTCCGACACTCCTCCCAGTCGTCGTAGACTCCGAGAACCTTACCCTTGTACACGACATACGACGGCATCTCTATGCACAAGCCAAACAACAGACAATACATAAGCAATATGTAAGTATGCAACAAAAGGATCGGAAGAGAAAAGCAAGACATTAATAGCACCATTCATGGTCCTACTAATAAATAGCATCGATTACATCTAAGTTGAACGACTGTCCAAACCAAAGAGACATACAAATTCATTAAAGTTTAATTACAACATGAGCCAATCAATGTTTCAGAACTACACATCACTACTTTCGACTCGACTCATCGGACAGGAGCGTGGATGAAGCCGCCGTCTGTCGTGATGGTCATGAAATCGCGGTCGTTGTCACCCTGCATTTGTAGCGTTCCATCTATCTCATTGTTGAACGGTTGATATCTGAGGAAGAACTGCCCCGAGGTATGAAGGACATCTTGATGGATGATGTCCGCAAACTCCGACTGGATGCGAAAGAATTCTTGTCTGAGGTCCGCGTCCTGGATTGCCGACAAGTTCGCGGCCCAACCTTTGAGATTATCTGGTAGCAGAAGGTGATGACACTAGTAGAAAACCACCCATTAGTCCCGGTTCGTAAGGGCCTTTAGTCCCGGTTCAGGAACCGGGACTAATGGGTCGTTACTAATACCTCAACCCATTAGTCCCGGTTCAAACACGAACCGGGACCAATGTGCCTCCACGTGGCCCTGTGCGCCGAGCCCAGTCAGGGGGCCTTTGGTCCCGGTTCGTGGCTCCAACCGGGACCAAAAGGCATCCACGCGTCTGCATTCCAGTGGCTGGGTTTTTTTTTTGTTTTGAAAGGAGGGGGGTTGGGGGTTTTGGGGGGTTAATTTAGGTGTTTCGTATATTGTGTTAGCTAGCTAATTAATAGAGAGAAGTGTCCTCTCTTATGTCCGTGCTTGGTCGACGCTATGTAGTATATATACATAAGTGATCGAGAGAACCATTCAGTACAGAAGTTCGTCATGCATACCGAGAGAAGTGATCGATCGACCTCTCCTTTTCCGAGAGATTGGTCGAACAACAAGTTTTTTACTGGCTAGCTACATACATGTACAATCTATATAAGATCTCTTAATTACAAACCCCTAGCATTTCAAATCAACTTCCACATGGTATTCTCCGGCTTTACTGATGACGTGTTCAAGAAAGAATCCCGCCAACTCCTCTTGAATTGCTTTCATGCGATCTGGTGGTAGGAGTTCATCCCGCATCTGCCACGTCTAATTAATTTGAAGAAGGGGGTTAATTAATACATATATATGAATGAAACTCAACAGAAATGATGGTGTAATAAAATGAAATTGTGAATATTATTGCTTACGCACTTCATATTGTCTTCTAGAGTAGCCCCGCTTGTTAGTGGCCTCGACGCTGCTTCTCTAGGGTTTGAATAATAATCAGTGGCCTCGACGCTGCTTCTCTAGGGTTTGGGGTCACCTCGACACAACGCTTCAAGGGTTTGGGGTGGCCTCGACGACAATGCTCTTTTAACTTGATAAATTTGGGTGGCCTCGAGAGAGTTAATTTGTCGGGTAGGGGCGCGGCGGGAGGGGGTAGGAGACCAACATCGTTTTCTCTCTAGGGTTTGGGTGTCCTAGAGAGTTATCGGGGAGGGGGTATCGGTACCACCCCCTAGCTCGTGTTGAAGTTTCTTCTTTCTCCTCTATTCCTTTCTTTCTTCTTCTCCTCTTCTTTTTCTTCTTCTCCCTCGAGAAAGGAAAATAATTAAGGAAAAGGAAGAAAAGAGAAAGAAGGAAGAAGGAAGAAGAAGAAGAAAAAAAAGAAGAAAAAAAAGAGGAGAAGAAGAAAGGAATAGAGGAGAAAGAAGAAAAAATAGAATTTCTTCTTTCTCCTGTATTCCTTTCTTCTTTTCCTCTTCTTTTTCTTCTTTTTCCTCTTCTTATTTACTTCTCCTCTTCTTCCTCTCCTCTTTTTCTCCTTTCTTCCTCTTCTTATTTTCCTTTTTCCTCTCATTCTTTTAGTATTGCTTGTTTTAAAAAATGTTCAAATAGAAAATTTCAAAAAAAAACAAAGGTTTTGCCTAATGCATTGTTCATATGAATATACAAACATTTGCATATTCTACAATAATTAATATCACCAAAAAAATCTATGAACAGAAAAAAAACTAACTTTTCTAAAAATCTATCTTTTGCATATATGAAAACATTAATACACATATGAACAATAAATACATATATGAACAAAAACATGCTCTGAACAATTTTTGAACATTACATACACATAGCCACATACATACACATATACATTATATATATATATATATATATATATATATATATATATGAACAAAAAAACTAAACTAATAAAAATGAAAAAAACAGAGCCGCATATATATATATAGCCACATACATACACATATATATACATTGAACAAAAAAATTACACTAATAAAAATGAAAAAAAACAGAGCCGGTGCGGCGCGGCGGCTCACAGCGGTGGCGGCGTGCGGGGGCGGGCGACGGCGACGGGGCAGGGGCTCGGGGCGCGGCGCGCGGGGGCGGGCGACGGCGACGGGCCGGGCAGCCTGGCGGCGACGACGGCGGGCGCGGGCTCGGGGAGGCCGGCGCGGGCTCGGGTAGGCCGGCGACGACGACGGGTGCGGGCGACGGCGACGGCGACGGCGGGGGCGGCGGGCGGCGTCGGGGCAGCCTGGCGGCATCGATGTGCTCGGCGTCGTCGGGGGGCAACTTGTGGCGATGAACTCTGCAAAACTGCGAAGTGCTACTTATATACAAGGAGCATTGGTCACGGTTGGTGGCTCCAACCGGGACTAATGCCGCCTTTAGTCCCGGTTGGTGCCACCAACCGGGACCAAAGGCCTCTTTTTTGGCAGCCCAAAGGGCGGGAAGCTGCGGACTTTAGTCCCGGTTGGTGGCACCAACCGGGACCAATGCCCCCCCCCCTTTAGTCCCGGTTGGAGCCACCAACCGGGACCAAAGTACCCTGTGCTGCCCGCATCGGGGCCAAAGTTTAGTCCCACCTCGCTAGTTGAGAGGGGCGCGCAGTGGTTTATAAGCCCACTGCTGCACCCCTCTCGAGCTCCTCTCCACTGCAGGCTTACGGGCCTACTTGCTACTGCTTTGCCTGATGGGCCTTCTGGGCCTACTGCGAGCCTGAATCCTGGCCCAAAGTAGGGATTCAAGTCGTATTCAGGCCGTGGGGACCCAGTAGGGGGCATTTTTTTTGTTTTTTTGTTTTCTTTACTTATTGTTGCTATTTTTATTTTTTTTCCAGTTTTTTTGTTTTGTTTTCTACATTATTTATTTTCTTTTGTTTTTTGCTTATTTTTTAATTCTTTTTGCTTTTAGTTTTAGGAAAATTATAAACTTTCTGTTAGTGCCATTACTTTTCAAATTTGAAAACACTTTTTTTTGTTTTCTTTCTTGCTTTATTTATTTTATTTTGTTTCTACTTACAACAAAATACTTATTGTTGTTTTCTTGTTTTGTTTTCTGCATTATTTTTTTTGCTTTTTGCTTTATTTTTTAATTCTTTTTGCTTTTAGTTTTAGGAAAATTATAAACTTTCTGTTAGTGCCATTACTTTTCAAATTTGAAAACACTTTTTTTGTTTTCTTTCTTGCTTTATTTATTTTATTTTGTTTCTACTTACAACAAAATACTTATTGTTGTTTTTTTGTTTTGTTTTCTGCATTATTTATTTTCTTTTGTTTTTTGCTTTATTTTTTAATTCCTTTTGCTTTTAGTTTTAGGAAAATTATAAACTTTCTGTTAGTGCCATTGCTTTTCAAATTTGAAAACACTTTTTTTGTTTTCTTTCTTGCGTTATTTATTTTATTTTGTTTCTACTTACAACAAAATACTTATTGTTGTTTTTTTGTTTTGTCTTCAGATCCTTGTACGCACCGCGGTAGAGGATGTAGTCATTAGGGCATGCATGTATCTTCTGCACCTCCAATCCTAGAGGGCATACGACCTTCTTTGCTGCGTATGTACTGTCGGGCAATTCGTTATCCTTTGGAAGCTTCTTCTTCAATATTTTAAGTAGCTTCTCAAATCCTTTGTCAGGCACAGCATTCTCTGCCTTCCGCTGCAGCAATTCCAGTACGGTACCGAGCTTCGTGTTGCCATCTTCGCAATTGGGGTACAACCCTTTTTTGTGGTCCTCTAGCATGCGATCGAACTTCAGCTTCTCATTTTGACTTTCGCATTGCGTCCTTGCATCGACAATGACCCGGCGGAGATCATCATCATCGGGCACATCGTCTGGTTCCTCTTGATCTTCAGCAGCTTCGCCCGTTGCAGCATCATCGTGCACATCGTCTGGTTCCTCTTGATCTTCAGGAGCATCACCGTATTCAGGGGGCACATAGTTGTCATCGTACTCTTCTTCTTCGCCGTCTTCTATCATAACCCCTATTTCTCCGTGCCTCGTCCAAACATTATAGTGTGGCATGAAACCCTTGTAAAGCAGGTGGGTGTGGAGGATTTTCCGGTCAGACTAAGACTTCGTATTCCCACATATAGGGCATGGACAACACATAAAACCATTCTGCTTGTTTGCCTCAGCCACTTCGAGAAAATCATGCACGCCCTTAATGTACTCGGAGGTGTGTCTTGAACCGTACATCCATTGCCGGTTCATCTGCGTGCATTATATAATGAAGTGACCAATTAATAGAAGTTCATCATCACATTAAAACCAAAGTACATACATAGTTCTCATCTAACAACATAAAGCTCTGCAGAGCATCTAAATTAATTAAACCATACACTGAAACTATGTAAAACATTTCAATGCGAAAACAAATGCGATCATAATCGCAACCAATGTAACAACTGATCCAATGGCATAATGATACCAAGCCTCGGTATGAATGGCATATTTTCTAATCTTTCTAATCTTCAAGCGCATTGCATCCATCTTGATCTTGTGATCATCGACGACGTCCGCAACATGCAACTCCAATATCATCTTCTCCTCCTCAATTTTTCTAATTTTTTCCTTCAAGAAATTGTTTTCTTCTTCAACTAAATTTAACCTCTCGACAATAGGGTCGGTTGGAATTTCCGGTTCAACAACCTCCTAGATAAATAAAATCTATGTCACGTTGGTCGGCATAATTGTCATAAACAATAAATGAACCAATAGTTATGAAAAGATAATATATACCACATCCGAATCATAGACAGGACGAGGGCCGACGGGGGCGGATACCAAAACCATCGCACTATATAAGATGCAATAATAAAAGTAAGAAAATAATACAAGTATCTATCTAAACATACAAGTAAGAATATTTTTCCTTTCAAAAAGAAGATAAGAACAAGAGGCTCACCACGGTGGTGCCGGCGATGAGAACGGCGCGGGTGATCGACGACGGTGAAGACGGGGACGGGGCGTGACGGACCGCTAAATCTAGACAAATATTGAGGAAAATGGAGCTTGGCGGTCGAGCTTGGAGGGGAGAAAGCTTAAGTAGTGTGGCTCGGGCATTCCATCGAACACCTCGTGTGCATAGGAGGTGAGAGCTAGAGCACCACAAAGCTCTCCCCTCGCTGGCCACGAAAAACAGAGCACTGGGAGTGCTCTGCTCGTGAGCAGGGGGTATATATAGGCACCACCATTGGTCCCGGTTGATAGCACGAACCGGGACTAAAGGTTTGCCTTTGGTCCTGGTTTGTGCCACCAACCGGGACCAATGGTGGTTCCAGGAGCGAGCCCATTGGTCCCGGTTCGTCCCTCCAACCGGGACCAAAAGGTCCAGACGAACCGGGACCAATGGCCCACGTGGCCCGGCCGGCCCCCGGGGCTCAAGAACCGGGTCCAATGCCCCCATTGGTCCCGGTTCTGGATTGAACCAGGACTAATGGGCTGGACCGGCCTGGACCATTGCCCCCTTTTCTACTAGTGTGATGGTCCCTTACGATCGCCCGCATGTGATGGAGGGCGTAGTAGGCATCCTTCTGACCGCCAGGCGGCTGCTTGACGCAGCAGAACTTTGTATTGTGTGAGAACATGTGCTTGTCGTACTTACGAACTACCCTGGTGAAGGTGCCTCCAGATTTGGCGTAGCCGGGGAGAACATCATCAAGAACTTTCTTGACATTTGTGTAGTCTATCTTGGAGTTACGGTTCGGGTCGAAATACGTGGCCATGGAATATTTCGGGCTTAAGAGGATGAGTGTGCAATGTGTGTTACTGCACAGAACACGGAATGTTAGAAAAAAAAGAACGATCGAAATCTAAGAAATCATATGTTACGGGGCGGTTAAGGGATGACTTACTCGGGAAAGTAAGCCACAAGGAAGTTATCCTTATCTGGGTTTGCCAGAATGACGCCTTCGAGGTGTGAACTCGCAACTTGGCGGTCCCCAGTGCTGCTCAAGTGCTTGGCACGCATGTAGAAGGGGTCAACTATCACGATGTCCGGGGTCTTGTCTCTAATGATCCGCATCTCCATACTCAGCGAAAACAGCCGAACGAAGGTGTAGTGCAGCGGATGAAGGTTAAACATAGCAAAGATGTCATCAAACCGCAGGACGATCGTACCCCCGATGTCGCCATCCACAAAGCCCTTGCCCTCTGGCACCTTGGCCATGAAAACCGGGTATGCCACATCATTCTCTCTGAGACGCCGCTTCTCCAAAGAAAGAACACTGTCGTGCAGACTCCGCATAGCACCGGTTGCAGCATTGAGCATATTTGGCGGTAGCATCGCCCAACCCGCCACATGCACCCTCCTCGAGATATCCTTAGGTGAAGGTGGCCCGTCCTGAGCACGGATCGAACTCGGTGTCGGCTGGCTCGCACCGGCACCCTTGTTAGTCTTTCGTTTCCGTCCCTTCTTCTTGATCTCCTGTAATGGGACCGAGTTCTGCTCACAGACCGCCTTCTTGAGCGTGTTGGGGCTGATAATATTTCGCACCTCAGCTATCTGAGGCTCGGTGAAGGCGGGAGCTGGAGGCGTCTCCTGAGAACTGAACGCCAGACGGCGCTTGTTGCAATTGGATTTCTCCGCCGTACCAGCTAGATTGCGGTCGTCTTGGTTGGGTTCTTGAGAAAGAGGCCCGCAGAACTCGTCAGCGTACCCATGTTCGGCAAAGTACTTATCGACTTTGGTAAATGTACAGTCGTCGTTGTCGTCGTCGTCCGGATCCTGTGCCATAGGGCTGTTCGGATCCTGTGCCATAGGGATGTCCGGCATAGGGATGTCCGGCTGGTCCGGTAGCGTTACGGCGTTCTTGCCATGGCTTGGCGCCGGCACGACTGGCGGTCTTGTCTGTGGGGTGGTGTCCCCCGCCCCCAAACGAATCTGGCTCTTCGGCCAAAGCAGGGGTCAGTTTACGTAGGCGCTGAGGGTTATCTCATCTTCTTCGTCGGCCCCAGCGGGTCGAATCGGAGGTAACAGCTCGTCGCAGCCTGGCAGCACCCGAACCACTTCAACGCTATACACTGTGGGTGGCATCGGATTACCGTGGAACATGGGGTTGCCCGGTTGAACGATTCTGCCCTTGGCGACATCGACCAACTCGGCGCCCACGAAATGCAGAAGAGTGCAAGGAACGTCGGCGGCGCCCTGCGAAAACATGTACAGGGCGTCAGGGATGCCCAGTCAAAGGCAAGGAGATGAAGTCATCGGCCGAGAGGCTTAGTTACCGTGATGCCGTCGAGCTCGGCTAATGTCGAGGCATCGCCAACGGCGGGCGTGCAACTGACGGAGGGGGCGCTTGCTGGCGAGGTGCCGGCCGGCGTACACCCAGGTGCATTAAGCTCCAATGCCCGTGCCGACGCCGGAGACACGAATACCGCCTCCGCCGGAGACACCAATGGCGCCGCCTGCGCGCTGTGCGAGTTGCTGGCCGTGAAGCTGGGAACTGGGGGAGGCCCCTGTTGGCCGCCCGCAATCCACGTCGTCAGCCCATGAATCAACGTAGGCACCATGGCGTTGAGCTTCGTTCCCAGTTGTTGTTCCACTTGCTCTTGGAAAAGCTCCAGAATCCGCGCCATTTGTGCCTTGAGTGCTTCAACCTCGCGCGTCTGGCTTTCCGAGCTGGTCTTTTTCTCCTTCCACACACCAGCGGTATAGTATGACCCCCATTTTGTGGACAAGCCTTTGCCGGCCACACGACCAGCTGACGTCGGCTTAGTGAGCTTATCCTTGTTTTTCATTACGTTCAACGCCCTATTTAAAGGGGTGTCGAAAGGGGAGCTCTGAGACGACCCCGCGCTACTGCTTTCAGTGTCCTGCGAAAGGAACGTGAACCATTTAGAAATATTGGGGATTAATTAGAGTGCAACCATATGGAGCTAATTACGCGGGGGTGTATTCCTTACCAGAACAAGCTCAAGCGCCCCGGTCTTCGGATCCGTGGTAAGCTCCTTTGTTATCGGGTCCTCCTTGTACTGGGCCCTGATAAAGTTCCTGGTCTGCTTGTCACTGCTGTATTTCTTGAAGCGGGGCGGTAGGCCTTGCTCGGCACGCTCCGCGTCCTCCTTGTCCCATATAGGCTCCGCCACTCTATAACCGGCAGGACTGAGTTTGTGTTCTCCTAAGTTCACTCCCGCATTTCTTTCCCCCACTGACTTGATTCGGAGGTTGCGCTGCTCTCGCACTTGATCTTGAACTCCTTGTACTCATCTTCGCTCATCAAAGGATATTTCGCCTTGATCTTCTCATAACTATCACCTTTATCAATCATTCTCTTCACCGCGCTTCTCCAAGTAGACAGGGCCGTGCTCATCCTCGTGAGGGCGGCACTGTTCACTTTATTCCCTGAGAGGCGTGTGTTTTCAAATTTGGCGGGGAACTTGTATCGTTCGTGCAGCTTCGTGAAGAGGAGGTTGCGCAAATTCCCATGGTCCTTATTCCTAAGGTTCTCGGTGTTGATCGAGACGGTGCTCCGGAGAATGCACCCGAGCTGAAGCGAGTACCCCCTGACTATATGTTTGGGCTCCGTTGGATGCCCGTCGGAGTCCACTTGAGTGAATTCCTCCTTGAGGGTGCGGAGCGCATTCGGGCGCCGGTCCTTCCTTTGCTTCTTTGGTTGGCTGCCATCTGTGTGTGCGCCGCCATCATCAGTGGTGGCATCCTCGGCGGCACCATCAGTGGTGTCATCCCCGACGCCACTAGGGGTTGTGTAGTCAAGATCGGTGTCTTCCACGGCGTCCTCATAGCGGTGAGGTTGTTCCTCCATCTCCTGGGACAGCTCCCAGAATTGCTTGCCGCCCGAACCGCCGGCCTCATCGTGGTTGGCCATGTTTCGCTCTAAATAGGAAAACAGTTTGGTCAAAAAGTTGGTTATTGTCAAGGAACAAGATCATGGTCTCATCATTTAGGGTTTGTCGACACCGAGGCATCCTAAAAGTTAAGTTTTCATCATTTAGGGTTTATCGATGCCGAGGCACCCTAGGTTGGGCCTAATCACTTGGCTCTATTGCCACATATGTTGGGTTTATCATCTAGGGTTTACCGATGCTGAGGAGAATTCTAAGTTGGGCCTAATCACTTGGCTCTATTGCCACCTATGGTTTAATGCAGCAAGAATAAAGGGGCGGTTGATCCTACTTAATTAAGTACTAAGATACCCCGGCCCATGCATTAGTAGCAAGTACCTCATATGTCCGATTTTTAGCAAAGTCATGCTAAAATTCACGGAAAATTTCAGCATGACCTTTGCTGAAAATAGGACATATGGAGTACCCGAATTTGCCGGAACGGAAGTTAATCGACATTCCGGCAAACTGAAGGGCCTCTCGGGGTACAACAGCAGCATCACAAGTTGACAAAATTCCCAAGTAGTACAGCAGCAGCATCACAAGTAGTACCAATGAACATATAATCCAGCAAGTTGAAAAAACTGAAGTTCTCAGCATGAAGAATCACACAACACAACACCTACATTATGATGATACATTTGGAGATTGCACATACAGTTTTCACATAAGCATAATTGTTCTGGAGATTGCACATACAGTTTTTGACAGCACATATAGTTTTTCACATTTGTAGATTGCACATATAGTTTTCACATAGAGCAATGTTCTTTTCATTTCACCTTCCATTTTTTTGCAATTCAACTCACTTCCTTTTCTTATAGTTACTGCTCCCAAATGAAATGACACTTTGACATGGCTGCAAATTTCAGTGTCTACTTATCTGCAATTTTTCAGTGTATGCTTAGGAGAAATAGCTTTCAAACTTCAGCTTGTTTTGTATAAGGAAACTAAAAAACTATCTAAGGAGGTCTTCAAGTTCAAGTTACAGCCTGCATGACTGAAAATAGTTACACTAAGTTTCAAAATAGAAAAATACACTTCTTAGTTTTACAAACTGAAAATTACTCTAAAACTGAAACTTTAACTGACTTTTAGACTGAATTTTTAATGCGCACCCAACCGATTAGAGCAGCAATTTACAAACTAAAGAGGGGGATGTTTCATGACAATTTCCTAGAAAAACTGTTTCAACATGGCCATTTGCATTTTTTTTCCCTAAGTAAATATTGGGTGTAGCAAGAACAGGATGGCTCTTGGGATATATGTTGCATATTTGGTGAATTTATTAATTAGATGCAATGTTAGTTCTGGTTGGCTGGAGGGCAGTTTACTTGTACCAAAATAAATCTATTGCCTATCAGGCTATCACCATCACATGAATCAGGCTCTAGATAAACAAAGGGGAACAACACACCTGGTACTGGTCCCTAAGCTAGAAACTAGTTATTGCTTCTACTTTTTCAAGTTTGTGTTGTTCCCTACCCTTCTACATCTAGCTACTCAAATACCAACAGTTCTAGGAAGAGACAAAAGTGCTCCAGCTTATATTTCTGTAGATATCTTTTTAAGGACCCTGGTTTCCAGTTTTCCAAACCTTCATCCCACCAACAAATCAAGACACAAAAATAATCAACTAAAAACATATAATAAGATAAGATAATGCAACCCACAATCACTTGAAGTGACAGGATAGTCAGCCTTCAGAACTCTATGTTCTGGCAAAATTAACAGAAAGTATAGATACAATAAATAACAGTGCAGCAAAAAGATAGAAGGTAGGGAAAAAATGCTTACCTGGAATCAAAGAATGTATAAAACTGATAATTTGACTTGCTAAAGCTAAATGCTTAGAAGTAATTGATTTCAGACCAGATACCTGAAAAGGAACCAAAGGAAAATAAACCAAGCAGTGCAGACTTCTTGATATATAAAAAAAGAAGTGTGGCAGCACATGCCCACATTAAATAGCTATTTAGCTTGATTAAGATTTGAGGAAACTACTGGTGCATTGAAGTACTATTGATGAACTATTTTCTTGGATGTACTGATCTACACTAACATCTGCACATTGTGCATAACAATTCACAGGCATATTTACTTGGTATACACGTACACGTATGTACGGGTTGGCTCATTGGCTCTACTTTTTTGTTTAGGATCAGGACGTACACTAGCACTACAATTCACAGACAAAAAAGTAGATGTACCATTGAAGTACACCTACAGAAAATATTTGAACCTACAGAAAATATTTGAACCTACACGTGTATGTACATTGTGCATAAAAATTCACAGGCATATTTTCTTGGATGTACTGCTCTACACTAACTCTCTTTCTCCCACAAATTCACAGGCATATTTGAACCTACAGAACACCTATATTACTATCAATCATTCCAACATGAAGACAAATCCCACCGAGCAGAGAAGCCGCGGATTATCTACCACTTCCTCGGTAAAACCACAACCCGATGATAGATTCTCGCGACGGACCTAATCTAAACCGCACCAGAGCAACCAAGAGCACCATGGTCCCAACAGAATCCGATGGGAGAACGCGCGGAGGGGCGGAGGCGGGGGAGCATACCGTTGGTGATGATGGCGCTGGTCTGGGGCGGGACCTTGAACTCCTCGGCGGTGAACTTGAGCACCGCGGTGAAGGGCGCCGCCTCCGGCATGCTGAACCTGCGAGGCCACCGCATGACACACGCGGATTAGGACGAGATCTGGTCCGAGGAGGGGTGGGGGGAGGAGGAAGAGAGGGGGATCTGTACTCACACTTTGAAGGGGAGCTTGGGGTCGGAGAGGGAGGCGGCGGGGGCGCATGGGCGGCTGCGGCGCAGTGGGTCGGGGCAGCGGCGGCGGCGCGGTGGAGGGAGGGACGAGGGAAGGAGCGGCGCGGTGGATCGAGGGAGAGGTAACTGGCGAGGGGGAGAGAGAAGGGGGGATCGGGCGAAGGGGTATCCAGCTAGACACTATAGCAATGGCGCACCACCCCTCTGGTGCGCCATTAGTAGTTTTTTTCTTATAGCAATGGCGCACCCACCTCTGGTGCGCCATAAGTAACTTTTTTTTTCTGACAGCAATGGCGCACCCACCTAGGGTGCGCCATTAGTAACTTTTTTTCATTATTTCTTGTTGCATCTAATAATTTGTTTTTTATCAAATTTGTTATTTTCATGAGGACTAGAACAGAAGATATCATCAAATATCATCAAATTTTTTTTGAAAATATCATCAATTTTTGTTAATTGAAAATATCATCAAACTTGTTATTTGAAAATATCATCAAAAAGTGGGGGAGGGTTCGGGGTGTTGGCGGCGCCAGTGGAGCGGGGGAGGGTGCGGGGGGTGCTCGGCGGCGGTGGAGCAGGGGAGGGTGCGGGGGGTGCTTGGCGGCGGTGGAGCGGGGGAGGGTGCGGGGGTGCTCGGCGCCGAGGGGGATCTGGCGAGGGGGATCGGATAGCTATCGAGAGGGAGGGGGATCGAGATCGAGTGTCCTCATGAATATTCAATATTTTTTCATATTGAATATGAAAAATATCATTAAATTTGAAAAAATATTCATGAATTCAAAAAGTGCCAATGAAATTTAAAAATATTCATGATATCAAAAAGTGCCCGAGAAATGAAGACTACGATTTAAATACAATCGATGTTAGCTAGCTATCTGTTCACAGTCTTCTTGCCCTTCTTTTTCGCAAATGGAGTTCTTCTGTGGAACGGACGTCCTTTAGGTAGGGTGGTCCTGCTTCTTCTTGTGGTGTGTGCTGCTACTTCATCGTCGTCGTCATGTTCGATCTTCGGGTCGTCGTACTTGTCGAAGTCTTGCTCATTGGCTACTCCATCCATTCCGATGATCTTCCTTTTGCCTCTCCTCACGACAGCACGACTGGGCTTTGGCGGGTCGGTAATGAAGAAGCATTGGTCCACTTGGGAAGCCAGTACCCATGGCTCATTTTTCGCGGTGACGTTTGCGCCCGCGGTCTTGGATTTGGCTTCGGGTATAACCATGGTGGTGAAATACCGGTCTTCTTTTAGGGCGCTCTTGGCCCATCTGACACGGAACATCGGGACCTTCTCTCCAGCGTAGCTCAGCTGCCAGATCTCCTCGATCCTTCCGTAGTATCTATCCTTGTCGTTGCCAGTGTAGGATTCCATCGTTACCCCGGAGTTCTGATAACCATCGCTCTTCATGTCCCTGTTCTTGTTGTAGAATGTGTAGCCGTTGATATCGTACGCCTCATAGGTCATCAGGTTGTGCTCGGCGCCCTGTGACAAGGCGAATATGAGTTGTTCTTCTGCGGAAGAATCCTCATGTAAAGGGTACGACAAAAGCTTCTGCTTGAGCCAACGCATGAAACATGAGTTGTGCTCTTTGATTATATCTCCGTCCGTCCTCTGTTGGCCTCGGTCATTGTACGTCTTCTCAATAAAGGTTTTGTGCTCTACCACCCAAGGATCGACCACGTCTATGTGTTGTAGTGCGACTAGGTTTTCTCTTTCAAAGTCGGCGAGTCGACCCTTGAAGTCGACATGCATTTCGCGGTGACCCTCACGGTGATCCCATCCAGCGAGCCTGACGAGGTGCCTGTTGACGGGCAGACCAACGGGGTTCTCGATGCCTAGATAATTCGTGCAGTAGGAGATGCACTCTTCGGTCAGAAAGCCCCTGGCTATACTTCCCTCAGGACGTGACATGTTGCGAACGTATCCTTTGATGACACCATTCATCCTTTCGAACGGCATCATGCTATGCAAGAACGTCGGCCCGAGTTGGATGATATCCTCCACGATATGGACCAGCAGATGCACCATAACGTCGAAGAATGCGGGCAGGAAGTACATCTCAAGCTCGCATAGTATCACCACGATCTCTTCCTGTAGCCTTCTGAGTTGCCTCACGCCAATCGACTTCCGAGAGATGACGTCGAAAAAGTTGCATAGGCCAAATAGCATTTCACGGACGTGCGCGTCCATGATCCCACGGATTGCAACTGGAAGTATTTGCGTCATCAGCACATGACAGTCTTGAGACTTCTTCCCGCTGAACTTCTGCTTCTCTGGGTCTAGGTATCTGCTTATCTTCCCCGGGTAACCGTAAGGAACTTTTACTCCTAGGAGGCAGGTGAAAAACTACTCGATCTCCTCCTGACTTAGAATGAAGCACGCGGGAGGGTAGTCATTTCCGGTCTTCTTGGCCTTTTTGCCTTTGCGACGACTTTCTGTGTCCTGCTTCGCCTCATCATCATCATCATCATCATCATCATCATCATCATCATCATCATCATCATCATCATCATCATCATCATCATCATCATTAGCGTGAAGCTCCTGCCTGATGCCCATTGATTTCAAGTCTGCCCTTGCTTTCGGCCCATCTTTGGTCCTCTCTGGCATGTTGAGCAGGGTACCAAGCAGACTCTCACACACGTTCTTCATGATATGCATGACATCAAGGCTGTGAGGCACACGGTGGATCTTCCAATACGGCAAGTCCCAGGAAACAGACCTTGTTTTCCATACCTTCAGCAGCAGCTCTGGCGCCTTTTGCTTCTTTCCCGGCAGTGGGCAGTCTTTCCAATTTTTCAACAGCTCGTCTATTTCCTCGCCGCTCCTCGCACACGGGCGTTTTCGGGGTTCGGTTTCACCATCGAACAGATCCTTGCGTTTCCTCCACGGGTCATCGTCGCAAAGCCACCTTCGATGTCCCATGAACACGGTTTTCGAAGACCCGGGATCTCTATCTAGCTGGCGATACGTTGTGTCATCCATGCACCTTACGCATCCAGAAAATCCGTGGACTACCTGCCCCGCAAGATATCCGTAACCGAGATAGTCGTGCACCGTCGTGAGCAGTGCGGCTCTCATAGGGAAATATTCTTTCTCTGCGACGTCCCACGTATTGGCTGGCGTTTTCCACAATGTGTCTAGCTCCTCCTTCAGCAGCCCCAGATACAGATTGATGTCGTTCCCTGGTTGTTTCGGCCCTTCAATTAGCATACTCATGTGAATGTACTTCCTCTTCATGCACAACCAGTGGGGAAGGTTGTACATCCACACAAACACAGGCCAGGTGCTATGTGTGCTTATCTGGCTGCCAAACGGATTGACTCCATCGGTGCTCGCGCCCAGCACGATGTTCCTTGGATTCTTCCCAAATTCTAGGTATTCGAAGTTCAACGCTTGCCACTGGCTCGCATCCTTAGGATGACTCAGCATCTTGTCTTTTTTATTTATCTCCGGATCATTTCCGTCATCTTCCCGCTTCTTCTCCTCCCTATCCGCATGCCAACACAGGAGCTTTGCTACCTTAGGGTCCGCGAAATACCGCTGCAGACGAGGAGTGATCGGAAAGTACCACACCGATTTTCGAGGAGCTTTCTTCCTCTTCTTGTATCGAGTGACGCCGCACACCGGACATATGGTAGACACCGCGTGCTCATCCCGACAAATGATGCAATTGTTCATGCACACATGGTATTTCATGTGCGGTAAATCCAGAGGAGACACGATTTTCTTCGCCTCCTCGAAACTGGTCGGGCACTTGTTCCCCTTGGGAAGACGTTCGTGCCAGAATGACATGTTCTCGTCGAAGCATGCGTCGGTCATTTTGTGTTTTACCTTCATCTCCAGAGCCATGAGCGTTACTTTCAGGCGGGTATCCTCAGGCCTACATCCTTCATACAATGGAGTAACCGCGTCTATCTCCAGTTGATCCAGCTTGGCTTTCTCTCGGGCGGCAGCTTTTGCGTTATCTGTCTGCTTGAGAAGCAACTCTTGAATATGAGGGTCCTGCACCCAGCCTCCATCGTCGTCTGCTCCGGCATCTTCATCTTCATGATCATGCCCTTCGTCTTGATCTTCCTCATCATCTTGTACGACATCTTCTACATGATGACTGTGTACAGCATCACCGTTGTGATCATGTCCTGGAGATTCTTCGTCTTCTCGCCCGCCCTCGCCGCGGTAGTTGTCTTGTTACCCTTCCTCATTTCTTGCCCGGCCCCCATAGACAACTTCATAGTCATCTTCATCACCTTGCCACCGATAGTCATCCATGAAACCACGCAAGAGCAGGTGGTCCCGCACCTGCCCGGAATCCGGGTTCGCAATAAGGCTCTTCAGCTTGCATCTTCGACACGGACATCTTATCTCCGTCTCGTTCTTTTGAAGCATCTCGGCCTTCGCGGAGCTCAAAAACCTATTCACGATGCCTTCGGTCATCGTGCGGACCATGGTCGCCTGCGGGGTAGAGCAAAACGATATTTTAGAACCAAGAAAAAATTTGGCATGACCTTCCCTAAAAATAGGACCAAAAAGAATGCATAGTGCCAAAATTCTCGCCGAAACGGAAATGAATCAACATTCTGGCGAAATATTGGCAACTATCGCATTTCAAATACCGATACCTGCAAACACAAACATATATGCAACACCACAATCATATACAACATCACAAACATACATAGATCTAGCTAGGCCACAAAAAGTGCATGTGCACGTTGTTGGAGCGAGCTAGGGAGAAAAAAAGTAGATCTACAACATGAAGATAGCTTTCCCCTTACTTACCTATCAAAAAAAGGTAATTTAACCACTTAATTTTGATGAATCTATGGTGCAAATGAGCTGAGGAGGAGGAGGCAGCCGAAAGCTTGGAGAAGGAGGTGGAGGGAATGAAGTGGGGAAAGTGAGTGGGTAGGTGTGGTTGTCCAAAATATCTTGTTGGGATCCCAGGTTACTAATGGCGCACCACCTGCAAATGCGCCATTAGTATGCCTGGTTACTAATGGTGCACCTGCAGATGATGCGCCATTAGTAGTTTTGCAAAAAAGTAAAAAAAATAAATATATATACTAATGGCGCACCGAGTCATAGTGCGCCATTACTAGTTTAAACTAGTAATGGCGCACTGTGAAACGGTGCGCCATTAGTAGTTTTGCAAAAAAAAAACAGTAATGGCGCACTGTCTGCCTGGGCCATTACTAGTTAGAACTAGTAATGGCGCACTTCGACCGGATGCGCCATTAGTATATATGGAAAAATGGAAAAAAAATTATTACTAGTGGCGCACCGTGTGTCTGGTGCGCCATTAGTGTCTTCCACACTAATGGCGCATCACCAACTGGTGCGCCATTAGTATATAGTAGTGGCGCACTACTTCCCTGGTGCGCCATTAGTGTCAATCCTATCTATAGCCCTTTTCCTAGTAGTGGCCGATCAAGAGGTGTAGCTATGGTTCAAATACGACCAAGCCTCCAAATGATTTCCCTGGTGGCCTTACGCCGATCAAGAGGTGTAGCTATGGTTCCAATACGACCAAGCCCCCAAATGATTGAAAACTCGAACTTTGCGAGAGATATTTCTTTTTTGAACCGGATGTTAAATAGGATTTTGAGAGCTTCAAAGCTTTGTGGGAGACATCTTTTCCTTGAGCTGGATTTTAAACCGAAATCTTCATTTAAAGCCGGACATTTTCTGACAGCCTTTAAATTTGCACCAGTATGGTGGTTTAGGATCCTGCATTAGATAACTTTGCAAGCCGGAATAATTGCTCTTTTAAAGAAAGATATAATATAAAAATATACTGGATGAATTTCACCTGATATGTCAGGCCAGTTAATATCCACCACGGTGTTGATAATCACCATGGTGAAGCTGAAATCAACCACGGCCGAGTCGGCCGTGGGAGCAGATAGATGATCCGGTCATGGCGTTGTAAGCTAGTGTGAACGAGCAAGTTGCCCTCTGCATTGTAAGTCGGCGTGAATGCGTGAACCGGTCACGCGGGTGGACGGGCGAGTCGTCCGTGGCCTAGAGGCCGCGGCGTCGACGTAGTCCATACCGCAGGGATAGCGGCCTATGCGCCTGCCCGTCAGGCAGCATGATACACGCGGACGCTGATGCAGAGAAGCTGGCGCGCACTCCGCCCGCGGCATGGCATCACTGTCATAGTGAACACTTATCCCGCATATGTAAAATATACATGCCAAAGTAATTTGTTCTCGGGCGAATTTATGTTGAGGAAGTAAACAAAGTAAATCGCACCTGATGATTTTGGTTGGCTGTGCAACCGGCGGGTAGTACCGTGTTCTTTTGTCTTCACGTACCAATTGGTGGATTGATGCCATGTCCTAAGAGAAGCAGCATAGTTTCATAATAGCCCCTCGATATCGGAAGCGAGTAACCAGAGGTACTTGGTAGCACCCCTTCTTTTCTTTTTTTTCTCTTTCTTTTTTTTCTTTTTTTTGACAGCCCTTGACTTTTCCTTTGTTTTCTTTTTTCCAGCCAGAGCGAATGCAGGGAAGCTGGACTCCTTCTCTAGCGGAGCGAGCAGCGAGAGGTTGCGGAACCAGAGTTGTTCGCAGCAGAGGCGGCCCCGGAGCAGAAACGGTGTGGGTGGTCGACGCGCCGCAGGAAGAGGAGGCGTCCGAGGCGGAGCCAGTTCGGCGGCGTAACCCGAAGTTTGATCCGGTCTTGAGGCCGCAGGACCGAGCTGAGCTGTGGCGAGCCGTAGGTGGGTCGGAGGCGCGTCTCGGGCGCGGAGGTGAACCGGCCACATCGAGGGCACTCCGGCGGGTCGACGAGGTACGTCCGCTACCGCGGCGAGTTGGAGTGGCACGGTGGAGACGAGACCCAGCCAATGCGCGCGCAAAGCCGCCAGGTTTGAACGCGGACGCGGCGGATTAATGCAACGGGGCGAGCGGCGGGTCAGCGCCCGGCAGTTTGATGGAAGCTAGGCGAGCGGCGAGTCAGCACCCGACGGTTTAACGGAAGCTGGGCGAGCGGCGACTCAACACCCGACGGTTTAACGGAAGCAGGAGGCTGAGCCGCCCGGCAAGTTTAGCAGCGGAGTCCCTCGCGAAGCGGACCGGCAAGGCTTGATGCGGTCAATTTCAGAGACACTGGTTCCAAGCGAAGGTGAGGCCGCACCGTGTCGCCGATGCAGGTTAACAAAGCGGCGGTTTAAATCAAAATAAGGTCGGAGGTTGTGCGCGACCCGGCGATTTAGGCAAAGGTCGGGGCGGTTCGGCGCGACAGTGGCGTCCCGACGGCTTGGGATCAGCCGGCGTAGGGCAAGGCAGAGGCGGGTTACGGCGAGGCGAGCTGGCAGTCCGGAGCAACAGAGGAGGCCTTCAATTGGAACTACGGCCACCGGCGGGCGGCGGGGTGAGGCCGGGAAGGTGAGTCGAGTCCGGTACCTCGTCCACTTCCCGTCGTTCACTCCTTCTGTGACCCGGATCTGGCGGCGGGTTATAGCGATGACGGCCTGGCGCGGAGACTCGAAGTGAAGAATGGCGGCTCACAGAGGCCGCGGAGGTTTTCGGAACGTCCGGTTTATAGGCGAGGGTCTGGGGCGGTTCAACGAAGCAAGGAGATGGAGTAAGGCGGGTGGCGGCTCAGAGGTGTAACAAAAATGCTAGACATACAAAGACTTACACGCTTTTACACGCTCCTTCCATCTAACAACCAATCACAAACCTCTCCCCCCCCTGATTTTCAGGGGGGTGGGCCGCCCCGCTCATCTATTGACCAATCAAGGTTAACCATTCTGTAAAAGCCTGTAAATCGTTTGTACGTGTAGCATTGCCGGAGGTGTAAAGGCAGTGGCATGGCGAGTCGACCGTGGCATCTTTGACCATTGCGGTGGCTTGGAAGGGACCGTCGGAGATGGGCTGGAGGCGGTGGCTGCCCGCGGTGATGGAGGAAACAGCTCGGCTGCCCCTGCGGCGGGTCACAGCGAGGCGTGGCTGGCTTAGAAACGCTGCTGCAGCGGGTCACAGCAAGACGTGGCTGGCTTAGAGGTGCTCCTGCGGCGGGTCATAGCAAGGCCGAAGCATCAGGCGCAGCTCGGCGGAGGCACGAGGACAGTGGCGGCTTGCGACTCAGCACGGGCGGATGGAGTGCGAAGGCGCGAGTGTCTTGCACGAAGTGAAGCGGCTTGAGGCGTAACAAAACCATGGTTCTATTGGCATCTTGGCGGAGACTAAACACAAAGGCAAGGCACAATGGCGGCTCACAGCCCGACGAGGTGGGCAGCTTGGCGAGCGGAAACTGGCGGCGGCGACGGCGACTTCGACACGGCCTCAGTGCAGGAGGCGACTTAAAGGAGGCACAATGAGGCCCAGTTCCTCGTAGGAGGCGGAACGAGGTATGGCGGCTTGTGGCTTAACACTACGGCAGGGACGGCGGTAATCGGGTCAATTCGACCAGAGCCAGGCCAATCGTTTCAGCGAGGCGAGGCGAGTCCGGGGTCGCGGCGGATGAGGCCTGCGGCGGCGAGTCCGGGTCGCTGTCTTCTCTGTTTCCGGGTCATAGGAGCCTTGAGAAAAATCACATCTGAGTCTTTGTCGCAATCTTCCTTTTTCCTCTTCATGTGTCGGCGTGTCTCGATGTGGAAGTAACCATAGAAAAGTTGATCAATGATTTCGGGATTTGACCCTTAACGACTGCTGATGTTGACATAATAGCAATCAAACCCGGCTGCTGATTTCTTGGCGACTTACGGCATAAACATATCGCCACCCCAATTTACTTGAACTTTTTGAATCTCACGGATTATAATTCTGGACTGATGAACTCGACGCTGATGCATATCCTTCCGAATCGGCTCTTCATCCAAAAATGCAAACTTCTCGATCCCTAGGAGAGATCCCTTCAAGAACTCAACACCATCGTGCGCAGGCCCCACAGTGGGCGCCAATTGTCGTGGAATTGTCACGGCAGATGTCCTAGTGTCAGGACTTAGTCGTGAGGCCAACGCATCTATGTGGTAGCTTGAGAGGGGTTGATCGGGACGAGAGACGCAACACGCAAGACAAGGATTTAGACAGCTTCGGGAAACATCATCCGGTAAAAGCCCTACATGTTGTTTGTGGCTAGGTTTCATTATGCTCATGAGGGAGACGCCACATAAGCCGGCTCCCCCTTGTTGTGTCTAGCCTTAACGATTATTTTCTCTTGCTTGTCCCTCTTGGGGTGCCCTGACCCTCCTTATATAAGTTGAAGAGGCTGGTTACATGTAAAGTCCATCTCGGACTAAGACTTAAACTATTTTGACTTCCCTTCATGGGCTTCTTAACGTCTTGGGCTTCATAACCCCTGGCAACCCAGTTATCACTGTCTGCCGGGTTATGACTGGTGCCGGTTTAACATGGTCTGCCGGTTTATGACGGTCTGCCGGTTTAACATGGTCTGCCGGTTTATGATGGTCTGCCGGTTTAACATGGTCTGCCAGTTTATGATGGTCTGCCGGTTTAACATGGTCTGCCGGTTTATGATCGACTTAACACCTGCCGGGTTATCATCTGTCTTAACACCTGCCGGTTTACCACTCGCCGGTTTATCGTCTGTCTTAGCCATCTGTCTTAACTGTCTGCCGGTTTACCATCCGCCGGTTTACCAAGTCCCAGACGGGTTATGACTCCGGCCGGGTCATACCGCGGGGTATATCCCCGACAGCAGTCGAGGGTACGGATGGGACGGGGCGGCAGTCCACACGCCACAATGCGTTTCCACCGGGCGTCGCGCCACGGTTTGACCAACCGCCCCGGTTCTACGCCCCACCGACGCGCGTACACGTACGTTGCCCCAGACCGTCCATGTACATAAAAAAAGACGTCTACGCCACGGGAGGAAGTACGTCGCCGGGCCGCGTGGGTACGACGCGGGGGCGGGGCTGGGGAGGGGGAATGACCATCCTGCCCTTTTTAAGTTTTTATTACGTGAAGGGGTATAAGACGATCTGAACCGTTGATGTGTCTAGGGGGTTGTACCGAAGAAGAAGGGTTTGTGAAAATGTGTACTGAAATTTTAATATTTTTTGTTCTTTCGAATTCAGAAATATCCGCTGTAAGATTGGCATTGACAGCCATTGAATATGAAAAATTGTAGCTAGACATATTAGTTGGCTCAATTTATATGTATGAATTAATGTGTTAGGAAGTAGTCATTCTGTTATTAGATGTCCAGCTTAACCATGAGATGAAAAAGACATCGCCGATCCACGCATAGTCTTGCAAACGTCTGCTATCAGATGGCTGGCCGATCCACGCATAGTCTTGCAAACGTCTGCTACCAGATGGCTGCTAGTAAGTGTTCCCTTTTGAAAACGAATAAAAGTACCAGTACTTAGGAGGCCATCTTAACCATGTGATGAGAAAGACATCAATGACCCACACATAGTCTGGCAAACGTCTGCTGTCAGACGGCTGCTCTTAACAATGAGATGAAAAAGACATCGATGACCCGCGCATATTCTGGCAAACTTCTGCTATCAAATCGGCTGCTAGTAAGTTTTCCCAATAGATATAGTGAAGTTTGGTCATCGTTTGTGGCTAATTGACCCGCCAGATTTTGTAACCTTGCTTTGTGTGCGGGCTGGTTCCACACGGGAGGAGCCTGTTAATCCGACTTCCTTTTTTTGCATGGCTCCAGTCTTACTCTTTCTTTTTTTTTGGCATGGCTGCTAATCCTACTGCTAGCTTAATAAATGCTCACATATGCTGCTGCTTCTGGCGAGTCTGCGGCTATATATGGCTGAGGAGTACGTACGTAGAATGAGTAGCACCACGGGCCTAAATTTCTCCCTACTCGATCACATTCTTCTTTTATACTGCTATAGTATATGGGAAGCATGGGCTCGGACGCATCCTTCCCTCAATGGGGTAGCTGCTCTCTCCATGGCCTCAACATTGAGGTCCGGGCCGGGCTGGACAAAGACACTCTCCCCGGCGGCGGCAGCGGCATTAGAATCACTCCGCATTTCTGGGGCGAGGGTCCGGTGGCCGAGGCCGAGGCCAAGCTTGGCTTCCCCGTGCACACGGGCTACTCCGAAGCGAGGGCCTTGATCGGTGAGGGAGCCACGGCGGATCTCAGAAGGCTGTCACACCAGGCCCAAGGCATGCTGGCGGAGATGTTTGCTAGCATCACCGTCGACGGCAGGGACGAGCTGTTGGGAGCAACGGCGCGGCCCAGGGTGGTGCAGCTGCGGCTATCGCCGGAGCTGGCGCTGTGGAAAAGCACCCAACACGCAATCGGCAACGTGCTTCCTCCGAAGGGCAAGGCGCTGAGGCAAGCCTCGCTGCAGGTGCTCGCCCAGCTCGGCGCCACCGACTGGCCCGCGGCCCTGACGACCAACAATGCCCTGTTCGGCGGCTGCATGTCCAACATGCTCATTGGCGCCGCCGACGTGCGCACCATGTTCTCCAACTACGTGACCGACATGGCCGTTAACTACGAGTACGGGTACAGCCACGTGTTCCCCACGCTCCACGGGCTGGTGCAGAATGCGCTCGCCGACGCCCACGCGCTGGGCACCCCTTACGGCCGGCAGCGCCGTGAGGCCGTTGCCGTTGGCCTCCCGTACATCCAGGACAAGATCGCGCTGGAGGTGGCGAACAAGACACGCCTCAAGGAACGCTCCGCGCAGATGGATCGCCGTGCCGCCCAGGTCATCTACCTGTTCGACAGCAGCGTGCTCGGCATTGCAGCCGATGCCATAGCCCGGGGCTTCGACGCCGGCGCCGTCATGAGCGACCTCGTCTTGAGCATCAACAGCCACGACGTCATCGACGTCGGCTCCGACTTGGTCAACTCCGAGATCATGAACTCATTCCTCAACGTGGCCGACATCGCCGCCTCGGGCATTGTGAGCGAGCCGGCGCTGCGCGCCATCTACGATGCATACGCCGCCACGAGCGCACGGGCCTTCACCCAGAGGTGGCACGAGCCGTCGGCCCGGATGGTCGACAATGAAATCTCGTGGCAGATCACCAACGACAGGCACATGTTCTTCCGCCGCGCCCTGCTGGGATGGCCCAAGGCGCGCAAGTTGCCGGCGCGGCCCCAGCGCGAGGCGGACTTCGACGAGGTCTTCGACGCCGACTTTCGCACCACCGGCTTCAGCAGGCCCTTGGACCCCGAGTACGCTTGCGACGGCGAGGAAACCTGCAACCATGTGCGCCAGTTCCTCCTCGACCGCCATGACCAGCTACTCGGCGCCCTCTGGTCGTCCCTCGTCACCGGCCCGCTGGAGTACGTCCGGCAGGGTGAGGTGGACGAGCAGCGCGAGGAGCACCTCGCTGAATCCGTGCGCCTGCAACTGGCCCAGCTCTTCTCCAAGGGGCTCGTCGTCGAAATGGCCTGGCTCCTCGCCCATGCGAGCCACCACGCCTGGCAGGTGAACTACCTGTACGAGGCCGCCATGTTTGGCAGCATCCTGGACGGGGGCGCCTTGACAGGCAAGCTCGACCGGGCAGAGGAGGGGGAGGAAGTCGACCTCAGCTGATCCTGGCGCACCGGAGGTTCTGGGTGCTCCATGATTTCTCAGCTCTGCCCAACGCCGACCTGGCGCTATCCTGTATCTGTATGAGCTTTTGCACTGTCGGCCTGGAGTGCATATCACATCCGCCAAGTCGTTCCTTTCATGTAGTATTTCCTTTTTGCACTTCCACTTCTTTACACCCTCTATAAACACGTCAACCAAGAAGATATCTCCATACCCTTTCATAATAAAGGATAGAATGAGAACATGTTTGACACTATCGGTATCATGTAGTATGCCACGTTACATTCTACATGGACGCAAAGTTTAACACAATTGTTCATGATTTGGAATGGAGATATTCACTAGCTATCATGTACTCATTCTGACACCATTTACAGATTGTTCCAGCCTCTGCTATTCCTGATGGTTGGATGGGTCTTGACATTAGCCCGGATTCTACCAAGAAATGCGGTGAAACTTTGGACACTACCAAGACTGTCATCTGGAATGGGCTGATGGGAGTTTTTAAATTTGAGAAGTTTGCTGCTGGAACTAAATTGCCAAGCTCCCAATTGCAAGTACCACTTTTCTTCCCAAGCTCCCAATTGCTAGTGCTAGAGCAGCCTTATAAAGGGGTCTTAACTCTCATCAATTTGTGAGGTGGTACTAAATTTCCCACCACCTGACATATACCTACATGTGCCTTAGAGTTTAAAAGGAATCATTGTTCATATGGGTCCAAAGCCCATCCATGATTCACCAAAAGACAAGACAATCAATGAAATCTATTGATGTCACCGCACATTGTAAGAAGCTAACTTCTCCCACAACAATCAACTTGGATAGAGAACATGTTAATAAGCGGGCCATGTCATGCCGGCACACGGGAATCGCCTACTTGGACAAGCATGTCACATGTACTAATCTAGCCGGCCTAGGCCCGTGTAGCACTTATGGGCCGTGGCCTTCTGTCCAAATACTTCATAAAATCGACACACACAAAATACACAAAGTCTACAAACATTAGGCAAAATGTCATATGATATAAATATTGAGCTTCAGCAGTAGCTGCCTCATTTAAACTTTCCATCCCTAAAAAAAAGAGGGGGGGGGGGGGGGGGGGGGGGCGGTTAAAAAACTCTAAATTATAAAAGAACAAAAACATTACAAAACAAATTACGCGTGCAAGGATGGTCGTGCCTGTGCCGGCCTGCTACTAAACATGCGATGTCATACTTGGCACGCGGGCTTTACCTTTTTTAGCAATATAAGCGTGCCTTACCTAGGCGGACAAGCACAACATACATACAACGTGTCGCGGCCGAGCACGACCCGTTTAGTCCCATGTCAAGCCAGCCCCGTCACTTGCCGGGCACGTGAATATCGGCCCGTTTGCCAGGCCACATCAGCGACGAGCCCACCTGGCACAGCGCCAACAGGGAAAGGCAGAAAGCTCAGCACCTTCCCGTGCCTTTCCTCGATCGTGTTCGATCACAGCGCTGCTTCGTTTTGTCAACTGAACGTGCCGCTGGACGACGTCCAGAGAATCGCCGACGACAACCGCATCCGCGCCTCCGTGCCCACCATCAAGTTCCTCATGGGCAAGGGCGCCAAGGTCGTCCTGGCCAGCCATCTGGTGAGCAGAGCACAAACTTCTCGATCTGTGCCTACGGCGTTTTACTGACCAATTTGTGTTGCTTAAGATGAGGGTGTCAGATTGGGGATTCAGTGTCAGACTCAAGTCATCTGTTAGTCCACTAATATCTTGGGAGTGGGTGGGGGGTGGGTGGGTAGCCTGTTAGTCTCGTCCTTATAAAAACCTAATCATAACAAAAATAGTGAGAATTAACTTAGAATTTCATTTTCTTGAATTGTTGGGTACCTTTCATACAGAACAGAGTCCTCTGTCCAGTTCATGTGAATTGCTTTTGTATATGTCGATTTGTCATTACAGTAATATGTAAAACAATTTGTTCAAGTGCGAGCTAATTAACTCTTCATAGACTTTCCAATATGCGATTAGGCTTCCATGTTTTAGTGTTAAACCCTGCTTATTTACTTACTATTTTTCTCTAGTCTTAGCGATGATGTGTTACTAACTACTACTCCCTCCGTCCGAAAATACTTCTCGAAGAAATGGATATAAATGGATGTATCTGGAACTAAAATACATCTAGATACATCCATTCCCGGGACAAGTATTTCCGGACAGAGGGAGTACTTATTGATGAATGAAAATATGAGATGGCGTGGAGCTGTATGGTGAGAAATGCTCAGAGCTCATCCTCATGCCACTTAACTGTTTTTTGACATATTCTGAACTTTAACACTTAAAACCAACCCGGAACAACATCTTTTTTCAGAACATAAAAGTATAGGAAAAACTAACAGTTCTAATACTAACGTTGTTTTCTTTCCAGGGCCTCCAAAAGGTGTCACCCCGAAGTACAGCTTGAAGCCTCTAGTTCCACGCCTGTCTGAGCTTCTTGGAATCGATGTACGTTATAAGGACATAACTCAAGGTTACTTTTTCCTTAATCTAAAACCCTGGCGGATCTTATATTTCCTTGATTTGTTCATGTGCTTTAAAAAGGTTGTGATGGCGAATGACTGCATCGGTGAGGAAGTTGAGAAATTAGCTGCTGCGTTACCAGATGGAGGTGTTCTACTTCTAGAAAATGTGAGATTCTACAAGGAGGAAGAGAAGAATGACCCTGAGTTTGCCAAGAAACTAGCATCTGTTGCTGATCTTTATGTAAATGATGCCTTTGGCACTGCACACAGAGCACATGCTTCAACAGAGGGAGTTACCAAGTATTTGAGGCCTGCTGTCGCAGGCTTTCTTATGCAGAATGTATCGTGGAAGTTGCATTGGTCCATGAACTACTGAAAACGTTCCACTGCTACTATTTATAGTATCAGTACAACTGATGTCACTCTTGAGCTAAGTGTCCTAGATAATGATTGCCATCATTGTAGGAACTTGACTATCTTGTTGGGGCTGTTGCCAACCCGAAAAAGCCATTTGCTGCAATTGTTGGTGGATCCAAAGTGTCCACAAAGATTGGGGTGATCGAGTCTCTTTTGTCAAAGGTTGACATCCTCATCCTTGGTGGCGGTATGATTTACACATTTTACAAGGCACAGGGGCATGCTGTTGGAAAATCTCTTGTGGATGAAGACAAGCTTGAACTGGCAAACTCGCTTATTGAGAAGGCCAAGTCAAAGGGAGTCTCTGTTTTACTTTCCACTGATAATGTAGTAGCTGATAATTTTGCTGCAGATGCTGAGAGCAAGGTATGATCATTCAATAGTAGTGGTTGTGTATTAGATTTTCTATTCATTGCAAGTATTATTATACCGAAAAAAGGCTTTTACCCCGCTTTATATATAAAGCAAGCAACCACATAACCATTCATACAAGTCAGGTACAAGAAAATGGAAGAAAATACATCTGCTGGAGGCACCAACTGATGCAATGCAAGTATTGTTTGATCCCAATTCAGTGTCACAAGAAGTTGCTATGGAATCTGCACCCAAAGAATTTATGTTGGCATAGATAATTGTAGTTCATAACTGGCAGAGCAAGACATGCATTGTTCTGTAATTATGTCATACATGTCTGGCATTATCTGTATCATGTATGTCATGTTGCATTATACATGGACACAAACTCAACACAATTGTTCAGGGTTTGGAATGGAGTTGTTTGCTAGCTATCATGGACTCATCCTGACACCATTTACAGATTGTTCCTGCCTATGCTATCCCTGATGGTTGGATGAGTGTTGACATTGGTCCTGATTCTATCAAGAAATGAAGTGAAACTTTGGACACTACCAGGACTGTCATTTGGAATGGGCCGATGGGAGTTTTCGAATTTGAGAAGTTTGCGGCTGGCACTGATGTGAGCACTCATATCCAGCACATGTACTTCTACATAGTTCACATAGTGTTTGTGTTCTGCACTTCTCTGCTGCTAAAACATGCATTCTTTCTTCAGGCGATTGCGAAAAAGTTGGCTAATATCACAGCAAAAGGCGTGACAACCATCATTGGCGGTGGTGACTCTATTGCTGCCGTCGAGAAAGTTGGTTGATATCACAGCAAAAGTTGGCTGATATCACAGCAACATGCGGTGCAATCGATCCCCCGCTCATTGTACCAACACATATGAGTACCGGCGCCGATCAGCTGGTAATATCCGATGATCATAGAAGGCAGGTTGAAGAGGACGGTGTCACTGTAGAACAACTACTAGGCATCGAGCCCATGGAAACGTTTAAAGAGGAGGAACTAAAACGGTAATATGCCCGCGGCGAACCTCTGGTCAAGCCTGAGGAGATCAAGCGTCTATCAACGATAATGTATGAATTGCATCAATGATACATGAGAGAAGTAAAGACTACCGATCGAGTCCCTCATGGTGAGAGTCAAGGCAGAGCATTACTTCCATGAAAAAGCTCTATGGGTTGACTTTCAAGAAACTGTTTCAGTTATTCAATCAAGACGCACTCGATAAATCTATCGTCAGCTGCTTTTGTTTGTAAATGATTTCTTTTTGTAATTTAAGTCTCTTGCTAGCTATAGTGCTCGTTTATTAACTGTAATTATCCTCACTATATTTTTTTCTGTGGTATTATGCAGAATGAAGATGTATGAAATGAAAAAAGCTGGACACTATGGCATTGGGTTCATTGACCCAAATACCATTAATGAAGAGACATGGATGCGTAAATGAGATCGAAAAGACACAGAGAAAAGTTTGCCAGAGTTCTTGGTGCGACTAAATACCCAACGAGACATACTACTTCCTTACAACTTTAGGTGAGTGACACTGTCTTGTACTACAAATTCAGTTTTTGCTTACTAGATGTTAATAAGTGTAGTCGATGAGTTATGCACATGCCCGCTTAACTATACAAACGTGTGCGCATGCAGTTTTCGCTGGATCCTGCTAATCATAAATGTTGACGAGGGAAGAGTTCAAGTACTGGACTCACTATTTAAAGACGTTAATGACTATACAATCGTGAGGGGGTGGTCGACAAGTAATTTCAATCATTATCGAACTATATGTCGTCCTCTTTAGTTCGTCATTTCCTGGTATATCAACTAATTAATAACTCTTTTATTCATTTTCTTTGCCGGCGGGTAGGGCTTGGGAAAGTTCATCAAACAGGTTTAAGGCCCATGGAAACAAAAGGTGAAATGGGTGTGACCCAAGGTAATTAATTAAGTAGCTAGTACTAGCTAGCTACCATCTCTTTAATTCTAATTTCAATACCATTATCATGCTTGATTAATTATTATCTGATTGAATTCTATTCTCGTAAAGGACGTGAAGCAGGCGTCGGGAACTGATTTATGTGTATACTATGTTTGCGAGAACATTCGCATGATGACGTCCGAAAGGAGCAGAACTGATAGAGAGCAACGGGTACGTTTGCCATAATACTATTCACAATTTTTACATTATTATCTAATATATATACAAAAAACTAATACATGCATATTGATCGGGGTAAGCTCCTAACAAAGAATCGCGTACGAGCAATTCAAGAGAAAATAGCAGGATTTTTGATTGACCAGGTCATAGACCCAACGAAGAATACTATTACAAGTTGTAATGCCTCCATGTAATATACATGTGTATGTGAATGGGCGTGCGAGAAATTTGATGATATATATATATATATATATATATATATATATATATATATATATATATATATATATATATATATATATATAAATGCATCCTACTACCGGGTGTAGTTACACCCATTTCTCATATACTACCATGTTGTAGTATATACTCTACTTTATTATTTTTAGTATGTTCATATACTACATCTAAGATACTTCAAAGTGAGTTATATGAAAAAATTGCAAGTGAGCTCATGGTTTTATTGTATTTGTGAAATACGTACATATTTGTACGCGAAATAGAGTATGCACAAAATATGATATATATATTATCAAAAAAGTAGTATATATACTACCTAAACATTCTTATATACTATATACTACGCGTACATACTCTCCAATATGATAGATACTACCTAAAACGTATCAAACAGAAGTGGGAGTAACTACACCCGGTAGTAGGAAAAATTTGTCTCTAGTTAGCAGAATAATTATTCTGATAACACTTCCGCACTGCACTCTCAACACAAGTGCACTGCACTTTCTGTAGCAAGAGCACTGCAATATACACTAGTGAAGTTCGTGTCGTAAAAAACTACACGCAATGTTTTTTGGTACTATTTTTGCTCTAGTTTTTAACCGTTTACCGAAACGAGGCTATGGATTAGGCGCAACTTCGTTATGTTGAACACTTCAATATTCCTCGCGGTTTAAGAGCAGTTTCAAAAATGGTGCGGCGAACGACGAGTGGCAGCGAGCATATTTTCGCGATTTTTTCTAAACGTTCATCGGAATAAAGCAAATGATACGCCGTTGGAAAGATATCATTGAGGCGCATCTTTTTCATATCTATTATTTTTTCTAATTCATTACGATTTAAGAACAGTTTCAAATTTACTAAATCATGAAATTACGTTTTTTTGAAATTTTTTCAATTTTCAGTACTGTTTTAGCTCCAGTTTTTGAACCGTTTGCCGAAACGAGGAGTATGATACGTCGTTGGAAAGCTACGAACAAGGCACAACTTTTGTATGTTGGAATATTTTTGAGTTTTCTTACGGTTTTTAGTTAATTTTGAAAATCGTGCGGCTGATGACGGGAGGCAGCTGCTGTTTTTCGCGAATTTTTTGCAAAACGCTGGTCGAAATGATTCGAATTATACGCCATTAGAAAGATATCGATGATGCGTAACTTTTTCATGTAGAACACTCTCTCTGATTCCTTACAATTTAAGAGGAATTTTGATTTTAACGAAATGCGGAGACTCTGTTTTTTCACGACACCAAATCGTCGTATGTACCGGATCAGACAGAAAACCACACTGCTTTTAGACTGAAAACCGCACTCTTTTAGACTGAAAACCGCACTGCATCAGACGATTAAGTGTACTTCATGGTTTCTTTTCTCAGACGATTTTTTTCCAAACAAGCACTAAAATCGACGTGTGCACTTCATCAGACAGAAGAATGCACTGCTTCAGACTAAAAACCACACTGCATCAGACGGTCAAGTGAACTTCATGGTTTCTTTTCTTAGACGATTTTTTTCCCAAACAAGCACTAAAATCGACATATGCACTTCATGAGACAAAAGAACGCACTACTTCGAATTGAAAACCACACTGCATCAGACGGGCAAGTGAACTTCATCACTCCTTTTGGCAGTTTTCTAACTTTTTATGAAACACGACATTTTTCTAACTTTTTATGAAACACGAAACACCTTGCAGGATGAGTGCAGTGCACATCAAAGATAAAGTAAACCACAACAGAAACCGGAGTGGGCTGTATGGATTTTTTTGCCGTTTTCAAACTACTATTTTATAAATATGTTCGAACTGAATTACCGAAGCTAGTGTACGACATTTTCTCCAAAACGCCTTTTTGAAGTTTGCATGGTTGAGATTAGTGAGCTGCAATATTTTTTTTTGTTTTTTCTTCACACTTTTTGTGAATGCATCCTGACTGCTGAGACAAGTCAACTGTACTGCACCAACGTTTTTATACAGAGTGAACGACAAAGCACTTCCTCCGCGCACACACTGCACTTCAAGCGCACCACCACAAAACCGCATGAATGCAATGCCCGATCTGCAACAAAATCATGCGTACAGACATGTACACACCCATCGCACATTAAAATGAGCACTGGAGCTCTCCCAGAAGTGGACTGCACTTCAGGACTACAAACAAAAAACAAAATTGAAACCACTGAATTGAACACAGAGGCGCTCCGCACTACGCAAACACAGTCAGGGATACCACTTTTTTATCAACAATTTTGCACGGGCGCTCGGGGTGGAGGCCCTCCTCTACTCGCCATGGTGTCGTCTCCGTCTTCATTTCTGCAGGGCGTTGCTACCAGATGCACTTGCCGACAGAAGGTAGCTGGCGTCTTCCCCGCTACTCGATAGTGGACTGCCATTTGTTAATTGAGAGCTGGACAAGCAATTAAATGCAACAACTACAGAAGAGAGAAGTAGATACATAACAGCGTCAGGACTTTGCCAATTGTTAAAAGAACATTTAATGTAACTGAGGTAAATCTACAGAAAACTAAATTTCCCTTCATATGCAAACCTTAAAAGTCCCATTTCCATCTTCCTTCTTGTATGTATCACATGCATAAGCTTTAGTTCCTTACAAAAGAACATGCGTGCACTCTAGCATGTGTTAAACTTGAACCAAAACATCATAACAGTTTAAAAGGAAAGCACAAAAATGGAATAGACGGAACATGGTTGTATGCTCAAAAATCCAGATAAGCTTTATGTGCTAGTTCACCATCGTCGAGGCACTAGCAATTCCCCTTTTCTGCATTCTTCTTACAAGATACTCAGATTGCAGAGAAACTAACCCGACCCAGTGGTGTGGACAGACAGTAAAGTTAATCTGCAGAACTACTGGTGAGCAAAGGTGACATACAAACTCCTCAAATCCATTTGAGAACAAAACAAAATTGTATAAGTACTTCCCCTTCAAGTTGGACTTAACATTAAGAACCAGGACTAACAATTCAACTACTACTATTATTGCCTTAAAAGAAATCAATCAGCTATGAGCCATCAAAACCTACGAGGCTTTTCTCCACGAATTTCACATGCATCTATCGGAAACACAAGCAAACAAGTGCATAGCTAGAGCTTCATGAGATGCACGCGTCACTCAGGGGGTCTGCTTGCTGCCGTGGAGAGGAGTGGAGGGAGGGCAGCGTGGAGCCGCGGGTGGTAGCAACTCACCGTGGTGGAACGGGCGCCGACACTGGTGTAGACGCCTCCCTACACAGCGCAGCACCTCGCGTGCGAGAAGGCATGCAGGGGGGTCGGCAACGCGTGATCCGGCGCACATGGATCTCACTGAACTTCAAAATAATACTCAGCGAGATGCAAAAAATAAATAAAGGAGCTGCAAATAGGGGGAGGCAGATCCTGTGACCGACGCCCTGCTGGTGTAGCAGGGAAGGAGGAGAAGTAGGCAGGACCACAGCGGGGGTGGCACACCTCGAACTCTCTCGATCCGTGTGAGAAGAGTACGATGCACGAGGGAAGAACCCGGATCCGGTGCGGGATCCATGGATTGGGGAGGAGAGAGCTGCAGGGGGTTGGTGTGACGAACTGCATCGGAAGGTTGTATGGGATCTGAAGCAGAGGAGGGGGCCGGTGGACTGCACACACACTCACAGTAGTAGAAAAAACTGCTGTGGCTGGAGTGGGGCGGGGCCGGGGCCATCGCCAGGGTAGCGCTGCGGGACGGAGGCGCGCCGGTCGGGAGGAGGAGGCGGGGCGGCGCCAGGTGGAAGGAGGGCCGCGCCAGGCGGGAGGAGGATGAGGCGGGGCCGCGTCGGGCGGGAGGAGGAGGCGGGGCGACGCCATGTGGGAGGAGGACCGCGCCGGGCAGGAGGAGGAGGAGGCGGGGCGACAGTGGCCGGGATTTTTGGGTGTGCATGATGGGAGGTGGAGGTGGTGGTGTGGTGGGGAGCCATGGTGGTCAGGATCGATCCTGTGGTTGCCGGGCAGATCACGGTAGGTGGTGGTGAGCGGCGGCAGGTAACGGTGGGGTGGGGTGCTGCGGCGACAGCATCACGGCAGCGCGGCGACGCGCAAGGAAGGAGGTCGGGGGAAGGAGGCTGGGACCCGGGGGGCGGGGAGCGTGGAAGAAGCTGGAGGTGGAGTGGGCCTGTGTTCGTGCGGGAGGTGGGTGGTGGGTGGTTTTGTTCGATCGGGGCTGGGGGTGGGATGGTGGTGTTATCAGAATAAGGTTAGGTGTTAGCAGAATAAGGTCTTAAGGGGTGCCATTTGGGACACCTAGGTGCGCAGGCACCTTGCCTCTAAACCGCCGAATTACGCTGAGATGTGTGCACTTGTACTAGTACTAGAATATTTCATTAGGAAAGAATTATTGCTAATTATGGCTTCATATGGACACTTAATGCCCACGTTAGAATGGAAATCAAGAATGAACAATTAATGATCACATGCATGGTACATGCACTTTTCTACAGAGAACAAGAATTCATATTTTATTGATGTTTTATACTATTTTGGAAAATGTATGTCACATGGCGCTGTATTCATGTTATACTTTTGAGAAAATAGTTTGTGCGTACAATATCTTAGGTATATACACGTACCCCCCAAAAGAGTAAATTATTATTAGGTATGTCCTCATCAAAACTAAAAAATGAGTTTGTGCGTACAATATCTTAGGTATATGTACATACTCCATATCTTAGGTATATGAAAATTATACAATTTTTGGGTATATCTCAAGTATCAGTTACAGGTATGTCTCAAAAGAATATACATGTATTAAAAAATTGTGTATCATTCTTCGGGTATGTACCGTCCAAAGTGTATCAATTTTGTTTATATCTACAAAGGATGCGTATATTGAAAAAGGGTATGTGGGTATAATATCTTAAGTCCGCATACGCACGGGAAAAAACATGTGTGGGTATTGGCATGCAACGTGCATGCTTTCCAAACAATAAATGACCATTGATGGTCATAATGCATGCAAACAAAATTTGAAAAGTTATTTTGTTGTGGATTGTGCATCATGCAGTATGAATATGAGTTGCCATATAATGGGTCTAGGTGCCCAGACACCTAGATGCCCCTAACAATTTACCTATATATATAGGAAAATGAGTTATACTCCTCCCTCAGTCCACCGTAGCACACCCAGCCTAACGGGGATTTTTTGGGTTAAACTAATTTGGATAAGGACGATTGAATAATCCCGTGAGAGTTGGATATGCTCCGTTGAAGTAATTCCTGATTTGTAGGATCCCACGCACGCATGTTGTCTCAACAAAACAAAAACGCTCTCGTCTAGCTAGCTTCGCAGCCACCGGCGATGAAGGCATCTGCGGCTCTCCTGCGTGCCTTCCTCAACCTGTTCCCGGTGCATGCTTGGCCGGCGGTGAAGACTACCACGAGCAGGCGCACAGTAAATCTGTTCGCAAGGGAGACACGACGTGGACGAGATGCAGATGGCCAGATATCGCGGTGTTGCTCCTGCCGATGCGGAAAAATTCACTAATCTTCCCCAAATTAGTCCTGATGCTGAGGACGTCGACCACGACAAATGACTGTTCTTGTTGGTGACATAATAAAATTGCCTAGGTATGCATTGCCCTTGTGATGCATACTATATATGCATGTGCTTATACTGATCTTTACATTTTCTCCTAGTCCGTTCTTTTTTAGATTCATTGAGAAATTTGCATTTCATGGTTGTGTAATTTGTCCTTGCATCTTGCAGCTTCATCCTGCCAATTGCTTCGTGATCACAGACTTTGTTGTGCAGCGGCCGCTGGGCGCTGGCAAGGAGCTGGTTTTTTTTTTCTAGGTGTCGCGTGAAGACGACGGATGACTGCTCGTTGGTCGGTCGTTGGACTTGGATGATCCGACATGCACGTACTTCTTGCTGCTGATCTGGCCGGTAAACCGCATGGCACAACATGCTCTCGACATGAAGAACAAACGTTCGAACAACCAGTAGCAAGAGGAACCCAAGAATTGCAATTAGCAACTTGATCTGCATATGTAATTAATCGAAGAACACTTGCATGCACACACGTGTTCATGCTTACGTCAATTAGCAGCTTTATCTGCATGTTTGTAACCAACCCATGTGGCACAAATTAAATGGCACATGTGTATACTCCTTCCGATGTGTAAATACTACTTATTAATAAATATAATACAATTTCAGCAGAGTATATATACTTCATTTTTAATGAACATATACTCCAATTTTGGCACAGTATAGTTCATTTTAAATGAATATACTCCTATTTCAGGTGAGTAGTCTAGCCTAGCAGTACTATATACCACTTCAAATTAAAAAAATAGTATATACTCGTTTGGTTACATATACCCTTATTCTGTTGCTAGCAGTATATACCCTTTCTTGGTTTCAATCCTAATTGCGATTGTAGGATACCTATGCTTTTTTGCATGGATACCTATCTTCTTGCAAAGCAGTATATACCTTCATACAAAAAGTATATACCATGCATGTAGGAAACTAGTGCTTTCGCTGCATATATATCCTATTTTGATATTCAATATCGTACATACCAGCACGTACCACTTCAGTTCAACCTTGTAATAGTGGATAGTATATTTTTTTATCGTGTCAAAACTGCATGCGCATGTGTGTTCTATTTAGAAAAAAAGTCTCTGGATCCAATCCCTCGTTTTTTGGGACGTTGCTAACGAAGTGCACATAAACTTTGACAAGAGCACTTTGGTTCCTATTGGACTAGATGCTGGCGCCGCGTCTGAGATTGCTGCTCTGTTCGGCTGCCCGGTTTCTTCCTTCCCATGCACTTACCTCGGGTTACCCTTATCTTTGCATAAGATCACACATGGCATGCTGCTGCCGGTAATCCACAAGGTTGACAAGCGGCTGTCAGGTTGGTTAGCTACTCTTTTATCCTGGGGTGGTCAGCTCACGCTGCTGAACTCTGTCCTGGCTGCCATTCCAAGCTACTATATGACATGCTTCTCTTTGCCCAAGGAGTCTCTTACAAAACTGAACAACCTTTTTCGAGCATTCTTCTGGTAGGGCAAGAACAGCGTACGGGGTGGCCAATGCTTGGTGGCATGGGAGTACATGATTATGCCGCGGTGTTCTGGTGGGCTAGGTGTGCGTGATGTGGCTGCTCACAATCAAGCTCTATTGTGCAAGTTTGCGGCCAGGGTTCTGCAGCCCTCTGATATCCCTTGTTTCCAGTGGTTTGCTGCACAATACTGCAATGGTCGCATGGGCTCTGGAGTTAACAGTAGGGATACGCCTATATGGAAGGGTTTCAAATGCTTCATTCCCATGGTTCTCTATGCATCCAGAGGCTCTCTGGGCAATGGATGCCATCTCTCCTTTTGGCATGACAAGTGGTTAGATGTCGGGCGACTCTTCCAGGTGCTGCCGACTCTTTACACCTTTGCTAAGGACAGTCACTGCTCGGTGGCTTCACAACTCTCTGTTGATGGTGTCTGGGATGTTCAGTTGCACCCAAACCTCACAAGGTCTGCTACCCAGGAGCTCCACCATCTACACTCCCTCCCGCTGGGCATTCAGCCTGTATCTCACAACCGAGACAACTGTTCTTCGTCCATCTACGACAAGGTCTTGAGCACTTCGTATTTCTATCACCTACTCACCTTTCGGGGGGTGGATTGCCGTTTCAGCATGTGGGTTTGGGACCCTCTTATTTCACTTACGTACCGGATCTTCTTATGGTTAGCTTTTTGGGGGCGTCTAAACACGAGGGATAACATGATCAGGAAGAACTGGACCTCGGCGATCTCCCATGCTGACTGTGATCTCTACCCGGCCCGCGAGTCCATCGATCATATCATCTTGAGATGCTCTCTCGCCGCTACACTCTGGGACAGGTTCGGTTTGGAGAATTCTACTTCACGTTCTGCCAATCTCCTGGAGTTTATGCAAGTGTCGCAGCCACGCTGGCCTTCATCGGCTGCTTGGAATGTCTTTGTCGTTGCTGCTGCTGTCACTCTTTGGCATGTCCGGAATGATAGGGTGTTCAATGGCAAAATCTGGTCTCCAACGTATGCACGGTTGTACGCATCAAATCTTCTCAAGCTATGGAGCCATCGGGCAAGGAGCCCGGACCACAAACAGGCAGTCCTGCTTTGGTTGCATAGTTTACAAGCACAATGTAGTTGTGCCTGTTCTTCCACTCCTTTTTCTCCTTTCCTCCTCCGTTTCTGTTCGATGGGCAGCTTATGGCCTATGCACCTTGGTGCAGAACATAAGCTTCATGTAATGGACCTACGGTCTCCGGGCTACGGCCTGTTTTGAAATATATAAGGTAGAACGTATTCTACCTTTCATTTCAAAAAAAAGTTCATTCGAATCCGTTTGCTATAGGGTATATATATGATCGGTTCTATGAGAAATTCTATTTATATATATGCATAACGTGTACAATATGTAGTACCGTAAAATATGTTTGAAATAAAAAATTAAATGGAAAACACAAAACTAAAAGGAAAAATTAAATGGAAAACACAAAACTAAAGGCCCCGGCATGGGCTCGTGCCACGTGGTGGGCCTTTGGGCCCAGTTCGTGTTGAACCAGGACTAAAGGGGGGGGAGGCTTTAGTACCCACACTTTAGTGCCGGTTCCAGAACCGGCACTAAAGGTCCTTACGAACTGGGACAATAGCCCGATTCTGCACTAGTGTAGGCCCGTGTACATTTATGGGTTGTGGCCTTTTGTCCAAATACTTCAAAAAATCTACACACAAAAAATACACAAAGTCTAAAAAAAAGGCAAAATGTCATATGATATAAATATTGAGCTTCAGCAATAGCTGCCTCATTTAAACTTTTCATGCCTAAAAAAAGGGGATAAAAAGCTCTAAATTACAAAAGAATAAAAAACATTACAAAACAAATTACGCGTGCAAGGCTGGCCGTGCCTGTGCCGGCCTGCTACTAAACATGCGATGGCATACTTGGCACTCGGGCCTTACCTTTTTTAGCAATATAAGCGGGCCTTACCTAGGCAGACAAGCACAACATACATACATACATACATACAGCGTGTCGCGGCCGAGCACGACCCGTTTAGTGAGAGCTCCTCTTCGGCGCCCTCAGCGCCGCTTAGGCAAGTGGGCGCTCGAAGGCGAGCCATAGTGGGCCGGCCCAGGATCGCTCGCGTCCAACAACATGTTAAAAAACCAAACGCGAAAAAAACATATATTCGATATTATTCTGCGGGAGACAGGATTTGAACCTGCACATGAATGTTTACAGGCTTAATGCAGTAACCACTACACCGCAATCAATCTCACGCCCAATAACTGAAACCGGAGGTATTTTACAGTTGTTTCAGTCCCAGTTAGGATTTTTCGAAAAAGAAAACATAAATATGAAACAGAATTCATGAATATTTAAAATGTTCATTGATTTTTAAAAATTAATTCACAAATTTCCCAGATAAAGTTCACAAAATCGAAAAATTTCACCAGATTTCGAAAAAAAGTTCACGAATTTAAAAAACGATCATCAAATTTTTCAAGAAAAGTTCATGTATTTGAAAAAAGTTCATCAATTTTGAAAAAAAATTCATGAATTTGAAGAAAGTTCACTGGATACTGAAAAAAGTTCACTGGTTTGAAAAAAGTTCATTGAATTTGATAAAAGAAGTTCATGAATTTGAAAAAAGTTCATCGATATCGAAAAGACATTCAAGGATTTTCAAAAAAAGTTCATGAATACAGAAAAGGTTCATCAAATTTGAGAAAAGTTCATTCGATTTAGAAAAAAAAAGTTCATTGAATCTGAAAAATGTTCATCGAATTAAAAAAAAGGTCATCACAAATGAGAAAAAGCTCATCGATTTGAAAAAAGTTGAACGAAATATAAAAACATTCATCGAAAGTTGAAAAAGTTCAGCAAAAGTAAAAAAAATCAAATTTGAAAAGAAGTTCATCGATTTTGCAGAAGAAATTCGTGAGCAAAAAAAGTTTCTCGAATTTGATAAAAGAAAGGGAAAAAGCGACAGAAAAAAGGAAAAAACAAGGAGAAAAGAGAAAAGCGATGAAGCATGTGAGTAATCTCAAAGAGGTCTAGTGTCCGATTGGTTGTCTCGTTGTGCAATAAACTGCTAGTCGCGGGATCGAATCCAGCACGCGCACTCTTTTTGCGCTTCAGAACTGAAGAGAACAAGTCAAAATGGGCCAGCCCATATGCGTGAGGGGGTGTGCGCCCGCTGGGAAAATGAATAGTAATGGGCGCTAAAGGCGCCGAATAGGATTTGGCCCGTTTAGTCCCATGTTAATCCAGGCCCGTCATTTGCCGGGCACGTGAAAATCGGCCCGTTTGGCCAGGCCACATCAGCGACATGCCAGCCCGGCACAGCGCCAACGGAGAAAGGTAGCCCCTTCCCGTGCCTTTCCTCGGCCGTATACAGTCGGTCACAGCACCGCTTGCTTTCCTCAACTCCACTCCCATCCACATCCACTCCACCTCGTGGCTGAAATCACCGCCGGCGCGACCGAACTCCGGCCTAGTAAGTCTCCCGGTCATCCGAATCCATCGACGCCATGGTAATTCCTCTGCGGAGTATTCTGATGTTCACGGCGTCAGATTTGGTGCAGGGAAGGTCAGGGGAGGGAGACCGCGGAAGAAATGCCGACCAAGAGGAGCATGGGAACCCTGGGTAAGAAGGACCTCAGCGGGAAGAAGGTGCTCCTTCGTGCCGTCCTAAACGTGCCGTTGGACGACGGTCAGAGGATCGCCGACGACAACCGCATCCGCGCCTCCGTGCCTACCATCAAGTTCCTCATGGGGAAGGGCACCAAGGTCGTCCTAGCGAGCCATCTAGTGAGTAGAGCACACCCTTCTCGATCCGTGCTTGCGGCGTTTTACTGACAACTCTGTGTTGCTTGAGCAGAGGATGTCAGAGTCGGGGATTCAGTGTCAGGCCCAAGTCTTCTGTTAGTCCACTAATCTCTTGGAAGTGGGTGGGTGGGTGTGGGGGGGGGGGGGGGGGGGGGTTGGATAACGAAGAAAGAAGAAAATTCTTTTAGCTAAGAATTGTATGTGTCGTAGCCTGTTAGTCTTGTCCTTATAAAAAAACCTATTCATAGCAAAAAAATAGTGAGAATTAACTTAGAATTCATTTTCTTGAATTGTTTGGTACCTTTCATACAGAACAAAGTCCTCTGTCCAGTTCATGTGAATTGCTTTTGTATATGTCGATTTGTCATTACAGTTATGTGTAAAACAATTTACTTTTTTTTTCTACTCTTAGCGATGATGTGTTGCTTACTCCTTATTGATCAATGAGACTATGAGATTGCGTGGAGCTGTATGGTGAGAAAGGCTCGGAGCCAAACCCCATGCCACTTTACTGGGTATTATTACGTTTTGTGAATTTTAACACTTAAACAAACCCAGACCTGCATCTTTTTTACTTAAACCCAGAATTTTAACACTTACTCCTTAGCCATATGATGTATTCGTTTTTTTATCTTTTCTTTTTCTTGTCTTGGTAGACATGTTCTTCACATAGAAAATATGCGCCACATCATTGTCTAGGACGAATGGTTCGTCTGCGCATGCAAGCTTGTTGAGATCCGCTGTTGTCATTCCGTACTGCGGGTCTTCCGTTATCCCGCCTCGTGTCAAATTGACCCATTTGCACCGAAACAAAGAGACCTTCAAACCATGTCCATAGTCAAGTTCTCATATCTCCTCTATGTAACCATAATATGTGTCATTTCCCCTCTTAGTTGCTGCATGAAAGCGCACACCACTGTTTTGGTTGGTGCTCTTTTTATCTTGGGCAATTATGTAAAATGTATTCCCATTTATCTCGTACCCTTTGAAAGTCATTATATTCGAAGATGGTAACTGGGACAACAAGTACAGGTCATCTTTAATACCGTCGTCATGCATGGCACGTGTCTGCAACCAACCAACGAAAGTCCCCATTCGTTCACGTGTAACCCAGTCGTCAGACTGCTTCGGGTGTTTGGAGCATAGAATATTCTTGTGTTCCTCGATATATGGAGCCACCAAGGCGAAATTTTGTAGAACCATGTAGTGTACTTGAGTGAGAGAATGCCCGTCCATACATATTATTTGTTTCGGTCCTAGCGTGCCATTTCCATCCAGTCTGCCCTCATGCAGCGATTCAGGAACCAATCGGCTTAAGGTCAGAAATAAAGTCAACACAAAACTCAATGACCTCCTCATTTTCATGGCCCTTGGAGATGCTTCCTTCTAGCCTAGCGCGGTTATGAACATATTTCTTTAAGACTCCCATGAACCTTTCAAAGGGGAACATATTATATAGAAATACAGAACCCAGAACGATAATCTCTTTGCATAGGTGAACTAGGACGTGTGTCATGATATTGAAGAAGGATGGTGGGACCACCAACACGAAACTGACAAGACATTGCACCAAATCATTCTCTAACCTTGGTATGATTTCTGAATCAATTACCTTCTGAGAGATTGCATTAAGTATTGCACATAGCTTCACAATGGCTAATCAAACGTTTTCCGGTAGAAGCCCCCTCAATGCAACCAGAAGCAGCTGCATCATAATCACGTGGCAGTCATGAGACTTTAGGTTCTGGAACTTTTTCTCTGCCATATTTATTATTCCCTTTATATTCGATGAGAAGCCAAACGGGACCTTCATACTGAGCAGGCATTGAAAGAAGATTTCCTTCTCTTATTTGATAAGAGCGTAGCTGGCATGACCCTGATGTATGTCGTCTTTTCTGTGCATACATTGCTGTTCCTTCAGTGCCTTCAGTGTATCTTTTGTCTTCCCATACACGCCAAAGAAGCCAAGCAGGGTCACGCAAAGATTCTTCGTCACGTGCATCACGTCGATTGCAGAGCGGACCTCTAGGTCTTTTCAATAGGGTAGGTCCCAAAATATAGATTTCTTCTTCCACATGGGTGCGCGTCCGTTGGCGTCGTTCGAAACAAATTGTCCGCCAGGAGCCTTTCCAAAGATTACCTTTAAACTTGACCATATCATGTACATCATCACCAGTACGGTCTCGTGAGGCTTCGTCCGGTTCTGCCTCACCTTTGAAATGCTTGCCTTTCTTTCTTATGGGATGTCTGCTCAAAAGAAATCGACGATGTCCCAGGTACACACTCTTCTTACAATTATCCAAATATATACTGTCAGTATCATCCAAACAGTGCGTGCATGCGCGGTATCCCTTGTTTGTCCTGAAAGGTTACCGAGAGCAGGCCAATCATTGATGGTCACAAACAGCAACACACGTAGGTCAAATTCTTCCTGATCGAGCTCATCCCACGCACGTACACCTTTTCCATTCCACAGCTATAAGAGTTCTTCAACTAATGGCCTTGGGTACACATCAATGTCGTTGCCGGGTTCTTAGGGCCTTGGATGAGGACTGGCATCATAATGAACTTCCTCTTCATGCACAACCAAGGAGGAAGGTTATACATACATAGAGTCATAAGCTAGGTGCTATGATTGCTGCTCTGCTCCCCAAAAGGATTAATGCCATCTGTGCTTAGACCTAACCATACGTTCCTTGCGTCATCTGCAAAGTCCCTCCACTTCGTCTCGATTTTTCTTCACTGCGACCCGTCAGCGGGTATTCTCAACCTTCCGTCTTTCTTACGGTCTTCTTTGTGCCATCGCATCAACTGGGCATGCTCTTTATTTTGGAACAAACGATTCAACCGTGGTATTATAGGAGCATACCACATCACCTTGGCAGGAATCTTCTTCCTGGGGCGCTCGCCCTCGACATCACCAGGTTCAACGCAGTTGATCTTATAGCGCAATGCACCGCATATTGGGCATGCCTTCAAATCCTTGTACTCATTGCGGTAGAGGATACAGTCATTAGGGCATGCATGTATCTTCCGCACCTCTAATCCTAGAGGGCAGACAACCTTCTTTGCTTCGTACATACTCTCTGGCAATTTGTTGTCCTTTGAAAGCATCTTCTTTAACATTATCAGCAACTTTCCAAATCCTTTATCAGATATACCATTTCTGCCTTCCATTGCAGCAATTCCAGTGTGGTGCCCAGCTTTTTCTTGTCAGCTTCGCAATTTGGGTACAACAACTTCTTGTGATCCTCTAACATGCGCTGCAACTTCAACCTCTCCTTTTCACTTGCGCAGTTTCTCTTTGCATCGTCAATGGCCCGACCTAGATCATCAGGGGGCTCATCTGATGCATCTTCTTCAGCTTCTTCCCGCATTGCCGGCTCAGCTTCTTTCCCCATTGTTGTACCATCGTATTCAGGGAACCCATGGCCAGGATAGTTGTCGTCGTCCTCTTCTTCTTCATTGTCTTCCATCATAACCCCTCTTTCTCCATGCTTGGTCCAAACATTATAGTGGGACATGAAACCGGACTCAAATAGGTGGACGTGAATGGTTTTTGACTTAGAGTAATTCCGATCATTCTTACAGCCAGCACATGGACAACACATAAAACCATCCGCCCGCTTGTTTGCCTCAGCCTCAAGCAGAAAAGTATGCACGCCATTAACGAACTGGGGAGAGTATCGGTCATCGTACATCCATTGCCAGCTCATCTTCATTACACAGCACCGAAAAGACCAAATTAATACAAGTTCATACACACTTATTCTCATAAAACAACATACAAACTCTCTAGCTAAAGCATTTAAATGCAACAACAAATGTGATCAAGATCGCAACTAAGGTAACAATTGATCCAACAGCATAATGATACCAAGCCTCACTATCAATGGCATATTTTCTAATCTCTCTAATCTTCAAGCGCATTTTCTCCATCTTGATCTTGTGATCATCGACGACATCGGCAACATACAACTCCAATTCCATCTTCTCCTCCTCAATTCGTTTCAACTTTTTCTTCAAGTAATCGTTTTATTTTTCAACTAAATTTAACCTCTCGACAAGAGGGTTGCTACGTCTTGAGCTTGCGTTGGTTTTCCTTGAAGAGGAAAGGGTGATGCAGCAATAGTAGCGTAAGTATTTCCCTCAGTTTTTGAGAACCAAGGTATCAATCCAGTAGGAGGCTCCTCAAAAGTCCCACGCACCTACACAAACAAACAAAGAACTCGCAACCAACGCAATAAAGGGGTTGTCAATCCCTTCATGGCCACTTGCGAAAGTGAGATCTGATAGAGATAGTATGATAAGATAAATATATTTTTGGTATTTTATAATATAGATGCAAAAAGTAAAGATGCAAATAAAAGTAGATTGAAAGCTTATATGATAAAATATAGACCCGGGGGCCATAGGTTTCACTAGTGGCTTCTCTCAAGATAGCATAAATATTATGGTGGGTGAACAAATTACTGTCAAGCAATTGATAGAAAAGCGAATAATTATGAGATTATCTAGGCATGATCATGTATATAGGCATCACGTCCGCAACAAGTAGACCGACTCTTGCCTGCATCTACTACTATTACTCCACACATCGACCGCTATCCAGCATGCATCTAGAGTATTAAGTTCATAAGAACAGAGTAATGCATTAAGAAAGATGACATGATGTAGAGGGATAAACTCAAGCAATATGATATAAACCCCAACTTTTTATCCTCGATGGCAACAATACAATACGTGCCTTGCAACCCTTTCTATCACTGGGTAAGGACACCGCAAGATTGAACCCAAAGCTAAGCACTTCTCCCATGGCAAGAAAGATCAATCTAGTAGGCCAAACCAAACTGATAATTCGAAGAGACTTGCAAAGATAACTCAATCATACATAAAAAAATTCAGAGAAGATTCAAATATTTCTCATAGATAAACTTGATCATAAACCCACAATTCATTGGATCTCGACAAACACACCGCAAAAAGAGTTTGCATCGAATAGTTCTCCACAAGAGAGGGGGAGAACATTATATTGAGATCCAAAAAGAGAGAAGAAGCCATCTAGCTAATAAATATGGACCCGAAGGTCTGTGTTAAACTACTCACAACTCATCGGAGGGGCTATGGTGTTGATGTAGAAGCCCTCCGTGGTTGATTCCCCCTCCGACAGAGCGCTGGCGAAGGCTCCAAGATGGGATCTCGTGGATACATAAGGTTACGGCGGTGGAAATTGTTTTTCGTTGGCTCCCTGGATGTTTTCGGGGTACGTAGGTATATATAGGAGGAAGAAATACGTCGGTGGCCGCTCGTGGGGCCTAGGAGACAAGGGGGCGCGCCCAGGAGGGGTGGGCGCGCCCTCCTATCTCCTGGCCGCCTCGATTGCTTCTTGACTTGCACTCCAAGTCCTCTAGATCATGTTCGTTCCAAATATCACGCTCCCGAAGGCTTCATTCCGTTTGGACTCCGTTTGATATTCCTTTTCTTCGAAATACTGAAATAGGCAAAAAACAGCGATACGGGCTGGGCCTCCAGTTAGTAGGTTAGTCCCAAAAATGATATATATATATATATATATATATATATATATATATATATATATATATGTAAAATAAAGCCCATAAACATCCAAAAAGGGTAATATAATAGCATGGAACAATCAAAAATTATAGATACGTTGGAGACGTATCAAGCATCCCCAAGCTTAATTCCTGCTCGTCCTCGAGTAGGTAAATGATAAAAACAGAATTTTTGATGTGGAATGCTACCTAGCATAATTCTCAATGTAATTTTTTTTATTGTGGCATGAATGTTCAGATCCAAATGATTCAAAATAAAAGTTCATATTGATAAAAGAAATAGTAATACTTCAAGCATACTAATCAAAGTAATCATGTCTTCTCAAAATAACATGGCTAAAGAAAGTTCATCCCTACAAAATCATATAGTTAGGCTATGCTTCATTTTCGTCACACAAAAATGTTCCCAAATTCTACACCCCCGATGACAAGCCAAGCAATTGTTTCGTACTTAAATAATCTCAAACTTTTCAACCTTCACGCAATACATGAGCGTGAGCCATGGATATAGCACTATGGGTGGAATAGAATATGATGATGGGGATTGTGTGGAGAAGACAAAAAAAAGAAAGTCTCACATTGACGAGGATAATCAACGGGCTATGGAGATGCCCATCAATTGATGTCAGCATGAGGAGTAGGGATTGCCATGCAACGGATGCACTAGAGCTATAAATGAATGAAAGCTCAACAAAAGAAAACTAGTGGGTGTGCATCTAACTTGCTTGCTCACGAAGACCTAGGGCATTTGAGGAAGCCCATCGTAGGAATATACAAGCCAAGTTCTATAATGAAAAATTCCCACTAGTATATGAAAATGACAACCTATGAGACTCACTATATGAAAAACATGGTGCTACTTTGAAGCACAATAGATGAGACTCACTACATGAAGAAGATGGCGCTACTTTGAAGCACAAGTGTGGAAAAAGAGATAGTAACATTGCCCCTTTTATTTATTTTCTTTTTCTTTCTTTTTTCTTTTTTTTTATTTTTTTTATTTGGCCTTTCTTTTTTTCTTTCTTTTGGCCTTTCCTTTTTTTTTCTTTTTGGCCAATTCTCTAATAATGATGATCATCACACTTTTATTGATTACAACATATGAATTACAACTCGAAACTAGAAAAAGATATGACTCTATATGAATGCCTCCGGCGGTGTACCGGGATGGTGCAATGAATCAAGAGTGACATGTATGAAAAATTATGCATGGTGGCTTTGCCACAAATACAATGTCAACTACATGATCATGCAATGGCAATATGACAAAAGTAATGTATGTCATGATGATGAACGGAACGGTGGAAAGTTACATGGCAATATATCTCGGAATGGCTATGGAAATGTCATAATAGGTTGGTATGGTGGCTGTTTTGAGGAAAATATAAGGAGGTTTATGTGTGATAGAGTGTATCGTATCACGGGGTTTGGATGCACCGGCAAAGTTTGCACCAACTCTCAAGGTGAGAAAGGGCAATGCACGGTACCAAAGAGGCTAGCAATGATGGAAAGATAAAAGTGCGTATAATCCATGGACTCAACATTAGTCAAAAGAACTCATATACTTATTGCAAAAATTTAGAAGTCATCAAAAATCAAGCACTACGCGCATGCTCCTAGAGGGATAGATTTGTAGGAAAAGACCATCGCTCGTCCCCGACCGCCACTCATAAGGATGCACAAGCCAGGTACACTACATGTTTCAAATTTGTTACACAACTTTAACAATACGTGCATGCTACGGGACTTGCTAACTTCAACACAAGCATTCTTTAAATTCATAATGACCCAACTAGCATAACTTTAATATCACCACCTCCATATCTCAAAACAATTATCAAGTATCTGATATGTCTCCAACGTATCTATAATTTTTTATTGCTCCATGCTACTTTATCTACTGTTTTGGACTATATTGGGCTTTATTTTCCACTTTTATATTACTTTTGGGACTAACCTATTAACCGGAGGCCCAGCCCAGAATTGCTGTCTTTTGCCTTTTTCAGTATTTTGAAGAAACAGAATATCAAACGGAGTCCAAACGGAATGAAACCTTTGGGATCGTGATTTTCCAACCGAACGTGACCCAGGAGACTTGGACCCTACTCCAAGCAGTGCCCGAGGAGGTCACGAGGGTGGAGGGCGCTCCCCCCCCCCCTTGGGCGCGCCCCCCTACCTCGTGGGCCCCTCGGAGCTCCACCGACGTACTCCTTCCTCCTATATATACCTACGTATCCCCGAACGATCAGAACAGGAGCCAAAAAACCTAATTCCACCGCCGCAACCTTCTGTATCCACGAGATCCCATCTTGGGGCCTGTTCCGGAGCTCCGTCGAAGGGGACATCCACCACGTAGGGCTTCTACATCATCACCATAGCCCCTCCGATGAAGTGTGAGTAGTTTACTTCAGACCTTCGGGTCCATAGCTAGTAGCTAGATGGCTTCTTCTCTCTTTTTGGATCTCAATACAATGTTCTCCCCCTCTCTCGTGGAGATCTATTCGATGTAATCTTCTTTTTGCGGTGTGTTTGTTGAGACCGATGAATTGTGGGTTTATGATCCAGTATTATCTATGGAAAATATTTGATTCTTCTCTGAATTCTTTTATGTATGATTGAGTTATCTTTGCAAGTCTCTTCGAATTATCTTTTTGGTTTGGCCAACTAGATTGGTAGTTCTTGCAATGGGAGAAGTGCTTAGCTTTGGGTTCAATCTTGCGGTGTCCTTACTCAGTGACAGAAAGAGTTGCAAGGCATGTATTGTATTGTTGCCATCGAGGATAACAGGATGGGGTTTTTATCATATTGCATGAATTTATCCCTCTACATCATGTCATCTTGCTTACGGCGTTACTCTGTTTTTTACTTAATACTCTAGATGCATGTTGGATAGCGGTCGCTGAGTGGAGTAATAGTAGTAGATGCAGAATCATTTCGATCTACTTGTTTTGGACGTGCTGCCTATATACATGATCATTGCCTAGATATACTCATAACTATCCTCAATTCTGTCAATTGCTCAACAGTAATTTGTTCACCCACCGTAGAATACTTATGCTCTTAAGAGAAGCTACTAGTGAAACCTATGGCCCCCGGATCTATTCTCATCATATCAATCTATATCACTTTATTTACTTGCTTTGTTTTTTACTTTGCTTTTACTTTTTACTTTGCATCTATCTATCAAAAATACCCAAAATATTATCTCTATCAGATCTCACTCTCGTAAGTGACCGTGAAGGGATTGACAACCCCTAAGCGTTGGTTGCGAGTTGCTATCGTTTTGTGTAGGCATGAGGGACTTGTGCGTGGTCTCCTACTGGATTGATACCTTGGTTCTCAAAAACTGAGGGAAATACTTACGCTACTTTACTGCATCATCCTCTCCTCTTCGGGGAAATACAACGCAGTGCTCAAGAGGTAGCAGTATCAAATTGATCATAGCATCCAATTCACTTCCTATGATAGTTTTTATTACACCCAACTTGGATGCCTACCATTCTAGGACCAATTTTATAACCATAGCAAATACCATGCTGCTCTAAAAGACTCTCAAAATAATATAAGTGAAGCATGAGAGACTAGAAATTTCTTCAAAATTAAGCCACCACCGTGCTCTAAAAGATATAAGTGAAGCACTAGAGCAAAAACTATGAAGCTCAAAAGATATAAGTGAAGCAAGCATATTCTAATAAATTTCAATCAAGTAGGCTTCTCCCAAAACGTGTGTACAGCAAGGATGAGTGTGGTAAATTAAAAATCAAAGACTAATATAATACATGACGCTCCAAGCAAAACACATATCATGTGGCGAATAAAAATATAGATTCAAGTAAAGTTACCAATGAACGAAGACGAAAGAGGGGATGCCTTCCCGGGACATCCCCAAGCTTAGGCTTTTGGCTATTCTTGAATATCTTGGGGTGCCTTGGGCATCCCCAAGCTTAGACTCTTGCCACTCCTTGTTCTATAGTCCATCAAATCTTTACCCAAAACTTGAAAACTTCACAACACAAAACTCAACAGGAAATCTCATAAGCTCCGTTAGTGAAAGAAAACAAAACCACCATATAAGGTACTGTAATTAACTCATTCTTTATTTATTTTGTTTTTAAACCTACTGTATTCCAACTTCTCTATGGTTTATAAACTATTTTACTAGCCATAGATGGATCAAAATAAGCAAACAACACACGAAAAACAGAATCTGTCAAAAACAGAACAGTCTGTAGCAATCTGTAACTAACGCAAATTTCTGGAACTCTAAAAATCCTACCAAAATAGGAAGTCCTAGAAAATTTGTCTATTGATCAGCAGAAAAAAGAGTCAACGCAAAATAACATTTCTGTGATTTAACAAAACTAATTTCGTGCGTGCAAAGTTTCTGTTTTTCAGCAGAATCAAATTAACTATCATCATAGGTTATCCTATAGGTTCTACTTAGCACAAACACTAACTAAAACATAAAAACACATCTAAACAGAAGGTAGATGCAAAATTTATTACTAAACAGAAACAAAAACAAAAAACACAAATAAAATTGGGTTGCCTCCCAACTAGCGCTATCGTTTAATGTCCCTAGTAGGCATAAAAGCGAAGATAGATCTAAGTAGTGCCATCTTTGATTTTCAGTTTTTTAGTGGAGTCATGCTCGAATCCGGGAGGTTCTTTCCGCTTCCCTTCATACTCGGAAATTTTTAGATCTAAAGAATTCAACCGCTTATTGCAAAGAGTAATCAACATATTCATGCGGTGAAGATTTCCGCTAACACTTTTAAGAGGCTCAAGAGACTTTTGTAAAAAAATTGTTACTTCGCAAATCTTTCCAAACACTTGCGTTTCTTCTTGGGTAGGATGCGATCCTCCCTTTTGAGGTAGTGTTCCCACTATTCCCTCTATAATTTCATGCGCAATACTAGGATCAATTTCAATAAAATTTCCCTTGGCAATGCAATCCAAGAGTTGTCTATGCGTCATATTTAACCCAACATAAAAATTGCGAAGAAGAATTCTAAAGTTCACCTCTAGGGTGCATTTGCGATAAGATTCCATCATCCTATACCAAACATCTTTTAAGTTTTCTCCTTGCCTTTGCTTGAAGTGAAGAACTTCAAACTCGGGAGACATAGGAGCGGATAAGGAACTAGACATAACGACGAGCAAACAAAAGGCAAGTGAAAGAAAGAGGAGGAAGATCGGGAAAGAGAGGGCAAATAAAACAGCAAGGGTGAAGTGGGCGAGAGGAAAACGAGAGGCAAATGGTAAATAATGTAAATGCGAGGGAGATGAGTTTGTGATGGGTACTTGCAATGTCTTGACTTGAGCGAAGACCTCCCCGGCAACGGCGCCAAAAATCCTTCTTGCTACGTCTTGAGCTTGCGTTGGTTTTCCTTGAAGAGGAAAGGGTGATGCAGCAATAGTAGCGTAAGTATTTCCCTCAGTTTTTGAGAACCAAGGTATCAATCCAGTAGGAGGCTCCTCAAAAGTCCCACGCACCTACACAAACAAACAAAGAACTCGCAACCAACACAATAAAGGGGTTGTCAATCCCTTCATGGCCACTTACGAAAGTGAGATCTGATAGAGATAGTATGATAAGATAAATATATTTTAGTTATTTTATAATATAGATGCGAAAAGTAAAGATGCAAATAAAAGTAGATTGAAAGCTTATATGATAAAATATAGACCCGGGGGCCATAGGTTTCACTAGTGGCTTCTCTCAAGATAGCATAAGTATTACGGTGGGTGAACAAATTACTGTCGAGCAATTGATAGAAAAGCGAATAATTATGATATTATCTAGGCATGATCATGTATATAGGCATCACGTCCGCAACAAGTAGACCGACTCCTGCCTGCATCTACTACTATTACTCCACACATCGACCGTTATCCAGCATGCATCTAGAGTATTAAGTTCATAAGAACAAAGTAACACATTAAGAAAGATGACATGATGTAGAGGGATAAACTCAAGCAATATGATATAAACCCCATGTTTTTATCCTCGATGGCAACAATACAATACATGCCTTGCAACCCTTTCTATCACTGGGTAAGGACACCGCAAGATTGAACCCAAAGCTAAGCACTTCTCCCATGGCAAGAAAGATCAATCTAGTAGGCCAAACCAAACTGATAATTCGAAGAGACTTGCAAAGATAACTCAATCATACATAAAAGAATTCAGAGAAGATTCAAATATTTCTCATAGATAAACTTGATCATAAACCCACAATTCATCGGATCTTGACAAACACACCGTAAAAAGAGTTTACATCGAATAGATCTCCACAAGAGAGGGGAAGAACATTGTATTGAGATCCAAAAAGAAAGAAGAAGTCATCTAGCTAATAACTATGGACCCGAAGGTCTGTGGTAAACTACTCACAAATCATCGGAGGGGCTATGGTGTTGATGTAGAAGCCCTTCGTGGTTGATTCCCCCTCCAGCAGAGCGCCGGCGAAGGCTCCAAGATGCGATCTCGCGGATACAGAAGGTTACGGCAGTGGAAATTGTTTTTCATTGGCTCCCTGGATGTTTTCGGGGTACGTAGGTATATATAGGAGGAAGAAATACGTCGGTGGCTGCTCGTGGGGCCCATGAGACAGGGGGTGCGCGCCCTTCTATCTCCTGGCCGCCTCGATTGCTTCTTGACTTGCACTCCAAGTCCTTTGGATCATGTTTATTCCAAAAATTACGCTCCCGAAGGTTTCATTTCCTTTGGACTCCGTTTGATATTCCTTTTCTTCGAAATACTGAAATAGGCAAAAAAACAGCAATACGGGATGGGCCTCCGGTTAGTAGGTTAGTCCCAAAAATGATATAAATATGTAAAATAAAGCCCATAAACATCCAAAAGGGGTAATATAATAGCATGGAACAATCAAAAATTATAGATACGTTGGAGACGTATCAAGGGTCGGTTTGAATTTCCGGTTCACATACCTCCTAGATAAAAATATCTATGTCAACTTGATGGGCATAATTTGTCATAAACACGAAATGCCACAAATAGTTATAAAAGAGAATATACCACATCCGAACCATAACCCGGACGAGGGCCGACGGGGACGAATATCAAGACCATGCCACTATGTATAACAAACAACGTACGGGTAAGAAAATTATACAAGTAACTATATATCTAAATCACACAAACATGATTTTTTTATATAAGAAAGATAAGAAAAAGAGGCTCACCAAGGTGGTGCCGGCGATGAGACGGTGCGGGCGATCAACGGTGGTTAGGACGGGGACGGGAAGGCACTAAGTAAACCACACCTACATATGCAAACTAAGAGTTAATTTGAGAAATAAACTACCACATATAATTACTCTCAAACTAAAACCCACAAATCACTATAATTCTAGAGCGTTGCAAGAGCTAATCTAGCAATGAGAGATGAAAGGACAAAGTTGCTAACCTTTGTGATCACTTGGATGGATGGGGGGCCTTCAAATCTTGACAATTTTTTGCAAAATTGGGATGAGCTCGAGCAATGGGAAAGAACAGAGGAGAGGAAGGAATGAAAGGGAAAACAAAGAGAAATGGGCTCGGTCTCGATGAAGGATTTATATAGGACGATTTTTAGTCACGGTTGGTTATACGAACCAGGACTAAAGGTGCATCTCTAGTCCCCGTTCGTGCCACGAACCAGGACTAAAGGTGTTGGTGGGGCCCCAGCCTGACACCATCCTGCCACCACCTCGGTACTAGAGGTTCAACACGAATTGGGACTAATGAGTGCCGCCCGCCTAGGCGTTGGAACCGGCAATAGTGGTCACATTAGTGCCGGTTCAATTACAAACCGGGACTAATAAGCTGAACATTAGGTCGTTTTTCTACTAGTGTGCATAAACGATGTTGTTTAGAACAGATAATTACATATTTTTTTAGAACAAATGAATATCTCTCTTACGTACCTGATTCGTGGTTTCTCTCTATCGTTGGTTTGTCCTTACTCAACAAAAATTTCCGAAGGATGCAAATAAGTGAAACAGAGTTTTTTATATATGAATAACATTCACATAGAGGAAGCATGGTGATTAAAGAGAGAGAAAACTGATTATACCTATTGAGTTTTAGTCTAGTGGTAAATGTATATTATATACGCTACAAATAATATGGATAACTAATTTTAATAAAAAATATTTTCACAAAATATTATTTTTTAATTTATTCTAGATTTTTCAAATATAATTAGCAGGATGTGTAAACTAACTCAATAAGGCATGGCTCAATAGTAAAAAAAGGAAGAATAATGCACTCCTTAAAGTTATGGACCGTGCTAAAATCCGAACGTTCGGACCATTACAACATATCCGAATGCATGCATGCATGCGCAGATACTATCTTCGCACTTTCTATGACTGTCCACCAGATTAGTTTAACTAGAAGCATCTAATTACATGCATGCAGGGGAAAATAAAATTGATGATGTCAACAGATCCTTTCCAAAACTAAAAATTCAAAATATTTTGTAGCTCAAATCGTCTGTTGAATTGAAAAATCGTCTTCATATAAAGGATTTGTTGTGAGAGACCTTAGAAACTAGATTCCATGTTGATATGTTCCGACGACTTTATTTCCATGTCAAAAGTTATCGGGTATGTACTATGTAAGTTATCATGTCTATGACATAAGTTACCAAGTTGTTTTCATAGAAATTACCGGACATGAAAAAAAATGGTATTTGAACCTTTCTCCTCACGTGCACATGAGTCATTTAAACACCGATGAACATTTTGAGAGTTTTATTTCAAGTAAATTCAAGATCTGAATTAGCTGTAATATTCATTGAGTAACAAGAGTTATTAATACTCAGGAACACATGAGAAAATGAAGGAAACTATGAATAAGCTGAAGATTCCTCAGTGTATACATGGGGAAATGGGAAGATGCAAAAGTAGAATAGAGTAGACAAAGGCACACCTTGCACTTACCTTCCCAGAGCGCTGATGAAAGATTCACTAAAATTAATGACTTTATTCACGGTGAGGTAATAACAAGGGTTAGCATGTAAGCTTTCTGCTTTTGTGAACTGCATTTTTGTTGTTGCTGCGTGCGATCTTTCTCTTCTTTTTCTCTCGGTCTGCATCATCTCTCTTGTGTTTTGTCTGGTTACTCTTCTTTTACTTGAGTTTTTTTGGGGGGAAACTACTTGACTTATTCTCACGTGGTAAAAAATGCAAGTGCCACGATTGGAGCACCTGGTTGTATTAGCGAAAGCTATTAACCAACTAGGCCAGGCTACAACCATGTCTTTGAAAAGGATTTTTATCTACTTTAAAGCTAAGACAGTAGCTACAGACAAAAGATAAGAAAAGCCTCTCGGTAACTCATGTGTGAATAACGTGGTAATATACGCACAACAAACCTGATAACTTACTTAGTCTAGGTGTGATAACTTTTTAACCCGCAAAAAAGGTCATCGGAACATACCAACATGGGATCTAATTTTGAAGGTCTCGTCAGGACGATTTGTTTAGGTGAAAACGATTTTTCAATGGACCAACAGTTTGATCTACACTTTTTTTAAAGTTTTGAAATGGGGATAATCTAGGATGACATATGTTTTGTTGTGCTCCAGTGCATGCATGCATATGCTAGTGGTCATGGTAGGATAAGTACGGTTAAAACCTTCATTAGAATCACAAAGTATCGAGCATTTTACTCAAAACAACCAAAATAATATTTTGCAGAGATTTACTTGGTTCCCATATTAATATGAGCCAACGAAAACAATGTACTCCCTTCTTTCATATATATATAGGGCCTAATGCGTCTTTCGAGGTAGCCTTTGACCAATGATAAAATTATTAGTATATGAGATGTATAATATAAAAAATATCATTAGAAACTTCTTTCACATACATATTCGATGGCATGCTTTGTGTGACATGCATGTCATATATAATTGTGCTAACCTATAGTCAAAGGTTACCTTGAAAAACATATCAGGCCCTATATAAGTGAAATGAGGGAGTATGTTACAACTATGCTAAACTGCAATCACTTAACTCATTTTTCACTAATCAGGCAAACATGCAAGTCCACAAAGACACCTATGGAAAATTCCCACAATGTTTGTGGTTGTGTCCATCTTTTAATTCCATCCACTTACTGCTTGGCTAAATAATTGCCTACCAAAAATCTTGTTTTGTATGCAAATTCCTCTTCATTGACCAGAATTGAACAAATATCAGTCCCTTGGAAAGCTATCAATAGTTGAACATCCTTTACAACTTATCTTTTACTCTAATCTCAAAGTTCTCAACTACTGAAAGTTGAAACCCAGATTTAATTTTAAACCTTGGAGCAGAACCTAAATCTAGCACCTTAAACCACTGGCCCAACTGTCTTTGTCAACAATGATTTGATAATTACCTAGATGGCCAATCAAGGATGCATGTAGGAATTACCATATGAATGTAACAACAACTACTTAATTATCGACGTGCATGAATGAAGAAAACTGCAAACTCTCTCTGTTCCTAAATATAAAACCTTTTAGAAATACTACTATGAACTACATACGGATGTATATAAACATATTTTAGAGTGTATATTCACTTATTTTGCTCCATATGTAGTCTATAGTGAAATCTCTAAAAGGTCTTATATTTAGGAACGGATGGAGTATATCCTATAGCACAGCAGCCAGTTCAGATACAGAAATGAAGTGCACAAAAACAGGGGATTTGAACGTTATCTCTTTTTTAAATCCAAAGATAGTTGAAAAGATCCGGTTCAAATTTAAACCTCTGCATTTTCCAATCCAGCAAACAATCTATTAGGACTACACAAAAAGGTTACCTTTGAAGCATGGATGATGAATATGAGGAAGCTTGCATAAAATGCAATAGAAACTAATTTTGCTCTTTCCCTCTTTTTGTTACCTCTCTCCTCTTTTTTCTTCCCTGGTTCATGCGACGCAATAGCACAATGGCAGCAGGCAACAGCGTATGTTCTGACACCCCTTGATTTAATCCCTCCTTATCTCTTTTTTGTGCCCAGCAATGGTGGAGCATGCAGCAAGTAGGTATTTGTCACCTCTTAAGCTTCTTGCTTCTCCTCTTAGGCTCCCTTTGTTTGGGGAATGAGGATCCTCTGCCGTTCGGCAGGGTGCCCTTGTTTGGGCTACAGATTCTAAAAATCACTATGGTTGTGGATTCCTGAAAATCTGTTGTAGCTGTGGATTCCTGAGAATCTGAAGCTGGTTGTCTGTTTACCATGACGTTGGATTGTTGTAGGAACTGCAGGGGTTGCAAATTAACTTATTTCACAGTCTTCTGACAAGATTATGCAAAGGAAAGCCTCATCTAATTCACTAGTACAGGCAAGAAAAAGGAGCCTCCTAGTATAGTTTTTATAATCGATTCTAGCAAGTTAGATTGGAATCTGATGTGTTTGTTTCAGATTCAGATTTTGAAAGACCCAGAATCCGAAATCAGTAGCTGCAGCCCAAACAGAGGCCACCTTAGTTGTTCGAGTCTGTCTATGTCACATCTAGATGTGAGATAATATCTCACATCTAAATGTGACGTCACCTCTAGAAACTGCCCTCGTTGACAAACAAAACAAATTGTTTGCTCCCGATCCCTCCCATCCCACCCTTCCTCCCTCCACGTGGACTTGTTTGTATGTTTTGGCTTGTATAGTTTTGTCCTTCCCACCCAGCCCAATTACCCCGCCTCCTGGGCTTCGTTTGTTGGACTTTTTTTTTCCTTTTTTTTGTTTGACAGATGTAAAGGACTAGCTTTGCTTGTCCGCAGAAAACACATACTTTCTTGTAGAATGAGTTTTGGTGGTGGGGAAAATAAAAACTAGACAGGGTTTATGCAGGTTTTATTCGTACTTTACAAACAAAGGGAATCACAGTGTATTGACAAAGAATCACAGTGTACAATCTTAAATTCTGCTCCAAACGAGAAACAAATAGAGGCTGGTCTTGTACAACCTTATAGATACTTTTGACATCTCTCTTTTTCCATCTCTTTATGGGAGAAACAAACAGAGGCTGGTGTGTAGGAAAAACGCACATCAGTTGGCTGGCATCAGTCCAGGATCTATTGTCTTGTTCTCTCAATAAAAAAAAACAAGGCTAAAGACAGAGTATATGTGTAAGAGCAGACAAACACAATTTTGGTGCTATGCCAATTAATAAGTACAAGTCAGTGTATTATAGTGTAGGGAAATTTGATTTAGTTTCATAAACTGGTCAGGCAATATAGTCTGAAAAATGACTGTCTTTTGCATTGTTGAGAGGGGAATTTATCAGAATGGGCGAAATGCATGATGACAAAAACAAAGCAACCCGGTTGCAAGTCGAGGGTCCACTTGCAAGTGGCATCAAACAAAAAGACCCAGTTGCAAGTCGAGGGTCCACTTGCAAGTGGTACGAAAACAGAAGACTCAATTGCAAGTCGAGGGTCCACTTGCAAGTGGCATGAAAAACAAAGGAACCCGGTTGCAAGTCGAGGGGCCACTTGCAAGTGTCATCAAAAGAATAAGACCTCGTTGCAAGTCAAGGGTCCACATGCAAGTGGCATGAAAAACAAAGGAACCCGGTTGCAAGTCGAGGGTCCACTTGCAAGTGGCATAAAAAAATAGAAGACGCAATTGCAAGTCGAGGGTCCACTTGCAAGTGGCATGAAAAACAAAGGAACCCGGTTGCAAGTCGAGAGTCCACTTACAAGTGTCGTCAAAAAAAATAGAAGACAAAGTTGCAAGTTGAGGATCCACTTGCAAGTGGCATCAAACAAAAAGACACAGTTGCAATTCAAGGGTCCACTTGCAAGTGGTATGAAAACAGAAGACCCAGTTGCAAGTGGCATGAAACAAGGAACCCGGTTGCAGAGTCAAGGGTCCACTTGCAAGTGGCAAGAAAAACAAAGGAACCCGGTTGCAAGTTGAGGGGCCACTTGCAAGTGGCATCAAAAATATAAGACATGGTTGCAAGTCAAGGGTCCACTTGCAAGTGGCATGAAAAACAAAGGAACCCGGTTGCAAGTCGAGGGTCCAGTTGCAAGTGGCATGAAAAACAAAGGAACCCGGTTGCAAGTCGAGGGTCCACTTGCAAGTGGCATAAAAAAATAGAAGATGCAATTGCAAGTCGAGGGTCCACTTGCAAGTGGCATGAAAAACAAAGGAACCCCGTTGCAAGTCGAGAGTCCACCTGCAAGTGTCATCAAAAAAAATAGAAGACAAAGTTGCAAGTCGAGGATCCACTTGCAAGTGGCATCAAACAAAAAGACCCAGTTGCAAGTCGAGGTCCACTTGCGAGTGGTATGAAAACAGAAGACCCAGTTGCAAGTCGAGGGTCCACTTGCAATTGGCATGAAACAAGGAACCCGGTTGCAAAATCGAGTGGTCGACTTGCAAGTGGCATCAAACATAAAAGACCCAGTTGCAAATTCGAGTGGTCGACTTGCAAGTGGCATTAAACAAGAAGACCCAGTTGCAAGTTGAGGGTCGACTTGCAAGCGGCATCAAACAAAAAAGACCCAGATGCAAGTCGAGTGTCCACTTGCAAGTGGCACAAAAAACAAAAGACCCAGTTTCAAGTCGAGGCTCAACTTGCAAGCAGGCATAAAAAAAGATGCAGTTGCAAGTCGAGGGTCCACTTGCAAGTGGCATCAAAAAAAGAAGACACAGTTGGAAGTCAAGGGTCCATTTGCATGTGGCATGAAAACATAGACCTAGTTGCAAGTCAAGGGTCCACTTGCAAGTGGTATGAAAGGAGAAGTCCTACTTGTATGTCAAGGGGCGACTTGCAAGAGGCATCAAACAAAAGACCCAGTTGCACGTCGAGGGTCCACTTGCAAGTGGAATGAAACAAGGAACCTGTTACAAGTCGAGGGTCGACTTGCAAACTAGCATAAAAAAATAGAAGACTCGGTTACAAGTCGAGGGGTCGACTTGCAACTGGCATCAAACAAGAAGACCCAGTTGCAGGTCGAGGGTCGACTTGCAAGTGGCATCAAACAAAAGACCCCAGTTGCAAGTCGAGGCTCGACTTGCAAGTGGCATCAAACAAAAAGATCCAGTTGCAAGTCGAGGCTGACTTGCATGTGGCACGAAAACAGAAGGCCCAGATGCAAGTCGAGGGTCGACATGCATGGGACATCAAACAAAAAGGACCTAGTTGCAAGTCGAGGGTCCACTTGCAAGTCGCATGAAAAACAAAGAAACCCAGTTGCAAGTTGAGGGTCGACTTGCAAAGTGGCATAAGACAAAAAGACCCAGTTACAAAGTCGAGGTCGACTTGCAAGTGGCATCAAACAAAAAGACCCGGTTGCAAGTCGAGGGTCAATTTGCAAGTGGCATCAAACAAAAAGTTTACCGCAAAGGTTTCGTCAGCATCACGAAAAAACATGCCAAACCTCTCACCATTGTCCACCTCACAATGAGCAAAACAAACTGGGCACACCATCGTGAATCATAGCAAAAAAAAAAAGATCAACATAGAGCAAGACTGTAACTGATGGTGCTCATACTGATGCTTACACTAATGATACTGTTGAAACCAGTAACTAGTAACTATGGAAAACTGTCAAAAGTACTTATGGCAAAACTGTCGAAAACTAGCAACTAGAAACTAGAAACTAGAGATTAGTAACAAACAAACAGGGTACAAAAAATATAAGCAGAAGCTAGGATTGTATTACACAACTAATATTCAATTGTGCATACCATCTTCAACATCTAGAAAAAAAAGCAATCGCGAAGACATGTAAAAGAAAATTAAAAAACAAACCAAAAAATGATTGTAACACTAGGGGCAAAAGGACAAAAAACATGGCAGAAACTTTACTATGAATGTTTCGTCAGCATCGGGAACATACATGTCGAAGCTCTGACCATTGTCACTCTGACAATGCGAAAAGCAAACCGGGCGAAGGTTCCTGGTCAAGCAACAAAAGAAAAAAAATGTGGTGTCATAATACAATTGTCCCAATTAAACATAAAAAATAAAATAATACTCCTGGGGGGATGCTACCATCCCTTACCATCAAAACACTACAATTAAAAAGTGAATTCGACCAACAACTATAAAAGAAATACAACATGCTTGTGTGCAGATTACTACACTGAATTTTTTAATAAAAAACTATAGTATCAGCAAAAAATCTGCTAGAACTATATAAACAACTCCACTTATCCTATTTCAAAACAGTCAGAAAAAAAACCCAAAAAATGAAAAAATAGAACCATTTATAAATGAAGCATGAGCGGCAGAAAAATCAAGAACATACATCAAAACAACATGTAAATCTGCTGGTTGAACACTAAAAAAAGACTATGGCAGAACTGTCGGCAAAACGAATTGCTTAATTTCAAAACTGAAGTTGATCCTCTCAGATAATCAAAATTGTAGACCTCTAGTATGGAAGAAATATTACAGCAAGCAAGCAGCTCACACACAAAAGACAGATGCAAAAATACTGGCTAGTCTCATGGCATGAACTACAAGCATATTTTTGTACAAAAAAACCACGACACTGAAAAGCCTTCTAGAACTACATCAAACAACAACACTGAAAACTTCATGAACTACAGACAACACAGTACACTCAACCTACATCAACGCATACATATACTCGCCTACTTCAACACTACACTGAACCTAAGTGGCCTCCCTTGCCTGACTTACTGTACTCTGCTTATCCTGTTTCCCCCTGGCTGACTCTGACTACCACCAGGAATACTAACCCCTCTACTGTACTTGAGGCCATTAGTAGATACAATACAACTAGTAACTAGAAAAAATAGTCCAGACACGTTTATATTCTAGGCACAGAAAGTTCAGCACCTGCTTGTTTTGGCTGTACCAGATCTAGAGACACTTGAATAGCAGGCAGTTTTGTATTCTAGGCACGCAAAGTTGCACAAAACACATCACTCTAGTACATCAGAAAATGCACCATTAAAAAATAGGGAAGATTCAAATCTAACAAACTGATACTTTTTGTTGATTATATGAGAAATCACCAACATGTGCCTACTACCGTTGTCAGCCTACCTAGGCATGCATCCACAAAAAAAAATTCAAAAACAGCTTACCACTATCTTCATAACGATTTAGACTCGTATTAAAAGGAAAAAAAGGCAGCAGTTGCAAGTCGAGGGTTGACTTGCAACTACCCCCCCCCCCCCCCCCCCCCCCGCCCCCCCGCGTCCTCGAGTCGAGCCCGGGGTCGTTGCATGGGATGGTCTACTAACACCAAGTCAAACCCCTCGAGTTGCATGGGATGTTCTACTGACACCAAAACAAAAAGAAAACGTCAAACAATTAGTAAGAATGCTTTATATTGAAAAAAGGGAGGAAAAACATTGCGACAAAAAAAGTTACAGGAAAAAAAACAAAAATACCGCTAAATCTTCAGAGCCGCCGCGGATGAATATGCCAAAGCTCTGCTGGTCGTCATTCTCGCAATATGAATGGTAGAGTGGGCACACCATCCTGCATGGTAAAAATAAAAAAATGACCTTGGGACATTTTCCCACATTCAGTTTGCACGCAGAAACCCACAAAAAACTTTGAATTATAGCAGTACCGTAAAAACGACAAAATCATAGACTCACAAAACTACCCCAGCAAAATTCATAACATGATACCACATATTTCGATATATTTGTGGAGCAAAGGGAATATAATGAACACCATCCCTGCCAAAACAAAGAACAACAATGTATGGCCCACATTACTTCTAAAAACATGCTGACACAAACTGATTAAAGTTCAGAAAGTGCACCATTTGTACTAAAAAACACACCATTTCCTACCCAGCTCAGAAAAAACAAAAGAAGTGTTCACTACAGTACAGAACTACATTCTATCAGTCAAAAAGTACTTAAAGAAAAAAAGGAAAAAGAAAAAAAATACTAGTTCAGAAATACAATCTCACAAGATCTGAACTACAGAATCCATTCAATTCATGTTCAACACACAGGACAAAGAAAATTCAGACACAGGGGTGACATAGCACTGATTACTACTTCTACGGTTCTACCTTTGAGATGCTTGAATACATATGTTCAAACAAAAAAACCTATTGGGATCCTATTCTACACACCATCTTCATCCAAAGAAAAGCAAAATACATATGTATTGTGGAGATCAGCCTGGACTAACTGAACTTTATTGTTCAGGAAAACCAGATTATGTATCTCTATTTGATGACCCCCTGTATAGGATGTGCTATGCAATGCACATCCATAACAAAAATTGAAGACCTGCAAAAAAAAATCAACCCCCGTGCCCTAGAAACTGATGGCAATCGCAAAACAAACATGAACTCCACAAGGATTAAGTCTGCACAAAAAGCACAGGAAGACGGGGGCAACTACTATCATTTAACAGCACAATTGATCAAAAAACAACTACAGAATCTGCCATCCCATTGAAACTCTAGACACAAAGTCTACCCGCCCCATCTCTGTTTTAAACCCTAAGAAATCCCCTCACAATTACACAAGATCTGTAGATTGGGGGCAAACCCTAGATGGATTGATACAAACAAAGGACACGCTAGAAAGAATCAAACAAGAAGGGAAAAAAGCAGCAGGAAAGAAAACTCACTTCGTTGGGGCCTCTCTCCTCCCTTCTCACTCTCAAACTCGCCGCCGCCTGGAGGCTGGAGCACTGCCTGACAGAGAGGAAAACGACAGGACTGGTGGAAATGAACATGAGCGACCCCCTCCTTCACGAGAGAAAAATGTAACAGCGCTATGATGAGGAGGCGAGGCAACTGAGCAAAGCCCACTACCGAGACAAACAAAACGGGCCGCCAGCCCGACCTCGCGAACAAAAACCCAACAACAGCCCCAAAACATCTCACGTGACCGTCCGACACGGGCCGAAGCGTGCGACAAACGCGAAGCGAACGAGCGCACGAGCGTCACGATCAACTTGCACGATTTCTAAAGACATCGAAGATCCGACGGTCAAGCACTTAGATGTGAGATAGCTATTTCACATCTAGATGTGAAATAGCAAAACTGTAGTTGTTCACCACATGGTCGCAGCGTACGGCAAGTAGCTAGTAAACGCATCTGGCATTAATTAGCTGAACGGGTGGCTGAAGAGAGGGCGTTGCTCGAGCCGCGGCCACTATTTATTGCCTTAAGCGATACAAGTAGCAGATCTCCCTGAATCGTTTTCCCCCTTGCGGCTTAGCCCATTCACGTGCGCACAGTCGTAAAAAGACAGAGAAATGCGAGGAGGAGGGATCGCGCTAACCACTTCACCCAATTTCGTTTCGTTCTAAGAACTAGGGGCACATCCTACTTGAGGCTACTCCAACCATTTTCTTCAGCATTTTTTTCCTTTTTTGTTTTATTTTGTTTCCTTTCTTTTTTCTTTTCCATTTTTCTTTCATTAATTTTTGCATTTTGTTTTAATTTGGTTACTATGTTCTTTTTTATATTATTTTATTTTTTGTTTGGTTTTCTTTTTTCTTCTCGATTTTTTGTTTGACTTTCTTATATCTTCTCATTTTTTGTGTTTTTATGTTTGTTTTCGTTTTCACTCTAAGTTTTTGTATATGTTAAAAATATTTCTTGAATAAGTGATCAACATTTTCTGTATACACGTTCAACATTGTCTGAACGCGTATTCAACATTTTCTAAATACTTGTTCAACATTTTAATACTTATTTAACATTTTCTAAATACTCTTTCAAAAAGTTTTAAATACTCATTCAACATTTTTAAATACTTGCTCAACATCTTTAATACTTATTCAACAATTTCAAATACTTGTTCAATATTTTTTAAATACTCGTTCAGCAATTTTTAATACTTAGTATCGAGTCGAAATAAAACAAACGCACCGCTTGAGCTCGCGATGGGATCGAACGGCGAAATAGTTGGCATGCTCTGTCTTGATCAGCCGCGTTGGCCGGAGCATAATCGTATCCTCTTTTTTGCGGCGGAGATCAGCCGCGTTGGCCGGAGCATAATCTTATCCTTTTATTATTATTTTTTTGCGGGCGAGATCAGCCGCGTTTGGCCGGAGCATAATCGTATCGGATGCAAACACACCGACGTATCTTTTGCTTATCAGCACATCCACGTTTTGAACACACCGGACCAATTTGCTGGCGAGTCTGCGGCTATATATGGATGAGGAATGCGAAGATTAGCATGAGTAGTACCACGGTGCCTAAATTTCTCTCTACTATATCACATTCTTCTCTTTATACTGCTATATACCTACTACGGCAAACATGGGCGCGGACGCATCCTTCCCTCGATGGGGTAGCTGCTCTCTCCATGGCCTCAACATTGAGGTACGGGCGGGGCTGGACAAAGATGCTCTCCCCGGCGGCGGCAGCGGCATTAGAATCCCTCCGTATTTCCGGGGCGAGGGTCCGGTGGCCGAGGCCGAGGCCGAGCTTGGCTTTCCCCGTGTACGCGGGCTACTCGGAGGCGAGGGCCTTGATCGGCGAGGGAGCCACGGCGGATCTGAGAAGGCTGTCACGCCAGGCCCGAGGCATGGTGGCGGAGATGTTTGCTAGCATCACGGTCACCAGCAGGGACGAGCTGGAAGAAGCAGCGGCGCCGGTGCCATCCAGGCCCAGGGTGGTGCAGCTGCGGCTATCTCCGGAGCTGGCGCTGTGGAAAAGCACCCAACACGCATGGGCAACGTGCTTCCCCCTAAGGGCAAGGCACTCAGGCAAGCCTCGCCGCAGGTGCTCGCCCAGCTGGGCGCCACCGACTGGCCTGCCGCCCTGACGACCAACAATGCCCTGTTCGGCGGCTGCATGACCAACATGCTCATTGGCGCCGCAGACGTGCGCACCATGTTCTCTAACTATGTCACCGACATGGCCGTTAATTATGAGTACGGGTACAGCCACGTGTTCCCCACGCTCCACGGGCTGGTGCAGGATGCGCTCGCCGACGCCCACGCGCTGGGCACCCCTTACGGCCGGGAGCGCCGCGAGGCCGTTGACGTCGGCCTCCCGTACATCCAGGACAAGATCGCGATGGAGGTGGCGAACAAGAAACACCTCAAGGACCGCTCCGCCCAGATGGATCGCCGTGCCGCCCAGGTCATTTACCTGTTCGACAGCAGCGTGCTCGGCATTGGAGCCGAGGCCATGGCCCGGGGCTTCGACACCGGCGCCGCCATGAGCGACCTCGTCTTGAGCATCAACAGCCACGACGTCATCGATGTGGGCTCTGACCTGGTGAACTCCGAGATCATGAACTCGTTCCTCAACGTGGCCGACATCGCCGCCTCGGGCGTCGTGAGCGAACCAGCGCTCCGGGCCATCTACGATGCATATGCTGCCACGGGTGCACGGACCTTCACCCAGAGGTGGCACGAGCCCTCAGCCCGGATGGTCGACAGTGAATATGGGTGGCACATCAACAACGACCGGCACATGCTCTTCCGTCGCGCCCTCTTGGGATGGTCCAAGGCGCGCAAGTCACCGGCGCGACCCCAGCGTGAGGCGGACTTCGATGAGGTCTTTGACGCCGACTTCAGGACCACCGGCTTCAGCAGGCCCTTGGACCCCGAGTACGCCTGCGACGGCGAGGAAACCTGCAACCATGTGCGCAGGTTCCTCCTCGACCACGAGGACCAGCTGCTCGACGCCCTCTGGTGGACCCTCGTCACCGGCCCGCTGGAGTACGTCCGGCAGGGCGAGGTGGACGAGCAGCGCGAGGAGGACCTCGCCGAATCCTTACGCCTGCAACTGGCCCAGCTCTTCTCCAAGGGTCTCATTGTGGAAATGACCTGGCTTCTCGCCCATGCAAGCCACCACGCTTGGCAGGTGAACTACCTGTACGAGGCCGCCATGTTTGGCAGCATCCTGGACGGGGGCGCCTTGACAGGCAAGCTCGACCGGGCAGAGGAGGGGGAGGAAGTCGACCTCAGCTGATCCTGGCGCACCGGAGGTTCTGGGTGCTCCATGATTTCTCAGCTCTGCCCAACGCCGACCTGGCGCTATCCTGTATCTGTATGAGCTTTTGCGCTGTCGGCCTGGAGTGCATATCACATCCTCCAAGCCATCCCTGCTCCATGTTTCATGTAGTATTTCCTTTCTGCACTTCTACTTCTGTACACCCTTTGTAAACACGTCAACCGAGAAGATATCTTCATACCCTTTCATAATAAAAGATAGAATGATACATGTTTGACACTATCAGTATCATGTAGTATGCCACGTAACATTCTACATGGATGCAAAATTCAACACAATTGTTCATCATTTGGAATGGAGATATTCACTAGCTATCATGTACTCATCCTGACACCATTTACAGATATTTCCTGCTTCTGTTCTTCCTGATGGTTGGATGGGTCTTGACATTAGCCCGGATTCTGAAGGAAGTATGCCCTAGAGGCAATAATAAATTATTATTTATTTTCTTATATCATGATAAATGTTTATTATTCATGCTAAAATTGTATTAATCAGAAACTTAGTACATGTGTGAATACATAGATAAAACAGAGTGTCCCTAGTATGCCTCTACTTGACTAGCTCGTTCATCAAAGACGGTTATGTTTCCTGACCATGGACATATGTTGTCATTTGATAAACGGGATCACATCATTAGGAGAATGATGTGATGGACAAGACCTATCCATTAGCTTAACATTATGATCGTTACAGTTTCATTGCTACTGCTTTCTTCATGACTTATACATCTTCTTCAGACTATGAGATTATGCAACTCCCGAATACCGGAGTAACACCTTGTGTGCTATCAAACGTCACAACGTAACTGGGTGATTATAAAGATGCTCTACATGTGTCTCCGAAGGTGTTTGTTGGGTTGGCATAGATCGAGATTACGATTTGTCACTCCGTGTTTCGGTGAGGTATCTCTGGGCCCTCTCGGTAATGCTCATCACTATAAGCCTTGCAAACATTGTAACTAATGAGTTAGTTGCGGGATGAAGTATTACGGAACGAGTAAAGAGACTTCCGGTAAAGAGATTGAACTAGGTATGATGATACCAACGATCGAATCTCGAGCAAGTAGCATACCGATGACAAAGGGAACAATGTATGTTGTTATGCGGTTTGACCGATAAAGATCTTCGTAGAATATGTAGGAGCCAATATGAGCATCCAGGTTCCGCTATTGGTTATTGACCGGAGATGTGTCTCGGTCATGTCTACATAGTTCTCGAACCCGTAGGGTCCGCATGCTTAACGTTCGATGACGATTTGTATTGTGAGTTATGTGTTTTGATGACCGAACTTTGTTCGGAGTCCCGAATGAGATCACAGACGTGACGAGGAGTCTCGAAATGGTCGAGACATAAATATCGATATATTGGAAGGCTATTTTCGGACATCAGAAAGGTTCCGAGTGATTCGGGTATTTTTCGGAGTACCTGGGAGTTACGGGAATTCACCGGGAGAAGTAATGGGCCATATTGGGCCATAAGGGAAATATAGGAGGCATGCCAAGGGGAGGTGACGCCCCCCCATGGGTCCGAGTTGGATAAGGGGAAGGGGGCGGCGCCCCCCTGCCCTTTCCTACTCCCTCTCTCTTTCCTTCTCTCCTACTCCTAAACGGGAAAGGATTCCTGCTAGGACTTGGAAGCCCAATTAGGACTCCATACACTTGGCGCGCCCCTAGGGGCCCGGCCTCTCTCCCTCCCTCCTTTATATACGGGGGCAGGGGACACCCCAAAGACACACAAGTTTCTCATACCCGTGTGTCGTGCCCCCCTCCACAGTTACACACCTCGATCATACCATCGTAGTGCTTAGGCGAAGCCCTGCGCCGGTAACATCATCATCACCGTCGCCACACCGTTGTGCTGATGAAACTCACCCTCGTCCTCAACTGGATCAAGAGTACGAGGTACGTCATCGAGCTGAACATGTGCTGAACGCGGAGGTGTCGTACGTTCGGTACTTGATCGGTTGGATCGCGAAGAAGTTCGACTACATCAACCATGCTATTAAAACGCTTCCGCTTTCGGTCTACGAGTGTACATGGACACACTCTCCTCTCTCATTGCTATGCATCACCTAGATAGATCTTGCGTGATCGTAGGAATTTTTTTGAAATTACCGTGTTCCCCAAGAGTGGTATCAAAGCCAGGTCTATGAGTAGATGTTATATCCACGAGTAGAACACAAAGAGTTGTGGGCGATAATAGTCATACTACTTACCAGCATGTCATACTTTGATTCGGCGGTATTGTTGGATGAAGCGGCCCAGGCCGATATTACATGACCGCTTTCATGAGACTGGTTCTACCGACGTGCTTATTCACAAAGGTGGATGGCGGGAGTCTGTTTCTCCAACTTTAGTTGAATCGAGTGTGGCTACGCCCGGTCCTTGTTGAAGGTTAAAACAACACACTTGACAAAAAATCGTTGTGGTTTTGATGCGTAGGTAATAACGGTTCTTGCTAGAAGCCCGTAGCAGCCACATAAACTTGCAACAACAAAGTAGAGGACGTCTAACTTGTTTTGCAGGGCTTGCTGTGATGTGATATGGTCAAGACATGATGTGATATAATTTATTGTATGAGATGATCATGTTTTGTAACAAAGTTATCGGCAACTGGCAGGAGCCATATGGTTGTCGCTTTATTATATGCAATGCAATTGCCATGTAATTGTTTTACTTTATCACTGAGCGGCAGCGATAGTCGTAGTAACAATAGTTAGCGAGATTACAACGATGCTATGATGGAGATCAAGGTGTCGCACCGGTGACGATGGAGATCATGACGATGCTTCGGTGATGGAGATCATGAGTACAAAATGATGATGGCCATATCATGTCACATATTTTGATTGCATGTGATGTTTATCTTATTATGCATCTTATTTTGCTTAGTACGGCGGTAGCATTATAAGATGATTCCTCACTAAATTTCAAGGTATAAGTGTTCTCCCTACGTATGCACCGTTACGACAGTTCGTCGTGCCGAGACACCACGTGATGATCGGGTGTGATAAGCTCTACGTTCAAATACAACGGGTGCAAGCCAGCTTTTGCACATGCAGAATACTCAGGTTAAACTTGACGAGCCTAGCATATGCAGATATGACGTCGGAACACTGGAGACTAAAAGGTCGAGCGTGAATCATATAGTAGATATGATCAGCATAGTGATGTTCACCATTGAAAACTACTCCATCTCACGTGATGACCGGACATGGTTTAGTTGATTTGGATCACGTGATCATTTAGATGACTAGAGGGATGTCTATTTAAGTGGGAGCTCTTAAGTAATATGATTAATTGAACTTTAATTTATCATGAACTTAGTCTTGATAGTATTTTGCAAATTATGTTGTAGATCAATAGCTCGCGTTATAGCTTACCTATGTTTTTTATATATATTCCTAGAGAAAACTATGTTGAAAGATTATAGTAGCAATGATGCGGACTGGGTCCGTAATCTGAGGTTTATCCTCATTGCTGCACAGAAGAATTATGCCCTTGATGCACCGCTAGGTGACAGACCTATTGCAGGAGCAGATGCAGACGTTATGAATGTTTGGCTAGCTCAATATGATGACTACTTGATAGTTTAGTGCACCATGCTTTACGGTTTAGAATCGAGACTTCAAAGATATTTTGAACGTCATGGAATAAATGAGATGTTCCAGGAGTTGAAGTTAATATTTCAAGAAAATGCCCGAGTTGAGAGATATGAAGTCTTCAATAAGTTCTATAGCTAAAAGATGGAGGAGAATAGCTCAAGCAGTGAGCATGTGCTCAGATTGTCTGGGTAATCTTCCAGATAAGATAGTGATTGACAGAGTTCTCTAGTCACCATCACCAAGTTACTGGAACTTCGTGATGGACTATAGTATGCAAGGGATGATGAAAACGATTCCCGAGCTCTTTTTGATGCTGAAATCAACAAAGGTAGAAATCAAGAAAAAGCATCAAGTGTTGATGATTAAACAAGATCACTAGTTTCAAGAAAAAGGGCAAAGGGAAATAAAGGAAACTTCAAGAAGATTGGCAAGCAAGTTGTCACTCCCGTGAAGAAGCCCAAAGATGGACCTAAGCCTGAAACTAAGTGCCTCTACTGCAAAGGAAATGGTCACTGGAAGCAGAGTTACCCCAAATATTTGGTGGATAAGAAGGATGGCAAAGTGAACAAAGGTATATTTGATATACATGTTATTGATGTGTACCTTACTAGTGTTAATAGTAGCCCCTGGGTATTTGATACTTGTTCGGTTGCTAAGATTAGTAACTCGAAACAGGAGTTACAGAATGAACAGAGACTAGTTAAGGGTGAAGTGACGATGTGTGTTGAAAGTTGTTCCAAAATTGATATGATCATCATCGCACACTCCCTATACTTTCGGGATTAGTGTTGAACCTAAATAAATGTTATTTAGCATTTGCATTGAGCATGAATATGATTTGATCATGTTTATTGCATTACAGTTATTCATCTAAAGTCAAAGAATAATTGTTGTTCTGTTTATATGAATAAAACCATTGATGGTCATACACCCAATGAAAATAGTTTGTTGGATCTCGATCGTAGTGATACACATATTCAGAATATTGATGACAAAAGATGCAAAGTTGATAATGATAGTGCAACTTATTTGTGGCACTGCCGTTTGGGTCATATCGGTGTAAAGCGCATGAAGAAACTCCATAAAGATGAACTTTTGGAATCACTTGATTATGCATCATTTGATACTTGCGAACCGTGCCTTATGGGCAAGATGACTAAAACTCCGTTCTCCGGAAGAATGGAACGAGATAGTGACTTATTGGAAATAATACATACTATTGTATGCGGTCCAATGAGTATTGATGCTCGTGGCGTGTATCGTTATTTTTCTGACCTTCACAGATGATTTAAGCAGATATGAGTATATCTACTTAATGAAACATAAGTCTGAGACATTTGAAAAGGTCAAAGAATTTCAGAGTGAAGTGGAGAATCATTGTAACAAGAAAATAGAAGTTTCTACGATCTAATCGTGGAGGAGAATATTTGAGTTACGAGTTTGGCCTTCATTTAAAACAATGTGGAATAGTTTCACAGCTCACGCCACCTGGAACACCACAACGTAATGGTGTGTCCGAACGCAGTAACCACACTTTATTGGATATGGTGCGATCTATGATGTCTCTTACCGGTTAACCACTATCGTTTTGGGGCTATGCATTAGAGACAACTGCATTCACTTTAAACAGGGCACCATCAAAATCCGTTGAGACGACGCCTTATGAGCTGTGGTTTGGTAAGAAACCAAAGTTGTCGTTTCTTAAAGTTTGGGGCTGCGATGCTTATGTGAAAAAGTTTCAACCTGATAAGCTCGAACCCAAATCAGAGAAGTGCGTCTTCATATGATACCCAAAAGAAAATTGTTGGGTACACCTTCTATCACAGATCCGAAGGCAAGATATTCGTTGCTAAGAATGGATCCTTTCTAGAGAAGGAGTTTCTCTCGAAAGAAGTGAGTGGGAGGATAGTAGAGCTTGATGAGGTAATTGTACCTTCTCCCGAATTAGAAAGTAGTTCATCATAGAAATCAGTTCTAGTGATTCCTACACCAATTAGTGAGGAAGCTAATGATGATGATCATGAAACTTCAGATCAAGTTACTATCGAACCTCGTAGGTCAACCAGAGTACGATCTGCACTAAAGTAGTACAGTAATCATATTCTGGAAGTCATGTTACTAGACCATGATGAACCTATGAACTATGAGAAAGCGATGATGAGTCCAGATTCCGCGAAATGGCTTGAGGCCATGAAATCTGAGATGAGATCCATGTATGAGAACAAAATGTGGACTTTGGTGGACTTGCCCGATGATCGGCAAGCCATAGAAAATAAATGGATCTTCAAGAGGAAGACGAACGTTGATGGTAGTGTTACTATCTACAAAGCTCGACTTGTCGCAAAAGGTTTTCGACAAATTCAAGGTGTTGACTACAATTAGATTTTCTCAACTGTAGCGATGCTTAAGTCGGTCTGAATCATGTTAGCAATTGCCGCATTTTATGATTATGAAATTTGGCAGATGGATGTCAAAGTTGCATTCTTGAATGGATTTCTGGAAGAAGAGTTGTATATGATGTGATGTCTACTACACAACCTTCTTCTTGTAGACGTTGTTGGGCCTGCAAGTGCACAGGTTTGTAGGACAGTAGCAAATTTCCCTCAAGTGGATGACCTAAGGTTTATAAATCCATGGGAGGCGTAGGATGAAGATGGTCTCTCTCAAGCAACCCTGCAACCAAATAAAAAAGAGTCTCTTGTGTCCCCAACACACCCAATACAATGGTAAATTGTACAGGTGCACTAGTTCGGTGAAGAGATGAAGATACAAGTGCAATATGGATGGTAGATATAGGTATTTGTAATCTGAAAATATAAAACAGCAAGGTAACTAATAATATAAGTGAGCGTAAACGGTATTGCAATGGTAGGAAACAAGGCATAGGGTTCATACTTTCACTAGTGCAAGTTCCCTCAACAATAATAACATAGATAGATCATATAACAATCCCTCAACATGCAACAAAGAGTCACTCCAAAGCCACTAATAGCGAAGAACAAACGTAGAGATTATGGTAGGGTACGAAACCACCTCAAAGTTATTCTTTTGGATCGATCTATTCAAGAGTTCGTACTAGAATAACACCTTAAGACACAAATCAACCAAAACCCTAATGTCACCTAGATACTCCATTGTCACCTCAAGTATCCGTGGGCATGATTATACGACATGCATCACACAATCTCAGATTCATCCAACCAACACAAAGTACTTCAAAGAGTGCCCCGAAGTTTCTACCGGAGAGTCAAGAAAACGTGTGCCAACCCTTATGCATAGGTTCATGGGCGGAACCCGCAAGTTGGTCACCAAAACATACATCAAGTGACACGTGATATCCCATTGTCACCACAGATAAACACGGCAAGACATACATCAAGTGTTCTTAAATAAAGACTCAATCCGATAAGATAACTTCAAGAGGGAAACTCAATTCATCACAAGAGAGTACAGGGGGAGAAACATCATAAGATCCAACTATAGTAAGAAAGCTCGCGATACATCAAGATTGTGCCATACAGAGAACACGAGAGAGAGAGAGAGAGAGAGAGAGAGAGAGAGAGATCAAACACATAGCTACTGGTACATACCCTCAGCCCCGAGGGTGAACTACTCCCTCCTCGTCATGGAGAGCGCCGGGATGATGAAGATGGCCACCAGTGAGGGATCCCCCCACTGGCAGGGTGCCAGAACGGGCTCCCGAGAGGTTTTTGGTGGCTACAGAGGCTTGCGGCGGTGGAACTCCCGATCTTTCTTGATATTCGATGTTTTTAGGGTACGTAGGCTTATATAGGCGAAAGAAGTCGGTCGGGAGGTGCTCGAGGGGCCCACGAGACAGGGGGGCGCGCCTAGTAGGGGGGGCGCCCCCTATCTCCTGGCCTCCTCGAGGATCTTCTAACTTGAAATCCAAGCCTCCAGGATCATATTCTTCCCAGAAATCACGCTGCCGAAGATTTCATTCCGTTTGGACTCCGTTTGATATTCCTTATCTTCGAAATACTGAAATAGGCACTAAAACAGCAATATGGACTGGGCCTCCGGTTAATAGGTTAGTCCCAAAAGTAATATAAAAGTGTATAATAAAGCCCATAATCATTCAAAACATATAATAAAATAGCATGAATGCTTCATAAATTATAGATACGTTGGAGACGTATCATGATGCAACCAGAAGGTTTTGTCGATCCAAAGGGTGCTAACAAAGTGTGCAATCTCCAGCGATCCATTTATGGACTGGTGCAAGCCTCTCGGAATTGGAATAAACGCTTTGATAGTGTGATCAAAGCATATGGTTTATATAGACTTTTGGTGAAGCCTGTTGAGGGAGTCCTGGACTAGGGGGTGTCCGGACAGCCGGACTATCATCGTCCGCCGGACTCCAAGACTACGAAGATACAAGATTGAAGACTCCGTCCCGTGTCCTGATGGGACTTTCCTTGGCGTGGAAGGCAAGCTTGGCGATACGGATATGTAGATCTCCTACCATTGTAACCGACTCTGTGTAACCCTAGCCTCCTCCGGTGTCTATATAAACCGGAGGGCTTTAGTCCGTAGGAGACAACATACATTACAACAATCATACCATAGGCTAGCTTTAGGGTTTAGCCTCCTTGATCTCGTGGTAGATCCACTCTTGTGCTACCCATATCATCAATATTAATCAAGCAGGACGTAGGGTTTTACCTCCATCGAGAGGGCCCGAACCTGGGTAAAACATCGTGTCCCTCGTCTCCTGTTACCATCCGCCTAGACGCACAGTTCGGGACCCCCTACCCGAGATCCGCCGGTTTTGACACCGACATTGGTGCTTTCATTGAGAGTTCCTCTGTGTCGTCACCGATAGGCCCGATGGCATCTTCAACCAACGACGCTGTCCAGGGTGAGACTTTTCTTCCCGGACAGATCTTCGTATTCGGCGGCTTCGCACTGCGGGCTAATTCGCTTGGCCATCTGGAGCAGATCGAAAGCTATGCCCCTGGCCGTCAGGTCAGATTCGGAAGCCTAAACTTCACGGCCGATGTCCACGGAGACTTGATCTTCGACGGACCCGAGCCACGGCCAAGCGCGCCGCACTGTTGCGATGGGCATGACCTAGCTCTGCCGCCGAACAGTGCCTTGGTGGCCGCACACGAATCCGCTCCGGCCACTAGTCCGGAGCCGATTGCCCGGATAGAGGATCGGTGGATAGACATCGCCTCGGGGGCTTCAACTACCACGGCGATGGAGCCGAATACCAATCTTGTCCCTCGCAAAACTCGTGATTCCGAGGTGCCGGACTCCCTGCCGGACTCCGAACCTCCCGTGCCCCTACTGACCAAATCGGATTGGGCGCCGGTTATGGAATTCACCGCCATGGACATCTTCCAATACTCGCCTTTTGGCGACATCCTGAATTCACTAAAGCATCTCTCGTTATCAGGAGAGCCCTGGCCGGACTATGGCCAGGATGGTTGGGATACTGGCGACGAAGAAATTCAGAGCCCACCCACCTCCCACTTTGTAGCCGCTGTCGACGACTTAACCGACATGCTAGACTATGACTCCGAAGACATCAACGCTACAGACGACGACGTCGGAGATGAACAAGAAACAGCGCCTATAGGGCACGCGAGGGCCACCTCATCACACGACATATTCATGGTGGATACCCCAAAAGAGAGCGATAGCGCGGACCAACGGGCCGCGGCAGAGGATAACCCCGCCGATAAACAACCAAAACGGCGGCGAAGACGCCGCCCTAAGCCCCGCCTCGACAACAACAACGCTCCTAAGGACCCCGCATTACAGCAGGGCACAAAAGTGGACGACGAGAATATAGATAAGCAACCGTCCGAACAGGACGAGTCAGATAATCAGTCTAGGCCCAGCGAAAACGACAGTTCGGACGATCTCACGCCGGACACGCCGCCGGAAGGTAAAAACCTTCGGAAAAGACTCGTCAACACTGCAAGAAGCTTGAAGAAAGAAAAATGGAAGCTCAAAACAGCGGAAGACACACTCAGAATGAGGTGGAGCAAAGTACTCAAAACCGCGGATAAATACGGCAATGGCCACCAACCAAAGAGCTACCCGAAGCGCAAGCTGCTACCAGAATTCGACGACGAGGCCATAGAGCCCCCACAGTCAAAAAATAAAGAGGCAGCCTGGTTGGATAGACGGCCGGATGATAGGCCAAATTCTGAAAGCGGCGCCACACATAAACCAACCAACGAACTTGGAAGGACAGATGGCCCAGCCAGGTCCATCTACGGGCCAAAGAAGAAGGCCCCAAGAAGCAAGGCAACACGTCAAGTGTCCGAAGATAGCGGCACACCCAAATACAGGGGCGCCGCACACCCACTATGTTTCACCAATGCGGTGCTGGACCATGAATTCCCAGCAGGATTTAAACCCATAAACATAGAGGCCTACGATGGAACAACAGACCCTGGAGTCTGGATAGAAGATTATATACTACATATACACATGGCCAGAGGAGACGATCTCCACGCCATAAAATACCTACCCCTCAAGCTCAAAGGGCCAGCCCGTCATTGGCTTAAAAGCCTCCTAGAAAACACTATTGGAAGTTGGGAAGAGCTCGAGGACGCATTTAGAGCAAATTTTCAAGGGACTTATGTCCGCCCTCCGGACGCAGATGATCTAAGTCATATAACTCAACAGCCCGGAGAGTCAGCGCGGAAATTCTGGAACATGTTTCTCACCAAAAAGAACCAAATAGTCGACTGTCCGGACGCCGAAGCCTTAGCAGCTTTTAAACACAATGTCCGAGACGAATGGCTTGCCAGGCACCTCGGCCAAGAGAAACCGAGGACAATGTCCGCACTAACAAGCCTCATGACCCGCTTCTGTGCAGGAGAGGATAGCTGGCTAGCAAGATGCAGCACCAGCGACCCAAGTACATCCGAGATAAGAGATGGAAACGGAAAATCACGGCGCAAAAAAGAGCAGCGCCGGAATAAAGAGAAAAGCCCAAAGAGCACGGCAGTCAACGCCGGATTCAAAAGCTCGCGGCCAAACAACAAAACACTGCCTCTTAAGGATGACAGCGATGAGTTGTCCAACTTAAACAAGATTTTGGGTCGGATATGTCAAATCCACAGTACCCCCGGAAGGCCTGCAAACCACACCCACAGGGATTGTTGGGTTTTCAAACAGTCCGGCCGACTAAACGCCGAACACAAGGGGCTCGACGCGTCAAGCGAAGACGATAAACCCCACCAGCAGAGCACCGGAAAACAAAAGACTTCCCCACAAGAGGTCAAAGCAGTAAATTCACTTCATGTGATAATACGGAAAAATAGTGCGGCACTTCCTAAAAAGAGCCTCGCACGGTCCAACCCAGCAGACCATAGAGATTGGATATCAAAACCAATCACTTTCGACCACCTGGACTATTCCAGAAGCGTTCGAAACGCGGGATAGACTGCCCTGATATTGAATCCCATAATCGACGGATCACAATTCACTAAAGTCCTAATGGACGGAGGCAGCGACTTAAACCTGCTGTATTCAAACACAATCCGCAAAATGGGGATAGACCCTAACAAAATTCGACACAGCTGCACTTCCTTCAAAGGAGTGACGCGAGGCCCTTATGCCAAGTGCACAGGCTCCCTATTACTAGAAGTCGTGTTCGGATCACCGAACAATTTTCGGCGCGAAAAACTAATTTTTCATATCGTCCCATTTAAAAGTGGATATCAAGCACTCTTGGGACGAAAGGCTTTTGTCCGTTTCAATGCCATACCGCATTACGCGTCTCTTACACTCAAGATGCCCGGTCCTCGAGGCATCATTTCAGTGCGAGGGTCACTTGAAGACCCCGGACACGGATAGACGAGTCCGGCATTGGTTGGCTAGGGGCTCCCTAGCCGCACAACCCTTGATAAGGGGTTGCGCGCACAAAGAATCGCGAGTTCATACGAATCCCGCTTTACTTATTTATGTTTCTTCTTCTCCTTTTTTTTCGCACGAATTGTTTCCAAACTAAGCGTTCCTCTCTTTTTACAGATGAACAACGTGCATACCCGTCCAGGATAATGGCACAACGGAGACACAGGCGCAGACGTGCAGTAGGGACCCGTTGCGAGGATTCTTTTCAGATTAAGACCCTGCGTAAACCTTTTTTACTGTCCCTTGTTCTTATTCTCCCATGGTTTCTTCCTATAACCACAGCGGAGCCTGACGTTTTGGCATCGGCCGCGTCAGAAGACCATGCCCGTACCTGGACACTAGGGGCTTAGGGCATTATTCTGCCCATTATCATAAAGACCGAACACCTTAGGGAGTGTTCGGCGTCTCGAGTTAGGCATTATATGCATCAGCTCCGAATCATGTCTTTGGTCAAATGTTGGGTTTGCCCGGCTCCTGTGTTTTGCTGCCTTACGTTCCGTATCATCGGCTAACGCGGCACCAGGAGAACTACTGCGATTGTGCCCCAGTTCGGCTGGGCGAGCACCTCAGTAGAGAAAGCCGAAAACTGACTGTCATGATATAGCGAGAGACTGGTCAACCACTCGATCGACTACCGGAATGTTTAGAATTCCCCGCTTTGACGAAGGACCATTTCCCGGTCAGTCACACACGCACCCCGCAATCGGAGAAGTGCGGTGCCCCCAGGGGCTATATCGTAGCCCCACCCTCGAATTCCACTGGCTAAGTGAAAGTGATAAAGCATTATAGTCCGGATTGCCTCGTTTGCTACGCTACCACCTCCTAAACAGGACCGAGACGTCGGATTAAGTGTGAACACGCGCTATTTTTGGGAACACGCCCGCACCTTGTGCGTGGGGGCTGAAGCCGAAGACTGCAATCTTTCAGGTTATACAAATGTATACGAAAACGGCCGCTCAGGAGCAGTTTTACCACTTGGGACGCACAAGTATAAAAAGCAGTTATTGCATAATCATTGTTTTACAAGCTAAAACATTCATTTGAACGTGACATTTTTTGAGCACTGCGACTCTATTACACGAGCACCACGCATAACTTCCCCGAAATAGTGCTCGGCGGGGAGCCGGCTTTCATCCGAACCCTGGGCGGCAACAGCGGTGGCATCCATCTCTGTCCAACCGTCTTCACGCGGGCAAGAGCCATCCGCGCGCCTTTGATACAGGCCGACCGCTTCATCTCCTTGATGTGCGGCACCGCTCCAAGGAATTGCTGCAGTAAGCCGAAGTAGCTCGTCGCCTTGGGCCTCTCTGGCCAGACATGAGCCACGATGTCAGTCATGGCAAGTCCGGATAATCTATTTAGCTCGGCCCATTCGGCCAACCGGTCGGTCAACGGAAGTGAGCGATCCGGACTATGGAATTGAGACCAAAATAGCTCTTCCGTCTTGTGATCCTTCTGGCTCCGGAAATGCTCAACGGCATCAGCCGCACTTGCCGCTAAGTCCATATACGGATCCTCCGGACTCCACAGCCGATCAAATTGAGCATACTTTTGATCCATAAACCGGCGACGTAGCAAATAAGGCTTGCCAGCCACGATATCTCCGGCCTGGCGCAGCTCCTCCCTCATGGCCCGCATTGCAGAGCGGGCATCCTTGGCCTCGGCGGTGGCCTTCCTCAGGTCTTCCTGCTCCGATAAGCGCTCCTTTGCAAGAGCCTCATTGCGGTCGGCAGCATCTTTTACTTTCACGGCCAATTCGGCCACCTCTTCCCTGCTTAGGCAGTGAGCAGCCCTTTCGGCTTTCAACTCCTCGGCCGCCCTCGAGGCAGCCGCATCACTCCTTCGGGCTTGCTCCTTAGCTTGAGCAAGTTCGGCCCGAAGGCTCTCCACAGCAGCAGCACCGTCTGTATTACAGCATTAATTTATTAGAGGAGGGCTTTGACCCCATTAATAAAGCGACCGTGGAGAACTAATTTACCTTGCGACTCGTCAAGTCGCCGGTTGACAAGTGCGATGTCTGCATCCTCCGCGTCAAGTTGCCGCATTAACTCGGCAACCCCACTAGTCCGGCTAGCCCTCGGACTATCCGCCACCTGCATAGGAACGATGACATTCATTACTTGCGATTTCGATCCTCGGCACGCTGTCGTCTTCGACAACCTACCGAGTCTCAGGGGCTACTATCTATACAGGCACACTTTTATGTGTAAAACTGTCAAAAATAGAAGGTGCGTCATTTTCGCGTACCTCAAATCCCGCCAGCAAACTCATAGCGGCATTACGCAATCCGCTCTCGGCAGACGAAATCCTTCTAATCACCATGTGCATCAACGCACGATGATCTTCTGAGATGGACGCCCTCTTAAGCAGATTCTTCAGTTCTCCCGGCCGGATACTAGTGGTCGCCGAACTCTTCGGCCCCTCCGGACTCGGGGATGCCCTCCGTAACGATACTTCGGGCTCGTCTGCCTTATCTGATGGCGCAGCAGACGGGGGCGTTTCGCTCTCCATCATCTCCGGAAGAAGGTCCCCCGAAGACGAACTCATCTGCAAAGGCTGCAAATCCAAACTGCAAGATAAAAATTTCGGTTACCCACAGAAGCACAAATGGAGGTATTTTCTTACTGATGAAATTCCCTTTTCATACTCACGGCTCGCTGGAGGGCTGATTCTTTGGCGATGATTGCGCGTCCGGATTCTCCCCGGACGCCGGACCCCCCGGGGAAGATTTCTTCCCCCGTTTAGGGGCTTTGGCCTCCGGATCCTCGGAGGCGGTCCTCTTCTCCCCCTGGAAGGAGGGGTTTTTGATTCCCCCCTCTTCAGACGCCCCTTTGGGCGAAATAATAGCTCCTCTATTTTCCCCATCGCTCCCTTCTGTGGGCGCGACCTCCAACATTCTGACCAGCACGGGCTCCAGTGCGGTCTCTGGGAGGGGGGCCGGACACCTTATCAGCCTTGATCGCGCCACCCACTCCTGTGAAGAGTAATGGGTCAGGAGGCAAACTCTAGAAAGGAAGATGAACAGAATGTCCGGACTCTGAGCTATTTACCTGAGTATCCGGGCGATTGCGGCTTAGGCCTGCGTCCTCGGCTAATTCCGGACACGCCACCTGCGGTCCGAAGAACAACTTGTACATCTCCACGGGTGTCGCACCCATGAAGTGTTGGAGAATCCGAGGTCCCTCCGGGTTGAACTCCCATAGACGGAGAGGATGGCGTTTGCAGGGCAGAAGATGCCTGATTAGCATGACCTGCATCACTACGACCAGATTGATCTCCCTCGCTTGGAGGTCTCGAATCCGGCCCTGCAGTGAGGGCACGTCTTCGGACGGCCCCCAATTGAGCCCTTGGTTGACCCACGACATTAGTTGACGTGGAGGTCCCGGGCGGAATGAAGGCGGCGGCTTTTGCTTGCTGCCCTTCGGAGCGGTGATATAGAACCACTACTGCTGCCATAGTCCGAGTTCCTCTTGGAAGGAACCCTTGGGCCACGGGGCATCGGCCTTTTTGCTTATGGCCGCCCCGCCGCACTCCGCTTGACGCCCCCCGATCATCTTCGGCTCCACATTGAAGGTCTTCAGCCACATGCCGAAGTGGGGAGTGACGCGGAGGAAGGCTTCGCAGACGATAATGAATGCGGAGATATGGAGGATGGACTCCGAAGCCAAATCGTGAAAATCCAGCCCGTAGTAAAACATGAGCCCTCTCACGAAGGGGTCCGTCGGGAAGCCTAAACCCCGACGGAGGTGGGATACGAAGACAATGTATTCGCCGGGCTCGGGGGCGGGCACGGCCTGCCCTTGGGCAGGAAACCTGTGTGAAATCTCGTAGGCCAGGTACTTGGCGTCACGTAACTTTAATATGTCCTCCTCCGTGAAGGAGGAGGGCATCCACCGGCCCTGGAGGTCGGAGCCGGACATGATTGAGAATCCGAAGCGCTCAAATCTGGGGCTCTGGGTGTTGGAACTAGGAGCGGGGAGGAGATTCGATGCGAGATTGAAGAAAAGGAACGGTCCTTGGTCCTCTTATAAAGGGGGAAAATACCAAGGGTCGTCTCCGTGACCGTTCGGGATTCACCTCCGATGGAGGAGGCATGGCGACGGGCACAGTTGGGTTACCCACGCACGTATTGATGAGAATCCCGGAATAAGGGGAACACGATCTCTGCTTTGACAAGACGTGCCAAGGAAACCGCTTCGCTAAATGTGCTGAGGTGGTATAGTAAAAAACGATTCAAACAAAAGCTTGGTAGCGGTGTGATGTCACGCCGCATAATACGTCAGCAGATTGGACTGGTGTATATTTTATTCTCTCTATGGTGGAATGTGGAATTTATTTTGCAGAGCCGGACACTATCCTGGTGTTCATGATCTTCTCTGGATTATTCAAGGGAGGAACCCGCCTTGCAATGCCGAACATTATGCGCGCCGGACTTATCGTCATTGAAGCCTGGTTCAGGGGCTACTGAGGGAGTCCTGGACTAGGGGGTGTCCGGACAACCGGACTATCATCGTCCGCCGGACTCCAAGACTACGAAGATACAAGATTGAAGACTCTGTCCCGTGTCCGGATGGGACTTTCCTTGGCGTGGAAGGCAAGCTTGGCGATACGAATATGTAGATCTCCTACCATTGTAACCGACTCTGTGTAACCCTAGCCTCCTCCGGTGTCTATATAAATCGGAGGGCTTTAGTCCGTAGGAGACAACATACATTACAACAATCATACCATAGGCTAGCTTTAGGGTTTAGCCTCCTTGATCTCGTGGTAGATCCACTCTTGTACTACCCATATCATCAATATTAATCAAGCAGGACGTAGGGTTTTACCTCCATCGAGAGGGCCCGAACCTGGGTAAAACATCGTGTCCCTCGTCTCCTGTTACCATCCGCCTAGACGCACAGTTCGGGACCCCCTACCCGAGATCCGCCGGTTTTGACACCGACACCTGTATTTACAAAAAAAGTGTGTGGGAGCACTACAGCCTTTCTGATAAGTATATGTGAATGACATATTATTGATCAAAAATGATGTAGAATTTTCTGGAAAGCACAAAGGAGAGTTTGAAAGGAGTTTTCCAAAGAAAGACCTCGGTGAAGTTGCTTACATATAAAAAATTCATGGATTTACCACGACCTCGGTTGTGACTCCATAGATAAAAATGGGAAATTTCTCTCTTCGAGACCATTGAAAAAGGGATTGGGCATCAAGATCTATAGAGATAAATCAAGACGCTTGATAAGATTTTTCAATGAATACATACCTCGTCAAGTTTTTGAAAGAGTTCAAAATGGGTCAGTCAAAGAAGGAGTTCTTGTCTGTATTACAAGGTGTAAAATTGAGTAAGACTCAAAGCCCGACCACGACAAAAGATAGAAAGAGAATGAAAGTCATTCCCTATGCTTCGGTCATAGGTTCTATAAAGTATGCTATGTTATGTACCAGACCTATTGTGTACCTTGTCATGAGTTTGGCAAGGGGATACAATAGTAATCTAGAAGTAGATCACTGGACAACGGTCAAAATTATCCTTAGTGAGGACTAAGGAAATGTTTCTCGGTTATGGGGGTGATAAAGAGTTCGTCGTAAAGAGTTACGTCGATGCAAGCTTTTACACCGATCCAGATGACTCTAAGTCTCAATCAGGATACATACTGAAAGTGGGAACAATTAGCTAGAGTAGCTCCGTGCAGAGCATTGTAGACATAGAATAATTGCAAAATACATACGGCTCTAAATTTAGCAGACCCGTTGACTATACTTCTCTCACAAGCAAAAACATGATCACACCTTAGTACTCTTTGGGTGTTAATCACATAATGATGTGAACTAGATTATTGACTCTAGTAAACCCTTTGGGTGTTGGTCACATGGCGATGTGAACTATTAGTGAAATCACATGGCAATGTGAACTAGATTATTGACTCTAGTGCAAGTGGGAGACTGAAGGAAATATGCCATAGAGGCAATAATAAAGTTATTATTTATTTCCTTATTTCATAATAAATGTTTATTATTCATGATAAAAATGTATTAATCAGAAACTTAGTACATGTGTGAATACATAGACAAAACATAGTGTCCCTAGTATGCCTCTACTTGACTAGCTCATTAATCAAAGATGGCTATGTTTCCTGACCATAGACATGTGTTGTCATTTGATAAACGGGATGAATGGTGTGATGGACAAGACCCATCCGTTAGCTTAGGATTATGATCATTACAGTTTCATTGCTACTGTTTTCGTCATGACTTATACATGTTCCTCAAACTATAAGATTATGCAACTCCCGAATACTGGAGGAACACCTTGTGTGCTATCAGACGTCACAACGTAACTAGGTGATTATAAAGATGCTCTACAGGTGTCTCGGAAGGTGTTTGTTGGGTTGGCATAGATCGAGATTAGGATTTGTCACTCCGTGTTTCAGAGAGGTATCTCTGGGCCCTCTCGGTAATGCTCATCACTATAAGCCTTGCAAGCATTGTAACTAATGAGTTAGTTGCGGGATCAAGTATTACGGAACGAGTAAAGAGACTTTCCGGTAACGAGATTGTACTAGGTATGACGATACTGATGATCGAATCTCGGGCAAGTAACATACCGATGACAAAGGGAACAACGTATGTTGTTATGCAGTTTGACCGATAAAGATCTTCGTAGAATATGTAGGGACCAATATGAGCATCCAGGTTCCACTATTGGTTACTGACCAGAGATGTGTCCTAGTCATGTCTACATAGTTCTCGAACCCGTAGGGTCCACACGCTTGACGTTCGATGGCGATTTGTATTATGATTTATGTGTTTTGATGATCGAAGTTTTTTCGGAGTCCCGGATGAGATCACGGACGTGATGAGGAGTCTCGAAATGGTGGAGACGTAAAGATCGATATATTGGAAGGCTATATTCAGACATCGGAAAGGTTCCGAGTGATTCGGGTATTTTTCGAAGTACCGGGGAGTTACGGGAATTCACCGGGAGAAGTAATGGGTCATATTGGGCCATATGGGAAATAGAGGAGGCAGGCCAAGGGGAGGTGGCACACGCATCTCCCCATGGGTCCGAATTGGACTAGGGGAAGGGGGCGGCGCCCCTTTGCCCTTTCCTACTCCCTCTCTCTTTCCTTCTCTCCTACTCCTAAAAGGGAAAGGATTCCTGCTAGGACTTGGAAGTCCTAGTAGGACTCCATACACTTGGCACGCCCCTAGGGGGCCGGCCTCTCTCCCTCCCTCCTTTATATAAGGGGGCAGGGCACACCCAAAGACACACAAGTTTCTCTTAACCGTGTGCGGTGCCCCCCCTCCACAGTTACACACCTCGATCATACCATCGTAGTGCTTAGGCGAAGCCCTGCGCCGGTAACATCATCATCACCGTCGCCACACCGTCGTGCTGATGGAACTCACCCTCATCCTCAACTAAATCAAGAGTACGAGGGACGTCATCGAGCTGAACGTGTGCTGAACGCGGAGGTGCCGTACGTTCGGTACTTGATCGGTTGGATCGCGAAGAAGTTCGACTACATCAACTGCGTTATTGAAACGCTTCCGCTTTCGGTCTACGAGGGTATGTGGACACACTCTCCCCTCTCATTGCTATGCATCACCTAGATAGATCATGCGTGATCGTAGGATTTTTTTTAAAATTACACGCGTTCCCCAAGAGATTCTATCAAGAAATGCGGTGAAACTTTGGATACTACCAAGACTGTCATCTGGAATGGGCTGATGGGAATTTTTAAATTTGAGAAGTTTGCTGCTGGAACTAAATTGCCAAGCTCCCAATTGCACGTACCACTCTTCTTACCAAGCTCCCAATTGCTAGTGCTAGAGCAGCCTTATAAAGGGGTCTTAACTCTCATCAACTTGTGAGGTTGTACTAAATTTCTCACCACCTGGCATACACCTACATATGCCTTAGAGATTAAAAGGAATCATTGTTTATATGGGCCCAAAGCCCATCTATGATTCAACAAAAGGCAAGACAATCAATGAAATATTTTGATGTCACCGCACATTGTAAGCAGCTAACTTCTCCCACGCCGGTTCTGACTTTTCCCTCTCGCTAGGGTTTCTGTTTCTCTCGCCGCCTCTGGCGACGTTGAGTTTGCTTTCCCTCTCACCGGAGAAGTAGGATCGGCAGCGTCGGGTCCGGGGTAGTCCTGCACTGCCAAGGTCCGGGGGCTGATCTCGTAGTTCTGGAGCGCTAGGGTTTTTCCACCTTCGAGCAGATCGGTTTGCCTGCAGGTCCGATCGCGATGGCAGGCAGGGGGAAGGCGTCGGCGGCTGATCGCAAGGGGAAGAGCAATCTGGAGGAGATGATGCAAGATTTGGCCCTTAAGGAAGATGATCTAGATGATGTGATTTTCGAGGATGATGATGCCCCAGAGGAGGCGGCGCTCCGATGGATGATCATAGTTCGAGTCCATATGGAGAAGGACTTCAGCACCTATTGGTTCTTCCGCAATATGAGAACAGCATGGGACCTTGCAAGGCCAGTCAAGATCAAGACTTTGGAGGAGAATCTTTTTCAGATGCAGTTTGATTGTTTGGGGGATTGGGAGAGAGTATCACAGGGGGGCCCGTGGCACTTCAGGGGGAACCCAGTCATCATCGCCCCGTATGATGGTTTCTCAAAACCATCGTCGATTGAACTGTGGACTTTTGAGATATGGGCAAGGATCATTGAGCTTCCAATGGCTTACCACGGGAAGATCCAGGCGCTTGCATCAAAGATTGGCGAGTTCGTCGACTCAGAGCCTTCCTCGTTTGATTTTGAAGGAAATTTTTATAGAGTGAGAGTCCGGTTGGATGTTCGTCAACCGCTGAAGAAGGCCATATCCTTGATCCGGGGAGGCCAGAGGGAGATTTTTGTGGTGAAGTATGAGCGACTGCCAGACTGGTGTCAGGTTTGCGGCATGATGGGGCACGAGTTTAAAGAACATGGTGACGGGGTGCATCCCCCTTCTGCTCTTGTGTTCAAAAATCTTAGGGCCCCGGCAACCACTGCCTGGGGAACCCGACGTCGCAACAGGAACAGGCAAAACAACTATCAGAATCAGCAGAAGGAGGAGCATATGGTGCATAACCCCGGGACAAGCCATGATGGAGAGGCAGCTGAGGGCATGGAGCTGGACACCACAAGGAAGCGGACGTCTGACCAGGTTGTTATCTTCCCGAACGTCAAACTGACGGGGATGGAACTGGTACCAGTGCCGAAGCCTATTGGGAATGAGAAAGGGGTCCCAATTAGTCCACCACCGAAGCAAGATACAAAACGGTCAAAACTCATGGGCCAGGCGGGGAAGCCAGCAAGTTCAAGTGACAAAGAGGGGTTGGCTGATACGGTGAAGAAGAACCCCAATGGGGTAAAGAGCTCGGACGCGAGAGCGGCGGCCTCCGTGACGGAGGACCGCTGAACGCAATGAATCTTCTTTGCTGGAACTGCCGGGGGATTGGCAACGCCCCGACAGTTCAAGAACTTCGCGAACTCGCGAATAAGTTTGCCCCTAAAGTGCTTTGTATAGTTGAAACCCAAATAAGTGGGGAGAGAGCTGAAAACTTAAAAAGTTCTTTAGGTTATGATTGTTCTTTTGTTGTTGATGCCTCCAGTAGGAGTGGAGGCTTAGCTATGTTTTGGAATAATGAAATAAACATCGATATTTTGGGTTACTCCAAGTACCACATAGATGGCAAGGTGACAGGTCTAGGGGATCAACCGTGGAGGCTGTCCTGTTTCTATGGAGAAGCCCAGACCCATCTTCACTATCACACATGGAACATGATGAAAAATCTGTCCGCTCTCCAAGATATGCCGTGGGTGTGTATTGGGGACTTCAATGAAGTTCTGAAACATGATGAACATGATGGTATTGGGTCGAGAAGTCGGTCACAGATCCAGGGCTTCAAAGATGCGGTAGATGTATGCGGTCTACTCGACCTTGGCTACAAGGGCATGAAGTGGACTTATGAGAAAAAAGTAACAGGCGGATCGTATACGCGAGTCAGGCTAGATAGAGCTTTGGGTTCGGTGGACTGGTGTGGTCTGTACCCACAGGCGGCTGTACAACATGTCATATCAGCGACATCTGATCATTCTGCCATATTACTGTGCTAACCCAACCAAGCGGAGGACCGAAGCAAACGAAGCAGTTCAGGTACGAGGTGATGTGGGACACTCACCCTGAATTGAAACCCACGGTGGATGCAGCTTGGGAGCCCAACAGTCATAATCAAATGGTGGGTGAAGTTCGCGCAAATCTCGAGGCCCTAGCAAGTAACCTTGGCGTATGGTCAAGATCAACTTTCGGTAGTGTGAGAGGAGAGATACAAAGCCTCAAGAAAGAGCTAGATCGCCTTCGGAGTGACATAACAAGGGCCGGACCTTCTCATGCGGAGATCAAAATTAACGACCGTCTAGTCGAGCTCTATTTACGTGAAGAGTTGATGTGGAGACAGAGGTCTCGTGTCCAGTGGCTAGCTGAGGGGGACCGTAACTCTCGTTTTTTCCACATGCGAGCCTCTATGCGGAGAAGGAAGAATCTGATAAAGGCCTTGCAGAAACCAGATGGAGAATTGACCACGGAACTAACGGAGATGCAGCAGATGGCTTTGGACTTTTATAAACAGCTGTACACTTCAGAGGGAGTGGAGGGGGTGCAGGACGTTCTTCAGCATGTGCCTACGAAGGTTACTGCGGAAATGAATGCAGCATTGTTGGCTCCGTATGAAGCGAAGGAGGTGAAGACCGCTCTTTTCCAAATGTTCCCTACAAAAGCTCCCGGTCCAGATGGGTTTCCGGCACACTTTTTCCAGAGACACTGGGATGTATGTGGAGAAGCAGTCACGAGAGCAGTACTGGCCATTGTTAGGGGCGAGGAGAGCCCTGCATGTCTGAACGACACCCTTCTGGTCCTTATTCCTAAGGTATCTAATCCAAACTTGTTATCTCAGTTCCGGCCCATAAGCTTGTGTAACGTGTTTTACAAGATCACCTCGAAAGTTCTAGCAAATCGCCTCAAGCTAATTCTTCCGGAGATAATTTCGGAGGAGTAGTCGGCCTTTGTGTCAGGAAGACTCATTACTGACAACATAATCTCGGCTTATGAATGCTTGCATTTTATGAAGAGAAACAGGTCAAAGAATAACAGTTTTGCAGCACTGAAACTGGACATGATGAAGGCATACGATCGAGTGGAGTGGTACTACCTGCGATCGATTATGGAGAAGTTGGGTTTTGCGGCACCATGGGTTTCCGTTGTGATGAATATGGTGAGCTCAGTTTCTTTTTCAGTCATGTTCAATGGTGTTAAGTCAGAAGCTTTTCATCCTACGAGGGGGATTCGACAGGGAGATCCAATCTCTCCATACCTCTTCTTGTTAGCAGCAGAGGGCCTATCGTGCCTCTTAAAATCCCAAAATCAATCATCCCAGCTTAGCGGCATTAAGGTGGCACCGTCGGCTCCGGCGGTGAATCACCTTTTATTCGCGGATGATAGCCTGCTGTTTTTCAGGGCGAGTGTTGATGGAGCGGAAGCAGTATCAAACCTGTTGAATACATATTTGTTTGGCATCAGGCCAACGGATCAACAAAGATAAATCTTCAATCTTTTTTAGCAAGGGAAGCCCAGAGATAGTACGTGCTACGGTCAAAGGCCAGTTGCAGGTCCCTAATGAATCATTAAGCGACAGATATTTGGGTTTGCCAACAGACGTGGGCCACTCAAAAAAGGGTACTTTCAAATATTTGAGTGACAGAGTTTGGGACAAGGTAAAAGGTTGGATGAGCAAATGCCTATCAGCAGGTGGAAAAGATGTGCTAATTAAATCAGTGGCCCAGGCCATCCCGGTGTTCTCGATGTCATGTTTCAAAGTCCCAAGAGGTTTATGTGATCATATAAAATCTATAATCAGGAAGTTTTGGTGGGGATGCAAACAGGGACAACGTAAGCCGGCTTGGGTTTCCTGGGATGTGATGACACGTCCTAAACATCTAGGCGGGCTAGGATTCAGGGATCTAGAGATTTTCAATCTAGCCCTATTGGCTCGCCAAGCCTGGCGACTACTACAAGAACCAATGAGTTTGAGCGCAAGAATTTTGAAGGCCGCATATTATCCAAACAATTCGGTTCTTACTGCGGAGTTGGGACCAAGGCCGTCTCAGATTTGGCGGGCTATATTGGAAGGTCGGGATCCCTTGAGGCAGGGGCTCATTCGTCGGATTGGTAATGGACAATCAACAGAGATTTGGATGGATAACTGGATTCCGAAGGAGATGACGCCACGGCCTATTGTCTCGTTGGTTGCTCACCCTCCCAGGCACGTTTCGGAGCTGCTCTCCCCGGCGACAGCCTCATGGAATGAGGATTTGGTCCGGTCCGTGTTTTTGCCTATAGATGCTGAGGCTATATTGAAGATTCCGGTATGCACCCGCAACGTTGAGGATTTTTGGGCGTGGTATCCGGACAAGAAAGGCAAATTTAGTGTCAGTTCGGCTTATAAGTTTTTGCCGAAGACAAAATTACAGAGGGAGGAGTGGTTAAATGGATGTAGCGGAACATCTCACACCGAGAAGGACGAAAAAGCTTGGACTTCCTTGTGGAAATTTAAAATCCCGTCGAAGGTGAGGATCTTTCTATGGAGGCTAGCTCATCACTCACTCCCTACAACGGATGTCCTGAAAAGAAGAAACATGTCAGAGAGGGAAGTTTGCCCACTGTGTGGCTGTGAGGATTCTTGGAGACATGCGTTGGTAGCATGCACGATGTCTCGGTGAGTGTGGGCTCTTTCGAAGGAAAACTTGGTGTCAATCATGGCTGAAAACGATGAATCCAACGCAAGAATATGGCTGTTTGATCTATATGAAAAACTGGACCAGGCTAGCTTCACAAGGATGGTCATCACACTATGGTCTATATGGTTTGCGAGGAGGAAGGCTATCTATGAATCTATATTCCAGAACCCCCAGCAAACGGCTTCTTTTATAAATAATTACATCGATGAGCTAGGTCACTTAGTAGTGGGAAGAGTGCACGAACAATCTGTACCTGCACCACCACAACCGAAACGGTGGCTTCCTCCTCCTACAGGCACTGCAAAAATTAATGTTGACGGGGCTGTGGGTCGCTCACGAAGAGGATGAGCGGTTGCTGCCTTTTGCCGTGACCAGAACGGGCGCTATCTGGGCTCCTCGGCTATGGTTTATTATGGTATGACGGACCCTCTAACCCTGGAGACATATGCATGCCGGGAAGATCTTGCTCTACCAGATGACCTAGGACAGCAGAAGATTCACGTAGCATCGGACTGCCAAGAAGCGGTTAATGACATCAACAGGGGTACAGGAGGCCCCAATGCTTCGTTGGTGCATGAAATAATGAACCATTGTAATAGTTTTATTACTTGCTCTTTTGTTTTCGAGCGTAGGAACTTCAATTTTGAAGCTCATAATCTCGCCAAATTTGCTTGCAACCTAGATATAGGTAGACATGTTTGGTTGGGCAATCCTCATGATCCCGATCTTGTACCTATGACAATTACTTCTGAATAAATAAAGCAGGCGAGATTTCTCAAAAAAAAAGCTAACTTCTCCCACAACAATCAACTTGGATAGAGAACATGTTAATAAGCGGGCCATGTCATGCCGGCACACGGGAATCGCCTCCTTGGACAACCATGTCACATGTACTAAACTAGCCGGCCAGGCCCGTGTAGCACTTATGGGCCGTGGCCTTCTGTCCAAATACTACAAAAAGTCGACACACACAAAATACACAAAGTCTAAAAAAATTAGGCAAAATGGCATATGATAAAAATATTGAGCTTTAACAGTAGTTGCCTCATTTAAACTTTCCATCCTAAAAAAAGGGGGTTAAAAAGCTCTAAATTACAAAAAAATAAAAAAAACATTACAAAACAAATTACGCGTGCAAGGCTGGCCATGCCTGTGCCGGCCTGGTACTAAACATGTGAAATCACTAATTAAGGAGTACTCCTTGCGGAGATCACTCCAACTTCCCCAGGTTGCGACAAGTGGCGCGCTGCATGTGTGCCACTTGTCGCAACGTGCGAGTTTTCCCTTTTTCGTAGATCCATTTATGCAAAACGTTTTATCTCTTAAACCGTGCGTCCAAATCTCGAACCACTTTCGCCGTTGGATTCCTCGCATTGAGATTTTGAAAACTAGATCCCATGTTGATAGGTTTTGACGGACTTTTTTTTCAGAAAAAAAACGGACGAAAAAACGAAACCGGGAGCATGGGTTTTTTCCCTTTCCGAAAGAGGCACGCCCGTGCCTCTGACGAAATCACAACCGTGTCTCCCGCGGAAGCAAAACCGTGCCTCTCGTGGAAGAAAAAAAACAGAAAATATGTCTTTTTTTTGTTTCCGAGGAAGCACGACCTTGACTCTCGCGGAAGCAAAACCGTGCCTCTCGCGAAAGAAAAAAACAGAAAATGTGTTTTTTTCGTTTTCAAGAGGCACGGCCGTGACTCTCGCGGAAGCACAACCGTGCCTCTCGCGGAAGCAAAACCGTGCCTCTCGCGAAAGGAAAAAAAACAGAAAATATGCTTTTTTTCCGTTTTCAAGAGGCACGGCCGTGCCTCTCGCGAAAAAAGTTGCGTTTTTTGCGCAATTTTTTTTTGTCGAAAATCTAGGGAAGACAGGTGAAAAACCAAAACGTCAAAAAAAACATTTAAAAAGCCAAAAATGCGTGCGGAAAAATAAAAAAAAATCTGGAGGGAGCGCCCAGAGCGCGACAGGTGGCGAATGGCTGAGAGCGCGCCAAGTGGCGCTGATCGTTGCGAGGCTTCCGAAGGAGCGCTCGTTAATTAGTTGCTCCCATAAACATGCGATGTCTACTTGGCACGCGGGCCTTACCTAGGCGGACAAGCACAAGCGTGTCGCGGCCGAGCACGACCCGTTTAGTCCCATGTCAAGCCAGCCCCGTCACTTGCCAGGCCACATCAGCGACGAGCCCACCCGGCACAGCGCCAACAGAGAAAGGCAGAAAGCTCTGCACCTTCCCGTGCCTTTCCTCGATCGTCTACGATCACAGCGCCGCTTGCTTTCCTCAACTCCACTCCCATCCCACCCCACCCCACCTCGCGACTGAAATCACCGCCAGCCCGACCGATCTCTTGCCCGGTAAATCTCCCGATCATCCGAATCCTTTGACGCCATGGTAATTCCTTTGCGGATTATTTTGATGCTTACGGCGTCGGATTTGGTGCAGGGGAGGGGAGGGAGGAAATGCCGACCAAGAGGAGCGTGGGCACCCTGGGGGAGAAGGACCTCAGCGGGAAGAAGGTGCTCCTCCGCGCCGACCTGAACGTGCCGCTGGACGACGTCCAGAGGATCGCCGACGACAACCGCATCCGCGCCTCCGTGCCCACCATCAAGTTCCTCATGGGCAAGGGCGCCAAGGTCGTCCTGGCCAGCCATCTGGTGAGCAGAGCACAAACTTCTCGATCGGTGCCTACGGGTGTCAGATTAGGGATTCAGTGTCAGACTCAAGTCATTTGTTAGTCCACTAATCTCTTGGGAGTGGGTGGGTGGGTGGGGGGTGGGTGTGGTGGGTACCTTTCATACAGAACAGAGTCCTCTGCTTTCATATATAATCGCCAAGGTCATCCTGGCCAGCCATCTGGTGGGCAGAGCACACCCTTCTCCATCCGTGCGTGCGGCGTTTACCTGACAAGTTTGTGCTGCTTCAGCCTTCAACTGAGGGTGTCAGATTGGGGGATTCAGTGTCAGTCTTGGGTTCGTCGGTCCACCAATCTCCGGGTAATGGGGGAAAATAACGAAGGGAAAAAGAAAGAAAATCTTTTCATCAGCTAATAGCTGTATGTGCCGTAGCCTTTTGCCCTCGTCCTTCGGAAAACTAATCATAACAAAAATAGTTAGAATTAACTTAGAATTTCGTCTTCTTAAATTGTTTGGTACCTTTCTACTCAGAAACATACAGAACAGAGTCCTCTCCCCAGTTCATGTGAATTGCTTTTGTATATGTCGGTTAGTCATTTATAGTAATATGTCAAACAATTTGTTCAAGTGCCTCCTGTTCTATCCAGATGGTATATGTGTTTGACTGCGAGCTAATTAACTCTTCCATGATTAAGCTTCCACATTTTAGTGTTAAACTCTGGTTATGTACTTACTCTTTTTTTTTTACTCTTAGCGATGATGTGTTGCTTACTCCTTATTGATGAATGAAACTATGCGATTGCGTGGAGCTGTACAGCGAGAAATGCTCAGAGCCCAACCTCATGCCACTTTGCTGGGTTTTTTACATTTTGTTAATTTTAACACTTAAGCAAACCCAGAACTGCATCTTTTTTTCAGAACAAAAAAAAAAGGTTAGCAAAAACTAACATTTCTAATACTAACGTTGTTGCCTTTTCAGGGCCGGCCAAAAGGTGTCACCCCAAAGTACAGCTTGAAGCCTCTGGTTCCACGCCTGTCTGAGCTTCTTGGAGTCGATGTACGTTATAACTTATAAGAACATAACTCAAGGTTACTTTTTCCTTAATCTAAAACCCTGACGGATCTTATATTTCCTTGATCTGTTCATGATCTTTAAAAAGGTTGTGATGGCGAATGACTGCATCGGTGAGGAAGTTGAGAAATTAGCTACTGCTTTACCCGATGGAGGTGTTCTACTTCTAGAAAATGTAAGATTCTACAAGGAGGAAGAAAATAATGACCCTGAGTTCGCCAAGAAACTAGCATCCGTTGCTGATCTTTATGTAAATGATGCCTTTGGCACTGCACATAGAGCACATGCTTCAACAGAGGGAGTTACCAAGTATTTGAGGCCTGCTGTCGCAGGCTTTCTTATGCAGAAGGTATCGTGGAAGTTGCATTGGTCCATGAACTACTGAAAATATTCCACTGCTACTATTTACAGTATCAGTACAACTGATTTCACTCTTGAGCTAAGTGTCCTAGATAATGATTGCCATCATTGTAGGAACTTGACTATCTTGTTGGGGCTGTTGCCAACCCGAAAAGGCCATTTGCTGCAATTGTTGGTGGATCCAAAGTGTCAACCAAGATTGGGGTGATCGAGTCTCTTTTGTCGAAGGTTGACATCCTCATCCTTGGTGGCGGTATGATTTACACATTTTACAAGGCCCAGGGGCATGCTGTCGGAAAATCTCTTGTGGAGGAAGACAAGCTTGAACTGGCAAACTCGCTTATTGAGAAGGCCAAGTCGAAGGGAGTCTCTCTTTTGCTTCCCACTGATATTGTAGTAGCTGATAATTTTGCTGCAGATGCTGAGAGCAAGGTATGATCATTCAATAGTAGTGGTTGTGTATTAGATTTTCTATTCATTGCAAGTATTATTATACCGAAAAAGGCTTTTTTCCCTGCTTTATACATAAAGCAAGCAACCACACAACCATTCATACAAGTCAGGTACAAGAAAATGGAAGAAAATACATCTGCTGGAGGCACCAACTAATGCAATGCAAGTACTATTTGATCCTAATTCAGTGTCACAAGAACTTACTGTGGATGCTGCACCCAAAGAATTTATGTTGGCATAACTGGCAGAGCAAGACATTCATGGCTCTGTAATTCTTTCATACATGTCTGGCATTATCTATATCATGTACGTCATGTTGCATTGTATAGGGCACAAACTCAACACAATTGTTCATGGTTTGGAATGGAGTTATTTGCTAGCTATCATGGACTCATCCTGACACCATTTACAGATTGTTCCTGCCTCTGCTATTCCTGATGCTTGGATGGGTCTTGATATTGGCCCGGATTCTATCAAGAAATTCAGTGAAACTTTGGACACTATCAAGACCGTCATCTGGAATGGGCCGATGGGAGTTTTCGAATTTGAGAAGTTTGCTACTGGCACCGATGTGAGTACTCATATCCAGCACAAGTACTTTCTACAGTGCACATACATGTTTGGGTTCTGCTGCTAAAACCTGGGTTCTATCTTCAGGCGATCGCGAAAAAGTTGGCTGATATCACAGCAAAAGGCGTGACAACCATCATCGGCGGTGGCGACTCTGTTGCTGCCGTCGAGAAGGCTGGTTTGGCGAGTAAGATGAGCCACATTTCGACCGGAGGTGGCGCAAGCCTGGAGCTGCTGGAAGGCAAGACCCTCCCAGGCGTCCTTGCTCTCGACAACGCATAGGCTGGTGGCAAGACGTGTTTACCCAGTCGTTGCGCCACTCTGTTGTTCAGACCCTTGGTGTACAGATGCGAGTGTATCCTGAAATAGAAGTAGAGGTTTCTCTGAAGGTTTTGTCAGACGAGCAGTACTAGATAAGCTTGACTTCCGTCGCAATGGGAGCAGAGTATCTCGCACAAGCAAACCTTTATTGGTCGATGTAACACTGTAAACTTCTGTAAATTGCATGGGCTTGAGCTGTATTTGTTTTGAGTTCTTGTTGTGAGAATAAAGGGATGTGGTTTTTGAGTAGGGCGTTCTGGAGGCCGATCTCCATGGAGGCCATTTTTTTTTTTGAAAAAAAACCAAAACTGATATTTTTCAGTTTCAAAATGTTTTGAAAACGAATATATATATATATATATATATATATATATATATATATATATATATATATATATAAAGGGATGTAATGTATATGCATGTATAATTTCATGATGAAATAATTTAAATTGCGAGCTGCAAAAAATAACTTTGAGCATGAACAGGGCAAGTGCTGAAAAGCCACAGGTTTGTTTTTCTTTGTGTAGCTCTCATTTTTAACGTATTTCATCATGAAAATTTACACACATGTACATTATGTCTCTGGATGTATGTTTAATTTTATTTTCAAATCTTTTTAAAACATAAAAGTATGAATTTCCAATTTCTCAAATTCCGCCATGGAGCTCGGCCTCCATTCAACATTTCCGGTGGTTTTCACCCATTCTAGTGCTATTTTTGTGCGGCCTATCAAAACGAAATGCATCATCTGGAACATCTTGCTGAAGTATATGTCAGACTACCTAACCTTTTCCATCATTCAAGCTTTTGGTTCTACATGAAAAAGAAATTGAAAAGGATTCTACCCAACCTTTTCCATCATTCCGACTTTTAGTGACGTTTATATTACAGCCTTGGAAGTGAATGGGGGTTAGTTATACTGCTCTTTGCCAGTGTGGATTATTTACAGCCTCTTTATTTTCTACAGTTAAGTCAGTATAAGTCATATCCAAACAGTTCCATGACTAGTCTTTACTAAAGGTATTCCTTCTTATTTTTAGTTGTAACTTGTCGCCTCCCAAGTCAATGATGTCGAAATAGTGCAAAGAATAGTAACAGTAATCTCTGTAAGTCTGAACCCAATGCTTGCCAAGAACGTCTTGAATGAAATAAATTTTGCCAGATTTGATCCAGACATAGCACCGATCATAGGAAAAAAAACTAGGCTTCCTAGATTTGCAGGGGAATCTTATTCTTCATCAGATCATAGGTAGGGTGCACAAATAATTAAAGGGGAACTATATAAATAAATACAGATGTAAGACCTAAAGAATCTGCTAAACCACATGGAGGTAGAAGTATAGGACGTACAATTTCTAGGTCGAATTTCCTTATGCACAAAATCTGCTAAACCACATGCATTTTAGGAGTGACATGCATGGCTTCCATTCGCCAACTCTTCAGTTTACTCAAATTCCCACAAACCAAACACGATATCAATAGACTTTTAATCTCCTCACCTCTCAACTCCCATTCTCCATCTCTAATTCACACAAACCAAACACGCTGTCACTGCCATCAACGGCGGCGCTGAATCGGCGCCTCGGTGGGATAGCTCGTTCGATGACCCCTAACCACAGTGAACACTTGGTGAGGCTTCTACTGCTTATTTTGTTCCCTATCCAGAAGTATGTAAACCTCGGGAGACCCTGCAGTGGCGAAGCGAGGCACCGGACAATGGGTGTACATATGTTCCTAAAATCATAAAGTTACTAGAGATTTTAATTTTTCGATGCCTATATGTGTTGACTTCATTTTTTGGCCTGCATGATAAGGTTCTAAAAGCTACCTCAAATGGAAAAAATGCTCAACATAAAAGTTCTTTGTCTCCTCGAGACGAACTATTCATTTTTTAGAATCCCCTCAATCCAAGTCCGTATGCAAATTCTACAACCAAAACAGACCGACCTGACCATAACCAGAACTTAGCGCCCGACCCCAGACACTAATGCCCGATTCATCATGTGGGTTTTTCGACCCCCAAGATGGGCTCTACTGAAAATGTGTCCAACATGAAAATTGTCGCCATCGTCCTGGCGCAAAACTGTGGTTTTTGGGTCATCTCCATCCGAGGTCATATGCAGCCTTCAGAGCTACTCCCTCCGTCCCATAATGTAAGACGTTTTTTAAGACTACACTAGTGTTAAAAAACGTCTTACATTATGGGACGGAGGGAGTAAAATACATGTGCCCGATTTCAGACATTACGTAATACATGTCTGATACATGGTGTCAGTTATTCGGCCACCAAGATTGCGTCGAAAAAACTTTCAACATGAAAAGTCTTCGGCCCGTCGAACTGAACAACTTTTTTTTACATTGGATCATTTTAGTCCAAGGTCGTACGCGGCCTGTGGGTCCCAAAAGCTGAATTGTTCTCTCAAGTCCACCATAAACCCGAGTTAGTTAATTATGATAGGATTTGGAGGAGATTTGGAGTCCTTGTACGGGAAGTCTAGTCACCGCACAAATAGATGAGAAGTAATGACTAATTGAACAACACATAATCGACAAACACATCTATCACGTTTATATTTTACCTTTTCTCCTTCACCCTAGTTTTTTCTTCTTCTTTATTCTTCGTGTTCAACAGCAGCAATCTACGAGGCCCTAGGGGCGATCAGGTCGATCTAGGGCAGCCCATAGCCTCCGCGCCCTAACAGGGTCCTTCCCGGACGTGTGGGCTTTTGGGTCGTGAAAAGACCTTGTCAGCGTGTCTCATGAATCACGCTCCGGACGAGACTCCTCCAGCGACGTGTACTGCATACCACACTTGAGGCCAGGGGTACACGGTGGTGTCTTTGTGTGCGAACACATTTTTTGCGGCTCCGCTAGGGAAGGAAGATCAAGAATCATCGTCAACCATGTTTAATCTCCACAAGCCCTCAGAATGACTTCGATAACATCTCGTAAACCGTGCAAGAGGCTTTCTTATCCTACATGAGACCGTTTAAGCCAAGGTGCTAATAGGCTAACACAAGCTTCTCCAAGCAAAGGTGAATAAACAAATGTGGCATGGTAAGTCACCTAATGCTCAAATTTTAGAATTTGGCAAGCAAAAGGAGACCAAGGAACCCATTGTTGAGGATAATACGGCTACTTCTAGTGGTGATATAATTTCTGTTTAACGAGGTCTCATGGCTAATGATCGTGATGTTGGGGAACGTAGTAGAAAAAAATTCGTCCTACGATCACCCAGGAACAATATGAAGATGCATAACGGGTTGTCATCAACGATCGTTACCGACTCCGAGAGTGCAGCGGAAGTAGACGAGTCGGTGTAGATCGTACTTGGAGTCCCTCGAACATCGATGACGATCCTGCGAACCGCCCTCGAACGATCCCTTGGTCGGAAGACCGAAAGCACGACCTCTCTACTTAGTTGCAAGCGTACTGTCTTCACAATCCGGCAACGCTTCACCGTCCAGAGCTAATGGTCGCCGAAGAATTAGAGGAAGGCGATTAAAACCACATGGGGCTTCTAATTATGAGGATTAAAGGTGGCTAGGGCTAGCTCTAATTAGTCAACTAGGACCAACAAGAACTAGAACTAGATCAACTAGAGGAGGCTCCAAAACCTGTGGGGGAAGAGGGGCCACCAAGGGGGAAAGAGCCCCCTTGGGCGCCGGCCAAGGGAGGGGGACTCCCCCTCGAAGTAGGATTCAACCCCACCTTTAGGAAAGGGGGGGGGGGGGGGGGGGGCGCCTCCCTTGTTGGGCCCTTGTGACCCAACTCCTTCTCCACCTTTTGGCCTTATTTGGCCCGTTGATATTAAATTAAATATATTTTTGTTCTAAACATTTTCAGAGCATAATATATATAATTTAACATCTCCGGAAACATTCTCCACCTATATATATTGGTAATACCCGGTATTACCCGATATTCACCGAAACCCTTCCGGTGACACCGAAACGCTTACGGAACCTCTCGGAACTATTCCAGATATTAATGAAACAATTAAACAAATATATTATCATCACTCCCATCCCACTAACACTCAGTAGATCATGATTACCTTAAGCTTGTGACCCCGTAGGTTCGGTAAACTATAGACATGAACGGAACACCTTCGTTCAATGACCGATAGCAGAACCATGGACATCCATATCAGTCCCTATGCTTACATGAATGATATTTGAGTGAACCTTAGATTATCATGTGATGTTCTCTTTGCTTCATGACACTTTACAAAACCAGTGTGCATCGGTATCCTCCAGAGTCATCACCATGCTCACTATACCGTTGTTACTAGTTTTGTTCTTCTTTCTCGTTGAATGTTCTAGCATCCCCATGACGTAGTCACCTGCGTCTGGACAGACGATGATGGATACCTGTACACCGAGAGGGCCCTAAGAATATCTCTCAGTCGTCGGAGGAGCAAATCCCACTCTCGAGTTGTCCGGTTACTTGTCAAACTTTCCGGTGAGCCTGAAAGTTGTCGTTATGATCACCTTGTTACAGATGACGTTTGAGCAACCCCAAATTCCACTGTCTGGTAGGAAGTGACTGATACGTCTCCAACGTATCTATAATTTTTTATTGTTCCATGCTATTATATTATCTGTTTTGGATGTTTAGTGGGCATTAATATGCTATTTATATTACTTTTGGGACTAACCTATTAACCGAGGGCCCAGTGCCAGTTTTTTTGCCTATTTTAGATTTTTGCAGAAAAGGAATACCAAACAGAGTCCAAATGGAATGAAACCTTCGCGATGATCTTTCTTGGACCGAAAGCAAACCAGGAGACTTGGAGATGAAGTCGGAGAGGCAATGAGGCGGCCACGAGGCAGGAGGGTGCGCCCAGGGGGGTAGGGCGCGCCCCCATCCTCGTGGGCCCCTCATAGCTCCCCTGACCTAGCTGCTTCGCCTATATATAATCTCATACCCTAAAAACATCTAGGAGATCCACGAAACCACTTTTCCACTGCCGCAACCTTCTGTACCCGTGAAATCCCATCTTGGGGCCTTTTCCAGCGTCCTGTCGGAGGGGGATTCGATCACGGAGGACTTCTACATCAACACCATTACATTCGGGTCCATAGTTATTAGCTAGATGGCTTCTTCTCTCTCTTTGATTCTCGATACCAAGTTCTCCTCGATGTTCTTTGAGATCTATTTGATGTAATACTTTTTTGCGGTGTGTTTGCCGATATCCAATGAATTGTGGATTTATGATCAAGATTATCTATTAATATTATTTGGTTCTTCTCTGAATTCTTATATTCATGATTTGATATCTTTGCAAGTCTCTTCGAATTATCGGTTTAGTTTGGCCTACTAGATTGATCTTTCTTGCAATGGGAGAAGTCCTTAGCTTTGGATTCAATCTTGTTGTGTCCTTTCCCAGTGACAGTAGGGGCAACAAGGCACGTATTATATTGTTGACATCGAGGATAAAAAGATGGGGTTTTCATCATATTGCTTGAGTTAATTCCTCTACATCATGTCATCTTGCTTAATGTGTTACTCCGTTCTTTATGAACTTAATAGTCTAGATGCATGTTGGATAGCGGTCGATGTGTGGAGTAATAGTAGTAGATGCAGGCAAGAGTCGGTCTACTTGACACGGACGTGATGCCTATGTTCATGATCATTGCCTTAGATGTCGTCATAACTATGCACTTTTCTATCAATTGCTCAGCAGTAATTTGTTCACCCACCGTAATATATGCTATCTTGAGAGAAGCCACTAGTCAAACCTATGGCCCCCGGGTCTCTTTTCCATATTATTGAATCTCGTTTACATCTTGCTAGTTTCTGATCTACTATTTTGCAATCTTTACTTTCCAATCTATAAGCCAAAATTACCAAAACTATTTACTTTATCGTTTATCTATCTCTATCAGATCTCACTTTTGCGAGTGACCGTGAAGGGATTAACAACCCCTTTATCGCGTTGGTTGCAAGTTCTTGATTGTTTGTGCAGGTATTCAGTGACTTGTGTGTCTTCTCCTACTAGATTGATACCTTGGTTCTCAAAACTGAGGGAAATACTTACGCTACTTTGCTGCATCACCCTTTCCTCTTCAAGGGAAAACCAACACAAGCTCAAGAGGTAGCAGTGACCGAGACACTCTCATGGTCTGAGGAACTAAAACACATGCTAACACTCTGTGTTATAACAAATAATTTTAGACTATCTGATCACATAGTATAACAGACAAGTATTAGGTCTATTCAATATGATCGTTCTTCTAACGTCATACCCTCAATATTTTTTTAGGACTATCTTTACACTTAACGATGTCCTAAGATCTAGAAAATGTGATCACCAACAACACTTGAGCCGGTCTTAGAAGCGAGACTAGGAACCTATTGTTTACCGTTTATCATTTCACACGTGCATATGAGTTTCCCACTGAATCGCATATTCTAGGATCATAGCAGTTATAGCATGAAATATAAACTCTTAACTATGAATAATGAAAATATAATAATACAATATTATTGCCTCTAGAGCATATTTCCAACAGTCTCCCACTTGCACTAGAGTCAATAATCTTGTCAGCATTTTTAACTTTTACACCAATGGCAATCCGGTGTCAGTCCATGCTTTGCTTGGGGTATAGACTTTGTCTTATCGAATCTGACAACTTTAGATCCACGTGTATCATTTGCATTTCTATGCATCTATAATGCTTTCACAAAAATCATAATTTGTGTGAAATTGGCTTTGTGTATATATTGAAATACTGGTAGAACCTTTGATTCCTTAGACTGAGTTATGGAACCACTATTAAGAATAGTGTTCCAATGATACAATCCTCTAGAAACCATGCCAAGTTCATGAATGAACTTTTGATTCATCACGCTTCATTTGGCTTCTAATATACTTAGTCTTCTGTTATAGAATTCACCACAGTAACTTTTGGACCAATTCCAACTTACTGTGCCACCTTAAGTCACTTTTAATTTGAAATAAAAAAAATCACTTGGAGCATAGATGAAGATTTTATCGATGCACTACTTACAACGAGCCTTCATTGATGTGACTCCTTACAACAATCTCTTCATTTTTCTTCGTGTGTGAGAAACATGTCGTTAATCTTAACTACAATTTTCATTGTTGTCCTATGATCAACCATTTGACCATACTAGTAACTTTTACTAACTTGGAGTATAGGAAATATCTGGTTGTTTATATACCATGGAATACAAGTGTGGTTGAAATCATATTTTGCTCATCAGTATTTCAGGATACTGACTTCTTCCATGTGACATTGACAAGAAACTCTTCTTGACATTTACATGCTAAACTGCTTTAGTATTCTATCAATATGTATTTTGTCCAAGTCTGATAAGACACTATTATCTCCATAGATCATTATGTCTAATACCAATACTATTCATTTCCTAAGTATTTTACTACAAATATAGTTTTAATAAAGTCTTAATATGTGTTAAGAAATTTACATAACTTCCAATCAACAATATGTCATGTACATATAGTGTTCAGAAATATTATCATGCTCCCACTTACTTTCTTGTAAATACAAGCATCTTCGCTTTACTTGATGAAATCAATTTATTTGACCATTTCATCAGTATGAAGATTCCAACTCCACTATGCTTGCTTCGGTTCATTATAGGATCTCTCGAAGTTTGCATACTTACTAGAATCCTTTCTATCGACAGAATTGCCTTCGATCGTATCAAACATAAAACCTTGGTTCTATTTCCATCTCATGGGAATCATTTTGACATCCAGCTGTTTTATCTCATAATTAAAATATTCAATAATTGCTAGTTTAGCCGGAACTGACTTTAAGTATTGCTATGATGAGACAATCTCATCATAGTCAAATCTTTGATCTTGTCATAAACTATTTGTAACAAATCAAGCATTGCAAAAAAAATAATCATCTTTATCAGTTTATAGATCCATACTATTATTTAGACTCTAAGTATTTCGAAGGGTTCATCAAGTTCTAAGCTTGAACTATGTGAATGGATACTATATCGGATCTATGTTGGCATATAGCCAATTTCCGGAGTCGGGGTCCATCAACGCTTCTCTGTGAATTATAGGTTCATTGTTTGCCCAACAATATTTTGTCTGCATATCACAATGGTTTATACGAATTTTTCCAACCTATATAGTTCAGTTGCAAGTTCGACTGTAGTCTCTATAACTCATGTAGAGACTTTTTGTATCAGCTGCAGTAAGAAATTCTAGAATTACTTCGAGTGTTTCTTTTCTTTGAGTTGATTACAAAGATTCTGCAATCTTGTCGAGTTGCAGTGTCCTCCCACTCACTCTTTTGTACAAAACATTTTCTTCAGAACTTCAACACTCTATTACAACACTTTGCCTCGGCCTAGTGATAGAGGATTACCCAACTATTGGGGATAACCTACAAACTAGTACTTATTTCAATAAATTTGATGCCGCTCCTTTTCAGTGTGAAAGCCACAGTCTCTAAAGCATCACTTTGAAAGTATATTGGCGAAATAATTAATGTCATCTTTGATATCACCATGTTATACATAGTTTGATTGCATCTACTTAAAACAATCTACTCTCAGTAGTGTTTCTAGGAGGTGCAAGCTATAAAGTTCTTTTACAGCTCATCAGACATTCGCTAAATTTGTAACTCAAATATTCTTTTCTGGAATCCAATTGTAGAAACATAATTTTATTATTACAACTATTTCTACTTCATTCTGAAAACCTTTTGAAACACTTCAAAAGATCCATATTTATGTCTCAATTAGTAAATATAAATATCTATCCGAGTCATCCTTGAAGAAAGATAAATCCATTGCTTGCAACAACTCTTATTGGACTACACACATCGATATGCATATTGCCAATTATTTTGTTGCTCGTTCACTATGGCCTGTGAATGATATTTTAGTTTACTTCACTAATTGGACCAAACATGAAAGTGTCGGATGATTCTCAATTAGATGACTTCAAAATTCATCACTATGAAATTTCTCCAATTTTCCAATGTGACTAAATGCAGTGCCACACACATGTGTTATTCTTTTAGTCTTGCGACATTTAGCATCAGTGTTATGAATGTTCAATTTTATTTTTAATATTCATAACATACATCTTATTCACAATAAGTGTGCTCTTTTGTTCATAACATTGAACAACTATTGTTCTGTCATGGAAAATCTCCTTCATAACATCGAACAACTATTGTTCTGTCATGAAGAACCTCCTTGCAACTCCTATGCAATGGGCTAGAGTGTATAAAACTCTAAAATGAATTATGATAATTAATATAGAGGAAATACATTGATTGAAATACTGTAACCATTTACAATCCATCAAAATATTTTAACCTCGTTATTTGTTGGTCATTTAGGCCGTTTGAAGTTTCTTGCAACGATTTGCAATAATATGCAATCGAGTCAATATCCTTGTGATTAACCTTTTAACCACAATACCAAAGAATCAGTGATCAACAAATTGATCAAATTTTCCCAAGAACTACACTGTACTTGACCAACCACCTCTGCATCTCATAACTTGTATGACATTAATACCTGAGATGGACATTCCAGTCTTCTTTTCTTTCTGCCTTTTACTTATTATAGTTTTACTTCAATATTTTGCTTACTCTCAGAAGAAACAATTAATTTAGGAGTGGCATCAACCCCGAACTTCCCTAGGCGTGTAAGTCTTATTACACCCTTTGGTTTTGTTCTTTCTCTATAATTTTTCACCATCAACACATGACTGGCTTTCTTCCGGATCTTACGCATTTCAGTCTTAAACATAGTTGAACACTTCACTAGAATTTGCAAAAAAAACACTTCTTTAGATATCGCATATCTTTTAGCCTTTGTTTGTTTCTGAAAACAATTTTCAATTCCAAGAATATCACATAACTATCCCAAACATTTTGAAGTTCTGGTTTCTTGGATGCAAGCAGACCGTAATGCAATTCTAGCTTTTGGATCAAAGGACGCGAGTTTCGTCACCCATAGCATCAGCAAGGGAGTATTGTAAACATGCAGTAGGACAAAATCCTTCTTGGCACTTTTAGAGGACAATCCTCCCAAACATAAAGTTTAAACCAGATAAATAACAGTCAATGAATTTCAACAACAAAGGTGGAACCGTGAGCCATAATTCTACAACTATAATGCAAACTACACATAGACATTGTTCATAATTAATTTACACTAGTTATTAAACTTAATTAATACATAATTGTGATCCCGCTCAAATCAATATCTTTCATAATTGATAGTGAGTGACTCAAGATCCCAGCCTAGTTCTCAGCCATTGATGTGGACATCATTGATGACGAGAATATGACTCTTGTTCTTTCCCGGTGGGCATACTTTTGTCGATCATATCTCCATATGACTTTTGTTCTTTCGATGCTTTGTGCTCCGAGCTCAGAACGATTCTACTAGAACTTCAAGACAACCGAGTGCTATCTGCAAGCATGGTCTGACCATCCCCGTCTTACACCTCGCGTCCCGTTTGTGCTCATGTTCGCATGACCCACTCTGGAATGCTACGTGTTATAGACGGTTGCAACACTGGGAAGAGCACCTTTAAACTTGATATTTACTGTGAGAGATCACCCTAATAATTGACTACTACGCAATCAAAGGGTGCAAACAACAAAGGGATAAACATCTCAGGAAATTCATAATAGCATGATATGGTATATAGCCCTAGGCATCGGGAGTTCTCCGTGATCGTCTTCAATCTCTAGTTTAAGCGACGTGACGACTAATATTTCATTGCTGTGGCAACCGTTTCAAAAACGTTGCCGTGGCGACAATCTCAGAAAATGTAGCCGTGGCTACCGTTTCAGAAAATGTTGTTGTGGCACCAAAATATGAAATTCCACCATGGAACAAAATTATAGCTCCTCGTCCCGCGCCTTCGTACACCCTCTCCTTGTCGGGGTCCTTCGTGTACAACTTGTCACCATCACATGTAACCTATCTCTATGATATTTACATTAAGTTGGCAATCTCTTGGCTCCAGCCATCATGCCATGACGCGCAGGCCACTTAACATTACAACAAATAACCATCTCATACATAAACTCATTGTCATGACGAAGGCTATACCACATCATGCAAACCCTACAAAACCAAGTTAGACGTCCTCTAATTGGTTTGGCAAATTTTAATTATGTGGTTTATAGGGTTTCCGGATAAACCTAGCAACATATGTGCACACCATAAAGTGATAATTCTTGTTGCCAAACTAACTTTCGGGGTGTGTGAAAGAAGAGACTTAATTAAAAATCTCGCTCCCCCACAGTAAACTTCGTCTAATACGCGTGACCCCCTAGAAGATCATCCATCTTCATTTCCCCCTTGCGTAGGTGACTGTTCACTATTCTTGACTATGGTGAAGCCCAAGGAACTGTTAGTAGATCGTCGACAGCCAGAGCTGATCGATTGTCAGAACCTTATGAAAAGTGACACCATGTCGTCAATGAACTGAACCGAAGCAACACTCGAGGGAAGCATATGAAGAACATCACCCTCACATCCACATGTGATCTAGATCGCAACCTACATCTTCTTATAGAACCACTCATGACGCCACTTTTAGGAAACATAGTAGAAAACAAAATTTCGTCCAATGATCACCCAGGAACAATATGACGATGCATAACTGGTTGTGATCAATGATCGTTACCGACTCTGAGAGTGTAGCAGAAGTAGGCGAGTCAGTGTAGATCGTACTTGGAGTCCCTCGAACAACAATGAAGATTCCGGGAACCGCCCTCGAATGGAAGATCAAAAGCACTGCCTCTCTACTTGGTTGCAAGCGTACGGTCTTTACGATCCAGCAGCGCTTCGCCATCCAGAGATAATCGTCACCAGAGAGTTATAGGGAGGAGATTAGAACCACATGGGGCTTCTAGTTATGAGGATTAAAAGTGGCTAGGGCTAGCTCTAATTAGTCAACTAGGACCAACAAGAACTAGATCAACTAGAGGAGGCTCCAAGACTTGTGTTCCCATAGGGTGGAAATCCTCTAGTATATATAGGATTGGGGGGAGAGGGGTTGCCACCAAGCGGGAAAGAGTCCCCTTGGGGCGCCAGCCAAGAGAGGGGGAGTAGGACTCCCCCTCCAAGTAGGATTCCCCCCCCCCCCTTAGGAAAGGGGGGCGCCTCCCGTGTTGGGCCCTTGTGGCCCAACTCCTTCTCCACCTCTTGGCCTTATTTGGCCCATTGATATTAAATTAAATATATTTTTGTTCTAAACATTTTCAGAGCATAATATATATAATTTAACATCTCCAGAAACCTTTTCCACCTATATATATTAACATGTAATACCTGATATTCACCGAAACCCTTCAGGTGACCCCGGAACGCTTCTGGAACCTCTCGGAACTATTCCGGATATTAATGAAACAATTCCACAAATATATTCTCATCACTCCCGTCCCACTAATACTCAGCAGATCGTGACTACCTTAAGCTTGTGACCCCGTTGGTTCGGTAAATCATAGACATGAACGAAACCCGTTCGTTCAATGACCGATAGCGGAACCGTGGACATCCATATCGGTCCCTATGATTACACGAATGATATTCGAGTGAATCTTTCATTATCATGTGGTGTTCCCTTTGCTTCATGATACTTTACAAAACCGGATGTGCATCGGTATCCTCCAAGGTTATCACCATGCTCACTATACCATTGCTACCATTACTAGTTTTGTTCTTCTTTATCGTTGACGTGTTCCGGCATCCCCGTGACATTGTCACATGTGTCTGGCCAGACGATGATGGACGCCTTCACACCGAGAGGTCCCTAAGAATATATCTCCATCGTTGGAGGAGCAAGTCCCACTCTCGAGCTGTCCGGTTACTTGTCAAACTTTTCGGTGAGCCTAAAAGTTGTCGTTATGATTACCTTGTTACAGATGACGTTTGAGAAACCCCAAAGTCCACCGTCTAGTAGGAAGTGACCAAGATAGTCTCATGGTCTGGGGAATTAAAACACATGCTAACACTTCTTGTTATAACAGATGATTTCATACGATATTATCACATAGTATAACAGACAAGTATTGGGTCAATTCAATATGATCGTTATACCCTCAATGTTGTTTTAGGACTATCGTTACACTTAACAATATCCTAAGATCCAGAAAACATGATCACCAAAAACACTTGAGCCGGTCTTAGAGGCGAGACCAAGAACCTATTGTTTACCGTTTATCATTTCACATGTGCACATGAGTTTCCCACTGAATCACATATTCCAGGATCATGGTAGTTATAGCATGAAATATAAACTCTTAACTATGAGTAACAGAAATATAACAATACAATATTATTGCGTCTAGGGCATATTTCCAACACGGGAGGCTAGCACAAGCAAAGCCAAACCCAGGATCCCAAATATACCCAACCTAAGTTGTGTCCTCCAAGTGGAATGGAGATTGCAACACATGAGGAACCACAAGAAGCTCGAGCATGAAGCGTAGAAGCAAAGGTACAAACTGTTCAATGAAACATGTCTCAAGGCAACGGTAAAACAAGTGTGGAAGTCTAAATAGATAGAGAATGTAGTAGCTTCCACATTAATTGCAATAGCACCTACACCACCAAAGGACGAGGATGCGACCCCTACTACATCAGTCGTACCACCTATCAGACCCTCTTCAATTAAGGTACTTCAAATCCAATATACACATTGGGAGATGAAGTTGAGATGGTGGATATTGTGCTTGTTCGAGAAGGTATGGATATTAATATGGAGTATTACTTGCCCGCTGATTTTTTTGCTATAGGTGAAAAATGGGAGGTGGCCCAACGGATCATCAATTGCTAGGATGCTCATTCATGATGGTGTTATGGTAAATCTTATGCCCTATTCGGTCTTTGAGAAATTGGGATTACATGATGTGGAATTGGTTAGGACCAATAGGGTGATTGATGGGTTTGAGGGTGAAGCAAAGTAATAGGCCAAAGGTGTGAAGTGCACAAAACTCACCATGGGAAGCAATATTTTGGCCACCACATTCTTGTCACTAAGGTGCAAGGTAACTAGAATGTTATATTAGGTTGTGATTGGGTTCATGCTAACCAGTGTGGGCCATCTACCTGCGTCAATTCGTAATGCAATGGGTCGATGATGAAGTAGAAGTCATTTTGCATTGGCTGATTCATTGCTAGATTGGAAACATCCCGATGTTACTTGATAAATAGGTTGTGACCTCTTGGAGTTTGATTTTCTTAGTGCTACAAGGGACAAGTTTGTGTCCATCTCTTTAAAGCTGCTTGGTGCTAATTGGATCCAAGGTATGATATACGAAAAAATTAGAGGCAATGACCGAGATATACTTATCACCCTTAGCATAAAGATGACTAATAAATAAGTATCGCCCCAGGTATAAAAGTGCCTGATATAAACTTATCACCCTAAGCAAACAGAAAATGGTTGATGTAGTGCTGACATCATCCTTAGAACAAACTCTGAGCAAATTGCTTCTGGCACGCTAGCTTTGCCAAAAAAACAGGGAGTGTTGATACCAATTTTTGGCTTGTAGGATAACGTTCTGAAAAAAACCTCAAATGGAAAAGTGCTCAACATGAAAGTTCTTATCGATCAAAGGACATAGGCAAATTTTACATCCAAACAAGACCAACCTGTCACGCCCAATATGCGATCCTATCCGAGAGGAACTCGAAGGTCCCACCAAGGATAGAGCCACATATTGAAGACGCTTTTGCAAGGTGGATATCATTACATTGTACCTTTACATAATAGTGGGGATACATACAAAAGGCATACAATGTCACATGAATACAACAACATCATACACAAGAGCAACATCCGACTACAGATGAAACACAAACAAAAGCTCAAACTACATCCACCCTGCTAGCCCAGGCTGCCGACCAGGAACCTAACCCCTAATCGAAGAAGAAGCCGAAGAACTCGAAAACAAGCAAGCATCGCTCTCACGTTGTCATCATCGCATTACCTATACCTGCAACTGTTGTTGTAGTAATCTGTGAGCCACGAGGACTCAGTAATCCCGTTACCATGGGTATCAAGACTAGCAAAGCTTAATGGGTAAGGAATGGATAAGTGGTGTGGTTGCAGCAAGCGACTAAGCATTGTTTGGTGGCTAACTTGCGAGTACAAGAGTAAGATGAGAAGCTACGCAACGATTGCAAACTAGTAATGATCAAAAAGTGATCCTGAACTACTTACGTTCAAACATAACCCCACCGTGTTCTCTTCCCGAACTTGCTCGAAAAGAGACAGTCATGGTTACACACGCGGTTGGTGTATTTTAATTCGAATCTGGTGTCAAGTTCTCTACAACCGGACATTAAAAATTCTCATCTGCCACATAACCGCGGGCACGACTCTTGAAAGTTTAAACCCTGCGGGGTGTCGCAACTTAGCCCATGACAAGCTCACGATCCGCGGAGACAATCCTCCATCCCGGGACCCTCCTATCAGACTCGAAATCCCGGTGCACAACACATTTCGACAATGGTAAAACAAGTCCAGCAAGACCACCCGGTGCGTCGATACCCCAATAGGAGCCGCACGTATCTCGTTCTCAGGACAACACCGTCTATGCTAAGTGGACGATATCCAAATACCTCGAGTTGACCCGAGGTGGCACCACTGACTGCTAGGTAGTTTGACCAACACTCATGAGGAGCACTGGCCCGGGGGGCTGATTAAGAATCCTCGGGGTCTGGAAAGCCCCTATGCAAGCTTTAGTTATTATTAGGCAAATGGTAAAACCAATGTTGGGCCTTGCTGGAAGAGTTTTATTCAAAGTGAATTGTCAAGAGGGGTCCATAAACCCTCACCGTGTTAGGGACGCAAAATCAAGGAACATAACACCGGTATGACGGAAACTAGGGCGACAAGAGTGGAACAAAACACCAGGCAAAAGACCGAGCCTTCCACCCTTTACCAAGTATATAGATGCATTAATTAAATAAGAGTTATTGTGATATCCCAAGATATCCATATCCCAACATGGAACAACCTGCAACTGAACCTGCAACTAGCAACGCTATAAGAGGGGCTGAGCAAAGCGGTAACATAGCCAAACACCGGTTTGCTGGGATTGCCAGGACCCCGATCCTATGCCACACCGATCTAGCATGTAACACCTCATATCACTTTGCGGCTTCACGCACGGTATTCCCATGGGTGTCGCCTTACCAAGCCCGGGATCGTTTGCGCCTTTTGGCTCACGTATATGATAGTGTCGCTACCCCAAAGTGGCACTAACTTACAGGGACAGGCATACATGACCCAGCAACGAACGTGTCGGTCATCAGCGAGTGAATCCGGGCTGTAGCAACTGGGCTAGCAGGACTTCGGAAAATCCGGGCTGTAGCAGGCTAACAAGACTCCAGTAGACACTGCGTGACATTTCCCCGAAGGGACAGACACAGGAATGAAGAAGGACACATGCCGGCCAGCCTAAGTGTTCCGGAGCAGTAGCAAGCTACCAAGGCTCAGTGGAAGCACTAGGAGACATTTCCCGGTAAGAGAGGCTACCAAGGATAAACAACTAGATAGTCAGATCCCACACATACCAAGCATTTCAATAACATACACACAATATGCTCGATATGTGCAAATACAACATGGCATCACAACATGACTCTACAACTCAAGTATTTTATTCAATAGGCTCCGAGGAGCGAGATATTACAAACATGGGTCTCATGATCCAACAGTCAGAGCATACAAGTCAAAGCACATGCGGAAGCTTAACATGTCTGAGTACAGACATCTACAAATGAAAAAGGCTGAGAAGCCTGACTATCTACCAGATCCTGCCGAGGGCACAAGATCATAGCTGAGGTAACAAGCTAAACATTGAAGTTCACGCGGTACTACTAGTGAGACTGAAGTCTCTCTGCAAAAACATAAAATAGGCAAGCGTGAGTACAAATGTACCCAGCAAGACTTACATCAGAACTAACTACATATGCATCATTATCAACAAAGGGGATGGTGGGGTTTAACTGCAGCAAGCCAGCTTTGACTCGGTGGCTATCCTGAACTACGACTGCAAGTAACTCTTTGAGGTGGCGCACACGAATCCACATATTCACCATATCAATACACCACTATGGATCCGCTCCCGTCTCCCTATGAGAACGCCATCTATAGCACTCACGCTTATCTTGCGTATTTTAGAGTATCCACTTTCACTTGTCTATGAACTGTATAGGCAACCCAGAGGTCCTTTACCGTGGTCGCGGCTATTCAAATAGATGATGTTAACCCTGCAGTTGTGTACTTCTTCACACACGCTCTCACCACTTACCGCCGTTTACACGACATGTACTCGGCAACCTTCAAGTGGAAGCCCAGTGAGGGTGTCGGCCACGACCTACCTAAACACTCAAGTCTCTAGTCCAGGTTATCGCCTATTCAGGTTCCATCCGCAGGGAGTCCAGCCGAGGTTTCCAGATACGGCCCCGAACGATGTGTACAGGGTTCCGCGACACCAAACGGGCGCCTGGCATACCCGGCCACGTGCCTACCGCATCACAGCCCACCCCTCGGGTCGGCGCTGCCCACGGCCTCTAGCATACTACAAACACCAGAAACTACTTGCAACTCCTGGACAGAGGACAAGGGTGGTTAAGAAGTCGAGAGGGGCACTTAAGCATTCCAATGTGTGGTAGTAACTGGTCATGGATCACAAACACAGAACTCAGTTCCTGAGGACGGTTTCAGTGAGACAACCCACCATGTACTCCTACATGGCCTCTCACCGCCACCTTTACCAAATCGTGTTCACACACTTAGCTCTCAACAGTAGGACATGTTCTCCACTTTCCAATTCATTCCTGATGAATCAGACCTGACTCAACTATAAGCGGTAGTAGGCATGACAAACAAGCATGAATGAGTAGGCACATCAGGGCTCAAACAACTCCTACTCATGCTAGTGGGTTTCATCTATTTACTGTGGCAATGACAGGTCATGCAGAGGAAAAGGGGTTCAATTACCGCAGCATGTAACAGTTGAATCGTTGTTGTCCTAATGCAGTTAAAGAGAGCAGGAGCGAGAGAGTGGGATTGTATCAAAATGAACAAGTGGGTTATGCTTGCCTGGCACTTCTGAAGATAGTATAGCTCTTCATTAGTGTCATCGAACTCATCGTCGGAACACGTCTACTGAAGGGGAACAAATACCGGCAAACAAGGAAGAACACAATCAATGCAATGCACAATATGATGCATGATCATGACATGGCAATATGCTGTGATTTGAGCTAATGCAAATAGCAACAGGTTAAATGGAGTTGGTTTGAATCCAAAATTCAAATTCAAACTCCACATGTGGTTATTTAAATGTCATTCATTTCATTTGTCCTAAACAGTAGTCATAAGTTGATCTAACATGCATGAAACCAGTACAGATGGATAGATTTGATTTTTTGATCATTTTTAATATATAATTCATTTCATTCTGAGTTACGGTTGAATTTCTATGAATTTTAGAAGTTTAGAGCATTTTCTGCAATTTCTGGATTATTTAAAATTAAACTAAATCCAGAAATAGATTTACTGCATCAGCATAACATCATCATGACGTCAGCAGGTCAACCGAGTTGACCAGGGTCAAACCTGGCTGGTAGGACCCGCATGTCATTGACACAGGGACTAATGCCGGTCAAATCCAGCGCTGACTGGGTTTTACCCCGCGTTGGGGTCCACTGTCAGTGGATGTGGGTTCTAACTAAACGTAGTTAGTACCTAATTTAATGATGCCACGTCGGCACACCGAAGAATGGCTAACGGCGACCTCAAAACACGGCGGAGGGTTGCCGGAGTGGCGCTACGTGCGGTGTTGGGCCAAGCCAAGGGCACCAGAGGTTTGCCCTTGCTCGCGCGCATCCAGGGGAGGCACGCGGGAGGGCACAGGGTGGCCGGAGCTCGCCGAAACGAGCTCGCGGCGGTGGCCGGAGTTCGGGTGTGGACGGGGTCGATGCTACGGGGCACTAGGGGTTAAACTGGTATGTGCTACGCGCTCCTGGGAGTTCACCGAGCACGGTGACGTGCTCAGGCGCGGGCTATGGTGGCTCTGGCCACGACGACGAGGAACCACGATGGCAGTGATCTCTCAGCTCCGGTGGATATCGGCGTTAGAGGAAGCAAACGAGCCAGGGAAGGGGGAGATCGACATAGAGGCTCACAGCGGATCTGATGGTGTCGTCAGAGAGCTCGGGGATGCGCTCGAGTCGGTGAATCGATGATGACGATCTCCGGCGGCCGCAGCTTCAAGACAAGGTCGGGGACGACGATACGGGTCTTCCGACATCGTATTCGTTGGCGGAGAGCTTCAGGGTGACGCAGCGGAGCCGATGGATACGTCGGGGAGGCGAGGAGGTCGCTCAGGGCGCGGCAACGACGAGCAGCGGCGACGGCTGCATTCGGGCGGTGCAGGGGAGAGGACCAGAGGAGAGGATTGGGACGAGAGAGTGAGCAAGGGGGTTCCAGGGGGTGCGTGGCATTGTTGGAGCCGTCCAGGGCATCGAGGATGCAGGCAAGCAGGGTGGAGGTGGCCGCACGGCGGTGCGCGCGCGTCGGGCACGCGCCCGTCCTCCTGGCAGGGAGGAAGACGACAGGGAGGGGCCCTGGTGGCTGGGCCGGCGAGCTTGGCTGCCAGCTGGGCCGGCCAGGTAAGTGGCCCATGTAGGTCCTTCTCTCTCTTTTTCCTTTATTTCTAAGTTTCTTTTGTTCTGTAAGTTTGTGGCATTACTAAAAATATCTAGGCACTTTCAAAAATCACAAAACTGTGCATGCCCAATGTTTAGAATATATCCAACATGGAACATTTTGGTTTGGGATTATTTGGACATTTAAAATATTTACTAGCATTTAAATGCCCAAATGTGATTAACTAATGATTTAATCCAGTGACCCTCTGTTGTCCTAGAAAGGTGTGCACCATTTTTGTCAGAGGTTCTAGACCAAGGCAAAGATGATGAACATTTTAGATGGGCATTTTGGGTTCACTGAAAATGATTTTAGTAAACCCTAGTTGGTTTAAGGCGGTGCTGGGGGTTCTGTCATCCCCATTTCAACTTTTTGGGAGATTTAAACATGATGCAACATCAGATGCTAGAACTAGGCAGACCAGAACTAGGGATGTGACAACTCACCCCCACTAAACAAGAATCTCGTCCCGAGATTCAAGCGTAGGGTAGGATGAAGGGGGACGCAAACTAACACAATCTTCACGATCCAGGTTGCACTTCATAAGGGCGTTGATTCGATCACCATCTTAGTCTCGTCGTCTTGCTCTGAGAACTCTAGTCAAATATGACAACGAGAGGAAAAGGAAACTCTAGAAGGATCGATCTTCTCGAAGATTGAACAACTCAGGATTAACTCATGGAATGAGACATAGCAACATCTCTCGAGCTGAGACACGAAGCACACATTTAGAGGGATGAAGTGGAATAGATGACGAGGGTTCACTAGGTAGGCAACAATTCCACACTTAAGAGGGTGGTGAATGGTTGTCAACGTAGAGAGGAGTTGAATTGCCATGATACCATAACAGGACATCTTAGAAGAGGTGACTTGTAGAATTATCCCTTAAGTGGCAAAAAGAATTACTTTTGATCCATAGGTCATTGAAACTTTTCATACCAGCCTGAGGCAATTCACAAATGATCGTTTGAAGGAGTTCGAAGCAATGACATACTCAGACTAGGATGGATGATGTGGATTACCTTGTTGAAGACAATGCAATGGATGATTTTGCTTATCATCGGCAATGGACGGGACCCATGGTAGGACCACTTTTGAAGATGATCCGGAACAACAATTACTGAGAGGGAAGCCCATGGGAAATTGGCACAATGGCGGTGCAAGCTGGGAACAAAATGCAAATGCTAGGAATGATCCAACCATCATATCTGCCTGAGATTCAGATCTGGTTGGTAACGGAATATTTCAGATAGCATGTCTGGAAAAAGAAAGGTAGCAACACAAATCGACGAGATGACGTTGCGAGATTCTCGGGAAATGGACTATGGTAGTAAGCTCCAAAACATGAGTTGGTTCTGCTAAACACATGTGAACATGTTGTCCCATACAAGCATAACCACATAGCAGTCCTACAATGGAACACTACCGAGTCCTAGTTGGGAACCATCATTGCGGAGAGTGAAGTCCTTGCATAAGTCATATGATTAGCTCTTATGAAGGATCTTCTTCTCTTTGAGCAAATCAATCAGTGGTTTGGTGTGCTAGGGAAATGTATGGGGTGGCGGTAATTAATCTACCAGACCATAGAATACTTCATACGTATGCATGACTGATTTGGGATGATTCCAGGGGAAACAAAACAAACCTTTCTCAAATTCATGGTGGCAACTTACACCTAATGCACGTGAACATGGAGAAAGTCACTTCTTTCACCAAAACATATACCTCATGAGCGGAACACGAAGGCAATGTTTACAAAGTTTCCAACACTAGCTCAATGTTCAACATGAATCATGGAGGAGATAAAATGTTGTTGATGGGCTCAACAGCAACTCATCGGAATTTCCACATCACTGGACTCCCACCATTATGTGAACACGGTGATATCATTGGTCAGACCAAAAGATGTAATGGTGTATTCTCGAGGGATCAACCATGAGTAAGACAACATTACGAACATCGTTGGTTTTGATATGACTTGGCGATAGCCCATACTCAAGTCAAAGTTTTGACAAGACAATAGATCCAACAACTGATCACGAGGACCAATTGGTAAAGATATCATCACACAAACACAAAGATATCCCTTCAGAAAGAACCAAATTCGGCAAAGCCTTTTATCTTCCAACTCTCCAAGTTGTTGTTCAGCTTAACCAACTAGCTCAGGGGTATCCAACACAGATTCTTGGAGAAGGGGTGGTTTAGAGGAAAACCAACTTGATCACGAACTCAACATAGCGGTCAAGTGACAACCTGGTAACACTTCTGAGAAGATATTCCAAAAATCACGAACCACCGATATGTTACTAAGCTCGAGAACAATCTTGCTTTTCAAGGCAAGACGATGTGATCAAAAGAGGAAAGGTTTGACAAAATCCTAACTCATCGATCGAAGAGTGCACCAACAAAAATGGACTAGGTAGCACGATCAGTCCTAGGATGGTGATTCGATAACCAACACGCTAAGGATGAGAATATTGTCTATTAACTACCAAGCAACACAGTTGCTAGGAGTATTGATCTCACACATCACGATTCACTTGTCGGCATTCCGGTTGCGACAACACGACACCGAGGAATGAATAATGATGGCGAGAAGTATCACTACATCAAGAATTCATAAGAGAAGGAGCAATTCTCATGACATTCCTGACATAAAGTGGGTAATACTTTAGGGTAGAACAGACCAAAAGCTTGATTGCATTTGATCTGCGGAGTACAACTGCTTTGACCCAATCCTAGAAATGGATGAGGTACTGGAGTTTGTTTCTCCTAGTCATTCTGAACTAGAATGGCTTGACGGACCACAAGAATGATAGGCACCGATGAACGAATGCACGCATACTCTTGACTATTAATTGATAGACGAAGGTCAGAAGAGAACTAAAGAGGGACAACTCAAAGGAACATATGTTTTTCTGAGTTGTGGATGCATGGATTAGTATGCCGAACAAATTCAACATATTTCTTTCGGATAACCCATGCAGAGAGCCAGGATTGGCAGTCACAATATAGAATGGGGAACTCATCGAGAGCACTCTTGTTGTGATCTTTTGGTTCAACGAGGAACTTCTGCCAAGGATGGTTCATGGTATTTGGAAGAATGATATACCACGGACCTCGAAGACTATCGCAAAGGTTACTAATATCCTAAAGGTATGAGCAACACTATCAACACGAGGTAAGTAGAGTGAATCTTGGGTCAAGAACCCAGGAATAGAATGCCTACTAACTAAGTGGCATCACCGGATGCTTTCGAGAATGATGGCCAGAATCATCACACTGGGAATACAAAGCATTGCTAGATTACTAGGTGACTCCCTAAGACACCTAGGGTCATAATAATAGCTCCAACATATATGTCGAGGCAATAGAGTACCTCAACTCACCGATTAGTGTGGTTGAACTGGCCCAAAGGGACATCGGGAACAGAAAGAAGGGATTTGCAAATGCATCAGACTATTTAGAAACCTGGGATAACTCGGACAGCATAATGGCTGTAAATGCTCAAAATGATTTGAGACATCCTCCAAAAATGGTGGCATAACCACTTAACATCACAATATCAAAGTTCTGAGATCAACTGTCAACACACAGAAGTAGTAGGAACTGAACTCGGGCTTGAAACCAAAAATCATATAAGTCTACAGACTAGTAACACGTGACCCTCATAGAAAGAAGAGAAAGCCTAGTTCCTTAACCCCGTAGGAAAGATAAGATGACACGGATCAGAGGGCATGAGGTATAAGGAGTAAAAAGAGCCTTACGTTCCATCCCATAATCAATTCCCCTACATATAACTAAAGCATTTCTAGACTCAACTTCGACCAGTTTGGCTTGTTAATCCTACAGGCAATCATGCTCTGATACAAAAGCTGTCAGGACCCTGATCCTATGCCACACCGATCTAGCATGTAACACCTCATATCACTTTGCGGCCTCACGCATGGTATTCCCACGGGTGTTGCCTTACCAGGCCCGGGACCGTTTGCGCCTTTTGGCTCACGTATATGATAGTGTCACTAGCATCCATCTGACAAAGAACCCAGGCTGACATGGCTAGTCGTAAACCCAAAGTGGCACTAACTTACAGGGACAGGCATACATGACCCAGCAACGAACGTGTCGGTCATCAGCGAGTGAATCCGGGCTGTAGCAACTGGGCTAGCAGGACTCCTGAGAATCCAGGCTGCAGCAGGCTAACAGGACTCCGGTAGACACCGCGTGACATTTCCCCGAAGGGACAGACACATGAATGAAGAAGGACACATGCCGGCCAGCCTAAGTGTTCCGGAGCAGTAGCAAGCGACCAAGGCTCAGTGGAAGCACTAGGAGACATTTCCCGGTAAGAGAGGCTACCAAGGATAAACAACTAGATAGTCAGATCCCACACATACCAAGCATTTCAATAACATACACACAATATGCTCGATATGTGCAAATACAACATGGCATCACAACATGACTCTACAACTCAAGTATTTTATTCAATAGGCTCCGAGGAGTGAGATATTACAAACATGGGTCTCATGATCCAACAGTCAGAGCATACAAGTCAAAGCACATGCGGAAGCTTAACATGTCTGAGTACAGACATCTACAAATGAAAAAGGTTGAGAAGCCTGACTATCTACCAGATCCTGCCGAGGGCACAAGATCGTAGCTGAGGTAACAAGCTAAACGTCGAAGTCCACGCGGTACTACTAGTGAGACTGAAGTCTCTCTGCAAAAACATAAAATAGGCAAACGTGAGTACAAATGTACCCAGCAAGACTTACATCAGAACTAACTACATATGCATCATTATCAACAAAGGGGATGGTGGGGTTTAACTGCAGCAAGCCAGCTTTGACTCAGTGGCTATCCTGAACTACGACTGCAAGTAACTCTTTGAGGTGGCGCACACGAGTCCACATATTCACCATATCAATACACCACTATGGGTCCGCTCCCGTCTCCCTACGAGAACACCATCCATAGCACTCACGCTTATCTTGCGTATTTTAGAGTATCCACTTTCACTTGTCTATGAACTGTATAGGCAACCCAGAGGTCCTTTACCGCGGACGCGGCTATTCGAATAGATGATGTTAACGCTGCAGGGGTGTACTTCTTCACACACGCTCTCACCACTTACCGCCGTTTACATGACATGTACTCAGCAACCTTCAAGCAGAAGCCCAGCGAGGGTGTCAGCCACAGCCTACCTAAACACTCAAGTCTCTAGTCTAGGTTATCGCCTATTCAGGTTCCATCCATAGGGAGTCCGGCCAAGGTTTCCACATGCGGCCCCGAACGATGTGTACAGGGTTCCGCGACACCAAACGGGCGCCCGGCATACCCAGCCACGTGCCTACCGCATCACAGCCCACCCCTCGGGTCAGCGCTGCGCACGGCCTCCAGCATACTATAAACACCAGAAACTACTTCACTAGTAGAAAACCACTCATTAGTCCCGGTTCGTAAGGGCATTTAGTCCCGGTTCAGGAACCGGGACTAATGGGTCTTTACTAACACCTCAACCCATTAGTCCCGGTTCAAACACGAACCGGGACCAATGTGCCTCCACGTGGCCCTGTGCGCCGAGCCCAGTCAGGGGGCCTTTGGTCCCGGTTGGTGGCTCCAACCGGGACCAAAAGGCATCCACGCGTCTGCATTCCAGTGGCTGGGGTTTTTGTTTTTTTTAAAGGAGGGGGGTTGGGGGTTTTGGGGGGTTAATTTAGGTGTTTCGTATATTGTGTTAGCTAGCTAATTAATAGAGAGAAGTGTCCTCTCTTATGTCCGTTCTTGGTCGACGCTATGTAGTATATATACATAAGTGATCGAGAGAACCATTCAGTACAGAAGTTCGTCATGCATACCGAGAGAAGTGATCGATCGACCTCTCCTTCTCCGAGAGATTGGTCGAACAACAAGTTTTTTACTGGCTACATACATGTACAATATGTATAAGATCTCTTAATTACAAACCCCTAGCATTTGAAATCAACTTCCACATGGTATTCACCGGCTTTACTGATGACATGTTCAAGAAAGAATCCCGTCAATTCCTCTTGAATTGCTTTCATGCGATCTGGTGGTAGGAGTTCATCCCGCATCTGCCACGTCTAATTAATTTGAAGAAGGGGGTTAATTAATACATATATATGAATGAAACTCAACAGAAATGATGGTGTAATAAAATGAAATTGTGAATATTATTGCTTACGCACTTCATATTGTCTTCTAGAGTAGCCCCGCTTGTTTTTCAAAGTCGCGTTGTGGATGAACTTGCACACGTAGTATCCACAGAAATCATTCCCTTCCTCCTGCCACAAGCGCTTTACGAGAAATAGAGGTCAATCAAACTGATAATGAAGCATTATAAATGGCATTGATGAAAGTATAGCTATAGAATCAACGGGAGATGCACGCAACTAGCTAGCCAGTAGTACTTACTTTCGGGTATGTATATCGCAGCTCCTTCGGCAGTCCCGGAGCTTGTGCGGTGAACTGTTTCCAAACCCTGCAAGACAAAGAAAATAATTATTATTACTTGAGATATTAGGAAATGAACAAAAAGTTGACGATATGGTGCGATAATGATCGATTGAACTTACTTGTTGAGCATTTCAGTCATGTCCGCATAGGTGTTGGGATCTTTCCGTCTGGAGTCTAAGACGGTTACTAGTCCACGCTCAAGCTTAATCTCCAGAAGAATATAGTGGTACCTGCACACGCATGCATAACTCATCAATTACATTAACCTCTCGCTCGAGTAATAAGGGAAACCGAATATGCACACGACAGTAACACTCACGGGCCGTTGTAAGGAAAGAGTATGATATCTTTGTTTTGATTTTTAATCAACGATTGTAGCAAGTTGTCCTCGGCCTCTTCGACGTTCTTTTTAACCAGAAATACATCTATGATATTTGTGTTAATGAACCAATATCTTAGATTTCATTTTTTTGCACTCGACGATCTTCAATCTGCATAATATATTGAGGATAATTAATTATAAATACATGCAATGAAAGAGCCGAGATATATATAGAGACTTAATGACAAAAATAGTACTTATAGGTAGTAGCAAAAGACCATTAATTTATCGAGGGCCTTTTGATTGAAGAACTCGAAGAACTCCTCAAATGGAACACACAACAGATCATTTGTAACGAGGTCGTGCTCCTCTTTAATGTTCAGATACAAACTGTTCGTCCCCTCAGACTCTCTGCAGGTTTTCATGTACCAACTATGGAATCTTCGCATCATTGTTGTCAGAGATTTTTCATCTTTGACGAGAGGCTTCCCGTACTCATATCTGAATACGTCCACCTCCATGAAATCAGGAAGTGGATCGTCAGGCAGGTAATCTTCAAGATTGCCATAACCGGCCACCGTCCCTGGAGGATTAGACACATTGAGCGGGGGCACGATTGCTGTGCTTGTTCGCCGAGCTGGGAAATTTTTTCCCCTTTGCTCGTTGTTCTTTTGACCTTTTATCACTGACAGTAGTTCCCGACCGCTTGGCTTGGAGATATGTCTGTTCAGTAATGCGCTCATAGTTGGTTCTCGGCGGAGACTTTGGTGGTTTCCTCAGGGCATCGACAGTGCGCTTTGCTTTCACCGGATCTACCTTCTCCTTCAGAGGTGGATGTCTCTTTGCTTTCACCCCTTCAAAGAACTCCTTCACGTGGGTATGCACGATCGTATTGTTTTCCTCCTCGGTCCTCTCGTACGGTAACTTCTCTAGAGGCTTTAGAGGTGGACCGTATCTATATTGCCTCTCTCCTCTTCTTGTGCTGCTAGACGCCGGAGCAGACGGAGCAGCTGCGGCGTCTGTCTTCTTTCGTGCTTGCTTACGAGGCGGAGGAGAAGGACTACGACGCGCCGGAGTAGCTGGGGCGGCGGCGGGTCTCTTCCGCCCTTGCTGGCAAGGCGGAGAAGGAGGAGGCAGAGTGCCGCCACGCGCCGGAGAAGGAGGCGGAGTGCCGCCACGCGTGCCCTGATTGTCACTCACCGGAGGAGGAGGCGGTGGAGGAGGCGAAGTGCCGCCACGCGTGCCCTGATCGTCACTCGCCAGAGGAGGAGGCGGTGGAGGAGGCGAAGTGCCCTGACTCACCGGAGGAGGAGGAGGAGGCAGAGGCGTCCAGTTCAGAAGGTTGATGAGCTCCTTCCGCCATAGGCATGGAGTCTTCAGAGCAGAACCCAGCCTAGTCTCCCCTTCACCGGTAGGATGCTCAAGCGCGAGGTCCTCAAATCCCTCCGTTATTTCATCCACCATCACCTTAGCAAATCCTTCTGGAATCTGCTGGCAGTGATAAGTTGTGCCGGGTCCACTAGGATAAACTTGGCCAACAGCCGCCTTGACCTTGAAATTCATCCATCGCGCCATAATGTGGCAATTTTGAGACTCCGTGATACCATCCACAGGATAGCTGGCAGGAGCCGTCAAGACATGCTCCGGCTGAAGCAGCTCGGTGGAAGCCATGCTGCTTCTCCGCTGAGATGGCGGGGTATCTTCGGGGGAAGCTTCAGCATGTTGTTTGTTGCGATCTGCTGCTTCTCGTTCCTCTTCTCGATCCTCTAGCCCCATTACCCTTCCAAGCAGCGCCTGCATTTGGTCCTGCTCCAGTTTCTTCCTCCTCTCATGGGTTTTGTAACCCCCTGCGTCCGGAAAACCAACCTTCCACGGAATGGAGCCTGGCGTGCCTCGTGTCCGTCCAGGGTGCTCGGGATTCCCAAGGGCCATTGTGAGCTCGTCCTTCTCCCTGTTTGGAAGGAACGTCCCTCGCTGCGCTGCATCGATATAGTGTCGAAGGTTCTTGACTGGTGTTTGCAGTTGCTCGTCCGTCCACTGACACTTCCCTGTTACAGGGTCCAAGGTTCCGCCAGCCCCGAAGAACCAAGTCCGGCAACGGTCTGGCCAGCGCATTATCTCTGGTTTGATCCCTTTTTCAAGCAGATCATGCTCAGCCTTGGACCACTTAGGCCGGGCTTTGAGGTAGCCACCTGACCCCGTGCGATGGTGAAGCTTCTTCTTTGCAGCATTTTTCTTGTTTGTCTCTGACATCTTCTTACTCTTTTCTGATGTCTTGTGGGCCACAAATGCGGGCCAGTGATCTTTGATCTTCTCATATTTGCCGATGAATTCTGGTGTCTTTTTTTCTCTTGACAAACTGGTTCAGCTCTTTCCTCCACCTCCTCATTAGGCTTGCCATCTTCTTAAGAGCACAAGACTTGATTAATTGCTCTTTAACTGGATTCTCCGGATCCTCCTCTGGCGGTAGGGCGAAATTTGCCTTCAACTTAGTCCAAAGATCTTCTTTCTGCATATCATTGACATAAGACACCTCAGCGTCTTCATCCTTAGTAGGCTTATACCATTGCTGGATGCTGATCGGGATCTTGTCCCTAACAAGAACCCCGCACTGAGCAGAAAATGCGCGCTTTGTCCGGATGGGTTCAATCGGCTCACCGTCGGGCGCGATTTCTATGATCTCAAACTTTTCATCCGAGCTCAACTTTTTCTTCGGGCCTCGTCTCCTTACCGAAGTTGTGCTCGATCCGGAGGGCTAGAAATTATAAGGAAGAAAGACGACAGTAATTAATATGTGTACATATACCAAAACAATGGATGCATCAATTAACTAGTCAGCACGGGCTTAACTAATATATATATATATACCTGGCCGGACTCGGTTCGGTGACCGGAGCAATCAGCACGGTCTCCTTCTTGTACCTCCATTGTGTCACCGGAGGCATCATGAACATACTCCTCCACTTGAACATACTCCTCCTCTTGTACCGGCATTAATGGGTCGAAGCCATCATAAACATAGCCCTCTTCTTCATCGAGTCCTTCCAGCTGACCATCGGTGTCGATGAGAAATGACGCAACATCATCACTTCCATTTGCGATTATGTCCCCCAACATCGCTTCTATTTCTTCGTCTCGGGAGTGCTCCATAGTTTCTGCAAATATTTACAACATGTCAATTATTATTCAAACATGGTACATATATATATATATATATATATATATATATATATATATTAGTGGCAAACGTAGAACTAGCTAGCTAATCACAATAAGGAATCATGTTAGTGGCCTCGACGACAACGCTGTTTCAACTTGATAAATTTGGGTGGCCTCGAGAGAGTTAATTTGTCGGGTAGGGGCGCAGCGGGAGGGGGTAGGAGACCAACATCGTTTTCTCTCTAGGGTTTGGGTGTCCTCGAGAGTTATCGGGGAGGGGGTATCGGTACCACCCCCTAGCTCGTGTTGAAGTTTCTTCTTTCTCCTCTATTGCTTGTTTTAAAAAAACAAAGGTTTTGCCTAATGCATTGTTCATATGAAATATACAAACATTTGCATATTATACAATAATTAATATCACCCAAAAAAAATCTATGAACAGAAAAAAAACATGAACAATAAATACATATATGAACAAAAACATGCTCTGAACAATTTTTGAACATTACATACACATAGCCACATACATACACATATACATTATATATATATATATATGAACAAAAAAACTAAACTAATAAAAATGAAAAAAAACAGAGCCGCATATATATATATATATATATATATATATATATAGCCACATACATACACATATATATACATTGAACAAAAAATTAAACTAATAAAAATGAAAAAAAAACAGAGCCCGTGCAGCGCGGCGTCTCACAGCGATGGCGGCGCGCAGGGGCGGGCGACGGCGACGGGGCAGGGGCTCGGGGCGCGGCGCGCGGGGGCGGGCGACGGCGACAACGGCGGGCGCGGGCTCGGGGAGGCTGGCGCGGGCTCGGGGAGGCCGGCGACGACGATGGGCGCGGGCGACGGCGACGGTGACGGTGACGGCGACGGCGACAGCGGGGGCGGCGGGCGGCGTCGGGGCAGCCTGGCAGCGTCGATGTGCTCGGCGTCGTCGGGGGGCAACTGGTGGCGATGAACTCTGCAAAACTGCGAAATGCTACTTATATACAAGAAGCATTGGTCCCGGTTGGTGGCACAAACCGGAACTAATGCCCCCTTTAGTCCCGGTTGGTGCCACCAACCGGGACCAAAGGCCTCTTTTCGGCAGCCCAAAGGGCGGGAAGCTGCGGCCTTTAGTCCCGGTTGGTGGCACCAACCGGGACCAATGCCCCCCCCCTTTTAGTCCCGGTTGGTGCCACCAACCGGGACCAAAGGCCCCTGTGCTGCCCGCGTCGGGGCCAAAGTTTAGTCCCACCTCGCTAGTTGAGAGGGGCAAGCAGTGGTTTATAAGCCCCACTGCCGCACCCCTCTCGAGCTCCTCTCCATTGCAGGCTTACGGGCCTACTAGCTACTGCTTTGCCTGATGGGCCTTCTGGGCCTTCTGCGGGCCTGAATCCTGGCCCAAAGTAGGGATTCCAGTCGTATTCAGGCCGTGTGGGCCCAGTAGGTGGCTTTTTTTGTTTTCTTTACTTATTGTTGCTATTTTTATTTTTTCCAGTTTTTTGTTTTGTTTTCTGCATTATTTATTTTATTTTGTTTTTTGCTTTATTTTTTAATTCTTTTTGCTTTTAGTTTTAGGAAAATTATAAACTTTCTGTTAGTGCCATTACTTTTCAAATTTGAAAACACTTTTTTTGTTTTCTTTCTTGCTTTATTTATTTTATTTTGTTTCTACTTACAACAAAATACTTATTATTGTTTTTTGTTTTGTTTTCTGCATTATTTATTTTCTTTCGTTTTTTGCTTTATTTTTTAATTCTTTTTGCTTTTAGTTTTAGGAAAATTATAAACTTTCCACTTTTTTTGTTTTCTTTCTTGCTTTATTTATTTTATTTTGTTTCTACTTACAACAAAATACTTATTGTTGCTATTTTTAATTATTACGAGGGCCGAACCATAAGACATTAAAGCATTTCAAATGAACTCTGAAAAAGTTGAAAGTTGGCATGGTATCATAAATTGACCCACACATAGCATGTGCATGTACAAAACGGACAATGGTATCATACTCGTTAGTTACAAAGTTGGCATGGTATCATCATAATAGTTGCGGGAGAAAGTCTTCACTTTTTTTTCGCTTGTGTCATTTGCTTATTGCGCCGTAACCATGGATAATCTTCATCGTTTATCAGGATGCTGGGGTCAGCCTTGACTTTAAAGGGAGGAATTTCATGAAACTTTTCATAATCTTCAGACATGTCTGTCTTGTCCTCCACTCCCACGATGTCCCTTTTTCCTGAAAGAACTATGTGGCGCTTTGGCTCATCGTATGATGTATTCGCTTCCTTACTTTTCTCTTTCTCGGTCTGGTAGACATGTCCTTCACATAGATAACCTGTGCCACATCATTGGCTAGGACGAACGGTTTGTCAGTGTACCCAAGATTTTTTAGATCCACTGTTGTCATTTCGTACTGTGGGTCTATGTCAGGACTCCGACTCAATGCCACATAGATCTAGCATGTAACACCTCATATCACTTTGCGGCCTCACGCACGGTATCCCCACGGGTGTCGCCTTACCTTTGCCCGGGACCGTTTGCGCCTTTTGGCACACGTATATGATAGTGTCGCTAGCATCCATATGATAAGGAGCCCGGGCTGACATGGCTAGTCGTAAACCCAAAGTGGCACAAACTTACAGGGATAGGCATCCATGACCCAGCATCGAACGTGTCGGTCATCAGCGAGTGAATCCAGGCTGTAGCACTGGGCTAGCAGGACTTCGGTGAACCGGGCTGTAGCAGGCTAACAGGACTCCGGTATTCATCGCGTGACATTTCCCTGAAGGGACAGACACAGGAACAAAGGAGGACACATGCCGGCCAGCCTAAGTGTTCCGGAGCAGTAGCAAGCTACCATGGCTCAGTGGAAACACTAGGAGACATTTCCCGGTAAGAGAGGCTACTAAGGATAAACAACTAGATAGTCAGATCCCACACATACCAAGCATTTCAATAACATACACACAATATGCTCGATATGTGCAAATACAACATGGCATCACAACATGACTCTACAACTCAAGTATTTATTCAATAGGCTCCGAGGAGCGAGATATAACAAACATGGGTCTCATGACCCAACATTCAGAGCATACAAGTCAAAACACAAGCGGAAGCTCAACATGTCTGAGTACAGACATCTATAAATGAAAAAGGCTGAGAAGCCTGACTATCTACTAGATCCTGCCGAGGGCACAAGATCGTAGCTGAGGTAACAAGCTAAACGTCGAAGTCCACGTGGAACTACTAGCGAGACTGAAGTCTCTCTGCAAAAACATAAAATAGGCAAACGTGAGTACAAATGTACCCAGCAAGACTTACATCAGAACTAACTACATATGCATCATTATCAACAAAGGGGATGGTGGGGTTTAACTGCAGCAAGCCAGCTTTGACTCGGTGGCTATCCTGAACTACGACTGCAAGTAACTCTTTTGAGGTGGCGCACACGAGTCCACATATTCACCATATCAATACACCACTATGGATCCGCTCCCGTCTCCCTACGAGAACGCCATCCATAGCACTCACGCTTATCTTGCGTATTTTAGAGTATCCACTTTCACTTGTCTATGAACTATGCAAGGGGTCCAAGTTTCCATATCCGAGGAATCCGGCTATTCGAATAGATAATGATAACCCTGCAGGGGTGTACTTCTTCACACGCGCTCTCGCCACTTATCGTCCTGTACACGTCATGTACCTCGGCAACTTTCAAGCGGAAGCCGGGCGAGGGAGTCGGCCACGGCCTACCTAAACACTCAAGTCTCTCGTCCAGGTTTATCGCCTATTCGGGTTCCATCCGCAAGGAGATCCGGCCGGGGTGTCGCTCACAGCCCCAAACGATGTGTGCAGGGTTCCCAAGCCCACCATCCGGGTGCCACTTGGTACACCAGGCCACTGTGCCTAGTCTGTCCCAAGCCCACCTATACCGGGTGCCACTTGGTAGACTACTAACACTACCTACAAACACCAGAAACTAGTTGCAACTCCGGGACAGAGAACAAGGGTGATTAAGAAGCCGAGAGGGGTCGAGTTACCGGAACCCAATGTGTGGTAGTAACTGTTCATGGATCACAAACACAGAACTCAGTTCCTGAGGACGGCTGCAATGAGACAACCCACCATGTACTCCTACATGGCCTCTCACCGCTACCTTTACCAAATCGTGTTCTCACACTTAGCTCACACACGGTAGGACATGTTCACACACCTCCAATTCATCCCCGATGAATCAGACCTGACACAACTCTAAGCAATAGCAGGCATGACAACAAGCATGAATGAGTAGGCACATCAGGGCTCAAACAACTCCTACTCATGCTAGTGGGTTTCATCTATTTACTGTGGCAATGACAGGTCATGCAGAGGATAAAGGGGTTCAACTACCGCTGCAAGTAACAGTTGTATCGTTGTTGTCCTAATGCGGTAAAAGAGAGCAGGAGCGAGAGAGTAGGATTGTAACGGAATGAACAAGGAGGTTTTGCTTGCCTGGCACTTCTGAAGATAATATAGTTCTTCATCGGTGTCATCGAGTAATTGTCGGAACGTCGTCTACTGAGAGGGGACAGTCACCGGCAACAGAGAAAGAACACCATCAATGCAATGTGACAATATGATGCATGATCATGACATGGCAATATGCTGTGGTTTGAGCTAATGCAACTAGCAGCAGGTTAAATGAAGTTGGTTTGAACCCTAGGTTCAAATTCAAACTCCACATGTGATTATTTAAATGCCATTCATATGATTTGTCCTAAACAGCAGCCATAAGTTGTTCTAACATGCATGAAAATGGTACAGATGGATAGATTGGATTTTTCTGATCATTTTTCATATATAAATTATTTCATTTGGAGTTACGGTTGAATTACTATGAATTTTAGAAGTTTAGGGCATTTTCTGAAATAATAAATCATTTCTGATTTATTTAAAATCCCAAAAAATGCTTACTGCGTCAGCATCACGTCACTCTAATGTCAGCAGGTCAACAGGGTTGACCAGCGTCAAACCTGACGCGTGGGACCCATTGGTCAGTGACCCAGAGTCAGCTATAGAGGCTGACACGTGGGACCAGGTCAACGCTGACGTGGCCGAGTCAAAGGTGACAGGCGGGCCCCCCAGGATTAGTGCTAATGTAACATAGAAATTAAGCTAATTAGTTTAGGCGCTGGGGCCCACATGGCAGTGGCTCTAGGGGTGGTTAGCTGGGTCATTAGCTACTAATGACGTAGCCACGTCGGACGCGCTGGCGGTTAGACGACGGCGACCACGGCTCGCGGCGGCGACGCTCGGAATCGAGCTGCGGGCTGTGGTTTGGCGCGCTGTGAGTACTGGGGAGGAGCTCTTGCTCGTCCGCATCCAATGGACCTGGCGGGAGGCTGCGGGGTGGTCGGGAGCAACGCTGGCAGCAAGCGAGGCGGCGGCCGGAGCTACGGCGCCACGGGCGCGAGGACCGCAGTGCACTAGCGAGCGAGCTGATGGCCGCGTGGGGCTCCTGGGAGCTCACTGAGCACGCCTGCGTGCTCGGGTTAGCCAGGCGGGGCTGCTAGCGATGGTGACGATGGACGCAGCGCCGACGAGCTTCGATGAGGACGGGGAGCAGCGCTAAGGCACATAATCGAGCGAGAGGACGGAGGGGAAACGGAGAGGAGCTCACAGCGGACACGCGGAGCAGATCAGCGGGCTTGGGGAAGCACGGACGGCGACGCAACGGCGATGGCGATCCGGCGGCCGTGCGCGGAGAAGACGGTCGATGGCATCGCTGTGGTTCGTCTGAGCTTGTGTGCTTCACCTTGGAGGAGCATCGGGTCGTCTCGGAGCTCGTGGGCATGGAGGAGGGGAGAGGAAGGGTCGGTGGCCACGGTGAACGACGACGGTGGCGACGGCCGCATTCGGGGCTGCTCGGGAGAGGGGCTAGAGGGCGAGGGAGAGAGCAGAGAGTGAGGGGAAAGTGAGAGGGGGCCTCGGGCGTCTCCAGACGCGAGGGAGAGGCAGGAGGTGGCAAGCAGGAGCTAGAGCCTGCGTGCGCGGGCGCTCTCTCGCGGCGACAGCAGCAGCTTTGGGGCGAGGGGAGGAAGACGACAGGAAGTCGCGGTGGGCTGGGCCAGAAGTGTTGGTCCGCGCAGGGGCTGAGCCAGCCAGGTAGGTCCAGGTAGCTTCTCCCTTCTCCTTTCTGTTTTTCCTATTTAGTTTCTGTTTTCTATTTTTCTGTAATTGTTTTTGATTTTATTTAAATACCAGATCATTTAATAACCTTCTGAAAATTATTATGTGGCCTTTGAAAAAGTATTCAAAGCCACTTACAAACTTTCAGAGTTATTGGATTTATATTTAATATATAACAAATATAACTCCAATGCAAATAATTACTGAATTAATTCAAATGTCCAAAATAAATATTTGTAAGCTCCTAAAAATATTGGTTTGAATTTTACCTCTGGCCAATATTTTCAGAGAGAAACATGAACATTTTCTTGGACCTATTTGAAGCAATTTCTATCTTGGTCATTTTCAGAAATGATCTCTGAGGCTTTCACATGTCCCCATTTCAAATTCATTGAAATTTAAACATAATGCAACACACAAGTGCTAGCCTAGTGCAAGGTAAAGCTAGGGATGTGACAGTCTACCTGTACCCCGCCTCCTGACAGATTGACCCATTTGCACTTAAACAAAGGGACCTTAAAATCATGTCCGTAGTCAATTTCCCATATGTCCACTATGTAACCATAATATGTGTCCTTTCCCCTCTGGGTTGTTGCAACAAAGCGGACACCGTTGTTTTGGTTGGTGCTCTTTTGATCTTGGTCAATCGTGTAAAATGTATTCCCATTTATCTCGTATCCTTTCCAAATCAATACAGTCAAAGATGGTCCCCTGGATAACAAGTACAGCTCATCACAAACAGTGTTGTCACCTCTGATATGTGCTTCCAACCAACTGCTGAAAGTCCTGATGTGTTCACATGTAATCCAGTCGTCGCACTGCTCCGGGTGTTTGGAGCGCAGACTGTTCTTGTGTTCATCGACATACGGGGTCACCAAGGTAGAGTTCTGTAGAACTGTGTAGTGTGCTTGAGACCAAGAATATCTGTCCCTGCATATTATTGAGTCCCTTCCAAGCGTGCCTTTCCAGTCAGTCTCCCCTCATACCGCGATTTAGGGAGACCTATCTACTTAAGGCCAGGAATGAAGTCAACACAAAACCCGATGACATCCTCTGTTTGATGGCCCATGGAGATGCTTCCTTCTGGCCTAGCGCGGTTACGGACATATTTCTTTAGGACTCCCATGAACCTCTCAAAGGGGTACATATTGTGTAGAAATACGGGGCCCAGAATGACAATCTCGTCAACTAGATGAACTAGGACGTGCGTCATGATATTGAAGAAGGATGGTGGGAACACCAGCTCGAAACTGACAAGACATTGCACCACATCACTCCTTAGCCTTGGTATGATTTCTGGATCGATCACCTTCTGAGAGATTGCATTGAGGAATGCACATAGCTTCACAATGGCTAATCGGACGTTTTCCGGTAGAAGCCCCCTCAATGCAACCGGAAGCAGTTGCGTCATAATCACGTGGCAGTCATGAGACTTTAGGTTCTGAAACTTTTTCTCTGCCATATTTATTATTCCTTTTATATTCTACGAGAAGCCAGTCAGGACCTTCATACTAAGAAGGCATTCAAAGAAGATTTCCTTCTCTTCTTTGGTAAGAGCATAGCTGGCAGGACCTTCATACTGCTTTGGAGGCATGCCGTCTTTTTCGTGCAAACGTTGCAGGTCCTCCCGTGCCTCAGCTGTATCTTTTGTCTTCACATACACGCCCAAGAAGCCTAGCAGGTTCACGCAAAGGTTCTTCGTCACGTGCATCACGTCGATCGAAGAGCGGACCTCTAGGTCTTTCCAGTAGGGTAGGTCCCAAAATATAGATTTCTTCTTCCACATGGGTGCGTGTCCCCCAGCGTCACTCGGAACAGCTAGTCCGCCGGGACCCTTTCCAAAGATTACGTGTAAATCATTGACCATAGCAAGTACGTGATCACCGGTACGCATGGCGGGCTTCTTCCGGTGATCTGCCTCGCCTTTGAAATGCTTGCCTTTCTTTCGACATTGATGGTTGGTCGGAAGAAATCGACGATCGCCCAGGTACACATTCTTCCTGCAGCTTGCCAGGTATATACTATCGGTGTCAAGTAAACAGTGCGTGCATGCGTGGTATCCCTTGTTTGTCTGTCCTGAAAGGTTACTGAGAGCGGGCCAATCGTTGATGGTCACGAACAGCAACGCCTTTAGGTTAAATTCCTCCTGTTTGTGCTCATCCCACGTACGTACACCGTTTCCATTCCACAGCTGTAAAAGTTCTTTAACTAATGGCCTTAGGTACACATCAATGTCATTGCCGGGTTGCTTAGGGCCTTGGATGAGAACTGGCATCATAATGAACTTCCGCTTCATGCACATCCAAGGAGGAAGGTTATACATACATAGAGTCACGGGCCAGGTGCTGTTATTGCTGCTCTGCTCCCCAAAATGATTAATGCCATCCACGCTTAAAGCAAACCATACGTTCCTTGGCTCACTTGCAAACTCATCCCAGTACTTTCTCTCGATTTTTCTCCACTGCGACCCGTCAGCGGGTGCTCTCAACTTCCCGTCTTTCTTACGGTCCTCACTGTGCCATCGCACCAACTTGGCATGCTCTCCGTTTCTGAACAGACGTTTCAACCGTGGTATTATAGGAGCATACCACATCACCTTCGTAGGAACCCTCTTCCTGGGGGGCTCGCCGTCAACATCACCAGGGTCATCTCGTCTGATCTTATACCGTAATGCACCGCATACCGGGCATGCGTTCAGATCCTTGTACGCACCGTGGTAGAGGATGCAGTCATTAGGGCATGCATGTATCTTCTGCACCTCCAATCCTAGAGGGCATACGACCTTCTTTGCTGCGTATGTACTGTCGGGCAATTCGTTATCCTTTGGAAGCTTCTTCTTCAATATTTTAAGTAGCTTCTCAAATCCTTTGTCAGGCACAGCATTCTTTGCCTTCCACTGCAGCAATTCCAGTACGGTACCGAGCTTTGTGTTGCCATCTTCGCAATTGGGGTACAACCCTTTTTTGTGGTCCTCTAGCATGTGATCGAACTTCAGCTTCGCCTTTTGACTTTCGCATTGCGTCCTTGCATCGACAATGACCCGGCGGAGATCATCATCATCGGGCACATCGTCTGGTTCCTCTTGATTTTCAGCAGCTTCGCCCGTTGCAGCATCATCGTGCACATCATCTGGTTCCTCTTGATCTTCAGGAGCATCACCGTATTCAGGGGGCACATAGTTGTCATCGTACTCTTCTTCTTCGCCGTCTTCCATCATAACCCCTATTTCTCCGTGCCTCGTCCAAACATTATAGTGTGGCATGAAACCCTTGTAAAGCAGGTGGGTGTGGAGGATTTTCCGGTCAGAGTAAGACTTCGTATTCCCACATATAGGGCATGGACAACACATAAAACCATTCTGCTTGTTTGCCTCAGCCACTTCGAGAAAATCATGCACGCCCTTAATGTACTCGGAGGTGTGTCTTGAACCGTACATCCATTGCCGGTTCATCTGCGTGCATTATATAATGAAGTGACCAAATTAATAGAAGTTCATCATCACATTAAAACCAAAGTACATCCATAGTTCTCATCTAACAACATAAAGCTCCGCAGAGCATCTAAATTAATTAAACCATACATTGAAACTATGTAAAACATTTCAATGCGAAAACAAATGCGATCATAATCGCAACCACTGTAACAACTGATCCAATGGCATAATGATACCAAGCCTCGGTATGAATGGCATATTTTCTAATCTTTCTAATCTCAAGCGCATTGCATCCATCTTGATCTTGTGATCATCGACGACATCCGCAACCTGCAACTCCAATATCATCTTCTCCTCCTCAATTTTTATAATTTTTTCCTTCAAGAAATTGTTTTCTTCTTCAACTAAATTTAACCTCTCGACAATAGGGTCGGTTGGAATTTCCGGTTCAACAACCTCCTAGATAAATAAAATCTATGTCACGTTGGTCGGCATAATTGTCATAAACAATAAATGAACCAATAGTTATGAAAAGATAATATATACCACATCCGAATCATAGACAAGACGAGGGCCAACGGGGGCGGATACCAAAACCATCGCACTATATAAGATGCAATAATAAAAGTAAGAAAATAATACAAGTATCTATCTAAACATACAAGTAAGAATATTTTTCCTTTCAGAAAGAAGATAACAACAAGAGGCTCACCACGGTGGTGCCGGCGATGAGATCGGCGCGGGTGATCGACGACGGTGAAGACGGGGACGGGGCGTGACGGGCCACTAAATCTAGACAAATATTGAGGAAAATGGAGCTTTGCGGTCGAGCTTGGAGGGGAGAAAGCTTAAGTAGTGTGGCTCGGGCATTTCATCGAACACCTCTTGTGCATAGGAGGTGATCTAGAGCACCACAAAGCTCTCCCCTCGCCGGCCACAAAAAACAGAGCACTGGGAGTGCTCTACTCGCGAGCAGGGGGTATATATAGGCACCACCATTGGTCCCGGTTGATAGCATGAACCGGGACTAAAGGTTTGCCTTTGGTCCCGGTTCGTGCCACCAACCGGGACCAATGGTGGTGGGCCAGGAGCGAGGCCCATTGGTCCCGGTTCATCCCTCCAACCGGGACCAAAAGGTCCAGACGAACCGGGACCAATGGCCCACGTGGCCCGGCCGGCCCCCGGGGCTCAAGAACCGGGTCCAATGCCCCCATTGGTCCCGGTTCTAGATTGAACCGGGACAAATGGGCTGGACCGGCCTGGACCATTGCCCCCTTTTCTACTAGTGCTTGCAACTCCTGGATAGAGGACAAGGGTGGTTAAGAAGTCGAGAGGGGCACTTAAGCATTCCAATGCGTGGTAGTAACTGGTCATGGATCACAAACACAAAACTCAATTCTTGAGGACGGTTTCAGTGAGACAACCCACCATGTACTCCTACATGGCCTCTCACCGCTACCTTTACCAAATCGTGTTCACACACTTAGCTCTCAACAGTAGGACATGTTCTCCACTTTCCAATTCATTCCCGATGAATCAGACCTGACTCAACTCTAAGTAGTAGCAGGCATGACAAACAAGCATGAATGAGTAGGCACATCAGGGCTCAAACAACTCCTACTCATGCTAGTGGGTTTCATCTATTTACTGTGGCAATGACAGGTCATGCAGAGGAAAAGGGGTTCAACTACCGCAGCATTTAACAGTTGAATCGTTGTTCTCCTAATGTAGTAAAAGAGAGCAGGAGCAAGAGAGTGGGATTGTATCGAAATGAACAAGGGGGTTATGCTTGCCTGGCACTTCTGAAGATAGTATAGCTCTTCATCGGTGTCATCGAACTCATCGTCGGAACACGTCTACTGAAGGGGAACAAATACCGGCAAACAAGGAAGAACACAATCAATGCAATGCACAATATGATGCATGATCATGACATGGCAATATGCTGTGATTTGAGCTAATGCAACTAGCAACAGGTTACATGGAGTTGGTTTGAATCCAAAATTCAAATTCAAACTCCACATGTGGTTATTTAAATGTCATTCATTTCATTTGTCCTAAACAGTAGTCATAAGTTATTCTAACATGCATGAAACCAGTACAGATGGATAGATTGCATTTTTCTGATCATTTTTCATATATAATTCATTTCATTCTGAGTTGCGGTTGAATTTCTATGAATTTTAGAAGTTTAGAGCATTTTCCGTAATTTCTGGATTATTTAAAATTAAACTAAATCTAGAAATAGATTTACTACATCAGCATAACATCATCATGATGTCAGCAGGTCAACCGAGTTGACCAAGGTCAAACCTGGCTGGTAGGACCCGCGTGTCATTGACACAGGGACTAATGCCAGTCAAATCCAGCGCTAACTGGGTTTTACCCCGTGCTGGGGTCCACTGTTAGTGGTTGTGGGTTCTAACTATATGTGGTTAGTATCAAATTTAATGACGCCACGTCGGTACACCGGAGAATGGCCGACGGCGACCTCAAAACACGATGGAGGGTTGCCGGAGTGGCGCTACGTGCGGTGTTGGGCCAAGCCAAGGGCACCAGAGGGTTGCCCTTGCTCGCGCGCATCCAGTGGAGGCACGCGGGAGGGCGCGGGGTGGCCGGAGGTCACCAAAACAAGCTCGCGGTGGTGGCCGGAGTTCGGGTGTGGACAGGGTCGACGCTACGAGGCACTAGGGGTTAAACTGGCAGGTGCTACGCGCTCCTGGGGGTTCACTGAGCACGGTGAAGCGCTCAGGCGCGGGCTGCTGTGGCTCTGGCCATGGCGGCGAGGAACCACGGCAGCGGTGAGCTCTCAGCTCCGGTGGACATCGGCGTTAGAGGAAGCAAACGAGCCAGGGAAGGGGGAGATCGACATAGAGGCTCACAGCGGATCCAATGGCGTCGTCAGAGAGCTCGGGGATGCGCTCGAGTCGGTGAATCGATGATGACGATCTCCGGCGGCCGCAGCTTCAAGATGAGGTCGGGGACGACGATACGGGTCTTCCGGCATCGTATTCGTTGGTGGAGAGCTTCAGGGCGACGCAGCGGAGCCGATGGATACGTCGGGGAGGCGAGGAGGTCGCTCAGGGCGCGGCAACGGCGAGCGGCGGCGATGGCTGCGTTCGGGCGGTGCAGGGGAGAGAAACAAAGGAGAGGATGGGGACAAGAGAGTGAGCGAGGGTGTCCCGGGGGGTGCGTGGCGTCGTTGGAGGCGTCCAGGGCGTCGAGGACGCATGCAAGCTGGGTGGAGGTGGCCGCACGGTGGTGCGCGCACGTCGGGCACGCCCCCGTCCTCCTGGCAGGGAGGAAGACGACAGGGAGGGGCCCTGGTGGCTGGGCCGGCGAGCTTGGCTGCCAGCTGGGCCGGCCAGGTAAGTGGCCCAGGTAGGTCCTTCTCTCTCTCTTTCCTTTATTTCTAATTTTCTTTTGTTCTGTAAGTTTGTGGCATTACTAAAAATATCTAGGCACTTTCAAAAATCACCAAACTATGCATGCCCAATGTTTAGAATATATCCAACATGGAACATTTTGGTTTGGGATTATTTGGACATTTAAAATATTTACTAGCATTTAAATGCCCAAATGCAATTAACTAATGATTTAATCCAGTGACCCTCTGTTGTCCTAGAAAAGTGTGCACCATTTTTGTCAGAGGTTCTAGACCAAGGCAAAGATGATGAACATTTTAGATGGGCATTTTGGGTTCACTGAAAATGATTTTAGTAAACCCTAGTTGGTTTAAGGGGGTGCTGGGGGTTCTGTCATCCCCATTTCAACTTTCTGGGAGATTTAAACATGATGCAACATCAGATGCTGGCACTAGGCAGCCCAGAACTAGGGATGTGACAGGGATGGTGAAAAAGGTTAGAGGCTGTTTCATGGCAATTTGGGAGGCTTGATAACAAGTGGTGAGACAACTAGCATAGCAAAGATAGTAATGAGATCCAAGGTGATGGTCATCTTGTCTGTAATCCTGCTAGGAAGAAGAACGAGTCCATGAAGAAGACGAATGGGTGTAGACGAACCAAGCGTAGTCGAACGAATCCTCACGGTCGCAACGAAACAGGAACTATCGAGAAGAAGCACACCCGAAAAGAAGCAAACAACATGGTAAACACACAACACATAAACATGACATGATGCTCAACAAAGTATGATGCATGACAAGTCTAAAAGATGCTACTCATGACAATAGATGGTGCATACAAGAACACCACATCAAAGCAAGTTTAAATGAGGCCAGAATCAACACACAACAATTCCAGAAACTCCCCATATGTAAATTTCGAAATTGGTCCAGATCTAAATAACACATTATGTTGAAGTTGTTAAACAGCAAGTTAATATACACCATGATGATCTACATGTCTTTCTAGTCAAGTTACATATAAAGTTCATTTAATTCGGAGCTACGGCCTAGAAGATATGAGCAACACAAGTTAAACATGGCATTGATGCAACAATGCATGCAACCATCAAGCAAACACACTCAAAACATGGATGCAACAAGATAATATGAAACTACATGCAAAACCAAGCAAGTTCCATATAGAGCATGCTCAAACGGAGCAACGGTTCAGCACATCCACTCGAAACAAGTTATAACGACAATCTGCCCAAAACAGTAATTAGGCACTTTGCAATCATCACAACAACATGCTACAGAAATCATGTGAGCACAAACTTGATAGGCACTTCAAGTACACATAACATGCTTCAAATATCATTAAGGTTCAGGTTCATAGGAATTAAAATTAAACCAAAATAATCAATGCAAAAAGCAACTTTATAACTCAGATTCATGACAGTGAAAAACTGGGCATACATGTGAGCAGAGTTAATATGATGGCAAGTTGGAAGCAAGAAATAATTAAGCTACGGTGCATGAACATGTCATCAAAAGGCATAGAATGCTAGTACCTATCATGTATCTCAAAACACATAACATGGCATATATATAGGAGTAACATGTTCATGGGAATCATCAAGATAAGATGCAAACATGAAATAGCAGATTCTCAAACAGGAAATCTGGGAATGCAAAACAGCAACATTAGGATGCTGACTTTGGGGGCACATAACAGCAAGCATAACATTTTTAATAATTATGCAAAGGACATTGGCATGTAGTAGGCATGATATACTTCCAAATATTCCATGGGAACACCTCCATATGATGTATAGATTAATTACAATGAGCTTTGCAAAATGGAACATATTGTTGACAAGTTGAGAGATTTAGCATGATGGCAACTTGAGAGCAAGAAAGAGAAAAGTTACAACAACTTTATATGGAAACCAAGGGCCTGGTATCAAAGTACACATAACAATGAGCAAATAACATCAAGACGTCATATGCATATGCTCATGGATTAGTGGGAACCATCAAGAGAAGTTTGAATATAGTAACAATTTCAGCAAGTGTAAAACAGTAACATTATCATAGCATATTTGCAAGCTTGGAGCAGCGGTCATATGAAGTCCAAAATTATCAACCATGGCATGTGGTCAAAGTACTCGTAGCATATTCATGTAACTGGAGCACCTCCAAAAGAGTCATAAATTAATTAATATCAAGCTCACAACATGGCATCATGAAGTTAACAGAAAACTGAAACATCATATAGGCAAGTTCATAGACATGAAAACATATGTTACAGGACTTTTATATAGCATCAAATGGCATGGCATGATATAGCATAACATGCACATCAAAACATGTTAACTAAGCATCTCCATATTATGCATGGATTTGATGGTAGCATCAAGCAAACATGGCATCATAATATTACAGATTCAGACTTAGTAGAACATTAACAGCAAGTAGCCTACTTCACAAGCTTGTTCCAATCACCACATGGCATATCATGGAAAATGGAATACATGGACGCAAAGATGACATGCTTGTGCTCCTAAAACATGTTGACATGATGCTCAAAAGATAATCCCACAAAAAGATATGAAAAATACAAAATGACAAGTTATAACAGTTTCAGATGTTAACATCATTTAGAAGTTTCGCAACAGATATTATAGTAACTAGATGCACTCAAACAAGCATGCGATAGCCGTCATCATGTTGAGCATCAAGAGATGAACATTTTGACACATCATGCATCCAAACCGGAGCAACATGCACAATGTTATGGCCTCTCAAACATGCACACGTAATATAACCGATATGGGGACTTGGAAGGAAAAAACCACCTCGGGGGAAAATGGACGGGATGGTTCGGGGCGAGCGGATCCAGGCTGCGGGCGCGCGTTTGGTTCCGAGGAGTGGTGGATCTCGTCCACTCACCAGATCTGGCGACGAACTCCGGCGAGGCGGGGCGAAGCGGCAAACTCCGGCGAGGCTAGGTGGTGGAGGTGGTGGTCGGTGGTGTGGGGCGACGACGGCAGCCCGCTGGCGGTGCGACAGCGCGGGCTGTGGGTGGCGCGGCGTGGAGCGGCGACGACGCGGTCGCGGGCGGTGTGGCTAGAGCGGGATGCGGGGGCGAGGCGGCCCGGGTGCGGCCCGGGGCGGGCCGGCCGCGGCGCTGGGAGAGCTACTGGAGGCGACGTGGCGCCTTCCGATTGGCCCGGGCCGGCGGCGCGGACGTGTCTGGCGGCTGGGAGGAGGAGGATCTAGGGGTTTTACCCGAATTTTGAGGGGGGAGGCTTATTTATTGGTAGAGGGAGTTAGGAGGGGGCTATTGAGGTGCGGTTTTCGCCCACACGATCGTGATCCGACAGCGAAGAGCATGGAGGGGTTTTGGATGGGCTAGTGGGCTGTTGTGGAGAGGTGTTGGGCTGCAAAGAGAGAGGTGTCCAGCGGTTAACACGGTCAACCGTTGGGGCATCAAACGGCCTCCAAATGGAACGAAATTTGACAGACGGTCTACCGGATACACCAAGACCACTCGTCAACTATCGGTCCATTCCGAGAATTTTTATCCAGCTCATGGAACAAGATATGGGAGGTGCGACGGGTGCGCGCGAGTGTGGCTGGGCTCAGAACGGTCAACGGAGAGAACAAGGGATCGGGCAACTATGAACGGATGCAAGTTTTAAAAAACATGCAGATGAAATGCACATGATGACAAGGCAAACTGCAACACGCAAGCGAATGACATGGCAACGACGGCGAATAACTGGAAGACATCTGGCGCGTCGGTCTCGGGGCATTACACAACCTGACCATAACCAAAATAGGGGGCTTACCCCATACACCACTAGTAGAAAACCACCCATTAGTCCCGGTTCGTAAGGGCCTTTAGTCCCGGTTCATGAACCGGGACTAATGGGTCGTTACTAATGCCTCCACCCATTAGTCCCGGTTCAAACACGAACCGGGACAGATGTGCTTCCACGTGGCCGGTCCGCCGAGCCCAGTCAGGGGGGCCTTTGGTCCCGGTTGGTGGCACCAACCGGGACCAACAGTCCATGTTTTTTTAGAAAAGTGGCTGCTTTAGGGGTTTTGTGGGTTATTTTTAGGTTGCTATTAGCTAGCTAATAGAGAGAAGTGTCCTCTCTTATATCTTCGTCCTTGGTTTATCAACGCTGCTGCTATATATGTTCATTTCACCCGCTGATATAACATGCTCATGCATGCTCGCATCATACATCATCATATATATATATATAATAACAAGTCCTACTAATATCATGCATCATCATACAACTTCTACTCGTTATTAATAATAAGTCATACGATCATCATCCTCATAGTCATCGAACCCAACCCTACATAATTGTTCTTAGCACATGATCATCAGTAGGTACGTAGGACCTAAACACGTAAAATAGCATAAAACAATATAGCCCCTGATTCTCCATTATGAAGAATGGAGATCATCCTATCTCCAATTCTTTCCTTTCGCTGCCTTTTGCTTCCAAGAAGCTCCTTACGACTGTCCATACATTTTTTCCATTCTTTGATTGTAATGTCTCCACTTCTTTTAGAAACCCGGTATGGACAGTTGAGATTCGTAGGACGACCTGGTTGTATGTTCAAAACATGAAGGCTACCATGCGTATACATCAGATGAGGCACACAATCATTCAGGATTATCTGTTGAAAAACATAGTAATAACTTCATAGTTAGCAATGATGTACTAGTTTTAGAAGTGTGCAAAAAAATGCACGGATGTTGTAATAGTAAAAAATAATCTTACCAGGGTATCTCCATGGTAGTTACCGTAGTACAACACGTGCACTAGTGGCAGGTATTGACCATAATGTTGAGGAGTTTGATTGTAGATATTGTAATTCTCAAGATCAGTACAAAATGCAACCAGATGATTTTTCTCCTGATAAGTTAATTCGGAGCCTTCGGTGTAGTAGGTTCTGTCTACCATCTTCCGCACATTCTTTGAAGAATGAAAATAAGTTGTCAATGGAGATAAGTTGTCAACTATATATTTTGAAATAAACAATATAAATTACTTAATAACTATGTTAAGCTCACATGGGGGAAGAATTGGAGGTGTATCCACAAGGACCCAAATCGAAGGTCTCTCTTGCTCGATTGTAGGATCACCAAGATCCATGGTGACAAGCATACCCTCATCAAGACCATACATCTTACAAAGTGCTTCCCAATTTTTGCAACCAAAATGGGTTACACTCTGAGCATTGTACAGTTTTACTTGAAAATCCACACCATGATGGGTACTTAGGATAATTGTTTTGGTTTCGAAACTTTCATGGTCTTCAAAACCCATCCTCTCCAAGACATAGCGTCTTGCAAAGCATGGGATAAGCTAGTTGAATTGGAAAACATGAAAAATACACGTTAAAATAGTTGAAGTCGTGCTTAATTACAAAAAAAACTATTGCCGTCGTTGTGTACCGTATGAACATCGCAGGTCTTCTCGAGCTTAATGCTGAAGCGCCGATCTTCGTCCAGCTCAATGAACCTGTCGCAGATACCTTGGTCGTCGTGGCACCAGTCGCACTCCCCCGGGCGGTTTTCATCGTCCGATGAGTACGACATTTCCGGCCTATGTTCATAATTCAAATATTAAACTAGATCATTATTATTAATCACGGGTTGACTATCGATGATTGATGTACGTAGCTCCTCCTTTCATTCCCGAATGCATTATTATACCAAATTGTCTAGCACACGGGAATGAAGGAGAACTTATCCAATATGAGCATTCAATAAGCAAAACCAAATCATAAAATAAGCAAAACCAAATCATAAAATAAAGTATAGTATTCAAATTAGCATGCATTTAATAATTATAAGCAAAAGTACATCATCTCTTGGTGTTCGTACATCGTCGAATATTATCACTAATACAACTAGAACCGTAGCGCCCGACGGGTATCGACGCGGGCGGTGGACACCCAAAGATAAGGAACCATCACAGGATCATAGCTCCAGTGAGATCCCTGAAGAACCTGCCAGGTATTGTCGAACCTGCCCTCCAATGCAACCATGTAGCGACGGACGTGCTTGTCCTCCTCGCTGACACGGTGACGTACCACCTCCGCGGTGTCCGGAAGCCTCACCACCGTCACTGGCCCACGCGACCACCACCAAACAAGGATCGGGTCAATAACGAGTTGCCTCCTCACCAACCTACGTCCCCCGGAAGGTAGCACCTCCCAATACCAGCCCGGCGGAGCCCAGTCCCGAACATGGCCCTGATCAAGCAGGCCTCCACCGCCGAGTCGACGACGACGAGGATGCGGGATAGGCATCGCCGACGTTGATGTGGGAACTACTTCTATATATAGTTAAATAAAGTAGTTTTATTAATTAAATCAACTATCTAGTTCAACTACTAAGCACTTACTATAAATAAGTAAGTAGTACTTACTAAAAACAAACTAGCTAGAGAGTGCTCAAATAGCTAGTTCAACTATATATAAACTAGCTAGTTCAACTATATTAAATTAGTTTATTAAATCAACTAGCTAGTTCAACTATATATAAACTACTTCTTATTTTTTTTCCTTTTTCTAAATACTATGAACAATAATATCATCAAACATGCATATTCAATAATAATATCACCAAAAAAATCTATTAACAGAAAAAAAAATCTAACATAATATGAACAAATTAATTACTACACATCTAATCTAAGAAAAAAATATATAATCTAACAAAAAAATCTATGAACTACATATCTAAATTACTACACATCTAACCTAACAAAAAAAATCTACGAACTACAAAAAAAATCTAACAAAAATAGAAAAAATGCTCACAGCCGGCGACGGCGACGGCGAGGTGCGGAGCGGGGCGGCGACGGTGCCGAGGCGGCGCGGGCCGGGGCGGCGACGTCGATCCCGGCGACGGGGCGGGCGGCGACAGCGCACGGGGTGGGCTGGTCGGGGCGGGCGGCGACGGCGTCGGGGCGTGGCGTGGCGGGGCGGCGACGGCGTCGGGGCGGGGCGGCGACGGCGAGGTGGCGGCAGGGAGACGCGGCGACGGGAGTGGAGGAGGATAGATCGAAGTCGCGCTAAGTGATGTATATATAGCAAAGGCATTGGTCCCGGTTCGTGAAACCAACCGGGGCTATCCCCCTTTAGTCCCGGTTGGAGCCACCAACCGGGACCAAAGGTCTCTTTTCAGCAGCCCAAAGGGCGGGAAACGAAGACCTTTGGTCCCGGTTGGTGGCTCCAACCGGGACAAAAGAGGGGCATTGGTCCCGGTTGGTGCCACCAACCGGGACCAAAGAGGTGCATTGGTACCGGTTGGTGCCACCAACCGGTACCAATGAACCCGTCTAACTACTTTTTTATTTTCTGCAGCTGTTTTTTAGTTGATTCTTCCTGCAGCTGTTTTTTTAGTCCCACCTCGCCAAGCGAGACGCACTCGCAGCTGTTTATAAGCCCTGAGTGCAGAGACGATAACGAAGAGGCTCAACGCTCACCTGCACGTTGGTTAGCTTCAAGCCTTGAGGAATAGGGTAGACTGCACAGAGCTATGTGCAGTGCAGTTGACACTATTCCGAAAGGCTTGAAGCAAATTAACGAGCATTGCGCCTCATTTTTATTTTTAATGACTTATTACAACTCAGAAATGAAAAGAAAAAAATAAATATAGCAGAAAAGAAAAAACTATATAAAAAACCACTCAGAAATAAATAGAAGAAAAAATAGTTTTGATTAACTTTACTAAAAAAATGAGCATATATGCTTATTTTTAATGACTTATTACAACTCAGAAATAAAAAGAAAAAATAAATATAGCAGAAAAAAAAACTATATAAAAAACCACTCAGAAATAAATAGAAGAAAAAATAGTTTTGATTAACTTTACTAAAAAAATGAGCATAGATGCTTATTTTTAATGACTTATTACAACTCAGAAATAAAAAGAAAAAAATAGCAGAAAAGAAAAAAAACAATATAAAAAACCACTCAGAAATAAATAGAAGAAAAAATAGTTTTGATTAACTTTACTAAAAAAATGAGCATAGATGGTTATTTTTAATGACTTATTACAACTCAGAAAAAAAAAGAAAAAAATATAGCAGAAAAGAAAAAAAACTATATTAAAAACCACTCAGAAATAAATAGAAGAAAAAATAGTTTTGATTAACTTTACTAAAAAAATGAGCATAGATGCTTATTTTTTAATGACTTATTACAACTCAGAAATAAAAAGAAAAAAATAAATGTAGCAGAAAAGAAAAAAAACTATATAAAAAACCACTCAGAAATAAATAGAAGAAAAAATAATTTTGATTAACTTTACTAAAAAAATGAGCATAAATGCTTATTTTTAATGACTTATTACAACTCAGAAATAAAAATAAAAAAATAAATATAGCAGAAAAGAAAAAACTATATAAAAAACTACTCAGAAATAAATAGAAGAAAAAATAGTTGTGATTAACTTTACTAAAAAGAAAAAAACTATATAAAAAACTACTCAGAAATGAGCATAGATGCGCTTATAGAGAAAATTCAACCTAAATTCATAATAAATTTCTACTAACTTCAGAGAAATTCAGTATGAATTTAGGTTAAATTTCCTGTATAAGGGCATCTATTTTCATTTTGAGAGGAGCTCAATAAGGCAGAGAGGGAGTGGCTTATGAACTGGTCTGAGCCCCCTTCGGTTGGCGAGGTGGGACTAAACTCTGGCCGCAACGAGGACCAACCCTTTAGTCCCGGTTGGTGGCCTGAACCGGGACTAAAGGGCAGCCTTTGCTCCCGGTTCAAGCTAGCAACCGGGACCAATGGTGTTGGGCCAGGAGCGAAGCCCATTGGTCCCGGTTCGTCCCACCAACCGGGACCAATAGGTCCAGACGAACCGGGACCAATGGCCCACGTGGCCCGGCCGGCCCCCGGGGCTCACGAACCGGGTCCGATGCCCCCATTGGTCCCGGTTCTGGATTGAACCGGGACTAATGGGCTGGGCCGGCCTGGACCATTGGCCCGTTTTCTACTAGTGCACCCATCGTCGATCTGAACAACTTTTAGTTTTAGATCATTTTATTCTGAGGTCGTATGCGGTTTGTGGGTCCCAAAAACTGAATTATTATCACGGACCCCCTAAATCTAAGTTAATTAATTATGGTAAGATTTGGTGTCCTTTTATTGTATGGGAAGTACATCCAATTAATAAATACATGACTGCTAATGGCCGATTGAACAAAACACAATCAAAAAACACATCTAACTTTTATGTTCTATCTTTTTTAGACCTAAGTTTCTTCTTCCTAGTTCTTCTTCTTCTTCTTCTTCGTGTTTGACGACAATGATTCACGGTGCCCTAGGTACGATCAGGTAGACCTAGGGCAGCCCATACCTGCCGCACACTCTGATAGCGTCATTTCCAGATGTGTGGTGTTTAACATTAATTCTCTTATCTTATCTTGATTTGAAACCAGGTTTATTTTCATGATTGTGATTCGTTAAACATTACAGCATTCATTCAGCAACATGCATAAAGCGGAGGACAACGACACTAATGATACGATAACATTAGTAGTTGACAAAATTGTCGCTCAATGCACGAATAACAACAACACGAGACCAGTATTAACTTATTTATACTAACTTTTTTTACTTATTTTTAATATAGTTCTACCAATATATAATCTGAAATAATACATTTTCCGCTATATTTATCATAATTAATCACATTATTATTTCAAGACTTATTGAAAAAATCCGCCTTAAATTTGAACAATGTCAAAAAGAGAGTAGTCATAATCTAAATTACAATGATCTCGTTTGTAAATTGGATTGAATCTTCTTATACTAATCAAATGGTTAAAACCGTATGTCTCCACTAATGAATTGGTACCACTTAGATGTATTAGATCATTTGTTTATGTATATGTATATATGTGTGTTCTCGCCTATTTTATTGAATCTTAAATATCCTAGCAGACTCTATTTTTTCTATCTCGTAAATATCTAGTGCATGATTGTCTATCTTAGTAGTCAAAATATGAAAGAAAATTCTAGAATATAAAATGTGTCAACAAAAGGTACTCCCCGTGTTTTTATTTACTATGTATATTAGGTTTGACTGACATCAACTTTCGTAAAGTTTGACCAAGTTTATAGAAAGAATATAAACATTTACCATATAACAACTCTATATGATGTGAAAGTACATTCAATAATGAATCTAATGGTACTGATTTGTTATTGTATATCTTAATATATGTTTTTATAAACTTTGTCGAAGTGTACAAAGCTTGACTTTGATCAAAACTAATACGCGGATTAAATAAAAACGGAGGGAGTATTTTTAAAGAGAGAAGATCTTTGGCCTCCATATTGAGTGATGCACAAAGGCATATATCATTGTTTTCTAACGATGCCAAAGAAAATCGGCTTATAAAGAGGAAAAAGTTGAGGTTACCGAATAAGACCATAGTTTTAAAACCTTATTAATCGGCAGGCTTACCGGTTCGGTCGTCGGTGCGGAGTTGAACCGGATGAATCTAAATTGCTGCTCGTTTCGTCTGGTTCAACTCCAATTTGGTAGGTTTTTTTAAAGAATATAAAAGTCAATTAGGATGATTTTTTTTTTCATTTGTACGCCAACCAACCTCAGCCCAATCGTTCCGTCTTTTCGTTTTGCTCGGCCGGATCTTTTCGGTCTTCCAAAATTTATTTTGGTCTTGTCTACTCTCCACTGTTTGATCTTCAGTCTTTATAGGATGGTGTTCGGTCCCGACCAAATTTCATGGTACAACTCAACTCAGTTCATGTATATTACAGTAGTGATGTATGCAAACGGAATTCAGACAACAGATATGTGTAACAGGTGTATGCAACCAAAAGTCAGATGTTCAGACAACATGTGTATATCGTGTATTCAATGAGAATCGTGCCATAAACATCTGGAGAAGACGGGGGATTGCGCCAATTATGCCACAGAGAGACAAAGAATTGTAAGAATACGGTCTATCTCGGTTATTCGGTCATCCAGGCAAGAAGACTAATCCAACCGAATTTAATTTGGTCTTCCAGTTTTGATGACCAATTTTTGTTCGCTCTTTATGGATTCGCAGTTTGGTCTTCGGTTTTTACTAGAAGGATTAGGCGCGCTTTGCTGAGCCGTTTATGTTGTTGGGATTTCATAGTGATGAAAATTGGTTTGACACGTGGGGAAGATAGTGAAGTGTGTTTTCTTTTTTATAATACAGTGTTTTGATGTGTTTTTTGGCAGTATGATTTTGTGTATCTGCTAATTAATCCATGCATGAAAAAGTTGTCTGTGTTATAGAGGATGACCGAATAAAATTAGGGAGCTTAGTGTTATAGAGGATGTCCAAGCTTACCGCGCAATGTTTGAAAAACAACAGCTTCAAGAACGAACTTCCTTCGTCAAAATTAGGCTCGATCTGCAATTTTGATTGCTGTGCGGGTACAACTATAACACTAGAATTAGACAAGACGTTGCTGATCACGACCGAGCGATCGAGTCCCCGAAAAGCAAGGCAAAATGTACATCAGCATCCGTGCGTGCATATGCGTGTCGTTGTTGATTGTTCTACACCTCGGCTAAGGCTAGGGGCAGGCCGGGTTGTGTCCCGGTCCACCGTAGTAGAAGTGCGTGCCCCATCCATCCCGCTCGTCGTAGGCCTTCCTGATGTCGTAGCAGCCGGCGTCCTCGGCCAGCGTCTGCACGGCGTCGAGCGACACGGGGGCGAGGCTGTTCCCGGCGTCCACCGTCTCGAGGTTGCGGAAGTAGCTGGCCCGCCCGAACCCTTCGGCGGCGAACCTCCCGGAGCCCATCTGCGTGGCGGTGTGCGCGCCGCCCGGGCTGGTGTTGACCACCTCGCCGCCCCACTCGACCATGCTGGCGTGGCCGGAGAGGTGGGTGAAGAGCTCGGCGGGCCAGTAGCCGACGAGCTGCGAGGCGCCGGCGTCGCCGTAGCTGAGCCACCAGTTGCCGAGCTTGGGGTCCTTCCAGATGAGGAGCGTCATGTCGTACTGCTCGCCGGCGAGGGAGGAGACCGGGGAGATGGCGGCGCCGATGGCCACGCGGGAGCTGGTCTGCACGAAGCCCGGGCACAGCGCGTTGTAGCAGCCCGTCGCCTCGTAAGCGTCGCTCTGTCAGTCAGTCAGGGCAACATGCATGCAGCTGTCAATTGCTAATTGTTTATGATCAGTAGAAGGATTAGTGGGATGGAAGAATCCTTCGAGATTTGACTCACCGTCCAGTACGTGAAGAGCCTTGGCCTGCTGTCACCGTACAGCTCAGGGCTGACCTGACTAGAAAGAAACGTAAACTGTAAGCTTTCATGCACGTCCAGATCGATTAAGCGCAGCACATGTGCATGCATGCAGTGCTTAATTATCATGCATGTTGCTGGAGTAGATCCAAAGTTAGCGCTGAGCTGAGCGTGTCCATTACCACAACTCATTAGCACTTTTTTGAGCGATTTTGTCTCCTACTACAGCCAAGTGTACAGTCCCATTATATATATTTCTCACCAAAAATGCTAGACATACAAAGACTTGCACGCTTTTACACGCTCCTTCCATCTAACAACCAATCACAAACCTTTCCCTCCCTGATTTTCAGGGGGGTGGGCCGCCCCGCTCACCTATTGACCAATCAAGTTTAACCATTCTGTAAAAGCCTGTAAAGTGTTTGTACGTGTAGCATTGCCGATTTCTCACATGCATGGATTCTTCTATGGTACTACTACTATATCAAGTTGGAGTGCTTCTCCGTATGAATGGGTTGACCTCAAATGAAGAGCGGAGGTTAAACTATGGCGGCCGTCGTACGCAACGGAATCGATCTATCGAGTCGAGATGTGCACGCATTTATGGCGCCATGTGCCCGCGCTGCAGATCTCAATGATTTTTTACCGTGCAATGCAGATGCAATAATAAGTTACTGGTACAACGGGTAATGAACAAGTCAAGCGAGATGGAAATGGGATGGAAGGGTGGGAGTGACCTGCCACCCGGCCTCGATGCTGTTGAGGTCGGAGCCGTTGAAGGAGCCGGAGAGCAGCCAGAGCTGCGAGAGGCTGAAGCCGTTGTGCTCCTGTATGGCCGGATCCCAGACGTTGATGGTCGCCTTGGCGCCGTACACCTCCTGCTGCCCCACCGCCGTGTACGCGATCGCGTGCTGCACACCCGATCCGACTCACGCAAATTAATTGGCTGCAACGGACTTAGTACTAGCAGCAGCTAGCGGCATGGATGGATGGATGAAAGCCATGCATCATTCACCACCCAGGGCAGAGCACGGCAGTGCGGCGCAGGCGCTACTTATTGCGCGCCACCCACCCCGGCTAGAGCTAGCCCGGATCGTTCATGCCGAGCAACGTAGTAATTGATGGAGAAGAAATGACGAACCTCGTGGCCGTTGCCGGTGACGACGTCGGGCGCGTTGGCGGCGCGGGGCGCGCGGTCGCGGCGGTGCCGCTTGCGGCCGAAGAGGAAGAGCGACTGCCCGCCGCGCAGCACGTCCTCGGCGGTGGTCCGCCGCACGGGCACCGTGCCTTTCGGGCAGTGGCCCGCGTGGTGCCACGTCTGCCACGCCGCCCTGGCCCTGCTGGTGGAGTTGCCCGAGGCCGCCGCGCTAGCACTGAAGGTGCCCGTGGCGGAGGCGGGCATGCGCGGCGGCGCCCTCTGGATCCTGTGGTTCTTGAGCAGCGGGTGGTCCAGCGCGTGCTGCTTGTGCCGGGGCACGCAGTCGATGGTGTCCCCGTCCATGCTCTGCTTCCGTCAACCACATACGTATCAGTGGTGCGGCGTGTGACTGTGGGAAGGAGATGATGTGAAAAGACATGGACTCATGGGAGTACCTGTATGGTGCGCAGTGCTGGCTTGTTGGCGCGGTCGAGATGCTGCTGGATCCTTGCCATCTTGGGCGACGACGGTAGAGCTGCACAAGCGCGGTCGAGGAGTAGGAGGAGGAGGAGGGAGACAAGGAGGTGAAGATGATGAGGCTGACCATGCCGCCGCCTCCTCCTCTTCATGGCCGTGTGCGTCATGCATGAATGTACGCACCGGGCGCGTAAATGGGGAGCAGGGCCAGGCAGGGGATGGGGGAGGAAGGTGTGGACTAGAAGAAGATGTGGGAGTGGGAGCATATCACTCACTCACGTACCTCTCCTTGGATCCGAGCCATGGTGATGATGAGCGTTCAGCAAGTGCAAGTGGGTGGAAATAAATTGGTTTGGAGGACTGCATTTGATGTTGACCACCTACCCTGCTGCGCACGAGTTTAATATCCCAGCCTGAGCCGGCGCCTGGGCTGGGCGGGAGACACCGCCTTCATTGGCCTCTCTACTGTGCTAACTACACGCAACGTCCACCTCACAAGTATTTGAACCTCGGGCCACACTACGGTTGTTTTTAAATGAAGGCTCCAAAAAGTCTGATTTTGAATTAACAAAGTCATCAACCGGCCAGAATTACATGATAACAGCTTAACAAAAAGCGAAAGTAAAAATACAAAGCGCTCAGTAGAACAACTCAAAGGTAACATGCTGCGGCGGAGAGCACACAACCCGTTGCCAACGATGCCGCTACACCAACGCCAGCTACCTTACTAAGGCTACGGGAGGAGGGCACCACCATTCTTGTATTATGCTGCTGCCTACCACCAAAGGACCAAAACCGGGACAAGAAATAATCTGACTCTGCCGCCGCAAAGGTCCACTACTGTTTCACCCAGGCTCGACGAGTGCCGCACCGACGGTCGGCAGAGTGGTTCTCCTTAGAACCCAAATGCCAGCGCCCAAGTTACCAAAGGAGAGACAACAGGAGCAGACCCACATGAAATGAAAAACCGACCGCCTGTAGTGGCAAGGCAGAACGTCGGACGGGAGCTGTCGAACGAAGGTGATGAAACCACGGAGAATGCCAAGAGGGGGTATCACCATGTGTCGGACAAGGATAGGAATCACTAAAGCCCAAGGCATACTACCGGCACCGAGGAAGGGACCCCGATCCCCTCACACCAGCGACAGGGACCCTCCGCACCAGGACCAGCTAGGCAAGCTGCCGAAGATGTGATCAGGCCAACTCACGTCATCATCGAACCACCACCAACTCGTCCACCACTCGAGCAGTCCCTGGACGATGCCTTCAAGAAGGATCACGCACTTAGGCCTCGTCGTCGGTTGGAACAGGGGACCTGAAGCTTTAATCCTAAGCTTTTTGGCAGGGTGGGAGGGAGGCAAACCCCACTGAAGCCTCCACCAAGGGGATCGACACCCAAACGCGACGTCTTCGGTGTGGGCGCCGCGCCGGCTAGTGGTTTCCCCCAGAACCACTAGGAACCACCAGATCGGCAGAACCACCACCCGAGAAAAGGAGATTGCGGCCACAAGGCCGGATCCGGCGCGAATCAAGGTTGAAGACATAACTTCTTCATTGCAAGCCCTGCGAGGGGCCGCCACAACATAATTTATTTAGTTCATGCACTGGTCAATTATTCAAAAGTCCAAAATGATGGAGAGACGCGGAAAATATATTTTAACACTCAACCTCACGACTAGGTCTTTTTTAGTCCTTAGACGTGGGATAATGTAGGCAGCATAAACTTTTTGAATACTTTGTTGGTAGGGTCTTGAAGACCTCCTAGCTTGGATACCATATTGAATTCATGCACTAGCCAATTCATCGAAAAGTCCGAATGACTCTCTGTGATCAGCTTCCGCGCCCTCCTCTCCTCCCAAACCACGTAGTCCCACCTATCGCCACGGTCAGTAAGTGTTAGTCCACCCGAGAATGCATACACAGGGTGACAATGTGTGTGAAATCTGGATATTTCGTGCCTAAAATAAATTATACTAACACAATAACTTCCCCTATTTTCGCCTCCTCCTGCCACTTACAAATTCGCACTTAAGAATCTAAATTGGCACAAATGCAATGGTAGATGAATATAATGCCTTAATGGGGAAAGACACTCGGTCTTTCCTTGTCCCGCAGGTGTGAACATTGTAATGCAAATGGATTTATGGCCACAAGCTCAACCTTGATGGCTCCCTTGCCCGGTACAAGCCTTGTCGGGCTCTTCGTGATTTTACACAGCGGAAAGGTGTGGATTATGGTGATACCTTCGGTCCCATGGTGAAGCCCCCAACCATTCGTGTTGTTCTTGGCATCGCCACATCCCAGTCATGGGCTTTGCATCTGTTGGATGTAAAACATGCAATCTTGGACGATAGTCTCCAAGAGACAGTATATTGTCAACAACCTCTAGTTTCATTGATTCCACACATCCCACTCATGTATGTCACCAGACATTACTAGAAAAAAGTTTATCCCTAATATCTCTACTAGTGACCCATCATGATGGTGGTGCGCCACTGCTATATAGCAGTGGCGCACCAGAATTAGGTGTGCCATTGCTATGTTTTTACTAATGGCGCACCACATGAGCAGTGCGCCATTGCTATTTTTTTGATCCATCCCCCCCCCCCCCCCCACACACACACACACCAGACATAGCAATGGCGCACCACACCTAGGTGCGCCACTGCTATGCTACATAGTAGTGGCACACCTAGGTGTGGTGCGCCATTGCTATGTCTGGAGGGTGTGCCTGCGTGTGTGTGGGAGATTAGTAATGGCGCATCCTTCCTGGTGCGCCATTGCTAGGGTTAGCAATGGCGCACCAGGAAGGGTGCGCCATTACTAACGTCTCACACACACAAACACCCCACCCCCCTCCCGGATCGCCTTTTAGGTATTTTAAAAAATAAAAGAAAATGATAAAAGATTCAAAAAAAATCAAAAAATAGATGCCCATGTGTTATGTGTTCTAGTTGTTAGGAAAATTAACAAACATGAATTTTGAATTTTTTGCAAAAGGCCGCCATGTTTCGGTAAAATGGCCATAACTTTTGCATACGACCTCCGATGAAAAAGTTTTTTATATGAAAAATCATCTACTCAAAAATTTATATCCGGATTCAACTGGCTACGCCTGTTATCGATTTTCTAGAATCCTCAAAAACTTAACAGAAAAAATGTTACGATGCTTTTAAAATCTGGAGGCAAAAAAATTCGAAAAAATGCAAAAAATAAATAAATAAGTAATAGCGCACTAGTGCATGGTGCGCCACTGCTATTTTCCCGCGTTCAAAATTCAAAAGAAAATACAAAAATAAAAAACAAGTTAGCAATGGCGCACCTTATGAATAATACGCCACTACTATTTTCCCGCCTTCACAATTCAAAAAAATTCAAAAAAATAAATTAGCAATGGCGCATCAGTGAATAGTGCGCCACTACTATTTCCCCGCCTTCACAATTCAAAAAAATAGCAATGGTGCACCAATGCATGGTACGCCACTGCTAAGTTGGGACAGAAGTTTAAAAGGGCCGGCCAGCCACTTACCCCTTCATTCTTCTCCTCCTCTCCTCCACTCCATCTCCTCCTCTCCTCCTCTCCTCCACTCCATCTCCTCCTCTCCGGCGACCTCCTCCTCCTTCGCACGGTGCTCCTCCTCCAGTGACCTCCTCCTCACGGTGCTCCTCCTCCGGCGACCTCCTCCTCCCTCCTCTCCTCCTCACGGTGCTCCTCCTTCCTCTCCTGCTCACGGTCCTCCTCCTCCGCCCTCCTCTCCTCCTCACGGTGCTCCTCCTCCTCCCTCCTCTCCTACTCACGGTGCTCCTCCTTCCTCTCCTTCTCACGGTCCTCCTCCTCCTCTTCGGCGACCTCCTCCTCCCTCCTCTCCTGATCCTCACGGTCTCTCCTCCCTCCTCTCCTCCTCACAGTCTCTCCTCCCTCCTCCTCTACTTCCGGCCACATGTGGAGCTCCCCCGGCACAGAGAACGTACCAGATCCAGGTCGAGAATGAAATTTGAAAAACAAAATCAAGCAAAAAAGACAAGCAAAAAAAGCCAAAAAATGAGCCAGATCTAGATCCAGATCCAAATTCAAAATTCAAAAATAGCAATGACGCACGGTGGGGGTTAGACGGTGCGCCACTACTATTTTCCCGCCTTCAAAATTCAAAAAAAATCAAAAAAAAGTTACCAGTGGCGCACCTGCAGCAATAGTAATGGCGCACTACAAGGTGCGCCACTGTTACCTGCAATACTAATGGCGCACCAGAGGTGCGCCATTAGTATTTGTTACTAGTGGCGTGATAATAGTGGCGCACCTATAGTGCGCCATTAATGGCAAAATTAGGTGCGCCACTAACAGTCTTTTTTCTAGTAGTGAAATTAAATGACTCTACGGTATATAAAACAATTACGGCATGCATGGTTTTCTCGCTTCACCACTTTCCTCCCCACAGTCGGTTTTGTAGCGTCTACATGTGATCCCTCTTTATTGATCCTACATCATGGTACACACATTGCATATTTACTTCTTTATGTCAATGATATTATTCTCACTGCCAATACCACCGACCTATTGCACTCTATCATTAATTCTCCCATGAGTGATCTTGGCGAGATTCATCATTTTTCAGGCATCGATGTACACCAGAACACCCAAGGTCTTTTTTGTCCCAAGAACCGATATGCCCACGAAATTCTATACCATGCTCAATTGCAACGCCATATCTACACCCATTGACACTCTCTCTAAACTATCCTCCACTGGTGGACCACCTTGCACCGATCCTTCCTTCTAACGAAGCATAGTTGTCGCCCTCCAATATCTTACATTAACATGTTCCGACCTCTGTTATGCCATGCAACAAGTTTGTATTTTCATGCATGATCCTCGTGACTCTCACTATCTACTCATTAAGCGGATCTTGTGACATATCAGTGGCACTCCTTGCTATGTCTTAAAACTATACCACTCCTTGTGACATGATTTGATTGCCTATTCGGACGCTGAATGGGCTGGTTGTCCGAACACACGAAATCTAGCTCCGGCTTTTGTGTCTTCCTAGGCAACAACCTTGTGTCTTGGTCTTGCAAGCGGCCGCATGCCGTTTCTCACTCTAGTGACAAGGTTGAGTATCGGCAGTTTCTAATTGTGTGGCAGAATCATGTTGGCTATGACAACTATTGAATGATTGACACCATTCTCCCACAAGCGCTACAGTCGTATATTGTGACAATGTAAGTCACATGTATTTGTCCTCTAACCGTGTGCATAATAAAAGGACAAAACATGTTGAGATTGATCTTCACTTTGTTCGGACCGTGTCAACCTCGGCGAAGCTCGCGTCCTTCATGTGCCAATGACTTCGCAATTATGACAAATTCACCAAAGGGCTCCCTTCTTCAATGTTCTCGGATATTTGGTCCAGTCTAAACATCTTGACAGGCGATGATGTTAAAGACCGATCTATACATGTACCTATGTTGTAACCATCAGTTCCTAGTCTTTAGGCATGTACCCACGTAGTTTATTACTCGTCTCTCTCTCTCTCTCTCTCTGAAACACATCACTGTACTGCAATCTGCACGGGAGATTTCAACTGTCTAGCTTTGCTTTGATATCATATTTAAATCATGCTCTAGACAGTTACTCCGAAAGTCCGAACTGATGGTGAGAGGCGGGCAATATATTTTCAACACAATTGACTACTGGAAGCGCGGGAAAAAAAAGGCATACCTCTTAAGAGCATATTACATTATACTCATGAAGAAAATGTCCTTTTCGGTGTTTCTCTTAATGGAATTATATCATGCTGCTTTGGTGGTTGATTTGTGCTCATCATATGATCAATACTCTTATTTTTTGGAGCGGGTTCATGTTCAGTTGGGTAAGGTTCATGAACAACATCAATCGGGGATGGTTCAACAACAACATGGGTGATGGGGGAGGGCAACTTGCAAGCCGTGCAAAGTCCTTCTTTTCATGTGCAAATCTACGAAGAATTAAAAAAAATACTGCATGGATTACAAGCTTATAACTAGAACTAGCTACTACAGTTATTATAAACACTTGAATTTAGTAAAAACTAGCAAGATGCCCGTGCGTTGCACGAAACATCAAGATGCATTTGTATGAGTAGTTTATCTTGCGAGAGAAAAAGATAAACGAGGAAAGGTTTTATTTGCAAATGTGAAGAGGGGTGTGGGTATCTTTTTGCAAAATTGTCATAATTTCCTTCCTATCCGTCAAATATAATTCGGACGGTCTATATTGCAGGATGGCAGGCACACCATCATCACCAACTCTATTTTTTTATAAGAGTAGAGATAGCTACAACTTTCCGCGCCTCGCTCGATGCACCAGTCTCCCCTGGTGTGTTGGCGTACTGGGCATGGCCGGTGCCTGCTGACATCCTCCTTTTGGCAACTAGCGGCCGGCGCACTAACTTCGGCGCACTAACTTGGACCTCCCATCCTCCCGCTTGCTGGCATGGGGCTTGGAGTGAACTCCTCCCTTCGGTCCATCCAGCAGCATCTGGCAGCCCAATGCGCGCTCCGTGGCATCCACGTTCGCATAAGCGACGTGCGTGCACTGCTATTGAGGCTTCTGTTGTGGTATTTCTCTTTGAGCTTAGGCAGCTCCTGCGCGAGAGACCTGTTCCAAGTAGGTCTCGCCTCTGGTGGCTGATATGGGCCAGCCCAATACGGGTCCTAGGGATTGGTTTTTTAGGGAAGTTTTTGACCGGTTTCGGCATGTTTTTTTTTATTCTCTGGTGGTTTTGATCGATTTTTCGAGTTGTTTATTCCTGTTTTTTTGAGTGATTTGGACTGGTTTTTCACGTGTTATAGTCTTGTTTGTTTTGTGGTGTTTTTGTGCTTCTTTCATTGGTTTTTCCGGTTTCCGGTGCGTCTTCATCAGCTTTCTCTGGTTCTCAATTTTGTTTTCACATGTGTCTATTTTTTCAATACACATTGTACATTTTGTGTATACATGTTAAATATTTTTTGATACATGTTGAACATTTTCCAAATACATGATGTATTTTTTTAAATACATATTTTGAAAGATCTTGAAAATATGCATTATATATTTTCAAATACTCATTGAGACATTTTCTCGATTGATACAAAAGACTTTTTTAAACTAGGTGAATATTCTTTTACATTGTATAAGCAATGTTTTTAAAAATGTCATGAGCATATTTTTTTGAAGTGCGTTTTTTACAGTGTCAGGCACCTTTTTAAATGTATGAAATATTCTTTTTATTACGAAAATATTTAAAAATATATCATAAACATTTTCCTGAAATGCTTGATATTTTTTGATGTACATCTTTTTGAATGGGATTCACATTTTTTAAAGTCATAGGTCATTTTTAACATTGCATAAACATTTTCTAAACATAAACATATTAAACTTTATTTTAGGATGTTTTAGAAAATAAATAAAATTATAGAAAATTGAAACATACGAGCGATCAAAAAGGAAGCGAACGAAGTAGCGGGAGCTCCTGTACAGCGCTATAAGCGCCGATACAGCACTGTAAGCACGGATGCGAACTGGGCGGGCCCAGGAAACTCAGCGAGGCACAGCTAGGTTGTTAGATCGAAAAAAATTCGGTAGATCCAGGATTCGATCTCTGACTGCTTGTGCGGTAACATTCAAACCCAGCTACTAAGCCAACTTCACTATGCTGTTTCTCAATTTTTTTTCACATGTGTCTATTATTTCAATACACATTGTACATTTTGCGTATACATGTTAAATATTTTTTGATACATGTTGAACATTTTCCAAATACATGATGTATTTTTTCAAATACATATTTTGAAAGATCTTGAAAATATGCATTATACATTTTCAAATACTCGTTGAGACATTTTCTCGATTGATACAAAAGACTTTTTTAAACTAGGTGAATATTCTTTTACATTATATAAGCAATGTTTTAAAAAATGTCATGAGCATATTTTTTGAAGTGCGTTTTTTACAGTTTCAGGCACCTTTTTAAATGTATGAAATATTCTTTTTATTATGAAAATATTTAAAAATATATCATAAACATTTTCCTGAAATGCGTGATATTTTCTGATGTACATTTTTTTTGAATGGGATTAACATTTTTTAAAGTTATGGGTCATTTTTTAACATTGCATAAACATTTTCTAAACATAAACATATTAAACTATATTTTAGGATGTTTTAGAACATAAATAAAATTATAAAAAATCGAAACATACAAGCGATCAAAAAGGAAGTGAACGAAGTAGCGGGAGCTCCTATACATCGCTATAAGCGCCGATACAACACTGTAAGCACGGATGCGAGCTGGGCGGGCCCAGGAAACTCAGCGAGGCACAACTAGGTTGTTAGATCGCAAACAATGCAGTAGATCCAGGATTCGATCTCTGACTGCTTTTTTTAGGGCTAAAACAACTCTATTAAATCTCAACAGATAAAGGGATACAAACTATGTCAGGTCTTTCCGTTAGCCAAAAATGGCATCCCGGGGCTAAGGAATTTGCAGCTTTAGCAAGAAAATGAGCTTCCTTATTACAGCCACGAGCTTCATGAATTAAGTCTGAAGAACTAAACATCAAAAGCTTGGACTTGATCTCCTCCACCACCACCATACTAGCTCCGAGGTAGTGCTCCTTAATGTGTTTGACAGTAGCCAAGCAGTCCATTGATATCAGCACCTTTTGAACATTAAGGTCAAGAGCTAAAGAGAGCCCCTAGCTGCTTGCCATTGCCTCAAGAATCTCTGGGTTTGTCATACCATCGATTGTCATCGCCGACGCCCCAAGGAACAGACCAGTGCTGTCCCGGCACACCGTTGCCATGGCACCCCGTTGACCATTACGCGAGATCGCAGCATCGACATGAACCTTAACCCATCCTATTTGTGGTGGCATCCACTTCTGCCCTCCTCTAACTTGGACAGACTGGGGAGCAGGTTGCTTCTTATCAGGAAGGAGCACTAAGCCTTCTAGGTAATTCTTTATAAAGCTCCAAGTGGATAGAGGCGACTGGAATTGTTGTTCGTGTATTACTTTCCTCCTTGCCCACCAAATAGACCAAAGTGCAACAATATCCATAATAAACTGCTCGACAGAAACAGAGTCTTGCAGTTCGACAAGCCACAGCCGAGCATTATCAGTAGTTATAGCAACCATATGTTCAACAAGCTCTTCATCAAGTAATGCCCACACACATTTTGCCACCGGGCACTCAATGAGCGCATGCTTCCAGCTATCCACTACACCATTGCATATTTTGCACACATTTGTGTCTGGCATATGTCGCTAAAATCGGACACCTTCAGTCGGAATTGAATTATGCGCCAGTCTCCAAACAAAATTCTTGAGTTTTGCTGGAATCCTCGTTCCCCAGAAAGAGCACCACTTCTTCCTCATTTCACGCTGATCGGATGTACCACCCCTTCCATCTAGCCAATCCTCTCTTCTTCTTTTTGTTTCCTTGAGCATCCGATAGGCAGACCTGACTGAGAAGATCCCATTCCGCTCATAGTGCCACGCCCAACTGTCCCTTGTTGGAATCGCCGATAGTGGGATGTTGAGAATCTCGTCCGCATCAATGGCTTGCATGTGTTGTATAACTCGGTCCTTGTTCCACCTCCTCTCCACATTATTTATCAATTCGCCAACAAAACTTGGAGGATTTGGACCTCTCGGATGTACTGTCCTCAGCATAAAATCCCTAGGGATCCAGTTGTCGTTCCAGATGCTGGTTGTTCTTCCATCACCTATTCTTCTCACTAGGCCCTGTTTTAGAACTTCTTTCCCTTCATAGATCGCTCTCCAAATTTGAGAGGGATTCTTTCCAAGATCAGATTCCAAAACATCACACTCGGGGTAATAAACGGATTTCAATAATCGAGCACTCAGGGACTCTGTATCTTGAGTTAGGCGCCAAGCCTGTTTGGCAAGCATAGCAAGATTAAACAGATGAGTATCCCGAAAACCGAGACCCCTCATATATTTTGGCATTGTGAGGACATCCCATGACACCCAAGCTGCTTTTCTTTCGCCATTTCTGCTCCCCAACCAAAACTTCCGCAACATTGTATCAATAGCATGGTAGAGCCCTATAGGAAGGAGGAAACAAGTCATAGAAAACGTAGGGATTGCCTGAGCGATAGACTTGATTAACACCTCCTTTCTTGCAGCTGCAAGACACTTTTCAATCCAGCCTTGAATTTTCAGCCATAACCGATCCTTTATATATTTAAAAGCCCCATTGGTTGATCGCCCAACATCAGTGGGAAACCCCAAGTACTTCTCTGTCAAGGACTCGTTCGTGACTTCCAAAATCCCCTTCACTGAATTCCTCATACCCTCTGGACATCCTTTTCCAAATAAAATACTAGACTTTGAGATGTTTATTCTTTGTCCCTAGGCCTCACAGTATTGCTGGATAGTATCTCGGATCATAGAAGCGCCTTCTGTATTCGCCTTAAACAAAAGCAAGCAGTCATCCGCAAATAATAGGTGATTTACTGGAGGTGCTGTTGGTGCAATTGCCACTCCCCTCACATTGTCATCGCTGCTCTTTGACTTCAGTAAGCATGATAAGCCTTCAGCTGCCAATAGAAATAAGTAAGGGGAGCTGGGGTCCCCCTGTCTTATCCCTCGAGAGGGTTTGAACTCCTCTGTCCTGTGTCCATTGACAAGCACAGAGAAAGAGACCGAAGAAACACACCTCATAATTTTGCTTACCCAAGCTCGACGAAAACCTAGCTTAATCATAACAGCTTCCAAATACTCCCATTCGACACGATCATACACTTTCATCATGTCCAGCTTCAATGCACAATGTGAATTCTTCTTACTCCTCGACCGCTTCATGAAATGCAGGCACTCGTACGCAGCTATTATATTGTCAGTGATTAATCTCCTAGGTACAAACGCAGATTGCTCACGTGAAATTATCTCCGGCAGTATTCTTTTCAACCGATTTGAATGTACCTTTGATATGATTTTAAAAATCACATTGCACAAACTAATCGGACGAAACTGTGTGAAGGAGGTTGGATTCAATACCTTCGGGATCAAAACGATGAAAGTCCTGTTTACCACCTCCGGAGACTCCTCCCCATTAAGCACTCTAAGAACAACCTTGGTTACTTCATCACCACAAACACCCCAACTTTTCTAGAAAAAATAAGCTGGAAAGCCATCCGGGCCCGGCGCTTTGGTCGGGTACATTTGAAACAAGGCTTCTTTCACTTCAGCATCTCTGAATGGAGCACAGAGCATCTCGTTCATTGCTTCATCAACTTTCTAAGGTATATGTGACAGTACTTCCTCCATACCTATTGTACCTTCAGAAGTATAAAGTTTTTTATAATAATCCTTTGCCATGCCTTTTATTTCCTCCTCGTCACTACATATAGTGACGTCTTCCCGCCTGAGTTGAGATATACGGTTTCTCCTCCTCCTCATGGTGGCCTTTTGGTGAAATTTTTTTGTGTTGCCATCCCCTTAAGCCAACCATTGGATTCTTTACCTTTGCCGCCACATAACTTCTTCTCTGAAATTAAGCTCAACTATCCTTTCCCGCACTTTGTTTTCCTCGTAAGACAACCCTACTCTCGAAGCATCAGCCCGCAACTTTGCAAGCCGCCGTTTGAGCTGGCATAGTTCAGCCCTAACATGGCCAAAAGTTTTGGTGCCCCAGCTTGTCATAATCCTTGCAATTTGGTCCAGCTTCATCTTGAAGTCTTTTAGCGTTTCACCTTTCTCCATTGACCACACCCGATCCACCATAGGGTGGAAATCAGCATGTGTTTCCCACATTTTCTCGTACCGGAAAGGTTTATCCTTAGCTATGTGATTGTTAGCATCCTCGGGTTCATTGAACAAAACAATGGGAGAGTGATCCGACTTGGCTGCCTGAAGATGCCGGAGCGTTGCAAAAGGGAACATGTAGCTCCAATCGGCTGTAGCGAGTGCTCTGTCAAGATGCACCCTGCAAAACTTCCCACCTTGAACTTTCTTTTCGAATGTCCAATCCAGCCCAATGTAGCCTATATCTGCCAGACCACATAAATCTACAGCTTCTCTGAAACCTGCCATCTGGGCACCATCTCTCTCGTTAGGCCCTAGTTGCTCTTCTCTTCTCAGTATCTCATTGAAATCGCCTATGCATAACCACGACAAGGTTGATTCTCCACGCAACCTTGACATAGTGTCCCATGTGTTCTGTCTCTGTGATCTATTTGCTTCACCATAGACACACGTTAGACGCCAATCGTCCTTACCCGGTTCAGCAACCCAAGCATCAATATGATAGCGTGAGAAATTTTTCACTTTGAAGTTCAAGCCATGTCTCCAAAAAATTGCCAATCCTCCACTTCTTCCGCTGCTAGCCACCGCAAAAACACCCTCAAAACCCAACGTCGCCGTTACGCCCTCCACACAATCTCTGACTGCTTGCGCGGTAACACTCGAACCCAGCTACTAGGCCAACTTCACCACGCTGTTTATTTTGAGGACAAATAACCTTACTATATACCCAGCCTATTTTGCTTATTATTTTATAATAAAATGAAAATAAAAAAGAAAAGAAAAATGAATGCACAATATAAAAAATGTGAATTTGAAAGAAAGTTCATGAAATTGAAAAGGTTCGTACAAACTGAAAAAATCGTGAATTTGTGAAAACTTCACAAAATTTAGGATAAATTTCATGAAATATCAAAAAAAAGTTCACAAAATTGGAAAAGTTCATTGATTTTGAAAATAGTTCACCGATTTTGAACAAAAAGTTCACCAACTTATAAAAGTTCATCGATTTTGAATAAAAAAAGTTCATCAAATTTGAAAAACAGTTCACTGGTTATGAATAAAGTTCGTTGATTTTGAAAAAAGTTCATCAACTTAGAAAAAGTTCATCAAAATTGAAAATAGTTCACCGATTTGATAAAAGTTCATCGAAATTGAAAAAAGTCCATGAAAATTGAAAAAAAATTCATCAAATTTGAAAAAGCTCATCTAATTTCAAAAAAATTCATAAAATTTGAAAAAAAAAAGTTCATCAAATTCAAAGGGGTGCAGGGGAACCTGGTTGTCCAAACAGGAAAAAAAGCAGAAAACAAAGAAGGAAAAAATAAAAAAAAGAGGAAAGCTTGTAGGTTTCCAGAATCGGCTGCGCGGCGGGGTGGTAACAAAAGCATGTAGCGACGAGCGAGGTCCCAGGTTCTAGTCGCAACCTGCTCCGTCATTTTTTGCGTTCTAAAAACATAGGAAAAAAAACCTCAGGCACCCCTACATGGGCGGCCCATCACGGAGCGCTGTAGGCGACAGTTTGCGAAAATGCACACAAACGGGCGTCTGCAGCGCAAAATAGAAAATGCCCAAACGGGCGCCTGCAGCGCAAAATAGGAAATGCCCAAACGGGCACCTGCAGCGCTAAATAGGAAATGCCCGAACTAGCACACCACGCAGCAACATTTCTTGGGCCAGCCCATTTTATAGAGAGCTGCAGAGCCACGTTGTGCTCGGGGTCGTTGTAAGCGATACATAGCCGCGCCCAGACATGGCTATGTAACAACGCAGAAGCTCGGCCGGAATTCATCCCTCCGGTCCATCCAATGGCATCTAGTGGCCCTACATGCTCCCCGGCCTCCAGGTTCATGTAAGCGGCTTACGCGAGCTGCTACTAGAGTGGAAGCTTATGCTGTGTTTTAGCATAGGCTGCTGCTGCACGCAAGAGCTATATATTGCTCGTCGCGAGTTCTAAGTAGGTCTCTCCTTGAGGGAGGCAGATGGGCCTGCACAATACATGTCCTTGGGGAGCGGTTAGTCATGGAAGTTTTTGTCCGGTTTTCCACATGGTTTTTTCCATGTTTGTTTCCATGGTAATTGTGTGAATACATCGTCGAGTCCAAACGTTGTTATGTGTCAGCGTGGGGCTTACAGTGAAATCCTCCCATCGGTAACGGCCCAGCGTGCTCCCTAACCTCCACGTTCACGGAAGCGGCGTACGGGCATTACTACTGAAAATGGAGGCTTCTGGTACATTTTTTGGGAGCTTAGGCACTTCTTGCACGAGAGCTATAAATCACCCTTCGTGAGAGGTAGATTGTCCGACCCAATACAGGTCTTAGGGATTGGTTTTTCAGGGTAATTTCTGACTGGTTTTTCTAGTGTTTTGTTTCTTATTTGTTTCTGTGGTGGTTTTGATCAGTTTTTTGCCTGGTTGTTTTCTGTTTTTTGTGCTTGTTAGTTTTTTGCATGTTTGTCTCATTGGTGGTTTTGTGCTTCTTTCATCGTTTTTTATTTTTTCAACACATATCTACTCTTTTCAATACAACATCTTTTATAATTTCATGAACATATATTTTTAAACTTGTGGACATTTCTTTGGAATTTCACGCACTCTTTGAATTGTATGAAATACTTTTTTTGAATTACGCAAACATTTTCTTACATGTTAACATTTTTTTGTGTACATTATTTTGAATGGTTACCATTCTTTAAAAGTTGTGCGGACATATTTTTAACACTACATAATTTTTTTAAACACTGTATAAGTAAAATTAAACACTGCATGAAAATTTTAAATATAATTTTTTATATTTTAGGATAAATCATAGAAGAAAAATGAAAAACAAACGAGCAATCAAAAGGAAGTGAATGAAGCAACGTCCACACAACTATGTTTCTAGGTCGGGCAAAGTTAGAGGGTGTTGCAAGTGACGCTACTCGGGGTCACTCTAAGTGATACATAGTCACATCCAGACATGGCTATGTATCGGTGTGAGGCTTGGTGTTTACTGCTCCCTCTTGTCCGACCAGCGCGCTCCCCGACCTTCACGTTAGTGGAAGTGGGATGCGTGCACTAGTGCTAGAACAAAGGCTTCCACTGTGTTTCTTGAAACTTGGGCAGCTCCTGCGCGCGAGAGTTATATATGGATGTTGTGAGTCCTAACTAGGTCTCCCTCTAGGAGGGGGACCTGTTTCCCCTGTGGTCTTTTTCCTATCTGTTTCTGTGGTGGTTTTGATCATTTTTTCATGTGTTTTCTTTGTGTTTCTGATCGAGTTTTCTTAATGTGTTTTTGTGGTGGTTCATGTGCTTCTTTCGCCGGTTTTCTTTATTTTTCTGTGTTTCTTCATCATTTTTCTTTTTTTTCTTTTTCAACACCCGTGCACATTTTACATCTACATGTGGGACATATTTGACACACGCTGAACATTTTTCAAATACATGATGTATTTTTTAAATACACTTCTTTGAATATTTTCTTCAATACTTGTTAAACATTTTCTAAATACACATTGAAATATTTTTGCGAAAGATACAAAACATTTTTGTAAACTAGGTGAACATTTTTTTTGCATTATATGTACATTCTTTTAAAATGTCATGATCCTTTTTTTGAAACACATGAACATTTTCTAAAATGTCACATGCATTTATTTGATTGGTACCAAATAGTGTTTGTGAAATATGTAAACATTTTCTAATGTCCCACACACATTTTTCGAAATGCGTGAACATTTTTTGATGTACATTTTTTACTGGCATTAACAGTTTTTGGAAGTTGTGCGGACATTTTCTTAACACTGCATAAATTTTATAAATTTAAATATTTGTATTTTAGGATATTTTGGAATATACATAAAAGTATACAAAAATAATAAATCAAAATAAATGAATGAAACAGCGTCCCAGGAAGCTACATTCGTAGGGCCGGCCCATTTAGAGAGTGGTTCAAGCGACACTGTGCTCGGGATCACCGTAAGTGATACATAGCAGCGCCTAGATGTGGCTACATATTTGGTGTGGGGCTCGTCATGAACTTCTCCCTCTGGTCCGTCCTGTAGGTTCTAGCAGCCCCTCGTGCTCGCTGACCTTGACTTTTGCATAAGCAGCGTGTGTGCGTTGCTGCTGGAGAAAAGTTTTTTTTAGCTTAGGCTATTGCTACGCGCGAGCTATATATCACTATTTACGAGTCCTAAGTAGGTGTCACCTTTGTCGGGACACAGATGGGTTGATGCAATACAGGTCCAGGGGGAGCGGTTTTTCAGGGAAGACTTTAACTGGTTTTTCACGTGGATTACCCCCTGTTTGTTTTTGTGGTCGTTTTGACTGTTTTTTCACGTGTTTTTTTTTCCTATTTGATTTTGTGGATGTTTTGATTTACTTTTCCGTGTTTTTTTTACTTATTTATTTCTGTAGTGGCTTATGTTTCTTCAATTTTTTCTGCGATGAGCTTATGCTTCTTCATCATTTTTTATTTTTTATTTTTTATTTTTTTCGTTCTTTTTATTTTTCAACATAGGTCCACGGCAAAAATACACCTTGTACATTTTTCATACATGTTGAACATGTTTTAAAACCATTGATGTAAATATTTTCTGATACATGTTGCAAAATTTGCTTGAATGATACATAAAAAAAATAGGTGCACTCTTTTTGAACCACGTGGCAATTTTTTAGAATATTCCTTACATTTTTCTGAGAGGTATGACACATTGTTTTCCAAAGGAGTGAACATTTTTTTATGTAAGTATTGAAAATATCTTTATATTTATTTTTTTAAAAGCAGCACACACCTTTTTAAACACTGCACAATTTTTTTGAATAGAAATATTTACATTTTAGGATAAGTCTGGATATAAATGAAAATATAAAAAAAGGAACGAGCAATCGAAAGGAAGCTAACAAAGAAGCATCACAACTCAATACGCTTCTTGGTCTGGCCCATTCATATTATGCTGCAACCACGGTGCGCTCCGGATGGATGCAAGCGATACATAGCCGTGCACAGATGTAGCTATGTATTGGCGTGGGGCTCGATGTGATCTCCTCCCTTCGGTCCGTCCAGCGGCATCTAGCGGCCTAGCGCGCTCTCCGGTCTTCACATTCATGTAAGAGTGTGCGTGCGGTGCTGTTTGAACGAAGTGTTTTTTTTAGCTTAGGTCATTGCTCCGCGCTAGAGCTATGTCTGACCTCTGGTGGAAGGCAGATGGGCTGGTGCAATATGGGTCCCGGGGAGCGATTTTTCAGAGAAGTTTTTGACAGGTTCTCCGCGTGGATTTTTCCTATGTTTTTCCTGTCATGGCTCATGTGTTTCTTTCATTGGGTTTCTTTGATTTTCTGTGTTTCTTTATCAGTTTTTTGTTCTTTTTATTTTTCAGCAGGTGTCAATTTTTGCAATACATATTGTATATTTTCCGTATACACGTGGAACATTTTCTGATACACAGTACATATCATGAAGAAACATGATTTACATTGTTTTCAAATACACATTGAAACATTTTTTCAATGATACAATTTTATTGCAACTAGGTGAATATTTTTTATACATTTTACAAACATTTTCTAAAGTGACACAAACATTTTTTATACATTTTACAAACCTTTTTGAAATTACCTGGAAATTTTACATTAAAATAAATATTTTAAAAAATTTCATGAACATTTTTGCGAACTGCGTCAAGAAGTTTTGATGTACCTTTTTTAATCCATGAACATTTTGAAAGTTGCACGGACAGTTTTTTAAGTGCTTTTTCACATGGTGTGCTTCACAATAGAAAAAAATTTATTTTTTCTAGAAAACACAGAAAAACCAATGCAAATTTTGAAAAGCCAAAATATTAATAAATAATAATAATAACGCATGCAAAAATAGAAAAAAAAACATGCTCCCGTGTGTGTGCCCAACACAAGACAATTGATGGCGCTGAGGCGTGCCATGAGGCGCACTAGGGCGCTTCCCGCGGTGTCCTCTGCGGCTCGCTAACATGCGGTGTCCTCAGCGGCTCTGCTTGCCGGGGTACCTACCGACTCGTTGATCCCAGTTTTAAGCTTAAGACGGATTTGGAAGATTTAAAGCTTTTCTTGAGACACTGGGAAGGCATAAAGTAGGCTAGGCTAATGAATTAATAAATATTATCAGTTGTCCCAAAGTCTATACGGCAACGCATCCGTCTCTTCCTAAAAAGGCCTAGGGTTTCCTCTGCCTCCTGCCGGCGTCGCCGTCGGTCTACCTCGTCTCCGGTGGCCTAAGAGCCATGACGGCGTGGTGGATCCCGGCCCTTGCCTGCGGGAGGGCTCCGTCTTTAGATGTTCCTTCAATTTTTGTTAGAGTTTGTGTCCCGATCAGGAAAACGAGACGTCGGCGCCTCTCTGAAGATTAAATAAGGTTCTCCCCCCTAGCCCCCATCCCAGTGGTGCGTCTAGCATCATCGGTGGGTGTGTGGAGATATGTCTCCGGCGGATCTGTCATTGGTGGATTTGCTCTGATCTGGTCGTAGTTCCTCTACGTTCGTGCGTCTTTAAATTGGATCCTTCCGATCTACGCTACTCTTCAACGACGGAGGTTGCTGTTTTGATGCGCTGGTCCTATAAGACCTTAGCACGACGACTTTCCGAATGTCTACTACAACAAGTTTTACCCGACTCCGGCAAGGAAGGGCGATGACGGCGGCGCGCCTTCGGCTCGCTTCAGTGCTTGTAGTCGTTGCTAGGTGGTCTACAGATCTGATTGTAATTTTTATTATTTCTGGTGTTCGTTGTACTGCCATGATTGAATGAATACCCGTTTCTGTTTCTAGGGGTAATACACTGTCTGCCTCACCGTGCGTACGTTATTGCATTAATAGTAGAAAGGGCCCATTAGTTTTCATAGGCTCAGGTTTACGAACCTTCTCAAAGGGGCGCACCTATGCCACTCGCTGAAGGGACATGGGAATGAGCCAGCCCAGTTGTATTGTTCGTGCATTTTGGGTTTCGTTCGTTTGTTTCTTAGTCCATTTGTCAATTTTTTATTTTTTTATTTTTCTTTTTCCTTTTCATTTTTACATTAAAAAATCCGATATATATATATATATATATTTATTTAAAGTACTTAACTTTAAAAGAATGTTTTGGCAGTGTTTAAAAAATGTTGGTGCAACTTAAATACATGTTGATCACATTGAGAAAAAATGTTTCAAGGCGTATTTGAAATATAATTAACACATATCCGAACAAGAAATGTTAATCATGCATTTTTAAAATGTCTCTAATATATATGAAAAATGTAATACGTGTACAAAAAAATTAGACATCAAAACATATATCTGCAAAAATGTTAACTTTATATTTATAAAATGTAAAATATGCATAAAGAAGGTTCCTAGTGTAGAACATGTATTAATATTTTTAACACAAAAACATAAATTTAGAAAATATTGATAATGTATAAAAATGTTAATCATGTATTTCAAAATGTTAAATGAGTATTAAAAATGCGCCAGATGTATAAGAAAATGTAGAATGTTTATTAAAAATATAAATTTTATAACATGTTGATATTGTATTAAAAATGTTAACAATGCATTTAAAAAATGTTAAGTGTGTATAAAAATGTTGCAGTTGTATAAAAAAAATGTAGGACGTGCATAAAAAATTGAACATAAAAACATACATAATATAAAAATGGTAAACATGTATTAAAAATGTTCCTAAAACATACTAAAAATGTACAATGTGTATCAAAAGAGTAGTCATCAAATATTTTCTTTTAAATGTTACTCTTGTGTTTAGAAAATGTTAAACGTGAATGGAAAACTTGTTTCTGAGGTACATTAAAATATACAAATATGTATGAAGAATGATGATACATGTTGAAGAATACAGGAGAAAAATGAACAAAGAAGGTGAAAACAAATGGAGGAAAGAAACAAAGAAAATAAAAAAAATCAATGAAAACCAAGAAGGAAAGAAAGAAAACAAAGAAAGGAAGAAAAGCAAATAAACCCAGTGAAAACCCAAAAAGGAAAAAAATAAAGCAAAGACAAATAAGTGAAAACCATGAAAAAGATGAATAAAGCCGATGATAAAACAAAAAAAAAATAGAAGGAAACCAGTGAACAAACTGAGAAGACCGGAGAAGGAATAGATAACCAAAAGAAAGAAAAATGAAAAAAGAACAAAAAAAGACCGCAACAAACGCACAACCAGCAAACGAACGAACGCACAACCAGCGAACGAATGCACGCTAAACAAATCGGCTGGCTCTGTATCGTAAGCATGCAAGAAAGTCTTCAGCGAAACGGAATTTTCTTTTTGTTCGATTTTGCTATTTTTGGCCGAATTTTTTCAGTTTAACACATTTTTTCTTTATTCATTTTCCGCTCTTATTTTTCATTCCTCTCTTTCATTTTTAAAAAGTTTGTTATTTTCTTTAAAATCTGAGAATATTATACAAATTCATCATTTTTTAGAAATTACAAATATTTTTAAATTTTCGAATACATTTTAGAATTTGTTATTATTTCTACAATTCGTGAACTTATTTTAAAGTCCTGATGATTTCTAAAACTCATGAACATTTTTTCAATTTCAATAACAGTTTTTTTAATTTGCGGAATTTGTCTCAAATGCATGATCATTTTTCAAATTTGTGATGTTTTTTTAAATGTACCTTTTAGGCAAAATCATGTCTTTTTTATTCTACCATTTGTTTTACAAATAACCGAAGATAAGCGATGCCCCCCATCCCCTCCCCGCGGAAACAGCAAACCGGTAAGGAAAAGATGAGGGATAAAACCAGTGAACATGGCAGACCAAGGGAGCAATGACCGAGCGAGCATCCATTGAGTGCGAGGCTGTCTACGCTAAGGCTCGCGGCGGCGCTAATTGGTCATAAGGCACCAAATAGACGCTCCCACTGCTGAAGTGCTATATGGCAGTCACTACTATTAAATGAGAGTTGGTCGTTATACTTTCGCCTCCACTGCGGCACCTCCCATCAGGCCCGTACCGGACCCATGTGCAGCATGTTCGACTGCACAGGGCCCCCAAGTGACCAGGGCCCCAGTTTTTCATGTACACTATTTTTTTGAACACCTTGGGCAAATATGAATGACCAACCAGTGCATTTTTGACTATATGAAGTACTACTAGTATTCCTTGGGAACATGCACTGTAATAAATCCCGGCACTCCATCTCACGCACGCCTCTCCTCCTTCCTATTCTCTTTCACTTCCAGCGACCCATGCAAATCCCTTGCTACGCTCATAGCTTAATTCCTTCGCAGTTTCTCCAAAAGAAACCCAATGTATAGGTACACTCCACCCTCAATCCAACATCTATTTATCACGTGTCTCCTTTGCTTCTTAGATTTTGTTGCTGCTTCAGACTACCAGAACTCTTAAACCAAAGTTTGCTTAACTCCCTTTTGTTTACATGTTCTATTTCTAACACATCATATACTGAGCATTCGATCTAAAAAATATGCTCTTGATAAGTTTTTAGCAAAATAATCAAATGGCATTTTGTGGAAGATTGCTTATATGAAAAACAAATCGAAGATTTTGTATCAAGGACTGTTAGAAGGATGCATGTTTATGCTAAATAATGTACTAATTTTGAGTTTTGAGAATTGCTTGTTGAGTATAAATTTTTGTTTTCCTAATTGCTAATGGTTATATTAAGGGCCTAATTATGGATGTTGAACAGGGCCCCCGTTTTCTCGGGTACGACCCTGCCTCCCATATTTGTCTTCCCCTCCTATAGGCCATCCCTCCTTCACGTGCTGCATTAACTCAATTAAATCAAATCAAATCTTATCAAGACCTCAACTAAATTAGAACTTTCCTCGTGTTCGTCTATATATAACCAAATCAAATTATATATTAGCAATACCTCAACTAAATTAAACTTTCCTTGTGTTTCTTTACCTATACTCAAATCGAATAAATATTAGCAATACCTTAACTATATCAAAACTTCCTTACCTTCTCTTAACCATAATCAAATCAAATCTTATGAAAGTGCGTTATATCGACTAGAGGGGGGGGGGGGTGAATAGGCGATTTTTATGAATTCTTCACTGAGGAATTTGCTGGTGAGGAAATTCCTAAATGAAGAACTACTTGCAGCGAAATAAGTACTCAGAAGTAAACATAACAGAATACAAGCATAGTCATCATGACAAGATGAAGATAAGTACAGAGTACAGAAAGCGTAAACACAGGATAACACAAGAAAGAAGACGGACAGACTGAAGAAATTGAACTGAGGAAATTGAGAAAGTCTTCAGTCAAAGTCTTCAAATAGATATGAACAGGCACACAACAACAGACATGAGGAAATGAAAGAGTTGAGGAAATAGAACCAGTAAGCTCGGTGAAGACAATGATTTGGTAGACCAGTTTCAACTGTTGTCTCAGTTGTACATCTGGTTGGAGCGGCTGAGTATTTAAACTCGAGGACACCCAGTCCCGGACACACAGTCCTCATCGTATTCTCCTTGAGCTAAGGTCACACAGACCTCGCCCAATCACTCATGATAAGTCTTCAGGTGACTTCCAAACCTTAACAAACTCGGTCACTCGGTGATACGTCTCCAACGTATCTATAATGTTTGATTGTTCCATGCTATTATATTACCCCTTTTGGATGTTTATGGGCTTTATTTTACACATTTATATCATTTTTGGGACTAACCTACTAACCGGAGGCCCAGCCCATATTGCTGTTTTTTTGCCTATTTCAGTATTTCGAAGAAAAGGAATATCAAACGGAGTCCAAACGGAATGAAACCTTCGGGAGCGTGATTTTTGGAACGAACGTGATCCAGAGGACTTGGAGTGCAAGTCAAGAAGCTGCCGAGGCTCCCATGAGATAGGAGGACGCGCCCCCCCCCCCCTGTAGGGCGCGCCCCCTGTCTCGTGGGCCCCTCGGGCGGCCACTGAGTGAGTCCTGGATTAGGGGGTATCCGGACAGCCGGACTATTGAAGCGTGAAGATACAAGACTCAAGACTTCGGCTCGTGTCTGGATGGGACTCTCCTTTGCGTGGAAGACAAGCTTGGCGATCCGGATATTGTGTTTCCTTCCTTATAACCGACTCCATGTAAACCCTAGCCCTCTCCGGTGTCTATATAAACCAGAGAGGTTGGTCCTTAGAAGGCCGATCACAATTACAGTCATACCATCATAGGCTAGCTCTTAGGGTTTAGCCTCTACGATCTCGTGGTAGATCTACTCTTGTACTACTCATATCTTCAATATTAATCAAGCAGGAAGTAGGGTTTTACCTCCATCGAGAGGGCCCGAACCTGGGTAAACGTTGTGTCCCTTGCTTCCTGTTACCATCAGCCTAGACGCACAGATCGGGACCCCCTACCCGAGATCCACCGGTTTTGACACGGACATTGGTGCTTTCATTGAGAGTTCTTCTGTGTCATCGCCGCAAGGCTCGATGGCTCGTCTCGTCGTCAAGGACAACATTACCTCGGGGGGAGCTCTGGCTGTAGGCCAAACTCTCCGACTTGGAGGCTTTATCATGGCCGCCCCATCGGCGGTAGCGTCGACGATGGCCTCTCGGGTCATCAATCGTAACCTTCGCGTCAGTTCAGAACTCGCCGAACAGATGGATCCGATGGAGCTCTCCTCCCTTAATGAGCTCTTGGATCGCATCGCCGCTCTAGGAGTCCCTACAGACTATGACCGGATTGGGCTTAAACCCGACCAAAGGGACATCAGATCCCCGCCGGCCACCCATGAGATAGCGGTAGTGGAGGAACCACACACGGATCGTCCCACGACTTTGAGGACGAATTATGTCCGGATCACCGAACTCCTTGAGCCGAATACCTGCTCAAAGGAAGACATGACCCAGGTCCCAGACTTAGAACCGGGCATTGGGCCGAAGAAATTGGGCAGCACTCCGGATCTCGAGCTGTCAGGCTCGGAACCTCCCGCGCCCCTGGGTGTTAGATCGAATCAGAATCCGAATTCAGCCAACAACACCCACCTGGACTTAAACCGTATCTCCCGCATCAGGCAAGAGCCCCAGGAGATTGTACATCGCTACTGAGCCAGATTCCTCCTTGCGCTTAACAAGGTCAAGGACTGCCGCGAGGAGGACGTAGTCTTACTCTTCTGCAAAAACTGCACGGACAAAGGACTCCTTAATGCTATAAGCCGCCGTGACATAGTACACTTCGCGGATTTGGCAATCATAGTACAAAAGTACCGTGCGATGGAAAGCGCCTGGAAAACCCAAACAAAATATTGGGACAGTACGGCCCTCACCAAGAGCTTTGTTCGAATTAAACGGGCGAACTCTCGTAAGTCGGCCAATCCAGTTCCCAAGAAACCAAAGCACACCCCAGGGCGGGGAACCGTATTGGAAGAATGGCCCAATGGACCATGTAAACTCCACAGCACTCCAGACACAACACCAACTCATAGCCTTAGAGCATGTTGGATACTCCGGCAGGTTGCAAAAAGTGGCGAGGATCTTCTTGCAAGCCATAAAGCAGAACAACATCCCTCCAACGAACACAATGCAGTATTAACAGTCTTCGAGACTTTCGCCTCAAACAATAGGCGCAAGCGAGCTCATCGAGGCTCCGCTGAAATTTTCCATGTGGCAAAGATAAACCCCTGGAACGACACTGCTATAACTTTCAATGCTAGTGATGAACCTCGATTCCAGACTGTCCGGGCACCGGCCACTCTGGTCCTTAGCCCAATCGTGGACGGCTTCCGGCTCACTAAAGTACTCATGGACGGCGGAAGCGGATTAAACTTGATCTATGAAGAAACGCTCAACAAGATGGAAATTGATAAAGGCCGCATTGAGCAAAGCGGCACCACCTTCAGGGGAATTATTCCTAGTCGGGAAGCGCGGTGTGCGGGAAAAATCACACTCGATGTGGTATTCGGCACCCCAGAAAATTACAGGTCCGAAGAAATCACATTCCAAGTGGCTCCTTTTAGCAGCGGATACCACGCCCTTTTAGGGTGGGACGCGTTTACGAGCTTTCAAGCCATACCCCATTACGGGTACATGAAGCTTAAAATGCCCGGGCCCAATGGAATCATCACTCTAGCCAGTGATCCGGACGTCGTACTTCGCGCCAAAAACAAAACCGCAACACTGGCCCTGGAAGCATTATCCGAAGCCCTAGCAGCCGAAGAATTAACAACGCTACGGGCCACCGTGGACAGGGACGACATGATACTCGACAAGCGACCCAAGTCCACCTCATTTAAACCCGTAGACGAGATAGTCAAATTCCAAGTCCATCCAACGGACCCCACGAAGACAGCTTCCATTGGGACACAGTTGAGCCCCGCAATGGACGCTGCACTATGAGACTTTTTACGCGAGAATTGGGACATTTTCGCCTGGCACCCATCGGACATGCCGGGCATCCCGCGTGGATTGGCCGAGCATAGCCTTAACATACTAAAGGGATATAAAACTGTCAAACAGACCCTAAGGCGATTCTCAGAGCCCAAACGACAAGCAATGGGGGAAGAGCTAGCCAAGCTACTTGAGGCCGGATTCATTAGAGATATTAAACATCCGGATTGGCTGGCAAATTTAGTAATGGTACCAAAGAAGGACAAATCCTAGTGCCTATGCGTCGACTTCAAAGACCTCAACAAGGCTTGCCCCAAGGATCCCTTTCCCCTCCCTCGCATCGATCAAATCATCGATGCCACAGCGGGACACGGCTCGCTGTGTTTTCTCGACGCATACTCTGGATACCATTAAATAAAGATGGTAGAGTCTGACCAAGCTGCAACAACTTTCATAACGCCATATGGCCCTTTTTGCTTCAACACTATGCCTTTCCGGCTTAAGAATGCCGTCGCAACCTATCAACGCATGATTCAAACATGCCTGGAAAAATAAATCGGCAAAACAGTGGAGGCATATGTGGACGACGTGGTCATAAAAACAAGACACGTAGAAACCCTAATAGATGACTTGAGGCTTACATTCGATAACCTCCGGACATACGACATCAAGTTGAATCCGCAAAAATGCGTTTTCGGCATCCCCTCTGGGAAACTGCTGGGCTTCATTGTTTCCAATAGAGGAATTGAAGCGAATCCGGAAAAAATCCGAGCTCTGTCGTAGTAGGCTATACCAACAGACCTCAAGCACATCCAGAAACTAGCCAGATGCATGGCTGCTTTGAGCCACTTTATCTCCACGTTAGGAGAAAAGGCATCACCTCTTTACCGCCTCCTTCGGCGCACCGAACACTTCGTGTGGACGGACGCAGCCACGGCCAGACTCGATGAAATAAAGACCTTACTGGCCAGTAATCCAGTCCTAACAGCGCTGAATATCGGCGAGCCTATGCTACTGTACGTAGCTGCAACACATCAAGTTGTAAGCGCAGTGCTCGTCGTCGAACGAGAGGTTGACGGATACAAATTCCCGCTCCAAAAGCCGGTTTATTACGTATCCACGGTCCTCACCCCATGCAAATCCTGATACCCACACTATCAAAAAATAGCATATGCGGTCTTCATGGCATCCCGGAAGCTGCGACACTACTTTCAAGAGTGTTCGATTACAGTGGCCTCCGAAGTACCACTCAATGGCATAATAAATAACCGCGACGCTACGGGCCGGATTGCTAAATGGGCTATCGAGCTCCTTCCGTTCGACATAATATACAAACCACGGCGGGCCATCAAGTCGCAAGTACTGGCTGACTTTGTCGCCGAATGGACGGAAGCCGAACTCCCTAAAGAGTACGGCGCGTACTCCAACTGGATCATGCACTTCGACGGCTCTAAAATGCTGGCCGGATTGGGAGCAGGTGTAGTCCTGACGTCTCCCACCGGAGACACGATCCAGTACATCCTCCAAATATTATACACAGACTCCAACAATGCAGCCGAATATGAGGCTCTGTTGCATGGTCTTCGGATGGCAGTCTCTCTGGGCATCCAACGCCTGGAAGTGCGCGGGGATTTGAACCTCGCAATATCACAAATAAACGGAGACTTTGATGCCAAGGATCCAAAAATGGTGGCCTACCATAATGCCGTCCTCAAAATGTCAGCTCGGTCCGAGGGGCTCGAATTCCACCATGTGGCTCGAGAAAACAATCAAGCGGCAGACGTCCTCGCCCGCATCGGTGCTAAACGCGACCCTGTCCCACCTAACATATTCCTGGAAAGGTTGTTCAAGCCATCCGTAATATGGGAAGGGGAGTCCAGCAATACTAGCACGGATCCGAACACACCCCCAGACTCCGAGCCATCAGACACAATCGGAGGCTCTGCCACCGAAATAACATCTTCGACTCACGAAATCATGGCCGTAATCGCCCCGTGGACTGAGCCTTTCTTGGCCTACCTAAATAGACAGGAGCTCCCCGAAGACCAAAATGAAGCACGCTGCATTGTCCGGCGTTCTACAACTTACAAAGTCCATGAAGGGGAACTCTATAAGAAAAGCGCGATCGGAGTGCTCCAATGGTGCATCTCCGAAGAGGAAGGGCGGCAACTCTTGGCTGAAATCCATGCCGAACTGGGCGGGCACCATGCCGCGGCTCGAGCGCTAGTCAGCAAGGCCTTACGTACAGGCTTCTATTGGCCGACGGACGGAGCAGACGCACAGGACCTTGTCCAACATTGCGTCGGGCTCTTCGCCAATCAGAGTCATATGCCCCCTACCGCTCTCCAAACAATCCCCATAACTTGGCCCTCCACAGTCTGGGGGCTGGATATGGCCAGACCTCTTAAAGGGGGAAGCCATAAGAAAAAAAATACTTATTGGTCATGGTGGACAAGTTCACCAAACGGATAGAAGCCAAACCAGTCAAAACGACTGAATCTGGACCAGTAAATAGACTTCATATCCGGGGTCGTACACCGATAAGGTGTCCCCCACAACATCATCATTGATAATGGCTCAAATTTCACAGCCGATGAACTGAAAACTTGGTGCGGCAAAATGGGCATTAAGCTCAACTACGCTTCCGTCTACCATCCCCAAACAAACGGCCAGGTCGAACGGGCAAACGGTCTCATCATGAGCGGCATCAAACCCAGACTAGTGCGATCTTTGACAGAATCAGATACGCACTGGGTCGAGGAGCTCGACTCCATACTCTGGGGGCTGCGGACCACACCGAATCGCACCACCGGATATACACCATTTTTTATGGTGTATGGTGCGGAAGCAGTACTACCCTGCGACATAATACATGATTCGCCACGCGTATGAATGTACGAAGAGAAGGAAGCCGAGTTAGATCGACAGGATAACTTGGATGCCCTGGAGGAGGAGCGCGACATCACAAAAGCCCACTCCGCATTCTATCAGCAGCAGGCTCGACGATATCAAAGCAGAGAAGTGTGGGCCAAAAATTACAATATTGGTGAGCTCGTTCTACGCCTACCGGAGAAGAAGAAGGACAAGCTCAAATCCAAGTGGGAAGGTCCCTTCTTCGTTGACAAAGTTCTCACCGGAGGAGCGTACCTCTTACGTAATGCATCCGATAACAGACTCGAGCCGAACCCATGGAATGCGGCCAGACTCCGGAGATTCTACGCCTAACGCCGAACTCAGTGTTCGTCTCCTTGCCCCTCCTTTTTAATTATGCTCCACCCCTTTTTCCTCTCTCGACCTTTTTTCTCTTCACACAAAGTATTGAATACAATGCGGACTCCCGGATTAACCCGGCGCCACTATGTGTGTAAGCAATACCTGGGGGCTTCCTATTCGGAAGCTAAACATAATTACTTTAAATGGCTTCTTGCCCATCACATATGCGTTCCTTGTCCGTATGTGCCTTTTCTTCACCATTATATGCATCGATATGACTTAAGATATGGCCAAGATGGGTTGCCTGGCTCCTGTGTTTATGCCCTACGTTCCCGTTAATTCTGCTAGGGCATAAGGGGAGCACCTCTGCGATTGTTACTGCCGGTTCAGCCGGATGTGTACCTCAGACTGGGTGAAGCCGAAAGCTAGTTTCCTTAAGAGAATATTCGGTCGGTGAACAAAAGATGTATTCATTTATTACAATGTAAATCCCCAGAAGTCTTGTATCCAGCGCCATCATTCGCAGTCCGGACATGTGCATTGTCGCATGCGTACCCAGGGAAAGGAACCCCTAACGGAACTATTCTCCCTAGAAGATGTTTCTTACTATCCATGTAATATAACATAACTAGTTGGGTACTTGTATGTTCAAGCACTTATGACCCCCACGCCTTGTCTCCACGCATACCCCGGTTTTGTATAACTGAGTGGGTATTCGGACACACCCCGGACTGTAGGATCCGGGGGCTGAAGCGAAAAGGTCCGCCATGACAAATGATTTTAATCCGGCTAGGGACCAATTATGTCCATTGAATTACACAGTCACTTGGGCTGACTATATTCCTCCTCTATACCATCCAACAGGCTATCTAGCTTACAATCCTGTTGAGAATACTTAGCGGCTAATGCTACCTGGTCATATAGCAGACTCACGGGAATTTCTTGCCCATCGGGCCCCGCCGGTCCTACTTCGGCCATATGGTTCGGGTCCAGCTTGGTGTAGCGCGTCTTCACCATAGCCCAGGCTTCCCTTGCGCCTTGCCGGCAAGCAGAAATCTTCCACAGTCGAAAGCGCCGCCGTGCTCCTTGAAGCATATCCACAAGCTCCCCCATGCCATTCGGCAGCAAGCTTGATGGCCACAAGGCCTGAGCAACACCCTGCATCACTTGCCAAGCTCGCTCGTGTTGTTGCGAGAGGTCTTGCAGTAAATCACTTGCAGATGAGGGCATATCCTCCTTAGGGTGACCCGTTAACATTCCTGCAAGCAAAATTCTTTCAATATACTTCCTCGCCGAACTATACTATAGTTCGTCTATGCACTTACCATAAATGCCGCGTCGAAGCCTTTTGTTCTCCTTCACGGAGTCCGCCAACTGAGGCCGGACGTCTTTTAACTCCACATGCAGCTGGACTTTGGCATCTTGAAGATTGTTCTTCTCCTGCCTAACTTGCGTCAGAACGCGCTCGCCAGCCTTTAGCTGCCTTTTGAGATGCGAATCGTCATCTCTTACGCCCTCCGGATTCAGCCCAGGATTATCTGCAGAGTTCTCTGTTAGACTTGTTATACCAACCATTTACTAACTGGTGCATCTTCGTACAATTGAGATAAATGTTACCAGATGAGGCCTTCTGGGATTCCTCTAACTTGGCAACCGTGTCCCTCAGCTGGGCCTTGCATTCCTCCAGCTCCCGAGCCAATTGTTCATTCTTCTCTACAAGGAGCTGTGCATAAATTGATCCTTCAAACAGTTGTTCCAACTATTTCAAGTCTTAGGGGCTACTGTTATACATACTTATCAAAATTTCTTACCCGTATATCTTTGGTATACTGGTTCGTCGCTCGGGCAAGCCCGCCTTGAGCAGCTCGAATGTATGCGTCTACCGAATCGAAGGCATTAAACGCCTCTTCGGAAAAGATGTTGTTCCGAAGCACAGCCCTCCGGCGCTGGTGATTCATGGCGCTCTCCACTTCGGAGTTTGTGGCCGAAAACATACCCGCATCCTCTGTCGGAGAACTATGCGGAATTGGCCCCGTGTCCGCCTCCGCCCTCGAAGCTGGTTCTGGAACCCGGCTGGTGGAGGCGTGATTGGCGGGACCCCAGATATAGTTTGGCTGCTCCTCTTCCTGCCAGACACAAAGGGCGTTGTTATATGTCAAATACTATAATTGCAGGATAGTTTATTACTTTACCTCTGCAGCAGTGTGTCGACCCTCACCGCCTTCCTCTTGAGCCTGCCCGATCCGGATGCCCGTGGTCGACGAGTCCCTAGGGGCTCGGCCCCATGCTCCGACCGTCGTCTCTGCAAACAGCACGACGCCTCAAGAGTAAAGCATAATACCTGAGGGGAGTCCTCTTCGGAGGATAGGGTTTTTTAGTTCGGCTTACACGCAACACACGGAGTAGTCCGGGATAGTCGGTCATAATGGCCACTGAGGCACCATCATAGCTCGCTTGAGAAAATACCCCATTGAGGAGCTCCACGGTAATATCCGGATCTTCTTTGAGTCCTGGATCTAGGGCCCTTCCGGGGTCCTCTGGCTGCTGGGAGGGGCTGAAGATTCCTTCTACGGCCCTCCTCAGTTCCTGCTCGGAAACATCGATGTGGGTAATCTTAGCAGAGAATGCTAAAGTAAGTAAAACAGGGAAAGGAATGACGACTTACCCACTCTGGGGGGTTGTACATGGAGAATCCGTCCCGCGGTTTAATGCGAAGGAATTCATCCTCTTCCCCTTTGTATAAATCGGAAAATATCCTTGCCAAAGCAGTGGCGGAGTCCGGACCCTTACGACCGCAGTGGGTGGCGCCGTCTTCCCCGTTGAAGTGCCACATGGGCTTCCCCCGATATTGAAGTGGTTGCACTCCCTGCATTATGCATATTGCCATGACCTCGACTATCGTCAGTCCGGATTTGGCCAGTAACTTTATCCTGCTCATCAGGAAGTGTATTTCCTTCGTATCCTCTTCTTGAGGGCCCCGGGGGCACCAGCTTAGACGTGCCCTCGGCGGGGCGTTACTGAACTGGGGGAGACCTGTCCGGACTGGATCCGGAAGGGGAACGTCATCAATGTAAAACCACTCTGAAGGCCAGTTTTCTGGTGCCTTCTTAGGAGTGCCGGATAGGTATCCGGTCTCGGCAATGCACCATACGTCGGCTCCGCCCACTTGACATAGGGATTCTCCCTGGGTGCGGGGGACAAGGCAGAATAGCTTCCTCCATAATCCGAAGTGAGGTTCGCAGCCTAAAAACAGCTCGCAAAGGGCGACGTACCCCGCTATATGCAGAATGGAGGCAGGGGTAAGGTTGTGCAACTGGAGGCCGTAGAACTCCAGGAGCCCGCAAAGAAACGGGTGGATAGGAAATCCGAAGCCCCTTAGCAGATGCGGGATGAGGCATATACACTCCTCAGGAGATGGATTTGGAGATCCCTCCACTTGTTCTCCTCCATCATAAGTGGCTATTCCAGCTCGGATGGGGACCATGAACGCCGGTGGGAGAAACCCTTGGGCTTGTAACTCTATCAAACGACTATTTGGAACTGAACACTCTTCCCAGTCCCCCGACTTGCAGCGAGGAGGGCGAGCAGAAGAGCTGCGACGGCCAGCCATGTTGGAATGGCTTTTCACGGAGCGCTCTGTTGGATGCTAGCTCAAGGAGGGAGAGTGAGGTTTGGATTTGAGAATCCTCGTCCCTTCAAATAGACGGCCAGCCCAGAGGATTGAGGGTGGCAAATGCAAAAATGCCTCAGCTCCTCGCATTCGCACAACACGTGGAGATGGTTATTATTGAGACACTGAAGCCGAGGAGTACACCATTGATGGGAAGCCGAACACTATTCGTCGTAACAAATACTTTGGAGTATTCAGAGATGGAACCCGCCTTGCAATGCCGAAGACAAGACTGCGCGCCGAACTCATCGTCATTGAAGCCTGGTTTAGGGGCTACTGAGGGAGTCCTGGATTAGGGGGTATCTGGACATCCGGACTATTGAAGCGTGAAGATACAAGACTCAAGACTTCGGCTTGTGTCCGGATGGGTCTTTCCTTTGCGTGGAAGACAAGCTTGGCGATCCGAATATTGTGTTTCCTTCCTTGTAACCGACTCCATGTAAACCCTAGCCCTCTCCGGTGTCTATATAAACCGGAGAGGTTGGTCCTTAGAAGGCCGATCACAATTACAATCATACCATCATAGGCTAGCTCTTAGGGTTTAGCCTCTACGATCTCGTGGTAGATCTACTCTTGTACTACTCATATCTTCAATATTAATCAAGCAGGAAGTAGGGTTTTACCTCCATCGAGAGGGCCCGAACCTGGGTAAACATTGTGTCCCTTGCTTCCTGTTATCATCAGCCTAGACGCACAGATCGGGACCCCCTACCCGAGATCCGCCGGTTTTGACACCGATAGCCACCGACGTACTTCTTCCTCCTATATATACCTACGTACCCCGAAAACATCCAGGAGGAGGATGAAACACAATTTCCACCACCGTAACCTTCTGTATCCGCGAGATCTCATCTTGGAGCCTTCGCCGGCACTCTGCCGGAGGGGGAATCGACCATGGAGGGCTTCTACATCAACATCCTTGCCCCTCCGATGAGTTGTGAGTAGTTTACCACAGACCTACGGGTCCATAGTTATTAGCTAGATGGCTTCTTCTCTCTTTTTGGATCTCAATACAATGTTCTCCCCCTCTCTTGTGGAGATCTATTCGATGTAAACTCTTTTTGCGGTGTGTTTGTCGAGATCCGATGAATTGTGGGTTTATGATCAAGTTTATCTATGAATAATATTTGAATCTTCTCTGAATTCTTTTATGTCTGATTGAGTTATCTTTGCAAGTCTCTTCGAATTATTAGTTTGGTTTGGCCTACTAGATTGATCTTTCTTGCCATGGGAGAAGTGCTTAGCTTTGGGTTCAATCTTGCGGTGTCCTTACCCAGTGATAGAAAGGGTTGCAAGGAACGTATTGTATTGTTGCCATCGAGGATAACAAGATGGGGTTTATATCATATTGCTTGAGTTTATCCCTCTACATCATGTCATCTTGCTTAATGCGTTACTCTGTTCTTATGAACTTAATACTCTAGATGCAGGCAGGAGTCGGTCGATGTGTGGAGTAATAGTAGTAGATGCAGGAAGGAGTCGATCTACTTGTTATGGACGTGATGCCTATATACATGATCATGCCTAGATAATCTCATAACTATGCGCTTTTCTATCAATTGCTCGACAGTAATTTGTTCACCCACCGTAATACTTATGCTATCTTGAGAGAAGCCTCTAGTGAAACCTATGGCCCCCGGGTCTATCTCTTATCATATTTGCTTTCAATCTACTTTTATTTGCATCTTTACCTTTTGCATCTATATTATAAAATACCAAAAATATATTTATCTTATCATACTATCTTCATTAGATCTCACTTTCGCAAGTGGCCGTGAAGGGATTGACAACCCCTTTATCGAGTTGGTTGCGAGTTCTCAGTTTGTTTGTGTAGGTGCGTGGGACTTTTGAGGAGCCTCCTACTGGATTGATACCTTGGTTCTCAAAAACTAAGGGAAATACTTACGCTACTATTGGTGCATCACCCTCTCCTCTTCGAGGAAAACCAACGCAAGCTCAAGACGTAGCACTCGACGATCCACAGATCGTCTTGTATGCTCTAGACCTTGACGCCTAACCGTCTGGAAGAAGCACAGTCTTCAAACGAAACAAGCGTCGGATCCACGCGGGATCAATCTCTTCAGTGATGCTCAATCACTTTGGGTTTGTAGGTGTTGGGTTTGGGTTTTCCTCACTTGATGATTTTCGCTCAAAGTCCTCGGAGGATGGGATGCTCTCAAATGACAAGTGCCAGTTTCTCTCGGAGCAGCCAACCAGCTAGTGGTTGTAGGGGGCGGCTATTTATAGCCTAGGGAGCAGCCCGACATGATAAGACATAAATGACCTTGTCTGATATGACCGTTAGGTGGGTAGATATTTCGGAACAACTGGCGCAAAGCACAGCAACAGTTGGAATTCTGACTATCAAAATCCTCAGGGCTATCATGTTTCTCACTGTGTAGGCAATTCGCACTGGCAAATTCCTAACTCCTCAGTCAGAACAAATTCCTCAGAGACTAGTAGAACTTCGTCTCTGTCACTGAATAATATGACTGAACTGTATGAGATTTCCAATGGCTTCACTTGAAGGGATTGGTAGGTGTAGGATTTTGAGTTGAGCATCACATGGAAAATTTTTCTTAGTATTTCCTCGACCCCCTTTAACAGTACGGTGTTTCCTATGGCTCAAGAAAGAGAAAATGAAACTACGAAAACAAAAGTCTTCACGCTTCATGTTCCTCGAATGATTGCCAAGTCTTCAAGATTACACCAATTTCTTCACTTTCAAAGTCTTCAGAAAGTCTTCAGAAATCCAAAGTCTTCAGTTGAAGAACTTCATTTTTAGGGGTCGACTTTCTCTGTAAATATCAAACTCCTCATAGACTTATAGACCTGTGTACACTCACAAACGCATCAGTCCCTTAACCTATAAGTCTTCAATACACCAAAATCACTAAGGGGCACTAGATGCACTTACAATCTCCCCCTTTTTGGTGATTGATGACAATATAGGTTAAGTTTTGAACGGGGATAAACATATGAAGTGTAAATACTGATATTGAGGAATTTGATTGCAAGATATAGAAGAACTCCCCCTGAAGATGTGCATAGTGAGGAATTTCCTTTTGAAGCAATGCACACTTGAAGAGTATAATCATGGACATCTCCCCCTATATCTTGTAATTCATACACGCATTTGATATATACTATGAAGAATTTGAAATGCATGATGAAATATGGTGACTGATGTAATTCAGCATGCGTGCATTAACATTAATGAGGAATAAGCATGCAGAAGAACACATCAAAAGTATCAGGTCACCATAGAGTTTAAGATTACAACTCGATCCAGCAAAGTCATCAGAAGAACAAGATTGTAACTTAGCAAAAAAGGCCCATATAAGACAAACCCGCTTGAAGACTAACTCAAATTTCTCCCCCTTTGTCATCGAATGACCAAAAGGGTTGAAACTGGGGACTAACACCCCTGAAGAATATCATGATGATGGAGGAGCGCCAGCGTTGTCAGGGTCGCCTGCTGCAGTGTTGTTCAAGTATTCATGCTCGTCCGTGGCGCGTGATGAATAATATGAGCTAGCCACCAAGGAAGGAACCTTGACCTTCTTGAATCTCTTCGGTGGAGGAGCAGACCAGTCAAAGTCTTCCTTGAAGCCCATTTGCTTCAGATCTTCTTCACCATATAGATGTGACAGAATAGCCCAAGTAAGATCAAACACTTCATGGAGGTAGTACTGGTTTTTCTTCACTGCATTATGTGTAGAAATCATGTTGTGAAGAATAGAGCCAAACTAACGCTTAACCCACTTGTGATTTCGATCCACCTTATGGTGAAGACTTATAAGCAGTTCACGGTCAGTCATCACACGTGGAGCAGTAGCTTGAGGACTTGACTTGGTAGCATTGGCAGCAGAGTCATGAGTGGCAGAGTCATCATTGGTGGAGTAAGATGCAGCTTTGCGGAACTGACCATACAATGGACGAATGCCTTCATCAATAACGGCTGGTGACTTGCCCTTCTCATCGGATGAGGAAATTGTCCGCTTGAGGACTTCAATAGGGGGCAGGTAGCTGAGGTGATTCTGAAAATCAGCCTTGTAGTTGAGTGAAGACCTTGTTCTGATGAATCTCATGATCCACGACGCGTAAGGCTTCAGCTCAAATGGAGAAAGTGCAACATTTGCCAGAGTCCTCATGAAGAAATCATGATAATTTATGGGGATGCCATGCATGATGTTGAAAAGCATATTCTTCATCATTTCGATAATTTCTTCATCGGATGAGTCATGGCCTTTGATGGGACTCATGGTCTTCGTCAGAATGCGGTAGATGGTTCTTGGCACATAGAGCAATTCCTTCACAAGTAATTTGGTCCTTGGGGCTTGACCCGGCTTTAACGGCTTCATGAGTACTTGCATATAGTGATCAGTGAGTTCAGGCTCATCATACAGACAACGAGCACCGTCGGGTGGAGGACTGATTGGCAAGGCACGAAGCAGTTTAGAGGCTGGTGCCTTGTAATGAGTGTTTTTAGTCATCCAGTCCAACACCCACGAGTTGGCGTTAGCAGCATCACCTGTGATATGTAGAGTTGCGTAGAACTTAAGAATAAGCTCTTCATTCCAATCAACTATGTCAGAGCGAAAATTGAGCAAGCCTGCATCATGAATCATGCTGAGGACTTGAGAGAAGCACGACATTGATTCCATGTCCACATGAGGAATATGCTCATGATCGAAGACTTTGTCCTTGTTGAAGAGCACTGAGGAATAGAAGTTGGCCTGACTGGCAGTCCAGAAACACTTCCTTCTAAGACGAGCATTGTCATAGGGGTTGAATTCAGTGAAGAACACGTGCTCGCCGAAGAAATCATCAACCTTGAATTTTTGCTTCTTGGAGAAGGGATCCTTTGGCTTGGGCTGAGGAGTATCGGTCAATTGCATCACCACCTCAGGAATCGCAATATCAAGTTCTTCAGGCTCTTCTGCAGCTTCAGCCTGGGTCGTCAATTCTTCATTGATAATTTCTTCAGCACTAGTGGCTGGAATTTCTTCAGGAACACTTGGGGTTGCATGAGGTTCTTCAGATCCCATTTGCATTTCAGTGGCAGCAGGGGACTGAGGAATTGCTTGGAGTGGAGTGAACATTGGAGAGTTGGGGTGCTGACTGTCCCAAAATTCATCATTGAGCACAGGAGTGGTATAGCCAATGTCCACATCCTCATCTTCTATTTCTTCAACACCTACCTCTTCAGTAGTGAACTGAGGCATGGGTGAGGAAATGACTAGGGTTGAAGGGATTTATCCACTTCAATTTCTCCGTCCAACTGCTCTGTCGAAGTAGTAGAAGGAGTTTCTTCATCAGATTCATCGGGAATCACATAATCTTCACCAAAAGGAACAAGGTCCTTTGATGGCATTGAGGAGACTAGAACGACATCAATTGGATTGTCAATTGAACTGGTCAGAGTCTTCATCTTCTTCGGAGCTGAAGAATTTGATGAAGTTGATGCCTTCCTTTTCTTCACAACTGCATGTTCTGCAGCCTTGGTCTTCTTCGCATCTGATGCAGATGGAAGAATCGGAGTTGGTGTAGGCGCAGGAGGTGCAGAGGACTTTGGTTCATTTTACTCATGCACAACTGATGCAGTTGCCCTAACATGTTCACTTTCTTCAGGCGCACCACTAGTGGATGCCCTGGCAATATCTTCAGCGGCTGGAATGGAGTCATCAGCCCTGGCACTCTCATTTTCTTCAGCAGCCTGATTGTCATCAGCATTGCTGGCATGTTCTTCAGTAGGCTGAGCAGATGCTTCAGCCTGAGTAACTTCAACATGCACAGGTGGAGCAGCACTTGAAGTGAATTTCTTCATCAGATTGATGAAACGCACCTTGGCGCCCTTCCAATCAGCATGGTAGCGATCAAATTCATCACTCAGTTGTTTGATTTCAACTTACAAGGTAAGGAGCTGATCAGGAGTGAGAGTGAGGAGATTGTCCTTGAGGTAGCGCTGTTTCTTGTACTGCACTTTCTTCAAACTTCTGCCTTGTTCAAATTTCCATTTTTCTTCCTCAATGAAGGCAGTCAGAACATGACTTTGACCAGGAGTGAGGTTCATCTCTGGCAAAGGCGTGTTAGGATCCTTGTGCCACAAGTCAATGTAGTCGAGGATCAACTTTGGATTCAACATCAGTGGCACATTGCTGCCTTTGGCTCTAGCGGCCCTGGCTTGCCTGTCTCTGATGATTTCGGCAAGTTCCTCATCATCAGCCTCATCATCAGAGGGCACTTGGAAGGTGGCCTGCTTCTTGTGAGGACTTGGTCGAATGCCTCGTCCAGCAGTGGCCTTTTTCTTCAGCAGAGAGGGACCAACTGAGGAATGTCGAGCTGCTGAGGAGCTTGCAGATGCTCTCGAGGCAATTGAGAAGCCTTGAGTCCTTTGGCACATGGCGAGATGCACAGGTGCCTAGGATTTTGTCGGAGCAGCTGAAGATTTTGACGGAGGAGCTGAGGACTTTGAAGGAGCAGTTTGAGGAATTTGCCGTGAGGGCCTTGAAGAATCTGGCCTTGATGGCATAACAGAGGAGCTTGGCCGTGAGGGCATTGAAGGTGAAGCACTGGACTTACGCGCAGGCTTCTTATGCATTGCCTTCTTTGGCTGACTAGCAGAGGCCTCAACAGAGGCAGCAGCAGCAGCAGAGTCTACGTTGAATTTCTTCATTGCTTCCTTTGCTTGCTTGGCCAATTTGGCCTAACACTTTGCCCATCATCAGCATAGTCCTCACCGCGCTTGAGGCTGGTGGGATCTTCCAATTGGCCTGGTGCCAATGGAGGTCTTGAGCATGGAGGGTTGAGCGCGAATTTCTTCATATACTTGGAAGTAACATATCTGTACTCCCTCCATTCCCGTGGCCATCTCCTCTCTATCTTTTGAATGTGCACCTTGCGCTGATTTCTATATTCCTCAGGGGGTGTGCAGTACCCAGCATAAATGTCCTCAGGGATTTCAAACACAGTATTGACCTCAGGCCTCTTTCCTCCCTTTTGTGGCTTTTTGTCAGCCATTTTCTTCAGCTGAGGAATATGAACAACTGAAGTTTCTGAAGAGGTGTGCAACTTTTCTTCGAGGAACGCTGCAAATGAGTTAAGTTGATGAGAACCTAGTGATTCAGCAGCGAACATTTGTACCTGTGAACAGAGTATAGTTGCGAGGAATTTGGAGAGGTCATATGTGTTCTCAGAAGGTTTTTCAAAAAGAATAGGTTTTGAGGAATTTGACCAGATGAGTCTTGAGGAATTTCACTAAGCGTTCTTTGTCTTAGGTTCCAGAGTTGTATAGATTGAAAATCCACACAATTGAGGAATCTTGAACAAAATCATTGCTTAGAGAAACGAATCAAGAGCTGATGACATGTGAGGTGTTCATGTGTGTGAAGATTTGAAGAATAAACACCTTTGAAGATTTTCAGGAAAACTTGAGAATCAAGGAGGGCAGTAAAAGTAACTTTTAATTACCCGAAGTGAAGAACTCGAGAACTGGGAAGAGTAGATGTGAAGTTCGTCGGGTCAGATCTTCCATGCCCTAACTCGGCAGAGGAAGACGGCTACGGTGGCGGCTGAGTGAAGAAATCCGCAACCGGCGCGAGTACGATGGCGACGAGGTTGAGGCAGTGAAGCTCTTCCTCACCGGCGACGATGAAGTAGCAGCGGTGCTAGGGTTTTGGGAAGCTCGAGCGGGAGAGAGAGCGAGCGAGGTGAAAGTGAAGTGAGGAAGAGACAGGGGTATTTATAGAGGGAGTGAAAAACTGTTCACCCGAGGAAATCGGACGATCGTGCCCCTGGCACTTCTCATCTGCTTGACATGTGTCACCCACGTACTGAGAGGTGGCGATCGTGTAGGATCGTGGGTGAATAGATAAGTATTGTCATGAGAAGTGGAACGGTTTGAGCGGTAAAGCCAAAAATTTAGATTAGATAAGTTAAAAGTTCCGTTCGCAATTTCTTCAGCTGTCAAGGACACAGTGAAGAATTTGAACAAGTTTCAAATAGAACGCACATGAGGAATTTGTGAATAGACTGGGTTGAGTTTAGCATAGAGGGGGAAGGGTCCGATCACATTCACTTAGCAGAAGAAATCAACTTGAAGAAATAGCAATAAGTGAGAATATATATATATATATATATATATATATATATATATATATATATATATATATATATATATATATTCAAATGAAGAACAACACGGAAAGAGTGAAGACAATGCAAAGTTGAAGAATTTGAAAAACTGAGGAATTTCAAAAACGAAGAAAAAACTCATATTGAAGATTTTCAACTTTGGTTGGTGGCGTAACCCACCGTATAAGAAAGCTGATTGTCGTAGGGCTCTGAGAATCAATTTCTTCATTAATTTCTTCACACTTAGAGGGTTAGTCTTCATTGATTGAAGAAAAACGTTACTTCGTGTGTTGCGCATCCTAGAATCTTCAAGTGCTGAACTGGGTTATGAGCAATCTTGATGGCGCTCTCATTGTCACAGTAGAGAGGCACATTCTTCATGTTGACGCCATAGTCCTTGAGTGTTTTCTTCATCCATAGTAGTTGAGCACAGCACGATCCAACAGCAATGTACTCAGCTTCTGCAGTGGAGAGTGATACGCAGTTCTGTTTCTTCGAGGACCAACAGACCAAAGACCGTCTGAGGAAATGACATGTGCCTGACGTTGACTTGCGGTCCACACGATCACCAGCATAGTCAGAGTCTGAATATCCAATGCGATCAAACAAAGAGCCCTGGATACCATAATCCAAGTGTTGGTGTGTGAGCTAAGTATCGAAGAATATGCTTCATAGCCTTATGGTGTGATTCCTTTGGTGTAGCTTGAAATCGGGCACACATGCAAACACTAAGCATAATATCCGGCCTAGATGCACATAGGTACAATAAAGAGCCAATCATGGAGCGGTATACCTTTTGATCGAAGTCTTTACCATTTTCATCAGTGCATAGATGGCCATTTGTGGGCATTGGAATTTTGACCCCTTTGCAATCTTGCATGCCGAATTTCCTCAATACGTCCTTGAGGTATTTCTCCTGAGATATGAATATCCCATTGCGCTGTTGACGAATTTGAAGACCTAAAAAGAACTTCAATTCTCCCATCATAGACATTTGATATTCTTCACTCATCATATAGGCAAATTCATCACTATATCGTTGGTCAGTACAGCCAAAAATGATATCATCAACATATATTTGGCACACAAACAATTCATAATCATAAGACTTATGTTGGGGAACGTAGCAGAAATTCAAAAATTTTCCTACGTATCACCAAGATCTATCTATGGAGAGACCAGCAACGAGGGGAAGGAGAGTGCATCTACATACCCTTGTAGATCGCTAAGCGGAAGCGTTCAAGTGAACGGGGTTGATGGAGTCGTACTCGTCGTGATCCAAATCACCGATGACCAAGTGCCGAACGGATGGCACCTCCGCGTTCAACACACATACAGCCCGGTGATGTCTCCCATGCCTTGATCCAGCAAGGAGAGAGGGAGAGGTTGAGGAAGACTCCATCCAGCAGCAGCACAACGGCGTGGTGGTGGTGGAGGAGCGTGGCTATCCTGCAGGGCTTCGCCAAGCACCACAGAAGAGGAGGAAGAAGAGACGCAGGGCTGCACCAACGAGAGATCGAATCGCGTATCTTATGGGCAGCCCTAGGCCTCATATATATAGGGGAAGGGGAGGGGCTGCGCCCCCTCTAGGGTTCCCACCCCTAGGGGGGCGGCAGCCCTAGATGGGGAACAAGGATGGCGGCCAAGAGGGGAGAGGAGAGGGAGGCGCACCAATATGGGCCCTAAGGCCCATATCCCTTAGGGTTTGCCCCCTTTCCACCTCTTAGGCGCCATGGGCCCTTGTGGGAGGCGCACCAGCCCTCTAAGGGGCTGGTCCCTCACCACTCTTGGCCCATGCAAGCCTCCGGGGTTGGTGGCCCCACTTGGTGGACCCCCGGGACCCTCCCGGTGGTCCCGGTACGTCACCGATAAACCCCGAAACTCTTCCGGTGATCAAAACAGGACTTCCTATATATAAATCTTTACCTCCGGACCATTCCAGAGCTCCTCGTGACGTCCGGGATCTCATCTGGGACTTCGAACAACATTCGGTAACCCCATACAAACTTCCTTTATAACCCTAGCGTCATCGAACCTTAAGTGTGTAGACCCTACGGGTTCGGGAGACATGCAGACATGACCGAGACGTTCTCCGGTCAATAACCAACAGCGGGATCTGGATACCCATGTTGGCTCCCACATGTTCCACGATGATTTCATTGGATGAACCACGATGTCAAGGACTCAATCAATCCCGTATACAATTCCCTTTGTCTAGCGGTATTTTACTTGCCCGAGATTCGATCGTTGGTATACCGATACCTTGTTCAATCTCGTTACCGGCAAGTCTCTTTACTCGTTCCGTAACACATCATCCCGTGATCAACCCCTTGGTCACATTGTGCACATTATGATGATGTCCTACCGAGTGGGCCCAGAGATACCTCTCCGTTTACACGGAGTGACAAATCCCAGTCTCGATCCGTGTCAACCCAACAGACACTTTCGGAGATACCTGTAGTGCACCTTTATAGTCACCCAGTTACGTTGTGACGTTTGATACACCCAAAGCACTCCTATGGTATCCGGGAGTTACACGATCTCATGGTCTAAGGAAGAGATACTTTGACATTGGAAAAGCTCTAGCAAACGAACTACACGATCTTTGTGCTATGCTTAGGATTGGGTCTTGTCCATCACATCATTCTCCTAATGATGTGATCCCGTTATCAACGACATCCAATGTCCATAGCCAGGAAACCATGACTATCTGTTGATCACAACGAGCTAGTCAACTAGAGGCTTACTAGGGACACGGTGTTGTCTATGTATCCACACATGTATCTGAGTTTCCTATCAATACAATTATAGCATGGATAATAAACGATTATCATGAACAAGGAAATATAATAATAATCAATTTATTATTTCCTCTAGGGCATATTTCCAACAGTCTCCCACTTGCACTAGAGTCAATAATCTAGTTCACATCGATATGTGATTAACACTCAAGGTCACATCCCCATGTGACTAACACCCAAAGAGTTTACTAGAGTCAATAATCTAGTTCACATTTACCATGTGATTAACACTCGATGAGTTCTGGGTTTGATCATGTTATGCTTGTGAGAGAGGTTATAGTCAACGGGTCTGAACCTTTCAGATCCGTGTGTGCTTTACAAATCTCTATGTCATCTCCTAGATGCAGCTACCACGCTCTATTTGGAGCTATTCCAAATAACTGTTCTACTTGGAGCTATTCTAAATTGTTGCTCCATTATACGTATCCGGTATCTCTACTCAGAGCTATCCGGATAGGTGTTAAGCTTGCATCGACGTAACCCTTTACGACGAACTCTTTTACCACCTCCATAATCGAGAAAATTCCTTAGTCCACTAGTTACTAAGGATAACTTTGACCGCTGTCCTGTGATCCATTCTTGGATCACTCTTGTACCCCTTGACTGACTCATGGCAAGGCACACTTCAGGTGCGGTACATAGCATAGCATGCTGTAGAGCCTACGTCTTAAGCATAGGGGACGACCTTCGTCCTTTCTCTCTTTTCTACCGTGGTCGAGCTTTAAGTCTTAACTTCCTACCTTACATCTCAGGCAAGAACTCCTTCTTTGACTGATCCATCTTGAACACCTTCAAGATCATGTCAAGGTATATGCTCATTTGAAAGTACCATTAAGCGTTTTGATCTATCCTTATAGATCTTGATGCTCAATGCTCAAGTAGCTTAATCCAGGCTTTCCATTGAAAAACACTTTCCAAATAACCCTATATGCTTTCCAGAAATTCTACGTCATTTCTGATCAACAATATGTCAACAACATATACTCATCAGAAATTCCATAGTGCTCCCACTCACTTCTTTGGAAATACAAGTTTCTCATAAACTTTGTATAGACCCAAAATCTTTGATCATCTTATCAAAGCATACATTCCAACTCCGAGATGCTTACTCCAGTCCTTAGAAGGATCCCTGGAGCCAGCATACCTTTTAGCATCCTTAGGATTGACAAAACTTTTCTGATTGTATCACATACAACCTTTCCTTACGAAAACTGGTAAGGAAACTTGTTTTGACATCCATCTGCCAGATTTCATAAATGCAGCTAATGCTAACATGATTCCGACGGACTTAAGCATCGCTACAGATGAGAAAATCTCATCGTAGTCAACTCCTTGAACTTGTGAAAAACTCTTCGCCACAAGTCGAGCTTCGTAGACGGTGACATTACCGTCCACGTCTGTCTTCTTCTTAAAGATCCATTTATCTCAATGGCTTGCCGATCATCGGGCAAGTCCACCAAAGTCCATGCTTTGTTCTGATACATGGATCCTTTCTCGGATTTCATGGCTTCTAAGCATTTGTCGGAATATGGGCCCACCATCACTTCTCCATAGCTCGTAGGTTCATTGTTGTCTAGCAACATGACCTTCAAGACAGGATCACCGTACCACTCCGAAGCAGTACGCGTCCTTGTCGTCCTACGAGGTATGGTAGTGACTTGATCCGAAACTTCATGATCACTATCATAAGCTTCCACTTCAATTGGTGTAGGTGCCACAGGAACAACTTCCTGTGCCCTGATACACACTGGTTGAAGTGATGGTTTAATAACCTCATCAAGTCTCCACCATCCTCCCACTCAACTTTTCGAGACAAACTTTTCTCGAGAAAGGACCCGATTCAAGAAACAATCCCTATTGCTTTCGGATCTGAATTAGGAGGTATACCCAACTGTTTTTGGGTGTCCTATGAAGATGCATTTTATCCTCTTTGGGTTCGAGCTTATCAACCTGAAACTTTTTCACATAAGCGTCGCAGCTCCAAACTTTTATGGAACGATAGCTTAGGTTTCTCCAAACCATAGTTCATACGGTGTCATCTCAACGGAATTACGTGGTGCCCTATTTAAAGTGAATGTGGTTGTCTCTAATGCCTAAACCATAAACGATAGTGGTAATTCGATAAGAGACATCATGGTATGCATCATATCCAATAGGGTGCAGTTATGATGTTCAGACACACCATCACACTATGGTGTTCCAGGCGGTATTGGTTGTGAAACAATCTCCACAATGTCTTAATTCTGTGCCAAACTCGTAACTCAGATACTCATCTCTATGATCATATCGACATTTTATCCTCTTGTCACGATGATCTTTCAACTTCACCCTGAAATTACTTGAACCTTTCAATAATTCAGACTCATGATTCATCAAGTAAATATACTCAACATCTACTCAAATCATCTGTGAAGTAAGAACATAACGATATCCACTACATGCCTCAGCACTCATTGGACTGCACACATCAAAATGTATTGCTTCCAACAAGTTGCTTTCTAGTTCCATTTTACTGAAAAACGAGGCTTTTCAGTCATCTTGCCCATGTGGTATGGTTTGCATATCTCAAGTGATTCAAAATCAAGTGAGTCCAAACAATCCATCTGCATGGAGTTTCTTCATGCGTATACACCAATAGACGTGGTTCGCATGTCTCAAACTTTTCAAAAACGAGTGAGTCCAAAGATCCATCAACATGGAGCTTCTTCATGCGTTTTATACCAATATGACTTACATGGTAGTGCCACAAGTAAGTGGTACTATCATTACTATCTTATATCCTTTTGGCATGAAAATGTGTATCACTATGATCGAGATTCAATAAACCATTCCTTTAGGTGCAAGACCATTGAAGGTATTATTCAAATAAATAGAGTAACCATTATTCTCCTTAAATGAATAACCGTATTGCGATAGACATAATCCAATCATGTCTATGCTCAACGCAAACACCAAATCTCGATGGTAGAGGGAGTGTGCGATGCTTGATCACATCAACCTTGGAAACACTTCCAACACATATCGTCAGCTCACCTTTAGCTAGTCTCCGTTTATTCCGTAGCTTTTATTTCGAGTTACTAACACTTAGCAACCGAACCGGTATCTAATACCCTGGTGCTACTAGGAGTACTAGTAAAGTACACATTAACATAATGTATATCCAATATACTTCTATCGACCTTGCCAGCCTTCTCATCTACCAAGTATCTAGGGTAATTCCGCTCTAGTGGTTGTTCCCCTTATTACAGAAGCACTTAGTCTTGGGTTTGGGTTCAACCTTGGGTTTCTTCACTAGAGCAGCAACTGATTTGCCGTTTCATGAAGTATCCCTTCTTGCCCTTGCCCTTCTTGAAACTAGTGGTTTCACCAACCATCAACAATTGATGCTCCTTCTTGATTTCTACTTTTGCGGTGTCAAACATCGCGAATACCTCAAGGATCATCATATCTATCCCTGATATGTTATAGTTCATCACGAAGCTCTAGCAGCTTGGTGGCAATGACTTTGGAGAAACATCGCTATCTCATCTGGAAGATGGACTCCCACTCGATTCAAGTGATTGTTGCACTCAGACAATCTGAGCACAAGCTCAACGATTGAGCTTTTATCCCTTAGTTTGCAGGCTAAGAAAATCGTCGGAGGTCTTATACCTCTTGACGTGGGCACGAGCCTGAAATCCCAATTTCAGCCCTCGAAAACATCTCATATGTTCCGCGACGTTTCGAAAAACGTCTTTGGTGCCTCAACTCTGAACTATCATGTAGCTATCAAAACGTGTATGTCCTATGTTCGCAACATCCACAAACGACGTTTGAGGTTCAGCACATTGAGCGGTGCATTAAGGACATAAGCTTTCTACTGTCCGCATAATCGCTACTGTCAACGTTCAACTATATTTTCTCTAGGAACATATCTAAACAGTGGAACTACAGCGCGAGCTTACGACATAATTTGCAAAGACCTTTTGACTATGTTCAGGATAATTAAGTTCATCTTATGAACTTCCACTCAGATAGACATCCCTCTGGTCATCTAAGTGATTACATGATCCAAGTCAACTAGGCCGTGTCCGATCATCACGTGAGACGGACTAGTCATCATCGGTGAACATCTTCATGTTGATCGTATCTACTATACGACTCATGCTCGACCTTTCGGTCTCTGTGTTCCGAGGCCATGTCTGTACATGCTAGGCTCGTCAAGTTAACCCTAAGTGTTTCGCGTGTGTAAATCTGTCTTACACCCGTTGTATGTGAACGTAAGAATCCATCACACCCGATCATCACGTGGTGCTTAGAAGCGACGAACTTTAGCAACGGTGCACATTTAGGGGAGAACACTTCTTGAAATTGTTGTAAGGGATCATCTTATTTACTACCGTCGTTCTAAGTAAACAAGATGCATAATCATGAAAAACATCACATGCAATCAAATAGTGACATGATATGGCCAATATCATTTTGCTCCTTTTGATCTCCATCTTCGGGGCTCCATGATCATCATCGTCACCGGCATGACACCATGATCATGATCTCCATCATCGTGTCTTCATGAAGTTGTCTCGCCAACTATTACTTCTATTACTATGGCTACCGGTTAGCAATAAAGTAAAGTAATTACATGGCGTTGTTTAATGACACGCAGGTCATACAATAAATAAAGACAACTCCTATGGCTCCTGCCGGTTGTCATACTCATCGACATGCAAGTCGTGAATCCTATTACAAGAACATGATCAATCTCATACATCACATATCATTCATCACATTCTTCTTGGCCATATCACATCACAAAGCATACCCTGCAAAAACAAGTTAGACGTCCTCTAACTGTTGTTTGCATGTTTTACGTGGCTGCTATGGGTTTCTAGCAAGAACGTTTCTTACCTACGCAAAAACCACAACGTGATATGTCAATTGCTATTTACCCTTCATAAGGACCCTTTTCATCGAATCCGTTCCGACTAAAGTGGGAGAGACTGGCACCCGCTAGCCACCTTATGCACCAAGTGCATGTCAATCGGTGGAACCTGTCTCACATAAGTGTACGTGTAAGGTCGGTCCGGGCCGCTTCATCCCACAATACCGTCGAAACAAGATTGGACTAGTAACGGTAAGCATATTGAACAAAATCAACGCCCACAACTACTTTGTGTTCTACTCGTGCAAAGAATCTACGCAATAGACCTAGCTCATGATGCCACTGTTGGGGAACGTAGCAGAAATTCAAAAATTTTCCTACATATCACCAAGATCTATCTATGGAGAGACCAGCAACGAGGGGAAGGAGAGTGCATCTACATACCCTTGTAGATCGCTAAGCGGAAGCGTTCAAGTGAACGGGGTTGATGGAGTCATACTCGTCGTGATCCAAATCACCGATGACCAAGTGCCGAACGGACGGCACCTCCGCGTTCAACACACGTACAACCCGGTGACGTCTCCCATGCCTTGATCCAGCAAGGAGAGAGGGAGAGGTTGAGGAAGACTCCATCCAGCAGCAGCACAACGGCGTGGTGGTGGTGGAGGAGCGTGGCTATCCTGCAGGGCTTTGCCAAGCACCACAGAAGAGGAGGAAGAAGAGACGCAGGGCTGCACCAACGAGAGATCGAATCGCGTATCTTATGGGCAGCCCTAGGCCTCATATATATAGGGGAAGGGGAGGGGCTGCGCCCCCTCTAGGGTTCCCACCCCTAGGGGGGGCGGCAGCCCTAGATGGGGAACAAGGATGGCGGCCAAGAGGGGAGAGGAGAGGGAGGCGCACCAATATGGGCCCTAAGGCCCATATCCCTTAGGGTTTGCCCCCTTTCCACCTCTTAGGCGCCATGGGACCTTGTGGGAGGCGCACCAGCCCTCTAAGGGGCTGGTCCCTCACCACTCTTGGCCCATGCAAGCCTCCGGGGTTGGTGGCCCCACTTGGTGGACCCTCGGGACCCTCCCGGTGGTCCCGGTACGTCACCGATAAACCCCGAAACTCTTCCGGTGATCAAAATAGGACTTCCTATATATAAATCTTTACCTCCGGACCATTCCAGAGCTCCTCGTGACGTCCGGGATCTCATCCGGGACTCCGAACAACATTCGGTAACCACATAAAAACTTCCTTTATAACCCTAGCGTCATCGAACCTTAAGTGTGTAGACCCTACGGGTTCGGGAGACATGCAGACATGACCGAGATGTTCTCCGGTCAATAACCAACAGCGGGATCTGGATACCAATGTTGGCTCCCACATGTTCCATGATGATTTCATCGGATGAACCACGATGTCAAGGACTCAATCGATCCCGTATACAATTCCCTTTGTCTAGCGGTATTTTACTTGCCCGAGATTCGATCGTCGGTATACTGATACCTTGTTCAATCTCGTTACCGGCAAGTCTCTTTACTCGCTCCGTAACACATCATCCCGTGATCAACCCCTTGGTCACATTGTGCACATTATGATGATGTCCTACCGAGTGGGCCCAGAGATACCTCTCCGTTTACACGGAGTGACAAATCCCAGTCTCGATCCGTGTCAACCCAACAGACACTTTCGGAGATACCTGTAGTGCACCTTTATAGTCACCCAGTTACGTTGTGACGTTTGATACACCCAAAGCACTCCTACGGTATCCGGGAGTTACACGATCTCATGGTCTAAGGAAGAGATACTTTGACATTGGAAAAGCTCTAGCAAACGAACTACACGATCTTTGTGCTATGCTTAGGATTGGGTCTTGTCCATCACATCATTCTCCTAATGATGTGATCCCGTTATCAACGACATCCAATGTCCATAGCCAGGAAACCATGACTATCTGTTGATCACAACGAGCTAGTCAACTAGAGGCTTACTAGGGACACGGTGTTGTCTATGTATCCACACATGTATCTGAGTTTCCCATCAATACAATTATAGCATGGATAATAAACGATTATCATGAACAAAGGGGTGGCAAAGAATTCATCACTCTGCGAGCACCATATGAGAAAGGTGGCATAGACGCCAGTCCACTTCGTTTCACATAATAGGGGTTAGGGTAAGCATATGAATAAGCAGAGAAATTCTTCGAGGACTTATGAACATAATGATTTAAAGAATAATGCACATATTGATAGCCCTTAGCTCTACCCTGCGAAACAGAAGAGTTAGCACGATGATGATCATATGAGGACTTTGATCCTTTTGAGGAATTTGATCCACGTGAGGAATTTGGTCCATATGAGGACATGGATCCATATGAAGAATTTGGTTCATATGAAGAATTTGATCTGGAGTTCCTATTCTTCACAGGTGGTGTCATGAGGACATTCACCTGAATACTTTCAAGGCAACTTTTGGGAACCCAGATTTTCTTCATAGGGGAACCGTTCCTGCAGTTAGTCCCAACATATCTAGCAAATACTTCACCATTCTGATTTTTGAACAATTTATAGTTAGAGTCAAATGACTCATCAGAAGAATGAGGAGATTCATATGTAAAGCCAGATAAGTTAGATGGATCAACTGGAGGTCCCTTTGCAGCAACCCATGAGGTTTTGGGGTACTGCTCACGCTTCCAATATGTTCCATCAGCATTGAGTTTCCTCTCAAAGGCAATACCCTCTTTTCTAGGGTTTCTGTTGAGGATCTGCTTTTTGAGCACATCACAAAGAGTCTGATGCCCTTTGAGGCTTTTGTACATGCCTGTCATGTACAATTCCTTCAGCCCTGCATCATCAGTGATACTTGCATTGTCCTCAGGTGAGGAATTAGTGATAGCAAAGACATATGAAGAATTTGTAGCATTAGAAGCATTTGAACATTCAGGTGAAGAATTAGCAGTTTCACGTTCAATGCATTTCATATATGGAGGAACAAATTCTTCCTGAGTAGCGCTGATTTGTTGAGCAAGTAATGAATCACGCTCCTTCTGAAGATCTTCATAATCCACTCTTAGCTTTTCAAGATCTTGCTTTCTTTGAATAAATTCATAAGAAAGCTTCTCGTGATCAGATAAGAGAGTGTTATGATGACCTTGAAGATTGTCAAACCTGGACTGAAGTCTCTGAAGATTTTTAGTCAAGGTTTTAGTGCGATCCATTTCTTCACCCAACATATCATCACTTTTGTCTAGCATGTTTTGAACCTTTTCAAAGGCCTTTTGTTGTTTCACAGCAATTTTAGCAAGTTTAGAGTAGCTGGGCTTGAGATTTTCATCAGATTCATCCTCACTAGTTAGAGGAGGCGTATTTAGTTACCTTGGCACCCTTTGCCATGAAGCAATAGGTGGGAGCGTAGTCATCATTGCCTTCATCAGCCTTGTTGGTGAAGTCGTTTTCTTTAGAGTTGAAGATAGACTTGCTGACGAATGCAGTAGCGAGAGCTAGGCTCGCCACAGCAGATTCGGATTCCTCAGATGCCTCCTCGTTCTCATGTTCCTCAGATTTAGCCTTAGAGTCCATTTCCTTGCCAATGAATGCCCGAGCCTTCTTGGAGCTGCTCTTCTTGTGAGATGAAGACCTCGAGGATTTTGATGATGAAGACTTTGAAGATTTCTTCTTCTTCTTTGCGTCATCAGAACTGTAATCCTTGTATTTCTTCTTCTTTGATTCCTTATCCCACTGAGGACAATCTTGGATGTAGTGACCAGGTTTCTTGCATTTGTGTCATAGCCTCTTCTTGTAGTCACTGGATGATGAATCATTGCTCCTTGAGGGTTTTCCAAAGCGACCACGTCTTGAGAACTTTTGAAATTTCTTCATGAGCAGTGCAAGTTTCTGGCTTAGTTCTTCAGGGTCACCAAGGCTGCTAGCAGAGTCTTCATCTTCAGACTCAGAGACTGCCTTGGCCTTCAAAGCACGTGATCTGCCATAGCTCGAACCGTAGAGATCTCTCTTCTCAGCAAGCTAGAACTCATGAGTATTTAGCCTCTTGTCGTGGAATTAACACGTCAGATGTCCTCGTGAAAGGACTTAGTTATGGAGCCATCGCAACTAGGAAGCTTGAAGGGGTTAAATCGGGACAAAGGACACGAGAAGGTTTATACTAGTTCGGCCCCTTACGGTGAAGGTAAGACCTACGTCTAGTTGGGTTGGTATTGATGTTTCAATGACCAGGGAGCAAGACACGCTATGCCTGGTTCTCGATGAGTTGTTTCCTGCCCTAAGCCGCCAGCGGGTCGTCCCCTTATATACACGGGTGGACGCCCTGCGGCTTACAGAGTCCCGACTGGCTCATAAACAATGTCCGGCTCGGTGACTAGGTAAGTCTATCTTATGATACAAGCAATACTATTACAGCGGTTTACTACAACGGGCCTTAAGTCACCTGCGGGCCTTAAGCCCTTCTTGAACCGCCATCTTCATGCTTGGCCTTGGGCTTCTCTCTGATGAGTCTCTTTGCGTAACCCGGCCCCTCCTGGGCGGCTTACACAAATAGTTATATCCCCAACATTAGGCCCCAGATTGGTTTGAACCTGTTCATGTCAATCTAAAAAATATTCTTAAAGAATAAATCTTCAATCTTCTGGCTATTCAGAGGGTTTTCTTTAACCCGCCATGACGTCATCTTCTGGATCCGTCTTAACCCGGCGTGACATCATCTTCTCTTTAATTCATTTTTTATTCCGTCGAATCTTTCAATAGATCTCTGTCTTTACTGACCATCCCGAGAATCGAGGCGCCAGAGTTGCTGGATAATAAATGTTATCTCCTTGTTTTTGCGCCCTCTCAGTCGGTCTTCTGTTATAAATAGGGCGACCTAGGTCTTGCCCTCAGTCGTCTTCTTCCTCTCCTCTCTGCCACTCGAGGTCTGCCGTCGTTGCCATCGACTCCCTCGTCTTCATCGACTCAGGCCGCTGCATCGACCTGACCTTGACCAGAGATCGACGACAAACCTCCGCAACTTCTCCTCATTTGTGAGTTCTTCTTCCTTGTTCCTCAGATCCGCATTAGGACCTTTGAAGTTCTTCGGTGTTCTTCGTTGCTCATTAGGAACCCCTCGTAGATTTGCTCACCACTGTCTTTTTGATCTCACAAATGGTAGAAACCTGATGCGGTAGCTGTTTCGCTCCCACTTTGAGTGCAAGTAGATCCCTTGCTGCCGCACAGAAGTCTTGTTCGAGCCTTTGAACTTCATCTGTGCTAGTTCTAGGTCTAGAAGATTTTCTTTTTGGAACAGCTGTTTGATCCAAAATGATAACATCAACTTGTGAAACGTGTTTGTTTCACCCAGAAGTAAAAAACTGCCTCTGTCGAATATGTTTAATTGCTCTTTGACACCTGTGGTGGCTTGGTATTTATGGCACAATCACCCTTATGTCATTAGGCCCCTTTCTTTAAGCCGCCACTTTGAATAATTTTAAATATTTCTCCCGGGTTAAAGTTGAACCAGAGCTTTCTATTGTGTCGTAGGCCACTGTCGTCATGGCTCCTAAGGCAGCCAAAGCCCCTGTGACTTGCAATTGGGTTCCATCCACAGTGAAAAAAAGCAAACTTGCCGAGTTTGTGAAGTCCGGCCATCTGCCAAAGAGGGAGGTCATGTCTTACCGTGCCCCTAACCCATCTGAGGAAATACCTCAACCCAAAGACGGGGAGGTAGTAGTTTTTAGGGATCACATGAGCAGGGGATTTTCTCCTCCCGGTTCAAAATTCTTCAGGGAGGTTTTGAATTTCTTTGATCTTAGACCTCAAGACATCGGACCCAACTCCGTGTCAAATATTTGCAATTTCCAAGTCATCTGTGAGGTGTACCTGGGAGAAGAACCAAGTCTGCTATTGTTCAGGGAACTTTTCTACATGAACCGGCAAAATGAACGTGCCAATGGGCCGAGTCTTGATCTTGGCGGCATCTCAATCCAGCGACGGAGAGACTGCCTTTTTCCTTATGCTGAGCTGCCGAGTCACCCAAAGTCTTGGAACCAAACGTGGTTCTATTGTCAAGATACCTCACCGGCTGATGAGAAGCCCCTTCCCGGCTTTCGTGCCCTGTGTCTCAAATCTAATCATCCGTTGGCAGATAAGTTATCCACTGTTTAGCGCTTGCCCCTCAACCCTACCATTAGGAAGATCAAAGCTCTTCTAGGGAACGGTTTAAATGGTATTGATCTGGTTCGAGTCTGGGTCACCTGGCGGATACTACCATTAAGCCGCCACTCCGGCTTAATGTGCACCTACACAGGCGAAAAGGATGACCCAATGCGTCAAAGTCCTGATGATCTCCCAGATGATGTTATAGATGCTACAGTCCAATCTCTGTTGAAGGAGGGTGCTGTGACCAGTAATGCCTCCGGCTTACTGCCCTTCTGCAAGAAGAACCCGGCCCCTGCGATAAGTTATCAATCTTCAAAAATACTCTTTAACATGTTATGTCTTCTTGTAATTATGATTCCTTATCTTTTTCCACAGGCTGATGACAATTTCTGGAAGGTCAAGTATGACCACGAGGCCGCCAAGCAAGCCAGGGAAGCCAAGAAAACTGAAAGAAAAACTGCCAAGACGGGAACTTCAAGGAAGAAGAAACCCAGTGCTTCTGACTTGTTCAAATTGGACGATACTTCTTCGTCTGATGAAGAGGTAATTCTTTAATTTTCTTAACTCCCCTGTTGCTATTTTACTGATATTCTATCCTTTCAGGAGGATACGGGGAACAGTCAAGCAGTTGAAGAAGAGGTAACTATAATCTCTTTCGACTTAGAGCCTTTGCCAACACAAAAACTCCAAAGGGTGACCCGGAAAGTAAGATTTTCACATCCTCTAGCTTACCAAGATCCTCAATTTCTTTTGAAGCAACAACAGCTTGAGAACCGGAGGCAAACTCGGGCCACTCAAGACGCCGAACTCTCCTCCGGTTTACCTGATGTAACCAGGAAACGTCGAACCGAGGTTACCTCCGATTTACATTCTGCTTTTCCTTTGGCGGGTCTAATTCGCCAACCTCTCAATTCATCTGACTCCAATTATCAGGGTGCTTCTCCGTCTTCCGACGAGTCGATGCAATCAAACATGCCGGTTTTTAAAACAGCTCCCAAGTAATGCAACCTTTCTTACTGTAAGTCTTTCCATACTTATACGTTGATACTCATCCTTCCACTTTGATTAACAACTTGCAAGTGAAGCCTAGCAAGAGGGCAAAGAAGAACAAGCCGTCCCAAGACCCGGTGGTTCCTGAACCGGCAATTGACTCATCCGTTCCCGACGGCTCCACTCATCAGCCACCGCCTGAACCGGCTCTTGATATTCCGGTGTCAATCTCTGACCCGCGTGCCGAAAATGTTGTCCACAATTCTGATAACCCGGAAATTCCTAGCCCGGTCAAGACGACTTATCCGGAAGTTGAGTTCCTGAAGAGCCAATATGTTGCACCGGACCAGCCTATTGTTCTTGCTTAATGCACTGCCAAGGAGGAGTTTGCTCAACATCAGAAAGCCAAATAGGCCATCACCGATTATACTCACCTAAGCATTGGTGATATAGTCTCGGGCTATCTGAACCAAGTGCACAATAGCCGTGACCTGGAAATTGACATGGTGAAGCAAATACAACATAAATCTGAGGTATAACTTTAACTTTTCCTGAACCTTACTTACTTTACCAGCCCCCAACTCTATTGCTTATGAATGAATATGCTATAGACTTAGAAATCTATTTACTGTTAGTATGTCCGGTTTAAAGTAAATACATTTAACCCGGTGATAGCATGAAACTTTGAATTGACACATTAGTCCCCAAGTGACAAGTATCTTTACTTGTAAAATGCTTGAGACTTCAGTATATATGGCTTGGCAGATAAGTTAAAAAATTCTTTGAGCATACATTGGCCCCCAAGTGCCAAATATCTTTACTTGTAAAGTGTTTGGGACTTGACTGTTACCTTATCATGATCCTTACCATAATTTCGTGCCAATACAGGCTACCATATGTCAATTTGAATCGGAGATTGCTGACCTGAAGAGCCAACTGAAGCTTCAAGAGCTTGAAACTCAAAAAGCAAACTCCAAGTTTGAATTCAGCATCTCTGAACAAGAGAAATTGAAGAACAATTTTGAATCGGAGAAAAAAGCTTGGGTTGATGAAAGGGCTTCATTAGTGACTCGGGCCGAATCGGCAGAAGCATCTCTTGCAGAGGCAACAACCGAACTGTCCGACTTAAAGCGGCAGATATCCCAAATGGTCTCAGCCATCTTCGGTAAGTCCCTCCAAAAAACTTTAAACATTGTAATCTTCCAAGGATTTATTGTGATGATTATCTCCGGCTTATTGTTATGCTTGTGACCATACAGGCTCCAGGAGTACCAACCTCAAGCAAAACATGCTGATCAAGCTCAAGGCGGTTTACACCCTTGTAGAACAGCTGTACACCGGGTCACAACCTGCCTTGGCCGTTGTAGCTTTATCAACTCCACATCCCCGCCATCTGCAAGACGTATTGAAGAGCCTCGCTTTTCTTCCTCAGCGGATCCAAGATCTAAGGCGGGCATCCTCAAGAGCCGGAGCCGTAGCCACATTGAGTCGGGCTAAAGCATGGCTCCCAGAACTAGACCCGGCCGACCTTGCCCTTGGATACCCAAGTCTGAAGGAGGACGGTACTGCCTTTGATGACCATGACTTCAATGCCTGTGTCAAAGCCATACGTCCCGTGGCGACCCTTATTGGAAACGACACAGATCTTAGCAAGTATGCACCAGCTTATGACAGTGAAAACCGGAGAATCCCAAATGCTCCATATGATCAAATTAGCCTGATCCCTCCAACGCGTAAGCATACCTTTGCCCCTGAAGTGGACCTGGCCGGTTTAATAGATGATGAGGCTGAATTTGAAGCCTTCAGCGGCATTGAATGGGCCTCGTCCACCTTCCAGGACAAAGCAACCGACAGAGAGGCGGAGAAGGATAACCCGGAGCCATCAAGCCCGCCAAAGGAGTGAGCTGCCAGGCGTCTTACCTTTTGCCCAAACGATGCTTCACTTATTCAGACTCGGGGAGTCTTGTAAAAACTTCTCAATGTTTGCCATGCCTTCGTGCATGTTTATGGAGCTTAATGATTTCGTAAGCCGTCATTAGCCTATATTTCCCAGCTTATGTTGATTGTTTGCCCCCTTGAAGTTAAATTTTCCTGCCTTACTCTGCACATAAAGCAAACAAAACTTTCTTGGGCGGTTTACTGCTCCAGGGGTTTATAAAGTATTGAAAACCCGGAACATAACACAAAAAAATCATGTACAGACCGATTTATGAGTACTTATACTCACAATAGCACACCTGCGAACCCTTTGGTAACCTTCCCGGTTCATATGTACCTGAGACTTGTAGGACTTGGGGTAGTCAATACTTGAACCGGAAGGACCAAGTCTCATTTCCTCAAGTGACTTGTAGTCAGCACACTCTTGAATCATCAGTGCCAGAGTATCAAATGAAGAATCTAGCGATCTCAGCAATTTCTTCACCACCTCATGGTCAGTGATGTCAGTGGCGCCAAGCGCTTGAAGCTCATTTGAGATGTCAGTGAGGCGATCGAAGGTTTGCTGAACATTTTCATTGTCGAGTCTTTTGAAGAGGTTGAAGAGATTGCAAAGAACGTCAACACGGGAGTCACATTGAGTTGAGACTCCTTCATTCACTTTGGACAACCTATCCCAGATAAGCTTAGCAGTTTCCAAAGCACTCACTCTTCCATACTATCCTTTGCTCAGATGGACACATATGATATTATTCGCTTGAGAATCGAGTTGCTTGAATCTCTTCACATCAGTAGCGTTCAGAGAAGGTGTGACTGAGGGAACACCATTTTCCACAACATACCAGAGATCGTTGTCAATTGCCTCAAGATGCATTCGCATCTTATTCTTCCAGTAGGGGTAGTCCGTTCCATCGAAGGTAGGACACCCAGCAGAGACCTTGATCATACCTGCGGTCGACATAACTAAAACTCCAGGCGGTTAAACCAAAATCACACAGAACAAGGGAGTACCTCGCTCTGATACCAATTGAAAGTGCGTTATATCGACTAGAGGGAGGGTGAATAGGCGATTTTTATGAATTCTTCACTGAGGAATTTGCTGGTGAGGAAATTCCTAAATGAAGAACTACTTGCAGCGGAATAAGTACACAGAAGTAAACATAACAGAATACAAACATAGTCATCATGAAAAGATGAAGACAAGTACAGAGTACAGAAAGCGTAAACACAGGATAACACAAGAAAGAAGACGGACAGCCTGAAGAAATTGAACTGAGGAAATTGAGAAAGTCTTGAGTCAAAGTCTTCAAACAGATATGAACAGGCACACAACAACAGACATGGGGAAATGAAAGAGTTGAGGAAATAGAACCAGTAAGCTCGGTGAAGACAATGATTTGGTAGACTAGTTCCAACTGTTGTCTCAGTTATACATCTGGTTGGAGTGGCTGAGTATTTAAATTCGAGGACACCCAGTCACGGACACACAGTCCTCACTGTATTCTATTTGAGCTAAGGTCACACAGACCTCGCCCAATCACTAGTGGTAAGTCTTCAGGTGACTTTCGAACCTTCACAAACTCGGTCACTCGGCAATCCACAATTCCTCTTAGATGCTCTAGACCTTGATGCCTAACCTCTGGAAGAAGCACAATCTTCAAAGGAAACAAGCGTCGGATCCACGCGGGATCAATCTCTTCAGTGATGCTCAATCACTTTGGGTTTGTAGGTGTTGGGTTTGGGTTTTCCTCACTTGATGATTTTCGCTCAAAGTCCTCGGAGGATGGGATGCTCTCAAATGACAAGTGTCAGTTTCTCTCAGAGCAGCCAACCAGCTAGTGGTTGTAGGGGGCGGCTATTTATAGCCTAGGGAGCAGCCCGACATGATAAGACATAAATGCCCTTGTCTGATATGACCGTTAGGTGGGTAGATATTTTGGAACAACTGGCGCAAAGCACAACAACGGTCGGAATTCTGACTATCAAAATCCTCAGGGCTATCATGTTCCTCGCTGTGTAGGCAATTCGCACTGGCGAATTCCTAACTCCTCAGTCAGAACAAATTCCTCAAAGACCAGAAGAACTTCGTCTCTGTCACTGAAGAATATGACTGAACTGTATGAGATTTCCAACTGCTTCACTTGAAGGGATTGGTAGGTGTAGGATTTTGAGTTGAGCATCAAATGGAAATTTTTTCTTAGTATTTCCTCGACCCCCTTTAACAGTACGGTGTTTCCTATGACTCAAGAAAGAGAAAATGAAACTACGAAAACAAAAGTCTTCACGCTTCATGTTCCTCGAATGATTGCCAAGTCTTCAAGATCACACCAATTTCTTCACTTTCAAAGTCTTCAGAAATCCAAAGTCTTTAGTTGAAGAACTTCATTTTTAGGGGCCGACTTTCTCTGTAAATATCAAACCCCTCATAGACTTATAGACCTGTGTACACTCACAAACGCATCAGTCCCTTAACCTATAAGTCTTCAATACACCAAAATCACTAAGGGGCACTATATGCACTTACATCTTACCAAAATCAATAATATGGTGGGATGAGCTATATGTTAGACACGACTGTGTTGAACCACAAGAATATGTATGCCCCCGTTACAATGCACATATAGTTAATTAATAATATTTTAGCCATTAAAACATGCCCCTTATTTACCCTTATCCGAGAGGCCACAACTCACCTCTGGCTGCCTCACACTGCACGCCCCCATGCATCATTTGGGAAAGGAGAAAGAAAACTTCATAATCTCATTGGGGATATGCGTATGGCCTTCACCTCCATCCGCCAGGCAACACCGCAAGGCACGGGCGCTCCGGTCGCTAGGATTTTGGCTAGAGACGAGTGAACTGGCTGAATAATACCGCTGCAGTCAGCAGAGTGTGATGGTTGGGTCATGTTGCTTGCCAATGGGAAATGAGCCTAATATTTCGGTATTTAACTATGGCAGGAAAATTGAATCTCTCCTCCCTCACAAGTGATGCAGTTAGTAAATCCCTCCGCCACCGCCGTTGATAGAGACAACAAGCATAGCTGACAACCACTTGTCACAAGGTGCCAAACGAATGGAACAAGCGCAATCACCAACCGTTTGTCAAGAAGGTTCCATAAGAGCAAGAGCATGTCCCCACGAAGGCGGCAACCCTCGCTCCCAATGAAGCTCGCACCTCTCGACATTGTGTCATCTTCCAGGAGCTTCATCGCGAGGTCAATCACACATCCTTTGCCTTAGGTGAGCACTTTTCTCTATTTTGTGTTCTTAGACCCTCATAGGATCCCTAGAGAGTTCAGTTTGGTAGTGAAACAAGTTGTAGCAGGGTGGACTAATATCATCTAAGTCAACAATTTTGACGTGTTGGATCATGTGATGTACTTGGGATTGCATTATTGAGCGAGTGTAGTCGTGAAAATTGCAATGATATTTCATTCGATTGTTTGGTGGATCATGGGGGCTAAGAGTAGGTTAGGCCAATAGGGACAGCTGGCTCCTCTCTCCCAATTTGGCATACCTTTCATATCACGGGGTTGGCCAGAACTTTTAAGAGCGCACTACGTTACTGCAACCCAAGTGTAGACTAGGTCTCCTGCTTCCACAAAATATCCTACACCAATGCTTGGTTCATCTATGATAGTGGTTTTGATGTTAAATTGAGTGTTTACGACTTGATATTATTATGAATCGAGGTCTAATTTTAAAATTGTCGTTTGTACCATTTTTATTGCAGCTGAGAGCAATACTACTCCTATCCAACGAGCAGTGTGGTGGCACCCACTCTCCTTGGTTGTGTGGATGGTGAGGGGTGGGTTATCCTTGTCTTGTTTCTTGCGTTTGAAGTGGTGGATCTCAGATCTTTATCCGGAGTCCTGGATTTTGTGGTGGCCGACCACCCTTAGGGGTTGGTGGGCAACCTTGGTACTTCATGTGGCACGGGCGATATTTCAAGTGAAAGCTTCGGTGCCGGCAGAGATGGTACTTTCGGGTGTCTCTTCCCTCTTGGGGCCACCATTGTGGTCCTCCTCCCCATGCTAAGGCTCAAGGTAAAAACTATATAATGTTGTTTTTGTCTCTGCGGCAATGCACACCGTCATCACTATCTTTAGCGGCGAGGGAGGGGGGCATTGCGCAACTCAAGTTCCAGTCACATTACGTCGGCTTCTTAGGGAAAGAATATATCCTAGCTTAAAGTGGTCGGTCTTGCTTGCCTCCTACCTTATATATGTGACCTCCTTGTCACCATTCTTGGTCCTTGATATTCGCAAGCAGGGTCGGCACTCCTCGATCCGGAATGAGAGGGCTATGTGCACTCTTTGGTAATAGTCTGTGTGAGCGGTGCGACGTTGTCCCGCAGTTTTTAAACGAGACTTGGTCTTGTTCTTCATCAGTGGTCTCAGGTGCTTCTGTTGAGATGTGGCTACTTCTATATTTATGACCGACATCGAGATGGTGGCAGTTAGTAGTGCATATGTGCATTGTTATTTGTTACCCTTTGTGTTGTCATTTTTTTTCTTTGATCTGCTTTATAAAGGGGGTTTCCTCATCATCTTGTTCATTTCGGCTGTATGGCTTTATTCATAAAGTAGGATGGAAGCCTCTTTTGAGTGACTATATAAGGTACCTGATGTTGCCTCATGAATATTTCCAGGTTTAGTTATGCTTTTCTTGTTTGTGAATGATAATCGTGACAAGCTTGTAAGTGAAATATCATGTACTTAGTAGGGCACCCTATACCATTCTAGGAAGAAAATGCAACACTCGCAGACAATACTTTGGAGTGCATGGATATGTTAGAAAAATATCTTTTTCCTTTGCCTACCTTAATACGTAGTTTTTGAATCTTGTTGGAAGCAATGGAAGAGCCATTTTAAGAGCATCTACAGCTGGGCTCCCCACCCCCAGTACGCCTATACAAATGACGCAGTCATGGATCGGTAAAAAATTGACCATACCGGCCCTATAGGCCCGGGCAGATCGACAACCATCATATCCAAGTCTGAGATAAATATGGGGAGTCCCAAGTGTGCCCAGGTGCGACCACCACATCAGACAAGAAAGGCCGAATCCACCGCAAATTGCACGAAATGACCAAGTCCACCAAATCCACCGCCCTCCGTTCACCATTTCCCCGCAACTGAGTCGTTGTTGTCGTCATCCCTTCCCCCCATTCGCATCGCTGACCCTCATCTGCCGCCCTAGATGTCAACACTAGGTACCCTGGCCACCACCGCCTCCATTGATGTTGTACAAGCATCATCCGTGGCTCCTGCCTGCAAGCCGAAGAATGTCGTCCGGAGAGAGCGGCGAAAGAAACAGAGCGAGAGGGAAGTGGTGTGGCACAAGGAGTTCAAGACACCAATGTTGTGGACCTCGAGGAGGATGTGTCAACTCTGTTATGCCCGCCCCTAACCTCGTCCATCCTGCCGCCGACAAGGAAGGCGCCGTCCACTCGGCACGCAGCCGACGATGAGCCGACAACCATATGGGTGATTCCCAGACTGTTTTCCGCCAAAGCATGCGGTGAAGGAGAACATGTGTGACTTTCCACAACTCCAACATGCGTGGGCAAGCACATGCAGCACCAATACCCGGTCTGCCCATGTCTTGTTTGACGAAATGTCATAGTAGGATACAATACATTTTTTCTCCTTTCGGATAATTACCTTGCATATGCCATTGAATCATTTAGCCGCACATGTCATTGTATCAATTTGTTGCATATACCGTTAGTTTATTTGCAATCATGATAATTTTAGGACATGATCAATGAGAATCAAGAACCTACCCAAACGGACTATGAATTAAGGGATCCAATTTGTCCTACATTTGAAGTTGGGGGAGCATCAAACCCCAACAATAAAAGAAATGCATAGAAACCCAATCCAAGAGGGACGGCTTTCATAACATTTGAGGATATCTTGTTGCTTATATCTTGGTTGACCAGAAGCATGGTCTGTATATGTGGCACATAGCAAAAGGGAAACACGTTAGAAGAAGATTTGGAAGCATTATCATGAACACAAGCAATATGCGGGAGCCGCATCCTATCATTACCATCCTCAATGTGACCTCTCTGAAACATCGATGGTCCATCATTCAAGGGGAAGGAACATGTATGTCGGCTACTATGCACATGTGATTGGCCAACCTCAAAGTGGGATGGGAATCTCAACTCACGTAAGTTGAATTGCTTTCTCATCATTTGAATTACTTGTTTTTTGTTGAATTCTCATTGTTATACTTATTGTTTGCTAGATGGTGGTGACGGCCACTATGTAGCATCGAACGGAAAAGAAGCCATTTGGTTTTCGCCATTGTTGGGTGCTATTGGATGGCAAACGAAAGTGGATACAATGTGGATGATCTCAAGGCTGGCAAGAGGAAGAATGATGGATCAAGTTTCCACCAATCAATTGGGTTGGATGACATAGAGGGGGGAAGTTGTATGGGAGAATGGAAAATCCACCGTGCCAATGAATAACCGGTAAGTGTTGGAAAACAAGTGGGAGAAGGGGAGGGTTGCCTATGAAACCGCAGTGACAAAAATGTCTACCACATGGACGGGCATATATTTTCCCCAAAAGGGAGAACAAAGAAAGATGAGAGGTACAAGCTCATTGGATGCGCAAGAAAAAGGATGGGTTGGGAACGAGATAGGGAAAACGACAATTACAAATTGAAAGCAATAAGTTAACAATTAAATGGGAGAAAATAGAGTTGGAGAAGAAAGAAGTGTATCTCAAATGGGAGATTGAGAAGGCCGAGACTTTTGGATCAATAGAGATCGAGAAGGAGAAGTTGCAACTAGCTCGAGACACGTAGGATTCTAGGATAATGTTGGTGGAAGCAAGCCTCTTGGATGCAGAAGCAAAGAAGTGGCTTGAGGGAAGGAAGAAGGAGATCAACGAACATAGGGAGTACGAGAGGGGGGGGGGAGCGGATGTGGCAGCAGCGGAAGCAGAACGACAGTGGCCGTGGCAGAGCAAGCGACACAGATGTTGTCCGACCAGTGATCCATCACATGGGGCAGTTGTGGCTCGGAATTGAATTTTATTTTGGCCTATCCTGGTTGTTGAACTATGATTTTTTTTGTTACATTGTTGAACTGTTGATAAATTTGTGTGCTATATGATCCATGCGGATGGATTGCATGGATTTAAGGTTTTAAATTTGTGGAGTGTGGCTGCCCGATAGGCAATATGAGAGGTCGTCTGGCGCCGTCCGCGGTCGAACCCGGACACGCCCGTGGATGTTTAAGGGGCCGGATTTACTAAACAATGATGTGCATCATCTCATCCAAACTTGCATATTTTTTGAATGTTTCCCTAGAGTCAGGAAAAATCAAAAGATAGAATCAAAGGATTTCTCGAAGAAACATACGTATCTTTCATGCAGCAATTATAGGAGAGAGGAGTTGCATGCATGCACATTTTTTATTCTTCTTTTTTGGGCCCATTGATATCATCAATAGCAGTGTTCTCGTTGAGAGTGGCGTAAAGTGAAAAAGGACATTTTCTGTGGCCTGTGTAAAAAAGACAATTTTCGACGCTTAATTACAACTATTCACGAGGCATTTTTTTATCTTTTTATACATGCCACAAACAATGTCCCTTTTCACCGAATTTTTGTGTGTAAACATAGGATGACCGATGTACACTTGGGATTTTTTCTTGAAATTTTTTAGCATTTTGAAGTGTGTTTTTTTGCACATATTCCATAATAGGTGTATCTGTACCTAGGAGCCAAAACGCCACTCTCCAAAACGCGACTCTCTTTCTCTATCCCCTAACATGTGATATTCCACTAGTAGAAAACAGAGCTTTAAAACCGGTTCGTAAGGGCCTTTAGTGCCGGTTCTGCAACCGACACTAAAGGGTGGAGACTAAAGCCCCCTCCCCCCCTTTGTACCGGTTCGGCACGAACCGCCACTAAAGGCCCACCACGTGGCGTGAGCTCACGCCGTGGTATGGGGGACCTTTAGTAAAGGTATTTTTTTTGATTTTTTTTAAAATTTTGTAAAAAAATTTGATTTTCTTTTTATTTTCAATTTTCTGAATTATTTGATGATTTAGTATCTAATCACACCTCTTAACTGCTCAAGTGTGGATCATTCATTTCAAATCGTCTAACTTTCCGGCCGGTCACCCATCCTCTCACTCCCCCAGCCTGAGCACGCTTAACTTCGAAGTTCTATTCCCCCTACTTTCCAAGTCTGCAATTGTTATTTTCCTGACAAATGTAAGCTGTCAATCCTATTAATCCTCAGCAGTTTAGCTGGAGCATTAGGTCACACGTTTCACCGTTTGAGTTTGGAACTATTATTCTAAAAAACAGTTAGTAACACTAATATTTCTTGAATAAGTTTGACCACAGCTTGACCATAGTTTGACCAGATTTGACCAAAATTCAAAAAATTAAAATAATTATTTAGTAAATATTCTTAAATAATTATGTTGCAACATTAATACTTCTTGAATAAGTAGTTTGACCATAGTTTGACCAGATTTAACCAAAATTAAAAAAACTGAAATTTGAGCATATCTCTTTTTCCTTTTGGAATTTGAGGATTCTAAAAAATTGCAAATAGTCCGTAGGCCGTCAAAATTGAATGCGGATTTTCGTGCTGAATGTTTTGATATATTATACGTTTTTTTCCGATATCGTATGCAAAAGTTATAGCCATTTTACATTTTCCCTACACTTTTTGCAAAACATGTTCAAATTTAAGTTTTTTAATTTTCCTAACTAGTAGATGTAATAATATAACTACTTCTCGAAGAATTTTTTTTTTGAATTTTTTTATCATTTTCTTTTCTATTTTTCAAAACTGAAATGGCGATACACCGGGGGGGGGGGGGGGGTGGTTAGAGTTTGAAAATATCCCTACAGTCTCGGTTTGTGTCTCCAACCGGGACTATAGGTCAAACCCCTTTAGTCCCGGTTCGTGGCACGAACCGGTACTAAAGGTTAGCCCTTTAGTACTAGTTTGTGCCACGAACCTGTACTAAAGGTGATCGTGGGGCCCCGGCCTGACGCCAGCCTGCCACCAACATTAATGCATAGCCGTTCGAACCGGCACTAATGGTACCATTAGTACCGGGCCAAAATCGAACCGGGACTAACGTGTCTCACATTAGGTCCTTTTTCTACTAGTGTTATGTAGTCATTGAGAATTTCAATCAAACAAATAGATGCCTAATATATTTTGAAATAAAATTATGTTTTACTTTTCGTTTACGCACATGTGTTTTTTCTAGCAAGATTGCTAAAACAAGACCAATATTGAATACAATTTTTTAAATTAATTTTTTGACAACTAATAAATCACCAGGCTTCAAACTTGTTACGTCGAGATTCATTAAATCATGCGAAAAACCAGTACTGTTTTATTTTGTTTTACATAAATAATCTTATTGTTTCACTATATAGCTCGCCATGCTCCGTAGCGTATGATAATGTTGTACACTATTTACCAAAGTGTTTCATTGTATGTAAAAGTTAGTAAATACGAGTACTTTATATCCAGTATCATTTGGGTGCATCGTGTTCCACCATGTTTTAAAATTTGAATTTTCAAATTTGTTGAAATATAATCAAAAGTGGCCTCGTTTTAAAGTCCTCGCCATCATAAACACAGATATGCAAGCGGATCATAAAATGGACTTCCGGTTGAAAAGATAAAATAGATTTAGACTTCGAAATAAAATGAAAAGGCATGGGATTATGGGCTGGAGCACCAGTGAGAGAAAAGTCTGACCAACTGTAAGCAGTAGACCAGTAGTCATGAATGCATGCTAATCTTCAATAGTAAAAAACAATGGCTGCTACATGCACGAGATATCCCATGCATGGTAGACATGCATTTCTCGCAGTTATAACACTACAAAACTAGTCTCAACTTTCATCCGCAACATATGGACTTGGCTATTTGAGCGTCAGTTCCCTGACTGATAGGACAAGATACAACTTAACTTAGAATACATATATAGTATAACCCAACTACGCATCAATTTTTTCTCCCGCTTGCAGACTTGAGAATGTCAGCCAGCACCCAAGGGCAGTTCGCCTCCAGGTCCTTGTAGCCCTCCGTCGCCAACACGGCACCAAGAATCGCCGGCGTTCCGACGATGAACTCAACGCACGTCGCCTTGAGCCACGGGCAGTTGTTCATGTCCGCCAGTGCCAGAATCCTGGCCACCGTCCCGACGCAAACGCTAGCAGAGAGCTTCTGCGAGCAGATCAGCTTGAGCCTTTCCAGCCCATACCTGTCGGCGGCCGCGAGGAGGCCGCAGGTCAACGCCACCGACTCCTCATCGTCGTGTCGGTCGAGCTCCGGTGCCGTGTCGGTGTAGATGAAGTGCAGCATGGCCTTGAACTCCGCCGCCTCCATGCCGTGGACCTCCAGGCGCGGCGCGCTCTTCTTCTCGCTCGCGTCCCCGAAGAACTCGGCCATGAACAGCGGTGACCTCGCGGCGAGCACGACCTTGTGCGCGGCGAAGGTTTCGCCGGAGACAACGAACGTGATGTCGGATCCCGCCCCGCTCCGCAGGAGCTCTCCGAGGTGTCGGTCCAGGTCTGAGGCCGGGACAGGAAGCGACGCGGGCACGTCCACGCTCGGGCGCTGTTCCCGGAGCACCGTGATGGCGCATTTCACGGTGAGGGTGCCGTCGCCCCCTACGTAGCCGGACACGTCCAGGTCGCGCCTGTGCGCCAGCACGAGCGGCGCCGACTCGCCGCCGCAGTGGAGCGGGAAGGCTGCGGACACCGTCCTGGGCTCCGACTGCGCGGCCAAACCCGCGGGATCCACGAGCCAGCAGTCTAGGCGCGCATTGACGACGTCGCCGGCGGCGGCGGGATGGGCGAGGAGCACGAGCTTGAGCGACACCCACATGCTGCACACCGAGGACGCAGGGTAGCAGCGGATCTCCCACTCATGCCAGCCGACGCTCCACCTGGAGCATACCACGACGCACTCGTCGTGACCGCTGGTCGCCGTGGCCGAGGCCGTGGAAGTCGAGCTGAGGCCGTCGATCTTGAACGTCCGAACGGAGTGCGCGGCATCGGCGAGGGGCCTGGTCGGTACGACTTGGGCGTTGCCCATGGCTCTTGTTTTGCCTGTGCTTGATTCGACTTGTGGAAACACTTACGTGAGAGTACTCGGCACGTGCGTAGATAGCAACTTTCGACCGGGAAGAGAAAACACACGTCCGTGCCCGTGCCCTACGTTCATGTATTTATTTCGAGGACAAGACCGTGTACGAGTACGATCCGAGAAGTACTCATATGTACGGGTTCAACACGGAAACGAAGCACGTCGATCGATTTGTTCCAAACTAAGACCCGTGCGTACCCGCCGGCCGGCCGGCCGGCCAGCGACAGGGAACCCCACCCATGGCGGGGCTATGCCCTATCCTCCCTGACCAGGTCATCGAGGACATCTTCGCGCGGTTGCCGGCCAAGTTCGTGCACGTACAGATGCCGCAGCCTCTCTCGCGCCTGGGCCGGCACACTCGCCTCCGATGACTTCGCCGACCTCCACCTTCGCCTAGCCAACCGCCACGGCGGCCCCAGGGTGCTCCTCCTGCAGGAATCAAGCTCACGCGACAATAATGGACGTCCGAAGATCCAGGCGTGGTCGCCAGCCCACCCTGACAGCACCACGCTCATGGAGGTCCCCCGCGCCCGCACATGCGAGCCCTGTCCATGCAATGTTACACGTTGTATATTCCCGCAAAAAAAAAAAATGTTACACGTTGTATCAGTCCGACTAACTTCGTCCCACGCCTCTTGACGCAACAGTGACATGGCCTCATCATCATTGATGCAGTCTCTACAGGGACGCGCTACGTGTTCAACCCGTCCACCGGCCAAATGGCGGCTCTTCCAGAGACCCGGTACATGGCCTATATCTCGTATGGCCTGTATTACGATAGCCTAGGGCTCAGCTATGACACACGCACCAAGAAGTAAAAGTTGTGCACATCTACTACTGTGGCTCTAGTAACATCGGATGTGAGGTATACGTGACTGTGAAACAAAAGGGTTTTAGGGTTTGTGGCACACCTCCAACGTGGGGTGGCCTTTGTATTATATAGGGGTACATCATAATGTACAAATACAATTACAACTATAATACATGTAGGCCCAGTATATACAGAGTCTAACACCTTCCCTCAATCTCAACCGAGCTCAGAAGAGTTTACTAGGTTGAGATTGCGCCTACAGCCTTCAAACTGAGGAAGCGGTAGTGGCTTGGTGAAGATGTCAGCAAGTTGATCCTTTGAAGAGATGAACTTGATGAGAAGCAGCTTCTGGGCAACACGTTCTCTGACAAAGTGATAGTCAACTTCGATGTGTTTTGTTCGGGCATGGAATACAAGATTCGAAGACAGATACGTAGCACCGATATTATCACACCAAAGAACAGGAGGTTGCTCCTGAGAGATCCTCAACTCTCGAAGCAAGGACTGTATCCAAATCAGCTCAGCTGCAGCATTTGCAACTGCTTTGTACCCAGCCTCAGTGCTACTGCGAGACACTGTTGCTTGTTTACGAGCACTCCAGGCGATCAAGTTAGCACCAAAGAACACTGCATAGCCCCCCGTTGATCGCCTGTCATCCGGATTCCCAGCCCAGTCTGCATCAGAGAACACGGAAAGAGCTGCAGAGGTCGCCGGTTGCAAATGCAGACCATAGGAAGGTGTCAACCGAATGTAGCGTAATATACGCTTAACAACAGTCCAATGAGAATCTTGAGGTGCATGCAGAAACTGACAGACACGGTTGACAGCATAAGAGATATCCGGACGAGTAATAGTCAAGTACTGCAAACCACCAACAATACTCCGATACTCAGTGGCCTCATCAGCACAAAGAAGAGAACCATCGAGGGCAGACAGTTTGTCAGTAGAGGACATAGGTGTAGTAGCAGACTTGCACTTGAGCATACCAGCACGTCGAAGAACATCAAGAGAATACTTCTGCTGAGTCAGCGTCAAACCAGAACTAGAGTACGAGACCTCCAAACCGAGAAAATAGTGCAGTTTGCCAAGATCCTTAACCGCAAAATCAGCCTGCAAGGAAGACACCAGGCGATCCGCAGCAAATACTGAAAAGCTGACTGTTGGGGAACGTTGCAGAAAATAAAATTTTTCCTACGGTTTCACCAAGATCCATCTATGAGTTCATCTAAGCAACGAGTGAAAGGAGAGATGTATCTACATACCACTTTGTAGATCGCGAGCGGAAGAGTTCAAAAGAACAGGGTTGAGGTAGTCATTCTCGTCGTGATCCTATCACCGGAGATCCTAGCGCCGAACGGACGGCACCTCCGCGTTCAACACACGTACGGTCAGCGTGACGTCTCCTCCGTCTTGATCCAGCAAGGGGGAAGGAGAGGTTGATGAAGATCCAGCAGCACGACGGCGTGGTGGTGGATGCAGCAGGATTCCGGCAGGGCTTCGCCAAGCAACTGCGGGAGGGGAAAGAGGTGTAGCAGGGGGAGGGAGGCGCCAAGACTCAGGGTGCGGCTGCCCTCCCTCCCCCCTCCTTTATATAGGCCCCTAGGGGGGGGAGCCGGCCCTGGAGAATGAATCTCCCAAGGGGGGTGGCGGCCAGGGGGGTGGAGTGCCCCCCAAGGCAAGTGGTGCGCCCCCCACCCTAGGGTTTCCAACCCTAGGCGCAGGGGGGCCCAAGGGGGGGCGCACCAGCCCACTAGGGGCTGGTTACCCTCCCACTTCAGCCCACGGGGCCCTCCGGGATAGGTGGCCCCACCCAGTGGACCCCGGGACCCTCCCGGTGGTCCCGGTATAATACCGGGTGACCCCGAAACTTTCCCGATGGCCGAAACATCACTTCCTATATATAATTCTTTACCTCCGGACCATTCCGGAACTCCTCGTGACGTCCAGGATCTCATCCGGGACTCCGAACAACATTCAGTTTGCTGCATACTCATATTCATACAACCCTAGCGTCACCGAACCTTAAGTGTGTAGACCCTACGGGTTCGGGAGACACGCAGACATGACCGAGATGGCTCTCCGGTGAATAACCAACAACGGGATCTGGATACCCATGTTGGCTCCCACATGCTCCTCGATGATCTCATCGGATGAACCACGATGTCGAGGATTCAATCAACCCCGTATACAATTCCCTTTGTCAGACGGTATGTTACTTGCCCGAGATTCGATCGTCAGTATCCCAATACCTCGTTCAGTCTCGTTGCCGGCAAGTCACTTTACTCGTACCGTAATGCATGATCCCGTGACCAAACACTTGGTCACTTTGAGCTCATTATGATGATGCACTACCGAGTGGGCCCAGTGATACCTCTCCGTAATACGGAGTGACAAATCCCAGTCTCGATCCATGTCAACCCAACAGACACTTTCGGAGATACCTGTAGTGCACCTTTATAGTCACCCAGTTACGTTGTGATGCTTGGTACACCCAAAGCACTCCTACGGTATCCAGGAGTTACACGATCTCATGGTCTAAGGAAAAGATACTTGACATTGGAAAAGCTCTAGCAAAATGAACTACACGATCTTGTGCTATGCTTAGGATTGAGTCTTGTCCATCACATCATTCTCCTAATGATGTGATCCCATTATCAACGACATCTAATGTCCATAGTCAGGAAACCATGACTATCTGTTGATCAACGAGCTAGTCAACTAGAGGCTTACTAGGGACATATTATGGTCTATGTATTCACACGTGTATTACGATTTCCGGATAATACAATTATAGCATGAATAAAGACAATTATCATGAACAAGGAAATATAATAATAATCCTTTTATTATTGCCTCTAGGGCATATTTCCAACAGTCTCCCACTTGCACTAGAGTCAATAATCTAGTTACATTGTGATGAATCGAACACCCATAGAGTTCTGGTGTTGATCATGTTTTGCTCGCGAAAGAGGTTTAGTCAACGGATCTGCGACATTCAGATCCGTATGTACTTTGCAAATGTCTATGTCTCTATCTTGAACATTTTCACGGATGGAGTTGAAACGACGCTTGATGTGCCTGGTCTTCTTGTGAAACCTGGGCTCCTTGGCAAGGGCAATAGCTCCAGTGTTGTCAAAGAAGAGTTTGATCGGTCCCGACGCATTGGGTATGACTCCTAGGTCGGTGATGAACTCCTTCACCCAAATTGGTTCATGTGCTGCCTCCGAGGCTGCCATGTACTCCGCTTCACATGTAGATCCCGCCACCACGCTCTGCTTGCAGCTGCACCAGCTTACTGCTCCACCATTCAACATATACACGTATCCGGTTTGTGACTTAGAGTCATCCAGATCTGTGTCGAAGCTAGCGTCAATGTAACCCTTTACGGCGAGCTCTTCATCACCTCCATAAACGAGAAACATGTCCTTTGTCCTTTTCAGGTACTTCAAGATATTCTTGACCGCTGTCCAGTGTTCCTTGCCGGGATTGCTTTGGTACCTTCCTACCAAACTTACGGCAAGGTTTACATCAGGTCTGGTACACAGCATGGCATACATAATAGATCCTATGGCTGAAGCATAGGGGATGACACTCATCTCTTCTTTATCTTTTGCCGTGGTCGGGCATTGAGCCGAGCTCAATCTCACACCTTGCAATACAGGCAAGAACCCTTTCTTGGACTGAGCCATTTTGAACTTCTTCAATATCTTATCAAGGTATGTGCTTTGTGAAAGACCTATGAGGCGTCTCGATCTATCCCTATAGATCTTGATGCCTAATATGTAAGCAGCTTCTCCAAGGTCCTTCATTGAAAAACACTTATTCAAGTAGGCCTTAATGCTGTCCAAAAGTTCTATATCATTTCCCATCAAAAGTATGTCATCTACATATAATATGAGAAATGCTACAGAGCTCCCACTCACTTTCTTGTAAACGCAAGCTTCTCCATAAGTCTGCATAAACCCAAACGCTTTGATCATCTCATCAAAGCGAATGTTCCAACTACGAGATGCTTGCACCAGCCCATAAATGGATCGCTGGAGCTTGCATACTTTGTTAGCATTCTTAGGATCGACAAAACCCTCCGGCTGCATCATATACAGTTCTTCCTTAAGATGCCCGTTAAGGAATGCCATTTTGACGTCCATCTGCCATATCTCATAATCATAGTATGCGGCAATTGCTAACATGATTCGGACGGACTTCAGCTTCGCTACGGGAGAGAATGTCTCATCGTAGTCAACCCCTTGAACTTGTCGATAACCCTTAGCGACAAGTCGAGCTTTATAGATGGTAATATTACCATCCGCGTCCGTCTTCTTCTTAAAGATCCATTTGTTTTCTATCGCTCGCCGATCATCGGGCAAGTCTGTCAAAGTCCATACTTTGTTTTCATACATGGATTCTATCTCGGATTGCATGGCTTCAAGCCATTTGTTGGAATCTGGGCCCGCCATCGCTTCTTCATAGTTCGAAGGTTCACCGTTGTCTACCAACATGATTTCCAGGACAGGGTTGCCATACCACTCTGGTGTGGAACATGTCCTTGTGGACCTATGAGGTTTAGTAGCAACTTGATCTGAAGTACCTTGATCATAATCATTAATTTCCTCTCCAGTTGGTGTAGGCACCACAGGAACATTTTCCTGAGCTGTACTACTTTCCGGTTCAAGAGGCAGTACTTCGTCGAGTTCTACTTTCCTCCCACTTACTTCTTTCGAGAGAAACTCTTTTTCCAGAAAGGATCCCTTCTTGGCAACAAAGATCTTGCCCTCGGATCTTAAGTAGAAGGTATACCCAATGGTTTCCTTAGGGTATCCTATGAAGACGCATTTTTCCGACTTGGGTTCGAGCTTTTCAGGTTGTAGTTTCTTGACATAAGCATCGCATCCCCAAACTTTTAGAAACGACAGCTTAGGTTTCTTCCCAAACCATAATTCATACGGTGTCGTCTCAACGGATTTAGAAGGTGCCCTATTTAAAGTGAATGTAGCTGTCTCTAGAGCGTATCCCCAAAATGATAGCGGTAAATCGGTAAGGGACATCATAGATCGCACTATATCCAATAGAGTGCGATTACGACGTTCGGACACACCATTACGCCGAGGTGTTCCAGGCGGCGTGAGTTGTGAAACGATTCCACATTTCCTTAAGTGTGTACCAAATTCGTGACTTAAATATTCTCCTCCACGATCTGATCATAGGAACTTTATCTTTCGGTCACGTTGATTCTCTACCTCATTCTGAAATTCCTTGAACTTTTCAAAGGTTTCAGACTTGTGTTTCATCAAGTAGACATACCCATATCTACTCAAGTCATCAGTGAGAGTGAGAACATAACGATATCCTCCGCGAGCCTCAACGCTCATTGGACTGCACACATCGGTATGCATGATTTCCAATAAGCTGGTTGCTCGCTCCATTGTTCCGAAGAACGGAGTCTTGGTCATTTTGCCCATGAGGCATGGTTCGTATGTGTCAAGTGATTCATAATCGAGTGACTCTAAAAGTCCATCAGCATGGAGCTTCTTCATGCGCTTGACACCAATGTGACCAAGGCGGCAGTGCCACAAGTATGTGGGACTATCATTATCAACTTTACATCTTTTGGTATTCACACTATGAATATGTGTAACATTACGTTCGATATTCATTAAGAATAAACCATTGACCTTCGGGGCATGACCATAAAACGTATCTCTCATATAAATAGAACAACCATTATTCTCGGATTTAAATGAGTAGCCATCTCGTATCAAACGAGATCCAGATACAATGTTCATGCTCAAACTTGGCACTAAATAACAATTATTGAGGTTCATAACTAATCCCGTGGGTAAATGTAGAGGTAGCGTGCCGATGGCGATCACATCGACCTTGGAACCATTCCCGACGCGCATCGTCACCTCGTCCTTCGCCAGTCTCTGCTTATTCCGCAGCTCCTGCTGTGAGTTACAAATATGAGCAACGGCACCGGTATCAAATACCCAGGAGTTAGTACGAGTACTGGTAAGGTACACATCAATTACATGTATATCAAATATACCTTTAGTGTTGCCGGCCTTCTTGTCCGCTAAGTATTTGGGGCAGTTCCGCTTCCAGTGACCCTTCCCTTTGCAAGAAAAGCACTCAGTCTCAGGCTTGGGTCCATTCTTTGACTTCTTCCCGGCAACTGGCTTACCGGGCGTGGCAACATCTTTGCCGTCCTTCTTGAAGTTCTTCTTACCCTTGCCCTTCTTGAACTTAGTGGTCTTATTGACCATCAACACTTGATGTTCTTTCTTGATTTCAACCTCTGCTGACTTCAGCATTAAGAATACTTCAGGAATGGTCTTCACCATCCCCTGCATATTGTAGTTCAACACAAAGCTCTTGTAGCTCGGTGGGAGCGAATGAAGGATTCTGTCAATGACCGCCTCGTCCGTGAGGTTGATCTCCAGCTGGGACAGGTGGTTGTGCAACCCAGACATTTTGATTATGTGCTCACTGACAGAACTGTTTTCCTCCATATTACAACTATAGAACTTGTCGGAGACTTCATATCTCTCGACCCGGGCATGAGCTTGGAAAACCATTTTCAGCTCCTTGAACATCTCATATGCTCTGTGTTTCTCAAAACGCTTTTGGAGCCCCGGTTCTAAGCTGTAAAGCATGCCGCACTGAACGAGGGAGTAATCATCAACACGTGACTGCCAAGCGTTCATAACGTCTTGGTTTTCTGGGATGGGTGCTTCACCTAGCGGTTCTTCTAGGACATATGCTTTCTTGGCTGCTATGAGGATGATCCTCAGGTTCCGGACCCAGTCCGAAGTTGCTGCCATCATCTTTCAGCTTGGTTTTCTCTAGGAACGCGTTGAAGTTCATGTTGACATGAGCGTTGGCCATTTGATCTACAAGACATATTTGCAAAGGTTTTTAGACTAAGTTCATGATAATTAAGTTCATCTAATCAAATTATTTAATGAACTCCCACTCAGATTGACATCCATCTAGTCATGTAAGTGTTACACGATCCGAGTCGACCAGGCCGTGTCCGATCATCACGTGAGACGGACTAGTCATCATCGGTGAACATCTCCATGTTGATCGTATCTTCCATACGACTCATGTTCGACCTTTCGGTCTCTTGTGTTCCGAGGCCATGTCTGTACATGCTAGGCTCGTCAAGTTAACCCTAAGTGTTTTGCATGTGTAAAACTGTCTTACACCCGTTGTATGTGAACGTAAGGATCTATCACACCCGATCATCACGTGGTGCTTTGAAACGACGAACTTTAGCAATGGTGCACAGTTAGGGGGAACACTTTCTTGAAATTATTATAAGGGATCATCTTATTTACTACCGCCGTTCTAAGTAAACAAGATGCATAAAACATAATAAACATCACATGCAATTATATAAAGTAGTGACATGATATGGCCAATATCATATAGCTCCTTCGATCTCCATCTTCGGGGCTCCATGATCATCTTCGTCACCGGCATGACACCATGATCTCCATCATCATGATCTCCATCATTGTGTCTTCATGAAGTTGTCACGCCAATGACTACTTCTACTTCTATGGCTAACGCGTTTAGCAATAAAGTAAAATAATTTACATGGCGTTCTTCAATGACACGCAGGTCATACAAAAAATAAAGACAACTCCTATGGCTCCTGCCGGTTGTCATACTCATCGACATGCAAGTCGTGATTCCTATTACAAGAACATGATCTCATACATCACAATATATCATTCATCATTCATCACAACTTCTGGCCATATCACATCACATGACAATTGCTGCAAAAACAAGTTAGACGTCCTCTAATTGTTGTTGCATCTTTTACGTGGCTGCAATTGGGTTCTAGCAAGAACGTTTTCTTACCTACGAATAACCACAACGTGATTTTGTCAACTTCTATTTGCCCTTCATAAGGACCCTTTTCATTGAATCCGCTCCAACTAAAGTGGGAGAGACAGACACCCGCTAGCCACCTTATGCAACTAGTGCATGTCAGTCGGTGGAACCTGTCTCACGTAAGCGTACGTGTAAGGTCGGTCCGGGCCGCTTCATCCCACAATACCGCTGAAGCAAAATAAGACTAGTAGCGGCAAGCAAGTTGACAAGATCTATGCCCACAACAGTTTTGTGTTCTACTCGTGCAATAGAGAACTACGCATAGACCTAGCTCTGATACCACTATTGGGGAACGTTGCAGAAAATAAAATTTTTCCTACGGTTTCACCAAGATCCATCTATGAGTTCATCTAAGCAACGAGTGAAAGGAGAGATGCATCTACATACCACATTGTAGATCGCGAGCGGAAGCATTCAAAAGAACGGGGTTGAGGTAGTCGTTCTCGTCGTGATCCTATCACCGGAGATCCTAGCGCCGAACGGATGGCACCTCCGCGTTCAACACACGTACGGTCAGCGTGATGTCTCCTCCGTCTTGATCCAACAAGGGGGAAGGAGAGGTTTATGAAGATCCAGCAGCACGATGGTGTGGTGGTGGATGCAGCAGGACTCCGGCAGGGCTTCGCCAAGCAACTGTGGGAGGGGAAAGAGGTGTAGCAGGGGGAGGGAGGCGCCAAGACTCAGGGTGCGGCTGCTCTCCCTCCCCCTCCTTTATATAGGCCACCAGGGGGGGGGGGCGGCCCTTGAGATTGAATCTCCCAAGGGGGCGGCGGCCAGGGGGGTGGAGTGCCCCCCAAGGCAAGTGGTGCGCCCCCCCACCCTAGGGTTTCCAACCCTAGGCGCAGGGGGGCCCAAGGGGGGGCGCACCAGCCCACTAGGGGCTGGTTCCCCTCCCTCTTCAGCCCACGGGGCCCTCCGGGATAGGTGGCCCCACCCGGTGGACCCCCGGGACCCTTCCGGTGGTCCCGGTACAATACCGGGTGACCCCGAAACTTTCCCGATGGCCGAAACAACACTTCCTATATATAATTCTTTACCTCCGGACCATTCCGGAACTCCTCGTGACGTCCGGAATCTCATTTGGGACTCCGAACAACATTAGGTTTGCTGCATACTCATATTCATACAACCCTAGCGTCACTGAACCTTAAGTGTGTAGACCCTACGGGTTCGGGAGACACGCAGACATGACCGAGACGGCTCTCCGGTCAATAACCAACAGCGGGATATGGATACCCATGTTGGCTCCCACATGCTCCTCGATGATCTCATTGGATGAACCACGATGTCGAGGATTCAATCAACCCCGTATACAATTCCCTTTGTCAGATGGTATGTTACTTGCCCGAGATTCGATCGTTGGTATCCCAATACCTCGTTCAGTCTCGTTGCCGGCAAGTCACTTTACTCGTACCGTAATGCATGATCCTGTGACCAAACACTTGGTCACTTTGAGCTCATTATGATGATGCACTACCGAGTGGGCCCAGTGATACCTCTCCGTAATACGGAGTGACAAATCCCAATCTCGATCCGTGTCAACCCAACAGACACTTTCGGAGATACCTGTAGTGCACCTTTATAGTCACCTAGGTACGTTGTGACATTTGGTACACCCAAAGCACTCCTACGGTATCCGGGAGTTACACGATCTCATGGTCTAAGGAAAATATACTTGACATTGGAAAAGCTCTAGCAAAACGAACTACACGATCTTGTGCTATGCTTAGGATTGGGTCTTGTCCATCACATCATTCTCCTAATGATGTGATCCCATTATCAACGACATCTAATGTCCATAGTCAGGAAACCATGACTATCTGTTGATCAACGAGCTAGTCAACTAGAGGATTACTAGGGACATATTATGGTCTATGTATTCACACATGTATTACGATTTCCAGATAATACAATTATAGCATGAATAAAGACAATTATCATGAACAAGGAAATATAATAATAATCCTTTTATTATTGCCTCTAGGGCATATTTCCAACACTGACAAGAATGATATCATCAACGTAAACCAGCAGGTACATAGTAACTGTAGGACGCTGAAGAAGAAACAGTGAGGTGTCAGCCGTAGAGGGAACAAAACCATGAGCCTGAAGAGTGGTGCCAAGACGTGCATGCCAAGCACGCGGAGCCTGCTTCACGCCATAGAGCGCCTTGACAAGACGACACAGATGCTGCGGTCGAGCGGGATCAACAAAACAAGGAGGCTGACGCATATATACCTCCTCCTCTAATACCCCATGAAGAAAGGCATTCTGAATATCAAGTTGACGAAGAGACCATCCACGAGTAACGGCCAGTGAGAGCAAAAGTCGAATGGTAGTGGGTTTAACCACCGGACTGAAGGTATCCTCAAAATCAAGACACTGACGTTGTTTGAATCCTTTAGCAACCAGGCGAGCCTTGTATCGCTCAATAGAACCGTCGGCATGTCGCTTAACCTTAAATACCCACTTAGAATCAATAACATTGACACCTGCCCTGGGAGGAACTAAACACCACGTGCCATTCTGAAGAAGAGCTTGGTATTCTTGTTCCATCGCAAGACGCCAGTGAGGAATGATCATAGCTGCCTGAAAATGCCTTGGTTCAGCAGTAGGATCCGCCTGTGCTTGCGCCATGCAAGTAGCGAGCCAGGCAACAGTCCCGTCCATGCGCTTCTTCGGTTGAACCACGCCACTCTTGCTGCGTGTATGAGGACGCGACACAGGAGCGGGGGTAGGTGGTGGCGAGGGCGCCAGTGACAGCGGCAAGGAAGCCACCACCTCAGAAGAGGCCAACGGCGAATGTCAGTGTCAAAACCGGCGGATCTCGGGTGGGGGGTCCCAAGCAGTGCATCTTAGGATCAATGGTAACAGGAGGCAAGGGACACAATGTTTACCCAGGTTCGGGCCCTCTCGATGGAGGTAAAACCCTACGTCCTGCTTGATTAATATTGATGATATGGGTAGTACAAGAGTAGATCTACCACGAGATCAAGGAGGCTAAACCCTAGAAGCTAGCCTATGGTATGATTGTTGTTGTATATGTCTATTGACTAGCCTGGCCCCAGTTTATATAATGCACGAGAGGCCTAGGATAACAAGAGTCCTAGCCGAATACGCCGGTGGGGAAGGAGTCCTTGTCTTGATCGCCAAGTCTTGTTGATTCTTCCTTGTATTCGGCAGCTGTCCGGACTGGCCCATGAGTACACGGCCATGGGGGTCCTCGGCCCAATCCAACTGACCCGGAGACGACGCGTTGAGTACCCCCTAGTCTAGGACACCATCAATAGCCCCCTGAACCGGTCTTCAAGTTAGGGACGCTCCTCAATTCTTCCAAACTGTTCTTCATCTTCAGTTGCCGGTCTTGAAAACTGGTTCAACAAATCTTCTCGTTTTCTATCTTGAGGATCGCCGAAATGCATTCGACGAGTTTACACGTCGGGTATCCGAGGAGCCCCTTTAAGTTTCCGGCCTTTATCAATGCCTTGTTATTTTTATGCCACACCTCAGGTTTGAAGTTGTTCCCAGGCGGCAACGTCCTCTTGCGTCCGAGCTCCAATGCCGGACTGCATTCGAGGTATCTTTTGCAGCCGAGCACCAATGCCGGACTGCTTCCCAGCTCTAACGCCGGACTATGTATCCGAGCTCCAATGCCGGATTGTATCCGAGCTCCAATGCCGGACTATGTATCTGAGCTCCAACGCCGGACTGTATCCGAGGTGTCGTAAATCACCTTGGTTCAAAGAGGTTTGAAGGAGTTTAGCCGAGCTTAATGCCGGAAATGCCCTCTATGGAGCCAGCCACTAGCGCCCGAGCTTTATGCCGGGCTGCTTCCGAGGTGGTGCACCACCCCAAATGTGGGCCGATTTTTGTCAATATTTTTGATTGGTGCCAGTAGCCCTCAAGGTGGGTATCGGTCTAAAACCCAAGATGCACATGAAGGATGACATAAGACCGCTGATCCCCGTAGCCGCTGAGACTCAGGTTGATTTGCAAAATCGGTCTGAGGATCAAGTCCTAGCTCGGTAGAATACTTCGGGAGAAAAAAAGCGGCGTGCTCAGTCCTCGAGACCCAGGTTGGGTGCGGCCGACCAACCTGAGGATCAAAATCTCCTCGGAAACTGTATTGCACTTAAAATTTTCTGCATAAAACAGGTAATGCAGTAGCCCCCGAGACACTGGTCGGGTGGCAATACCAGATCAGGGGATCGATGTGCCCCTTTAATATTTGTAAATAATAAGCCCGAAGCCCAGTAGCCCCCGAGCCTTAATGCAGGCACGGGAGGCCGAATTAAGGATCGACATCCCTAGTAAAATTACAAATTATGTGTAATGACTCTATGTATCCAAGTACTTTACGTCATTAATGCTCAGATCCGCATTGTACAAAACTTTCTTGACCGACCATCGGCTTCCACCTCCTCGGCCAATAGCCGAGGAGTGTTTGTCCTACTTTATAAAGCCTTTATGAGGGCAAAGATTTACAACAAACAAGGCAATCTGGCCATACGGTTTTATAAAGAAAGGTACGCGGAGAGACATGCTATATTACTGTTTAACAGAAGAAATGTCTTCCAAAGAAAATAGTCCCGCTATCGATTCCTTTATTTGGGTTGTCATGCTAAGCATGATCATGAAACCTCAGCTCCAATGTAAGAGCAAAATATCGAGGATTTAGTTTGGGAGGCCAGTTAATAGCCCCCAGTAGTGTTCGGCGATAGTCGAGGTCAAGCCGTAAACACTTCGGCCATTATTATGAATGGCCCGTCGTTTTAACGCCGTCATCGGATCGCCGACCAGTTTACGCTTATTGTGATAGTCAGTTTTCGGCTTTCTCCACTGAGGTGCTTAACCATGTGAGCTGGAAGCACAATCGCAGTGGTTCTCCCTTTGCACACCTAGCCGAACAAAGCAGAACATAGGAGGCAAGCGCAGGAGCCGGGCAACCCAACTATTGACCGAAGACACAATTTGAAACCGATGCATATATAGCAATATCCAAGAATGTTTTTGCCGAATCCCTAAAGGTGTCCGGCGTTGCACTGCGAGACTTGTGCTGAAAACACAAAAATAGTTTAAAAGTGCCATGGGCTCGAAAAGCCAAAAAACTTATTCAAAAGGTTAATGTCCGAACTAGATCAAGTGTTCGGTGCCAATCCGAAAATTGGACTTTAGAAAAAAAAGGTGCTTCTGCCATGCTTTAACATGACACATCCTATCTCAAAACTTCAAGCGGGTCAGCCTATGGCTTCAACCTCCTATCCCGAAGGCGGAGTACTTCTTACTAGGCCCGTTTAGCAAACTAGACTCTAGCGGCTTTGAGAGAGAAATTAGGCTCCCCGGCTAGCGACCGCACACTTGTGTCGAAAAAAGGAGTGATAAATAATAATAAAAACTTTGCAACAACTAAGAAGAAAAACACTTATCATAAAACAGCTCATATAAATTTAAGAGCCCCCAAGTGACTTGGGTAAAAGAATGATTGCATGTACCGAAGTACTTATATCATATCTATGTTCAACCGAACTTTAAACGCGTCTTAACCGTCCGTCGGCTTCTCCCTCTTCGATCAAGGACCGAAAAGTGTCATGTACTCCATCTGTCGAGAATATCGACGGTGTTTCCAATAACCAGGCAATCAGTCCATAAGGCTGTAACAGACAAAGCGTGTTCAGGGAACTTATGCTATATTACTGTGAAGAGTAAGAAGCATGTTCGAAGAAAATAGTACCCCCACCGATACCTTTATTCGGTGCTCATTTTTATTATGAGACTTGTGCAATAGATTTTTTGTACTCATGAGTTCCGTTGTGTGCCGACCATGATTGAAAACAATAAGAGCGCTAGCTTTCAGCTTCACCCAGTCTGAGGTCCGGCTCGGGTGACCCGATCGTGACAATCGCAGAGGTGCTCCCTTTACTCCCTAGCCGAACAATCGGGAACGTAGGGGTAAGCACAGGAGCCAGGCAACCCAGCTTGCAAATCACTTAAGTCAATATGGTGCATATTGTGGCGTAATACACGAACAAGGAACGAAGCCGTACAAGTATAACCATATGCTAGAGGAAAAAGCTTCATGAAGGAAGCCCCCAAGTAAACGGGGTATTTGAGTTTGCGCGTCACAAACAAAATTTGGACAAGGAAATTTTTACAAGCAACTTTTTTTTTCCAAAAAAGTATAATGCTTGGCCGAGCCGAACACAAGTTAAAAATTTAAAATTTTGAGCATGAAGACAACTTAGCTGGTTAATGTGTTTGGTATTGATGACGCGGTCCGAGCTTGATGCGGGACAAGGTTCCATCCCCGAGCCCGTCCCGAGGTGGAGGAGCAAAGAGCTCAACACTCCGAAGTGGTGACATAGCACGGTCAATGCAGGACGATAGGGTGATGCCGAAGTCCCCGGCATGGGGTAATGAAGTGTTGACGAAGCCCCCCGTCCAGCCGAGGTGACGCCAAAGGATATAGTCCGACTGGATCATTTTCCTGTGCACAAAAAATAGTGCAAACCGTAGATAATAGTAATAATAATAAAAAATAATTTTTTTTTGCATAACAAATAATTTATGCAAAGTGAGTAATAAAAGAAATATGGCCTAGCGCCAAAGTAAATGTCGATGCAGGGCGGCGGCGTGATGCGGTAAAGGCATGGCAAGGCCTGAATTCACAGGTCGGTTCGAGTTCCGGATGCGGCGTTCGCCGGACTTTGTACGGAAACTGACCAAACCACCATGCGACCGTCATTAATGCGGCCACCATTTAATAGACCTGCGTACATATGACGGACAAATAAGAGTAATAATTCATTGGAAAAAATGAACCCTAACAAGCAAAAAATATTAGGATTAATAGCACCTGGCTTATTTGTTGTAGCAATCCGAAGAAAGGTGATTCCCAAAATTGGGACTCGATCCGCACACCTATCGCCTGATGGGCGATAAAGCAATGGCATGGTGATGAAGAGAAGATGAAGCCCCCGGTCTAGCGATGCAGGTCATGACGTGGTCGATGCCTGCTTGATGAAGTGACCGTGTGGCGATGCAGGTGTGCCCGCTCCGTGTAATCCGTGGGGCGGCGATGTTGGTGACGATTTATCCTTTGCGATGCCGAACTATTGTTCGGCTGGCCGAGATGATGATCCGAAGAAATTGAGCTCGGCTCAACAAAGTGACGACGTGTCTAACGCAGGTCGGCCGCCATGGAGTGATGTTGTTGGGCTGGTTTGACACCGGCGCGACGGTGAAGTTCGTATTGCAAGAATACTTTTAGTACTACTGGGATGTGTTTGAGAATAAAACACAACACCCCATACGAAAACTTCCTTCAAAAAGGATGTCCGAGATCCCGTTCATAAAGAAGATGAATTCGGGTCGGATTCGTTCTCGCGCAAAAAATAGATCCAAAAAGTGATGCACTAATCGGAAGTTTCCCGGAGTTTGGACGGTCAGATCGAGCTGAATTTTTGGCAGGTGGTAGATATGGGAATTCCGCAGCAAATCAACGGTTGGATCCTCCAAAGGACATCCGAGCTAGATGTTGGATACCACGCCCTAAACTCATCCGGATTCTCGTCCAGATTCAACAGGGCTCCGGTATATCGGAGATTACCGGAGATTCCTCCATCGGAACTCGACGAAATTTTTGCAGGGTTGTTGTAGACTTAATTCCGCATAATTCCACTGAAGTAATAGTCTAAGAAACACTCGAGGAGGCGGTGGCGGCGGATACAAGTTTGCTGTCCAGAAAAATAGCACGGTCGCTTGAGGGCAATGTTGACGTTGAGCCCCCGAGCTCCATGGATGACTCCTCCATGATCTTAATAGAGATCGGAGTTGGTGTTGATGGAGGCCCTCATCCGAACATGACGATCAGAGGTAGGGCGCAGTCCTCGGTCAAGCCAAGGTGACCAGTCGTGCTGGTGACGAAGAAGCCGACGTCGCAGTTGACCTGCAGTCGAGCCATTGATCCTTTCGCCGATCACACATCGAAACTCTCAATGAAAGCACCAATGTCGGTGTCAAAACCGGCGGATCTCGGGTAGAGGGTCCCAAGCATTGCGTCTTAGGATCAATGATAACAGGAGGCAAGGGACACAATGTTTACCCAGGTTCGGGCCCTCTCGATGGAGGTAAAACCCTACGTCCTGCTTGATTAATATTGATGATATGGGTAGTACAAGAGTAGATCTACCACGAGATCAAGGAGGCTAAACCCTAGAAGCTAGCCTATGGTATGATTGTTGTTGTATATGTCTATCGACTAGCCTGACCCCGGTTTATATAATGCACCAGAGGCCTAGGATAACAAGAGTCCTAGCCGAATACGCCGGTGGGGGAGGAGTCCTTGTCTTGATCGCCAAGTCTTGTTGATTCTTCCTTATATGCGGCAGCTGTCCGGACTGGCCCATGAGTACACGACCATGGGGGTCCTCGGCCCAATCCAACTAACCGGGAGACGACGCGTTGAGTACCCCCTAGTCCAGGACACCGTCAGCGAAGAAGTCGATGAAGACGTGACCGATGGCGACAGAACAGGGGACGACAGTCCACCGGAGGACAAAGCTGGCCCAGGCGACATGAACGGCCCAGGTGAGCTCGGCGTAGGAGACCCGACAAGCGTGGCCGGCCCAGACGAGTGCGGCGTAGCGGGCCGAACAGGGGAGGCCGGCCCGGGTGAGGCCAGCGTGGAGGCAGCCGGTGAAGGAGACCCGGGCCCAGGCGAGGGAGTCCGCTGGGCCGGGGCACGGCCAGCTGGCGGGCAGACTGCATGGGGCATGCAGGTGGCCGGCTGATCGTCGTGCGGGGTCGTGGAGGAGGGAGCCGGTGATTCTTCCTCGTCCAAAAGCTGCAAGCGTGCGCCTCTTCCAATACCTGCGCCATGGTTAGACAACAAAAGGGGCGAATGTGCAGCATCTAAAAATTGACCAGGCAAGGTACTTGAGGGGTGCACAGGCGGTGTGGAGGCGGCAACAGATGCGGGTAGAGAAGAAAATGGAAAACATGTTCATCAAAGACAACATCGCGAGAAATATACACACGGTTAGATGGAACATGAAGACATTTATACCCTTTGTGAACAGAACTATACCCAAGGAAGACACATCGTTTGGATCTAAATTCAAGCTTGCGATTGTTATAAGGACGGAGGTGCGGCCAACATGCACACCCAAACACCTTAAGGAACGTGTAATCAGGAGTTTGACCAAGCAAGAGTTCAAGTGGAGTGTTCATATGAAGAAGCCGTGAAGGGAGTCTATTTATAAGAAAACAGGCTGTGGTGAAAGCATCACTCCAAAACCGAAACGGAACAGATGCATGTGCTAGCAAGGTTAACCCAGTTTCAATGATATGACGATGCTTACATTCAGCCGAACCATTCTGCTGATGTATGTGTGGGCAGGACACACGATGAGAAATCCCAAGTTTTTCAAAGAAAGTGCTAAGATTGCGGTACTCACCCCCCCCAATCCGACTGCACATGAATGATTTTATGATTGAGAAGATGCTCAACATGTGCTTGAAACTTAAGAAATACATCAAAAACATCAGACTTACGTTTAAGAAGATATAACCAAGTAAGCCGACTATAAGCATCAATGAAACTGACATAATATTCATGACCACTAACAGACAGTTGGGCAGGGCCCCATACATCTGAAAACACAAGCTCAAGAGGAGTTTTGACTATGTGGTTGGAAACAGAAAAAGGTAACTGATGACTCTTGCCTTGCTGGTAGGCATCACAGATAACAACATCATTACTTCTAGACTCTAACGGTAGCTCATGACGGTGGAGAACATGGCGAACAATGGGTAACACAGGGTGACCAAGACGTGAATGCCACAATGCAGGAGACACGCGAACCCCGCTGAAGACCTGAAGATCAGCAGCGGCAGCAGGCACAACCGTGGGCGCATCCAGAGCATACAAGCCTCGGAGAAAACGACCTCTAAGAAGTATGTCCCTCGTAGCTCGGTCCTTGACAAAAATATGAAACGGGTGAAACTCACAAAAGACATTATTATCCTGAGTAAGTCTAGGAACATAGAGCAAGTTACGAGTAACAGAGGGAACACGAAGAACATTTCTAAGATGCAAGTTCCTAGAGGTGTTCGTGAGAAGTGATGCCTGACCAATATGAGAGATGCGCATACCTGCCCCATCCGCTGTGTGAACCTTGTCGTGGCCGTGGTAGGGTTGCTGAACGTTGAGCTTGCCCAGTTCATTCGTCACATGGGCTGTTGCTCCAGTATCCATATACCAGGAAGGATCAATAGGATATGAAGGCGTATGTCCCTGCTGCGCCATAAGAACTTGGAGATCATTACCCTTGCCGTTGTTGCCGAGGCCGAGGAAGTCAGTCTTGAAGCGACAATGACAGCGAGAGGCAACATGTCCTGGCAGACCACAGAGTTGACACGGGTGGGCCGCTCCACACGCAGCACAACATGCACGTGGACGACCATCAACCGTGACCACAGAGGAGCCAGGGCGCGAGGGCGGCTGCTGACCTGAGGGTGTACTGCCACCGGATTTGCCTCCCCAGCCGAGGAAGCAGAAGGGCCGCGGCCACCTCCTTTGCCACGGTACGCAGCGTTAACAGAGAGGTCCACGGGAGTGTCCGGGCGGCGTGCGTTGAGCCGTTGCTCCGTTGAGAGGAGGCGGCTGTAGAGATCCTGAGGACGGATAGGAACTTTGCGTTCATTGATCACTTCCGTCAACGAGTCGTAGTCGCTATTCAGGCCCGCAAGGATGTAGGATGTGAACTCAGTGTCACGAAGAGGTTCGCCAATGGAAGCAAGAGTGTCAGCAAGTTTCTTGATTTTGTTGTAGAAGACGGTCACCGACCCATTGTCCTTGCGAGTGTCAGCAAGTTTAGCGCGGATGGACATGCTCTGCGCAGTAGACTGCGAGGAAAAACTCGACTCCAGGATGTCCCACACCTCATGAGATGTCGCGGCAAAGAGAACCAGGCCGGCAACACCCTCGCCCAGGGAGGATTGTATCACCGAGAGGATGGCCTGGTCCTGAGCAATCCACGCGCGAAACATCGGATGATGCGGCGGCGGACACGACAGGGTACCGTCAACGAAGCCCTCCAAGTAATGGCTGCGAAGCAAAGGTAGCACTTGTGCACACCAGTAGAGGTAGTTATCCGGCTTGAGCTTGACTGGGAGGAGGTGCGAGAACAGGAACGGTGGCGAGGAGATCGCAGCCAAAGAGCTTTGAGATCCATGTAGGGCGGCGGCGCGGACGGGGGTTGATGTGGAGCGCCATACGCCGCAACGCCGTGGGACGATGGTGCACCGTATGCTACCGGCGGACCATACAGCAAGGAGGCCGTGGGGGCGCCGGACCGAGGATAGACGCCTGGTGGAGGGCGCGGCGCGGGCAAAGAGCCGTACGGGGCACCATAGAGAGGAAGGACACCATAGCCGCCGTAGGCCACGTGAGGGGCGTCGGCGACAGACGAGTCCGCTGCGATGTAGACGACAGCAGGCGGGGCAGACACGGTCGGGCGCATCATCGGATGCGGGGCGGCCGAGGGCGACGGCGCAGGGACCAACGGGTGCGAGGCGGCCGGAAGCAGGGTAGATGTAGAGGGCGACAAGGAGTAGCCGGTGTACTGATAGGCGACGGGGCCGGCGTACTGGTGACCTGCAGATCGCGTCGACAGGGGGCCGAGCGAGCCCTCCGTCGTGTAGGGCGCAACCCCTCCATAGAGGAGAGCCGCGAGCGACGGCGGGAGGAACGCATGGTCCGTGGCGACAGATCGAAGACCCGCACCAGCGACAGCAGTCGATGTGGCGGCAAGGGACGCTGCGAGGGCAGCGGTGGTGTCGGCGGCCGGATGGGACATGACGAAGGCGGCTGGCGGCGGGGTTGGAGCAGAAGACGTAGGTTAGATCGATAGGCGTGATACCATGTGAAACAAAAGGGTTTTAGGGTTTGTGGCACACCTCCAACGTGGGGTGGCCTTTGTATTATATAGGGGTACATCATAGTGTACAAATACAATTACAACTATAATACATGTAGGCCCAATATATACAGAGTCTAACAGTGATCAACTCCACAGGGCTCTGGAGGCCTGCCAAGGGCAGTGCTTGAGAAATACCTCCGGGCTGGGTTCACTAGAACGAAACGAGTGTTTTGCGCAAAGGACATATACATTGGTTGGCCAAGCGTGACCTCGAGTCCCCATCTAAAGAGACATTGATTTCCTTCTCCCTATCAGATGAAAAATTTAGGACTGCTCGACACCGCGGCGCTGCGGCTCCCCTTCGCCTACTCCCCTCTACTCCCGCCGGCGGCCACTCCGGCCCCGGCATCCACCCCTCGCGCCGGCGACCACTCCGGTCCCCGGCGCCCACCCCCTGCCTGCCATGGCTTCCGACCCCCTCAGACCGGGCAGCCATGGTTCGGTTTCCTCCCGCCTGCAGCCGGTGGTGTCCGGCCTTGGTCTCTCCGAGTCACCGGGATCTGTGGGCTCCTCCTCCACGGGCGCTCCTCCCCACGCCGGCCGTGCGGTCGCGGATCCGGCCGCGGGCGCTGCCGCGGCGGCTCCTTGGAGGCGACCGGGCCCCTCTGGCAAGGCGCTCTGGCGCCGCCAGAAGTGGGAGCTTCGGCAAAGGCAGCTCGCGGCGGAGGCTCGCCCGAGGTCGCGCTCGCTGGCATCTTCTCAGGAGCGGCGCGAAGTCCCGCCGGATCTGTTTGGCCTCTGCTTCCAAGTGTTTCAGGGAAGGGCACCGCAGGGAAGATTGCACCTTTCAGCCGCTCTGCTTTCATTGTGGTCTGGAGGGGCAGATCTTGTCGGAGTGATCGCGTCCTCGGAGCCCACGGCCTGAGGAGGAACTCCGGCGTGAGGCCATGGCTAAGGTAGCGCGGACTGGTCAGCAGCAGCAGCCAGCAGGGCCCGCGCGTAGGCTGTCGCCGGGGACTCGGCAGGTCACTCCTCAGGGAAGGCCCTCGTTAGTCCCGGTGGACACTGTACCTGCGGGGGCCTGGCTGGTGTTGCCTGCGGCGGCCGCGGTGCCGGCGGCCATGGATGGCGTCTGCGTCATCTCGCGGACGCAGGAGATGGATGACATGGAGCGGCGTCTCAGGACGGCAGTGGTGGCCTACATAGGTGGTTCCAGGCCGGCAGTGTCGATAGTCGAGGCTGTCGAGGCCATTGCGGCCCAGTTGCATATCCCAGGCACAAGTTTTCAGTGCACAAGTTCTTCCCGAAGGATTTCTTAGTGGTGTTCGCCGCCCTAGATCTTAGGAACCAGGCCCTGACGGCAGATTTCGTTGAGCATGATTTCTTCAAGATGTGCTTCAGGCCATGGCTGCGGCAAGCTCAAGCAGTGACTAAGGTGATGCATTTGCAGGTGGGTTTGATGATCGAGGGTGTTCTGTCTCATGTCTGGACGAGGGATATTGCTGTTGAGCTGTTGGGTTCGGGCTGCCTGGTGGAGAGCCTAGCGCCGGAGACAGCGAACCGTGAGGACCTCTCCCTCTTCAAGCTCAGGGCATGGTGCATCGACCCGGATGAAGTGCCAGCCTCGCGGAGGCTTTGGGTGCCGGAGCCGGAGGTGGAGTTCAACCCTGCGGCTTGCCGGCCAACTTCTCGGCACCTGCTGGAGTATAAGACGTTGATTCACATCGGCAGGATCAGAGAGCATGCCGGACCAGAAGGTTGGCTGCGGCCACCTAGCTTGGATGGAAGCGGGCAAAGCGGCTTGCCCGATGATTCTGGCAGCTACTTGGGGAGTGGTGAATGGCGTGTGCTCCCTTGGACGCGTGGTGTTCGTGACGCTCGGGGCGGCGCGTCAGATCATGATGTCGCCGGAGGATCGTATTGTCAGGCTCTGTTGGGACGAGTGGGGCCGTCCGACTGGCCTATTCCTCCAATGGGCGCGGCGTGTCCTCGGGTTGCTATGGCGTCAAGGTTGGTGTTCCCCTCGCCAGCGGCAGCTAGTCCTCCAGTCCACACACCGGTGTGCACCAGGGTGGCGGCGGAGGTGCAGGTGTTGGGCCGCCATGGAGGATCCCTGGTCGCTGGAGATCAGCTGCGCCCGGCCACAGAGAATCCTGGAGCTGTTGTTGTGGGCCAGGCGTTGGTGGTGACTGAGACTGCACGGTCGTCACCTCTTGCGCAAGACCGGCCGCACATTGGTGAGCAAGGACAGATCCGGATTGGCATGCAGGAAAAGGCTGCTGATTTGGTCGCGGATGTGGTAGCGGATACTATGATTGGTGCCACCGACCGGCTGGCGAGGCCCACCGTTGCTGGGCAGGGATAGAGCATGGGGATTGGTGCTGCTTGCGAGCTGTCCAATGCCTGGAAGGCGGGCAGGACAATGCTGCTCAAAGACAGCCGTGGGATTGCCGAGGATCGTGCTTTGGTCCCTGGCATGGAGACTGGGCCAGCCAATGCAGAGGATGCTGCTCCGACTGCCGCGGTGGACCCGTTGTCTGTAGACGCGGAGCTGGTGGGGGTGGAGACCGGGGTGGAGACCGGTCAAGCTCAAGTGGCCGGCCCGGAGGGCGAGCCGCATGACACGACCCCGAGATGGGACCCGGTAGAAGAGCTGCTGCCCCCCATTACCTTACATGTGAAGGAGCACGCGGTGGGCCCAGCTAATGAGAGAGACAAGGGGCAAGTGGAGACTGGCGGCCTGGACTGCATGATTGAGCCAGCTGCAGTGGGTGCTACTGTTTGCATGGATGCAGGCGTCAACATGCACGCCCCAAATGGTGCCAGCGACGTTACGCTACCACCCAAAGAGCAGATTGCGGTGGCTAATATCAAGGCGTTCTGTGCGGGCCTAATGAAAAAACTTGCACCACCGCTTCTCAAGGAGATTGAAGCTGTGCGTGGGAAGGGTCCTGGACTGGAGTATACACCTCGCCGTACCACTCGTTCTGCGACAGTGAACGCGCCACGGAAGTCCAAAGCAACGGTGGCTGAGACGGTTCTTCTTAAAGCACTAGGCATCATGCCAAAGGGCTTGGCGGTTACCGATGAGACCCTTGCAGAACTCAGGCGGATGTTCGATTCTCCCATACAGGAACCACAACTATGTGCAATTGCCGCGATTTTTGGCAAGGCCATTCCTTTTGACCTTGGCCAGGAGGCTGCCCCGAAGGTAGCATTGCTTGCCTAGTTGGCGAGCGTTGGTGCATGTGTCGACATCATGTCGTCGATCAAACTGGAGTTGGTGTGCTGGAATGTGCGTGGCTTGAACAGCCCGGCGAAGAAGAAGGCGTTGCATGAATTTGCGAACTCCATGCGCCCGGCTATGTTTTGTATTCAGGAGACTAAGCTAGCTTGTATTGATACTTTTACGATTATGCAATGTCTTGGCCCGTCGTACGATGATTTTTCTACTTACCGGCCTCGGGTACGAGGGGTGGGATTCTTTTAGCTTGGAACTCGGTGTTGGTGAGCATTACGAACTGCGTTCGGGATGCGCATTGTGTAACTAGGTATGTGACCCCCGTCGATGGTACACCTTGGTGGCTAACTATGGTGTATGGACCTCAGGAGGACAATGACAAGATGCTGTTCCTTGAGGAGCTCGCTGCTAGAAGAGAATTGTGCCCGGGTGCTTGGATGGTGATTGGGGAGTTTAACATGATACTCCAAGCCTCGGACAAAAGTAACTCGCATCTGGATAGGAGAATGATGCGCATATTTCGCCAATTTGTGGATGGCAATGGGCTTAAGGAGCTATACATGCATGGTCGTGCATTTACTTGGAGTAACGAAAGGGAAGTTCCTACCCTCACTAAAATAGACAAGGCGCTTGTTTTGGTGTATTGGGAGATTGACTATCCGGACTGCCTGCTCCAAGCGATGTCAACTTCGGCATCAGATCACTGCCCTTTGCATCTTGCTTTGAACGAGAATATACACCCGCAACGACGTTTCAGATTCGAGGTGTTCTGGACTAGACTGGAGGGTTTTGACGATGTGGTCAAGGAGGCTATGGTGTGTGACCCTAATATTCTTGATCCTTTCAAAAGACTCGATGCTCTGCTTAGAAACGCGGCTCGGTATTTAACTGCGTGGGGACAAAGGAAGGTTGGAAACGTCAAGTTGCAGATCGCGATGGCAAATTGGATAATCTTCCAGCTTGACGTGGCTAAGGAACGACGCTTGCTATCGGCTGGGGAGATTTGGCTGCGTCGAACGCTCAAGCTCGTGGCGCTCGGCCTTGCCTCTCTCGAACGCACTATAGCGAGGCAAAGGTCACGACTTCGTTGGCTTCAGGAAGGAGATGCTAGTACCAAGCTGTTTCACCTCATGGCAAATGGCAGGAAGACAAAAAAATTTATACCGACGATCATGCATGATGGCAACCTTATCACGGACCAGCACGGCAAGGAGGAAATCTTTTTCCAAACTTACAAACACTTGCTAGGCTCGGCAAGAGGGCGCGAGAACACCATTGATCTAGATTTTCTAGGGATTCAGCCGGTGGACTTGCTGGATCAAGACGTGTACTTCACAGAGGAGGAGGTTTGGGCCACGATCAAGGACATGCCTGCGGATCGCGCGCCGGGCCCGGACGGGTTTATTGGCCTCTTTTTTCAGAAGGCTTGGAGCGCTATCAAAGGAGACTTGCTTGCCGCCATCCACCATCTCTTTCTTGGTAATGGCCGTGGCTTTGGAAGATTAAACCAAGCCCTGATCACTCTTATCCCTAAGAAGGCCGGCGCATGTCGTGTGGGAGATTTCCGTCCCATCAGTTTGGTTCATAGCTTGCCCAAGATTGGTTCCAAGTTACTCACAAATCGGTTGCGGCCACGCATGAATGAGCTCATCCAAGCAAACCAATCGGCATTCATCAAAGGGAGGAATCTACACGACAATTTCTTGCTCGTAAGACAGGTGGCTAGATCCCTACATCACCGGAAAGCAAAAGGTGTCTTACTCAAGTTGGATATCTCACGAGCGTTCGACACCTTATCTTGGCCATTTTTATTTGAGGCTCTTCGTGCCAAGGGATTTTCGGAAACTTGGATGTCATGGATTGTGACCTTGCTTTCTATGACCAGCTCACACGTGGTGGTTAACGGACATGCGGGGCAAAAATTCTCTCATGCTCAAGGGCTTCGGCAAGGAGATCCGGTCTCGCCGTTGCTTTTGTTATCGCCATGGATTTCCTCACATCCCAAATCACGAGAGCACAAGAGTGTGGATTTTTGAGCAAGATGCCGGGCTGCACCCCCATGCAAAGACTCTCCATCTATGCGGATGATGTGGTATTATTTGTTAGACCAACCATTCCGGATCTTAGATTTGTCAAGGAGGCTTTGCACATATTCGGGATCGCTTCGGGCCTGAACATAAATTACTCTAAGTCCACGGCCATCATGATTAGATATGAGGATGGTGACAAGGAGCTAGTCGCGGGTGCCATGCCTTGGAGCATGGAGTCTTTTCCCTGCAAGTACTTGGGGCTGCAGCTATCCATTTGGCAGTTGACGCGCTCGGAGTGGCAGCCGATTGTGGACAATGTGCTTAACTTCATGCCAGGCTGGCAAAAAGGGATGATCACTAGAGCAGGGAGGTTAGTGCTGGTGCATGACGTAGTAATGGCATGCCCCACTCACCATCTTATCATAGCGGATGCCCCTAAATGGGCAATTGAGCAAGTCAATAAACGGTGCAGAGCGTTCTTTTGGGAAGGGTCGGAAGTGATTCATGGAGGAAAATGCCTTGTGGCTTGGCAAAGAGTTTGCAGGCCTAAAGACCTAGGTGGCCTTGGGCTGCTTGATTTATACTGTCAAGGTCTGGCTTTAAGATTGCGTTGGGAGTGGCTCAGACATACTGACTCTAACCGACCTTGGCATGGGCTACCAATGGCGAGCGATCCTCAGGTTCAGAGGGCTTTTGACAGCCTAGTGCACTGGGAACTTGGTGAAGGAAACAAGGTGTTGTTTTGGAAGGATAGATGGATGGATGGTGGAACTGCTAAGGAGATTGCTCCGGGAATATGGAGCAAGGTTCGCACTTAGAAGGTGAACAAGCGGACGGTGTATGATGGACTGATGAACCACCGCTGGACCGCGGACATCTCAGGAGAGCTTACCACCGACGATTTAGTTCAGTTAATCAAGCTCTGGGAGATTGCCATTACAACACATCTTGATCCTACTCAAAGGGACGAGGCGATATGGCCCTGGACACCTCGGCCTCAGCTTATCAAATGCTATTCAAAGGTGCAATCAATGTGGCCTACGCGCGTTGGATTTGGAAATGCCGGGCACCCCTCACTTGCAAAATCTTCTTGTGGCTCGCGATACAACACAGGATTTGGACATCTGACCGGAGGCTACGGCATGGGTTACAGGATGACCCCTCCCCTTGTTATCTATGTGACCAGGAGGAAGACAATGTGGAACATCTATTCATCCAGTGCGTCTATTCCCGACAGGTATGGCACATGATCTTACTCAGCGTTAGGGTTGCGCCAACCCTAGTGCCAGTGGCGAATGATAACTTGGAATCTTGGTGGGGTAGCACCCGTAAGCTCATTCGCAAGGAGACCCGTAAAGCTTTTGATAGCCTAGTGATTTTGGTGTGTTGGCAATTATGGAAGCAACGAAATGCTCGAGTCTTCCACCCGGAGACTCCATCTATTTCCGCCTCTGAGTTAGTATCTAGGATTCTTGATGAGCTGCGCATGTGGGCGACAGCGGGTGGGTGAGAAGTTGATAACATTGTGTAAGGAGTTATCATAGTGTGTGGAGTTGGAGTTCACCATGGCCTCAGTCGGCTTGTGACTGGTGGCTTAGATTGTAACACTCTTGTACATTATTTTCTCTCTTCTATAAAGCTAAGGTACGCAATTTGCGTACTCTCGAAAAAATTTAAAAAAATTTAAGACTACGCCATTGCCATCGATCGACATGGACAAGAACCGTGAGCTCAAGCACTATCTGACAGAGCAGGTCGGCGGGTGCCTTTGCCTCTTTCGCATTGAAGTGAGTAGAACCAATATGTTTGGGCCTTGTCGGCATGAGATGTGGCTGCTGCGCGACCATGGAACATGGGAGTGGGATCTACACTGTCGAATTGGCGTTGACACGTTGCCACCAAGCGTCACTAGTTTCACACGCTTCGGTGACCGCATCAACCCGCTTGCTATCATCGACGGTGGTCGTCTGATCTTCTTCATACGGCCACTTTTCAAGACTTCGGGAGAACCAAGCTTCAAGTTGTATGCATACAACCACCTGACCTGCGACATAGAGGGCCTTCTTGATAGGAAAGGCTTGGTGGCCAACAATAGCATGGTCTTGAGACATGCCGCACTATATGAGGAAAGTGTTGCCTCGCCTGGGCAGCCGCACAAAGACATCATCTCCGCCATGTCATTGGTGTTACGCCTACTGCCATTCAAAACCCTCATTAGGCTTAGGTTGGTTTGCTGGAGTTGGTGCGTGATGATCGACAACAGGGACTTCCGCGGGGGTAGAAAGCACACATGTTGCTTCTACCATGATTAGTTTTTTATGGCTTCACTATTCAGAAACAAGGTATATAATCTGCTCGTTATTATAAATTTCTGATTTGAACAGTCTTGTATTTTTTGGTTGTAAAGGAGATAATATTACGGCTCTCAGGCAGGTGCATCCAACTTGTTTAAGTGCCTGCTTGGATGGATTCTGAAGGGACTCTGGACTGGCATCCAACTAACTGTTAGACAGAGTCTTATGTACTCATGTAACGCTGCCGTAATTATAGGATCAGGAGACCACGTCGGGCCCGAGTGCCACTTGTATAGGACGTGCAGTTCTCTCTGATATAAACGATGTACTGTGATATGTAAATCATCAAGGAAATATCTTTCCAACTTGGTATCAGCTGCTTCCAGGTTCTCCCCATGGCCGGCACCGACTCCTCCCCGTCCGCCGTCGCCACGGACTCCGTCATCTCGCCGGGCTCTCTTTCCTCCACGGTGCTCTTCGCCTCCACTGCCTCGGCCTCTTCCTCTCCGCCATTCGTCTTCGGCACGACGCCCTCCCTCTTCAGCAGCACCGCTGCCCCCACCGCCTTGCAGTTTGCGCCCCTTTTCTCCTCCGCCCCTACAGCACCACCGCGCCCTGCTCCCCGCCTCTCCATCTACAACAATCACATCTCCAACCACATCAAGTTTCTTCTTAACCCCGTGGATCACAACTACCACAAGTGGAAATCCTTCTTCCTCATGGTCCTTATTCGCCACGGTGTCAAATTCCTCATCGAGCACCCTCCTCCTCCCAACGCTGATGCTGCCTACCTTGAGCTCGATGCCCACGTCGTTCTCTGGATCTACGCCACGCTTGCCGACTCCATGGTGGATCACGTCGTTGGCGCCACCAACACCTACGCGCTCTGGCACAAGATCAAGGACTTCTTTCTTGCCAATCATGCTACCCGGTTCATGATCCTCAACCGGTAGTATCGCAACCTCAAGCAGGGCGATCTTTCCGTGGCTGAGTACGCACGGCGCATGAAGCTCCTCACCGACGGCCTCGCCGACATCGAGCACGCCGTTACCGAGGTGGATCTTCGCACTCAGTTCCTCCACGGCCTCGACAAGCGCCTCGACACCATCCGGGTCGTTCTCGGCGACCAGGAGTTGCCATTCGACACCGTCCACTCTCGGGTCATCCTGGCCGAGGAATCCCAGGCGCAGCATGCTGCTGAGGAGAGCGCCTCGGTGTTTGCGCTCCCCGACGGTGATCGCGGTGGCGTCCATGGCAGCAGTTCCGAGGCAGGCGCTCGGGGCAGTGCTGACCGCGGCCAAGGCAGCGGCTCCTCCGATCGCGCCCAGGGCTTCCCGCATCCCCAATAACAGCCCTCTGGATGTGGCTGTGGTGATCGCTCCACCGATGGTGACCGCGGCCGTGAATGTGGCCGCGGACGTGGTCGCGGGCGCGACGACTCCTCTGCTCGCGGCCAGCACTCTCAGCCGGCGTTCTCCCCCTTCACAGGCTACTTCGCTCCTTATGGCATGGCCTTGCCGTCGCCGCGCTCCGGATGGATCCCTCCCAACACTGCTGGTGTCTTGGGCCCTCGCCCCAACGCCCATGCTCAGGCGTACAACATGTACCCGCTTGCGCCGACGGCTCCATACTACCCACCCACGCCGCCGTCGTGGGAGCATCTTGCCATGCTCAACGCCGCCTACAGCAACTCCGACTTCCCCAACCAACCTGCCCCTGAGTGGTTCTTGGACAGTGGCGCCTCTTCGCACGTGACCGACAACCAAGGTATCTTAACCTCGTCTATTCATTCATTAAAGCATGTTCCTTCAAGCATACTTGTTGGCAATGGATAGCATCCCCCCGTCACGGCCACTGGCTTAACCACACTCCACCCTCACAATTTTCGCCTCACGGACATTCTTGTCTCTCCACATGTAATTACTAGTCTTATTTCCGTACGCAAATTTACAAAAGATAACTCATGTTCCGTTGAATGTTTTCCGTGTGGTTTTCTTGTGAAGGATCTTCGCACTCGACAAGTTCTCATGATCTCCGCTAGCACTGGCGACCTCTACCCCTTCATTGGCAATAAACCAGCACGGGCGTCCGCACTCCTCACCACCACCTCAGACTTGTGGCATCGTCGTCTCGGGCACCCCGGCGCTCATACCCTTTCTACTATTTCTCGTGATTTCCTCAGTGATTGTAATAAGGCACCACATCTCCCATGTAGCGCTTGTCAATTAGCGTGCCAACCACGCCTCCCATTTCCCTCTTCACATAGCAAAACTTTTGACCCCTTTGATTTAATTCATTGCGATTTGTGGACATCACTGGTTGTAAGTTTTTCCGGCTTTCAATACTATCTTGTTATCTTGGATGACTATACACATTACTCCTGGACATTTCCCTTGCGTCAAAAATCCGAGACCTCTACCATACTACAACGCTTCTTCACCTTTGTTCACACTCAATTCAATGTGATCATTAAAAGTATGCAATGTGACAATGGTGGCGAATTCATCAACACCTCTCTTCGCTCCTTCTTTTCCTCGAACGGTATAGCCTATCAGTTTTCTTGCCCCCACACTTCCCCTCAAAACGGCAAAGCGAAACGTCTCATTCGCACCACCAACGATATTGTGCGCACTCTCCTTCTCCAAGCTAACTTAACACCTCCCTTTTGGGTTGAAGCCCTTCATACCTCTACCTACCTTCTCAACAGGCGCCCCTCCTGAGCCATCACACCATATACACCATACTATCTCCTCCACGGCGTGCAACCCGACTACTCTCATCTTCGTGTGTTCGGTTGCCTATGTTTCCCTAACCTCTATGCCACCATGGACAACAAACTCTCCCCTCGATCCTCTCCTTGTGTTTTCCTTGGTTACCCACTCGAACACAAAGGGTACAGGTGCTACGACCTCACCATTCGACGCGTTTGCGTTTCCCGTCACGTCGTTTTCGACGAAACAATTTTCCATATCGCCACCACACACCGGACCACACCACCCCTACGTCCACAATGGATCACCATGCAGCTCCTACCCTCTGGCCGAATCTCTTGGATCCAGCGCCTTCCACCTCGTACGGGCCCCACGCTCCACCCCCTCCAGATTCGCCTCGCACTCCACCTACCCCCGCCTCTACCATTGCCGCGTGCCGATCCCCCACTGGCCACACCGATTCAACCGCACGCCCCTCCTCGTTCCGCACGCCCGGTCCCCCTGGCCCCACCGGCTCGCCTGCCTCGCAGCCCACGCCTGATTCCCCTGCCGCGATAGATTTGCCTGGATCACCAACCTCCTCTGACTCCTCCTCGGATCCATTGCCCGATCCCCCTGCCAGCGGATCAGCCAGCCCCACCGGATCCTCGTCGCTTTCCGTTCCGACCACTCCGCCTGCGCCACCTCTACCTCGCCATGCAGTGCTTGTTCAGCCACCCCACAACGCACACAGGATGTCCACCCGGGCCAAAACTGGTTTTCTCATGCCGAAGCGATTATTTCTTGCCGATGCCACGTCCCACACTATTTCTCCCATACCACCCACCTACAAATCAGCTCTCAAAGACCCCCATTGGCACCACACTATGTTGGAAGAATATCATGCTTTAATTGATAACTTTACTTGGTCTTTGGTGCCTAAGCCTACAGGTGTTAACATTGTCACGGGCAAGTGGATATTTCATCACAAGTTCAACAATGACGGCTCCTTAGGCACGTTACAAAGCTCGGTGGGTTGTTCGTGGGTTCACTCAACAAGAAGGTGTGGACTATGGTGAAACATTCAGTCCCGTGGTGAAGCCAGCTACCATTCGCGTGGTGCTCAGTCTTGCTACATCTCAGTCATGGCCAATCCACCAACTTGATGTCAAGAATGCATTCCTTCATGGCGATCTCAATGAGACAGTGTATTGCTCCCAACCAGCGGGCTTTGTGGATCCCTCACGGCCCGACCATGTCTGCCTTCTTCGCAAGTCCTTATATGGCCTGAAGCAAGCTCCACGCACATGGTTTCTTCGGTTCCAAGAATTCCTCTTGTCATTGGGATTTCGGGCTTCCAAGAGTGATTCCTCCTTGTTCATCAAGCATCATGGCTCCTCCATTGCATATTTGTTAGTCTATGTGGATGACATCATTCTCACAGCTAACTCCCCCACCGTTCTCACCTTTGTCATCAAGTCCCTCAAGTCGGAGTTCTCCATGACGGATCTTGGCCCTCTCCATCATTTCTTGGGCATCAATGTTACTACCAACACCTCCGGCCTTTTCCTATGCCAACGGCAATACACACTTGAGATCCTAGCGCGCGCCAAGATGCTAAATTGTAAGCCCGTCTCCACACCTATCGACACCAGCTCCAAGTACTCCTCCCAGGACGGCCAACTCCTCTCCAATCCCACGCACTATCGCAGCTTGGTCGGCGCCCTTCAATACCTCACTCTCACCCGGCCTGGCATCGCCTATGCCATTCAGCAAGTTTGCTTATTCATGCATGCTCCACGAGACACGCACATGCAACTTGTCAAACAGATTCTTCGGTACTTACAGGGCACCTCTCACTATGGTCTCCAACTATATAAGTCCTCCTCCATGGATCTTATTGCTTACACTGATGCGGATTGGGCCGGTTGTCCGGATACACATCGGTCCACTTCTGGATTTTGTGTGTTCCTCGGCTCCAATCTTGCCTCAAAGAGGCAGCCCACTATCTCTCGTTCAAGTGCCGAAGCAGAGTACCGGGGGTGGCGAACTGTGTGGCCGAATCATGCTGGTTGCGTCAACTCCTCCATGAGCTTCATCTCCCTCCCACCCGGGCCACCATTGTGTATTGTGGCAACATCAGTGCCTCTTACCTTGCATGCAATCCGGTGCAACACCAACGCACAAAGCATATTGAGATCGACTTACATTTCGTCCGTGATCGCGTGGCTCTTGGCGAAGATCGTGTTCTTCACGTTCCTTCGAGCTCTTAATTTGCTGATGTTTTCACTAAGGGGTTGCCGTCTCAAGTGTTTACAGATTTTCGGTCCAGCCTGAACATCCTTCCACATGGAGTTCCGGCGGGGGTGTTAGACAAAGTCTTATGTACTCATGTAACGTTACCGTAATTATAGGATCAGGAGACCACGTCGGGCCCGAGTGCCACTTGTATAGGACGTGCAGTTCTCTCTGATATAAACGATGTACTGTGATCTGTAAATCATCAAGGAAATATCTTTCCAACTCTAACCGTTGCTCCTGGATTCTTGCAAACAACCTTCTTTGTCGTGATCACAAGTTTCATAGTTTTTGTTGTGTGTATCTTCAGATGCATAGCTAAAATTCTTCCTATTTAAAAAATTAATGTTCCTATGCAAAATATAATAGTTAATATTACCTCCATCTAGAATTAGTTGTCTCAAATTTGTACTCACCAAAGTCAGCATACAAAAAATTATCGAAACATACCCATGCGGGATCTAATTTCAAATATCTCGCCGCGAGCATTACAATGGTGAAAAACGAATCTGAATTCCGACCCTCAATTTGAAAGATATGGCTTTTGAAAATAACTGAAACCCCAAATAAATGCACACCAATACAAGGAATCTCTTGCTCACGTGAACATTCTATTAGTTTGTTCATTGTCACGAGTAAAAACAAAATAAGGAATACAAGACTGCATGCATGCATGTATGAGAGCCGGCTGATACACACTTTTTATAATTAGGGAAATACAGTGGCGCTAGCGTCGATAAGTTGGTTTTTCGGTCTTATCACTATCTTTTAACCAATACAACTTTGATCCCTAGCTTCTAGTAGGCTACCGGCGTTTGTTTTCTTTCTTTTGGTTTATGCGTTTTTCACTCTTATATTCTATATATAAATTTTTAGTGAAAGACAAAGTTTGACAAAAAAAACTATTCAAAAAACAAGTTCAGGAATTTAAATAAATGTTTTCAAATTCAAAAAAATGTCAACAAATATGGAAATGTTTTAATGTGCGGTGAAGAATTTTTTAATATGTGATGATTATTTTCTGAATACAAACTGTTTTTTTAATTTACTTTGAACATTTTATAATATAAAGTGAATTATTTATATGCGATGAACTTTTTAAATTATACACACTGAACATTTTCTTAATACAAACTGAACATTTTTTATAGAAGCTTAATCCTTTTTAGTATACAATGATTTTTTTAATATATGGTAAACATTTTATAATATACACTAAACTATTTTAAAACACATACTGAACAACTGACTATGTATTAATTTTTTTCCGCAGATTATAATATAATATATATGACTAAAATTTGGTCACATTCAAAAAATGTTCAAAATTTTAAAAAAATGCTCAAGAATTGAAAATTGGTCATAAGTTTGAAAAGGGTTCAGATGTTTTTTAAAAAAAGTAAAAGGAAAAAAGAGAAAGGAAAAACAATGAAAAATGAACAAAAAAAACAAAAAAAACAAAAATGCATATAGAAAAAATAGATAAAAAAGAAGAGAGAAAAAAACGTTTGCAACCAACCCAAAATGGCCAGAGAGGTTCCTAAAACAGAGTCCCAAAACTCCACAGTGCTCTTCCTCACAGCCTCCACGCGCGATCGCCAGTGCTGCAGCCGCCAATGCTCCTCATGTGTGGTCACGGCGGGCTCCCATGGCTCTTCCTCCCACAGCGAAAGCGGGCCTCCGGTGCTCCTCCACGCGTCAGGGTGTGCACCTCCTCCTCAAGAAGCCAACCCGAGCTGACGACAACACGGAGAAGATGAGTGAGAGTGGGAGGGGGAGATTGTGGGGGGCTGTGACGACGATGTCACGGGCGGGAGATGAGTTCGACCGTGTTGGCGGCGGTGCAACAACACTTACCCCCCTCCCTTGTCAGTGTCAAAACCGGCGGATCTCGGGTAGGGGGTCTCAAACTGTGCGTCTATGGTTGATGGTAACAGGAGATGGGGGAAACGATGTTTACCCAGGTTCGGGCCCTCTCTACGGAGGTAATACCTGTGACACCCCCGATTCAGCCGTACACTAATCATACACGCAAATGTGTACAATCAAGATTAGGGACTCACGGGAAGATATCACAACACAACTCTAGACACAAATCAAAATAATACAATCTTTATATTACAAGCCAGGGGCCTCGAGGGCTCGAATACATAGCTCGATACACAAGAGTCAGCGGAAGCAACAATGTTTGAGTACAGACATAAGTTAAACAAGGATGCCTTAAGAAGGCTAGCACATAAGCAACACGATCGAAGAGGCAAGGCCTCCTGCCTGGGACCTTCTAACTACTCCTGGTCTTAGTCGGCCTCCATGTAGTATTATCCGTCGGCGGTGGCATCTGGCTCCAAAGATCCACCAACTGGTTGCATCAACCGGAAAGAAGAAAGAAGGGGGAAAGGGGTAGCAAAGAAACCGCGAGTACTCATCCAAAGTACTCGCAAGCATCAAATCTACTAAGTATGCATTGGCATCAAATGGAAGGGTTGTATCTGTGGACTGAACTGCAGAATGCCAGAATAGAGGGGGGAAGGCCTAGCCTATCGAGGACTAGCATCTTCAAGCAGATCCAAGCATCTTGCAGCATGTAGAAGAGTAAAGAGTAGCATTTTAATATTTAACAAGCATGTTGTAACATCAACCCCCAGATGAAAGAACATGCGGTGCCCCCATGTTTGGTTTTGGTAATTGATGACAATCTCTATGGACTAATGGTTTCCTTGAGTTATATTTGAAGGTTTTGTCCATAGGCTTTTCTTGAAGTCCATGTGTTGGTTTCAAGGAGTTTATGAGTTGACCAATGTGCTATTAAGGAATTATCCAAAGATTGGTCATGTGAGTGTTGAGCTTATTGCAAGCATGTCTTGAAGAAGAAGATTGTGTGATCATTCATGTTTAACTTCAAGACATCATCCAAATGAAGAGAGTTGGAAAGATTCAAGGTTGATCAAGACTAAGTCAAGAGTGAATCAAGTTGATCAACTCACAAAGCGTAGAAGATGTACCGAGAGGGATCAAGTGATCCCATGGTATGGTAAGCATTGTCCATTGAACTTTGTGTACTAACCCATGGTCTATGTGAGAGTTCTATGTGGGGTTAGGTACGTGTCCATGGGCTTGTGTCAAGAGGAAGATATCATACAACCCATGGAAAGGATGACATCAAGTGGTGATCGTCATCAAGATTGCCATGTGCAAGTTCAAGTGGAGCATCACGAAGAGATCAAGTGCTTGAATCTTGCCATCGATTGTGGTGTCAATGGACTTGTGAAGATGTGCCTAAGAGTGGCTCACCCATAGTGGACTATGGGGGAGCAATCAACTAGTCTTCATCGAGCCAACGCAACCAAGAAAGGTGGTCCAACTTGAGGGAGTCAAGATCGTCATCATCTAGCTCAAGTGGACCATATGCAAGGCAAAGGTTTGCCCTTGATAGGTTTTCTATTTTACCGGTCTCATGGTAGTTGTGGGAGACCAGGTTATAGGATCGATTGCTGTACTATCAAGGGGGGCTCTCGATGAGTTGCTTGATCGTATCGTTCGTAGAGAGCTCAAACCATTGCATCCTTGCATCATCTTTTTGGTTCTTGTTTGGTTCTTCTCCTTGTGAGATTTGGAGCGTATGGTCCTTTTTATGACAAGCTCAAGTTCATCGAAAACGGAGTTCACTTGCATCTTCTATGATGTTTTTGATGTTGGAGGGTATGCCGGTTATTCTCTGTTGGAGCTTTCACTCCTTTGTTTGTTAGGCATACCTCCCCTGCCTCTTCTCTGTTCTATGTTCTTCGCTGTTTTGATGCTACTCGTTGTCTTGTATCCAACAAGCTTGAGTTTTCTCAATTCGGAGCTCATATGAAGAAGTTATGGCATTTTTGTTTTTCTCCCTGCTCTGGTCTGAGCGTAGTACCGCAGGCCGGAGCGGTAGTACCGCTTGGATGCTATAAGCGGCAGTGCCGCTCCACAGCGGTAGTACCGCTTGTAGCCCCAGCCATAATACCGCTGCGGTTTCATGCTAGTGCCGCCTCGATTCGAGGGCTCGTTTTTCGTGTCGGACTTTCTGGTACCAGCCGCGGCAGGAGTGGTGGTAGTACCACTCTGGAGCAGTAGTACCACGAGGAGGAGCGGTAGTACCGCTTAGGCTGTTAAGTGGTAGTACCGCTGGCCTAGCGGTATTACCGCTCTCTGCGGGACTGGTAGGGGGGTAACGGTTGGTTTTCCCCCCTCCTATAAAAGGGGGTCTTCTTCCCCATTGAACCTTATCCTTTGAGCTCGTGTTCTTCCCCCATTGTTGACTTTCTTCGAGCTTGCTAACTCTCAATCCCTCCATGGATTCTTGCTAGTTTTTGAGGAAAAAGAGAGAGGAGATCTAGATCCACATTTCCACCAATCACTTTCTCCTCTATGTGAGGGGAACTCCTTGGATCTAGATCTTGGAGTTCTTGGTGTTCTCCTTCTTGTTCTTCCTTTCCTTTTCTTCCGTAGCATTAGTTGCTTCGGTGGGATTTGAGAGAGAAGGACTTGGGCACTCCGTGTGCCCTTGCCATTGCATTTGGTTCATCGGTTTGAGTTCTCCATGGTGATACGTGGAAGTTACAAGTTGAGAAGCTTATTACTCTTGGGTGCTTGGTGCCCTTGAGCTTGTTCCTCTTGGGTGCTTAGGCGCCCTAGACGGTTGGTGGTGTCGGAGCTCAATCATTGTGGTGTAAAGCTCCGAGCAAGCGTCGGGGTCTCCAATTAGGTTGTGGAGATCGCCCCGAGCAATTTGACGGGTATCGGTGACCGCCCCCAAGGGTTGCCAAAGTGTACGGGTTTGGTGACCGCCCCCAAGGGTTTCCATTTGTACGGGTTCGGTGACCGCCCTCAAGGGTCCCTTAGTGGAATCACGACATCTTGCATTGTGCGAGGGCATGAGGAGATTACGGTGTCCCTAGTGGCTTCTTGGGGAGCATTATGCCTCCACACCGCTCCAAACGGAGATTAGTATCCGCAAGGGTGTGAACTTCGGGATACATCGTCGTCTCCGCGTGCCTCGGTTATCTCTTACCCGAGCCCCTTTACTAATGCACTTTACTTTGTGATAGCCATATTGTTCTTCATCATATATCTTGCTATCACATAGTTGCTTATCTTGCTTAGCATAAGTTGTTGGTGCACATAGGTGAGCCTAGTTGTTGTAGGTTTTGTGCTTGACAAATTAACCGCTAGGTTTATTCCGCATTTGTTCAAGCCTAAACCATAATTATTTTAAAGCGCCTATTCACCCCCCCCTCTAGGTGACATCCTCGATCTTTCACCAGAGATCCTTCCCCGACTCCCTGCGGGAAAGTAATCTAGGAGCCACATATCCATCACATATCTCATGTATCCATTTCTAGTTATATAAGATCAGGATATAAGTCTGAACGTCCATTACCGCGGACACGGTATTCGAATATATATCTTCCCTGCAGGGGTGCACCATGTTACCAAACACGCTCGATCACTCTGGCTGGACACACTTTTTCTAGGTCAATGCCCGGCCTCGGAAGATCAACACGTCGCAGCCCTACCTAAGCTTAGCAGAGAGGTCCCCGCCGGTCTACATCCTAAGCGCTCCGGGGTCTTGGGCCCATCGCCTGCAGTACTCCGGGTCATTGCGCTCAGGGTGAATACTAGCACCGCCTCGGATGGCTAGCATGATCCGACCGTGCCGCACTGCTGAACTGGACATCTGCCGAAGCTTTGGCTGATTCCGCGACGTCGAGGCCCATATCTATTCTCGCGTGGTGGTTAGTGCGTAAAGGCTAAAGGCCAACTCAGAAAAAATAACCAAACCTGTTAGTGCATTGGGGGCTCGCGGAGACGAGCAGAGACTCATGATAAGGTGACCCCGTCGCCCCGTCTCATGGAATTACGGCAAGGGCCTAGACTGCCCGGCCGTGCCACGTGGAAAACTCGCGGGTGCTCTACGGGCCCGCTCGACTTTCGCATCAACTCGCGGGTACCCCTCAGGGCCGACCCGACTTCAACAATGGTCTCAAGTAAAGTCAAGGTAACCGTGTGTCCAAACATCAAGGGGAAAACCCGAGGAATCACGCACGGAGGATTCTACTCAATGTAATCATCAAGGTGAACATAAGAGGGACCACCCTCGAGGTTCACACTTGAGGTGTTGAACGACAGAGCCGTATCGGGAATGGTGAAAGAGGAAATCACCCTTGATGACCACGACCGAATAGCTACACTACAGAATTATCATCAGGAGCGTTATGAGGGATCACCCTCGGCACTCGAGTCGAGCAACAAAAGGGGCGTGATGTGATGTGAGGTGTTGGGCTCTGGTCATCGATCACGCTGATCGAGTCATCGATGATGAAGCAGGGGCAACAAGGACAAGGTGGGGGTCACTGATGGATCACTAACCAACCTATACTAAGCAGTTTAGGATAAGCAGGTAAGGTACAATGAGCAGGTTACAAAAGCAGGCTATGCATCAGAATAGGAGCAAACAATAACAGTGGCAAAATCTAATGCAAGCATGAGAGAATGGAATGGGCGATATCGGGATGATCAAAGGGGGGCTTTCCTGGAAGCTCCGCTGAAAGGGAAGAGGGTCATCGTCGACATAGTCGATCACAATGGCATCAACAGCGGTCTCGGGGTCTACCGGAGAGAAGAGGGGGAAGAAACAGTAAATACACGCAAACATATGCATAACAAGACAATAAGCGGGGCTAGAGGTGTTCTAACGCAGCGTTAGGCGATACTGGAGAAGGGGGAAACATCCGGGAAAGTTTTCCCGGTTCCGGACGTCTGCCAAACAGATGAATCAGAGGGGAAAGGTTGCATGTTTGCTATGCTAGGGATGTGTGGCGGACGAACAGACCGCGTGTTCGGATTCGTCTCGTCGTTCTGAGTAACTTTCATGTAGAAAACTTTTTAATCCGAGGTACAGATTATTTTCTACGATTTTTCAAAGATTTAAACATTATTATGAAATAATTATTAATTCGAAAATAAAGATTAATTGCTAGGTGCACCCAGCTCTGCGTACATAGAAGTGTACCAGGGGATGACATGCGGGTCCAGGGGGTCCCATTTGACCAGTCAACATTTGACTGGTCAACAGGGGGTGGGCCCCCCTGTCATTGACTAATCTGTCTAACTAACAGTTTTAATTAGTTAAACTTGCTAATTAGCCTAATTAAACAAGATTAATATAATTAATTAAATTAATTAATATTTATATTATTATTATTATTTTAAAACTCTTTTTTTACAGGGGCTGGGCCCTGCCTGTCAAAGGCCCCACAGGCCATAGCGGGAACTGGCTATCGGGCGGGTGCCCGTGGAGGCCAGACCGAGGCACGCACGACACCAGGGGGCTCGGCGCTGCTCCCGGTGAGGCCACCGGCGGGCGCAGAGTGAAGGGAGGGGGGGGGGGGGGGGATCGCAGCCAGCGGCCGGAGGTCGGGACGCCGGGGAGCGACGAGGTCAGAGGCGGAGCGGGGCCTGCGTAGCCGGCGAGGCGCGGAGGTGGGCAAGGGCATGGCCACAGCGCGAGGCACGCGGCCTGGGGCGCGGTGCGAGGCCATCGGGTGTGGCGGGGCACCGGCCAGGGCGGAACGGGGCCGCAGCCGGTGGCTAGCGGCAACCCAAGGCGGGAGGAGCCGAGCGGGTCGCGGCCGCATGGCGATGGGTGCGGGCGGGCAGCCGAGCACCGCAGCAGCCTTGCAGGCAACAACGGCGAGCGGTTACTGACAGCTGGAAACAACCGGAGTGACAACAGTGGTGTAGGAGCAGCATGGCAGCAGGGGGAGCAGCAGTAGGACGCGGCCCGGGCACGCGACTAAGATCTTGCTCGGAGCTCGGGCGCGGTGTCTAGCGACGAGAAACAAACACTACAAAAAAACACTTCCATGATGATACGTGTTTGTCACAGTAGGTCGCGTTTTCTGTCATGCATGTACATCCATGACGATTTTATGACAGAATCAAGATAGTCATACCTGTGCTGTCGTAGAAGTGTTCCATGACATTACCAAAATTATCATCATGGAAGTGTCCACTTCCATGACGATAAATCGCGCGTCACAGAAGTGCTTTCGTCAAGGGTGACCGACACGTGGCATCCACCGTAACGGAACGCCGTTAAGCTATCGGGTCAGGTTTTGGATCCGATAACCCGTTAACAGCCCCGACCAATGGGGATTTTCCGCGTGTAAAATCATCATTGGCTGGAGGAAACACATGTCGGCTCATCGCTGGGACAGATGTCATCCACTCATTGGACAGAAGGCGCCTATGATACGTCGACACGTGGCACGACCCAACAGAGGCCCATTCCTGTGAAAAGGCCGCCCTGTTTGACATGGTCGAAAGGTGGCGGGCCGGCCCATGGAAAGCCTGTTAATGGCCTGTTCGCATATAGCCCATTTACAACCCGCTAACCCAAGCCCCGTTACGCCCTATTCGAATTAGGCCCAGTAGCGTCATCTGGGCCATCCAATATGATTCCAGCCTGTTTTCACTTCTGGCCCATGTATGGCCCATGACGTCTTTTGGCCCATATGAGGCCCTATGTAACTCTTGGCCTATTAACGGCCCGTGGTGAAACTGGCCCGTAAAGAATAGTGTATCACTTTATACCCATTAACGGCCCGTTATTCCGTTGGGCCGTTTCCAGCCCATGTTATCTTTCGGCCTTCTCAGAGCCCATTTATTCTTGGGCTCATTTCCAGCATTCGTTTACTTACGACCCATTACTGTCATTTTCTGCTTGTGGGCCAAATTCAGCCCGTGGTTACAGTCGGCCCGTTTGTGGTCCGTTAATACATTGGGCCGTTTTCATAGCGTCATCAAATACGACCTATTAACGATGGCCCGTTATGGTCGGCCCATGAACGGACGATTCCAACTCTAGCCCGTTTATGGCCAGAATGCGGTCTGTTTGGCCCATGTTTGGCCAATCAATCATATGGCCCGTATAAGGCCCATTGATGATATGACCCGTAGAAGGCCCATTGTTTCTACGGCCCGTAGAAGGCCCATTGTTTCTACGGCCCATAGAAGGCCCACTGTTTCTACGGCCAATAGAAGGCCCACTGTTTATACGGCCCGTAGGAGGACCAGTGTCACTACAGTAAATATTAGCCCATGGTTATTGTGGCCTAGTTTTAAAAAATAGGTTATTGCAGCCACTAGCAAACCGCAGAAAAAAAACTGCACTGACTACAAGCAAACAAATAAACAAGACAACAAGGAAATAAATAAGCAAGCAACTTACACTAGGCTATCACAGCTATTACACATATTACATCCACTGGGCATCAAAGTTCGCCACCAGTGCAAATATAGGGAACACAGCAGCATATAAATGCCGCAGCAAAACAAGTCCAGAACTTAATTCCTTCAGAAGAGCTCAAGAAACAATATCCTAGGTACCCATAATGCTGGCAAGATGCTTAGCAAGCTTATTAACTTTCTCTTGTTTGGCGCTTAAGTCCTCCAGCGCTTGCTGTTGCACCAGAAAGTATGCATCTGAATTCTGCAGGGACTTGCTCAGTCCTTCGACTTCCTGTCGTATAACATCTGATCGATGTCTTTCAACTTGAAGTTGAGACTCAAGAAGCCGAACTGATTCAGGCAACGAGGTCGAAGAGCTGGTGCCAGCAGTGATAGCCAGTAACTCGAACACTGCATCAAGACAGGACTTTGGGGTTGTCTCAGTGTCTTCAATATAGTTTTTATCAGCTTTCTTGGAGACCAACAGGGATGTCTCACTATCTTGAACCTTATCTGCATTATTTCCTTTACCATTGCATAACAGGGTACTCTTCTCCAATATTTTATCCGTGTTCTATAAGAGAAACAAACAAACACATCTCAGGTTTACAATGTTGTATATGAATATCATTTTGGTAAACCAGTTCAGTAGTAAGGTAGACAGGATAACAGCATGAAACAAACATATATCTGTGTAGTATGGTCACTGTATGGTCTATATCATCCTAGTTTATGTTGCCAAATCAAGATAGATACAATTTGAATCATATCTATTTAAGAAAAAGCAGCATAGACAGAATATAAGTGTGGGAAACAACACAGCAATAACAACACTTCTAATGTGCATGGCATGAGAACATAACTGTTTATTCAATTGAAACTGAAATCAACATAGAGCAAGTTACAACAGCAAACAGCCAAACACGTTGAAGAAACAGGTTTAAAACATACCTGTTGCGCCATTGGAGTTTCAATTGCATCCTTCAAATTTGAAATTAGTTGGTATCAGTAAATACAATGAAGCAAGAGCAAAGTAGTATGAACCATAGCTACGGAACCTAACCTGAGAACAATTCTTCTTCTGCTTTAAGCGTTGACTTCAGGTTCGGAGTGGTGGTCCTCGTGATTTGGGCACTGCAGTTGCCTTAATTACTAACTGCTCGTGTTTGGTGCTCTGTGGTGGAGACGGTGTTGTGTCAACAGGAACTGGGTGTCTATCTGCTAGGGTTGGTGTTAGAAGGGGTGTAGCTGGTTCTCTGTCCAACTGGGTAGGGGTACAATCTGCATGAGTGTGGGTTATGTGTGGTGGGGCTAGTTCTTGGGTAAGTACAACCGTGGTTCTATTTGCATCGACAGGTAGCACGATCTTTTCTGAAGACCGTGTTTTTACTCCCACAGATACTGCCATCACTCCCTCCAATTGAAATGGCTGATAAACAAGAAAAGTAATTGAATGTATAGACATTGTAAGATAGACAGGTGCAATGGATAGTAGGGAAGAAAACAGGGCATGAAATAATTCACATTTATGTTGTCTAAGAAAACAGAATAGTAGGACATAATTTCACATATATGATGGCTAATTAAACAGGATAGCATGAAACAATTTCACATGTATGATGGCTAACTAAACAAGATAGAATGACATACTTCAAAATATGATGACTATGTAAACAGGATGACATGATATAACTATATGATGTGTCTATTAAAGTGGTTGGCATGCCATAAATCACAAACATGTCGTCGATGGAAACATGATGGCATGATATAATTCACGGATAGAATGACATAATTTAAAATATGATGAATATGTAAACAGGATGAGATGATATAACTATATTATGTCTTTAGAAAATGGGTTGGCATGCCATAATTCAGATACATGCTGTCTATGTAAACATCATGGCATGACATAATTCAGATATATGATTTATATACTAAGGAAGTGAGCAGAGGGCAATCGCATATATGATGTGTCAACTAAGGAGATGACATTCAATATTGTGTATATGATGTAAAAACTAAGCATTGCAATACAACATATGCATTATATGAGTAATATAACCCCGCCAAGTTTGAGCATACACCCAAGGGGGATAATAGGACTGGTCATCTGCCTCTGAATCCTCCTCTGAAGAGCTATCTGTAACCAGCAAGATATCTGCTTCAGCAGGTAGCATTGTCTGCTCTGAAGACCTTGTTTTCACTCCAGATTTCTCCATCACCAATTCAAATGGCTGATGCACAGGAAGAGCAGTTGAATATACGAACATTGTCGACAAAAGCAATGAGAAATACAAAAAAAGGACGACATGATATAATTCACATATATGACGCTTGCCTAAACAGCATGGCATTGCATAATTCACATATATAATGCCTTGCAACAATATAACATTGCATAATTCACATATATAATGTCTTGCAACAAGATGGCATTGCATAATTCACATATATGGTAATTAGACACTAAACAGGTGGCATTCACACAAAGCATGTCTAAACTAAGCAAATGACATAGCAATGCAAGATACCATATGCACGATACGAGCAACATAACCCTGCCAAGTTAGGGCATGCACCTCGGGGGGGGGGGGGGATATGACTGGTCATCTGTCTCTGAATCCTCCCCTGAGGAGCTATCGGTAACCAGCAAGACATGCGCTTCGTCAGATAGCATTGTCTGCTCTGAAGACCTTGTTTCCACTCCAGATTTTTCCATGACCGTGTCGAATGGCTGATGCACAGGAAGAGTAATTGAATGTACTAAAATTGTTGACAAATTTAACACGTAATAAAAAATGATGGCATGATATAATTCACATATAAGATGACTGGCTAACCAGGGTGGCATTGCAAAATTCACATATATGATGCCTGGCTAGACAAGATGGCATTGCATGATTCACATATACGATAAAGAAAATAAACAGATGGCATTGACACAAAGCATGTCTAAACTAAGCAGGTGACATCTTTAATGCATACAGTAAGCAATGCAAGACACCATATGCATGATATTACCAACATCAGCATGCCAAGTTAGAGCGAAGACCTCATGGGGTAAATAGGAGTGGTCTTCTCCTTCTGAATCCCCCTTAGAAAAGTTATCTTCCTCTTGATTATGATCCGAAATGGGTGGAGGGGGCTGCCTTTGTGCCCACCATGGAACGACGTCTGCATGAAATTTTATTGCCACGCAAGGCTCGTCTCTTTTGCTCTACATGATCAGTTCCATTGTGTACAATAACTGGCATGCATAGGAATAAAACATAGTGAGATTATGTAAGGAGTGCATGCACAAATCCAGAGTGATGGTAGCAAACTGTGGATAGACCCAAAACCAATGATAGCAGGCAGATAATAGCTTTAGTTAAAAAATACAAATAATGGCTCCTTTAATGTTTGTTTGCACCCAACATGAAACTCATAGTAGACACTGGAGATTAACCAGATAGTAGACAGATAGTACTGATTGCTGCCCCAATATGTACCCCACAACCATTTAAAAACTCAAGTTTCAGCATTAGTTTGGACCTGACTCGGAGTCTAATAGGTGAACATGATGATAATGTAGCATGTCATCATATTAAGCGACGCATAACGTAAGCAGACATGGAAGAGTGCGACCTATCTTGCGGACCCGTGTAGTCCTCAAGGTCATCTGCTCAGTTGATGATGGTAATGCAGTTGTCGTGGCTGCCGGCGGCGGGGAAGAAGATCTGAGGCGGTGAAAGATAGTCTGGAGAGCGGATCCCTGCTGTGGTGAACCCTTCCGTCATTGGAGCAGCTGAGCTGGGGTGGAACACAGTGCCGTAGGAGCAGGACAAACCACACAAGGTTTTCTTTGACACATATCTGTAACAGAAGTAATTGAGTAAGGGCTTGTTTGAATTTGAGGATTCTAACAATGCAGGGATAGGAAATAGACAGGAATAGGATAGGAATGCACATGCAAAACAGAGAATTTTAAAACACAGGATTTCCGCCAATCTGGGTGTTTGATTCACAACAATTGGAAGATCACATGATGCAAAAAAGCATGGTGAGATTAAGTCAAACCACAAGAAAATGTATGGTTATAATGCTATTATGCTACTATCTCTTAGTCTTGTGCTTGATGAATAGGAATATGAAAAGGAGGAGAAGTGGAAATTAGAATTCCTATGGTTTTTCTTTCAAGGAGACACTAAAGGAACAAATCCTACAGTTTTCCTTTGCTCCATTCCTTTGCACCAAATTCATGAAAAGTAGTGTCGGTGTCAAAACCGGCGCATCTCGGGTAGGGGGTCCCGAACTGTGCTTCTAGGCGGATGGTAACAGGAGACAAGGGACACGATGTTTAACCTAGGTTCGGGCCCTCTCGATGGAGGTAAAACCCTACATCCTGCTTGATTAATATTGCTGATATGAGTAGTACAAGAGTGGATCTACCACGAGATCAAGGAGGCTAAACCCTAGAAGCTAGCCTATGGTATGATTGTTGTTCGTCCTATGGACTAAAACCCTCCGGTTTATATAGACATCGGAGAGGGCTAGGGTTACACAGAGTCGGTTATAGTGGTAGGAGATCTACATATCCGTATCGCCAAGCTTGCCCTCCACGCCAAGGAAAGTCCCATCCGGACATGGGACGAAGTTTTCAATCTTGTATCTTCATAGTCTTGGAGTCCGGCCGATGATGATAGTTCGGCTATCCGGACTACCCCCTAGTCCAGGACTCCCTTAGTAGCCCCCGAACCAGGCTTCAATGACGACGAGTCCGGCGCGTACATTGTCTTCGGCTTTGCAAGGCGGGTTCTCCTTCAAATTCCATGTGCTTGCCGAATAGTGTCCGGCTTCCTTATAAATGTTGCGCTCCTTGGCTTCCACGTCCAATAATGGCCCTCTTCCACGTGTTGTATGAATGCGAAAAGCCAGGGTATTTTTACGTTTCACCCCCTAGCCGCGCGAATAAGCTGCCTATAAGAGAGGCGAGGATCTAGATCCGAATCACACCATCCTCCTTCCGCAAGTACTCATCGAAGCGCCTCTGACAAAGATCCATTCCATCATAGACAGTCGACGCGGCTCCTCCTCTCGCGCTCCCAGCCCTCAGCCAGGAGATTGAAGGAGATGTTCAGTCCCGCATAGCGAGCTAGTGACGCTCCAAGCAGAGGGATATCTTCCCCCCAGCCTTCATGGTTCCGGTTCGAGCCGGTACTGGCCACCTACAAGGGTGGAAAGCAGGCGGAGAGCGTCCACAATCCCTCCAAAGGAGAGCGGTATGCTTCGTCCCTTATCTAATAAGGGGACTCGGATTTCCCATACATCCGTTTCTCAGGGGCTCCTGGAGTTTTATGGACTCCAGCTTCACCACCTTACACCTGCCTCCATTTTGCACATCGCGGGCTTTGTAGCCCTTTGCGAGCTGTTCTTGGGCATCGAGGCTCACTTTGCGCTGTGGAAGAGATTGTTTTGCCTCGTACCCCGTTCTCACGAGGGGTCGATATATCAAATGGGCGGAGCCGAAATATGGCGCATTGCCGGGACCGGATATCTATCCGGAACCCCGAAGAAGGTATCCGAAGACTAGCCTTCGGAATGGTTTTATATGGAAGAAGCCCCACTGCCGGACCCAGTTCGGATCGGCCTCCCGGAGTTCAGCAACGCTCCTCTGAAGAAACGCCTGAGCTGGCGCCCGCGGAGCCCTCAACGGGAGAATGACAGGGGCGTCCAATATCTGATGGGCCGGATAAGGTTACTGGCCCATTCCGGATTGACCATGATTGGAGTCATGGCAACGTGCATCATGCGAGGGGTGCCGCCGCTCCAATATAGGGGCCACCCCATGTGGGATTTCAACGGGGAGGATGACGCCACCCGTCATGGCTGCAAGGGGCCAGGATCGGTTGACGATCTCGTGAAGATCCTGTCCGGCTGTACAAGGGAGAGAAAGAGGACTTCCTCTGCGCGAGTCCATTGAATGGATTCTCCATGAATAACCCTCGGAGCTAGGTAAGCGGACGTTTATGTATCCAATCCATATTCCCAAAGTTAAGTGTCTCACTTTGTGATTTTGACGCAGGATCTGCGCCGGGACGTAGAGGGCATACACAGCCTGACTCCACAGCCCGAGGATCCAGGACGATCCCTTGATCCGGCCTCCGAAGAGGATCCGGACATAAAGGTGGAGCTGATCGATGGGGTGTTCCACCAACTTAGCATGGACAATGCTTTGGTCGCCATTACGGCCGACTACCCCGGTTTAACTCCGGCTTCCCAGGTAACTATGACCGGAGTCCTGACATCATTGGTTATCCATGCTCATTTCTGACCACCGTATACCAATGGTGCTCCGCAGGAGGCGCCTTTAAGGCGGGAAGCCGAACCCGCGGTGGCTGACCAACAAGGGTCAGTTCAGCCCAGCAGGCGGAAGAGGAGTGCGGCGCGAATCGAAACGTCGCTGCAATGGTACGGTGCACCACCGTTTTTAAGGTAAAGATCCCTAGGAGGTATATTAACGCTCATGATTTTTCCAGGAGAAAGAGCGCTCGCCGGACAGTGTCCGGAGAGGTTGCCAATCAAGCCTCCGCCAGCCATGCTCCAACGCCTGGTCCGGAGGGGGAGGCAAACACAAGGCATGAGTCGGATGCTCCTCCATCGGAGGATGCTGACAGGCGGTCCACCACTAGGTCTGAGGTGGAGAGCACCATGAATCACAGGCACCGCCGGATAGTTATTCGTGACGCGTGTTTCTCCCCGGAGGCACTGAATGCCTTTAATGCGGGAGACACGCACCTCCGTGCCGCTCGAGATGGTCTAACCAGAGCCATGGAGCAGTATGTGAAAGACATACGGGTAAGGAATTTTAATAGTTATATATGCCAGTAGCCCCCGAGACTTAAAATAGTTAGAATAATTGATTTAAGGATCATTTGTTATGTAGGATCTTACAGAGAAGAATACCCACCTGTCCCAGGAGCTTCAATAGTGCAAGGCCCAACTTGAGGCCGCACTAGCCGCCGCGGGGGGGGGGGGGGGGGGGGGGCCACAGAGACCCCCTCTAGTAATGCATACTTCAAAAAGATAAGCCTTTTATGAAGTGCGGCGTATGTATAAGTCTGACAATAATATTGCAGATGGTGCCGGACTAGATCCGGACAAGCAACATCTACTACGCCAGCTGAAGGCCGGCGAGGAGGTGCTTATGAGGGTGCAGCAGGAGAGGAACAAACCCCAAGATGCCAACACCCAGCTGGGCGAAGAACTAAAGGATGTTCGGGTCTAACTGTCTAACTCCGTGAAGGAGAATCGGCGGCTTCGTCGCGGCATTTACAGTAAGTGCTTGAGAAAACTCTTTTGAAAAGAAGAGTTCGGCGAGGAAGTCGATTGACAAAAATGTGTCTGTAGGTGTGCTCACAGGTCGTCCTGCGGAGGAAATGCCCGGTTCAACGGGTGACCTACTTCCCGAGCTGCAGCAACTGCACGAACGTTTTCGGCAGGCAATGAGCAGCGTCGCCCAGGCCTTATGGCCGTCCGTCTCCCTACCCGAGGGTCTTGGAGGGCTTGCTGAGAAGCTTCAGGGAGCACGGCAGTGCTTCCGTTTATGGAAGATATCGGCCTGCTGTCAAGGCGCCAGGGAGGCTTGGGCCATGGTGAAGACGCGGTACACGAAGGCTGATCCGAACCACATGGCCGAGGTCGGACCTATGGGGCCTGATGGGAAGGAGATCCCTGTGAGCTTAATGTACGGCCAAGTAGAGTTGGCCGCTAAGTATTCCCAATGGGACTGTAAACTAGACAGCCTATTAGACGGGATTGAAGAGGAGTACAATCAGTCAAGTTGACGATGTAATTTAAAATGACATGTGAAATGCCTTCTAGCCGGATTGTAGATCGTTTGTCTTTGCGGACCTGTTCGCTTCAACCTCTGGACCCAATAGTCCGGAGTGTGTCCGAATACCCTCACGGTTATGTAAAAACCGGGGCATGCATGGAGACCAGGCGTAGGGGTCATTAGTGCTTTATCAGACAAGTGCCCAACTAGTTATGTTATATTACATGGTTAGTAAGAAACATCTTCCAGGGAGAATAGTTCCGTTAGGGGTTCCTTTCCCTGGGAGGCATGCCCTAAAGTGCATGTCCGGACTGCGAAAAGAGCAGAAAAAAAACGTCTGGTGGCAGATAAATAAATAAGTAAGAAATCATCTTTCAAGTCACCGACCGAATATTCCCTTAAGAACGCTAGCTTTCGGCTTCACCCAGTCTGAGGTACACATCCGGCTGACCCGGCAGTAACAATCGCAGAGGTGCTCCCTTTACCTCCTAGTCGAACAAACGGGAACGTAGGGGTAAGCACAGGATCTAGGCAACCCAGCTTGGCCAAAACTTAAGTCATATCGATGCATATAATGGTGAATAAAAGGTACATGCGGAAGTATGACACATGTTTTGGGCATGAAGCCCTTATAAATAAGCTTCTGTTAAAGAAGCCCCCAGGTATAATGAGTGCGAGCCGCATGTCAAGTGTGGGCGCACAATGCGCAGATCAGCCCTCAAAGGCTTTACGAAAAAAGGAGGAAGAGAGAGAAAAACAAACGACAGCTAAAGTATAAAATGTGGACGGAGGAAGGAGACGAACTCTGAGTCCGGCGCTAGGCGTAGAATCTTCGGAGACGGGCTGCATTCCATGGGTTCGGCTCGAGTCGGTTGTCCGATGCGTTTCATAGATGGTATGCTCCGCCGGTCAGGACTTAGTCGATGATGAAGGGACCTTCCCATTTGGGCTTGAGTTTGTCCTTTTTCTTGTCCGGCAGGCGTAGAACTAATTCGCCAACATTGTAAGTTTTGGCCCGTACTTCTCGGCTTTGATATCTTCGAGCCTGCTGTTGATAGAATGCGGAACGAGCTTTTGCCACATCGCGCTCCTCTTCTAAGGCGTCCAAACTATCCTGCCGATCCAGCTCGGCTTCTCTTTCTTCGTATATGTGCATGCGAGGTGAGTCATGAATTATATCGCAGGGCAAAACTGCCTCTACGCCGTACACCATAAAAAATGGTGTGAATCCGGTAGTGCGGTTAGGCGTGGTCCGCAGCCCCCAGAGTACGGAGTCGAGCTCCTCCACCCAGTGCGTGTTAGATTTCGTGAGGGAGCGCACTAGCCTGGGTTTGATGCCGCTCATGATTAGACCATTTGCTCATTCGACTTGACCGCTAGTTTGAGGGTGATAGACTGAAGCGTAGTCGAGCTTGATGCCCATAGTTTGCACCAGAGTTTAACCTCGCCGGCCATGAAGTTCGTGCCATTATCAGTGATGATGCTATGGGGGACGCCATAACGGTGTACCACCCCAGATATGAAGTCTATCACAGGTCCGGATTCGGCCGTTTTAACTATCTTGGCCTCTATCCATTTGTTGAATTTGTCCACCATGACCAATAGGTATTTTTTCTTGTGGGTTCCCCCTTTAAGGGGGCCAACCATGTCAAGCCCCCAAAACGCGAACGGCCAGGTGATGGGTATAGTTTTGAGGGCAGTGGGTGGCATGTGGCTTTGATTAGCAAAGAGCTGGCAGCCGACGCATCGTTGGACTAAGTCCTGAGCATCTGCCCGGGCCGTCGGCCAATAAAATCCTGTACGGAAGTCCTTGCCTACAAGGGCCTGGGCTGCGGCGTGGTGCCTGCCGAGTCCGGCATGAATTTCAGCCAGAAGATTATGCCCTTCCTCTTCGGAGATGCACCTTTGAAGGACTCCGGTTGTGCTTTTCTTATAAAGCTCTCCCTCATGGACCTTGTAGGCCTTAGATCGCCGTACTATGCAGTGGGCCTTGTTTTGGTCTTCGGGGAGTTCCTGCCTAATTAAGTAGGCTAGGAATGGTTCCGTCCATGGGGCAATGACTGCCATTATTTCGTGGGTTGAAGGTGTTATTTCATTGGCTAAGCCACCGATTGTGTCAGAATGTTCGATGTTGGGAGGTGCGGTTGGCTCCAGGTTGTTGTTTCCAGATTCCTCTTCCCATAATACGGATGGCTTAAAGAGCCGCTCCAGGAAGATGTTTGGAGGGACGGCGTCGCATTTTGCGCTGATTCGTGCCAACACGTCGGCCGCCTAGTTATTATCCCGGGCTACATGGTGGAATTCGAGTCCTTCGAACCGAGCTGACATTTTTAGGACGGCGTTACGGTAGGCTGCCATTTTCGGATCCTTCGCATCAAAGTCTCCATTTACTTGGGATATTGCGAGGTTTGAATCCCCGCGGACCTCTAGGCGTTGAATGCCCATGGAGATTGCCATCCGGAGACCGTGTAGAAGGGCCTCGTATTCGGCTGCATTGTTGGAGTCTGTGTACATTATCTGAAGTACGTATTGGACTGTGTCTTCGGTTGGGGACGTCATGACGACGCCAGCCCCCAAGCCGTCCAACATTTTGGAGCTGTCGAAGTGCATGATCCAATTGGAGTATGCGCCGTACTCTTTAGGGAGTTCGGCTTCGGTCCATTCAGCGATGAAGTCGGCCAAAACTTGTGACTTTATAGCTCGCCGTGGTTTGTAGGTTATGTCGAATGGTAAGAGCTCAATGGCCCATTTTGCAATCCTGCTCGTTGCGTCGCGGTTGTTTATGATGTCGTTAAGAGGTACTTCAGAGGCTACTGTTATCGAACACTCTTGAAAGTAGTGTTGTAGCTTCCGGGATGCCATGAACACCGTGTACGCTATCTTTTGATAATGTGGATACCGGGACTTGCATGGATTTAAGACAGTGGATACGTAGTACACTGGTTTTTGAAGAGGGAATTTGTGTCCTTCTGTTTCTCGTTCGACGACGAGCACCGCGCTTACAACCTGATGTGTTGCCGCGATGTATAATAACATTGGTTCGCCCAAGTTGGGCGCAGCCAGGACCAGATTTGTTGCCAATATGTCTTTATTTCTTTGAGTCCGGCCGTGGCAGCATCCGTCCATTCGAAGTGTTCGGTGCGCCGGAGGAGGTGATAAAGGGGCAATGCCTTTTCTCCTAAGCGGGAGATGAAGCGGCTTAGAGCCGCCACGCATCCAGTCAATCTTTGTATTTGTTTGAGGTCTTTTGGGATATCCAACTGTGACAGAGCTCGGATCTTGGCTAGGTTTGCTTCAATTCCTCTACCGGATACAATGAACCCCAAGAGCTTTCCGGCTGGTACGCCAAACACACATTTTTTCGGGTTGAGCTTAATATCATATGCTCGGAGGTTGTCCAATGTGAGCCTCAAATCGTCTACTAGAGTTTCGACGTGTTTGGTCTTGACGACCACATCGTCTACGTATGCCTCCACTGTTTTGCCGATCTGGGGTGCCAGACATTTCTGAATCATGCGCTGATATGTTGCGCCAGTGTTTTTAAGCCCGAAGGGCATTGTGTTGAAGCAGAATGGTCCGTATGGAGTGATGAATGCCGTTGCGGCTTGGTCTATCTCTGCCATCTTGATTTGATGGTAGCTGGAGTATGCGTCGAGGAAGCACAATGAATCATGCCCTGCGGTAGCATCGATGATTTGATCAATGCGGGGAAGGGGGAAAGGATCCTTTGGACAAGCCTTGTTAAGGTCTTTAAAATCGACACACAGGCGCCAGGATTTGTCCTTTTTTGGTACCATTACCAGGTTTGCTAGCCAATCTGGATGTTTTATGACTCTGATGAATCCGGCTTCTAATAGTTTGGCTAGCTTCTCTCCCATTGCCTGTCTTTTTGGTTCAGAAAATCGCCGAAGAGCCTGTTTGACTGGCTTGAATCCTTTTAGGATGTTTAGGCTGAGTTCTGCCAAACTGCGTGGGATTCCTGGCATATCTGAAGGGTGCCAGGCAAAGATTTCCCAATTTCCCCGAAGGAATTCTCATAGTGCAGCGTCTATGTCAGGGTTTAGTTGTGCCCCAGTGGAGGCCGTCTTTGTGGGGTCCGTTGGATGGACTTGGAATTTGACTATTTCGTCCGCTGGCTTAAAAGAGGTGGACTTGGATCTCTTATCGAGTATCACATCGTCCCTGTTCACAGTGGAGCACAGCGCAGTGAGTTCCCCTGCCGCTAGGGCTTCGGATAGTGCCTCTAGGGCTAGTGCGCCTGTCTTATTCTCGGCGCGGAGTGCTATGTCCGGATCACTGGCAAGACTGATGATTCCATTGGGCCCGGGCATTTTAAGCTTCATGTACCCGTAATGGTGTATAGCTTGAAAAATTGTGAATGCCTCTCTCCCTAATAAAGCGTGATATCCGCTGCTGAACGGGGCCACTTGGAATGTAACCTCCTCGGACGTGTAATTTTCCGGCGAGCCGAACACCACATCCAGTGTAATTTTTCCTGTGCAGCGTGCTTCCCGACTAGGGATTATTCCTCTAAAGGTTGTGCTGCTTCGCTCAATGCGGCTCCAGTCTATTTCCATTTTTCGAAGGGTTTCTTCGTAGATGAGGTTTAATCCGCTGGCGCCATCCATGAGTACCTTAGTAAGGCGAAAGCCGTCCACTATTGGGCTGAGGACCAATGCGGCTGGTGCTCGGGCTGTTCGGAATTTAGGTTCGTCGCTGGCGTTGAAGGTGACAGCCGTGTTGCTGCATGGATTTATTGTTGCTACTTGGTAGACTTCGGCGAGGCCGCGGAGTGTTTGTTTCCGCATATTATTTGATGCGAAAGTCTCGAAGACTGTTAATACCGTACTGGTACTGTTGGGGTGGTTCTCTGGGGCTAGAAGCTCTTCGCCACTTTTGGCCACCTGCCGTAGTATCCAACATGCTCGAAGCCTATGTGTTGGAGTGGCGCCCTCTGTACTATGGATTTTACAGGGCCCACTGAGCCATCCCTCCAGTACGGTTCCGTGCCCTTTAGGGGGTTTTTGCTTTTTGGTTTTTGTCCTAGGTGCTTGAGCATGATGCACCCTTTTATTGCGGACTAGGGTTGTGTTCGGAGCCGGATGGTCCCAAAACTTGGTTTCGGTTTTCCAGGCACTCTCCATCGCACAGTACTTTCGTACTATGGACGCCAGGTCGGCGAAGCGCATAATTTCACGACGACTTATGGCGTTCATGATTGCCCTTTCCTCACGGCAGTCCTTTATCCTGTCCATAACCAGGAGGAATCTGGCCCAGTAATGATGTATTGTTTCATCGGGCTCTTGCCGTATTTGAGATAGATCGCTTGTGTTTGGGTGGGCGGGTGGAATTAAATTCGGAACCCCGCCCAATCTGAGGCTCAAGGGCCGAGGAGTTTCCGGATTTGGAAGCTTGGATTGCTTGATGTTGTCCAACGAATCTGGTCCGCTGCCTGACTTTAGGTTCAGTACTTGACTGACGTCCGTCCCTCCGTGGGAATCCGGCAAGGAGGGATCAGGAATCCGGACATAACTGGTCTTTAATATAGAAGAAGAGTCGTCGCACTGTTCCTCTACCACGGCAACGTGGTGGGTAGCCTGGGGAGAGTTGATCTCTCTCAGATCGGTTTTAAGCCCAATCTGATCGTAGTCAGTAGCGACATCCAGGGCGGTGATGCGATCCAAGAGCTCGTTTATGGAGGAAAGCTCCATCGGATCTAGCTGCTCGGAGAGTTCCGAGTTGACATGAAGATCGCTTTTAATGACCCGAGAGGTCATTGTCGGAGCGGCGGCCGAACAGGCGGTCACAAGAAAACCACCTAGCCGGATAGTTTGGCCAGTTGCCAAAGCTCCTTTGGTAACGGTACCATTTTTAAAGACGGGAAGAGGCATCCTTCCTGATTGCGACGGCACAGAGGAACTCTCAATGAAAGCACCAATGTCGGTGTCAAAACCGGCGGATCTCGGGTAGGGGGTCCCGAACTGTGCGTCTAGGCGGATCGTAACAGGAGACAAGGGACACGATGTTTTACCCAGGTTCGGGCCCTCTCGATGGAGGTAAAACCCTACGTCCTGCTTGATTAATATTGATGATATGAGTAGTACAAGAGTAGATCTACCACGAGATCAAGGAGGCTAAACCCTAGAAGCTAGCCTATGGTATGATTGTTGTTCTTCCTATGGACTAAAACCCTCCGGTTTATATAGACACCGGAGAGGGCTAGGGTTACACAGAGTCGGTTACAATGGTAGGAGATCTACATATCCATATCGCCAAGCTTGCCCTCCATGCCAAGGAAGTCCCATCCGGACACGGGACGAAGTCTTCAATCTTGCATCTTCATAGTCTTGGAGTCCGGCCGATGATGATAGTTAGGCTATCCGGACACCCCCTAGTCCAGGACTCCCTCAAGTAGTACCATAGGAAACTTTCCAATTCCAATGTTTTTCATTCACTTTTCCTTTCAAGCACTCGCGATTCTAGTAGGCAGGCTTGAGCAAGGAAAATCCTACACTAAAAAAATGTTTTTGTGCTACTTCTATTAATTTGGACCCAGGCCACTGCCATACTAGCTCAACTCCCACGCCCATCGACAAATGCACAGCTCAAACGCACAGAGATAAATAATATGGTGTTCAAGAGAGTCCATCACGGATAGCTAAGTTGCCTGGTACCTCACTGCTTGTCATATAGTAGGATAACATAATCTTATTTCCCGTTAGTACGAGTGCTCAGTGGACAATATATATAACATGTAGAGAAAAAAAGAGATGCAACAATTGTACAACCTATTTGGCGAAGCCATGTTGATCTCAGCGTGATTGGGTTGGCCGGTGAGGATGCTCCGGCTGACTTGGCTGTCGGAGGAGGGGAAGAAGATCTTAGGCATCTGGAGATGGAGCCCGAGGTACTGCTCCGCTGTGATGGAGGGTTTCTTCATTGGAGCAGCTCCGGTGAGTTGTACGACGCCGAGGCTGAAGCAGGACAAGAGAGACAACGAACAACGTTAACCTGAGTGGAATTCTAATAGCATCTCCAATACATGACGCAAAATACATAACCACAAAGTTCTAGATGTAAAATACATCAGCCGCTCATCTCTGAACTTAACTGTCGAAACTGAATTTAACTGTCGAAACTGAACTTAACTGTCGAAACTGAACTTAACTGTCGAAACTGAATTTTGCTATCGAAACTGAATTTTGCTGCCGAAACTGAATGCACTAGCAAGGTGAGGCTACACGTTGGTTGACTGACTTTTTCATCTCTGGTCAGTCAATTTTGCAGCCATTGGATACGAAATCAAGGGCCTACGGTTCATCTTCAACCTCCACCGCCCTGAGCCGCCAGCCACCACCGACCAAACAGCAGCCCCCCGCCGCCCGCGGCCAGCGGTGCGCCACCCGCCCGCCCTGAAAACACTCCCCGCCGCCGCTCCGGCCATCCCTTGAGCCTTCCCCGTGCCGAGCTATTTCTCCGGCGATCCCCACGCCACCGCCCCGCCAACGCCCCGCCACCGCCGGCGACCACCGCCCCCATCCTGAACCCTAAGATAGATAGTGGGGTACCTCTCCGGCGAGCCCCCCTCCCTGCTGCGGCTGGTTCTTCCTTCACCCCGGCGAGCCCCCCACCCCCTGAAAGTCGACTGACCCAAAAGTCAATTCAGTCGACTGAAGTGTAGCTAAATCGGAGCAGCATCGCAAACAAGAGCAAGAGCGAGAGCAGCACCGCGATCAAGAGCAATAGCAAGAGCAGATAAGGCAGGGGACCGAGAGCAAGAGCAGAGCAGCAGCGCGAGCGAGAGTTAAAGTAGCAGCAGCTCCTACTGATGTGGACGTCGCTGCCGAGGGAGCGACGCCATGGAGGAAGTGGCATGCGACGCTGCCGTGGATGGAGCCGCGCCGTGTCGGCTTAGGACCGAGTGCCAGCAGCACCGTGAGATCAAATCAAGAAGAAAATGCGGCGATTAGTGTACAACCTCTTTGGTGGCGCCGATTAGGCCACAGCTTCATCCGAGGAAACAGTGATGATGATGCTCTTCCGTTGGTGCAGGTGAAGACGACGGTGTGGGAATGGAGGTGGCGCGAAAGATGAGGGGAACGTTGGGGCAGCTCCTTGGAGGTGGAGGATGAGGTGGCTGAACCGGCGGGACGATGAGATCGACGATAGATCCTCTTCCGGTACCGTGGATGAGGGACGTCGAGGTGTTGTTGTGGACGATGTCGTCGGGTAAGAGGCTCCGGCTGGGTGGCGGATGGAGTAGGGTGTGGGATTTCATCGCGGATTTTCGCGGCCTCGGTGTACGAATGGATGGGTAGATGGGATGGCAGTGGGGAACCATGGCTTAGAGACGCGCTTGTCCGAAATGTGGGGTAGGTTACGAAAGTACCCCCACCGATTTGAGGCGGTTCTTTCGGTTCAGGGGTACCATGGGCATTTCGCGTGTCGGGATTTCACAGGAGGTGGGAGTTTTCGCGCGCGTTGTAATTTCGGAATAGCAAGGCGCGGGTTGAGATGGAGGGAGTTGTTGGAGCACAACGAGACAAAGATATATCGTAAATATATCGGGCTAACAAGGCGCGGGTTGAAGAGGCGGGAGTTTCGCAGCATGATAGACAGAGACGCTAGCTTGAATTATCAGCATAACAAGGCGCGGCTTGAAATTTCGGACGAACAAGCTTAACGTGTACCCAAAAAAAGACAATTGGCACCTCAACACGCACAAAACACACACACAAACACCATTTAGACTAGAGTAAGGTACACGTGCATTGCACGCATGAGATTTGGCAACCAAATTATGAATAAATACCAAATTATAGCATGGAAGCTTTGAGTCATATATGCATGATGTAGATGTTCGTTTAGTTCTTATAGTTCATTTCATTCAAAATCATCTAGTTTTTATAAGAAAACTAATCTATTTTAAGATCCATGGAATTGTGCGTTGTAAGGCATAAAGTAAAAACAAATAATGGCAAATCATGTAGAAAAACATTTGGGCAATTCTGATATGGAAGATTCTAGAACAAATAAGAAGTGCTTGTGTTTTGATGTTTGTGCATTATGCTTAAGTTCAACCATGGAGTCTTCTAGATTATACATGTGGCGAAATCTGGTGGAATCTAGATGATATCCAATGGCCAGTAGTGCTCAAATTTGCCATCTTTGGACCATCGGATTCGCCTCATCCAATGACCATCTTTCAAAGTTAAAGTTACCCGCACACAATAGAAAAAAATATGAAATATAATATATATATAGGGGTATAGATATAGATATGTGATGCGAAAGCCGCCCATCATCTCCAATTAGAATAGTGTGTCCATGCACGGATGCGACGTGGCCAAATGATGTCTGCCATCGGTATCTCAAATTCAAATCAGTCTGACCTTGTTCAATGTGTATACATTACAACGTGCTCGTTTCCAAACCACACCGCGCAGATCTCCGTTATATTCATGCATGCATGGGTTTCAAACATCAGGATCTCTTATTCAAATATTTGAATTCAACTTTACATTGATTATGACCTCACCTATTCTTTTACACCCACACAGTAGTCTTCTCTTTATAATTGTACCACTAACTTTCTCTCGTGCATGCATGCACACACACTACCAGTCGGCATATCCATCGCACACATGCAATCTTTTTCTTTAGGTCGGTCTCCCATGAAGGCACTGTTGGAAATATGCCCTAGAGGCAATAATAAAAGGATTATTATTATATTTCCTTGTTCATGATAATTGTCTTTATTAATGCTATAATTGTATTATCAGAAATCGTAATACATGTGTGAATACATAGACCATAATATGTCCCTAGTAAGCCTCTAGTTAACTAGCTCGTTGATCAACAGATAGTCATGGTTTCCTGACTATGGACATTAGATGTCGTTGATAACGGGATCACATCATTAGGAGAATGATGTGATGGACAAGACCCAATCCTAAGCATAGCAAAAGATCGTGTAGTTCGTTTTGCTAGAGCTTTTCCAATGTCAAGTATCTTTTCCTTAGACCATGAGATCGTGTAACTCCCGGATACCGTAGGAGTGCTTTGGGTGTACCAAACATCACAACGTAACTGGGTGACTATAAAGGTGCACTACAGGTATCTCCGAAAGTGTCTGTTGGGTTGACACGGATCGAGACTGGGATTTGTCACTCCGTATGATGGAGAGGTATCACTGGGCCCACTCGGTAAGGCATCATCATAATGAGCTCAAAGTGACCAAGTGTTTGGTCACGTGATCACGCATTACGGTACGAGTAAAGTGACTTGCCGGTAACGAGACTGAACGAGGTATTGGGATACCGACGATCGAGTCTCGGGTAAGTAATGTACCATTTGACAAAGGGCATTGTATACGGGGTTGATTGAATCCTCGACATCGTGGTTCATCCGATGAGATCATCGAGGAGAATGTGGGAGCCAACATGGGTATCCAGATCCCGCTATTGGTTATTGACCGGAGAACCATCTCGGTCATGTCCGCGTGTCTCCCGAACCCGTAGGGTCTACACACTTAAGGTTCGGTGATGCTAGGGTTATTAAGAAGACTTGTATGTGATTACCGAATGTTGTTCGGAGTCCCGGATGAGATCCCGGACGTCACGAGGAGTTCCGGAATGGTCCGGAGGTGAAGATTTATATATGGGAAGTTGTCATACGGTCACCGGAAGGTTTCGGGGGCATATCGGTATTGTTCCGGGGCCACCGGAAGGGTTCCGGGGGTCCACCGGGAGGGGCCACCTCTCTCAGAGGGCCTCATGGGCCGTAGTGGGCAGGGGAACCAGCCCAAGAGGGCTGGGCGCCCCCCCCTTGGGCCCTTGCGCCTAGGGTTGGGGGGGGGACCCTAAAGGGGGCGTCCCCTTTGCTTGGGGGGCAAGCCCCCTCCCTGGCCGCCACCCCCCTCTAGATCTCATCTAAAGGGGGCTGGCCCCCTTCCCCCTTCCCCTATAAATAGAGGGGCGAGGGGAGGGCTGCACACCTGATCCAAGACGCAGCCCCTCCCCTCCCCAACACCTCTCCTCCTCCGTTAAGTGCTTGGTGAAGCCCTGTCGGAGTACTGCCTCTCCACCACCACCACGCCATCGTGCTGCTACTGGAGTCTTCTTCCTCAACCTCTCCTTCCCCCTTGATGGATGAAGAAGGAGGAGACGTCATCCGCTATGTACGTGTGTTGAACGTGGAGGTGCTGTCCATTCGACACTTGGTAGTCGGTGATTTGGATCACAGTGAGTACGACTCCATCATCCCCTTTCTCTTGAAAGCTTCTGCTCGCGATCTACAAAGGTATGTAGATGCACTCCTATCACTCATTTCTTAGATGAACTCATAGATGGATCTTGGTGAAACCGTAGAATTTTTTTATTTTCTGCAACGTTCCCCAATAGTGGCATCATGAGCTAGGTCTATGCGTAGTTCTCTATTGCACGAGTAGAACACAAATTTGTTGTGGGCGTAGATCTTGTCAACTTGCTTGCCGCTACTAGTCTTTCCTTGCTTCAGCGGTATTGTGGGACGAAGCGGGCCGGACCGACCTTACACGTACGCTTACGTGAGACAGGTTCCACCGACTGACATGCACTAGTTGCATAAGGTGGCTAGCGGGTGTCTGTCTCTCCTACTTTAGTTGGAGCGGATTCGACAAAAAGGGTCCTTATGAAGGGTAATAGAAGTTGACAAAAAATCACGTTGTGGTTATTCGTAGGTAAGAAAACGTTCTTGCTAGAACCCAATTGCAGCCACGTAAAAGATGCAACAACAATTAGAGGACGTCTAACTTGTTTTTGCAGCAATTGTATTGTGATGTGATATGGCCAGAAGTTGTGATGAATGATGAATGATATATTGTGATGTATGAGATCATGTTCTTGTAATAGGAATCACGACTTGCATGTCGATGAGTATGACAACCGGCAGGAGCCATAGGAGTTGTCTTTATTTTTGTATGACCTGCGTGTCATTGAAGAACGCCATGTAAATTACTTTACTTTATTGCTAAACGTGTTAGCAATAGAAGTAGAAGTAGTCGTTGGCATGACAACTTCATGAAGACACGATGATGGAGATCATGATGATGGAGATCATGGTGTCATGCCGGTGACGAAGATGATCATGGAGCCCCGAAGATGGAGATCGAAGGAGCTATATGATATTGGCCATATCATGTCACTACTTTATATAATTGCATGTGATGTTTATTATGTTTATGCAGCTTGTTTACTTAGAACAGCGGTAGTAAATAAGATGATCCCTTATAATAATTTCAAGAAAGTGTTCCCCCTAACTGTGCACCGTTGCTAAAGTTCGTCGTTTCGAGGCACCATGTGATGATCGGGTGTGATAGATCCTTACGTTCACATACAATGGGTGTAAGACAGTTTTACACATGTAGAACACTTAGGGTTAACTTGACGAGCCTAGCATGTACAGACATGGCCGCGGAACACAGAGACCGAAAGGTCGAACATGAGTTGTATGGAAGATACGATCAACATGGAGATGTTCACCGATGATGACTAGTCCGTCTCACGTGATGATCGAACACGGCCTAGTCGACTCTGACCGTGTAACACTTAGGTGACTAGAGGGATGTCAATCTGAGTGGGAGTTCATTAAATAATTTGATTAGATGAACTTAATTATCATGAACTTAGTCTAAAACTTTTGCAAAATATTTCTTGTAGATCAAATGGCCAACGGTCATGTCAACATGAACTTCAAGGCGTTCCTAGAGAAAACCAAGCTGAAAGATGATGGGAGCAACTATTCGGACTGGGTTCGGAACCTGAGGATCATCCTCATAGCAGCCAAGAAAGCATATGTCCTAGATGAACCGCTAGGTGAAGCACCCATCCCAGAGAACCAAGACGTTATGAATGCTTGGCAGTCACGTGCTGATGATTACTCCCTCGTTCAGTGCGGCATGCTTTACAGGTTAGAACCAGGGCTCCAAAAGCGTTTTGAGAAACACGGAGCACATGAGATGTTCGAGGAGCTAAAAATGGTTTTCCAAGCTCATGCCCGGGTCAAGAGATATGAAGTCTACGACAAGTTCTATAGTTGTAAGATGGAGGAAAACAGTTCTGTCAGTGAGCACATACTCAAAATGTCTGGGTTGCACAACCGCCTGTCCCAGCTGGAGATCAACCTCCCGGATGAGGCGGTCATTGACAGAATCCTTCAGTCGCTCCCACCGAGCTACAAGAGCTTTGTGTTGAACTACAATATGCAGGGGATGGTGAAGACCATTCCTGAAGTATTTTCAATGCTGAAGTCAGCAGAGGTTGAAATCAAGAAAGAACATCAAGTGTTGATGGTCAATAAGACCACTAAGTTCAAGAAGGGCAAGGGTAAGAAGAACTTCAAGAAGGACGGCAAAGAGGCTGCCGCGCCCGGTAAGCCAGTTGCCGGGAAGAAGTCAAAGGATGGACCCAATCCTGAGACTGAGTGCTTTTATTGCAACGGGAAGGGTCACTGGAAGCGGAACTGCCCCAAATACTTAGCACACAAGAAGACCGGCAACACTAAAGGTATATTTGATATACATGTAATTGACTTGTACCTTACCAGTACTCGTAGTAACTCCTGGGTATTTGATACCGGTGCCGTTGCTCATATTTGTAACTCACAGCAGGAGCTGCAGAATAAGCGGAGACTGGCGAAGGACGAGGTGACGATGCGCGTCGGGAATGGTTCCAAGGTCGATGTGATCGCCGTCGGCACACTACCTCTACATTTACCTACGGGATTAGTTTTATACCTCAATAATTGTTATTTAGTGTTGAGCATGAACATTGTATCTGGATCTTGTTTGATATGAGATGGCTACTCATTTAAATCCGAGAATAATGGTTGTTCTATTTATATGAGAGATATGTTTTATGGTCATGCCCCGATGGTCAATGGTTTATTCTTAATGAATCTCGAACGTAATGTTACACATATTCATAGTGTGAATACCAAAAGATGTAAAGTTGATAACGATAGTCCCACATACTTGTGGCACTGCTGCCTTGGTCACATTGGTGTCAAGCGCATGAAGAAGCTCCATGCTGATGGACTTTTAGAGTCTCTCTATTATGAATCATTTGACACGTGCGAACCATGCCTCATGGGAAAAATGACCAAGACTCCGTTCTCCGGAACAATGGAGCGAGCAACCAGCTTATTGGAAATCATACATACCGATGTGTGCGGTCCAATGAGCGTTGAGGCTCGCAGAGGATATCATTATGTTCTCACTCTCACTGATGACTTGAGTAGATATGGGTATGTCTACTTGATGAAACACAAGTCTGAGACCTTTGAAAAGTTCAAGGAATTTCAGAATGAGGTAGAGAATCAACGTGACCGAAAGATAAAGTTCCTACGATCAGATCGTGGAGGAGAATACTTAAGTCACGAATTTGGTACACACTTAAGGAAATGTGGAATCATTTCACAACTCACGCCGCCTGGAACACCTCAGCGTAATGGTGTGTCCGAACGTCATAATCGCACTCTATTGGATATGGTGTGATCTATGATGTCTCTTACCGATTTACCGCTATCATTTTGAGGATACGCTCTAGAGACAGCTACATTCACTTTAAACAGGGCACCGTCTAAATCCGTTGAGATGACACCGTATGAATTATGGTTTGGGAAGAAACCTAAGCTGTCGTTTCTAAAAGTTTGGGGATGCGATGCTTATGTCAAGAAACTACAACCTGAAAAGCTCGAACCCAAGTCGGAAAAATGCGTCTTCATAGGATACCCTAAGGAAACCATTGGGTATACCTTCTACTTAAGATCCGAGGGCAAGACCTTTGTTGCCAAGAACAGATCCTTTCTGGAAAAAGAGGTTCTCTCGAAAGAAGTAAGTGGGAGGAAAGTAGAACTCGATGAAGTACTAGCTCTTGAACCGGAAAGTAGTGCAGCTCAAGAAAATGCTCCTGTGGTGCATACACCAACTGGAGAGGAAATTAATGATTATGATCAAGGTACTTCGGATCAAGTTGCTACTAAACCTCGTAGGTCCACAAGGACACGTTCCACACCAGAGTGGTATGGCAACCCTGTCCTGGAAATCATGTTGTTAGACAACGGTGAACCTTCGAACTATGAAGAAGCGATGGCGGGCCCAGATTCCAACAAATGGCTTGAAGCCATGCAATCCGAGATAGAATCCATGTATGAAAACAATGTATGGACTTTGACAGACTTGCCCGATGATCGGCGAGCGATAGAAAACAAATGGATCTTTAAGAAGAAGACGGACGCGGATGGTAATATTACCATCTATAAAGCTCGACTTGTCGCTAAGGGTTATCAACAAGTTCAAGGGGTTGACTACGATGAGAAATTCTCTCCCGTAGCGAAGCTGAAGTCCGTCCGAATCATGTTAGCAATTGCCGCATACTATGATTATGAGATATGGCAGATGGACGTCAAAACGGCATTCCTTAACGGACATCTTAAGGAAGAACTGTATATGATGCAGCCGGAGGGTTTTGTCGATCCTAAGAATGCTAACAAAGTATGCAAGCTCCTGCGATCCATTTATGGGCTGGTGCAAGCATCTCGGAGTTGGAACATTCGCTTTGATGAGATGATCAAAGCATTTGGGTTTATGCAGACTTATGGAGAAGCCTGCGTTTACAAGAAAGTGAGTGGGAGCTCTGTAGCATTTCTCATATTATATGTAGATGACATACTTTTGATGGGAAATGATATAGAACTTTTGGACAACATTAAGGCCTACTTGAATAAGTGTTTTTCAATGAAGGACCTTGGAGAAGCTGCTTACATATTAGGCATCAAGATCTATAGGGATAGATAGAGACGCCTCATAGGTCTTTCACAAAGCACATACGTTGATAAGAGTTTGAAGAAGTTCAAAATGGATCAATCCAAGAAAGGGTTCTTGCCTGTATTGCAAGGTGTGATATTGAGCTCGGCTCAATGCCCGACCACGGCAAAAGATAAAGAAGAAATGAGTGTCATCCCCTATGCTTCAGCCATAGGATCTATTATGTATGCCATGCTGTGTACCAGACCTGATGTAAACCTTGCCGTAAGTTTGGTAGGAAGGTACCAAAGTAATCCCGGCAAGGAACACTGGACAGCGGTCAAGAGTATCCTGAAGTACCTGAAAAGGACAAAGGACATGTTTCTCGTTTATGGAGGTGACGAAGAGCTCATCATAAAGGGTTATGTCGATGCTAGCTTCAACACAGATCTGGATGACTCTAAGTCACAAACCGGATACGTGTATATGTTGAATGGTGGAGCAGTAAGCTGGTGCAGCTGCAAGCAGAGCGTGGTGGCGGGATCTACATGTGAAGCGGAGTACATGGCAGCCTCGGAGGCAGCACATGAAACAATTTGGGTGAAGGAGTTCATCACCGACCTAGGAGTCATACCCAATGCGTCGGGACCGATCAAACTCTTCTTTGACAACACTGGAGCTATTGCCCTTGCCAAGGAGCCCAGGTTTCACAAGAAGACCAGGCACATCAAGCGTCGTTTCAACTCCATCCGTGAAAATGTTCAAGATAGAGACATAGACATTTGCAAAGTACATACGGATCTGAATGTCGCAGATCCGTTGACTAAACCTCTTTCGCGAGCAAAACATGATCAACACCAGAACTCTATGGGTGTTCGATTCATCACAATGTAACTAGATTATTGACTCTAGTGCAAGTGGGAGACTGTTGGAAATATGCCCTAGAGGCAATAATAAAAGGATTATTATTATATTTCCTTGTTCATGATAATTGTCTTTATTCATGCTATAATTGTATTATCCGGAAATCGTAATACACGTGTGAATACATAGACCATAATATGTCCCTAGTAAGCCTCTAGTTGACTATCTCGTTGATCAACAGATAGTCATGGTTTCCTGACTATGGACATTTGATGTCGTTGATAACGGGATCACATCATTAGGAGAATGATGTGATGGACAAGACCTAATCCTAAGCATAGCACAAGATCGTGTAGTTCGTTTTGCTAAAGCTTTTCCAATGTCAAGTATCTTTTCCTTAGACCATGAGATCATGTAACTCCCGGATACCGTAGGAGTGCTTTGGTTGTACCAAACGTCACAACGTAACTGGGTGACTATAAAGGTGCACTACAGGTATCTCCGAAAGTGTATGTTGGGTTGACACGGATCGAGACTGGGATTTGTCACTCCATATGACGGAGAGGTATCTCTGGGCCCACTCAGTAATGCATCATCATAATGAGCTCAAAGTGACCAAGTGTTTGGTCACGGGATCGTGCATTACAGTACGAGTAAAGTGGCTTGCCGGTAATGAGACTGAACGAGGTATTGGGATACCGACGATCGAGTCTCGGGTAAGTAACGTACCATTTGACAAAGGGAATTGTATACGGGGTTTATTGAATCCTCGACATCGTGGTTCATCCGATGAGATCATCGAGGAGCATGTGGGAGCCAACATGGGTATCCAGATCCCGCTGTTGGTTATTGACCGGAGAACCGTCTCGGTCATGTCTGCGTGTCTCCCGAACCCGTAGGGTCTACACACTTAAGGTTCGGTGATGCTAGAGTTATTAGGAAGACTTGTATGTGATTACCAAATGTTATTCGGAGTCCCGGATGAGATCCCGGACGTCACGAGGAGTTCCGGAATGGTCCGGAGGTGAAGATCTATATATGGGAAGTTGTCATACGGTCACCGGAAGGTTTCGGGGGCATATTGGTATTGTACCGGGTCCACCGGAGGGGTTCTGGGGGTCCACCGGGAGGGGCCACCTCTCTCGGAGGGCCTCATGGGCCATAGTGGGCAGGGAAACCAGCCTAGGAGGGCTGGCCGCGCCCCCCCCCCTTGGGCCCTTGCGCCTAGGGTTGGGGGGGCGGAACCCTAAAGGGGGCGCCCCCCTTTGCTTGGGGGGCAAGCCCCCTCCCTGGCCGCTGCCCCCCTCTAGATCTCATCTAGAGGGGGCCGCCCCCCTTCCCCCTTCCCCTATAAATAGAGGGGCGAGGGGAGGGCTGCACACCTGATCCAAGGTGCAGCCCCTCCCCTCCCCAACACCTCTCCTCCTCCGTTAAGTGCTTGGCGAAGCCCTGTCGGAGTACTGCCTCTCCACCACCACCACGCCGTTGTGCTGCTGCTGGAGTCTTCTTCCTCAACCTCTCCTTCCCCCTTGCTGGATCAAGAAGGAGGAGATGTCATCCGCTCTGTACGTGTGTTGAACGCGGAGGTGCTGTCCGTTCATCACTTGGTCATCGGTGATTTGGATCACGGCGAGTACGACTCCATCATCCCCTTTCTCTTGAAAGCTTCTGCTCGCGATCTACAAAGGTATGTAGATGCACTCCTATCACCCGTTGCTTAGATGACCTCATAGATGGATCTTGGTGAAACCGTAGAATTTTTTTATTTTCTGCAACATTCCCGAACAGGCACACACCCACACACATCCCCCTCTCCATCATATCGGTCATTCTTTATCTCTCATGCGTGCATGCGCAACGATCGATGTTCCTCTATGTATGTGTGTATATAGCTAGGTCTTTCATAGTTTTCCACACAAACCGATCAATCGATATATCCAGTGAGGTCTCATCCTCTTTCCCACGTCCACATGGATCAATCTATACCTCTCTCTCTATAGGATTAACATATATAGCTAATACACCCACATTAATTATATATCCAACGTCCCCCTGCGCCCCCCCTACGCCCCCCCACATTAATCATCCATGCCTTCCGCTTCATCTGTCAGACGCGTGCACAGTGGTGAAGGCAGGGGGCAGTAAGGGCCCTGCGCCCCCCAACATCACTATATATCGAGGCTAATATGAATGTGATCATTAGACAATTGCTGCTAAAAATGGTTTAAGTTCATGAATTGACCCTCCTCGTAAAGGATTAGCAATGCTTTTCCCCTAGCTCATTTATTTTTCATGGCTCCGCCACTGCGTGCAACAGCGCACGTGTTCGCCCCCTCTATCTAAATATCGACCTCGCACTTGTGCATTCCTTCATAGTCTCCCTCCACTCGGCCCCTCGCACCATCTTCTAGCCCCCACCGGATTTTGCCACATGTACAATCTAGAAGACTCCATGGTTGAACTTAAGCATAATGCACAAACCTCAAAACAACAGTGGTTCTCTTTTGTTCTAGAATCTTCCGTATCATAACTGCCCAAACTTTTTTTCTAGTTGAATTGCCATTATTTGTTTTTACTTTATGCTTTACAACGCACAATTCCATGAATCATAAAATAGATTAAGGGCTTCTTTGATTCAAAGGATTCTCAAAGGAATTTTGGAGGATTCTAATCATTAGGAATTTTTCCTATCTTGGTTGTTTGATTCGTAGGATTGTAAACCATAGGGATTTTTCCATATGATTCATTTGCACTAGATTTCATAGGAAACATCCCATCCACTCAAACCTCTTTGAAAGAATTCTGCGTTTTTTCTATGCACAATCAAACACTCGTACAATCCTGTAGGATTCAAGACGACATTCCACTATAATCCCATGTTTTTCCTATTCCCGCGTTCTTAGCTTTTTTATAAAAACTAATTGATTTTGAATGAGATGAACTATAAGAATTAAACGAAGGGCTACATCAGGCATATATGAATCAGAGCTTACATGCTATAGTGTGGTATTTATTCATAATTTGGTTGCAAAATCTGATGCGTGCAATGCACGTGTACCTTACTAGTACTTCGAGTATGTGCAAAACACGTAAATTAGAATACCAATGGCATGTTACACAGTGTCTCTCTTACAGTTCATGAAGCCACGTGGCACATGTGGAGGCGTTGTCACGACCTCCTTGTTTGGATTGATCACAGTGACGTGTTGCTGGTTCCAGAAGAATGTACTCGTCCTCCCTGATCCATACTGGCGGTACATGCACGAAGCAAAGATGTGCACGCATGCCACGCTCGCACTCATTCCCTCACACGCACATGCGGGTACACGGGCAGACGCAATTTTGTACTAAGATCCAACCCATGTGATAATTTGACGCGTGTAAAGTCGTTCACTTCATTGATGGTCAATTAATACAGCACATGCAAATTGAGTGGACATGAGAGCGGAAGAAAGACATTATTACTCCACTGCGCACATGCGAGTAGTTAAATCGTGGGTTGCTAGTAGTACCTCCATTGGTATCCTTCGTGTTTTGTGCCACTTTTTAACAGTAACATAATATTTACACATTTGAGCAGTGTAGTACTTCAAATTTATGTTCCGCTAAACTCATCGGGAGTCGTTTCGGGCCTCGAAACCAAAACCATCAATTAATCTTTACCTTGTTCCCATCACATTCGAAAGCCTGCTCACACCTACTAGTACGTACCAAACCTGAATGTGTTCCCACTATGCAGGTATTAGTACTAGTGCTAGTACTTAGGTTATAAAAAGGGGAACTACCTAACCGAAAATTACTCTACCTTTCCTCCTCATAATTGCTTCTTCTTCGTCCGTCGTTGCCATGGCCGGTGAGCAGAGCTCTAGGTCGAGAACTACTCGTAACAAGGGAGCGACAACCAAGGCTGTGAAAAAAAAGAGAGGGCTCGCCGCCACGCAGAGACCTCGAAAGATCTCTCACGGGTAGGTGATGGCTCCCCAGAGCGCCCTAGCCGCGGAGGCGAACATGCCGAGCCGGCGGAGCTGGAGTCGTTATCCCTCGACGACATGTCCGATCAGCTCAATAAGCACCTCAATAAGAAGAAGGAGTTCATCCAAGGCTTGATGGAGTTGCTAAAAGAGAGCCTCGACGACATGCCCACTGAGCTCAATCAGCAGGGGGAGTTGACCACCGGCTTGGTGATGCTGCTGAAGAAGAGCATTGCCTCGGAGAAGAAGGCAACCGGTGAAATCCTGCGACTTCAGGAGGACAAGGCGAAGCTCTGCCATGAGATCGATCTGTTGAAGGAGAAGAACGCCGGCTGGAAGAAGTTGCATGAGAATAGTAGTTCCTCGATGAAGATGCTGCAGGCCCTCGTCATGGAACAGAAGGAGGAGTTGGCGAAGCTCCGCATGGAGCACCCGGCTGCTGTTAAGGTACGTAATGCGGCCGTGGAACAGATGGTGAAGGCTCGCATCGAGAAATCCCGCGTCATGGACAGAATGAAGAAGATGGCAGAGGAGACGCGCAAGGAGATGGAGGTCGTGGAGGTGATGAAGAAGCAGTTACGACTCCGTGTCTAATTAGATCATTTGGGGTGATAATCTTCCTTCTTCTTTTGCTCCTGTGTTTCATCTTTTGCTTCGGGTGTTTCGCTGCACGTGTCACGTTCTCTGCGAGGCATGAATAGAACGATGGTTTTTTTGAGGGAATGAATAGAACAATGCTAACAATGAGATGACTAGCAAATTAGATCATTTTTTATCGCCATATGGCACTGGGCTGCCGTGTTTCGTGCTCCTCTGTCGCAGTACTACTCCAGTGGAAAACTTGAGTATACCGCACGGTTCTCTGCTCCTCCTCGATCAGGTCGTCAGCGCATTTATACGAGCAGTCAAATCATAAGGCCCCGCCTTCCAGCAGTAATGAGCCGTCAAATCACAAAGGCCCTCGCCTCTCGTGAAACCGACCAAGCTAGACTGCCCCACCCTCTAGCCTTTTAAAAAATGTATACTTTTGTACAACAATAGTATCGATGGATTGCGCCATGGAGCAAAACTTGAAATAAAAAGGTGGTACATATAGAGAGCGCTCGTCACCAAATTATGCATATAGTACTATTAAAAAGGCTAGTCACAATAATGGTGTCCAGCACAACCCACCCCTCAAATAAAACTAAGCATCCTAGAATTCTATGACAAAACTAAGCACCCTGAAATTCTTTGACAACTAAACTGCTGTCTATACGATGTTGGCCATATATATTGTACGTATATAATGTGAAGAAACGAGTGGTAGTACTATACCAACTAAAAGATGAAATGTAAGAAATACTAGTATGTGCGTACTGAAGAGTTAAAGTAACGAGAAGAAACATAACATAGTTCTGCTAGGGGCTCAGCACAACACACCCCTCAAATTAAATTAAGCACACCTGAAATTAAACTTTGCAACTATTCCAGTAGACACTGCATTAGAACCACCATGAGCAATGACACTGCCACCTTAATCGGAGTCCTCGTCCACGTCCTCGACTTCGTCCTTGTCCCTCTTCCTCTTGGCCGATACTTCTTTGCTTGAACCGCACACTTGGCTCTTGCTCTTCATCCAACCCTTGTAGATATTGAAGCAAAGGTAGCCATCCATTGCAGCGTAGTGGATGTGGTCTATATATAGCACATTCTGCTACCATGCATGACGATGAAACGTGTATGGAGGTTTCTCCAGTTTACCGTACGAAGGATGAACCATGGCTCCTGCCAGGGTCTACATTCAAGGCTGACGAGAGGACACCAGCCGATTCTTCTGGAGGTCGAAGGTGTTGCCTACAACGAGGCCTATCCGACGCAGGACTTCTTTGTTGTTACCAAAGTCTACAGTAACGAATTTGACTAGGTTGCTCTTGAGGAAGTCCTTAAAATCCTGGAACTCAACATCGGCATGGCATATGTGGTAGAACAAGCATAAGTCATGCATACAAACCTAGATCACGGCGGGCTTCTTCCTCTCTTCGTCCTTTAGATCCTTCTCTCGTCCCAGGACTGTGGTGTACTCAACATCTAGCCCAGTGACCCACTCATCATCTGAGTCTTCGAACATGCGTCTGAAGCGAGAAAGGCATCCTTTCACCGTCGCGGAAGAACGGGTGTAGATGACGTCGAACTCATCGCCGGTGATGGTTCTAACCTTGTACTCACCGCCGATCTGGGAGATTTGGGACGCCATGGATTTGGGAGGAGGGTTAGGATTAGTGGAACTACCATAATGTGAATGGATGGGACGACTAGGAGCGAACCGCCATAGTATTGAAGGACATACGAGGACGAGTAGGAGCGAACTGTCAGCGTGTGGACGACAGGATAGTGGCTTTCCATTCTCCCATGATAAGGGCTTCCGAGAGCCCTTGGATCTGAGATCGAACGGTTGCATGGCGTGATTCTAGACCTATGGGTGAATATCCTATCCTGGAGGGTTATTCTGCAAATTTTTCAGCAACTTTGCATGCGACCGTTTGATCTCAGATCCAAGGGCTGCCAGTAGCCCGTATCATGGTTGTGCCTACCACGACCGTCGCGTCGCTCGTGCGGCCGCGCCCTTGGAGATTTAACATGGTGCGTTAGGATATCTGATGTTGGCATGTCATACATAGTCATCACTTAGTCACTCATACTACAACAAGGTTTTGGCTATAAGGTTGGCTATAAGTGTATTTTTTACTTCTCTCTATTTCTTTCTTCGTACTCCCTCCGTCCCATAATATAAGAACGTTTTTGACACTACTGTAGTGCCAAAAACGTTCTTATATTATGGGGCACAGGGAGTACTAGTATTTATTGCATTTGCCAAGGAGTGGCCTCTTCCAATGAAATGGTGTTGCTAAGTTTGCTTCATTTAATTACCTATAGACTCAAAATTGTCTTTTCGCCTAGGTACACGCGCTTAGCATCATTTCTTCCTTGGGTCACCAAACTAGTCTCTCTCTTCTTGATTAACTTGCCACATCAGACTTTATGCCTATGTGGCAAGCTTAAGCACCTGTAGGAGCAAGTAAAAGTAAGTACAATAGTGCGCTTTACATGGCATTTTTGCATATGTGGAGGAAAGAGAGGCAAGGAAAAAGTGGAGAAGTGGGCTCTCATGCAAGAGCCAGCCTCTACTACATGGTGAAGCATTGGGAGAGGCACCTGTATGGAGGTGGTCAGGAATCGGGAGACTCACGCCGGTCGTAGCGCCGCAGTTAAAATGATAATGGGAAGTCAAATCACGGGGCCCCACCTGTGTAGCAGTAACTCGCTATCAAATCACACAGCCCTACGTTTGTCGCAGCCTACTCCCTCATCTTCTCGCGTCTTTGTCAAACCGACTAGGCCCCGCCTACCGCACAGGAAACACCCTGCCCTCAACTTTTAAATAGTATATAGTATACTAATTTTTTATCCATGGATTGCACCCGTGCCGTGGAGCAAAGCGTCTAGAAAACGGCGGTACACATGTACGGAGTATACAGCACGCCCATCGCGTTCGCGCCGCACCCCAGACGGTCGGTCGGTCTGGCACGCTGCTCTCCGAATGGAACGCGCGTCGTATTGCGTTTGCACACACATGTGGGACGGTAATTGAGAACCGACCATAGGCACACTCCCCGGCCCCGCAAGTCGGGTGACTTAATAGAAGAGGGAGACGAGCGATAGTACTAGAGAAGTGTTGTACTATGTTGGTGCCTGGACGATCCCTGCAAGACACGGAAGATCAGTTCGTCCATGCATGTGACCAGACTCCAGCAGACACGCCTGGATTGGCTATCGCCTACATATCGTGCAGGCTATGTTGTACATGGCTGTAGTTGTGGTGAGAAATCTAAAAAAAGGTTTCTTGTCATCTCGCAAAATTAGGTGTCATGTGCTTCGGATCACTGCGAGGGTTAAACATCGACAACTGAGTTGGGCTAGTCATTGGGGGCACATGCACGAACAGTGACTACTCGGCTGCCATCTAGGTCAAACCGTCTATGTTAATTAGGACATCTATCGACGGACCCCTTTTCTACGAGTTTATCTTTAATTTGAGCTTTGTTCCTCGTCTAGTTTGTCTGTCGGGATTCATGTTGTCTCCTTTGGGCAGCGAGGTTATGTTTTCTTGTCATGTGGCATTTTTTCGTGTTATATGTTATAATCCGGCGCTTTAGATCAAAATTACGACAACTGCGCCTCCGGGCAACGTGCATGAAGACTTCTCTATAGTCATTGACGAGGTCAATCCGGCTCCGGTAGACAAAATAAAACTAGTACTACTCCACTATATAGGCAGGAGCCTCCGTGCTTGCTTGCTAGTGTTGCTCTCTTCACACTGTCTCGGCCTCTCCAGATCTAAACACGACAGCGGTGGCCACACTCTCTCTCTCTCTGCTCACCGCTGGTCACAGATCCAGCCGGATCCTCTCCGCCGGGGAAGGTGAGAAGCTGCAACTTTCACACGGTCGTCCTCGGCGACGGCTCTTACCCACTGCTGGGCGTGTCCCGATCAGCCTGCCTTGCCGTTCTCTCCCAAGCACTGCTGGCGAGGGAGGGCCTCCGACCCCTTCTTCCTCACTGCCATAGTGTGGGCAGATCCGGCTTCCCGCCACCCACCTAGCGACATCCCGGCGACCATCAGGTATAACTTCCTTTGAAACCGGCCTTGCCCTACTTCCTGAGCTCCTGATGTTGCTGCATTTGTATCTTTTACTATTTCCCAGGCCCCCTCGTAGATAGGATCGATCGGTTATTTGAAAACCACCTAATTTTTTTATGTTTAAGAGTTAAAACTAGTTCATGCACTCGAATCTAGTACTACTTGGTTCAAACAAGGAAGAAAGGGGGTGGGGGTGGGGGATGATTTGTTACCTGAATCTAGGACTTGGTCGAAAGAGGAAATAATGGGGGCAAAAAGTAGCAGAGACTGGCTATCCAACTAGTCTCTAGGTCTAATAGGGAAATAAAGGGAAACACAGTATAAACTTAATATAAACCCGATCTATTGGTTGAGAAAGGAAAGAAAGTGGGGACTGGGGGACAAGTCAATAGAGTAAGTCCAGCACTAGATTTGCTAGCCTCACACAGTATAAGGTGGCTATATCGAACAAAAATGGGACCAACCCAGGTATCATGTTCTGATGTTTGTTGCCCCGAGCCACTCTTATGTAATGCCACTGGTAAAATGTAACAGTCACACTATTAAAAGTAAGGACACGTTAAACCAATGTTGTTTTCAATGTAATGCCTCCAGTAATATGAATCAATGGCACTTCTTTACATGTCCTGCTAAAATTTCCTGGTCCGCCTACGCTCCCGTGCCCAAAGTAATGTCATATTTAACGATTGTCATAGTTAATCCTAATGCCCACACTAATATCTAGCAATACCACTGCTTTAGAAATTGCTACTGTCCTTGTAGGATTGCCATTCAGATAAGGAACATGCTTCTTTTCATTTGATGCATGTTTCATCACTTGTTAGTCACCCTCCTTTCCACCTTTTTTGTGCAAACAGAGATATACATTTCACACTCGATCTTAGTTGAACTGCACAAATGATATCCAAATTATAGTTGAGCATTCCAGGAGATTCACAACCAACCTTGATGTTGCTCAATTTTATTGCAACTAATGAAGAAGAAGCTCTGTGGGTTTCATTTTCTGATGGAAATGGAACCGGGGCTGGAGCCCTTTTCTTAATTTTTTTTTTTGAAGAAGAAGCTGCTAACTCACGGGACATTGCTTCATTTTAGGTGAACTACACCAGAAGGTCCCATGAATTGAATCATCCATGTTGGTGACTGAAAGAGCCAGCTTCAGCATCCCAGTCTAAGCACCCCCGGCCTCCATCCTTGCGACACATGGTACACCTCATTTGCCACCTTGTCGACCCCAGTGTCACTGATAAAATGAAGTAATAATACAGTTAAAATAGAGTGAGTGTCATCTCTATCATTTCATTTCCAATGTAGATAAAGAAAGTGCTTCTCTTTGTTAATGTATGTTTCATCAACTAGTCCCATTGTTAATATTTAAGCGTTTCTGCAAACTGGGGTGCTTAATTTTAGTTGATATGTACAAAAATAGAGATTTGAATGTCTCAAGGCACCTCCTTGTACTACCGCTGTACACTGATGTTCATCACTGGCAGAAGGTGTATCTGGGAGACTTGGGATGATGTCCAGTATGAGGCGTACCGTATGAGGCGTCGTAGGGCCCATCTCGCCCTCGCAGCATGGCATACTATGATACTATCGCAATATTTTCTCTATTTATTTTGTGTGTTTGATCAACTAGTGCCACTATAATGTAATCACGCTTTTTCATTATCTGTGCAAACTGGGTTATTCAGCTGCATTTTGGTGGAACTGCACAAATGTACGTATGGAACTGGCATATATGCAGAGTGCAAGGTGTGCCAAGTAAAAATTACCGACACCAACCATGCTGCATGCACGCATTGGCCTCCACCACCACCAGTGGGATTTGTGGCACTCTATGTGGACGGATCTTTCTCGGCAGCAAATCCTCTAACCAAATACTAGTAGCTTATATTTGCAGTTTTCTAGGGAGTACTCTTTTCTGAAAGAAGCACCAATCTATTTTTCTTTATTTGTACACTATGTCACAACTTTGATCCAAAGGTCCAGAGCTATTTTAGGGTGATTGGCGCAGTACTCGGAGACTGATTGTAAGAATGATTTTCATTAGCTATCACACTGATTGTAAGCATGAGCAGGTGGAAGATTAGGTTAGTGCGAAGCTTACCCTAAACCCTACCGCCGTCATTGAAACGAGGAAAGCGCCGAGGGAACCGTGGAGAACGTTCGGGAAGCGACATCGCGCCATCCGGCCTCCTCTTGTGGTGGGAGAACGAATACTCTTGTGGCTCGGGCTGGCTCTACGCTCACGAACGGCACACCATACTCGATTGATTCGTTATCCTCTGGGTGCTCGACCTTTGACCTGTACACTACTGGAAACAGCTACTTTGCCATCTGCCAGCTCTTTGTCATCTGCTAGCGGACGGCAAAGAAGCTCTTTGCCATCAGCTACCCAAAAGCGAACGACAAAGAAGCTTTGCCGTCGGCTAGCGGACGGCAAAGAGGGAGGGGCCCCACCGACGAGCTGGTTTAAAAAAACTTAACGGCCCCCCCTATTTGCCGTCCGCTAGCGGACGACAAAGAGCAAGTGGCGGACGGCAAAGTGGGGCGGACGGCAAACGTTTAGGTTACTAACGGCGCCCCACCCCGCCCATCTCTCTCTGTTCGATCTGTCCCCCTCTCCTCCCCGACGACCACCACCACCCTCCACCGCCCCCTGGCCCCACCGCCCCTCGCCCCGTTGCCCCCACCACCCGCCACCGCCCCGGCGTCCCGTCGCCCGTGCCGGAGCCAGGTTCACCGCGGGCCCCCTGCGTCCACCTCGCCCCCCCGTCCCGGAGCTAGGCTCGCCGCCGCCCCTGCGCCCGCGCCGCTCCCGGAGGCAGGCTCGCCCCTAGGCCCGCGTCTGCCTCGCGCCCCCCCGCCCCCCGCCCCGCTAGTGCGTCCGCCTTGCGCCCCCCGCCCCGGAGCCAGGCTCGCCGCCGCCCCTGCGCCCGCGCCGCCCCCTCCATCCTCCATCGAGAGGAGCCAAGGTGAGCATTTTTTTAGTCTTTTTCTACTGTTTTTCTTTGCTGTTTAGGTTTAATTAGGTTATTGATAGGTTTAGGTTAGTGGTTGGTTTAGGTTAGTGCTTGATATAGGTTTAGATTATTATTAGAAGAAGAAAGTTGAAAAAAAGAAGAAGTAGAAGAAGAGGAAAAAGGAAAAAAAGGGAAGAAGAATAAGAAGAAAGTTGAAAAATATAACAATATAGAAGAGGAAAAAGGTGAAGAAGAAAGAAGAAGAAGAAGAAGAAGAAGAAGAAGAAGAAGAAGAAGAGGAAGAAAGAGGAGGAGAAGGAGGAAGAGGACGAGGGAGAAGCAGAAAGAAAAGAAGAAGAAGAAAGAAGAAGAAAGAAGAAGAAGAAGAAGACCCCGACGCGCCACCCCGACACCCCGACCCCGACCCCCGACCCCCGACACACCCACCCCGACCCCCGACACCCGGACCCCGACCCCCGACACCCCGACACCACGGCCCGACACCCCGACCCCGACCCCGACCCCCGACACCCCGACCCCGACCCCCGACACCCCGACCCCGACCCCGACACGCCACCCCGACACCCCGGCCCAACACCCCGACCCCCGACCCCCGACAGCCCGACCCCGACCCCCGACACCCCGACCCCGACGCGCCACCCCGACACCCCGGCCCGACACCCCGACCCCGACCCCCGGCCCCCGACACCCTGACACCACGCCCCGACCCCGACACGACACCCCGATACCCCGACACCCGACCCCGACACGACACCCCGACCCCGACACCCCAACCCCGACACCACACCCCGACACCACACCCCGACAACCTGACCCCCTGACCCCGACCCCCAACCCCGGAACAGCACCCCGACCCCGACACGGCACCCCGACACCGACAGGACACCCCGACTACTGACACCTCCCGAAAAGGTGTTTTTTGGCTTCCAGAGGCCGACGGGGTCATATATTTGTGAATTATTAGTTAGGTCATATATTTCTCGATTTTGTTATGAAAAACATCATATATAATTGTGTTGATCGTGTAGTTTTAAATGTGCAGTTGTTTCATCGCTGCGAGGTTTGGTGTTCGACGACCTCGCCGTGCGTTTGACGAGCTCTGCCCCTTCGTTCGTGGGTGAGCACAAATGACAAGTCCTCCTCCCCCATTAATTATTTGATCTATTCCGATGAAACTTGATAGCTAGCTATATATGTGTCTTGAATCATCAGTATGCGTAACCAATATGTGTCTCCCGTTTGAAAGTGTCATAGTTATAAATATGCATGCATTTGCATATTTATAACCTTGATTCTTTCGAATTGTCCAACGCTATCCATGGACAGCCCGAGTATGTGTAGATTGGGTTCGTTTTCCCATATGCTTTGCTCCGGATCCGACGCATAAATTTCGTCAGTGCCTCCCCTGTTGTTCTCCGGGTACACATCCTCTCTGTTTATTGCAGAGACGTGTATCAGGAGAACAGCGGGGAGGTGCTGCCGAAATTTTGCGCCGGATCCGGAGCATAGCATGCGAAAATGAACTCAATCTACACATACACGGGTGGGATTAGGACCTATCATTACCTATTAGAGTGTAGGTTGCATGGACGTAATAAAATTGACAAAATAGATAAACTGATGAACCATTTGGCCAATTTGCCCACCTGTGCTTCCTGGGGTGGACCATTTGGCCAATTTGCCGACAGTGGCGGACGGCAAAGCCTGGCTGATGGCAAAGACTTCGCCTTTGCCGTCCGCCGGGCGGACGGCAAAAAAAAACGGGCGCTGAGGTATTGCTGATGTCACCTGGCAGACGGCAAAGAGGCGCACTAATTTGCCGTCCGCTGGTGGACGGCAAAGGCCGCCGTTAACCGCCTAACAGAGTGACAATGGCGGACGTGCCACATTTTGCCGTCCCCCCTCTTTGCCGTCCGCCGCTGTAGGCAAAGGGCTCTTTGACGTCCGCCTTGGAAAGTAGACGGCAAAGGACCTGTTTGCCGACCCTATCTTTGCCGTCTGTGTTTGCCGTCCGCGGCGGACGGCAAAGTGCTTTGCCGTCAGCCGTCCCTGCCTTTGCCGTCCGCCATGGCAGATGGCAAAGTATTGGATTCCTGTAGTGGTACGCCCACCACCTCCGCTTGACTATCGCCTCGGGCGAATCTGTCTGCTCCATCGCCCAGAGGAGATACTCGATGAACTCGGAGGACTGCGGCGTGACTACCGCCGAGGAGTACATGTACATCACCGCCCTCATTGCCGCCATCTCGCTCTTTTGCATGCATTGCCACATGGCCCGCATTGTCCTCGAAATCTCCCACTCATTGTCAAACCAACTCAGGATCTCCTTCAACCTGGCTAACTTTGCCTGGTCGCCGCCGACGATCTGCCTGATTCACTGCTACATCCTCTCCATAGATGTCCTTCTGAGTGGTCCGGTGCTAGCTTTGGAAGATAGGAGGAGAGACGGTGGTCTTGCAATAGAGAAGAGGGAGAGGCGAGGTGGTGGTTTTGGAATGGAGATGATGGAGAGGAGAGGAGGTGGTTTTGCAATGGAGAAGATCAGAAGAGGGAGAGGCGAGAAGATGGTTCTGGAATGGAGATGATGGAGAGGAGAGGAGGTGGTTTTGCAATGGAGAAGATCAAAAGAGGGAGAGGCGAGACGGTGGTTTTGGAATGGAGATGATGGAGAGGAGAGGAGGTGGTTTTGCAATGGAGAAGAGGGAGAGGAGTGTGCAATAGCGATTTAGGATTGGACGAGAGGGCCGGCGCGCTGTGACTGGATCAAAATCAAAATCAATTTACCCTTCAATTAAGAAAGCGACCCCACATTAACTAGTCTTCCTTTTATTCTGGGTCATAATTGACCATGATTTTCGCACATAAAATATATTTTATACATTGCAAAAATAATATAATTTGAAAGTACATTTAGATATGAACCAAACGATACAATTTTTGGTGACATGCAGTCAAATTTTGCTTGTCAAATACAGTACGTGGTCAAACTTTGACCCAAAATACACAAAACAACAAAAAAATACTTCCAAGACCAGCGCTGCTCTTCCGCTCTTCTCCTCTTAAACCACCGCCGCTCCTCTCCTGTTCCAATCTAAATCTAGCGCCGCTCCTCTCCTCTTCCATTTCAAAACCATCGCCCCTCCTCTCCTGTTCCAGTCCAAAACCAGCGTTGCTCCTCTCCCGTTCTAATCCAAAACCAGCGTTGCTCCTCTCCCGTTCTAATCCAAAACCAGCGCTGCTCCTCTCCTCTTCCAGTCAAAAACCACTGCCGGCGAGTGAAGGTGCTGTGGAGAAGTAGATCGATGGAGGAGTACAACCGATACGTGAGGATCGCAGACGGCGACCCTGTGAAGCTAGCTAGGATGTTGGAGATACAGTCTTGGTTTGACAACAAGGACCAACTAGCGGCGACGGCGACATCCATGGCCAAATATCTGCAACAGAGCGAAAAGGCGGCGATACTTCCGGAGGGAGTCATGCCAGAGTACATAGAGCTGCTCCTCTAGGCCATGGAGCAAACAGATTCACCGAATCCAATCGTGAGGGAGCGGTGGTGGGAGTATCGATCCCAGATGGAGCATCCACCAGAGATTGAAGGATCGAGAATCTACAGGGTGCCGTTTGTGAGGGTGTCCTGCCAGAGCGAGCCGGTGGAGTCTTCGTCGACCGAACCCAACTGCAAGAGGAGAAAAGTAGTTGGCCCGACGACGCTTCCCCGCCATCGTCTCCCTCGCTGTTCACATCATCTGACGGGGCGGCTGTCTACCACCGAGGAATAGGAGGGGGCTGCCCCCCCCCCCCGAGCCCAATAGTCGGGCAGGTTGTGAATTGTCAGGAGGAGCTTAGGGTTGTCAGTATTTGCAGGTTGTGAATTGTGTTTTGTGTTGTGTATGTTGAGAGTACTTTCAGATATGAATGTCTTTTGAATTTCAGATTTGCAGTATTGAGCATATGAAGTATTTTATGAATTCTAGAGATCTATTTTTAGCACTTAAAAAAATGTAGTTTCATAGGACTATAAAAGTGCAAGACAATGTGATTCTCAGAGAAGAAACTACAAGTTTCAGTTTCAGATGAGAAACTGCAAGTTTAGTTTCATATAAGAAACTGCAAATTTCAGAGGCAGGGCATTTATATTAACACGGCCTTTTCAAACAGTGTTAACATCATGTTGGAAGTTTTATTGATGGTCAAAATGGATCTACCAGCCAGTTAACATCATGCTGATCAACGTTCATGCATAGCACATCTTCATATGATGCACAGTCAAAATGCCCACACAATGTCGAGTGTGCGAAACAGAGAGAAAACGAGGGATGAAGTTTTGGCAAGTGTTGGACGTGGTTTTGGGCTGCCCCGTCTAGGCTTTCATTTTTGACATGCACAGTCCACGACCTTGGATGGGAGGTCCATAGGCATGTTTGTATTTTCTTAGGGCCGTCATGTATCAACCGACCAATGGATCTCCCATCCGAGGTTTTATTTTTGTCAGCCCAATTTATGTATTTTTTTGAAGAAAACGCAGAGGTCTGTTCTATTTTTCTATATAAGAATAGGAACGCCAGGTCCAACTTATGTTTCCCTTCTAACTATATTATATATATTTAAATTATTTTATATGTTATTATATATTATTTTTATTGTCATCATATATTTAACAAATACTTACATATGTAAGAAAACAATATCCCACATCTTATTAACTTATAAAAATAATTTCTTAACAAATAAAATCCTGGATTGTTTTGGCACGAAAATCCTAGTGATTGTGTACAAAAGCTTGGTAAGATTTAGGGACGAATGTAATAATATCACTTATTATTTAAATATATTTATAACAAAATGCTCAGCCCCTTTTTATTTTTTGATAACATTGCTGGCCCAACCCAACATTACAATTTGAATCAGCCCAGCAAAATCGTGTATTTCGAGAAAGTGCAAATGGCGTGTAATTTTTTAGGAAATAAAATAAATGAGCCGCATGGACGCTACATTATTTGTTCACCCAGCCCAGCTAATGGATGTAATTAAAAAATGATCAAATTGACTGTAAATTCTACCGCACAAAAAAAAGACTGTAAATTCTGAAAAAATGCGTTGAATACGTGCCACATTTTTGGAGGCTGAAATGTTGGCCAATAGGTCGAAGCCAACGCATGTCGTTGTCAATTTAGTCAACAAATGATTCTGACATGTTAGCCGTTGGATTTACATCCAACAACCGGCATCCATCTTCAATCTCTCATCTTCTTCCTCCAGCGCCGCCGGGACCACCTCCCGCCTCCTGCTGCTAGCAGCTCTGCTTAGCACGCTTCACTATGAAGCGCTACTCCACCATTGGCCAGGCCATCCCTCCACCCCTCCACGCCTCCTGTTCTTCTCCACCGACTGCTGAACCACACCGCACTAGAACCAAATAACCCTCGTACACCTCTTCATCTGTGACTCTACTCCCGCGTCTTCCCATCTCTGGCTCGTTGTTGTCCGGGGCCTCGCCGTCGTCCACCACCTTGGATGCGCTCGGCGCGGCGTGGTCAACATGGTCAACGAACGACGCCATCGGAAGTAGAATGTGCGTGGAGAGGCTGACTGCTGGGTCCACGGCCGCACACAAGGAAATGCCTCCTTATTACGCGTAAAATAATGATTCCTCTACGTGACATCTGGGACCCACCGGAAGGGCCTCTGTATTTCACGAAAAAAGTGCCCCCCGCTGACATGTCAGACCCACCAGCTATCTTCGCACACAAGGATGTGCCTCCTTATTACGTACAAAAAAAATGAATACTCCCCCTGCCAGCTAGAACCCAGCATAGTGGGAGGCTGACTTGTGGGCCTAACAAGTTGATGGGGACGGAGGGCTTTGTCAACTTAGTCAATATGAATGATTCTAGCTCCTGTTATCGTACGATGTTCATCTAACAACCGTAGTGCTTCTTCAACCTCTGGTCTTCTTGCTCCAGCCACCCAAACCAGCACCAGTCGTGCCGCGTGCTCCTGCCTCCCGTGGCCGGCTGTGATACCGCGGAGGCCTCACCGCCCCCTACCACTCCCCCTGCTGGCCAGGCCATCCCTCTACTCACCCACACCCCCTGTTATTCTGCGGCGACAGCAGCCTCACACCGCAGCCGAACCAATGAACTCTCGTACTCCTCTTCGCGTGGGCATCCACTGCCGCATCTTCCCCGCTCTGAGTCGTCCCCTTCCTAGTCCTCACCGTCGTCTACCGCCGTGGAGCTCTAGGCGCGGCGTGGTCAACATGGTCAAGGAATGACTTTCATCGGACGTGGACTGTACGTGGAGAGGCTGACAGCTGGGTCCACGGCCGCAGCAAGGAAGTGCCTCCTTATTACGCACAAAATAATGATTCCTCCACCTGACAGCGGGGACCCACTGGACGGGCCATCGTATTTCACGAAAAAAACATTTCCCCCTGACTGCTAGGACCCACCAGCTACATCTTTGCATGCAAGGTACTGCGTTCGGGCAAAAAAATATGATTCGCCCCGCTGACTGCTAGGACCCACCAGCTACATCTTCGCACGCAAGGAAGTGCGTCTGGGCAAAAAACGATTCGCCCCCCTGACTGTTGGGACCCACCAGCTACATCTTCGCATGCAAGGAAGTGCGTCCGGGCAAAAAAAATGATTCGCCCCCCTGACTGCTGGGACCCACTAGCTACATCTTCGCACGCAAGGAAGTGCCTGAAAGTCGGGACCCAACTGGTCGAAGCGTACGTAGTGTTGTCATTCTGGTCGCGAATGTGTGCGTACATATATACTGGTCGATGTAGAGGCGCGCACGTGTCATAGTAGAGGCGCGCACGTAGCATGTACACGTACGTACAGCGGGCAGGGTCTCGAACGCCTACTCGCGCATACATACATGGCTGGGTCTCGAACGGCTACTCGTGCATACGTACATGGCTGGGTCAAAACGGAGAAACAACATCGTCGTCGTGTTCATGGGGAACCAACCGGCTGGGTCAGAACATAATGCGTGGTCGTTTTCATCGGGAGGGCTTGGACAGAACAGGCGATGGAAATGAGGCCTTTCGTACCGCAGAACAGAGTAAATGGACCTCCTACATTTGGAACGGGGTCCTGTTGATCGGGAGGGGTGTGGCATACCGCAAAACGGAGGAAACGGACCTCCTATGGTCGAAACAGGGGTCCTGTTGATCGGGAGGGGTGTGGCCTACCGCAAAACAGACGAAACGGACCTCCTACGGTCGAAACGGGGTCCTGTTGATAGGGAGGGTTGTGGCGTACCACAAAACAGACGAAACGGACCTCCTATGGTCGAAACGGGGGTCCTGTTGATCGGGAGGGGTGTGGCGTACCGCAAAACGGACGAAACGGACTTGTGTTGGAGTGCTACGGTCAAAACGGGGGTCCTATTCATCGGGAAGGGTGTGTCGTACCGCAAAACGGGACTCCACAGAATATTGTTCATCTCCATCGTCGACCTCCTCCAGCCTCCACGGGCTACTGTCGACCTCCTCCAGCCTCCACGGGCTCCTATTCATCCAGCCTCCACAGCGCGCTACTCCACCGGCTACTGTTCAACCAGCCATCCACCGTCTACTATTCATCCAGCCCTCCACACCACGGGGTCCTGTTCAACCACCCCTCCACGGGCACCCCTCCACCGTCTACTGTTCATCCAGCCCTCCACACCACAGTGTCCTGTTCATCCAGAGGCAACGCCATCGTTCACTGTTCATCCAAACCCCCCCGCAACGCTCACTCTTCATCCCAGAGGCAGCATCGATCGGCTTCAGTTAGTAGCACTAGCGAAGGAATCGCTCGATCGGGTTCAGTTAACAACCATCGATCGATCGCTTGGGTTCAATAACGCGTAGCCTGTAGTGCAATCGCTCGGGTTCAGTTAGAGCCCAACGCCTTGTTCGGGTTCAGTTAGAGCCAATGCCTCGCACACACACGTGTACGTGTACGAGAGAAACGTGCATCGCTCGGCCCCCGACCTCCCACCGTAAACTCATCGAAATTTTCCTCCCCCTCGCTTCTACCACGGTTTTTTCCGTCATGGACGGCCCAAAGAATGTCATGCAGCTGCGTCTCCAGCCCGCCCAGGATGAAAAGCCCATTTTCTGTCATGATTTTTTGTCATAGAAGTAGGAGCCCACCACATCTATGATGATACCGGGTTTTGTCACAATTATCGTCATAGAAGTTCATATGTATGACAAATATTTTTGTTCGGCCCAAAATGTCACGGATGTGTATTTTTTTTATAGTGAAGAGCGCGGGAGCGGGGAATCGGCGCGGGTGCTCACAGTGGGGTGGCAGAGTAGACTAGCGGGCTCAGGGGAGGCTCGATGCAGCAGAACGACGGCGGCGACCTTCGGTGCCTTGAGGTGGAAGAAGAGGGCCGGCTCGACGATGGAGGGGGTTCCTGCTTGTTTTCGTCTTCGTAGTGGACGCAGCGGATGACGACGGTCTTCATGGACGCAATGGCGAGGCCAGAGGTGGCCGGTGGCCACGGCAGATTGAGCCGGGCGGCGACGACCGCGCTCGTCGACGGATCTGAATAAGGGGAACCAGCGCCTGGGCGAGAGGCGAAGAGAGAGAGGGAAGTGGTGAGCAGTGGGGGGATGGGTGTCGGTGTCAAAACCGGCGGATCTCGGGTAGGCGGTCCCGATCTGTGCGTCAAGGCTGATGGTAACAAGAAGTAAGGGACACAGAAGTTTACCCAGGTTCGGGCCCTCTCGATGGTGGTAAAACCCTACTTCCTGCTTGATTGATATTGATGATATGGGTAGTACAAGAGTAGATCTACCATGAGATCGTAGAGGCTAAACCCTAGGAGCTAGCCTATGATGGTATGAATGTAATTGTGATCGGCCTTCTAAGGACCAACCTCTCTGGTTTTTATAGACACCGGAGAGGGCTAGGGTTTACATGGAGTCGGTTACAAGGAAGGAAATATAATATCTGGATCGCCAAGCTTGCCTTCCACGCCAAGGAAAGTACCATCCGGACACGGGCCGAAGTCTTGAGTCTTGTATCTTCACGCTTCAATAGTTCGGACGTTGTTCACAGTTCGGCTGTCCGGATACCCCCTAATCCAAGACGCCCTCAGTAGCCCCTAAACCAGGCTTCAATGACGATGAGTCCAGCGCGCAGTATTGTCTTCGGCATTGCAAGGCGGGTTCCTCCTCCGAATACTTCAAAGTATCTGTTACGACGAATAGTGTCCGGTCTCCAATCGATGTTGTGCTCCTTGGCTTCAGCGCCTTAATAATGACCATCTCCACGTGTCAAGCGAATGCGAGGAGTTGAGGTATTTTTTGCATTTGCCACCCTCGATCCTCCGAACCAACCGTCTATTTGAAGGGACAGGAGTTCTCAGATCCAAACCTCACTCTCCTCCCTTGAGCTAGCATCCTAGAGCGCTTCACGAAAAGCCATTCCAGCATGGCCGGCCGTCGCAGCTCTTCTACTTGCACTCCTCGCTCTAAGTCGGGGGATTGGGGCGAGTGCTTTGTTCCTCACAGCCACTTGGTGAAGTTACAAACTCAAGGGCTTCTTCCACCGGCATTCATGGTCTCCATCCGAGCTGGAATAGCCACTTACGACGGAGGGGAACAAGCTGAGGGATCTCCCAACCCGTCTCCGGAGGAGTGAATATGCCTCATCTCGCATTTGCTGAGGGGCGTCGGGTTTCCTATCCACCCGTTTCTCCACGGGCTTCTGGAGTTCTATGGCCTTAAGTTACACAATCTTACCCCAGCCTCCATTCTACACATTGCGGGGTATGTCGCCCTATGCGAGCTGTTTTTAGGCTGCGAACCACACTTTGGATTGTGGAGGAAGTTGTTCTACCTTGTCCCCCGCACCCAGGGGGAGTCCCTGTATCAAGTGGGCGGGGCCGAAGTATGGCGCATTTCCGAGACAGGATACCTGTCCGGCACTCCTGAGAATGTACCAGAGAACTGGCCCTCAGAGTGGTTCTATATAAATGACGTACCCCTTTCGGATCTAGTCCGGAGGGGTCTCCCCAAGTTCAGCAATGCCCCACTGAGGGCACGCCTAAGCTGGCGTCCCCGGGGCCCTCAAGAAGAGGACACAAGGGAGATATTCCTCCTAATGAACAGGATAAAATTGATGGCCAAGTCCGGATTGACGATCGTTGAAGTCATGGCAATATGCATAAAGAGAGGAGTGCAGCCGCTCCAATATCGGGGGAGGCCCATGTGGCATTACAATGGGGAAGATTACGCGACCCGCTGTGGTCTTAAGGGTCCGGACTCTGCTGCCGCTTTGGCAAGGATATTGTCCGATTTGTACAAAGGGGAAGAGGAGGAGTTCCTTCGTGTAAAAATGTGGGACGGATTCTCCATGTACAACCCCCCAGAGTGGGTAAGTTGTCGTTCTTTTCCCACTTTCATTTACTCTATGGTACTTCTGCTAAGATTACTTGCATCAATGCCTCTGAGCAGGAACTGAGGAGGGCCATGGAAGGATTCTTCAGCCCCTCCCCGCAACCAGAGGATCGTGGAAGGGCCCTAGATCCGGGACTCAAAGTGGATCCGGATATTACCGTGGATATTGTTAACGGAGTATTTTATCAGGCGAGCTGGGACGGCGCCCTAGTGACCATTACGGTCGACTCCCCTGGACTGCTTCCCACGTCGCGTGTAAGCTGAGCTAAAAAACCCTATCCTCTGAAGAGGACTTTCCCCATGTATTGCAATTTTACCTTTGAGGCGTCGCTCTATTCACAGAAACGACGGCCGGAGCGAGATGCCGAGCCCCTAGGGACTCTTCAACCACGAGCGTCCGGATCGGGCAGGCTCAAGAGGAAGGCGGTGAGGGCCGACAGACCGCTGCAGAGGTAAAATTGTAGCCCATCCTGCTGTCATAGAATTCGAAACCTGACAACGCCCTTTGTGTCTGGCAGGAAGAGGAATACCCGGGCTGTATCCAGAAACCCCACCAACCACGCCTCCACCAGCCGGGTTCCAGAACCGGCTTCAGGGGCGGAGGCGGACACGGGGCCAGCACCGCATAGCTCCCCGATGGAGGATGCGGGTATGTTTTCGGCCACAAACTCCGAAGTGGAGAGCACCATGAACCACCGGCGCCGGAGGGCAGTGCTCCAGCACAAGATATTTTCCGAAGAGGCTTTTAATGCCTTCAATTCGGCGGACACATATATCCAAGCCGCTCGAGGCAGGCTTGGCCAAGCGACAAGCCAGTATACCAAAGACATACGAGTAAGAGATTTTGATAAGTATGCCTAGAAATAGCCCCTGGGACTTAAAATAGTTGGGACAACTATATTAAGGATCCGTATATCCGCAGGTCCTTGTGTACAAGAATGAGCAATTAGCGCGGGAACTGGAGGCCTGCAAGGCCCAATTATCTGATGCGGTAGCCAAGTTAGAGGGATCCCGAAAGGCCCCTGCTGGTAATATTTGTCTTTATTATACACAAATGTGCTAGTTAATAGATGGCTGGTGCGGTTAGTCTAACAGTATGTTCTGCAGACAATCTTGGAGTGAATCCGGATGGCGCAGTGGGTGACGACTCGCATCTCCAACGGCAACTAAAGGCCGGCGAGCGCATCCTTACGCAGGTGGTGCAAGAGAAGAACAAGCTTCATGATGCCAATGTTCGTCTGGACGTGGAATTAAAGGACGTCCGCGCACAACTGGCAAACTCCGTGAAGGAGAACAAAAAACTTCGTCGCAGCATCTATGGTAGGAATGCAAGCAAACTGTTTGATAGTTCGGCGAGGAAGTTTAATAAAAATATTTTTCCTTGCAGGAATGTTAACGGGTCGCCCTGAAGAGGAGATGCCCTCATCTACAGGTGATTTGCTGCAAAAACTGTCGCAGATGCACGAGTGTGCCCGACAAGTGATGTACGGTGTTGCTCAGGCCTTGTGGCCATCAAGCCTACTTCCGAATGGCATGGGGGAGCTTGTGGACCTGCTCCAAGGAGCCCGCGACGCTTCCATCTGTGGAAGATATCAGTCTGCCGGCAAGGAGCAAGAGAAGCCTGGGCGATGGTGAAGACGCGCTACACCAAGCTGGACCCTAACCATATGGCCGAAGTGGGACCGGCGGGGCCCGATGGGCAAGAAATTCTCATGAGCCTGGTGTATAACCAGGTAGCATTAGCCGCTAAGTATTCTCAGCAGGATTGTAGGCTAGATAACCTATTAGATGGTATAGAGGAGGAATATAGTCATTCTCCGTGACTATGTAAATTGATTGGCATAAGTAGCCTCTAGCCAGATTGAAATCATTTGTCATGGCGGACCTTTTCGCTTCAGCCCCCGGGCCCTATAGTCCAGGGTGTGTCCGAATACCCGCTCGGTTATGTGAAAACCGGGGCATGCTTGGAGACCAGGCGTAGGGGTCATAGGTGCTTGAACAGACAAGTACCCAACTAGTTATGTTATATTGCATGGATAGCAAGAAACATCTTCTAGGGAGAAAAGTTCCGTTAGGGGTACCTTTCCCTAGGTATCCATGTGTCGATGCACATGTCCGGACTACGCACGACGACGCATGATACAAAGCTTCTGGGGTTCTTTGTTGTAACCAACGAATACCTCTTTTGTTCACCGATCGAATATTCTCTTAAGGAAACTAGCTTTCGGCTTCACCTAGTCTGAGGTACACATCCGGCTCAACCGGCAGTAACAATCGCAAAGGTGCTCCCCTTATGCCCTAGCCGAATTAACGGGAACGTAGGGCATAAACACAAGAGCCAAGCAACCCAGCTTGGCCACATCTTAAGTCATATCGATGCATATAATGGTGAAGAAAAGGCACATATGGAGGAAGAACGCCTATGTAATGGGCAAAAAGCCATTGAAGTAATTATGTCTAGCTTCCGAATAGGAAGCCCCCAGATACAGCTTGCACACATGGTACGGCCGGGATAATCCAGAAATCTGCACTGTATTAAATATTTTGTGTGGATGGAAAGAGGGTCGAGAAGGGAGAGGAACGGTGGTGGAGCATAATTTAAAAAAGGAGGGGTGAGGAGACGAACACTACGTTCGGCGTTAGGTGTAGAATCTCCGGAGTCTAGCCGCGTTCCATGGGTTCGGCTCGAGTCTGTTGTCAGATGCATTACATAGGCAGTACGCTCCTCCGGTGAGAACTTTGTCGATGATGAAGGGACCTTCCCATCTGGGTTTGAGTTTGTCCTTCTTCTTCTCTGGTAGGCGTAGAACGAGCTCGCCAATATTGTAAGTTTTGGCCTGCACTTCTCTGCTTTGATATCACCGATCCTGCTGCTAATAGAATGCAGAACGGGCTTTTGTGACATCGCGCTCCTCCTCCAGGGCGGCAGGGGCATCCAAGTTATCCTGCCGATCTAACTCGGCTTCCTTCTCTTCGTACATGCGTACGCGTGGCGAATCATGTATTATGTCGCAGGGTAGTACTCCTTCCGCACCGTACTCCATAAAAATGGTGTGTATCCGGTGGTTCGATTCGGTGTGGTCCGCAGCCCCCAGAGTACGGAGTCAAGATCCTCTACCCAGTGCATATCCGATTCTGTTAAAGATCGCACTAATCTGGGTTTTATGCCGCTCATGATAAGACCATTTGCCCGTTCGACCTGGCCGTTTGTTTGCGGGTGGTAGACGGAAGCGTAGTCGAGCTTAATGCCCATTTTGCTGCACCAAGTTTTCACCTCATCGACTGTGAAATTTGAGCCATTATCAGTGATCATGCTATGGGAGACACCGTACCGGTGTACGACCCCGGATATGAAATCTATTACTGGTGCGGATTCGGCCATTTTAACTGGTTTGGCTTCGATCCATTTGGTGAATTTGTCCACCATGACCAATAGATATTTTTTCTTATGGCTTCCCCCTTTAAGGGGTCCGACCATATCCAACCCCCAAACAGCGAAGGGCCAAGTTATGGGGATTGTTTGGAGAGTGGTAGGGGGCATATGACTCTGATTGGCGAAGAGCTGGGAGCCGATGCAATGTTGGACAAGGTCCTGTGCGTCTGCTCGGGCCGGCGGCCAATAGAAGCCTGTACGGAAGGCTTTGCTGACTAGCGATCGAGCTGCGGCGTGGTGTCCGCCCAGTCCGACGCCAGGAGTTGCCGCCCTTCCTCTTCGGAGATGCACCTTTGGAGCACTCCGGTCGCGCTTTTCTTGTAGAGTTCCCCTTCGTGGACCTTGTAAGCTTTAGAACGCTGGACTATGCATCGTGCTTTATTTTGGTCTTCGGGGAGCTCCTGCCTATTTAGGTAGGCCAAGAACAGCTTGGTCCATGGGGCGATTACAACCATTATTTCATGGGCCGAAGGTGTTATTTCGGTGGCAGAGCCTCCGATTGTGTCGGATGGTTCGGAATCTGGGGGTGTATTCGGATCCGTGCTGGTATTGCCGGACTCCCCTTCCCATACTACAGATGGCTTGAAGAGCCTTTCCAGGAATATATTAGGTGGGATAGGGTCGCGCATGGCGCCGATGCGGGCAAGGACGTCCGCCGCTTGATTGTTTTCTCGAGCCACATGGTGCACTACTAGGAAAAGGGCTATAGATAGGATTGATTCTAATGGCGCAGCTGGTAAGCAGTGCGCCACTACTATATACTAATGGCGCACCGGTCGGAGGTGCGCCATTAGTGTGGAAGACACTAATGGCGCACCAGGCACACGGTGCGCCACTAGTATTGAATTTTTTTTTTCATTTTTCCATACACTCTAATGGCGCATGGTGCCAAAGTGCGCCATTACTAGTTCTACCAAGTAATGGCGCACCTTGTAAGCAGTGCGCCATTAGTATATAATATATTTTTTTACTTTTTTGCAAAACTGCTAATGGCGCACCGTGTATATTTTCATGGACACTTTTGATCTCGATCTCGATCCCACCCGCACCCTCCCCTGCTAGCTCCACCGCCGCCGACGACCCACCGCAACCCTCCGCCACTCCACCGCCGCCGACGAGCACCCGGCCCCCCCGCACCCTCCCCCGCTCTACCGCTACCAACGGTCACCCCCCGCACCCTCCCCCGCTAGCTCCACCGCCGCCGCCGACCCACCGCAACCCTCCCCCGCTCCACCGCCGCCAACGGGCACCCTATGATATTTCCATGTAACAAATTTGAACATATTTTTTAAAAAATTATTACTGTTTTTATAAAAAAATATTACTGTTATCATTTAAACAAGTTTGAACATATTTAACACAAATAAATATAAAAACAGCATTTAAAATGCATAAAAAAATATTGGAGAGCCTGGGAATCGAACCCAGGACCTCCTGGTGTGTGTGTTGCGTGGTGACCAGTTGGGCTAGTGGGTGGGTTCTGTTGTAGATAGGGTTAGGTTGTAGATAGGGATAGTGGGCTAGATTAAAACAAAATTCTAATGGCGCACCGGGCGCTGGTGCGCCATTAGAATAGTCGTACTTATGGCGCACGAGGTGGTGGTGCGCCATTAGAATAGTCGTACACTAATTAAATCCCCAATCTCTCTAATCTCTCCCCTGCCTCATCAATCTCACCCGCTGCCCCCCGTGTTCGCCGTCCCCCTCGCCGCCCCCTCGCCTCCTTCGCCGTCCCCGAGCCGAGCCCCGAAGCTGCGCCCCCGCCCGCCTCCTCCTCTCTTCTCCAGCGACCTCCCCCCTACCCCCTCTCAACCGCCCCGTCCCCTCAGCGCCGCCCACCGTCTCCCCGAACCCTAGCTCCGCCAGCGTCGGGGACGACCACCTCGTCGGCCTCACCAGGCCGCAGGCCCTCAAGCCCCACGCCGTCCTCGGCCTCGCCCTCTCCACCGGCGGCGCCCCTTCCTCCGCCCCTGCAGCGCAGCAGTAGTAGTAAACAGCCTGCAGGTAAGATGATGATGGTTTTCCATGAGGTTATCGAGGAGCTGCCTGCCTGTGTTCATTCTGGTGGGGAGAATGCAGTAGATGATCTTTTTTCGGCCTGCATTGTGCTCCGCTGCTATGAATTTTTGAAAGGACCGCGCGACGGAAGCCACTGCAAGCTATTGTGTGTTTCTCTGAATGTTGTGTTTCTTTCAGTTCTTTATCCATTCTTCGTTCCTACTGAATGTCATGCTAATTTAGTTTGTTTTTGTTTTGCACATCGGTAGGGAAAGCCTAGTGTTTGTTTCAGACATTTACTGAAACTGAACCAAGGAAATTTGGATTTCATAGTTACAGTTGCAGGAAAAGGTCATATTATGAGTGAAATATATTTAAAATGCCTATTTAGTTCTATTTTCAGATATAACCTTGTAAGTAGAAACATGTATAACTCAAGTAAACCATACATCTAGTTAATATTGCACAGGCAGCAATGTGAAGTCTTACTATGAACCTAGCAATAAAAATGATGAAGCTCCTGTCATTTTTTGACATATCTTAAGTTCTTAACAAGACATGTTTGTCGTCTTTTAGCTAGTGTGATGAGATTTTGGTACCTGTACATTCCTTGTACCAACTTAGGCAAATAATAATTTATTTGTTTTTGTGACAGTTGGTTGAGCACATCTTCTAGCCTCTTGTGAATACATCTGGGACAACGCTTCACATCAGTCAGGTATATACTGCTTCAGTTTTGAGTGAAATCCTCTGCCATAGCCCCTGCCCCAGATGAAGTGAGCTATATATGTGTATGATGATCCTTCTTTCCTAAAAGTGAGATTTTTATTCAAAGTAAATGAACATTTTACTGCTAGTGTACTGATAGTGTAATCTAGCTATTGTACTGATATTTTTGTTTCTTTGAACATTTTACTATCAGTAAAAATGATGTACTGCTGCTTTCAGTTAATTCAAATTAGCTAAAACCTTTTACTGTCAAATAGTGCTAATGTTTACTCTATGAAATAAACTACTCCATGTCAAATAAACCTTGCTAGGTGAATCTTGTTTGCATTAGGAGTAGTTGCTGGAAATTTACTGAATTTTGTTATGTGCTTTGTGGTGCTAGTTTGCTGGGTTTTGTCTCCGACCATTGTGTCGTGATGAATTTGCAGGTACCCCGAGACGCCCTTGAGTTTGCCGGAATGTCGATTAACTTCCGTTCCGGCAAATTCGGGTACTCCATATGTCCTATTTTCAGCAAAGGTAATGCTGAAATTTTCCGTGAATTTTAGCATTACTTTGCTAAAAATAGGACATATGGGGTACTTGCGACTAATGCCTGTTATCATGCATGGGTACTAATTGGTCTCTTCTGCTGCTTATCAGAGATGGCGGGAAGCAGCCATCGCCGATCTGCGACACCGCAGTACGAGTTGGATGCTTCCGAGTTCTTCACTATCATACTTGAGGCTTCAGTATCATCCATGACGCAGGTATATAAAACGAGAGATCTCCCCTTCACCCATCTCATTATGATATCTGTTGTTTGCTACATCACTCATTGTCCCAAACTGCAGAGGCTGCCTGACAGTTTTATGAACATGCTGATGGGTAAAGATCCGCCAAATAATGTGAAGCTGTGACAGGCCGGCAGCAGGTTTCGCAGGCAGTGGGATGTGCAGTTGGTGATCAAGAAGGGCCACATGTACTTGTCTCGTGGGTGGGAGAAGTTCTACCGTGCCTACGACCTGCAGCTGGGGTACTTCCTTCTCTTCAGGTACGACGACGACACCAACATGCTCGTCGTGAAGGTGTTCAACAAGACTATGTGTCGCATGCGCTACGCTGTCGATGATGATGCTGGTACGTTCTGCCTCTTCTTATTCCTCTACATTTGGCTTTGTCTCACATCGATTGTTAATGGTCATTGTTGCATTTTGGATAGGTAATGGGAGCAGCAGCAGCAACACTGGCTACAGCCAAAGCAGCAGCGACTATGGCTGTAGCGAAAGCAGCAGCGATTCTGGCTGTAGCGAAAGCAGCAGCGATTCTGGCTGTAGCGAAAGAAGCAGCGATTCTGGCAGCAGCATAGACAACAAGAAGGATGATCCGGACTGGAGTGCGGGAGAAGAGGAGCAGAGTGAGGATGAGGAGCTGCAGGATGACGATGGGCATCAGGCTGAGGATGACCTAGCGCTGGTGGTGGCTGAACAAGGGCAAGAGATGGTGGTGACTGACCATGGGCAAGAGATGGAGGTGGCTGAGGATGACCTAGCGATGGTCATGCCTGAAGGTTGCCTCGCGATGGTGGTGGTGCCTGACAATGACCACGCACGCGGCGATCCCACAGCTGGGCGACATGACCACGCCAATTGTGGTAGAAGACTACATCCCACTGCCTCCACTGCCTCCACCGCCTCGCCGCTCTAGGCGCATCAGGGAGAGGAAGGAGAAGAAGGAGAAGAACAATGCATGAGAACTGAACTTTGTAAGGTATGTCAGATCTCCTATAGGTTAGCTATCCAAAATGATATATATATATATACTTAGTTACCTATGTTATCTCTAATATGCTTAGTTTCCTATAGGTTAGCTTCATTTTTAACTAAGTTGGCTCTAATATACTAAATTAGAGCTTATATGCTTAGTTTCCTATAGGTTAGCTCCAAAATAACTTATGTTAGCACAAAATGATCAAGTTTACATAATAAGCTTATAGTCTTTTTCTTATTCTTCTTCTTTTCCAAGATGACATAGGTTAGCTTAATTTTACATAAGTTGGCTCCAATATACTAACTTAGAGCTTATATGCTTAGTTTCCTATAGGTTAGCTCCAAAATAACTTATGTTAGCACAAAATGATCAAGTTTACATAATAAGCTTATAGTCTTCTTCTTATTCTTCTTGTTTTCCAAAACTCTTCTTATTCTTCTTCTAGTGTTCTTCTTCTTCTAGTATTCTTCTAGTCTTCTTCTTTTTCTTCTTCTAACTTCTTGTTTATCATTTTGCAGATTTGATTTAATTGACGGAAGCTTGCATGGATGGAGTGCTTCTTTTCCATTTGTGTTTTTATTTTGTATCAATGTGAAACTTTTGTGAATTGATGGATAACGGTGTTGGATGAACAATGTGAAACTTTTGTAATATGTAACGACGGAACTATGTGTTGGCTATGTATGTATATATGATGAAACTTGTGTGTTGGACATGATTGTTATATGGATGCTTGTTGTATATATATGTGTTGAATATCTCATATGTGAAATAGTGACCTGAGATTAAGAAAAAACAAAAAAAATTAAAAAATTGTTACTAATGGCGCACTACCATGTGGTGCGCTATAAGTATAGCAGATAATTGTGGCGCATTGTGGGCAATACTAATGGCGCACTACGTGGTGCGCCATTAGAATACCAGATTCTAATGGCGCACCGGTGGTGCGCCATTAGTCAAAAAATTCTAGTGGCGTGATACTAATGGCGCACTGGTAATGCGCCATTAGTAGGCAAAACCAGTGCGCCATTCGTAGGCCTTTT